>CM031239.1:251975383-254375383 GCA_018340775.1 Taxus wallichiana var. yunnanensis
TCAAAGCCCAATGAGATGCTGAAATTATGGTAAAGCAAGTTCGAGGGAAAAATCATAGTCAAAAGAGACAAGCTAGAGCATTACAGAGATAAAGTGCTTTTTTCCACATTCGATTTTGCAGCCTTCTTTATTGACTTCGTTCCAATAAACCAAAACTCCAAGGCAGATTCTTTGTAGTCACGGCTACACTATTGAATCCGGATAGACCACCGTCCATATTCAGACAAGGAAACTATAAAGTGGAGATGGTCTACTACCCCATAGTCCTTGAAGAAACATATGCATGTCTGCATGTTGAAGGGAGTAAATCACCACCATGACAAACAGTCACAGAAAAAGATGATCCATGTTATGGTGATAGCAAGTGAATGATCCAACCAAAAGGTAACAAAATCCACATGGTTTTAGTTTCCTTAACAAATAATTTCAACAAGCATGATCATTACCTGAAGAAGAACAAAGGATATGGTGATAGTTCTTCCTCATAAATGCAACAAATAAATCTGGGAATGGAGCAAGTTGATGCAGAATTACCCGCCACAGAGAGAAGAAAGGATGAGCCACCATCAAAAGAAGTTGATAAGGACTTGCCCAGAGTATTTGACAAGAAGGCCAAAGAAAGGAAGTTTGAGATCGGAGACTGGGTACTCTGGTGGGACAAGAGATATGAACCGAAGGGCATACATGACAAATTTGATCCACTCTTGAAAGGACCCTTCATGATTAAAAGAGCTGCAGGAATGGATACTTTCTTCCTTTCCTACCGGGATGGAATTGAGTTACCATTGGCTTTCAATGGGCAACATCTGAAGTTGTTCAGGGACTGAAAAAGTAGGTTAAAACCTGTATGTACATAAATAAAACATTGTTTGTTTTTCCTTGATTTTTTTTCTTGTTGTGTTGTGTTTTTTTCTAACCCCGTGCCCAAAGGACAAGATACGAAACAAGAGATGATGGGATCTCATCTTTTCCCTTGTCATTCTGATAGAGAAAAATATGTCCACAGACGGAGCCAACTGGTGTCCCCCGATTTCATCCTGAAATCTGTGACTACCCTATTCAAAAAAATTTCGTACTTTTAAAATAATGGGTCATTTTGTGTTTTTATTTCCTAAAAGTTCTTGTATTGTGTCAGGATATTCCAAAAGAGCCATAGTAGCCTTTTTCGCTAAATACCCAAATGCCCAAAATTGTTATATTCTGTCGTTGGGATTTGTCTGCGGGAAATTTGTATTTAATTATTTTGAGCCCCGTATGAGGCTATTTGCACTCCGTTTTAACTCTGTTATGATTGAACATATCATTATTCCCTTGTACCAGAAGGATTTTAACTAGGAATAAGTTTTGGGCTTTATTTGTGACTTTTGGTAATTTTTCGTGATTTTGTGTTATCCCGTTTCGTTTTCTGTGAAATTTCTCTAGAGAAATTCCTTTGCTTAGGTAAGCCCGATCTTGTCCTAGAGTATCTGAGAACATATACGCACATTATGCCTATAGGAAGTCCCCATCGAGGTCCGGATCACTAGGAAAAAATGAAGTCGTGCACGAAAAGCCCCGCAGGTTGGGCACATTTTGGAAAACAAAGGATTTAAGCTGCAATGGGAAAAATACCAGCAACAGGCAAGGTGGGAATTTTATACCTACCTAACAGGGTACTTTTTCCCATGATATAAACATCACTTAAGCTGTAGTGGGAAAATTAGAGGTAGCAGGCAGGCGGGAATTTATTGCCTACCTTACAGGGTAAAAATTCCCATAGTGAAATAAAAGAAAAGTGACTTAAGTGAAATCATGAGATTTTATTGCCTGCCTTGCAGGGTACATAATCCCATCGTCAAAGTCAAATCACTTAAGTGGATCATGGGATTTCCGGGGCTGTCTTGCAGGTAAAGAATCCCATTGTGAGAAATTCTTAAAAATAGAATTCTATTATGCAAAAAGTGCGACCCACCTTGGGTGAATAATAATGCATTAAATAAATATTTGTTAATATTTATTTTCCCAATTTTGGCACCTAGGCTTGTGGAAAAGTCAACAAAGGGAAGTGGACATAAGGAATTTGAAAATAGAATTCCAAAATTAAATAAATTCAATTTATTTAATGCAGCCCCTTTTAAGAGGGAATTAATACTTTTTAAAGTATTAAATGATTATATTAATTCCTATTTTCAAAGGTGGCTATGGTAAAGCACACTTTGTGAAGCTTAAGTGAAGTGAAGTGTGGATGATTGAATTGAATTAATTTAATTGATTGGATGGTTGTCCTTAAACATACTATATTTAAAAGAGAAGAGATTGATTTTTAATTAATTAATTGATTTTAATTGTTAGGGAAATTATTAATTATAGAATTGTGAGGGTTATATAAGCATGGGCAGCCATATGGGTGAATTATTTAATTCACAGGTAAATAATTGCAGCCAAGAGGAAAAGTGCGCCCCCATTTGAAGAAGGATTTTGCTCAGGCAAGGTGGAAACAAGGCATTTGAAGAAGGATTTTGCTCAGGCAAGGTGGCAACAAGGCTAAAAGCTTCCAAATTTGGCACATGCTTTGAAGGAGGTTGATCTTTGTCTACATAATTGTTTGCATAAGTGTTACAGGTGCTAAGGAATTCATTACAGGTGTTTTTCAAAAGAAAAGGAACTTATATCAATGTCCAATACATTGAATATTTCCTCCGAATCTGAAAGATTATCCATATCTGCACCAATTTTGAAGAATTCCAGTCAAATAAGAAGAAAAAGAATTGTTCAGACAAAGATAGACAAAGCTATGGCGAAGAAAGATGAAAAAGAAAGCACAACGGAGTCATGCATCACTTCTAAATTTGTAGATACTAGAGACACGGATCTAGGCTCAAAACCTCTTGCTGAATTGGTAGACAGATCTAGAGTAGAGAAACATCACTCATGTGTGTAGATGAAAAGCAGTGGAATTATTTGAGTTGCAGCTTTTCCATCCATAGCCCAGTTGCCAAAGTTTGTTATGCAGGTGCAGATCCATATCCAGATGTAGATGCAGATGCAGATGCAAATCCATATGCAGATCCAGATCTAGATCTCATAGTTGCAAAATCTTCTGACACAAAGGCTTCATCCTCTTGTTTCGAATGCATCCCGTGAAGAATTCAGTGCGTGGAAAATTCCTTCCAAGATCCTTTGCATGTGCTCTCATCTTCTAGTTAAAGCCTTCATTGAATTTTCATTCACCCTGAGTGCTTTCCAGAATTTTTAATTGCTCATATGCAATTAAAAATAAGGATGATGAGTTATCTACGGCCAACCTTGCATTGATGCATGTACAAAAGCTTCAAGGATAAAAGTGAAGACAATGCAAAGGAAAATTCAAAATTGTTACAACTCCTTGCAATTCTAGCTTGTTTCAAATCCACCGCTTCCAGATCTAGTTTGAATCACCGCATGCGACACATGAAAAGGACAAAGTCAGATTTCCTCTTCCTTCTTCTTTCCTCTGAAAAAGTCATATTTCCTCTTCCTTCTCCTTTCCTCTGACAAAGTAATTTAGCGATCAATTAAATTATACAACTTAAGTGATTGGTTTAAAAGCCATTACTTGAAGAAGTCAACTACTTGGAGATATGTGGCATGTGCAAAGTAGAAGGTTCTATTTTAAGTTGCAAATCATACATGTCATACAAAGAGGAATTCCATTAGGAAGATTGCCAGTTGTTTCTTTCCGACTTCCACATGTGCCAGTTCAACTAAAGCTTCCAACTTGTAATTGCCCCTCTACATTCTATAAGTAGAGGAAGAACCTTTGGGTTAATAAGGAGAATTTGTGAGAAGCAATCTTGTGTTCTAGACTTTGTGTTGAACCCCTGAGAGAAACTTAGAGCAAAGGAATACAAAGGAGTAGGTTTCCGGAGAATTTTTTGTCATGGTGTATTGTGTTTCTTACTTTTAATCTTAGATGTCTTAATAGACTTTGTGTTATTTTAGATTTGGATCTAGAGCTGCCTTTGTTTTATAATTCTCTGTGTTCATATCTATTAAGTTTCTTCTATGTGCATGCAATTAGCTATGCTATCTACTAATTGAGATGCACATCTTCCCCATTTCTTCTTTGTATTTCCTTTACTTCCTTCTTCTATAAAATACTTCCTTTCTTGAACAACTGCTTACTTGTTGCAGAACTTCTTAGTTATGGTTCATGAACTAAGTGGTTAAAGTAAAACCCCGATAGATAATAACACATTTTTATTGACAAATATGACATGGGAGCCTCACTAGTTAAATGAGGGAGATTTATCTCATGACTGCCTAGGTTTTGTGTTATGTAGAAAATCTACTCAACTAATCCACATGTCCTAACGGCATAAATTTAAAGGTGCGACCCATAAGGTAGGACCCAAACAAGCGCGAGGCCCCCACATGACCAAAGTCAGACATACTACCCCCACCAAATAAATGGAACGAAGCTAGACACAAGGAAATGAAGGAGCATCCCATAGATGATGCCAAGTGTCCCATTACCACACTTTTGGGAGATGGCTATAAGGGTCCGACCCATAAAGAGTTCTTGGGCATTATATGTTGTGGTACCCCCTTACTCACCCAAAGGCATGAGGAAGGTAGCATTAATTTGATACCCAATTTAGCTAAGCATAAGGCATGGCTAGTAGAAATTCCCATGTGTCTCCTCAGCACTCCTTCAAGAGGTAAATCAAAAATTGGTTCCCATGTGTTCGCCATCTTGCCACGTGGCTAGCAGTCCAAAATGGGTCATTCTTAAATGGGTGGGATTAGACAGAATCAACCATTGAAAGGGTATAGAGCCCGCATAAGCTCCATGTGTCATCTTAGCACAACTTTAGGGGCAAAGTCCAGGAAGGGTCTCCAAATGAGCATCAACCCTCCACATGTATCGAGTCAGGCACAATGTTTCTACCAACAAGAGAATCAGATAAAGAACAAAAACACTGAGTAGGTCCGTAGATGACACCACATGCCTCAATGATGCAACTTCAAGAGTGTAGAGGAGGGGGCCAAACCTTAAGATGTGTGGGACTACCACATGGATATGTGTAATAGACTTCAGACCTGAATTACCTTCAGAAGCCATATCTTTCAATCAGAATCTCAGAATCAAGTGGGAGGGGACATTTTGGAGAGCTCTCAGCACCTCCTACCCACTTGCCACCATTAATGTTTTGGCCCACTATTTTCGATGCCCTTAACTCTCTCACCTACCATTATGATGAAGAATGGGCCTCCTTTCTTACCGAGCAAGGAAAAAAACGGGAGTATGGGTGTTGCAAGAAGACTCATCATTGTGGTAGGGGAATTTAATGCTCCTTCAAAGGCAGTTGGAGCAGGTCAAAATTTTCCCCTTTCCCTCTCATTTTCTCTATATAGTGTACAAGAGTGGAAATTTCTAAGGGGTTAGACATTATTTCTTTGCGCCCTCACTTCTTCTCTTCCCCGTATAGTGAATTTGTGGAGTTTCAAACCTCCCATTCAAATTGTAATGAAATATTTCCCCTTGGCCGTGTAATGGATTGTATCAAATTCTTAGAGTAATAAAATAAGTATGTGGATGATTTCAACCCACTCTATTATTTACTTGCATCTTTTTTATCTCTCATTGCAATCTAGGTCATCTGTGCATGGATATTGTATCACATTTTAATAATTTTTTTTAAGGGCAATGTAAATGTTCAACATTCCTTTGGTGCATCACCTCTTCTAGATTAGGTTTTATTTCTCGCACCTCCTCAACCTTGTCTCCTTGGCAAATTAGAGTAGGATTTGGAACAACCCTTTGCAATCTAAATGTGTGCACCTAAATAGAGGAATAGGAGCCGACCTTTATCTAGAGAGCTTCCCTCGATTCACAAAGTCCCACAATTTGGGGAAAGCTCCATGTTGTGTAATCACACCGGATGCCCCACTCAAATCTGATGTCATTCGGGGGTGTTGTGATTATGCACTAACACTTACCTTAATTTTCATCATCCCTCTTCATGTAGACTTTTCTTCAAAATACTCTGAGATGTTTCAAACTTGTAGAAATACATTTCCATAGCTCATAATGTATCTACTTGTATTTAATTATTATTTAATCTCTATTCAATATGTATATTGTTGTTCCTACTACTTGTCTACATTATCCATCATGTAATTTTTCTTCATTTAGTATAGGTGTAGCCATTTATCGTACCATTATATTATTTCTTATGAATACCCCATTTTTTTGAGGTGTCCTTCTAGCTGAGATTTATCTTATAATTCCATGAGTCTCACAAAATCATCAAATTGATATGACCAAAACTCTCCTCCTTTATCGACCTTAAGCTCTTAATTCTTCCATTCTTTTCATTTTCAAATAGAGATTTGAAAGCCTTGAATGTTTCTAATGCCTATGAATTATCTTTGAGAAATGTAACCCATTTCATCTTCCTAAAACCATCAATAAACAACATGAAATAACTATTCCCTATCTTTTTCAATTTTGATTGGTTCTTCATGATCTGTATGAATCAACTCTAAAGAATTTGTGGTAGAATATTCTTCTATTTTGAAACTTCTCTTTGTTTATTTCCCATTGAGGTATGCTTTATAAATTTTAGTGGATAGTTTGATAATATTTGACATGTTTCTAACATGCCCCATAGAACTAATTTTGAAATGATTGTCAAAATTTAGATGTCCTAGTCTTTTGTGCCAAAGCCAACTTTCATCTATTTTACTTATGAAACATTTTTATTTGTTCACGTCTTTGATAGCATATATGTTGTTTTTAGTTCTTTTCATTTTTCTAACTACCTTACCTATTTTCTATTTTCTTATGCCAAAACCTTTCTAATGAAAAAATATATTATATCTTTGTTTTCACATTTGACTGACACTCAAAAGATTGTGTTTTAATTCTTCAAAATACAATACATTTTAAGTGATAGTTTTTACATTGTAAAGGATTAAATTACTTTTTCCATAAATATTGGCTGATATATTTTCCTCAAATCTTACTATACCAAAAGTATTTTCTCTTTAAATATATGAATTTTCTCTTGTTTTCTATCATATGGCTAGAACACCCACTATCAATATACCACTCCATGTGTTCGCTTTGAGGTGAAAGGTTTTTTTATTAATCATTTCTCTTTTATGTATGTAGGATCCAATTTAACCCTATAAACATACATGTTCTGTTGTACAAATATTTGATAACGAACTTGACTATATGCCCATACTTTTGACAATTGTAACAAATCAGTTCATCCTTTCTTCTTGCATGATAAAATTTCATATGTCTACCATGATCTTATTTATACATCTTATATTTTTCATCTTCTTGGCCAAATTAATTACATGCAAAATAATATCCATAAAATGAGTGTGCATACCTCATGGCATAGTGTCTTCCTGGATAATGTTTCTTCTTGAAATCAGATTTCTTAAATTTAGGGGGCTATTAAATTGTCTTATTCACCTTCTTGCTTGCTGATTTGTCATCTTCCTTCATCTCTTCAAATCCCAAACCATTTTTTTCATTTTCATCTCTTTTCTTGCTTAAGAGATCACCTAGATCCATTGTTCCCTTTTCAAAATTTTGGTATACTTTCAATTTTTTATAAGTCGATCCAATCGAGTTTACAACAAATGCATTTTATTTTTGAGCTTCAAATGTTTTTATTCCTTGATCTTGAAAGCCTCTTTAATTTTCTTCACTTGTTCTTCAAACTCATTAATAATTTCTTCATGTTCTTCATCTTCCTTTTAATGATTTTAATCAAAAGGTTGATATTTCCTTCATACTCTTTAACCAAGAGTTTTAATTTTTGTTTCTCTTCATCTGAGGCTTTATCTCTTCTAAAAACTTATTAATTCAACCTCAAGATTTCATTATGATTATTCTTCATACAAAATTTAATATCGAGTTGGATTTTTTTCTTTAAAATGGCTTTGGAGTAAGAAATTCTATATCCATAAACAAGGTCTTAACTTATATACCTTCATCATCACATTCAGAGCTATTAGAAGCACTTGACTATGAGGAGCTTGAACCTTCTTGTTTGTAGATGTTTTTCTTATTTTTGAAATATTTATTTTCCCAACTTTCTTCTTTAATTTATTCTTCTACTTTTGACAATAATCCTCATAATTTTTGTTTCCCTTATGTCTATTAGGAAACTTATAAGAAAAATGACCAAGTTGGCCACAACTGAAACACTTTAATGGAATCTTACCTTTGTACTTACCTGACCTCCATTCATCCCGCTTACAAACATGGCCTCTACATTCTCTTCATCAATCTCCATATCAGAATAAATGTGTTCTTCTTTCCCTGTGATTCTTTATTAGATTTGAAGGTTTTCTCTTTCTTTACTAATTTTTAGTCACTGATTCTAAATTTCATATGCAGTTAATATTTCATGAAACTCATCCATTTTCAAGGTGGTTAAGTCTTTATATTCCTCTACTAATGACACTTTGGCATAAAAATTTGAGGAAAAGGATCTCAGCACCTTCTACAAAACCACACTCTATTTTATCTTCTCTCTTAAGCCTCTCATAAAATTTATGATTTAATCCATTCTCTATAAATATGAAGAAAAATTCTCACTATCCTTCATCTTTATACTTTTAGACTGTGCATGGTAATTTTATAACTTGGCTAATTTAACTTTATCATCTCCATCATATATTGTATTTAGTTTGTGCCACATTTATTTAGTTGTAGTGCAATGCATGACCTTTATAAATTCAACCTTAGCTAACCCACAAAGAATTGCATTCATATCTTTAGAATTTTTCTCACTTTCTCTCTTTCTTGCTGAATTTGTATGAGGCATGGCTAGTATAGTGTAGCCACTATCAATTGAATACTATATTTCAAATCCAAGTGACATTAAATAATTTTTAGTTCTAACAATCCAAAAGGCATAATTTGATCGATTGAACAAGCATCCTTTGGAGGTATAAACACCACAAACTTATTGATTTTTTATCATATTTGAATTAACTAGATCTCCTTTACAATGTTAAATTCACCACACCGTAGGGCCTTCTCTCGATACCAATTGTTATAAAATAGAACACTAAGAGGGGGTGTGAATCAATGTTCAATTCAACCTTAAACAAAAATCAATCATATTGTTCACTTAATCAGTAATGCACATCAAAAGAGAAATAACAATCACACACACAAGAGATGAGAATTTTTAAGTGGGAAACCCAAAGTGGGAGAAAACACAATGAACCATAACACTATTGGAATAAGTTTAGAATGGTTTTGAGCTAAACCTAACTAATGAAGATACAACTTGAAGTCAAGCAACTAATTGACAATATGGAAGTCACAACTTCACATCCTGATTAGACTGGTCTGCAACTTACTAAGTACAAAAAGAAATCTGACCACACTTAAATATGGATGCCAAAAAACCTATAGTGATCCTAAATTACCAAAATACTTTTAACAATTCACATGTAATTTAATCAACATACATAACACCATTAACCTTATACCTAAACCTTGCATTTCATGTTTGCATTTTAATGTAAAATTTTCCCTCAATTACAATTTGTATTTCACAAATATCTTGTATTAACTTTTGACCATTTTTGCACCCTAGTCTATATTTTTGCAATCACATATATTTGCACTTTGTTTTGTCACTCATCTCACTAGTTTCTTTTCACTCACATTAGCATGATAGATACACTACTATTACCAACATATCCTTCACTATGTATATGATTTAGTTACCCTTCATTGATTTTAACCATATCATTGTTTTAAGAGAATCATTGTTCTATCTTGTTATTTTTGTACTTGCCTCAAAGTTTTTATTTGTTATTACACACAAAACAACAATCTTCTTAGTTTTAATAACTCTTAAAATTAATGTATATTCTATATTTTAATAAGAAACAATCACAATTTATTATATATCATATGCTCATCAAGAACTCTCACCAATCACTATAATTGTTTAGTTTCACCTGTTTAGATACTTAGTCTAAACAAACTGTTTGAATTTTGTTCTAGAACTCTTTTGTATTTAGAACAAAAAATTATCTTATTCCCCTCCAAACTTCGATCTCTACTTAGTAGTCCTGAATTTTCATGTCTCACCTTGTAAGTTCAAAGGTTAAGATATAACATCTTGTTTTAAAAATTCAAATAAGCATCCTTTTCTCTTCTTCTTTGAGATCAAATGATCTTGCATGATTTTGAAATTGATGTTGACTCACTACCTTCTCTAAAAGGTACACTAATTTGTGATGAAGAGATTGAAACAAGATTCACCTTCATATTGTATGAAAGAGACTTTGCAAATTAACCAATTCAATGAGTTATAGACTACGACAAAGCTAATTGTGTATAAAATTAGTGAGTGTTATGTTTCTTGAGTCTTATTCAAGGATATTTACCATGCTAAAAAATATCCTTGATGTTTAAAGGATCTTCTCTTTACTCTTAAAGTCATTACAAGACCAAGTGGACTTTCCTCAAATTTGTATTTTACTTTGGATTATGCCATTTATTCTTTGTTTCATCACTATCACATAAATATTTTCTTCCAAGGTACTTAAGAGATAAAATAAGATTAAATGGAACATTGAAAAGCTAATGGGAAGATTCTTTGTAGCTTGGAGTTAAAAATTTACATGAAACACTAATCAAAAATCTCAAACACAGACCCTATTACATTTTACATGAACTTCTAAATTTATATAAACAAAATATCCTAACACACTTCATGGATTATAGAATTTCTTTTTAAAATGAGAACATATGATGGAGACAAATAATTTGTCCAAAATTATAATTTATTTTCAGTTATTTCAAGAGAATCCATATTTTTTGATCTATAAACCCTAGTTTCATGGTTTTGGCATTGTAGAAGTCGAGTGCACTTCAAAAATTAATATATATCTCCAATTTCAATTAAACTTGAAATTTTAAGGTGTTGTAGTGAGATGAGAGGTTTTTTTACCTTCTTCATTCATTCAAAATAATTTAACTCTTCTCAAGAACTCCTAGAAGTCATGAACATCGATCACATGCGTTATAGTTTATAACAGAGTTATGTTATTGTGGATTTTGACACTATGAAATATGTTTAAGAGAAATCATTGAACAAATAAGCATAATACCTCTCCCATTTAGTGCACATGCACACCACGATACTAATAACCAATGTGGCATATTAATCCATCCTTGAGACTAGTATGAATAATCAATCTTCAACCGTGGAATAAGTTCTTAAAAGAAAAATATTCAAACAAGGTGAAGTATGCTCAAATATTCGATATAAGAACACTGTCTCCCTTTAAAATTTCTATAATATTAAAATAGGTTCAACTGAATCTTCAAAATTTGAGTAATACTCTTCTTATGACTCGGGCTCTATCACTATTCCTAGAGAGTGCAACTAGTGCCATGAGAGGGATTGACTAATAATGCCATTCTTGAAAAATTTTGAATGTATTAGAAACATGAAATCACCATTAAATTACAATAGAACATTTCAAAAAATATTAACAAAATATTGAAACACAACATATGATTTTTACTTTAATTGATTCTCGAGAGAGCTTAAGAAGATAAAAGAATAAGGTCGAAATATGCACATAATTTTTTCTAAAATTATCTAATTAACCTAGAAAATTTTGCAATATCTCAAGCTTGGAATCCTATTAAAAATTTCTTGTATGATTTATCTTAAGGAGGATCTATATTTTTTCTTTAGTGTTAAGAATCTAGACACCTTATTATGCATTTTTCAAAAATCTTGTTTTAGAAAAACTTGCTTAACTTTCACATACCTTCTCAGAACTTGATGAAGATTTTCCTAGAGACCAAACTCACCCATAAACATGATACATAAGATAATTTTACATATTTATTCATGTAATACTATATCCTATCTCATTTTCCTCAGTCTACATTGTTAGTTCTCTAAACCAATTTCTCTGAAATTTTGAATTTTTCTTCTAAGAGATAAAGTGAGTCTTATTTTTAATCACAGATGCTATAAAAACTATTTATATTATAATCCCATGCTAACATGACCTTTTTATTAACTATAATAACTTATCACACCTCATTAGGCTCTAGAAATAGGCCTAAAGGTGCAAATTTTAACCGTAATTTCCATGAGATGACCTGATACACCTTGTGAATTCTATTTTTCATGTTTACAACATCATTAATAACATGTAGACCATATAAAATGAGTAATCCAACATGTTCTCTTCCTTTACAAATCAACCACCTCACTATTTGAGGTTGTAGCACCTTCAAGCCAACATGAAACTTGCCTAAAGCTTCCTAAAACCAACTTGAACAATTGAGCACCATTGAACACAACCCTAAACTATATGCTCTTTTAATATTCCTTTTCCATCAATCCCATGTGAAATTAACTACAAAACCCATAAATTCAATAAGGTGCAACATGTGCTTATATGTTTAGTATCATGTGTCATGTACTCTTCTTATATTGTTGTTGTTGGTTACTTTCTTCCCATATGGACGGACCTGCAAAAGAGAAGAGGATAAAAGATTCAAATATGCATGTATATGTGTAAATATGCATTTGTGTATGTAAAAATAGTATGAAAATGTTAATGAAATAGGAACTTGTGCCCCTAATTTGTGATGAAGCAAATGGTATAAAAGGAATATCCTATAATTTCAAGTCAACTGTGATTTTTATGGTTGATCTAACGCCACTGTGGACAAAGAAATGCAAGGAGAAAATTATGTTATTCTCCAACCTGTAACTGCCTCCGTGATACTAGTGAAGAGATATTTATAGTGTAAAGTTTTTAGGGTGATCGATGCATTTGGCAAAAGTAGTGTAGGAAGGAAAGTTTGGTGTATCCTTTAACCTGTAACTACTTCCAAAAATTGTAAGGAAAATCTTCCCTATAAAATTTGTTGTGTATGGGGTTTCTAGACTTGTCTAAATCCAATCAAAAACTATAGACATAATTTTTCCATGGACGCCACCTATACACTATATCAGACTCAATTATAGATCTAACTATTTATTAACATATAATAGAACCATGTGTAAACCCCAAATGATTCCCCCTCTTTGTGGGTGTATGCAATGCTACATATAGGATAATGCAGCCCAAAAATAAGACCGATCATGTAATCTGAATCTCTTCCTGCAAGAGGAAGGGAATTTTATTAGTAAAGACCAAGGCAAATAGAAAATTGGGTAGAAAACAAGTGTCAATACGAACAAGAATGTATGTAGAGAACAAGTATAAGCTAAACAAACAATGTATAAGCTATAATATAAGCCAACAATGTAAACATGCAAGATGAAAATCATAGACCATGAAAAGTGGGTTGGAAACATGCGACACCAAATCACAAAGTGTCACAAGAAACTCAAGGACATCATGTCCATAAATAAAACAAGTGTGTACACACAACAAAGGAAAAGCCCGCAAACAATAACAACAAATAGAAAACAACAAACAAGTATGGAAGGAAATATCCCGCATAATAAATTTTTCCATGAAGCACCCATTGGCATGTTAGAAAAATAGGAAGTATGTGAAAGAATGTATAAGTTTATAATTAAAAGTGTTAATTAAAAAATTAAACAATAGAACCTACATCGTGTATGAATGTGGATGCCCCCATTAGGTAGTGTTTGATTTATAAGTTATGCATGTAGAATCTCTATATCTCCAATCATAACTAGAAAAGGAGTGAAAGCACATGTGTGTATGGTAAAGATAATGACATTCAAGAGATCTATCTAATTTGTCTAGTAAAGTGAACATGTAAATAGAAGTGAAAGAAAGAGTAAATACGAATGTAAAATATAGTATGTTGTGAATGGATGGAATGAAATTCAAAATGGATGATAGGAGTTGCATGCGATCCGAGTGAATATAGTTATATGTAGTGAGGTTAATTTAGTATTCCCCCTAAGTAGTAAAAAATGAACCATAAAAGAGAGTGCCACATTGGGAAATGATTGATCTATGTGTCATGTGTGGTGCACTATTATGAGTATCTGGTGATGAGATGTAACATAGAGATGAACTGTGTGTGACGTTATAGTGTAAGTGTATATCATGATGAGATGAATAGAAAGAGGTGGTGATTTATTCTAAAGTGTATACCACTAAACAATGTAAGTGAAACTAATGATATAACCTATCACAAGATGATGCTAAAAGAAGTGACCCTATAACCTAAGGCACATATCACTAATCCTTGGTATGACCATGAGAATATAAAATGATGAACGCATCATGTGGTCCATTTGAAATGTATACCCCCAACATTCCAGTATAGACCATGAGACTAGAGTGTGTCATTAGGTAGCAAGTGTAATGCGTATATGATAATATGAAAAATACATCATGCATGTGATAGAAAAGGATGTACATGCTAGATGTGCCAATGCCCTAATATGTATATGATATTGAATGTAAGATATAATATGTAACATGTAGGGTAAAGGATATATCCTGTAATGTGATGTATATAATGTGTGAAAAATAGACAACATGTGATAGCTATGGTATATTGTGTGAGTCATGTGTAGTATGTTAATGATGTATATTGGACAAGATGTAAAATACAAAGTTTATAATTTATAAGGATGAATAATGTCTAAGGCCTAGAATGTAGTTTAGGATGTGTAGGTGATGTGTGGTTATATGTGGTGCCTAATGTGTAGTGACTATTGTGTAGTGTGTGGGATCCATGTGTATAGAATTACCTCATCATTCAAGTGTGAATCAAAGAAGAAGAGTGTTTCATCGAGTAATGACTATGTATGTAATGTAAATGACTATGTGAATAGTTAGAATGTGGATGTGTTTAAATGCAAGTAAGTGACGAGTGCTAAGGATATGATTTTGGGGTGTGTGTGAATACTATGCCCCCAAGCATGTGTGATTTAATGAACTAAGCAATGACAAAGAAAGGTCGATTTTACCGCATCCAATGTGAGTGGTGGTGAAAGTGTATGATTATGTTCTAGTAATGGTGGGATTGTATATAGTTATTACAAAGGTGAGAGAAGTGTATGTGTGTGTAATACATGGATATATGATGAGCACGTAGGTGGAAAAAATGCATAGGTATTGAGAATAGTGAGTAGATGAGTCCGGAGGTGATGGTTATACGTGTGGGATAAAACGACATGGTCACCTATGCTGAGAGGTAGAAAGTGTGTGAGGAATGGGCCTATGCCCATATGTAGGACTAGTAGAGTGGTGAGGCTCCGTAGAAGGTGTGTGAATACAAGTGAAATAGGAATAGATTGTTCTTTAATTAACATAGATTGTGATGTGGTAGATGACATAGGAGATATTTGAACTATTGCTTGAGGAGATGATGAAAATGGAGTAGATGGGGCTATAATGTCGATAGAAAAAACTTGATTGTTATGAATTAATTTACGTCACAAATGATTCATATAATTAATAGACTAAGACCAAATAATCTAATTGAGGCCTAAAGGCATGTCACAACCCTCTACTATTTGGAAAACAAGGAATGGTATAAGCATAGTAAGATGTCCTACTATAACATGAAGTTTGACCACACCAAATTAATTGTTCATCGAATAGGAGATGTATAAACGTGGATTACCGATGACATTAAGAAGTAGAATATAACATGCATTGATGGGCCATGATGGGTCAACCTTAGCATTATTGATGGAGACAGACCCAATAGAAACACTAATATGTAAGTAATGAGAAGATAAAGTAGAATGATAATCACGATCAGAGAAAGAGATGACTGCTTCAGTGATGTCAGTATTAGCCACCAAAATTGAAGGGCCGCATATGTAGGTGGAGGAATGAAACACTAAGTATGATTATCTCGATGGATAATAAGTTTTATTTTTGGGTTGTGGAGGTGGGTAACCAAATAAATTGTGTTTGCAATTTTCATTAACTAGTGGAGATTTTGTAGTCTCAGGAAATTCAAGCTTGTTGTTATCAATAAGATATTGTATGATATTGTAGAGTTTGAAACACCTATTGGTAGAGTGACCCACATAGTGGTGATAATCATATCAGTTCTCATTGATTCAATATTTATTTGAAAGATTTCTTTGAAGTTATTATAAGATAAGCTATGGGGCAATAGGAAATTTGGTGAATGTTCGTTGAGGTGGTTGTGACTAAACTTCTTTAGTAGTAGTTACCACATTGACAATGAATTTTGTGTCAGTAGGTTTAGTTATAGATGGTTTAAATGTTGTCTTACTTGGAAAACACACAGAGGATGATGCTTTCTCTTGGTATTTAAGCTTTCCTAAATATAAGAGATTTTTTTGTGAAGCTTAAGAGTATGAAAAAGTTTATATGATGGAGAAGTCTCAAAGAGGACAATATCCTGAAGTGGTGGTAGTAGACTTTGGATGAATAAATCCTGAATCTCAAAGTCAACAAGAACATTTGACATCTTGGCTAAGTTGGTTTTGTATCTTAAAAGGTAATGTGCTAAGTGTTCATTAGATCCTTGTTTAAGTAGTGCGAGTTTGGAATATTAGATTTTAGAGTCAATATTAATGGAGAAGAGGGTGAGAAAAGCATCAACTATATATGTGAAGAAGGTTACCAAATAGTTAGGTAGGTCATAAACTAATATGCATCAGCTATATATGTGAAGGAGGTTACTTGAATAGACAGGGAGGTTGTAAAACTAATGCATCACATACTCTTGTAAAATATGATGAAAAATCTTAGCAAAGAGGATATGATCATCTGCAAAATATATATAACCCACATCGAAAGCTTAGATATGTTCTTAAGGGTCACCATGGACATTGAAAAAGTAAGTTTAGGGGTGAAAAAGTTTGGTTGAAAGGAATAGGTGGAGATAACAGTTCAAATGGAGTATGTAGTATCAAAGTAGAATCCAAAGATAGAGATGCATGAGAAGTATCCTGTTTTAATTGATGAATTGGTGCTTGAGGATCTTGATAAAGAGATACTAGATCCCGGTGCCACTAGAAGGATGCTTTCATGTATGTGAAAAAATGGTTGGGGTATAATGATTAGTAGGAATAAGAACAAAAATGGGAACAACAAAAAGTGGTGGAAGAGTAGAAGAAATTGGTTGGGTAGTAACTTGGTGGGAATAAGGGTTAAAGAAATAAGTTCCACAAGGTTTGTAGATTCCCCAAAAGAAACATATAAAAGAAATTGTAGATGTTGGGGATGTTCAACGATATGATCATTGACGGCCTTAAGATCAAATTTAGTAAATTCTTTATAGGATTCAGCCACAACTAATAAGAGAAAAATATCATGAAGTGAAAGGTGGTATCGAGCATGGGTTTCATCAAAATGATTTACTAAAATAGGAATATTCTAATGTAATATAATACTATGTAAAGAATTAAATAAAAACTAAATAAAAAAATAAAAATTACTCAAACAACTAAGTAAATAGAAAGGTAAAAATCTAATGTGCAAGAGAGGGTTAATAAGTCCTTAGTTGATTCGACAAAGGTGCGGGACTTTGTCGTAATATGAACTAGGTAAACAGGAGGAGGAAGTGACCACACATAATCCTAAGAAAGTATAGATCTGAGCTCTCTGACTAGACTAGGGATATCGGAAAGCGGAAGGGGAACTTATGGGTTCCTTTTTCTTAGATCTGGGCACCCTAGTATGTGGAAATGACCTAAAACTCTCCTCCGAGTTGTTGTTAGATGCTCTCATCATTTTTTTCTTGTTTCACTAAAATCGGTGGACTACGCTCGATGTCGTGTAAAGAAGAGATGATGGAAATATCTACAAAACCCTAGACAAACCATAAAAACCCTCAACATAAAGATGCATATGAAGGGGTCATACTATCCTCACCAGCCACAAAGGCGGGGTTACTAACATAGTGTTGCACTACATATTAGAACAAATGAATTTCTAGTTATGTGTATGTAAAATCATGCCCTAGGTTTCTCTTTTGTCTTTCACACTTTTTGATGTAGGGAGAAATAACTATATGTAGAATGTAATAAGAATGTGCATGGAAATAATAGACTTCTCTCTTTTGAAGTGTGATGCAGATGAACCAGCCTAGTGTGCCTTCTGATGGAGCTAGATGGATGCAAATGTAGCTTTAGGTTCCTCTGATGGATGAAACTATAGATGGTTATAGTAGATGCTTAGTGCTTGGTCCCTTATTCTGTTCTCATAACTTTATATTTATATGGTTGTCTTGTTCTAATTTCATAATCAACCTTGATAAGGGTGGCCACTAAAAATATGAAAAGTTCAAATGGATAGACAATGCCCAAAAGATGGAAGCATAGTGCAAATAGGATCGGGGTGCCAGAGAGGACTAGGGTGCCCGGAACACCCTAGTCATTATTAGACACCCTAGTCGAAATAAGAAAATGTAGAATGATAAAAATATCAAGAAATTATACTCGAGGTTTAGAAGTGATGAAATAATGCAATGTAAAAATGCCAAACGAAATGGGTGAATTAGTTTTTTTAAGTCAAAACCATATGAATAGTATTACGAGACTCGGGAGTAAATTTGGACTCAAAGTGTGTGATTTAGTGCCAACATTGTGGTGCATTCACTTATATGATCCCAAGAAATTAATTAATGAGACAAAGAATATGTAGGAATAACTTGAAAGACAGGCATGAGCATTAAATTTTTTTAGAAGAAATGACCATTCAATATATTAGAAATTATAAATTAAATGGAAGGTAAAAAAACACACCAAATTAAATTGGTTGAATGGACAACATCTAGAATAGAGTTCATATATAGAGTAAACATGCTACATAAGTCTACCACTTATATATCATTAAGTTGAATAAAGGTAGATGAACATGTAAAGTTGTTTGTTCTTCTAGAGTGCATGACATACAATAATGTAGCATATATATATATATATATATATATACACATATATATATATATGTTGGGAAGGTTTGAGATTCATTAAATGCTTATTTATAGTTCTACCTCTCATAGTTTTCATGCCACTATTGACATGATCATTGCACAGTGATGTAATTTCTATTTTTAACCTACTAACACACACACACATATATATATATATATATATATATATATATATATATATATGTATATATATATATATATGTATATATGTATATGTATATATGTATATATACATATATATGTATATATACATATGTATATACATATATACATATATATATATATATACATATATACATATATATATATATATATATATATATATATATATATATATATATATATATATATATGTTAGTAGGTTAAAAAATAGAAATTACATCACTGGTGCAATGATCATGTCAATAGTGGCATGAAAACTATGAGAGGTAGAACTATATAAATAAGCATTTAATGAATCTCAAACCTTCCCAACAAGATAGGACATATATATATATATATATATATATATATATATATATATATATATATATATATTAAAAATCCACAAGGTGATATTAAAATTACATCAACAATGAGTGAATTATATAGACAAAAAGTACATATTCTGTTAGACAAATAATAAATTTATAGAGTGGTTAATGATTTTCTTCAAGTTAATCCTTATTCGATCAAAAATTTATGTATGATAGAATATATGTGAAATTAAATTTTCAATCCGGAGGAGGAATTAGGTGCATTTCATTCGTAATGATTGTAGAATTTAAGAAACATTAACACTATTAGAAAATATATAATAATAGAAGAAGTAATGGATCTAATATCATATATGTATTAGAAATCCATGAAACCGTATAAATATGAACCTGCACTATGCATTAATTATCACAAAAATGTTGTAATAAACAACATTATTATACATGTCTAGATCTCTCGAGTACTTGAAATAACAACATTGTTTTTCTCCATAGTTATTTGTACTTTGTTTAATGCTCTATGCAACATCTTTTCTAAAGCAATGGAGAATAAAAGCATGAGGATTGAAATAATGAAACATATTTTGTAAGTATAGTTCACAAAAATTAAATATATTTTTGTTAATATAAATTTAACACACAAACTCCAAGAATCTAATTATGGTGAAAATAAATAACATTTAGTACCCCGTATACCCTTCACATAGGAGGATGCATGGAAAATGTTGAATAATTTTAACCAATTAAAAAAATGTATGAAACAATGTGGTCTCATAGTTTTTAATGGATGTTAAAATGAATATATATAGATTTGAAGAAAATACAATTACCAAATGTAAAACCTAGATTTCCCAAAACATTCTATTAAATCACATAAGTGTCTATTTGTAATAATGTTTTTATGGTAAAGCATGAAATGAACATAACAACCATATCAACAGACAAATGAAAATTATATTATGGAGAAGGAATTTTAGCATATATTCTAGCTCTAACTCATCATTAAATATATTTATGAAAATACAGATGCATATGAACCTTTTGTACAAATGGCTTAAAGATATGTAGAGATGATATATTTAAATATTATACATAAGAGAGAAACACAATAAACATCCTACATAACATGTTGAGTATAATTACATGCAACATTTTGGTCTTGAAGGAATATTTTTCGAATAATGGTTTATTTTATGAGGAGTGAAACTATAAAATTGTAAAAAAATTATGCATATTTATGGAAGGATAGAGATAAGTAATGTGAAATTTATCAATCAAACAATGAAGTGAATTTATAGCCATTAATGATCATAAGAATTTATAGAGCACCAAAAATACTAGTACAACATAGTCCTACTCAAGACCAAACCATGCCCCGCTCCAAAGCACATTGTTTGATTCCCCAAAATCTCATATTTTAGTCACACTTCCATCGATTAATAACTTTGATATAGTTTCTATATTTTTAAACACCCTATACCCCCAAATTGCATCTTTTCTTCTTTAATAAACTTAGTATAATCACATGTTGTGTCAAAACTATCATTTATAGCATGAAAATTGGTTCAAGACATATATTATAGCCTTGCACATTAATGTTTATTAATTTATTATAATATAAAACTTGAACTACCCTTACACCTATAAAGTAATAAATAACTAATATAATACAAAACACTTACCTATTTATTTAGGTTGTAAAAAGCAACTGAATTAGATAACATGGTCACATCATAATGCTCTGTATTTTAGATTTCTTTTGTCATGTTTGACCTTTATTTCAGCTCCTTTGGATTAGGAATATTGACTACATGAACTTTTTTGGAGTCACTTAAAACCTATGTCCAATGGGTTTCTCCTAGTGTGTTGTTTCTTTAGGAAAAATTTGAGATAGAAAATGTCATTTGCAAGATAATTTTTAGTGGAACTCTTGTAAATGTCAAGTATGGAAAAGAGTTAATTTTTTTTCTTATATAGGGTTACATATGTTTCATTGTAAAATAAGTATATCCCATGGGATAAATTACCAACCATAAAAGATATTAAATTGAGTAAACATTAATTGGGTGGGCCTCGAGAAAATTGTAAGTTTTAGACCAAACCATTTGAACATTTGGTCCCTTTTTGAAATTTTGTTCTAGGATGCAAGACACATTGTGTGAAATTCATTGCACTATAACTAAGGTGTAAATACTTCTTTTTATTGATGTAATAATATTGTAAGTGACAAAGAATTGAAATGAGGAGATTAAGTCTCTAGGATATTCTTGGATATAGAAATTAGGAAAATAATGGGTGCACAAATCATGATTTAGGGATTAAGAAAATATTGAACTTATTAAGTGATGAATTACCAAATCTAGGGGTCTATATTTACACCTAAATACAATGTACGCCAACTAAATACCCAATATAAGTAACCCGATAATTTATCTATGTGACCCCATATATTACTTATACATATATAACTAATTAAGGAGGATGTATACCACATGTCAATACATCCATCATCCCATACATGCATTAGAATATAATATCCATAGCTACATGATATATAATAGTATGTTTAGTCTCTTTTACGCAATATGAAATCCACAAATTTTCACTTAGTACAACATTACATCTCTAAGAAATGGTCGTGGGCATGTCAATGAGGTTAATGACTTTAAGAAATATCATTTTTTTGTATGAAGACAACATCTTGATATCCACATAATTAGTTTTACTTAAATATGTATATAATTGTATACATAAAAGTGGGAGATTTTGTAGAGGTTTATATTTGATATGCCACTAGTCAATTTCCATAGTGGTAATGTTTTTGTGGGTTTGTTTATTATTGGTTCAAATTAGGATCTTATTAGTAAGTGTTCCTTGCATTGTTTTAATTATGAGATGTTCCCTTGTGTTTGTGAAAATTTCAACTCTTATGAATATTTTATTCTCTTTTCAATTGTTTTTGTTCTTCTCTATTTGACCAAAATGTTCCCCTCTTTTCCTCTTTTTTTCCTCCATGTTTTTCTTTTTCAACCCTTATTTCATTGCTTTATTTTTTTCAACAACCATAAAAGTTTGATTTTTGTCTTCTATATTATTTACCACTAAAATTATGGTACCCCTTTTGATGGGACATTTAAAATCTTCATTTCTATCCCATGGGGTTCCTTATAATCATTTATCATGTGTTCTTTTTTAGTGTGCATTTTCTTACATCAAAATAGGTTGTTAATTAGAAGATAATAGGTCTATAAATAAATAAATGCATTAGTGCATTTATAATACTATATACATTCACATGAATAATATTAAAGGGAATTCCCTTTGATTTTAAAAGCATTCCCTTGCTAAAAGTAGAATTCAAGTATTTAGAGAGAGCGTATAACATTTTCTTCTTATGAATCCATTGAACCAATAAGGGTAAAAATAATTTCAATAAATTATAATTCACATTGAATCATATTACATGCGTGTTGTTTTCACTCCATGATTTCCAAAAGAGATTGATTGAGACATGCCCCAAAATCCACCACATCCCCTAGTTTTCTTTACATTTTACAAGGTCTTGGACGTTGATTATGGACTAAATGAAGGAGATTTTCCTGCAATGCATGATATTAAATCATGTAAAATTGAATAATGTTTTTAGATTCCAAAAGTAGAGATCCACATTCATGAAATCTGGTTTATAGTTTCTAAAAATAATAGAATTTTATAATTAGAGAAATAAAAATATTATTCGATTACATTTAATTACTAATTTAGTATGAATTGCATTATGACATCATCCCATACTCTGATTAAAGGATGTTTTTTAAGATGCACCAAAGAGTCATATCCTACTTTATGTGTTTTTTGGAACATTTATATAAAAACTTGACTAACATATGTGATAGATACAAACATACACATAAAAATATATTTACTCGTACACATGTAATAATACTTAATTAGACAAAAAATAGTAAAACTAGACTTTATATCTAAACTATTTCCAATGTAATAATTTACAAGGGAGGCATTTAACTGAATATACACCATTCTATAGATGTGGAAGTAGTCATTAGGAAAAGACAACAAAACAAAAGTTTTAAATTTACATTTGGGAATCTAGAAAAATATAGTGTCTTGAATACCTTGCTAAAAATATGAAGTCACATTTATGGTAATCTTTGTCGAGGCATTTTAGAAATTACTAAGCATGATTATTTGTAAGGATTGTTACATAATGTTGTTGATATGAATACCTCACTTTCTTTTCTACATTAACATGCAGATCAATCTTGAAACTTAACCTCCTTCCTTAAAACCTAGAATAAGGAAGACACTTACATGAAAATGATAAAGAAAAGGATTTTTTTGGCTGATCCTGGAATGAGAAAAACATGATATAAATGAAAGTAAAATTATGATGAGAATAGTGAGGTGAAAACATTGTTTTGATACAGAATGTTATAACCATGATGGATTTATACAAGAAATACACCAATCTCAACTGCTAGCCAAAAGTTGCTAATGGATCTAAGGTTTGGCTAGGGAATCAACCCAATCCCTTCCATTTAAGTTGCAAAGGGAATCTTCCCAATAATTTGTTTTTTATGAGATTAATTTCCAAGAGTTTGATTTCTCAACACTCTCAATTCGAGATGTAGCTGTGGAAAAAGCTGCACAAGGATATGAAAATTTTATGGTAGGTAGCATTTCTATTCTCTATCTAAATAATGGACTTGATAGAGAATAGGATTCCTTAGACTGGAATCCAATAGGCCTCATGGAAATTTGATATAGAACTAGATTTCCATAAATCTATTTTCATAAATTCTTGGAAATTTATTTTAAGTAGGTTATCAAATTCTTTATATGGTCTATGGAGAATTTCTATAGATTTGATGATAGCAAAGATGAAATGAAGTGTAATATTCATCATATCTTCCCACAACAAGCTCATTTCATGCCCATTCTAACACTTCAGTTAGTTCACAAAAAGTGGCAATAGACTAGGAGATATGACCCCGATAAGGGGGCTAGTAAAATAACGGCAATAATTAGAAAGATTTCATATTTTCGACTTCTATCTTTTGGAATTCATGCATAAGATGAATACAAATGGTATTAATGTAGGATGACCATTTGGTTCCATCTAGAACCTTTCATATTCTATTTCTAGCAAATTATTTTCATATTCTCCTTGTATGACTATCAAGTAGATTGTTTTGAATAAAGAGATAGATGTCTGGGCATACATCTCTATTATGGATTTTTTTAGTGTGTATCCATTTGGAATTGAAATAAGAATTATTTATGTTCATAGCTCTTTCCTTTTGAGTTTGATTGTTATATCACATTAAGCACCGTTGTTAATGTGTTATCCATCGGGGTGTGCTTTCATCTAGATCAAAAGCCATCTCTTTTCAAATATTTTTTTGTGTTATAAAATTTTCTCTATGAAAAATAATTTCGCTTCTATTAGGGGTCCATTATTCTTGGGAAAAAAAACAATTTATGTTTGAAATAGAGGTTAGGGATGACTCTTGGTGACCATATTCCTTGAGTTTTCCGAATTTTGGTGAATCTCCTAGGACTACAACTCAATATTTTTGATGAATAAATCCTAGTTGGGATTTCCAAAGCCATGGGCATACTTCTAGCTTTTGATCCCATCACTTGGAAACTTCTCATTTTTTCTAATTTTTTTATAATTATGGTTTTTAATACAAGTATCCCTAATATATGTCATATTTCATATATTAGGGATTAGGAAAATGATATTTCCTTTAAACTATCCTTTATTTTTTTGCGGTACTTGGAAGATGGTTGGAAATTATATTGGAGTGTCTAATTGCTAAATGTGTGCAAGAAAGAGGAGTGAGATTGTTGGTCTATTAAGTGATCCATTGATGAAAGAAGGTGAGGAAAGTATTCATATGATTAAGAATACATCATAAGAAAGATGGAAGCAGGGGCCAATAAAATATCCTTGTGGAAAATATGATTGGATAGTCCATAATGAAGGAAGAACTAACGTGGTTGGGTAAATTAGATCATATGTAGAGTTACCCATGCTTTGTAACTTTATTTGCATGGTAGGACATTGTCCCATAAAATGCGAGGAGGATATAAATGAAAAAAAAAATCATGGAATATTAATAATATTGTAGTTATATAACACATGAACACCTAAATGTAGGGGAGAGGGGCCAATACTGTAACATGGTCCAATACTTGACATGAGTCTTGATTACACAATACCCAATAGTTGTCATATTACCACATCATAGTTGTCATAGTACTATGTTCGGTTGTATATTTTTGACATAATAATTATGTAGAGTATCTAATCGACGGTGACATGAAATACTTATCACCCATGTACAAGTATTAAAAATTCAATGTTCAATCATTATCACCCATGTTCAAGTATTATTTTCCACCATAGTTGTAGCCTAATTCAAATTTATTTTTCCAAATCAATCTGAAATATTGTTTTCCCTCCAACTACATATTCTAAAGAAAAATTACAAGCTAAAACACATGAAATACATGTTGAATAAAAATTCGACGTCCCCTACTCTGGTAATCGGCTCGGTTGGTAATGTGGCATGTTTGGGGTTGGGTGATATGTTGGTTGTGTCTTCTGTTGACTAGTGGACGGGCGAGGAGATTTAAGGAGGTACAAAAGGAGGGTTGTTGGTGGAGCAGTATGCACCTGTTTAGACTGACTGGGAAGACGTATTTTAGGGGGAGACTATGCATTTTCCGCTTACTCTTCCCGTGATCTAGCAAAGGACCAACACGGCATCAGATGAAAAATACGCAAACAGAGAGGCCCTTGACGGAAATAGTGAGGAGGAAAACAATGAGTACCCAAGTGAGGAAGAGTACGAGGAGGATTATTTATCTACCAATGAATAATAGGATTTGAATCCTAAGGAGGATATGGTAGTAGAGTTCCCTTTTTTATTGGAAAGGTCAACTGGGATGGCTGAATCATTTGAGGAGGATAGATGGAGATTTTATGACGAGAAAGACACGACTTCTTCAATCTAAGAAAGAACCACCTTGATTGATTCCATGGGACTGAAACATGGAAAGGGCTCTTCCCCTAATGTTGATCAGTTCGATTGCAGAAGTTTGCAACAGGTTTTGGTTAAAAATCAGAGTCCTTTGGGCAAACTACAGGTGGTTTAGGATTCTTCATCCCAAGTTTGATCTGGATTCTCTCAAGGTCATCGACTTTGGGGAGGGGGAGAATTATAAAGAATATATCATATCTAAAATATGGAATGGAGCTGCTGATGATTTCGACGATGGAGGGAACACTACGCAGTCTAGAAGAGATAAGCGCAAGTATTGGGTTCTGCAATGTGGCAGAATCATGAGGAACATGTACAAAGGCTACCTTGATCTAGAGCTCCATTGATTCTCTTATATTGTTCCTGGTTTTCGCTCCTAGGTTGGGCGTTGGTTTGTAATTCTGTTGTTTTTTGGCTGCAGTTTTGGTATCATGTTGTTAGTTTGTTGTCTTTACCGCTTTTCCTGTATGGATGTTGTTTGGTTTTTTAATTGTTTTATCTGGGCTTTTAGACCGCTCTTTTGGTTTATTTATATTGCCATGAGTATTTGGGCTTTGGACTTGTTGTCATTAGGTAGGGTCTCAACCAAATTTTTTTACCCTTAATAAAAAATAATGAAAATCACCATTCCACCTGAAATTCACAATTAATTTTGTAGATTCCTTAATTTAGGATGTACCACTAATATTCCCTTTTGTTATTCCATAAAATTATTATACTTGCTAAGCAACCATACGTGGAATGTATGATATGAATGCCGGAACGGATATAGGAAGGACATGAAAGCGGAGATGAATAGAAATGAAGGGGAAGGAAGAGGGGTGTAGAAAATATGTGTTTGAGGGTGGAGAAGGGGAAGGGAAAGGAAAGAAGAATCGAGGGGAAAATGTGAAAATATATGAAATATGAAGAGAAAGACATGTTTGGTAATCGTAAACAGATAAAAGGATTCTTTCAAGAGACATCACGAACATGCAGCAATATATACAAGAAAATGCAAGAAGTAGATGAAAAATGTTGACAACGTGAATACCTGATTAATTTTTCATATGTTGAAACCATCTCGTATGTAGATAAATATGAATGCATTTTTATGGGAGATGTTATGGAAAATAATATATGTAGTAGTTACGTTATCAAAGAGGGTACCAAAGTATTCACACAAGTGTAATTTTGCATGTAGAGGGGAAAATGAATAAAGAAAAAAATGATCAAACTTTGGAACCTTACAAGATTGAGCACTTGTTACTCGATCGCTGTAGCCCCTATATCTAGTTGTAAGGTCAATGAATTATAGGAGCGTACACATGTCGATGCATCGATAATTAACACATTCCAATTATTGGTCATATGAGTGAAACATATATTAAGGTTGTGGCTTGCATGCCCCAAAAATTTTCCACATATCATATTGTTCATACCCAAGTAATATATGTTATTTTTGCTCCACTTAGGCACTTCATGCTTACAAAGAGAACAAATTAAATTTTTTGGAAACTCAAAAGTTTTAGCGTCCAGAAAAGTGCAACACGTAACAGATATTTCTTAGGCGGGAACAATATAATTCATTGTGATGCACATCCCTTTCAAGTTTCAAGCTCAAGTAAGCCGGTGAGAAAAGAGAACACAAAAATTCAATGATAATTAGGTTTTTAGGTGGTTTGCCAAATGTTAGAAATACGGATTATTTTATCCATTTAAAATGAGGATTTGAACTAATAAAACAATAAACGTGCAATGTGCAAAGTATAGGTGGAAAGAGGTTTCTTATTTTCCTAATTTAAGATACGATGTGTTTTGTCTAAATTTAAGAAGTTCATGCCTTGCAAAATATAGTCATGAAATATTTTATTACCAAAAATATACAATTTACTAATAATATTCAAATTCAAATTAGAGCTCAAATATGTTTAAAAAAATGTTACTTTTGTTTTGCAAAAAGTTAAGAATGCGAAGAGTGGTTGATCAAAATTGTTAATGACAATAGTTGTTTACATTTTCCGATCTTGTGTTATATGTGTGTTTGTTGTTTATGAATTTCCTCAATATTTGTTATCTATTTCACAAGGTTTATGATTTAAATCACACTGTCTTATATGATTAGGTAGAAATAACAATAAATAAATATTCTCCATATTGCACCTGCACCATTAATAAATTGACAAGTGTTAAAAAGTTGACGCAAGAAGGAGAAGAAGATATAATTTGTTTTCTTAGATAGTACAAGGGGAGGAAGGGATGATTGTGCCCCCTTCGATTTGGTTTGGTTTGGATCCACACATGTTTGGGGCTTGAAGAGCTTCGGATAAATTTTGCAAAGGATTATCCATCCTATTGTGAGCAATCGTGAAAGGAAAATCATTGCTTCTTGTAGAAATTCAAAGGAAGGGGGTGAGAAATAGGTGATAAATTGAAGCAAAGGTTAAGATCACATGGCTCTGCATGTGAATTTTATTCATTTATTTCTATTGAATTGTTTCTTTTATGTTTAGTCGAAAATGGTTCTTTTAATGAATAGAAACAAGAAAGACAAACAAAACATGGCTCGCATGTGAGTGTTATTTAATTTTTTCTATTCAATTGTTTCTTTTAGGTTAAGATCACATGGCTCTATATGTTAGTGTTATTTATTTATTTCTATTGAATGGTGTCTTTTAGGTCTAGTCAACAATGATTCTTTTAATTTGAATGGAAACAAAAAAGACAAACAAAACATCCACACCACCACCGATAAAAAGAGTTTCCTTTAACGATTTAATCTCATACATGATAGTTCTGTGATGAATTATAAACAAAAATTCAGATCTTCTTGTAGAGTTTCCATGAGGGGTGAAAAGAGGGGCCAAACTCTAATAAAGCTTACAAGTACACGACTCGCCATATGAGTGTTATTTATTTGTGAATACTTTCTTATAGGTCTAAAGGATTTTGATTTTTTTATCAAGCATAATAGAATGAAAGCAAAAAGATAGAAAAAACATCCACGCCAACAATGAAGACCAAAATTTGTGATCCCTCAATATCCTTTGACAAACCGAAATTGTACATGATAGGAACATGTGGAAAACAAGAATCCCAGTACATGGATCAGATTACAGATAGGTTCATTTATATAGTCTATCATGTGGATGGTGGCAATTATAATATGTTGTTAGAGCCTTGGGATTTTTACCTGTAAACACGCAATTGGACGTAAATATCTAAAGTTATTCTGCTAGATACTTATATTGTAAATGTATAGAGATTTTTGTAATTTCCTTCATCGGAATATTTTTTGTTGACCATGTTTTAAAACTTTGTATATATTGTTCATGCATCAAATGGGATACCTAACTTAATGCCTATGGACACATTAGCTAGAGGACACCAAAGATGCTTTCAAAATTAATGTGGCTTGTGATGGCACGGATGCCATTGACTAGATACGATGAACAACTTGTGAAGGAGATAATGCGGCAACACCCAAGTGGAGGAAGGAAAGTGCCACAAAGTGTAATGGGGGTAGTGATAACTACATGATATATTTCATCAACGCTTCAATGTATGTATATGATAGTGTTCACGGATCCTCCAAATTAATGTGGCTTAGACGCCACTTAACTAGATAACATGAACTACCCGCAATAGAGATATCAATGACAACCTAGTGGAGGTAAGAAAATGCCATCAAAGTGTACCAGGGGCAGAAATTATTGTCAGATATATTTCATCAACACTTAAATGTACATATATGACAGTATCCGCGGATCCTCATAGACGTGTCAAACTTGAAAAAGTAGTGTCTAAAAGAGAAAACAATAACTAAATAAAGTATCCTCGCTGGTTCAAGTTTTCTGAAGGATTGTGCCCCTTCGATTTGGTCTAGTTTGCTTCCACACACACTAGGAGATTTAATTTGATGTTTATTCAAACATTTTTTTTGGTGTTTGTAAATGCAAAAAATAACCAAATTATTTAGACTTAAGGTATTCATAACCACGCAAAGGAAAATAAAAAACAAAAACTTTTTAAATTATTTTTGAATTACTTAGGAAAACCGAGGTTCCTTGTGCAAGTTTTTATTGGGTTCGAAGAGTTAAGGCACATTTTCAATTTGTTTTGATGGGCTTTCAATACAGATATTCCTTGGATTGATAAGCTTGGTGTTGAAAAGATATGATATGAATTGTATAGCTTTTCAAAAGTATTTTTTGTCCATGTATTTAACAAAAAAATAAAAGTTGAGTGGGAAAAAAACACCCATGCCCATTGCGTAATCCTGCCAACCGGGTTAACCGCTCTTCAAAACCCAAAGCAAAACATGGATACCAACACATCCTAAATGGCCTTTGACACCTATCATTTTCCTAGGCATTAACCATGTTGAACACCAAGTTAAATTTGTAAATTTAGTAGTAATTGGGTAGACGAAGTGATAAATAGATTAGATAAATAAGCTCTCGCTATAAGCCATCCTCAAATCAAACCTTCACGTGGAGATAAGTTAACATGTACTCGCCGCCGAATATGTCAAGAAAAATAGACGTTAAGGATTTTGGCGTAAACATGGTTGACAATACGGTATATGACATGGATAGCGCCAATTACAACTGTGTCGAGCCCCGTGGACTTTCTACTAGAGAATACACCTTTCGCGAAATTGAATAAATGTATTTAAAATATTATACTTTTAGAATACACTTGGTAAATGAATCTATCACATATCTTTAATCAACAAGTTTTATTTTTTTATTTTTAACATAATTGAAAAGTGCTAATACCTGTTATAGCTGCCGTGCACAGGACCAATTTACAATGACTTGTTATCATATTTACTCGGTCAAATATGAGCCAAGTTGCTCGACGCACTATAGGTAGTACTCGGACTCGAGGACCACCATCGTCAAGATGCATGGTTTCCAACTTTCTTAGAAGGCATTATTTTACTTACCGATCAAATCTTTTGTCCAAAGGTGCAAAACATTTTTAAGGAAAAGAGGCACTCGATACACATCATGTGCGTTCACAATATCACAATTATGACATGGATCACATCACTCTTAAAGCACATTACTCTTCCAATATCTACCACCATCATGCAACATCATCATCATCATGCAAAAAGATCATCATGTAACACCACCACCACCATGTAACATCATCATATAACACCAATCCGGCCCATAGGTTCGAGAGCATGAACCTACACTCGATACCAAGTGTAATGACCCATAATATCACACACAAAAACACAATAAAAATACATGATAATTTATTTATTTTTGGACTTGCTTGACACACAACACGACACAACATGTCATCACAAGGTTACAACCAACTCTAAGAACCACTTGTTACGGGGATGACCACAAGGTCAACACGGAAACGTTCACACCCCAAAAGGATAATACACTTTTCTTTTTGACAGAATAACATAGAAGTCCAACCACATGATACTCACACCCTTTAACTCATGTCTTATGTTTTCAGAGAGATTCAAGATATGATTCATACAAATTCATCTTACCAACTGAGTTATTTTCTTATACACTGTAGAGTAGTTCACTTAAAGTCTTCTCTTTATGACAATTATTTGTTTTATTTATTTATTTGATAAAGATGGTAATTTAATTTCACAAGGCCATCTATTCACACTTACGTTACTAGAACTCATTCATGCCCTTATGACAACATTGGTTCGCGTTCAACAAACTTAAGGGAGAAAAGACAAAGCACCTTGGAAAAGGTTAGAGGGAGAAGGTTGAGTTGAAATCATCTTCAAGACCTCATTTTTATTACCAAGATTTAATTGAAACTTGAGAACTTAACCAATTATTAAAGATTTTACTTAGGCTTTACTAAATCGGTTTTATAAAAATAAAACAATTTGCCTTCTAATGGCTGAGAGATAGATTGCGTGGTTTTTAAAGTGTTATCTCCTTCTTATTAAATCTTATTATCTTCCGTAACTAACCATAGATTTACCTTAAGTTCGTTTAACAATTTCACCAAGAAAGGGATAGTGTTCATTAGTGTAGCTAGGGATATCAAGTTATATAATGTTACTTAACAAAGGATAGTTTCATCTTTGATCACTTATGGAATTACATGCTCTCAAGTTGGTCACCTCTACACTAATTTATTTGCAATATAAATTTTAGTTTAACTTCTATAAGTATTAAACAACCCATTTTATTTTACTTATAACACACAATTACTAAGTCTTAGAAAGATTTAACTCAATAGTTAATCGTAGGGGTAAAGTTTAACAATATTCATTTACGAACACGAAAAAGGTTACATCAACTCTTAGAATACCGATAATCCATTAAGGTCACTCAACAAGTGGTAAACAAATTTTCTTATATTTTCAATGATAGTCAACGATCCAAGGTTTCCAAAGTTAAGATGACAAAGTCCACAATACAAAAATACTAAGACATTGATCCTCTTCTAAATTTTCCACTAGATGTTATCAATAGTTGAACAATATAAAAAGGATTCATGCAAAAGAACTTCTCAACTGAGGTTGATGTAAAAATCTACAAGTCTATCCCTCATCTACTCGCAAAATCCATCTGCAACAAATTTTTCCACAAGAGTTAGTTCGCAAGAACTGAGCAAGATAAGGCTACACAAAACCACCATAACTACTTATCTAACAATACCACAAAAGGAAACACTTTATTACAAGAATTGGGTCAAACATCTAAACACTATCAACACATCAAGTTATAATAAAGTCTCTATCATGCCTATCAAGAAGATGAAGACCTTGTACTTCGCTTAGGAGTAAAAGCAACGAAAGTATAGCAATCGTATGAGAATGGCCCTCGCCCTATAAGGAGAAATAAACAATGTAGCAAAAATAGAATTCCCATCAAGTAGGTAATTAAATAATAATTACAAGATTGAGATTTGATATATAGACCAACCATCTAGAAATTTATCAAAGGTACCAAATGCATAGGCTAAAATAATATATTTCTAAAAGAACAAGAGTTGATCGGCCCAAGAAAGGGGAACCACGGGTTTCAAAAATTAGCACAAAAAGCCATGTATAATCAAGTTTCAAACTGGAAATCAAATAGAGTATACACACAACATAAGTTTCGAAGCGAAGGAAAAGTATACTAGTTTTGACCATTAAGTCCAAGAGATTTTCCAATCATTCAAGAAGGGCCAATGTCTTACAGGCTAGTAGCAAACATGCGAGAGAAGAAGGGAGTTTTGTCAAACAAGAGTATATAGTAATTTCATCAACAATTTTATAACACTAAAGATTTGCAAACCTCCACAACAATTCTAATGTTTGGTTAATTTAAAATAAATTACCTATTTCCCAAAACAACAATATTTTAAGGCAACCCTTGGTAACACAGTCAACCGTCACACATAGATACAAACATAATTTCTAAGTGACATTATCAAAAAAAAACCTTCCGCTATGAATCCATCGACTATCAAATGAAAGATGAGTTTTTTTTTTTTTCAAGATTAATCACATTTAAGGATATTTCCATCACAAAATATTAAGGTAATTACGTGCATAAAAACTGACCAATATTAATTAATAGCGTTAACATAAAAAAGGAGAAATAATGCAAGTTAGGAAAAATAGAAGAGCGCCATCAACAATAATTCTGAGAGGGGGATTAGACCAAAACTATTCTAGTGTCAACGAGGTACTGGATTCGCACAATGAAACCTCGAGCTTAGTTGATCCGAAAAGCTAGTTATGGTTCAAGTTGATAGGGATGGTCAAGGTACTTCTTGAGGATGGCCTTAAAAGCCTAGAAACAAGTTGAAAGATAATATAAGAGTCTAAACACGTGAGACGGAAAACACATTGCACACAACCTTTTCATTCTAAAAGTTTTAATACCGAAACTCTAAGCTGGCTAGCCCAAGCATTGATCACACTAATCCTACAACCTTTCTTTCTCAATGCCAAAAGGTTATCAAAGGGACTTGAGAAGGAGCTAACAAAAACGTCAAAAGAAAAACTTGGATGCTAAGGAGGGGCTTCATAGTTATCGTAAACTTACTTCCATGATATCGAAAATACTAGTTTGATCAACATAATAACTTGCAACTCAATCGCAGAGAAGAATAAATACATAAACAAGCAGATGAAGGTCTATCACTCGAGCAAGAGAAACATAACACCCAGAGGAGAGGGAACACGCATCCTTTCGACCAACATACCAAAATGATAAAAGTCAAAACAAGAAGAAACAAGTAGAAAGGGGAGATATCCCATCATGACATCCAACTGACAAATAAATGCAAGGAAAAGGTGGTTCGATTTCACAATAATTATAAATGTAGTAATAGTAGAAAAGTGTAGAGATATCTTGCCTTTTTCTCCGTTTCAACATCATCCTCCGCTCTTCCATTGCTTTGGACGCCCTCCCGAAATCCCACACCCAATAAAACATGCCAGCTCAGGCAGAGGAAGCTAGTGGAAGCCGGAATGTGGGAGGAGAAGAGGCATCCATCGCCCAAGCCACAGAGGAGAAGATAATGAAAGGAAGAGGTTCGTGCAAAACACGAACAAAACCGAAAGCAGAGGGAAGTAGAACGGCACCCAAACATACTTCCCTCCTTCCAAGGGCCAGTAGTGCAAGAAAAACGACCTGACAGAAAGGATTTCTATGGCCTCTCTTCCCATGCAATCACGTCAAAAAGGCAAACTAGAATAGGTGCGGACATCCATCCACGCATGCGCAGGGTAAGAAGAGGAGGATTTCCAACAAAAAAAAACCAACAAGAACCGGATCTAAACAGTTTGCCACATTTTCCAGCAAGTTCATAATTGTAAAGTAAATTGTGCTTCATGAATATTCTAATATGAAATAGATCCACACCTATGAGATTCTTTTCCATGAGTTACATCATAAAACAAGTAAGGTCTCAATAGAGAATCTTAGCAATAAACTTCATCAGGTCTCCTGGTAACACTCTCACTGTCACATAGTCGATTTTGATAAAAATATCTTGAAGGAGAAACCCGAATTTGAGGATGCATTTGATACTAAACAGATAACAACATAGTTGGACAACCTGCTTGTTGGAAGCACTCACAAAGGCTTCTACTATACTGCAACATGCCTACTGCCTGCTACTTACTTACTGTTTGCGCAGCAGCCGCTGCTGTGGATCCCCGACAAGAACACACCTCGCAGCACCCAAAGTGAAAGTGGAGGTAACACGCCTACCTCACTAGCTTACAACTTCATCTAGCCACCGTATCAAACCCATTACTGCACCCCACTATAATCTTTTCTCTGAACTTCACGAGCAGGGAGGAAGGGAGCAGGAGGCTGCAAACCATTCGGAAGAATTTACAAACTTGACCACTTCCTTCAGCGTCGAAGTGGAATAATTTTTCCTTCTAATTGATTTGGCCTTGCTCATCTTGTTGAGTTGAAGCGCTTTGGTTTTTCTACTGCACACTAGATCCTATGGGCATGAAGTGTAATAGTTTGAGATCATTGGACAAGCTAAACAAAGCCATGGCAGTGACTCCACCCTATAACTCTCTACTCTCCAACGCGAGCTCACACTTAGCTCAGTCCACATTGACCCATTGCATCATCCAATGCCTTTGGCATTATGCTGGATCATGGGCTCTTCAAATTCTTTTCGAGGTCAGGGGTCTCGCTTTACTTGTCTCAGAGGAACTTTCCTGCTCAAGCTCGTCCATCTAAGCCTGGCCGCTTTTTCAAAATACAAATGACCGGGAGTCACCCCTCCTCCATGATTTTCGACTTGACTCATAGTCGGGCTCCATTGAGTCGACCCATGTTTCCTTGCCAGTATACCTGGAGCCAGTGATCAACAAGATAATATTTTCAGAAAGGCTACGACAGGGAGCCATGGCAGCAAATTAATGAGCCAACCATCCAATTGGTCCTGTCAGCAAGAAAAGAGGAAAAAATATCTTCCACCGTCTCACGCCAAACATGAATTAAAAGTTCATTTAAGAAGTGACAAGAAATGTCACCCATCCGCCAGCTAACCATAGAGCATAAATTTTATTTTATTTTATTTTTGGAGCCCACGCTTTGGGGACAGGTCGCTTTCCAGGAGAAAAGGGGCTAGTATATAAAACATTAATTTTAGAAATTATCACGGGTCCTTCAACATAAAAAAAAACATAGTCCCCACCTTCAAAGGCACCACCACCCAACCTCTCTCCCCTTCCACATAAACCAAGGCTGGAAAAGACTACTAACATGCCCAAATGCCTTGAAAAGGTTTTAATATTCTATTAGAACTTTTAACAACAAAAGTCATTACACATTTCACCGATCAAAAGCATGATAAGCTCACTAGACAAAAGTTAGAAATGACCCTCGGAAACAAAAGTGCACTTACGACAGAACGAGATGGTGAGACAAAGCGAAAGAAGGGAAGAAACTATTCCAAAATAACTCCGCAATAAGGTCAAAGTCACCTGACGATAAAAAAGGGAGCTCAAATAAACGTTCAACGAAAAGCAATGGGGGCAAGGTGGCAGAAACGGAAGTCGATGCCCAACGGGCATTACATTCTCCTCCCCTTAAGAAAGCATCGTCCTCGATGCAACATAACACAGAGAAAAAATAAATGGTAGGCAACAAGGAACTGATAAGGGCGAAGGTACGCTCTAAGTTTAAGATTTCAGACGCAAAAGCACGGCCATGGGGTGGCCTTGGGAATATTTGGTAGAAATTTTAACTTTCAAGTTTCTGTGAAGATTGGTAGTTCTTTCTTGTTCATCATTTCATTAGTCTCTTTCCATTATCATTATTTCTAGTTTAATTTCTTTTAAAATTTCATCATTGAAGAGTTTTGGTTTATTCCTTATTGTGGGTGCCCAACATGAACTGCTAACACAACACCCTATCAGGTTCAAAAAGACACTACAGATTCACAAGCACACAAGTATATACTTCATGATTGTATTACATCACAAAAGGTTACTCAAATACGGAATAGAATAGGCACAGTCCACATAACATAGTACTCATCACACATCTATGACTGACATATTAAATACTTGAACAAAAGAGTACTACAATCCACCAGACATTTCCTCAATCTACATCGATGAAAAAATTCACATAACACCGAACAAATGCTATAGGTACATATGGTCCACAAGGGCATCAATGAAATATCCACGACATCACAACACATATCCATCTCGACATGAGTAACACATACATCAAAGACCGCTACCAAACATCACAATAACTCAACTTATATCCCAGAACATCAACCATACACACAAATATCATATGCCTCCCTCAATTCTCTTATGCCTCCCTCAAACTCTTATGCCTCCCTCAAGTCTCTTATGCCTCCCTCAAACTCTTATGCCTCCCTCAAGGAGGCCGGTTGACACTATGGCCCAAGACACATAGAGTTCGAACACTCCTAACCCAAGTGACATAATAACGCATGGTTCAACAACCCGTTAGTTATCTGTAACTCCTTGGGGCGTACCCCCATACAATGAAGCGGGTCCTTAGGTCCGACCATTCCATGGTGCATCCCATGACCCTATTCCACACATCATGACAATAGAACCAGCACAACAATCCAATCTAAGTGCCAAGTGGCAAAGTACAAGCCTTGGGAAAGGCGGTAAAAATTCCAAATTTAAAAGAAGACCCAAAATCAAGCAAAATAAATGGCCAAATAGCCATAGTTAGTATCAAAATCCACATGTTAGTGCCATAAATCAAGGAAATGCCCAAAATTGTAAAGCATGGAAATCAAGAAAAGTTGTTGGTCCTTACAAAATAAAGTAAAAAGCTCAATTTACGAATAAAATCAACTTATAATAATGTCACATTACGATAACTGTGTGGCCTTATTTGGCCACCAAGGGGTACTCAACGAGTTGCTAGCACTCGGAACATCGAGCCTCAGCTCATAAAATACATATCAATAATACAAATGTCATCACCTCTATCTAAATCATCCCACCACCACTTCGACAAGGCTAAACATAGTCATAGTTGCACTTAGGTTGCATACATACAACCACATAAGGAGAGAGGAAAGAATCACAGGTTGTTATCTACTAAACCAAATTTTGGCTTGAGTTATTGACCCATGGTACACCATTCCTCACTCTCAACATACACTTCTACCAATTTCCCTCAGGGTCGGTTAGCGTAAGGTTCACAACATAACATGTAACTACATTACTAACACAATGGTGGTACATATACAAGGTAGATCACAATCATACATTCACTGAGTGTAACACATCACTTTACCACATTCTGCACCCAAAGTGCAATCACCATATGATAGGGTTCATACACTCACCGTATGACCCCAAATCACAACATGAAGCATTACATATTTACACAAATCATACATACGATGAACATAGTACATCTCAACATAACATCCATTGCTACATAACAAGGTGGTACACACATTTCTTCAAAACATGGTAAAAACATCATGATACAACTCATTTCTTTTAACATCAATCTAGTCATACAACACATTGATACACCTACATATCACAATATGTCACAATGTTCCAACACTCCGTCATCCACATTAGAATTCTTTTCACCTACCACAAACAGTAATTCACACGTGAACTCTTCATAGAATCCACAAGAAGGAGAGATAACACTCCCATCCCCAGCACATCAATATGATAACAAACATGCACTAAGTGACATACACATCATGTGTGTTCACAATATCACAATTACGACATGGATCACATCACGCTTAAAGCACATTACTCTTCCAATATCTACCACCATCATGCAACATCATCATCATCATGCAGTATCATCATGTAACACCACCACCACAATGTAACATCATCATATAACACCAATCCGGCCCATAGGTTCGAGAGCATGAACCTACGATCCGATACCAAGTGTAACGACCCATAATATCACACACAAACAACACAATAAAAATACATGATAATTTTTATTTATTTTTGACTTGCTTGACACACAACATGACACAACATGTCATCACAAGGTTACAACCAACTCTGGGAACCACTTGTTATGAGGATGACCACAAGGTCAGCACGGAAACGTTCACACCCAAAAAGGATAATACACTTTTCTTTTTGACAGAACAACATAGAAGTCCAACCACATGACACTCTTACAGCTAGGGCAAGCCACAATAAGAAATGATTGAAGGTTATTTATTTTGATAAAACACCCTTTAACTCATGACTTATGTTTTCAGAGAGATTCAAGATATGATTCGCACAATTCATCTTACCAAACTAAATTATTTTCTTATGCACTGTAGAGTAGTTCACTTAAAGTCTTCTCATTATGACAATTATTTGTTTTATTTATTTATTTGATAAAGGTGGTAATTTAATTCCACAAGGCCATCTATTCACACTTACGCTACTAGAACTCGTTCATGCCCTTATGACAACATTGGTTCACGTTCAACAAACTTAAGAGAAAAAAGACAAAGCACCTTGGAAAAAGGTTAGAGGGAGAAGGTTGAGTTGAAATCATCTTCAAGACCTCATTTGTTATTACCAAGATTTAATTGAAACTTGAGAACTTAACCAGAATTATTAAAGATTTTACTTAGGCTTTACTAAATGAGTTTTATAAAAATAAAACAATTTACCTTCTAATGGCTGAGAGATAGATTGCGTGGTTTTTAAAGTGTTATCTCCTGCTTATTAAATCTTATTATCTTCCAGAACTAACCATAGATTTCCCTTAAGTTCGTTTAAGAATTTCACCAAGAAAGGGATAGTGTTCATTAGTGTAGCTAGGGATATCAAGTTATATAATGTTACTTAACAAAGGATAGTTTCATCTTTGATCACTTATGGAATTACATGCTCTCAAGTTGGTCACCTCTACACTAATTTATTTGCAATATAAATTTTAGTTTAACTTCTATAAGTATTAAACAACCCATTTTATTTTACTTATAACACAAAATTACTAAGTCTTAGAAAGATTTAACTCAATAGTTAATCGTAGGGGTAAAGTTTAACAATATTCATTTACGAACACGAAAAAAGGTTACATCAACTCTTAGAATACCGATACTCCATTAAGGTCACTCAACAAGTGGTAAAAAAATTTCTTATATTTTCAATGATAGTCAACGATCCAAGGTTCCAAAGTTAAGATGACATAATCCACAATACAAAAATACTAAGACATTGATCCTCTTCTAAATTTTCCACTAGATGTTATCAATAGTTGAACAATATAAAAAGGATTCATGCAAAAGAACTTCTCAACTGAGGTTGATGTAAAAATCTACAAGTCTATCCCTCATCTACTCGCAAAATCCATCTGCAAAAATTTTTTCCACAAGAGTCAGTTCACGAGAATTGAGCAAGATAAGGCTACACAAAACCACCATAACTACTTATCTAACAATACCACAAAAGGAAGCACTTTATTACAAGAATTGGGTCAAACCTCTAAACACTATCAACACATCAAGTTATAATAAAGTCTCTATCATGCCTATCAAGAAGGAGAAGACCTTGTACTTCAGTTAGGAGTAAAAGCAACGAAAGTATAGCAATCGTATGAGAATGGCCCTTGGCCCTATAAGGAGAAATAAAAATCTAGCAAAAATAGAATTCCCATCAAGTAAGTAATTAAATAATAATTACAAGATTGAGATTTGATATATAGACCAACCATCTAGAAATTTATCAAAGGTACCAAACGCATAGGCTAAAATAATATATTTCTAAAAGAACAAGAGTTGATAGGCCCAAGAAAGGGGAACCACGGGTTTCAAAATTAGCACATAAAGCCATGTATAATCAAGTTTCAAACCGGAAATCAAATAGATTATACACACAACATAAGTTTCAAGCGAAGGCAAAGCATACTAGTTTTGACCATTAAGTCTAAGAGATTTTCCAATCGCTTCAAGAAGGGCCAATGTCTTACAAAGCTAAGTAGCAAACACGCGAGAGAAGAAGGGAGTTCCATCAAACAAGAGTATACAAATAATGTTATCAACAATTTTATAACACTAAAGATTTGCAAACCTCAACAACAATTCTAATGTTTGGTTAATTTAAAATAAATTACCTATTTCCCAAAACAACAATATTTTAAGGCAACCCTTGGTAACACAACAACCGTCACACATAGATACAAACATAATTTCTAAGTGACATTATCAAAACAAAACCTTCCGCTATGAATCCATAAGACTATCAAATGAAAGATGAGTTTTTTTTTTTTTCGAAGATTAATCACATTTAAGGATATTTCCATAACAAAATATTAAGGTAATTACGTGCATAAAAACCGACCAATATTAATTAATAGTGTTAACATAACAAAGGAGAAATAATGCAAGTTAGGAAAATAGAAGAGTGCCATCAACAATAATTCTGAGAGGGGGATTAGACCAAAACTATTCTAGTGTCAACGAGGTACTGGATTCGCACAATGAAACCTCGAGCTTAGTTGATCCGAAAAGCTAGTTATGGTTCAAGTTGATAGGGATGGTCAAGGTACTTCTTGAGGATGGCCTTACAAGCCTAGAAACAAGTTGAAAGATAATATAAGAGTCTAAACACGTGAGACGGAAAAAAACACATTGCACATAACCTTTTCATTCTAAAAGTTTTAATACCGAAACTCAAGCTGGCTAGCCCAAGCATTGATCACACTAATCCTACAACCTTTCTTTCTCGATGCCAAAAGGTTATCAAAGGCACTTGAGAAGGAGCTAACAAAAAATGTCAAAAGAAAACTTGGGTGCTAAGGAGGGGCTTCATAGTTATCGTAAACTTACTTCCATGATATCGAAAATACTAGTTTGATCAACATAATAACTTGCAACTCATTTGCAGAGAAGAATAAATACATAAACAAACAGATGAAGGTCTATCACTTGAGCAAGAGAAACATAACACCCAGAGGAGAGGGCACATGCATCCTTTCGACCAACATACTGACAACGATAAAAGCTAAAACAAGAACAAACAAGTAGAAAGGGGAGATATCCCATCATGACATCCAACTGACAAATCAATGCAAGGAAAAGGTGGTTCGATTTCACAATAATTTTAAATATAGTAATAGTAGAAAAGTGTAGAAATATCTTGCCTTTTTCTCCAGATTCAACATCATCCTCCTGCCTCTTCCATTGCTTTGGACACCCTCCCGAAATCCCACACCCAACAAAACATGCCAGACTGTAGAGGAAGCCAGTGGAAGCTGGAACGTGGGAGGAGAAGAGGCATCCATCGCCCAAGTCACAGAGGAGAAGATAATGAAAGGAAGAGGGTTCGTTGCAGGAAACAGGAACAAAACTGAGCAGAGGGAAGTAGAACAACACCCAAACATACTTCCCTCCTTCCAAGGGCCAGCAGTGCAAGAAAAATGCCCTGACAGAAAGGATTTCTATGGCCTCTCTGCCCATGCAACCAGGTCAAAAGATAGACTGGAATAGGTGCGGACATCCATCCATGCGTGCAGGGTAAGAAGAGGAGGATTTCCAACAAAAAAAAACCAACAAGAGCCGGATCTAAACAGCTGCCACGTTTTCCAGCAAGTTCATAATTGCAAAGTAAATTGTGCTTCATGAATATTCTGATATGAAACAGATCCACACCTATGAGATTCTCTTCCATGAGTTACATCGTAAAACAAGTAAGGTCTCAATAGAGAATCTTTGCAATAAACTTCATCCGGTCTCCTGGTAACACTCTCACTGTCACAAAGTCGATTTTGATAAAAATATCTTGAAGGAGAAACCCGAATTTGAGGATGCATTTGATACTGAACATATAACAACATGGTTGGACAACCTGCTTGTTGGAAGCACTCATAAAGGCTTCTACTATATTGCAACATGCCTGCTGCCTAGCTACTTATCACCGTTGCAGGCAGCGTCGCTGTGTGGATCCCTGACAAGAACACACCTCCCAAAGACCCAATGAAAGTGGAGGTAACATGCCTACCTCACTAGCTTGCAGCTTCATCTAGCCACCGTATCAAACCCATTACTGTGCCCCACTATAATATTTTCTCTGAACTTCACAAGCAGGGAGGAAGGGAGAAGGAGGCTGCAAACCATTCGGAAGAATTTACAAACTTGACCACTTCCTTTAGCGTTGAAGTGAAATAATTTTGCCTTCTAATTGATTTGGCCTCGCTCATCTTGTTGAGTTGAAGCACTTTGGTGTTTCTACTGCACACTAGATCCTATGGGCATGAAGTGTAATGGTTTGAGATCATTGGACAGGCTAAACAAACCCACGGCAGTGAATCGCCTCTACAACTCTCTACTCTCCAACGTGAGCTCACACTTAGCTCAGTCCACGTTGACCCATTGCATCATCCAATGCCTTTGGCATTATGCTGGATCACGGCTCTTCAAATTCTTTCCGAGGTCAGGGGTCTCGGCTTTACTTGTCTCAGAGGAACTTTCCTACTCAAGCTCGTCCATCTAAGCCTGGCCGTTTTTTCAAAATACAGCGACTGGGAGTCACCCCTCCCTCCATGATTTTCAGACTTGACTCATAGTCGGGCTCCATTGAGTCGACCCATGTTTCCTTGCCAGTATACCTGGAGCCAGTGATCCACAAGATAATATTTGCAGGCTACGACAGGGAGCCATGGCAGCAAATTAATGAACCAACCATCCAATTGGTCCTGTCAGCAAGAAAAAAGGAAGAAAGATCTTCCACCGTCTCACGCCAAACAAGAATTAAAAGTTCATTTAAGAAGTGACAAGAAATGTCACCCATCCGCCAGCTAACCATAGCATAAATTTTATTTTATTTTATTTTTGAGCCCCACGCTTTGGGGATAGGCCGCTTGCCAGGAGAAACAAGGCTGGTATATAAAACATTAATTTTAGAAATTATCAAGGGTCCTTCAACATAAAAAAACATAGTCCCCACCTTCAAAGGCGCCACCACCCAACCTCTCTCCCCTTCCACGTAAACCAAGGCTGGAAAAGACTACTAACATGCCCAAATGCCTTGAAAAGGTTTTAATATTCTATTAGAACTTTTAACAACAAAAGTCATTACGCATTTCACCGATCAAAAGCATGATAAGCTCACTAGACGAAAGTTAGAAATGACCCTCGGAAACAAAAGCGCACTTACGACAGAACGAGATGGCGAGACAAAGCGAAAGAAGGGAAGAAACTATTCCAAAATAACTCTGCAATAAGGTCAAAGTCACCTGACGATAAAAAGGGAGCTCAAATAAACGTTCAATGAAAAGCAATGGGGGCAAGGTGGCAGAAACGAAGTCGATGCCCAACGGGGCATTACACCTATGGTAAGAGATATATTTTCTCATGCCACTTTGAAAAATTAGAGATAGATTCTCGATCATTACATGACATTAATAGACACAAATCTATATGGGGATAAATGTAATCCATCCACTAGTAATGATACAACACAATTCTTGTCTAACCTCAATTTCATAATAGAAATAGATTCAAAAATTTAACTCGTGGAATGCACATTCACTTAGTAAAAGTATGGTATATCGATTCGAAGGGTATTAAAGAATACCCTTAATTCTAGTTTCTACCTCTAATTATTCAATTGATAATACCCCTCCCTCGTTATATTATTAGAATGAAAATACCCCTATTTTTTCCATGTACCTTACTTACCCATTTTTCAATTACAATTTTATTTACCCCTTTTTATTTCTACCCCAATATATTAGACAAAAATATATTATATTTCTCACTGCATTTCCTCTCGAAAGATAGTTCAAGCCATCAATACATATTACGAGTCACCTTATATATGTTAAGCTTTAATTTATCAATAGTTCTTCAAATAATTAAGATGGTGAAATAATATCACTTGTCATACTCATTCTAGTTTTCCCATCTATTACGGTGTAGGAGATAATTTTTTATGACCACAAATTTTAAGGTATTTACGTTTAAAAACTAGGGTTCAAACGTTTTAGTTTTATATTAAAAGTAAACCTCTATTTCCTTTGGCCCATCTCTCTAACCTACCCCCAATACCGATTCAAAACATTAATAAATTAAACCCTTTCACCCCCTCATGTCTACCGGTATATTGAGTTTAATTTTATTAATTTTAATTACCTCAATATGAACCCACGTGCTATGGATATTGCCTAGCTAATGAACCCCCGTGGGTGGAATGTTGCGTCCTTAAAATAATCGTAGACTGTGTAGGAGTAATTTTTGAGACAAATTGTTGACTATCAGAATTTGTTTCAAGAAATTTTTACCGATTGTTCATCGGAAAAAGTTATGTCTAGGTCATAGAAACTATGCTATCGTGCTATCATTGGCGAGAAGCGCTAAGCACAACCACTAAATAACCACTCTTTTCAAATCTAGGCATGATCATTGGTGGAGTAAAACCCCTACAAATAGCTACAAGTTTCAATGTTTTTGTAGTACAACTTCCATAAGCTTTGTAGATGCCACATACCTTGCATTGATCTCCAAGTTAGTTCCAAAGCATCATTCATTAATTATTTCCAGTCCACATATACTCCATAATTACTCTGTACTTATCTAGGATTATATGCACCAGGACATTAGGGCTTGTGGGCTTGATTTTGTAGATGTAATAAATGTCGGAGTCTAAATTCTCAATTCCAAAGTCGTGCGGCCTAAGAAAAGAGTTATTTCGTCCCATTTCTTGAACCTACCTAAAAACTTTCCCCTCCCAATCTCTTCTTTCCTAGTATTGAACAAAATAATTCCACCGGTTTATCAACGGGTTGGTCCCCGAGGGATCCATTTGATTAGAAAACATGCCAAGAATAGGATCCATCTATCTTTTCCAAGATACTAATTTTGATAGTTTTTTAAATTTCATCCTTGAAACAATAAGAGAAAGAAATGTACACAAAATGTGCATGGGAAATTTATTAGAAATAATTACCCTAATATCACACACTTATATGCCATCTATTGGAGGGTTTGAGGTGACATTTGAAAACCTAATATTGAGCTTATGAGGGCACATCTTTATGAAGAGATTATGGCCTAATTTTACATTAAAGGGATGTATAAGAATTTTTATTGCTATGTCTTGTGGTAAGACGTCTTATAGGTCGTCCCATTCATCCAATTTTGTACTAAACAATGAGCTTAATGGATCTTGTATCCATAATTTGTTAAAGCAAGGATATATTCATTAACCTCCCTATAGAAATGTCCAATCAACCCGAATATTGTAATCAAATCTCTCGACCTCTCTTTAAGAATAGTTTCATGCTCCCATTTGGGAGCACTACCATTTATTATGGCATTATTAACTAATTGGGCAACCGATGTCGAATCGCTTATGCTCTTCTCATAAAAAACACCTCCAAAGATAACTACAACTACATCATCGATGTAATACAACTTGAAACCTCTATTACTCATTGTTGTACAACGTGTTCTCCGATAAAAATGTGTCTTCCTCTTTCCGTTCTTCATCATACATGTGGGAAAATGATATGTGGGTATTTAACTCATTCATTCTTATCATAATGTACACACTTCAAATTTTATACAATGTATTAGTTAATAGGACAATTATAAAATAATGTTGAATTAAAATATTTGAAATGCATAAGTCTATAGGAAAACAATATAAATAGCTATTACTCCTCAATTAGAAGATCCACATAAATATTCTTACACCGAGATGTATAAGAAGAAATTAGTAATGTGGAAAGAGTCGCAAGATTTAAGTTAATATAACATATTAACAAGACTGTTATTACGCCGAAAGGCGTTCTTCATCTGGGTCGAGGCCGAGAGGGCTCTGACACATGACAGGGAGATCGATGGTAGGCATTGTGCGAAGGATGAGGATGTTGATTACAGATCATGCATAGCAGTCAATATTTGAGGACGATTTGACACTGCATAGTATCTAGTTGTCATTTCACATCTATAACAAGAAAACGCAACCCAAAAATATATTTTACCTCTTGCCAAATCTGCCATCTGTTCAGCTTGGGCAGTGTGCGATCTACCATATGATCTATTTGGGTAGTGTGCATGAATGATGTAAGCCAAGATCAATCAACATTGGCTTCTGATTAAGAAAGCTCACTGAGAAGAACATGGCATGACTAAAAATCCATTTATCCTTCACGCGTAGATATTTCTTCTTCTTTTCAAATGTCACAGGCATGACACTATGCACTATTATGACTTGCCTATAGTCGTTTACCACTGTTGCGATATGACTCCACTTGATCTATAATTGAAGGTGATTTTTGTAAGTTATTTTGGCCAGCCGGGGACTTTAAAGTTTCTAGATGAGCAACGTCTAGACGTTGATGTGTCGACCACTTCCTGGAAGTTTGTACTGACAGGGTTAAAGTTCCTGTGAGGAGATGAGTGTAGAAGTCATGTAAGATGACCAACAACACTCTGTACAACTCTCCTTAACACCCTCACAGTCCGTGCACGGTATAAAAAAAAGATTTTCTTTTGTAATGTAATATTATGTATGAGGTTGTGTTTGGTTCTTTCCTGCGTTGCATTGTTCTATTCTGTAATTTATTTTTGTTACCCTTTAATACAACGAAAATGTTTATAGCACAATACAGGCTTTACGGGTGAAGGGCATATAGGTAGGGTTATTAAATTTTGATGGCAGAGAGATTTGGACTTAGGAAAAAGGGTCACTGTAAATTCATTTGTCGAAGTAATTATAAACGTAGATGGCAAATAAAAAGAGATGGGATCGAGTCCAGGAATTTCCTAAACATTACTCTTGGGAGATGCTTTTCATTTTTCTCCTTTAGCCCATGGATGTTAACTATTTTCTAGTTTTATTATTTTGTTACTACTGCATAAATTGTACAGTAAAGCCCTCTGCAACAGACCAATTTTTGTGCACATGCCACAATCTTTGCAGTTTATGAAACAACATATTTTTAGGCATTTTGTCAAACAGTTTACATGTTTCCACATTTCGCAGACATATCCTCATTATACTTGCAACTGAAACAACTTTGGTAGATGTTCACATCATGTTTGAAAGCTCCGTTTTTTGCACGAGCAATAGATCATTTCCTTCTCAAAAGAAATATCAGGAATTACATGTAGAGCTCATAACAATACCTTTGAAGTGGGTAATGGAGTGTTTCATGCCTCTCTACCTCAACAAAAGGAGATTATTAAAATAAAATTTTCCTTGTCTTAAGTTGTAAAGTTTATCGGTGTTCTAACAAATCATTTAACTCTGTGTTTATGTGCTATGGCAGTCCATATTATTAACGAAATAGTTTTATTTGTCTGTCCATTAATTTATTTGCAGTCTTTCTATATAGTATGGAACATTTACAATATAAACGCCTCATATATTTACTTTAAAAGTAGATAAATCTGCATAAACATCCCATACTACAACATAATAGACTAAGTCAATACAAGGCGGAATAAGAAAATAATGGCATAGATTAGATTGATTTTGTTAAAATAAAAATGTTACAAATAAAAATCTACCATAAGTTGTATGCATAAAAATATCAAAAGATAATGGATATAGATTAACATGGTATATCAAAAGATTTTTTACAATATTTCATCATTGTTTAGAATAGTAAGTAAGTATATAAGAATTATAATCATTTTTTTTTGCACTTTCTTTGGATGGTACAATACTCTGTAATTAATATGTGGTTGTAATGGGCAGTGCACTTGTGTAAATTACAAATAATATGGTGTGTGAAATTATTTTTAATTATATTTTAACATATTGCTTTGTACACGGATTTCCTCAACCTTCCGATGTTACACAGATCTATCTTGTAAACCATCTTAATTTATTTCTTTTGTGATCGGAGATACTATTACTTAGATCATGTATACTTTTTTTTCCATTTTTTGCAAATATAGTTTGCTTTATTAATCAAATCGTGTCATTGTAGTCCAATATAAATTTGTTCTTTTTTACTATTGTCTTGTTGTATGCCAAGGGAAATACAGAGCGTTTATACAAATTTTTGCATGGGGCGTAGTGTGGATTAATTCTGCAATAGGCCGTGCGTAAGTTTACTTGTCTCTCTATTTGTAACATTTTTACTTTGTTCTGTTAGTGCAAGTTGTCTTGCTTGTAATGTTTATTTGATGTTTGAGAAATCAATATCATTTCTTTTCTTTTCCCATTGTGTATGCGGTTATTAAAAAAATTTTTATGCTTGTCTTTTTTTCCTTTCCCTTTGAAATTATGGTTGTTAGAAAAAATGTTTTGGGAGCTTGCACATTTACTATAGATTTGTTTGTCACTTCCAACTTTGCAATAAATTTCCCTTTCTTGTAAACTATTCTTTTGCTTTCCATAGCGAGAACCTACATTTTTATGCATTGCATAGTTTAAATGGAAGTTCGATTGATAGAAAACATTTGTTGCATTTCTTGATATTTTTGTTTTTCCGGCATGTGAGGGCATGTGCCTTTGTGAGAGTCAGGAATCATTGTGTGTCAAGGGGATTGGTTCCCCTATAAGGCCACATTGATCTACTCTAAGTTGGGTGGAAAAATGCACTACACAAAGGCTTTTAAAGCCTCTTGCCAAAAAAAAGGTCTCTTGTCCTAATTTGTCTTCTGTAGTTCGTCCTAGATATATACCTCTTAAGGGCATTCTTACCCTCCCCTACACTTGGAATTAACATCATATATGTTTTTTGTCATCTAATGTTATTTTTTTTGTCTTCCTTTTTAGTGCCAATGTTGGTTTGGATGAAAGAAAAATTGCACAAATAGTAGGCTAGATCAACACGAGATGGCCTTCTTTGCGCTACACTACTTTTCAGATGAAAAATTTGAAAACAAAAGTTTATTTCATGATGCTTTACACTCTTGTTAGAGAAAACCGTGAAAACCAGATATTAGGACCATATACACTTGTTCAATGTTGTATAAAACTTTAAATAAAACATTAGTAAACCATGTATTTCTTCTACTAGTCTGCAAACAAATGTCTCTATTTAGTGTGAAAATCAAATGCTTTCAAGAAACTACGCAAAAGGAATGGATTTTAGTTGCATTGAAATTTGAATTTGTGTAGAACAAAACATGTTGTAATATAGCTATGTTCAGAAATAACTTTTTTTTATATACGCCATTAAAAAATGACTCTAAAATACATGCAATATTTCATCACGTCATCCTATTTGTTGTCTTTTTTGGCTCACCGAATATAGAAGCACAAAAAATGTGTAGGACAAAAATTTGTTTCTCTTGTACAACACTTTTCTAGAAAAAATAAGTTGGTGCAACATGCATTCCTTGTTATATGCAAACACATGTCTCTATTTGTGGTGAAATTTGAAAGTTTTCATGAAAAATTACATATGGAATGGATTTTAGTTGCATTGTGTTAAATAAATCTCAATATTATATTTTTTTCATTCCATTATTATGTTTTCCAAATTAAGTTTTGTTCCTTTCCTACCGACATGCTTACAATGTGTGATTTTTTCTAGGTCACTATTCCTTTGCAATTCTGCTTCCCTTTCTTTTGGGAGAACTAATTCCCAAACCATTTCAAACTAACTATGTCAGACCAACAAAAAAAAATTGCAAAGGCGTAATCATTACGCCCGCAATAGAGAATGGACCAATGAACAACACCGTCGCCGTTACCATGCCCGAAAAGAAGCCTAAGAAAGAAATCGTCGTGCACTCTTAACTCACACTAGCATGCCCTCCATCATTCCTAATTTTGACTCTCTGCCACCCCATGTTGACCACCCTTCAAATAACTTGCAAGAAGATTCTAATTTCTTGAATGAACAACCTTATGCTATCCCTTTTTTAGCCTCATGTTCTTCGAGTAGTCCCCAACTTATAAATAACAACCCCACTATCTTTGATGGTTGCATTGTTCTGAATGTTTCCTGCTTTTCAAGAATGTATTTCTCACAACAACCCTCTTGTGAGCCTCATAACAACAATATCAACCATCAAAACAAATTTGGTACCAAACCATTTCACTTTCCTCTTCCACACGTGTAAGAAACGTCCTCACCTATTGTTTCCCAATCCCTGCAACAAACCTCATACTCAACATACACATCATATACTGAAACTCAAAGCATGTTTTGTAAAAAAAATGATCTTTTTTCCAAAATCAATACATGCTCTATTTGTTTAGAACTACCTAGGAATGACCACAAGAAATTCTGCGGAGTGTGCATACTTGCAGTAGATGTAATATTGAAAGAAATGGACATCGCTTCTCTTCATGGAACAACATGGACCCAAGATGTCAACCACCTTGCTTGCAGTCTTTGACACAAGTTGAAGAAATGCTAATTGCAAGAGTTAATCCTATTGTACAAGTTAGTCAAGCTTGTGGAGGCCAATACAAATACATAGGTCACACCATCAGCTTCCCTCAAAACATCTCCTCCATCGTGAAATACCTTCCACATCACCTTAGAGAATTAGACATCTTACTTATACAATGAAAAGGTCCACACCACACAAAATATGACTTCTATGTTAGCAGAGCACATGTTTGGGTTGCACTGTAGTATAAAATAGCTCATGATCCATACTACAAAGACGTTTTGTTAGATACTGATGCTCTTGCCTCTTTGCCTCTTGACCCAACAAATGTTTCCTCCTTGTTGAATAATGTCACACTAGATATTCCTGAACCCCAAGAAGATGCTTCAGAATGATCTTCCATGGAACCTTGTCCACTTTGTAAGATATGGATGACCTTTCTTCATCTTTTGTTCCATCAATTACAAATACATGTACTGAACAAGAAGAGATTCTTTGATTCTTGTTCATGATAGAACCGGCTCCCCGATCACGCTCCCTTGGCCTGAGCTTGGCCTTTCCCCAATAAATGAATACAACACACAAGGGTTGTTTTCTATGGCCTTTCCACTTTGTTCCCTTTAGGAGAAGCCATGTTTAAAGAGCCTCACATGAAAGAGGTTCAACTTCATGAATACACTTTACACTTGATGCACTATCATGATGGCCAGTTTGGTTCCCATCCACGGTTCAGATATTTTTTCTTAACCTCATAATGTGTCACAAGAGTTAGGATACAACATCCGTATTCATGAAACAAGACCTAGACCATGGGCTACCAACAACAATTATAGATATTTGCCATAGACTTCATGAGTGTCCTAATGATGCCCTCCCAAATAGTCTGATGCACTTCGGGACCAATCTTCATGGGACATGGTCCTTTTGGTCTCGCAGCAGGGACAAGCTTTCTGATATGATAGAACAATTGGGCCCACCCACTTTGTTCTTTACTCTCAGTGCAATAGACACAAAATGGCCAGACCTTCATAACATAATGCCTAAGAAACCCCAACAGATGCTAGAGAGATGCTCAACGATGGAGAAATGTAAACATTATTTCCAATCCTCATCGTGTCTCTACTTACTTGCATCAATGCTTCACAATATTTCATGAAGAGGTCCTCCAGAAACATCTTGGGGCAATAGATTATTGGTACAGGTAAAAATTTAATTCCATTTTCCCTTGCCCTCTTTTATTTTCATGTCTTGCAATCTGAATCCTTTTATGAATGGCAACATAGAGGTTCCACACATGTACATGGTTTTTTGTTGCTTCAAAATGCACCCAATATTGAAACAGTGGACTGGGATGACCCACAAAGTGTAGACACACAAAAAATACTTTGATAGATATGTTTCTGCATGGAACCCTCAATGTGTCAGCCAACACATGCATTATATACACCGACCCATACAAGATGATCCTTGCCTCTTAGACACTACATAGATACTTACCTCTGATCCTCTCTTTGATTTGGAAGAGCTTCTCAATTATGTTGCACGACACACCAAATTCTCAGAACAAACATGCTTGAGGAAAAGAAATGTAGGTTTACAGTGTCGCTACAAAGCATCCTGGGAGATATGCACATAATCTATACTTTTCCATGAGGCAGACAAGAAAGTAAAGTACCTTCCTTTCAGAAATGATGACATGTTAAACATCCATAATCAAAAATTTATCCATATGGAGAGCCAATGTCAACTATCAGCTAGTTCTCTCCCACCATGCAGTTCTAAAGTACATGGCGAAATATGCTTCCAAAGTAGAACAACACTTTGAAACATACCATCAAATGTTATTAAGGATTCACGCAGCAGTGTTGGTGATGACCAACTAACACTCTTGGCATTCCAAAAAAATTCACTGAAAGCATCATTGACCATGATATCAGTGCGCAAGAAACTTGCCACATGCTCCTCAAATTGCCTCTTGTTCTTTGTAGCTGCTCATTTGTTTCCTTAAATGTTGGTAAGAAAGTATTACAAAGGTCATCCAATCTGACATTGACTCTCAAGATTCATCTTAGCTTGTTGATGTCTACTCACTACAACCAACAACAATGGAATCCATCTCGCTCATAGAAATAGCTCAAACTTGGTCTTATAACAAGTTACGTAAGGGGGATAAATGGAAGCCAGCGTATAGTGCCTGCGATTGTTCGTGTCTTCCCCAAATTTTTAAGATCCCATCTCGTGACTCATCACAGTTTGAAACATTTTTTGGACTGAGCCCCTTTTATACAAACCTTTTCACAACATCGTAATCGACACATGAACCTCCCCACAGTAGATAATTTCAAGCTAGGAGCTATTTCAGAATAATTATCATCCTTGGCATGTGAATCATTCTTCAGTGGAATCTGACCACCCTTCAAGTGAAGGAACTTCTAGTGATGAAGACAATACAAATTTTCCTAATCAATTGTATGAATGGGAGATATTGTCTTAGCTCCATTCCACTAACAACATGGAGGTAAATAACCTTGATATATTGGGGCAGCGGGAATTTGACATCAACCACAATTGGTCAGACAATTCAAGTGCTTCCAAGTTTAAAGGATATTGTTGCTTCCTTCATTGAGGAAAACAAATCTCTATGTAACATCTCCAGTAATCACATTCCACAAGCCCTACCTACTTCAACTTTGTCACTTGAACAAAAGATTTCTTTTGATGTCACACTTCATCATTTCATGCACAAAGATCAACTACCTCCTCTCAAATTAGTAATTCAGGGAACTGCTAGAATACGGAATTTGTATCTCATTAATGCAATCAGATCAACATTCTCTCCCGTAAATACTGAAACAAAATCAGCTCTTTTATTGCTTGCACCAACAGGTGTCATAACCTTCAATATTTCAACATCTACTATGCATATTGCTTTACGCATACCTATCAAAGAAATAAAACCATTTGAGTTGAAAGCTTTGTCAAACTTTCAAGAATCCATGCAACATGTTCAATACATACTAATTGATGAAATGAGCTTCATTGGCCCCAAGCTACTTGCTTTTGTTGACTATCACCTCCGTGAGGCTTTCTTGCATTATAAAACAACACCTTTTGGTAATAGATCTCTAATTCTTGTTGGTGAACTTGGCCAATTGCCTCATGTCAAAGACATTCCCTTATATGTAGTAATTCTTATGGAGCCAACCTTTGGAGAAGCTTTCCTCTAGCCATCACTCTAAGAACGATTTTTTTCCAACAAGGTGTTGATTTTGCACAAATTTAGTTTCGTGAACTTCTACTTCATGTTCGTGATACTTCTCCATGATTTGAAGATTGGCAAAGCCTAATGTCTCAGATTGATAAACACCTTTCAGAAGAAGAGGTTCAAGGTTTCTCTTTAGCAACACATCTATTCACAATAAATATACTGGTTGACAAACATAACCTTTTGATGCTCAAATATTTAAACCTTCCTGTTGCACTGTGTATATCTTTTGTTACTAGGCAGAGCATTTTGGGTGATGCCAATGATGATCAACTCAAGCATAAAATTCTTCTTTACAAATATCAAAAAATTATGCTTACGAAAAATTTGTGGGTTGAAGCTGGACTGGTCAATGGAGCAATCAGGATAATGATTGACATCATCTACAGCCACTCATCGTCCCCACCAAAGCTTCCTCTTTTCATTGTAGTTCATTTCAACAAATACATTGGTCCTTCTTGGGACATTAATAACCCTTCACATGTTCCAATACATCCTATTTCAAGAGGAAGCCATAGGTAACTACCTCTCAAAATGGCTTGGGCTTTGACAATACACAAATTACAAGGTATTACTTTAGATAAGGCAACAATTACATCGAAAACTTTGAGAGACAAGGTCTTACATTCACTATTATCTCCAGGGTTTCATCCCTTCATATCCTTTGCATCTCCACGTCATTCTCCTTCGATCACTTCTCTGCCATGGCTATCGGAAAGTATGTAAATTGTAGGAGGATTGAAGAGGCTAGACTTGCTTCTCTCCCCCCTTTCAATTTTTGTTGAATCTATGTCACCTCTACTCATTCTTTTGCTTTCCTCTCTACATTTTCTCTCTACTTATTATCCATATGATTACCCCCCTTATTCCTTTTGGCATTCACATCATGTCTTTGCTTGCGTGTAATTTCTAGTTTATGTGAACCAACAACTCCAAATTGAATACAAAGAATAATTAAAAAACTAACATTCAAATGGAAGAACATTACATTCTCTTCAAAATTGTGGATTTCATCCCTGAGGTATTTGACCTTAATTAAAAATTTTATTTTGATCACACAACTCATTATAGTCAACAAATCCATAATGAACAACCATCATATATTTTTAAATGAAAATAAAGTCATTGCAAAGGATAAGGTCAAACAATATTGAATAAAGGTGACCTGTCATCAATGATGGAAACATAAAATGCTTTTGTTTTATCCATGATATTTATGTAGAGCTTATTTTAAAATTTAAGTTCGTATCATGCAAATTAAATATGCCCTAATATTTTAGAAATATAAAAACTAACATAAAAGAGAAAATAAATTTGATATATGGGTTTTAAATTATTATTTTTAGCATAATGTTCATACTTCAAATTTTATGTTAACACAAACAAACAAAAATCTTTTGCAAAATAAAACATCTAAATGTTGTGATGGTGTGAAAATTAAGATGGAATGACAAGGAAATCACTTCATGGTTATGGATTCCATCCCCAAGATAAAAATAACTTATTTCTAATAATTAATTACAATTATTCAACTCAAAAAAACTAACATCAACTCCAAATTCAAACATCATCATATAAGAATGAAATGAAAGTAGGTGCAAAGGAGTAAGTAGAGTAATATTGAAATGACATGTTACAAAAATTTCTTTACAATGATTAGTAATGGAATATTTTCAGTTAGTGGTGGAAGCTACATTAAATGTGTTGCATGCAACATTTAACGATCTTAATTATTTTTGTGTTTTTAGGTCTTTTATAGGCCACAAATCTATATGTTTTCATTTGACAAAAATCCTTGCACTAAATAAATAAACAATAACTAGTGAAGTGTAAATATTTGGAAGACAATATAAATCTAATAAGTTTCTCCTTAGTTAGAGAAGATTAAAAATTTATATAAATCTCGTAAATATAGAAGATAAAAATGGAAGGAGGTGTGTGATTAAAAGAAAATGTTACAATTGAGGTTGACTTTTTAGTAAAATTTTCTCTTGTAATGTAATTTTTAATTCCCGATTAAAGTTAAATGATGTATTTCTAGTTTACCAATTTCTAGTTCTACATTCACAGCTTAAAAAATTTTGATTACATGATTTTCTTTCCAACTTAGCAGTCTTAGCTAGTAAGTCTCTATTACATGATCTCCTTCCAGTTTAGTAGTTTCGAGTAGGTTATAGATTTGACTAAAAAAACTAGGCTTTATATGTCGACACTATTAAAGTGGAAAGACACACAAAATTTTCAATCATGCAACTTACTAGAATCAATTAAACCTCCATAGTGTATCCACAAAAAGAAGAATGAAAAGGAAGTGGGTAAAAAATTAATAGCGAATACAAAGATTCCTCTAGATTATGACATTTACAGTATTCGAAGTAAACCTTAAACCATAGACACAATATTATAGTACTATAGCTCGATTCCACTAAATTATGACATTTACAATATTTACTATAAACCTTAAACCATATTTACAAGATTAATAGCATTACGGAGTTTCAAGTGCATTTTGGGATTTACATTATTTTTAGTAATCCTTAAATCTTACAATTTAAAAATATATTATTATAGAGGATTTAATGCATTATTAAAAATATAGTATTTACAATAAACCTTAAACTATATTAACAATGGCATATCATTTAATGATATTCCATTGCAAATTGACTAAGAACCAAAAATTACATTGGTGTTTACTTGCATGGTAGATTTTGAAGCTTTCTTTTTGAAATTTAACTCCAAACCATAACAACATATTATGAAATGAAAAAAAAAAAAAAATTGTTGGGATGATTGTATGGATAATTCATTTATGATCTATGTACTTGCATTCTATTGGATTTCATGTTTTAACATGGATTGAAATATTCGTTTACTGAAGTTATTGGGAAAATTATGTTTGTTAATATGATGGGGAGCATATGGGGAGGCTATAAAATTTTCAATTTTTTAAATTTCAGGTACAAAATTCATGAATTGAGGATTACATTTTAAAACATATGAAGTCAAATAAATATAAATTAATTTCACTGATGATGTACATCAATTATGAACAATGTACTTTTATATTGAAAATGATGTCATGTAATACATGTGTTGGAATGTATATAGAAAGTTGACTTTTGAAAAATATTTTGGAATTTGGTGGATTAGAAGTGATTTTTTAAGGGTATTAATATTCTCTTGTGATGCAAAATTTTAATCAACCACCTAATTATTAGCGTAGTTGGGAAAATATTTCCTCTAAAACAACCTTATGATGATAAAATGTGCATCGTGCATAATTTATCTCTCGTCGATTGTATTTTTTTTGTACAAGTAAGAATTTTTATCCTAGTTGAAAGATATTTATGATGAAAAGTTAGTGGATGAATATAATTTATCTATCCTTAGTTGAATCCATGTCTCCTTTTTGCATACTCACAAAAACATATTTAATATCCAAAAATGGGCATTTGCTTATACATGATTATCTTGTTCTAGTTGTTTGTATTGGCATTAGTTGATAAATCTAATGGTAGGTTCAGAATCCTCTATGCCATTATCTCCAATTCATACTAAATTCTTCAATACATCTCAAGAATTACACCTCTCTCAATCAAAATTATGCTAAACAATGAATATTTGTATATACACACCAAACTAGTTAACTAAGGTCTTTTGTGTATGTGGCACGAGGTAAAGTTTGACATCTTAAAAAAACTATCTATTTTGTAAAATTAATATGTAAATAAATATTTTTCCTCCTTCAATAATATAATTTCGTACTATATTTGTATCACCATTAATTTGATTCATAGGATCATTAATAGTATGAAAAAATATATCAATTGTATGGAATCGTGTTCTAACTATTTTGGGAGGAATCAAAAGAAAGTAAATTAGACTTTGAGTTTATAGAAAATATATCCAGAGATCCATATATCATTGAGACAAATGTATTTATAGGTCGAAAAGGAGTCATATAACATAGGGTATACATGGTGTCCCAATTAGAGTGTTTTGAAACTTAAGAGGCATGAGGTGTTGCAATTCCATATAGACAACCATGGGAATGTATTTGAGACTTATGTAATGGGTAAATGTGGGAAACTCAAAGAGGTATTTTTAGGAATTTTGGCAGTTTGTTCCATGTTTTGAAGCTTATTGTCATTTCAACATACAGTTGACTTTATAGTAAAAGATATCAACACAATAAGCTTTTAACAGAAGATAAAACTTTACTCTATGTTCCAAATTTTCACACTTTACAATTATTTTATTGATAAAAATCAGATATCCTCAAGTAACGCCCACAAAAACGATGTTCTAGGAACATATTAAAATCTTAAACACTTATCCCGAAAGTTGCGGCTAAATTATTATTTTTGTTTTAAGTTAAAAAGGTTTTAATGGTGTCAACCCCTAGTGTACATTAAATTATTTTTCACCAATAGTCTCTACTTTACAAAGGATGGACTAGGTCTAAGTTAAATGATTAAATATTCTTATTTTATCTCTAAGGTCTATTAATTAAAATCAATTAGGAAATTGCCCTACTTAATCTTCTTGGTTAATGTTTTTTTCTTCAATTAACATTCACACCCTAAAATATTTACCTTATCCTTAGTTACTTTAGTTTCAAAAATCTAAATAACTTAAATGTCCATTTCATTAATTTTCTAAAACATACTAGGAACTAAAAATGACTTTGCACCGTCATGGAAATTAAATGGCCCCATTCACCCATATACACATACTTTAAAATTTATTTAAAACATTTATAAAATTCATTCCTACCAAGCAAATGTAGGGTTGATCCTCAACCCTTAGATCAATTCAATTATGGCCACTAGATCCTAGGGTTCCAAATTAACCCTAAATATCTTTATGCATTCTTATTAAATCCTTTTCTTACCCTATTCTCCTCATTTGTTCACTTTGTTTTTGTTTAATTTGCAGGTTGGAGAAATGGAAGCCATGGGAGCAAGGAAGGAAGGAACTATGGAGGGATTCTCATAGCTAAGCTTAGTTTAGTCTAGGTTGTAGACCAATCATTGTAAATACTTTCATTACAATATTAAAGAGGGTTTCCACTCCAAATCTTGAGTTATTACAAGTTATTTGTATTTTGAGTTCTTTATTTGGGGAAATCCCTACCTCCATTAATATATATAAGATTGAGTAATTTTAATTTTTCATTTGTAAATTTATTTGCTTTAAACAATGAGATTTAGCCATTATTTGTTTGCTAGAGGTTTCCTCTTAATATTTACAAGCTTAGAATTTTGATTACACCAAGTTAAGATTTACATGGCTGTGGATTTGTGTTTTTCTACCATCAATGATAGAACTGCCACCTAATGTATATCGGTGTTCCCGACCATTGCCCACTTACCTACCTCGGGTTATGATTTATGAACCACCACCTTTCCTAAGCGGCAGTTTTAAGACCGCCGCCTTGCTTGAGCGCCAGTTACAAGACCTCCACCTTACTTAGGGTAGCGGTCCTATTCCTTAGAAACATAACCTTATAATCCGAGATTTTTCTAAAAAACAAACGTTACTAGGGTGTTCTAAAGGTCATTTTGAGATTAATTTGATATGCCTAAATTTTCCATTTGCAAGATTTAATTCATCTATTCATCCCATAGTAACATTTACTAAATTTAAGCATTTCCTAATTTAACAAGAATAAAAAAACTACAATATTATTTTCATTTCTCTCAACAAATTTTCTTTCAAAAATGCAAAAAAATTAACAAATTAGTCTAAGTTCTTCCTTTAAATATCTTTCAAGTAACACAATGAAATGTAATATTTCTTCATGCAATTTTTCCAACATTCCGCAGAGAGTTTCACCAATATTTCAAATAATTTATTTAGAACAAGAGAAATACACTTTTTAGGGGGAAATAAATCAACTACGATGAAATAAGGTGTTTCCCCTTATAAAATTCTTTTCTATTTCAACAAAACTAGCTTTATAAACACAATTCTTTCTTTCCTTCTTTCAACATACAGTACAACTTTTCTTCACAAGATTAATACAATATCTTCCACTTAAAGTGGGAAATTTCAGAAGAATGAAAGCTAAAATGAAATACAATTTGTCTTCAATTATAGCTCCAAAGCTCAAATATTCAACCAAGATTCATCTTCTCATCACTTTATCCACAACAAAAAAAGGGGAAGAGACAACACTCTCCACCAAAAAAAAACTCCAATGAGGAGAAAAGTTATCCTCCTCATTGGCCCTCAATCCAAACCACATTGCGATGAAAGATTGATCCAACTCATGGCAACAAAACAAGATTTCATGTCACAAACCATGTTTTTCCCACCACACAAATAATAAAACACAACTACAATCACAAGAAGGAAAACAACAAAATATACAAGGCTTCAACATGTAAAGCCCAAAGGAGCAAGAATCTATGGGGAGGTCACTTATGCCTCCCAATGGGAAATAGGGTGCCCACCTTAAACCCTACAATATACATCTCAAACTCCTACACAACCCTTATTCCTCCATCAAGGTACTCTTATAACTTCCACATTCTCTTTTCCTCCCTCCTCTTATGCCTAAAAAAAGAAAAATGCAAGCATTTCTTGTCCAAGGTGGGGCACCCACCCCAACTCCCTCAAAACTTGAAATAAATTGTTATGCCTCCCTACATGTAAGCTCCTCATAGTCCCCTCTTACACCACACTTAGACAATATACCTAAGAACCCAACAAGCATACCAAAATAATAAAAAGCAAGCACACACACAATATAAAATAAAAACATTAAGAAAGAGTATAGCTCCTACCTTTCCATGGTAGATCTTGATCCAAGAGTCACCCACCAAGAACCTTCAAGCCCAAAACTATCACCAACAAAATATAACAAACTCCACAAGCACTCCGAAAATCCTCCAACTCCAAAATGCAAGAGCACAAAAGAAATGAAGTAATCCCCAAATAAGCAAAAGATCTTGAATACATAGAAAAGGGAGAGAGGAGGGTGAGGTGGCTTCATGTAGGATGTCACATCACTCATCCTCAACCCCACCTCATAAGTCAAACCTCAACCCAAATTCACAATAAATTGGTGAGTGAGAGGAATGACTAACCTCTTATACACACAATCAAAGCCCACACCCCATAAGGACAAACATTAACACTCTTGTAAGAAAAGTACAATAAATGTCACTTTTTGACTTACAAAACACACAATGGGGTCTTATTTTGACCCCTAAATCCATATCAAGGGTTGGTATAGCAATTTAAGTGGTGTGAGACAAGTTCAACTTGTCCCACAAGCCTCCGAGATTGGCCCTTAAGGCCAAATCCGAATATCCATGAAGGGGTAGAGTGTACAACACTCAATATCACAAGCACTCAACTTAAAACACATAACGCAAAGAGCCATCAAATCAATAAATTAATTCTTTTATCCCATCCATAATTATTTTAGAACATGATTAAAGAACTTAAATAATATACTTAAACCCATTAATGATAAAAGGGAAATTACACCATAATCTAAATAATTAATACAAGGAAATTACATCACTAAAATCACATACTAAAATTAAATAAAGGAAACTAAATAAAAGAACAACACACAAACCTCTTGGTCAAAATTGTAGGTTATCCCCCATGGGGAGCCCCAAACAACAATTCAAACACACACACACACAACAAAATACATGTTTCCATGTTGATCATTAGTAAATTCACCTAGCACTCTAATGTGGTTGGTCTCTAACCCCCCGTTGTTTGTTGTGAATATGTTTACCTACAAAACACATAATACCTCCTTTGGCCTCGTGGCTGCATCAAAACATTCAAGATAAAATATGCAATATAAATCCACAATCATCTACATGTGAATCAAATCACCATTTAGGAAATTAACGATATCATTTAAAATTTCTAACAACATCTCGATTATACATTTCATCAATAACAATAGGATCAAAAAATTAGTTAAATTGTTAAGGTCTACTCAATGTGACGAAAATATCACATGTCAAAAATATATAGCCATGTCAACAACATAACATCATCAATATAAAATGTCACTAGTAATCCACACACATCATACTACGAATTGAAATCCAATAATAGTCTTAGTATCTCTAACATCTAACATCATGCTAAGTCAAAATAATACAAAATATCCATAAGTATAGTCAACAATATTGAAATCAGTAGTAATAATTGTCGAAGGGAAGTGGGCACTACACCGACCTCCACTAAAATGTATAATGGCCATATAAATACATAAATGAATTTTTTTATATGATTCTAACACACTAACGATTTCATGTGGAAACACATCTTGTTTTTTTCCATATGGATTACATTGATTTTTGTAGAGAGGGTTTTATATGCTTTGTATTTTATTTTTCGAGAGTCTTTTCATGATGAGTCATTGAACATTGGTACAAAAATAATTATATTTAGAAAAATAAAGATAAAAGGTATTTTTGCTATTATTTTTCTTATTCTATCAAGCGATTTTATAAAATTTAAATCTTAATTAGAGGACTAGACCAAATCAGAAATATCAAACACATGATATATATAAACATATAATGATAAAGATATACAATAAATAAGAGGATAAGGATGACATAGCTAATATCTAATTGTATTGAATAGATTTGGGATAGAAAGTTGGTGAGAAAGATCAGTATAGACTAGTATGTGTTTTGTTTGGAAAATAAGCATCATAAGGTATGCAAGACAATATAGACTATATGTGTTTTGTTTGGAAAATAAACATCATAAGGTATGCAAGACAATATTGCATGGAGTCATTTCGATATTCGAGAAGAGGAGAAAATTTTATTGAATGATAAAACAAAATACAAACAACACAAATATACATGTTGATATAGTTTAAGGTGGAGGAACCGTCGACTAGCTAGATGTCATGTTGGCATAACCGACCAAGTCAAGATAAAAATTAAAAAAACAATGTATTAAATATTATTTATACTAGCATTACCCCTTAATATATTTGTTTTTCAAATGTACACATAAAATAGTTTAAATTTCACCTTTCTAAGAGACAACCAAAAATATAATGTAGGCCACACATGGCGGGTTACAAACTTGGGACACCACTCACACTTTCACAAGATACTCAAGGCCATCATGAATGCAAACTAACAAGTTTGCATCAAAGAAAAAATGAAAATCGTACAAAAAATAACAAGCAATAGCAGACAATGTAACAAACAAAAATGGAAGTATATATCCCTGTATAACAAATGTCACACATGAAGCACCCATTAGCATGTTATAAATATAAAAAGTATGTCAAAGAATGCATAAACCAAAGTAGTGTGCTATGAAAAAAAATGAAACAATAACACCTGTAACATATGTGGATGCCTGCAGTAGGTAGTGTATCAAGCATCAGTGTTGCATGTAGAAGTTCTGTATCTCCGATCATAACTAGAAAAGTATTTAAACGTGTATGTTTATAAGATAAAAATAATTACATAGAGGATATCTATATAACATGTGTAGTAAAGTGAACATGTGACAACAAGTGCAAACATGTGTAAGTTCAACCATAAAATGAAGTATGTTGTCAATGGATGGAATAAAATGTAGTGTGCATGATAGAGCCACGTGCTCCTAAGTGAATCGAGCCATATGTAATGAGTTTACCTTAATATGCCCCCTAAGAAGTCAAGAATTAACCAAAAGTGATAGTGCATCATCGAGAAATGGTTGAACTATATGTTGTGTGTAGCGTCTTATATGATGAATATGTGGTGATGATATGTGACATAAAGATGAAATTTAAGAGACTCTGTAGCGGAAGCGTATATCATGACAAGATTAGTAATAAGAAGTGGTGATTTATTCTAAAGCATATACCACTAAACAATGTAAGTGAATGTGATGACGTAGCCGATCATGAGATGATGTTAGAAGAAATGAATTGATAGCCTAAACCATATATAATTAATCCTAAGAATGTCGCATCATAAAAAGAATATGAAATGATGAACGTGTGAGAGTGATGTGGTCCATTTTTTATGCATACCATCAATAGTCTAGTATGGACCGTGAGACTAGAGTGTGTCATTGGGTAGTGAGTGCAACATGTAGAGGAGAATATGAAAAATATGTAGTGTGTATAGTAAAGTGTATGGTATGTAATGCGGTATGCGTAGATGACCTATGATGTGTAGATCCGTATTAGATGTAAGATGCAAGGCATAATATGTAAGGTGTAATATAGAAAATGTAACAAGACCTATATAGTGTGCTAAAAATGTGGAACATGTGATGGATATGGTGTTGTGTGTGATGCATGTATAAAAAGTGTATGTTGTGTCTAATAAGATGCACATTATGTATAACATGTAATTTACTGTGTAATATGTAGATGATGTAGGATCATGTGATGATATGGGGTTCCTAAGGTGCAGTGACTATAGTGTAGTGCGTGGGGTTCATGTGTAATAAATGCCCTCAATAGTCAAGTGTGAACCGAAGCACAAGAATGTGTCTTCTAGAAATGGAAATGATAATGTGTATATGATGGTGCATATGCTATGAGGTTTCTAATGTGAGTAAGAAACATGTCACGATGCTAGGATGGTGGGGGATGTGTGAATGCTATGCCCCCCAAGTGCATGTGAGTGAAAGAACTAACCAATGAAAGTGAAGGACCAAGGTCCCTCATTTTATACTAGTGGTGACGAAAGTGCATGGCCATGTGCTAGTAGTGGTGCTATAGTAGATAGGTGTTGTACAAGTCAAGAAGTCTTTATGCCTGCGATGGGTGAATATATGATGAGCACGTAGGTGCAACGAAATGCTTAGATGATGGAGACCTTCCTAGAATATAATGTTGTGGTTACCAATGTCGAGATGCAGTAATTGTATGAGGAATGGGACTATGTATATGTTTTGGACTAGTAAAGTGGTGATTCCATGTAGATGGTGTACTAGTAGTCAAACTAGGAGTATATTATGGTTTAAGGAATATAGATTGCAAATGTACTAGATGAACTAAGAGATGCAAAGATCAATTCTCAAGGAGATAATGAGCATGGAGTAGATGTAGGTACATTAGTAGTAGAAATAAATTGATTTCCATAAATGAATTTGAGTCACAAATGATTGATAGAGATGATATACTTTGAAACCTAAAAATACAACTAAGACCTAAGATCATATCATAAATGTCAATCGTTTGTCTGACAAGAAAGGGTAAAAACATAGTAAGGGGTCCTATAGTAACATGAAGGTGAATGAAACCATATGAATTGTTCATCAGATATGAGATTTGTGAACATGGATAACTGATAAGCATCAAGAAATAGAATATAACATGGGTTGATGGGCCATGATAGATGAACCATAGTATTATTGATGAAGATTTCTACAATAGAGTAATTCATATGCAAATGATTTGAAGTAAAAGTGACATAATAGTCATGGTTAGAGAAAGAAATAAGTGGTGGAGAACTGTCAAGGTATGTACCACCAAGAATTTAAGAATCCCCAATGCAAGCATAGGCAGCGGTGAGTCATAGAGATAGTTAGCTAAAGATTCAACCACTTTTGTTTCATGTTTAGGTACAGGGTTGTTAAATACATTGAGCTTATGATTTTCATTGACAGGTGGAGAAACTGTAGATTCTGGAAGCTCAATTTTACCACTATTAATAAAACCATAAATGATAAATCAAAGTTGGGACTAATGGTCAATGGAGTGTCCTATGCGCTGATGATATCCAGAATGGGAATTTTCATTGAAATTACATCGTTTTGGTCGATATGGATCTATTTGTAGTAGAAAAGGAAGTTTAATGAGGTTACTATTGACAAGTTGTGGTAGTAAAAAATGTGAAGGTACACTAAACATACCGAATATACACTGATGTGCTTGTGATTGAACCTCCTTAGTAGTAGATGTTGCGTTGAAGATAAAGTTTATGTCTGTTGGTTTAGTTGTAGATGGTTTAAATTATGAGTTATTTTGAAAATGAGCAGAGGATGATGCTTTCTATTGGTATGTAATATTTCCTATAGCTAAGAGCTTAGTTTCACAAAGCTTAAGAGTATGGTAAATTTGATCGAAAGAAGGAGAGGTCTCAAATAAAACACTCTTCTAGAAAGGGGGTATGAGACTCGAATGAACAATTCTTGAAGCTCGTGTTCCCAAGCACATTTGACATATTAGCTAATTTATTTTTTTAATGCAAGACATAATCAGCTAAATGTTAATTAGATCATTGTTTAAGTTGTGCAAACTAGGCATAAGTGATCTTAGAGGCATTATTGATAGATAAGTGAGAGATACAAGCACACGCTAGATGTGTGAAAGATATTATGGAATGGATAGATAGGTCACAAAACCAACCCATCACGTAATCTTGTAAAGTATGAAGAGAAAGTGTAGCGAGTATGGTATGATCATCCACATATTCTAAGCATGCTACATGAAAATCTTAGAGATGCTCTTGTAGGTAACCATGCCATTTAAAGATGGGAAACTTGGGAGAGATGAAATTAGGTTGCAATGGATAAGAAGAAAAATTAGGTGTAATAGGAGTATAAAAAATTGAAGTAGAGTTTAAATATGGCGAGGCACAAGGATTAGCAAGCTGTAGCTAACAAAATTGGGTTTGCATGTATTTATATAAAGATTTAAAATCAAGAGTATTCGAAGAAGAGCCAAGCTACATAGTAGGTGTGATAGGGTGAATTATGGGAGTGGTAATAGTATGAAAGGAAGATAAGACATAAATGGTTGGGATGGAGACCATGGGTTTTGAAGAAGCAAAAATTATAGAGGCAGAAGCATAACGATGTTTCTTAAGAACAATAAAAGCATCTATGAGATATAGAAGATGAGTGGTATTATATGGCAAAGCTTGTCGAAAATCAATAAATGTATTTAATTATTCTTCATCAAATTTGGTATCTTCATCATAGGAAGTTTCACTACCAGAGGCTTCTATTTCATGACGAGGAACTTCAAAATATGAATTGAATGGATTCTCAGTTGTAGCTAGAGAAGTAGGGATATTAACCATTGGGTTGGAAACCCTATGGGTGAATGAAGGAAGTTCACAATATTGAAAAGACCCAAAATGACAACTACAAGTGACATACATACGAATAAAAGGCCCAAAGAGAAAGTGTATTCGAAGATGGGGTTCACCAACATGATTAACTAAAATATGGTTACTATATTCTAATCTAATGTTATAAGAGTAGTAATTGACATAATAAATGAAGTAATAAAAAACCAAAATACACCCAAACAAACTAAGCTACAAAATATTAAACCATAGTGTGTAAGAAGGGTTGAGAAAATCCTTAGCTAATTCACCGATGATGCAAGACTGTGTTGAGTGTAGACCAGTGAGCAAGAGGGAGGAAATGATCCCTAAAAATCCTGAGAAAGCATAGATCTGAGCTACCTGACTTGAATGGGGCTCTTGTAAAGGTATAGGGTCTCTCGCGGGCTCCTTGGTTTTAGATCTGGGTGCCCTGGTCTATGGAAATGGTCAAAAAAATCTCCTTTGGAGTGTCCCTAAACATTTTCCTATGTCTAATTCATGTCACACTAATGTCACTTAAATGCACCAGATGTTGTTGTGAATAGTAGATGGAAGAATCACGTGGAAAAGCCTAGACAAAACATAAAATCCCTAAAAGATAAATATGCATATGAAGGTATCATACTCTCCTCAACCGTAAAAGTGGTGGGTTTAATAACTAATTGTTGCACTACATCTTAGACCCAATGTAGTTCTCGATGTGTGTCTACCAAATCGTGACCTATGTTTTTTTTGTGCCAGTAACACTTTGTGAAGTAACAAGAAAATAACTAAATGTAGAATGTAGTAAATGTGTGCATGGAAACAATAGACTCCTCCTATGAAGTGTGATTTAGATGAACCATCCTTTTGAGCCTTGTGGTGGATTTATATGGATGCAAATGTATCTTTATATGCTTTTGATGGATACAACTCTAGATGGTGATAATGGATGCTTAGTACTTGGTCCCTGATTATGGTCAAATAACTTTATATTTGTATGGTTCTTTTGTTATAATTTCATAACTAACCCGAAAAGGCTAACTATAGACACCTATAATTTATCTTTAGCAATTTAAATACTTAAATTGCGCTAATTACACCTATTCAAGAAATTGACATCATATAGTCAATATTACACATTTTCTCTTCTATCATCGTTAATTAACTATATTACGCTAGTTAATAGAACATTTTGTCCAAAAAAGACAACAATTAATGACCTTTGGTTAATTAAACCCCTTTCTACTTTAATTAATTAATTATTCATAATTAATTAAGTTTCCTCTTCTATTAGATAAATAAATTGTCATTTATTAATACTAAACCCTTCCTATTCCCTAAATCATATTAATTGTTCTTCTAAAATCTTCCATAAATCTTTCTCACCAATTAATCAATCACTTGGGTTCATTCATAAATCTCCTCAAACACCATGAGCCACTAAAGGATAAACTTAACTCTCCTAATGTTGACTCAACCCATTTTTTAACTATAGTCCTCTCCAACTAACTCAACCTAGCAATTATCCCAAATGTAAATGGATGTAGAGATTTTTTTATCGACTGGGCTATATAAGGATCCCTCCTCTTACCATTTGAATAACACCTAGATGAGCATAGAACCTATACTATAGCCATTTTATCATCTTAGAGCATTTTTTCCATTAGAAAGAGCTAGCTATCTTAATTTCTTGCATTCATCCATCCAATTTTTAATTTATATGGAGATATGTCAAATAGTTTTGTAACCATGGATCGACAAGACTCCATTCTTTAAACCTTGGGATTCCAAAATATAATATACCCTTATGATTGCTAAGGATCTAAATAGGTTCATTCCATTGATTAGGATTCAATAGACATAGAGATTAATTCCTTAGCATATTAGTTTGAATATTTATTCATGTTCTAATGTAAATATGTTGGTAGATTAGTCTTGTTTAAGCTCCAAACATGATGGTGAATAGATTTTAGTTTAGATTTGTTTTAGAACTACTAGGTGTTAGTTCTAATTCTCTTTGCATAGTTAACAAATTCTTGCACGCATTTGGCATGCCCAGTGTGACAAATCCTTAGTCCCTTAGCATTATGATTAAAATTTTGTTGTTAGTTAAATTTTTGGCTAACCCTTAATATGCACATGTGTCAATTAATGTTGAATGTCTTATGATTTTTTCTAACTTTAGATGTGTTTTTTTCTCTTAGAGATCTAATTTAGATGGGTTCTTGTCAATTTTTAGTTAACATGCAAAAAAATTGAGCTTTTTGAGATCGATTATGTTATTTTCTATCTTTTTATGTTATTTTTAGGTATAGGCATACACAAATAATACAGAGGTATGTACACGTCCTGGTGCAAGCGTACACATCCAAACATAACCGTAGGTACCAAAAGGATAGCATATGTGTCCAAAGGCTACCGTATACATCTTACTAATGGTGTACATGACTTTCTGTTTTCTATGTTTTCTAGCCTTTCTGTCTATAAGCACATACACCTGAACCCAAACATACATGTTCATACTTCGGCGTACCCATCTAATGGTGCTTATGTTAGACCCTTTTTGACTCTATGAGCATACATGTCCAAATTCTACCGTATACATCTTACGTTTGGCATACATGACTTTGTGTCTTCTGTATTTTCTATCCTTTATGTATGCTAGTGTATGCATTTAGACCCTGATGTACATGCCTATACCCGAGCATACCCATCCGATACTACTATTTCTTTGACCATTATGTATGTAAGCGTATACATCCAAAGGCTAGCATGCACAATTCAAAGGCCACGTACCCATTAGCTCATTGTCGGTTTCACGAGGTGCGTGCACATTCTGAAGTAGGCATACACACCTAGAGTTGAATGTACACATCATAGTTTCGATTTGAGAATCACATTAAAATTTGTAAAAACATGTTTTTCAGATTTATTGTGACCTTGCAAGTTTTTATAAAAGATTAACTTCAGTTTTGTAGGGTTTATTTGTATGATTTTGCTAACTTGATTTAATTGTTTAAAGGATTAATTGAACATTTCATGTTTAATCATGAGATTAAATTCACGTATGCTCTTCCCTCGCACCTTCTAGGTGATCTTCTAAATAGGAAATGATTTCTATATCTCTTTTTTCTTTGAAAAACATTTGAAAAGAATGTAAAATTTGGCTAAAATGAACAAATTTTTCATTTGAATTGAGTATTTTCCATTATTGATTTCATACTTGGATTTTACGTTGTGTATGCTCTTCTCTTATATCCTCAGATGATATTGAGAATCATAAATGGCATTCATTCTCTTTATGTGTATGAAAAACTAATAAATCCATCATGTAGGACGTAAATGATTGTCAAAGAAATAAGGAGCGAGACAAAAAAAAATACTAATACAGTTTTTGTGTGGGTTGGCAAACAATGTTTAAGCAAATCACATTTAGTATAAAAGATAAAAAAGTACACCATAATCAAAAGCTTGTATTTGCAGGTTCAGATAAGGGTATGCCCCCATCTTCTTAGCTAGGACATAACCCCTTTGGAAAAAGCTTTAAGATAAAACAATGGGGGTGGTCCTACAAAGCTTAAAGTAGTCCACACAAGAAGGAACCTTCGAATGAAACGGGAAGTGTTCCGCACTACCTACTTGACTAGTGATTGTTGACAATTTTTGCACTTGTGAAAAATGGGTAACTCAAACTTCGTTACGATGGATAACATTGGTGAAGTATACCTAAACTAGGGGAGTTTATTTTAGACAATATTGTTAGTGTTGAATTAATTAATGAATACATGAAATCTGCAGCTATGTGTGCTATTACAAAACATAAAAGATCACATAGTCTGAAATTTCATGCTATCTTCAACAAAAACCACAAATCCCCAAGGACAACTATGTTGTCTTGATGAAGACACTGAATTACATCATAGATGAAGTGTTAGGTTTTGGAGCAGAAATCATGACTACATACTACAGAAATACGAGTTCATTATTGGATGTTACAGGTATTCTTTAATGTTCTTTCCTTCATGATTAAGACATTCAATTATATTATTGAGTTTTTTAGTTCATCATAAAATCCATACAGAAAGCTAAAATGTAGAGATGAATACACAACCCAGTTTCAGAATTCAATGTTTTATTCATAACGAATTTCAAATGTTCCCACACAAGTCGAGGGAGGTAACTAAAAGTAAAGTATAACTACTGAAATAAAAGGTACATATATATGAAAGAGAAAATAGAGGAGTATGAGTGAACCCATCATTGCCTTGGAGTTTTCTTCTCCAGTTGAGCCATCTCCATCTCTAGCTTTGTTCCCTCTTCATCTCGCTACTTAAGGACATTGTACCTAAAAAAATAGAAAAGAGAAAACTGTCAGTTATAAGTTCAGGGTTAATCCATATTCTTATACTATCCTACTTCATGAATATGGATATCTTAACAATAAGATATATATATTACTTGAAGATCAAATAGTATACATGATTTATTCACTCAGAAATAAGGAGAGAGAAGAAAAGAAAAACCATGGACATAAGAGAGGCCAAAAGTTTAAATATTTTATAATTGTTTCCTTAAGTGTGTAGAAATAGGTTGCACCCAAGAAGAAATAATTCATGTCTTACACCCTCACTAGAGATAAAGATTGCAGAGTTCAAAAGTCTTCTATCCTACTAAAGTACATGAAACAGATAATTAAAAAGTACATACTAGTATGAAAGAAGAATGCAACTAAAAGTTCAACATTTATTTTCAAACAGAAGAAGTCCATTACGAAAAGAGAAGATTACAAATAATGCAGAATGAGAAAGAGGTCTAAGAAAATTTTGACAGGGCTTCGCCATGTAAAATGGACATTTACAACTTTCCATCATGTTGTTTTTAACTAATACATGCTTTAAAAGTTGTATGTAAATCAAATAAGTGATATAGAAAGGAAAAAAAGAAATTCATGAGGAGAATATAAGTTTGAGAAATATTGCACAAGAGGAAATCAACAATAAAAGAAACGCTGCATGCCTTAAGCTATTTTCTAATTATTTCTCTTAGTGTGTAGGTACAGGTTTTCAAGAAGATTTCAAAATGCATGTCACAATTTCAGAATGTGGCACAAGCATACATGCTAGACACATTATCACTTCCCAATACAAATAAATAGACTAACATATAGCTAAAAATAAGACTATTGCAACTTTCAAATACAAGTGAAGGAAATGATACAAATAAAAGCTTCAAGGAATGGGATGTATTTCCAGCTCAAATCCACTGAAGGATCATGATTACAAAGGTTGTAATTACATTTCCAAAATGAACAAGCAAGCAACATCATTAATGAAGCAAAGTAAGCATTACTTTCAAAAGGACAGACATAATGGAATGCATTTGCATGATACATCTAAGTATGGCACAACAGATCCTTAATACCATTGTTTTCAAAAGGATAAGGAAGTACAAGTTTTTAGTTTCAAATATACTCAGAAAGAAGACAAAATAAACAAAGCCATACAACTTGTAAGAAAGTATAGATTTCAGACACATGTCATTTTCAGAATGTCAAATAACTCAAAAGTTTTAGGAAAAGAGTGTTCTTTCTTCAAACATTGAATGCAATGAAAACAGATAAATTTATTCATGAAGTGTCTATAGTCATAATTATAGCCATCAAAATGAAGAACATGTTATCAATCAAATCAAAGTTATCATCTTTCATCAAAGAGGCATGTAAGTCATTCAACAATACAAATTTCAGAACAATATGCTTTACAAGAATACAATATGAGTGAAACGAAACAGATTGCAGGTTCACAAAGTTCTAAATTGATAAACACAATTTCATATTTCAAATGAGTACAAATCTCAGAGATATGACATCAACATTTGAACATTAAAAGAACATTTTTTCATCTATAATATCGAACACAATAAAATATAGGAAAGAAAGATTGCAACTTAAATCATGGACCTTAGTGCATTTTCAGGGGAGAAATAATACAATCATCAATGTTCAAAAGGTAGGAGCTGACATTGTTCACTATTTATTTATTTTTGTGGTTTTTGGTTTAAAGCATGAACAAAAAGAGCTTACATGGCTAATCTAAAGTAGAGCCCAAGCTTCATACAAGTATCATGCAAGGAAAGAAAACAACCTAGAAAGGGGTTTAAGACAGACTCTGTATACTTAAAAAGCATAGATGAATGGTTGAATAATCAATGTAATATGAGACCCCAAATCTAGGTATTAGAGTCAAAGAAATCCAAATATAAATTTGAGCAAGGTGGAAATTAAGATATCTTCAAAAGCATGAATGTATTGCAGTCTCAGGATGAAATAGAACTAGAAAAACCAACAAGGAGAACAAATTTTTGAGTTTGAATCAGAATAGAAGAAGATACTAAAAGCTCAAATGGAGAACAAATCTAGAAGTACAAGCAACTTAATCATAAGAGTGAAGAAAAATAGAAAGTATTTTATTTTTCTATTCAGAGTAAGAAGATGATAGATTTGGAATCAACTCATAATGAGCTCAAAATTTCATAGTCCCAAACACGAGTCCAACATTTTCAATTGTAAAATAGCGATAAATCAAACAAAGATCTGCGTTGAAATCAGTGCGAAACTACAAGTGAGATATTATGTACTCAGAAGAAAAATATATAGAAGAATCAATCCCACATGGCCATTGAAAACAAAGCTCCAAGTTACAAGCTCATTGACATTTTTATACAATAGTGAAAGGAAAATTTTGAGGGAATCACTTACTCAGAAAAATGGTGAAGCGCAGTGACTCAAAGAAACTAGGGTTTGAAATGCTCAAGAACATCGGCCACCACCCAAAAGCTCAAACAAGAACCCTCAGTCTTGAGCTCGAAACCCACAATGGTGACCCAATAATCACACAGAGCTTGAATAGAGAAAAAGCCATGCATTGAAGTATTACAGCCAAGACGTAAAACTTCATACTCCAAAATGGCTCAATTATGAGGAACGAAATAATACAGAGGTAGAATAACTCATAGCTTGAAATAATCAAAATGGTGGCCATAAAACCATTAAAAGAGTTCAAAAGCCAAGCTCAAGATATAAAAAACCAAGAAATACAGGTGTAATACCACATTACAGTGAGATCCGCGCCAAGATCATGAAAATGGTGACAAATCCCATGACCACCTTGCTCAAAGAACTTGTATATAGTGGAAAACAAAAGGGAACCATTTTACAGGGAAGCCGAGGTCACAAAGTTCAAAAATGGCATCAAGAGAAAATTTTGCCAAAGACTAGTCAAAATTCTTTTCTTTAAAATAGAATAGTCAACTACAGTTTGAATGTATGTAATCAAAGACTATTAATGCCTCTTTGTATTAGTTTTCTTTATTCCATTATTTATTATTAAATAAAAGATAAAAATAGAATGCATGGGCGAGTAAAACTTTAGTCTATTTTTAGGAAGGTTGGGTGAATTAATTTTGCTATAGATTTTGTGCCTTGGCAAAGCACAAAGGAGGACTATTTAGATACAGGAGTGTTGAAGCAGTTTCTACCAATTTTTCCATTTGAATGTGAAGTATTTTCTACCTTTCCAAATATTTGCATAGCTCTTTTTATATGTTTCCATTAATCTTGTGAATGTCAAATTCTCGTGATTAATCATCTTACCCTGTTCTGCAAATTAAGTAATTTCTACATGATATTAATGTGTATGTTATAGTTAAGAGTATTGTTGTGATCTCCCTCAATACATCCAAGTGTTTACCCTTAATTTTTTACAGAAAATTCTTGGCTTGTGCATCAAGAATTCATTCCCATAACAATTGTGCATATACTCGCTTAAAGAACTCATAAAAATTTGGTGTATCACCTCATTTTTAAAACATCTTACAATCATCTTTTACCCTTAAACCCTAGAAATTCGATTTAGGATACATCGATAAGGAACTGGTCTTGATATCGGAGACTCACCTCAAAATAGGTATACCCACGGAACTAATGTGTTTCCATTGTATCTACGAAAGAGAGAGATAAAATTTGTAAGCTTAGAACACCTACAACCATCTCTCTATAGGGTGCACTTTTAAGAGATAACAATTTTTGGCACACCCGGTGGGACAACGAATCAGATTTGCATGCAAGTTACAAATATTCACAACAAATCTATGGCAGATTTACAACAGATAAAAGTAACTTTCAGGACAGCAAGCTATAACAATTTATTCTAAAGATTTAAAGATCTATTTAGTGACTCCATAAAATTGATTTTAGACTAGTATTGCAGCATGTTCCATGCCTAAAGTGACTATAAGATCATCGGTAAGAGGAATTCCTTTTGATTTTATTTCTTTACCTTCGAATTTTACAAGGAGGAGAGTTGCTAATACTTTACCTTATAATACACCTAGATTTGGTAATCCTCCTCCCAATCTTCGTTCATCACATTTGAATATTTTCATTTAGATCCCAGTTTTTCAAATGGTTATTCAACCACCTAGAAAAGTTGTGACCTTTACTAATGGTAGCCCATTAGTAATCCCAATTTATCATGACAACCCTAATGGTACCATGAAAATTTTACCTTTATCCACTGGTGAAACTCAGCTTACACCTACAAAGCACATTAAAGATGTTGCAACCTTATGTTTAGTTCATAATATCACTCATGAAGATGTGACTTTGAGACTTTTAGTTGCATCTTTCAAAGGGAAAGCCTTGCAATGGTATAGAAATTTAGAGATTGGAATCATAAGAAATTGGGATGAGTTACGTGGAAAATTGCTAAAACAATTTCAAGATAATTCAGATCATTATCTCTCATAGAACAACTGGATACCATTAAAAGCACTCCCTATGAATTTATGTCTAGTTTCAACATTTGTTTTGCCAGAACTTGGGAAAGACCCCTAGCAAGTGTTAAGCCACAAGTTTACTTGTGCTTTCCTTTATTATCTTAGAGCATTAAACAATGATATTTCAACTATGATTCAGCCTATGGGAAGTGAAACTCTTCCAGATGCTTATGATATTGCTATAAGAACTGAAAACAACTTTATTCAAGCAGAAAATTAGCACTAAGGCCTTCAATGCCTTTTATGGCAGATTTAACACCTATCCCACAAATTATCACAATTATAGAAGCTATTTTTGCACCCCCATCAAATGACGTTTTTAAAGCTTTGCAGACTATGGGGAACAAGTTGACTTCAATTGAAAACAAGCTTGCATTACCTAGCAGAACTTATCAGGCTTGTTATCAACAAAACCAACAAAATAAGTAGCCTTATCAACAAAGGTAGTTTGACTAAAAGGCTCCTAGTTCATTTAACACTTTAGTTCTAGTTAATATGGCTACGAAGAGTTCTGTCAACCTTGTAATCAACCTCATTCAGTCGCTAGTTGCTTAAATACTTTTCTGAACATAAGTCTTGTTGCACAACCTCAATCTGAGACATTGTTCATGCCTCAAATGGAGGGTGGGCAACAAGATACGTAGGTTTAGAAGGTACCTCAGTAGAACTTATTCAGTCTTAGTGAGGATGATTTACTTGTAGTTACAACTAGGGCTCAAGAAAATGCTGAAGAGAGTAAACAAAATAGAATATGCCTGTTATACCTATTGTCACTGATAAAACAAAAACTATAAGCCCAAAACTAGCTAACTGTTTTGTTGTTCTTAAAACAAAAACAGGTGTTTCAGCTGGTAAAGAGTAGTAAAAACAGCTACAACCTGACCCAAGAAGGTTATTTATACCTCAGATATTAGAGACAGTTGAAGCGAATCAATTTTCACCAAGGCCTATGCTAAAATAGTAGAATCTGTCTCTAAAATTGTTGCTTCTTTTAACATTGTTGATGTAATGAAAAATCATAACGTTAAAATCTCAATGTGGGACACTCTAATTATTCTAAGACAACAAGATTTACTTTCTCAAGAACTTGCTAAGCTACAGATTTCTTCTAAACTGACAGAAAAGGAAGTCCAAAAAATAGACATGGTCCTTAGAACAATGGAACAAGACCACATCAAAGAGGTTAAATGGATGGTTTAGAAAGTCTTAAATGGTCATGACATCAAGAATCCACCACCATTTTATCTATCATTGATTATTGGAGAACATCTTGTTCATAACTGTATGGTGGAAAGCAGTGCATGTAACACAATTATGTCCAAAGCAATTTCAAAAAATTAGGTTTGCAGTATGAACTTATAGAAAAAAGTGTTTTACAACTTGATAGAACAACAACTAATATAGTAGGTGTCATCATAAATCTATAGGTAACATTGCATGATTGCCCAAATGTTTCCATTCTACAAGAAGTTATTGTTATCGATTTACCTCCTTACTTTGCTATATGTTTATTAAGAGATTTCATAGAAAAATTAGAAGGTTATCTCTCTTCAAATTGGTCCTTCTTGTTTTTCACTACACATTATGGAACCAAAGTTACTATTAATTCAGAACCATTGGCCAAATTTCACATTGAGCCTCATGGTTCTAATGTATTGGCTAATCATACAACCTTAGACCAGTCTGATTTTGACAATACATCTCATGTTTTAGAATTAGATGGTGTTTCTAACCTATTTATGGATGAAAAGACACATGAAGAACATGTTCATGATCCTTTTAAAGAAGTTGAAGATGATTTGTTTGGTATGTATTGTTTACATGAAGAAAACACACCAATTCCCTTACAATCTAAAATAGAAAATGCAAGAGAAGGGATTTGGAAGCTTCATTTTGATGGAGCTAAGAACAAGAAAGGATAAGGAGTAGATTTGATGCTCACTTCCCCGAAAAAGAAAAGGTATTTTTCAGCTTTGAGTCTCTAATTTTCATGCACTTGTAACATAGTTGAATACGAAGCATTAATTCATGGCTTACTTTGGGCTAAAAAGAGAGGTATTGGCATGCTACAGATTTTTGGTGATTCTGAGTTGGTTATTAATCAAGTAAGAAACTTCAATGTTTGTTTGAATCTGTTAATGAAGTCTTACAAATGTAGAGTATCAGACTTCATGGAATATTTTGAAGCTATTAATGTCAAGTCCATTCCTAGAATAGAAAATAAGCATGCAAATAGACTTATAGCAATTGGTGCTAGTTTTGAAGTGCTAGAACAAATTGAAAATAGCGAGATTCAACCTCATATAAAGTTGATTTTCAGACCTTTTATACCTGATAATGATTTGAATTGGAAAGTTTTTGAAAATGATGAGCAAATCTGTAGGTTTTTTGCAGCAAGAAGATGAATTCTCTGCAGTAAATTAAGATAAATTATAACACTTATTTGGTGACCATATTGTTCAGTTAAAGGCGAATAAACTACCTCGAGTCTTGGTCATATTAGAATATATCCTCATTGTTGATGACCAGTTAACGAAAGAAAAAAATAAGATGTCAACAGACACACTCGATAACTATGAAGAGATCGTAGTTGATGAAGGAAAAAATTTGTTTCTCGGAAAGGTATGCTCCTTGGATGAAAAGCATTCATTTATTAATCTTTGCAAGGAATTTAAAGATGTCTTCACTAGGAAATACCAGGACTTGAAAGGGTTTGATCCTAGTTTAGCACAACATACTATTGAATTGTAGCCAAATTCCAAGCCAGTTAGGCAAAAATAGAGGCCTGTAAATGCCAAAATAGAACCTCTAATGAGGAAAGAATTATCTCATTGATCGAATTAGGTATTATCTTTCTAGTTAAGAATTCAAGTTGGGTATCCAATCTTGTTCCTGTTCGGAAAAATAATGGAGAAATCAAATTATGTGGGGATTTCAGAGATCTTAACAAAGCTTCATTAAAAAATCATTACCCACTTCCATTTACGGATCAAATTCTTAGAATAGTTTCTAGTTCAGATAGACTATCTCTTCTAAAAAGTTATATTGGATACACTCAGATTCTAGTCCAAGAAGAAGATAGGTACAAAACAACTTTTACCACCAAGTGGGGTACTTATGCTTACAAAAGAATGTCTTTTGGCCTATCAAATGTTGGTGCAACATTTCAACGTGCAATGGACATGGATTTTCACATCTTCTTAAGTAAATGAATCCTTGTTTATTTAGATGATGCCACTGTATTTTCAAAAAATTCAGATGGGCATCTAATACATCTAAGACAGAATTTTAGTTATGCAGACAATTTGGAATACCTTTGAACCCGCAAAAGTCAATATTTTTAGTACATCAAGGTAAATTACTTGGACATATTATTTCTAAGCAATGTTTAAGAATTGATCCTTTCAGAATCAAAACCATATCACAACTATCATTGCCCCATCATAAGAACGCATTATAGCGTTTTCTGGGAAAAATAAACTTTGTTAGAATATTTGTTCCAGATTTTGCAGCATTGGTTAAACCATTGAGCGCTATGTTAAAGAAAGAGAAATTTTTTTCCTGGACCAGCCAAGGGAGAGAAGGGTTTGAAGAAATTAAAGAAACCATCTCCCAAGCTCCTACTCTTGAAAATATAAATTTTGATAAATATTTTAGAATGTATGCACTTGCAGAAGCTGAAACAATATCAGCCATATTAACTCAGGTTAATGATGAAAACATCGAGCAACCAATTGATTTCTTTGGAAAAATCTTGTATGAGTATGAAACAAGGTACACTTTTCTTGAAAAATAAGTACTTTCGGTATTCATAGGACTAAAGAATTTTAAGTACATGCTTTCAAAACAAAATTCACGTTCTCGCTTTCTCATCCAAGTTTGAAAGCTTTCTTCTTAAATAAAGAATTGAATGAGAAACAAGTAGGATGGATAACGAAGGTCATGGAGTATGACGCTAATATTCGTGTTTCAAAAATAATTGGAGTTAAAGGTTTGTGCGAACACCTAATTTCTGATATGGAAAAACAACAATCTATAGAACCATAAGATTCAAAACAACATGCTAAAATTATGTATCAAAGAATCAAACATCATGGTGTAGCTAGAAAATCATCAACCTGAACTTGTTAAAGAAGTTCAAGAATCAAGATGGATGACTGATTTAGACTATCTATTGCATGGCTTTTATCTGGAATTTATTGACAAGAACAAATGAAGGTATTTCAGATTACAAGTTTTACCCTATGTTTTTATTGATGGTATGTTTTTCAAAAAAGATATAAATGGAATCTTGCTGTGATGTGTTGACTATGATAAAATTCAGCAATTATTATCAGAATTCCATGAGGGACCAGAAGGAGTCATTTTTCAGCACGTAACATAGCCTTAAAAATTATTAAAGATGGTTACTATTTGCCTAGAATATTCAAGGAATATTTTGAATGGATTATAAAATGTAAGAAATGTGCTTTCTCTGTTGGAAAAGAACGTTTAGCTTCACTGCCCTTGCAGCCTATTTCAGTTGATTAGCCTTTTATACAGTAGGGTCTTGACTTTATTAACATGATAAACCCACCTTCGTCACAAGGACACAAGTGGATTTTGAATGCTACAGATTACTTTACACGTTGGACTGAAGCAACAAGCTTGAAAGATGTTAACGAAACTTCAATACTATCCTTGTATGAAGGTATAGTTTGCATATTTGGTGTTCCAAAACCATCATTTAAGATAATGCTTTAGCATTTCTTAGTGTAAAGGTAACATATTGGGATGTCAACCATGGAATTTATTTAAGTTCATCATCTAATTAATACCCACAAGGTAATGGGTTAAAAGTACTAAAAAGAATCTTTTAAGAATCATCAAGATCACTAAAAAATAACCAGATAGCTTGGCATCTAATAGTGAACTCAACACTTTGGGATGATAGAGTGACTCCTAAAAGATCAATTGAAAATTCACCATACAAACTTGTTTATAGAAGATAAGAAAGAATTCCTATTTCAGTTGAATTACCCGCATTAGATTTGTTGCATCAAATGGAGCTACTTGAGAATGAACCATTACAGGTTCGTTATACAAAATTAATGGAATTACAAGAGCTAAGAGATCAAGCCCATGTAAATATGGAAAAGAATCAAAAACATATGAAGAAGACTTTTGATAAGAAAGCCAATTTCAGAATCTTCAATGAAGGAGATATTGTGTTAAAGTGGGATGTTTATTATGCAAATCTAGGAGACACAAGAAGTTCAATACAATATGGAGTGGTCCTTACATGATTTCACCTTACAAAGAGCACAATGCCTTTCACCTTTCGAGGTCGAACGAAGAGGAACTTCCCATTCCTATGAATGGTATGTTTCTCAAACAATGTTATTGAAAATCTTACAGTGACTATTTAGAGTAGGATTTCCCTTCAATAAGTGTAGTTCCTACACATTGCATTGTTTTTCAATTCAATAAGCGTATTCATGCACGTGATCTGGTTTACCAAATCTTTCCTAGATTTAGTTCTTCTCGAAGGGTTGACCTTCGTGAAGTCAGATTTTGGTTACATACTTTAGACTCCATTCCCAATGGCCAAGAGCAAGGCACTGGTTTAGAAGCTAGCTGACAGCTTTCCCCATAGGATCGCTAGAAATGTTGACAATTTTAGCACTTTTGTAAAAATGGGCAACTTGAAAATTCGTTATGATGGATAGCATTGGTGAAGTATACCTAAGCTAGGGATTTTCTTTCGCACAATATTGTTATCATGAATTAATTAATGATTACATGAAATATGCAGCTATGTGTGTTGTTACAAAACATAATAGATCACATAGTCTACAATTTCATGACTATCTTCAGCAAAAGAACACAAAGCCTCGAAGAACAAAGTGGTGTTGTCTTGATGAAGACACCAAATTGCAAAATAGATGAAGTGTTAGGTTTGGGAGCAACACTCATGAATGCGAATTACGAAAATCAGATTTCATTACTGGATGTTACATGTATTCTTTAATGTTCTTTCCTTCATGATTAAGACATTCAATTATATTATAGAGTTGTTTAGTTCATCATACAATCCATATAGAAAGATGAAATGCATAAAGAAATACACAACTCATTTTTAGAATTCAATGTTTAATTCATAAGGAATTTCAAATGTTCCCACGCAAGTCAAGGGATGTAACTGAAAAGTAAAGTACAACTACTGAAATAAGAGGTACATATGCATGAAATAGAAAATAGAGGAGTATGAGTGAACCCATCATTGCCTTGGATTTTTCTTCTCGAGTTGAGGAATATCCATATCCAACATTGTTCTGTCTTCATCTTGCTTTTACACCGTGCACTGAGAAACAGAAAAGAGAAACTATCGCTATTCAAGCTCAGGGTTAATCCATATTCATATACTATCATAATTCGTGCATATGGATCTCTTAACAATAGGAGATATAGATTAATTTAAGATCAAACAATATACATGATTTATTCACTCAAAAAGAAAGAGAGAGAAGAAAAGAAAACCAAGGACATAAGAAAGGCCAAAAGCTTAAATATTTTCTAACTCGTTTTCTTAAGTGTGTAGAAACAAAGTCATGCCAAGAAGAAATAAATCATGTCTTACACCCTCACTAGAGATAAATATTACAGAGTTCAAAAGGATTCTATCATATGGTACATGAAATAGATAATTCACAAGTACATACTGGTATGAAAGAAGAATGCAACTCAAAGTTCGACAAATATTTTAGAAATAAAAGAAGTTGCATTACATAAAAGAGAAGATTACAACTAATCCGTAATCGAAAGAGGTCCGAGAAAATTTTGACAGTGGCTTCACCATGTAAATGGACATTTACAACTTTCCATCATGTTTTCTTTAACTAATACATGGTTTAAAAGTTGTATGTAAATCAAATAAGTGATATAGAAAGCGGATAAAGGAATTCATGAGCAGAATATCAGTTTGAGAAATATTACACAAGAGGAAATCAACAATAAAAGAAAGGCTTCAAGCCTTCACCTATTTTCTAATTATTTCTCTTAGTGTGTAGGTACAGTTTTCAAGAAGATTTCAAAATGCATGTCACAATTTCGAACATGGCACAAGCATACATGTTAGACACATTATCACTTCCCAAAAGTAATAGCAACAATAAATAGACTAACATATAGCTGAAAAGAAGACTATTGCAACTTTCAAATACAAGTGAAGGAAATGGTACAAATAAAAGCTTCAAGGAATGGATTGTATTTCCAGCTCAAAGCCATTGAAGGATCATGATTACAAAGGTTGTAATTACATTTCCAAAATGAACAAGCAAGGAACTTCATTCATGAAGAAAAATAAGCATTACTTTCAGAAGGACTGGACATAATGGAATGTCTTGGTGCTCATCTTGATCTTGCACCATTTTCCCCTAATTTCTTCAAAATCCATGGGCTCTACTATTTTTCATATGTTTCCTTGACCATGGAAGCTAGAGAATGACAAATTTGTATTTGTATGCCTTTGAGAATCCAAATCCAGGGTCAAAAGATGCTCGGAATAGTGATTCACTTTGTTTTGTTTCAAAAATCTTCATCCTTAGCGAAAAAATCAGGTTCTTGGCACGAATGGTGAACTTCTATTTTTAACGGTTTAACGGACATCTTTTTCCTGTCAAAAGTATTCCTCAGCATTCATTGGTCACGTGGCTTCTTTTGGTTCGTCAAGGGACTACAGGAAAATGTTTTAAGTTGTCGTTGTTTACTTTTTTGGCAAAAGAGGAAATTTGGTCCCGAAGCTCTGCTCAAATCTGATTGGTTCTTTTGGTTCTTACATAGCTTCTTTTAATTGGATGGGGTGTGGTGGGTTTGTTTTTTTAACTTTCTCTTTTTTACTACTTTGGCAAAAGTTTTGAACCCCCCATGGCCCGGCTAGAATTTGATTAAAACAAAAATTAAGTGGTAGGGAAAAGGTCTTACTTTGACCCTGAAGAAGGACACATGGCCGAGTTAAAGGTGGAGATGTGGGGCTTTGGAGGCAAGTTGGATATTTTAACCTTTTCAAAAATGGAGTAAAATTGTAAAATGAACGTGCGCCCCACCAAATCATTTCAAGCATTATAAGGTTCTTGAAGTTGCGCCACAATGACACGTGGAGATCTCCACCGGGTCTTCTTTCCTTAGTTTTTTCAGCAACTTCCAAAAGGGCTCGAGACACGTGGTGAGCCCATGCTCTTTCAGTGTCTCAACTTTTAGGGACCACCTCAAGATGTGCCACTGTGATGCGTGGCGCTTTGAAAAGTCAAACGGACGGGGAAGCGAACTATCTCGAGGCAAATTGAATTTTTACCTCTTGTCATCAAAAGGATTAATATATCAAAATGGCCTGCAAGCCCAACAAGAAAGAGGTCAAGGTTGGCTTTGAAAATGTTAAGAAGTGGGGAGGTGGGCCGTTGGGGGCAACTTGGTTTTTTTGCCCCTTCATATTCAAATAACTGAAATCATCAAAATGACCCACGAGCCCAATAGAGAAAATTCAAAACTTGCTCTAGTCAACGGTGGAGGTGCAAAATTTCAGGGGTAACTTGGAAAATTTTCCGTTTGTGAAAAAAGGAGTTAAATGTAAAAAGGGAAGCATGGTCCATCACTTATACACATAAGAGATTAGAAGCGAAAGGGCGGAGTTGCGGGGAAAACTTGAAAAAATTTCTCTTTTCCAAAAAAGAGGCCAAATATTAGAATTTTACCACGGTTCCTTTGGGACCACCTTAGGACACGTGTCAGGCTCATTTCTCCAGGGCGGAGCTATGGGGAAAACTTAGAAAATTTTTCCATTTCCCAAAAAGAGGTGAAATATCAAAATTTGGCTACGGTTCCTTTGGGACCCACCTTACGACAAGTGTCAGGATCATTTCTTAAGGGTGACGGTGTGGAAAAAATGTGAAAATTTACAATTTTTCCAAAAGTTGTAAAAGGAAAAAGGGAACCCACAAGCTCATTTTAAAATAGATCTCCCATGTGGACGGTCCAAATTCAAAATAGAAATCAATGGCAGTTGTGCATTTGTATCTGATTTTTCCACCATTTTCATTACAAAGTTCCTGGTGATGTGATTCTTCATGATTTCTTGATATTTCTTGCATGCCAAATAGGGAAGGGGAGTTAATTTGATATCTAAGTTTGGTGAGGAAGATCTGGGGATGTCTTTTGCCATTAAGATGAGATCTGACCTCTAGGCTCGATCTGATCTTCCATTTTTTCTTCGAGCATGCAAAGAACCAAATTTGATAGATTAGGGGCGGAAGTGGTTGACGAGTAGAGGGAAGAGTGGTCTACTAGAAGAAGGAATTGAATGTGGGAAATGTTCTAAGAGATCCACCCCGTAAGCACCTAATAATTTTTTACAGATCTGATTCTGGGAATCGCAATCGAGATCATGGTGAGCACTGGTGCATTCAATGTTTGGATTTTTGGGGAGAAAAATATGTTGTAAATGAAGTATTATCAATTGCATGAATTTTTCATTCAAATGGTTGGAGTGTTACAGGTTGCGACTGATTTTATAATAGAAAAAACCTTGATAGAGCTCGTTTCTTTTGAGAAGTTGTTTGAGAAGTCTATATATTTCTTTTGTATTAAATTTGATCATGTTAAGGTGGTTGTGAGTGTACAGCCATTAACAAGCTCTAAGATTATTCTAGAAACTTTCCCTACCGATAAATTTAATCAAACTCGAGTTATTATGTGTTGATCTTGAGAAAATTGTGTTTGTTTCATTTTTGAATGTCTACAAATAGTTTTTATCATTCCCGTTGCAATCTTGTACTAAAATCTATTTCAATCAAATAGGTCTCAATCCTTTTGATAGTTTAGTGGCATATGCAGTTTCATTTCTCGGAAGAGATTTCATCTGGGATTGAAACAAATGATTTAAAATCACTTTTCTTTCACATTTTGACAGAGATTGTCTATAAGCCTCTAGGTGTACGTTAGGTGTTATTTGGTTTAGATCTTGATGGTTTGTTGGGTTTTTTAACTCAAGCCTTTGTGCTAGAATCTCATAGATTGTGTGAAAAAGTGTAAATCTAGGCCTCCATTGAAGGATATATTCTGGTTAAAGAATATTTTAGTTGTTCTGTGGCATTGTGTTGGTTTAAGCTTTCCATTTTGCAGAAGCTCTCAAAGATCCAAAGATTTAAGTCCATCCCGCCTCACCTCCCACCAAAAATCTATTTTTAAAATAACCAACCCTACCCGTAATACACTTGTTTTCCTGTGTGTATACAAATGCATAAGTTCGATTACCAAAACAAGCAGAAACAATTAGGGTTCATAATGTCTTTAGTAGCTTGAACCTTGTCTAGAAAATATCTCCACTATCTAGAGTGACAACTCATGAGAGTTATATTTTGTTGCATTGATCATATTTTCCCAAGGTCTCATTCATAACCTCATAGAGTAGGATATCTCCATCTCCTCTACAAAAACATGCTACCAAAGGGTCCTCTCACCGTGGTTGAAAGGCATAATCATAAAGTAGTGAGGATAGATCAAATCCTCTTTAGGGTGCTATTCATTTATCCACATCCGAGTAAAAGAAGGTGAGTTAGATCCCATCCCCAGGCTACAAAATGACCCACCATGATCTGTTTGTCCCTAAGCTTCCTTTCAATACTTGTGATGATACTCAATCTTTGATGGAGAATCAATTTGGGTGCCAACACCCAAATGATGTCGTTACTAAGGAAATAGTGGTTATAGTTCATAATTAGACCCTAGCAAAACACTTCTTAAATGCTCTAAGTGCTAATACATTTTTCAAACATCATCTTGTGTTTGGTCCCGTAGGAAGTATTAAAAGTTGCAAGTGTTATGTGTAATTCTTTCAGCTTCACACCTAGTTCACTAGTTTTCATTGATAAATCTAGGTAAAGAAAATTCGATCATCCCATTTCCAGCTTTTAGTATTGAAAGATAATATTTTAGTGCATTTTCACAACTAAAGTGGAAATCCTTATTGATGACACCATGTTGACCTGATTTTGATAAGGACCACTGTGTTAAACCTCTGTCAAGTGAGATTTATTACTAATATTAACAAAACTGGAAGGAAGAAGATCATTTTTCTCTAAGAATCCTCGCTAGGACACTATTTTTAGAGATGGGAAAAACAAATTCGTAAGGGAAGAAGATACTAGAGAGTTGTTGGAGATCGGCAGTCAAGAAAAGAGATCCCAATTGGTGAAAGTGACCAGCCTATCATTGAAGATTGTCATTCGAGTGCTTATGAATCAGGTAGTCTCTTTGTGGAATTGAATTCTCCATCTGGAGAGGGGCATTCAGTTGATTTTGAAAAAATTTCTTTTTATTCTACCTCTGTCTTTTCAAAAGTTGATAGAGTTTTCAAAGAAATAAGGCCTTTAGGGGATATCCATTTTGAAATTTATACTCCTATGTTTCAAAGACTCTCTTATCAATTTTTTTCTCCTCCAGGGTCATCTCCTCAAATCAACATAGCCCATCCCCCACCCAGACCTCCATTTGTTGTGAACACCTTTGGACCTATAAATTTTGTGGGAATGAATGGTTATCCAAATGCAGTTCCCCAGGATGTAAGAAATAGATTACCAAAGTTCCAGGGAAACAATGTTATAATTGGTGATCAACATCTAAAGATTTTTATCAATATGATGGAAGACTTTGAGATTGAACGTGAAGATGTATACATCAAATTGTTTGTTCACACTTTGGAAGAGGATGCAAGGGACTAGTATAAAGCATTGCCGATAACTCTATTGATTCTTTAACCGAGATGAAAATGCGTTTAGATTGCAATATACGGATATAGGACTCGACCCTAGGTTTCTTCTATCGAGTTTGAAAACATCAAGAAGAATCTTAATGAGTCACTAATTGATTTCAACACAAGGTTCAATAAGACTTTAAGAAGATTTCCGTTAGCTTGAGCCCATGTGATGAATCATGTTTGATCATATATTCGTATGCATTTGATAAAAAAATTGCTTACTACTTGAGGGACAAAAACTTACTAATTTGAGGTAGGCCTTCACCATGGCTCTGCAAATAGAGAACAACCTCAAGGCAATTGGAAAGCCACAAAAAGGTATGGTGTGACACCATTTAACCCAGAAAAACCTCAAGAAAGTAAAGCAACTGATTTGGAGGAAGTTGTGAAGACTTTGACAAGGGCTGTCAAAGAAATTTCTTACAAACTAACACACGCGGAGAAAGGAATTGGGTAGAGCTCACAGGGCCAACACAAACAACAAGGCCAAGACATATTTACAAATCATCACAAAACTTATGATAGAGGCAAGGGACCTGTTTGATTTGGAAATATGCAGCCCTAAGGTAGGGAGAAAAGAATGGTGCCTGATCCTTTGGCTGTCAGAGTTGCTGTTGTGGAAGAAACAGAGGTCGTTGATTGGTGTGACAAATGTTTCATGCCCCATGCTCCTTGTGAAGAAGATCAACAAGAAGAATAAGAAGAAGCTGATGATGATGTTTGCATGGTGGGTTGCTCCACGAGCTCACAATAAGGGGCAACTTCAATTGAGGTGTTAAGTGCTAGAATTGTTGCTGATTTTTGGGATTGCATCCACTGGGTACCTATCCTTCCTCCCTCTCATACTTTAGAAGTAGATAATGTACAAGCTTTTGAATTTCAAAATAATGACGTTGAATATTTAAGGGCTTTCATGATAAAGAAGTATGACGGAGAAATCCCATCTGAGGAGGATAGGAAGCTATTGATGAATGTTGTTGTGGCTCAAGAAAAGGAGTACAACACAAGAAGTAGGGTTGTCAAAGGAACATGGCCTCAAGCCAAGCCAAAAACTCCCTTACTTTCAAACATTCCTAAAGAGGCTCCTAAGAAAGATGCATCTGCCAAAAACCCTGTTGTCCCAAACAAAAATCATGTTTCACCTCATGCCCAAACAATCAAGAAACCTATGTCATCTGATGAGTTTGCTAATCTCCCTTCAAATTCTGCCTTGCCAAAAATGTCCCATATGACATTGCCCAAGTTTTAAGTCAAATCAAAGTATCTGTTCTAATTGTTTAGTTGCTTAGGATTCCTAAGCACAAAAGAAGAGCATTTGAATACTTGGGGTTGAAAGAAGAGAAGACTCCACTAGGTAGAAATGTAAACATTATGGAGACTCCTCCAATCATTGAAGAATTGAAACACCACCACTATGTGGACAAAAACAACTTTTAAACAAAATACAATACAACCTTAAAAGGTGTAATATTCAATTCAAGATTTTTGGTGAGTAAAACAGAGCGTACTCTTAGAATACACGTGGTACATAAATCTATCACAAATATTTAGTCGGTCAAAAAGTCATAAAGGCATCAAACATGTTTTGTTGACGATACTGAAAAATGCTTTACACGTGTGATATATGGATAGGTGTCAATACCAGTTCGTAATGACTTTGTGTCCACATTTAGACCGAGACCCCTCCCGCCGTTCGATCATGTGCATCCGGTGAACCCTGTGATTATGTGACGTGCCTTATCAACAAATTATTTTGACCGGTGCAAAATTTTTAAACGAAAGGCTGGAGTATTAACGGAAACGGAATCGAATCCATAATTATAAGTATAAGACGCTCACCGCTCCATAATTCCTCACAGGAAAGACTATCACGAATTGATGGAGAGACAGAAAAGATTGAGTTCCCTGCTCAGATCCATAATTCCTCCCAATTATCAGGTACCATTCTCACCTTTTTTTCATCCATCTATTGGAACTACAAAGCTTCAAATGAACGAACAAGGTACTAATTATTTTTAATTTTTGTAGGGGCAAGGTTCGTTATCAGAGCAGCTATTGGCATACACTCATGATTTGCAGAAGAAATTGCAAGAGCTCCGTAGGAAAAGAGAGAGGCTAAGACTCTTATCACAGGCTAAAAGTCATTGCCAGAGGACTTCGTTTGTTAGGAAAACTGGTGACATTAATGTGCCCATTAATGGATCCGACGGCTTTACTGCAGTGAGGGTAGTTTACAACGTGGGTTCAAAAATTCGGGTTTTTGTAAACGCATTCAAACGGCAGGTGGAGTTGTCGAGTATTTTACAACTCTTCGGCGAATGCGGCGTTGAGGTTGAGAGTGCCTTGTTGTCTACTTTCAACGATAAAGTCTTTTATACCTTTCAGTGCAAGGTAATCTCTGCATCAAATTTCTTAGGTTTTTATGTTTGCAACTTGCAGGTATCATGTTATTTATTTGTTTCTTGTTATGGAATTTCTTTTCTATTGTCTGGCGATGCAGATCTCGAATGTTCAGCCTTTCGATTGCAACGTGATATATGGCAGAATTTGGCGTTTGTTAACTGGTAAATAGTTGCAGGATTAAGCTTTCAACTAGCTCAGTAGTTTATATATTCATTGAAAATGGATGTATACCATACTATTTATATTTTATCGATGTATTTATTGAAAATGGATGTAGTTTATATATTTATATAGTTGCCACGGATCTGTACTTAACGAGATCTAATTTTTTGAGGTGCCTAAAAGATTATCTGAGTTCACAGACCACAATGTGGTCAACGTTCGACAAAAACAAATCTAAAAAAAAATGCCTCATTGTTCCCAAAACTATCACATATGTTTGCATAGGCTCACTGGTCAACAGCCAATGCGATGTTTACCACGTTTTAGGGAATTTATCATTGGCGGTTGACGATCACCTATACAAACATATGCCATGTTTAGGCTCCCTGTTTTGAAACTCAAGTGTATAATTGAAATCAGCAATTTACACTTATAAATTTCATTTAGATGAGGTTTATTTTTTATTGAATCAAAGTTAACATAGATTAGTAATTTAGTTGTACAGAATGCTTATGTGTAAAGGATTTGAGAGTTTTATTGTGTCAAATTTGATTCGGTATATTTTTACCTCAAATTAGTTGGTATCTTTTAATTTTATACTTTTGTGGATGGTTAGGAAATACATTTTACACCATCATACATATCTTTAGATTACAACCCATTCGATATGAAGACGAGATTTTTACTCATTACGTTATATTTTTTAAGAAATTAATTGCATAATATTTTTAATTTATTAGGAAAATTGTTTGATATTCAATTTTATTTTCCTCCATAATCTTTTAAATATATAATATCAATTAAACATTTAATATTTTTACAAAAATATAGATAAATGGTTTAAATATCGTGTGCATAGTAAAAGTCTTACCATTTTTTTAAGGATCAAATGTCCCGAATTTACCCCTCTTGTTTTTTTTCTAACAACAATAAAATTGTAGAGAATGCGGGAGTGTGCATATTGACGTAGTAGTTGTGGAAGAATAATTGCAACACTAAACATATATTCGTTTCATTTGATTTTACTCCTCATGGTTAATTTGGGATGTAGCCACTCCATTAATTTTGATCATTGGGAAATTAATAATAAAATTATATGAATAATTAATGTTCATAAATATAAAAGTAAATGTACATAATTTTTAAAAATATTGAAATGAATATAAAAAATATTATGCGAAGGGGTTGTAGTCTAATAGTGCGAGATGAGTATTAAAAAGAGATGAGGTCGGGATGTGTTCCCGAGATGACTTTGACGAAATGGATACCCCTCAAACCTCACATCTAAGTTAAAGAGAACTGGACTAACTCCAAGCCTTGAAAAAAGAAAGAAAATTATTGTGAAAATTAAATATGAATATAATTCAATGTTAAAAGTAAAAAGGGATATTGGGATAACTTCATATATATATATATATATATATATGAGAATAGATGATTTACATAACCTTTTCAAATAAAATTTGTAATGCCTCATTCCTCATTCTTTTTTTTCTTCTTCGACGACCGTGTTACTAAGCATTTAACGTTGTTGTGCTCCTGCTGATCCTTGTTGGCTTCACCTTTTCGATTACCTTGTTAAGGAAAAATCTCTTTCTCGAATTCGATAGATGGTTTAAATGATGACTTGATGTTGTTAGGCGTGACCAACTAGAGGGGACATCTACATATAATAATAATTATTCTTTTGAATTGTCGATTCTTGCTATTATTGTTTTGGTCAAGCTTGTATGTTGGTCCTTGTTAATGTGATTAATAAGTAGTATTAAGTTGTAATAATAATAGTAATAAAAATAGTAATAATATTATTATTTTAATTATCGATCGATGATAACTTCATTATCTCGATCATTGATTTGTTATAAACCTTGTTGTTAATTATCGATAAGCGATTTTATTGTTTAGATTGGTCACTTTGTGGATCGATCCTCGATTCACACAAAGAGGAGGGTATCCTGTTGCGACGTTATGGTTGGTCCTTGTCTTGTGTTCGTTTTCGAAACTGCTATCTCTAGTTCCTCCTTGGTCGACCAGCTTGCTTGCATACTTGTTTTATTTGTCATTTTAAAGGTGAAATGATATTGCTACCACCTGAGCCGACCAAGTCTCCACTTGTATTTATTATATATATATATATATATATATATATATATATATTAATGAGAATTTTGGATGCTTTCACCCACATTGGCAACTTTTGTTGGCATCCCACCATTTCATGGAAATGCGTATTATTTTCTTAGACTTTGTTTGGTATGGAGGCACCACACAAACCCCCCCCACCATCTTTTCTTCCTTGTGAGCTGTACACTTTAGTTTTATTTAATGTTGGTCAGTTGTGGAAGTACGTTGGAGGATGGGAACCTGCATTTCCATTAATTTCTGTCAGAGAAGGTATGTGTTAATGAGACTGCAAATTTGTCTGCTTTAGGAGGATGTGCACATTTGGATTAGTGCCTTCTTTTGTGTAGGCTGGAACACATTTCTAATGCACTGTCCACTATTTTGTTTGGATTGATGTTCCTTCCTTGCATATTCGCGGCCCTTACCAAGACACTCTCTGCCTATGCCAAAGATTCTCCAAGCCTCGTATTAAAATTGGGGGAAACCCTTCAACAGGCATGGATTTTTTCGTAGACCAGTTCTTTCATGTCCCTTGCATGGACTATCTTGACCCTCTGTATGGTGAATAGTCCCTTAGTGTGGGATGAGTAGACTATTTTCTTTTCCTTGCTATGTGAGCTTGTATGGATTTGGTGTGGATAGTTGATAGAACCTTGGAATGCATGGGCTGGTATTCCCTGGGTGTGGGATATTACTTTGACTGTGTGGGATTGTTTATTTATCCTTTATTTGTGTGGAACATCTAACAAAGCATAAAAAGTCAAAGAGTCAGTATGGGGTAGAGGTTGTTTGTTGGACGTTTTTAGTTGTACCCAATGTTGGCGAGTCAGCCAGTGAGGAAGCCTTTCCTGAGTTTGACCAAATGAGAGAACGAGACAATTGCTCATGGAATATTACCACGGCAGTTTAAAGCGAACACATGGGGTTTTCAATGACAATACGTTGTTTTAGCCAAGAAACAAATAAGTCTCCAACTTGATCGGTTTACATTTGCCAACAGACGTCTCCACTTTGTGCCAAAATGTAAGCTTTGGAACAAGGTGTGAACAATAGAATCTGGTTTTTTGTAATATTTTGTACCTACAAGTGTCATACTTGATATGCGTGAAAAATGTGGAAATGTGTTATAGTTGGTATGTCTGAAAAATGTGGAAGTGTATTCAAGGCTTGTGAATTGTTTGACAAATTCCTTAGATATTTCATCTCATGGAATGCAATGGTTGAAGGGTATTCATAGATGAGCTTTTTGTAAAGGCCTTTGAAAATTTGAAGGAAATGTATTTGGTAGTTGTAAAGCAACACTTAACAACATTTTCCAACACCCTCTCTCCTACGCCAAATTAAGTTTTTTTAAAGTGGGTATGGACATCCTTCAAAGAATTATGGAAAAGGGTTTTTTGACATTTTATATAGTTGAAGAAAAGCATACACACAGGGTAGGAGAAATATTTGACATAATGCCTCAAAGAAATGTGGTCTCATGGAGTGCCATGATTGCAAGATATGGGCAAAGTGGATTTTGTTGGAAAGGCATGTGAACTATTTGATAGAATGCCTCAAATAAATGTTGTCTCAAGGAATGCCATGATTTCAGGATATGCACATAATGGATTTGTTCAAAAGGCTTTAGAAAATTTCAAGCAACTACACTTGCAGGTGTAGAGCCTCCTGTCTGTTGCCTACATTCTCTCAGCCCGTGTGTAAGAATGGAGCCTTGTGTAGGCCCTAGAAAATTGTCGAACATAATGGGCAACTTATTCTGTTGGAAAAACTTCTAGTGATCGGGAAGTTGTGTGATGTTCTAGAGGTTAGATCGAGGCTCGTGAAATGGATGACGAAGTGCCCAAGTGAGATTTTGAATCGCTTATGGGTTTGACCGACTCGCTTCTCAGGCATGGTTCATCTTCCCTTACCTCTCATAATTCTCGTGTTTTAGTTCTCTTTTGCAACTTAATAGAATTTTAAAATATTAGGATTTTAATATAGTTAAATGTTTATATCAACTCGTTGCAAAAATAATGAAATGTCGTGTCGTAACTCACGAAATCAAAATAACTCTTCTGCATTAAACCATGAACTTCCACCCTCATTCTGAGGTGATTTAGAAAACTTCTTACCCAACTAGATCACTTCAATCTTGGTTTATCGACAAGACGAGATTGACTTCCCAGTAATAATGTTGACCTTCTCCCTATTTAAATAGTTAATTTTTGTACATTTTTGAGACTCATTAAGTACCCTTCGTAACTCTAAAAATGAGATGTTAAGCTTCATTCGTGTACCTTGGTATGTGAGGAGTCACCTTGACCTTTGGATTGACCCCGAATGAACATATGAGATCTTTTTGACGCTCTTATAGGAGCCTTGTTACATTGTTTTACAGTAGTAGAAAGTTGTTAAATCTAGAAAGTTGGCTTTCGTTTTGAACCGCCATTTGAAACCTGGATAGAGAAATTATTTCCCATCTTCGCAAACCTCTAGTGTTTATACTAGAAAATTGCATGGAACATTCAGTTTAGGGAAAAACACTTTTCTGGATAGTTTGGCAAAGCCATTTTGTAGGCCTCCTGGTCAGCAGTTTGACGAGGTCAAACTAGACCAATTTCGACTTGTCGCTCCAGAAAACTTGTCGCCGTTTGAAAATAGTTTTCTAGTTCTCAGTCTCATCGACTCTGATGAATTATCCTTATATAGGGGAACTAGTAGGAAGTGTCTCTTTGTGTGCTCATCCATCGAATGACAATTTAGGATGTGGTTTTCTGAGCCCTCAAGCTAACTTCTGTTCAATTTACACTGGGCCAACTATGACCTATGTCCCCATAAAACTAGCCGCCAAACAAAACCATTCACTTTTTCCCAATTCCGTCTCACACTTTGAACTCTTGGTATATCTGGGGACACATAGAAAGTGAATCGTGGTGTGCGTTCTCATCGGAAGATAAATTTTGGCAGTGGTTTCTTAGCCTTCGAGCCCGTTTTGAATTTTTTTTAGCTAGAGGGAAAATGTTAAGATAGAAAGCTGTGGGACCTCGTAGGGTTGCACTCCAAAACTTTTAACACATGCAAATAACTATTTAAAACTCTATAGTATAACTTGTTGTGTGAAATAATACTTTTGACAAATGGTGGTTTCTATCTCTTCCCTTATCTTTCTCTCTCCTAGGTTACAAAAAGAAGTAAAATGAAATTTAATGAATACATGTCTCTAAACCTTTTAATTTCGATTGCAAATTGTAATTATTATCATATGTAAATGGGAAACTGAATAAAAGATAATTATGTTAGATTTGGGTGGATGCCATGCCAGTGATTTATCCCTGATATCTTGCTCATGTAGTTTTTACAGGATGAAAGAATGATGATGCAAAGGCATTGTGTAGTACATTAATTATAATTGTAATTCATATAGTTCATGGTTAAATGAATAAATTTATAATGTAGTCTCATGTTACAGAAGGTTATATTTGATAATTTGTTGATATGTATGATGATGCTAGTTTCAAGGACATCTAGGAAATGTGCATTTAATCATAGGTTCAATTTGATTCATAGTACACATGGTAAAAGGTTTGATATTTACATATAGTAAATAAAATTGCAGTAAATATCTTGTAGTACATAATCAATGTTCAATTAATGATTAATGAGTCATCTTGTGCATTCATACTTTGTAAATGTAATAAAGAGAATTAAATCAAAACACTCTACCCTTGTTCAATATCGGGACATAACTTGTTTCATGTGTCATACTCTTTACCGTAGAAGACATTGAAAACCGTAGAATAAAATTAAACTCTACACTCGATGGAACCTCCTAGTTTGAGTAAACAAGAACCCGAGAATGGGCTTATTGTCTAGTCAGTATGTTTAGTGACATTGTCTTAAACCTATCTGATAGGAGTGACACAGTCAAACTTCACTTGGAGTATGTAGAGCTAACTCCTCCTTCATAGCCTAGTGGACTACCTTGTCATCCGAAGATAGATTAAAATTAAAGTTCTTCATAGAGTGAAATCCCTGTTGGATCTAGATGACATAGATGGAGGTTGTGACTTAGTTGTTCTAGGTCTTAAACTCTTGTTAATGAAACCCTTAGCTCTGCTCAGCTAAAGGTGTTACATTGGTTTCTCTCAACATCACACCTTGGTCCTTTCTAGAAGGTGGTTTAGCATAAATTTGTCCTCTCACTTAAAACTCACATTTAGTTGAGGGGTAGACCCTTAGGTGAAGTTGGGAATTGATCTAAACCTCAGTTGATTTGGATGTTAACTTAGGGTTCATGTGAAGCATCAAGTCTCTTAATCATATATGTCTTCAAGAGGTTGGACAAACACTTCATAACTCTTTTTCAAGACAATGCTAATGATAAGACCATAATGTAATGTAGAAAATAAAGCATATAAGAGTAAGATAATTAAGTACTTTATATGCATTTGAATTATGCCAAATAAGTGTGTAAGTTATGGGAAATTTTGTAAAGAATAAGAAGCTAACTTAAAATGGTCGAACTGTAAATTATATGTGGGATGAACTTAAAGTTTTTGTAGTTGGAAAAAGGAGGAAGCTATCCTTGCACAATAATGTTCTTGGAGTGTTAATCGTAACTAAAATACAATTAAAGAAATGATGTGTTGTGGGTTTGCCATTCTTGAAGTCATTTTTCTTGTGGTTGGGTCAGTACTAGTAACCATTCATTGGGAAAGGTGTGGCATCGACATGCCTATGTTGTTTTCTTGTGTCTATGTGAGTTGATGACTTATGTAATTTGTCATATGCAAGTCGAGTTTTTGTACTTGGAGTCCTTGTTGTGTGTGTGTAATGAGCAATGTAAGTAAAAAAAAATTATTACTGTTATTTTACTATTGTAATTGGGTGTGTATAATGTGGGCACTACATAAGGTATCAGAGTGGAGGTTCATGCTCTTGAACCTCTGGGGAAGATTGGAGTTATGATGGTGTTGCATGATGGTGGTGGATATTGGAAGAGTAATGTGATATATGCATGATGTGAACTATGTCATAATTGTAAAATTGTGGATGCACATGTTATGCATGTCACTTAGTGCGTATTCGTTATGATATTGATGTCCTTGTGATGAGAGTATTAACTCTCTATGTTGTTGAATCAATGGGGAATTCAGGTGTAATGTATTGCCTTGTTGTTTGGGAACGAATTGTAAAGGGTTAGAACATTTTGGCTTTATTGATATGAAGATTGTGTAGAGGATTAAAGTGAATGGAATTTTATCATGATGTCATCATCGTATTGTGTTGAGTTGTGTGCATCGTCATGTTGTATCGCAATTGACTATATGTGGTAAGGTTAGACATTGTGTTCCTCATACCTATAATTCATGTAATATGTGATGGTTCATGTCGTGAATTAGGGGCATATGGTGAGGATGATCCCTAGTGTACAATGATTGCACTTTGGGTGTAGGATGTGGTAATGTGATGTATCGTAACTCGTGTGAAAGTAATGATTGTGTTATACCCTGTATATATATACCATGTGTAATATGTTATGGTTAATGTGCATGAATCACCATTGTGTTAGTGATGTAGTTATGTGTATGTTGTGAACATTACACTAGATGACCCTAAGGGATAAATGTCAAGAGTGTATTTGTGGAGAGAGGAGGCGTGGACCATGTTTTCATAATCTTGAGCTAAGTACGAGTGAGGAAGTGGAGTCTTATATAGACTAAAAATCCACTTCTATCTATTTAGTATACTTCAAGCTTGCTCAGTATATTGTGGGTGTGCACCACCTTAGGCTCAACTTATGCATCTAGAGTTCCCTGCTCTTTCTTATTGGATTGTTCATTGGAAAATCCTATGTAATTTTGACTATGTTGATCCTTGTGGGAGTATGGAGGGATGATTCAGTAGAGATGATGACAATTACATTATTTGATATACTCATTCTAGTTACATGTATATTTTTACAAGCTGAGGCTCGATGTCTGAGTGCCAAAGAACTCGATGAGTACCCCTTTGGTGGCGATATGAGGCCACATAGTGATTGTAATGTGCTATTTTCTCAATATGTATTTTATTCATAAATTGATCATTATCTCTTTTAGCTAGAACCAGTTGTTTTCTTGATTGACATGTTCTTATATTTTGGGCATTTATTTGATTGTTTCCTTAACATTTGGATTTTTCACTAACCATGGCTAATTAGCCATTTGTTTTTCTTAGTTTTAAAATGTTCTTTTCATATTTAAAAACTTTTGTAGCCTAGCCCAAGGCTTTTGATTTTGCCACTAGGCATTTGAATGGATTGTTATGGTAGTTCTAATGTCGTAATGTGTTAAAATAGGGTCATGGGATTAACCATGGAGTGGTTGAACCTAGGACCCGATTCTTTGTATGGGGGTATGCCCCAAGGAGTTACAATAACTAGAGGGTTCTTGAACCATCATTTATTATGTCACTTGGGTTGGGGGTGATGGGGCTCTATGTGCCCGTGCCATGGGTGACCCGATCTCACTAAAAGGAGAAGGAGAAGGGCCTCTATGGTTGAGTGACCCGGCTTGGTTTTGGTACTATGACTCTTTCTCTATGATAGGTATATGGAGATTATTCGGTGATGGTTTGGGAGGTATATGGAGTTGTTTTATGATACTTTAGGAGATATGGAGTTATTTCTTGATATTTTGTGATGTGTGGAGTCGGTATAATGAGTTTTGTGTACTCTTGTGAGTCTCGTTAGACATTGTTATGGTTGAGGATTGACATTTCCATTTGTATTGACTATTGGATATTGGATTGAACTATGTCATTAACAGTCATGGTTTTGAGACATGTGATACTAGTTACCTTTGTATCAATGTGATGATTATGTTTGTCAGTCATATGTGTGTACTAGATCTATATCTCGTGACATAATTGTGGGAAATTCCTTGCTATGTAGACTACTTGTTGTCATTCCATGGAGGAATTAAAGGTCTTGTGATGTGATACAGTCATGAATGTAGGTAGCAAGATGTCTCGTGGGTTGTTTGTGTTGTGTTAAGTTTTGTGTGACATCTTGATGGGAGTTATTGTTGGGAACCCACGAAACTTAAGACAATTGAAAAATTCTAAACAATGAATATTATAATGTTGAGATAAGAAGTATTGTAAAAGAAAATACTAATTAAGTAATAAGGTTAAATGGAACTACCAATATTCATAGAACCTTGAAAGTTAAATTTCCTACCTAATGTTCCTAGGGCCACCCCATGGCCATGATTTTATGTCTGAAATCTTAACCTTAGAGCGTACCTTCACCCATATTTGTTCCTTGTTGCTACCATTTCTCTTTCTTCACTATATGTCACATCGAGGACGATGTTTTCTTAAGGGGAGGAGAATGTAATGCCCCATTCCTCGTTCTTCTTTTTCTTCTTTAATGACCGTGTTGCTAAGCATTTAAATTGTTGTGCTCCTTCTGATCCTTCTTGGCTTACCTTTTCGATTATCTTGTTAAGGAAAAATCTCTTTCTTGAATTCGATAGATGGTTTGAATGATGACTTGATGTTGTTAGGGCGTGACCAGCTAGAGGGAACATCTACATAATAATAATTATTCTTTTGAATTTTCGATTCTTACTATTATTGTGTTGGCCAAGCTTGTATGTTGGTCCTTGTTAATGTGATTGATAAGCGGTTTTAAGATTTAGGTAAGTGCAATAAGTTGGGGGACAAAAGGGGTCATAAGTGGACGTCATTATTATCGCAAATAACAACATATTATCAACTTATAGGGATTATTATAAATGCATACACTCAAAATTAGAAAAAAATATATCAATATAAATCCTAGCATCTGGAATCTAGTTTCTAAACTACTATTTCTTTATTAAAATGGACAATTTTAGCTATATTAAACAATCAAAATTCAATGACTTGGTATTTTTTATTAAAAACACCTATAAGACTATAGTTCGTTGCCCATTGCAATTTGGATTACAAAATTGATATATATTTTTTTCCTTTAGTGAGAAGTTAGATGCCATTATCTATCTTGGGATAGATTTTATTTTGTATTTTTTGAGTAATATTTTATTTTTTATGATTTGTTCTTTGGGAGGATGAAAGTGGTCTTTTGTCTAGGAAAACATAAAGAAAACAGAGCACTTTTTTGTTTGCCTACCATAACTTCATCAAAAATATTGAAATCAAATAATTTTTTTGAACATGTATATAACTTCACCATAGTTGGGATGGTATAAGTTTTATCATATTTTGCAAGTGAAACAAAATTTGCAGCCTTAAACGTAGACATAAACATTCATGGGAAAAAGTGTCTTCAGGACCTATTATTAGTAAAAAATTATATTTATCCTATTCTATTCACTTTAAAATCAATATTTCTACAAATCTAACAATATCGCCTACGCGATGGTACCATTTTTATGACATATTTTTGACTTTTCGGCATGGTTCAAGTCCGTGAAAGACTAAATTTGATGTTTTACTATTTTTGATGTAAAATTTAGGATTTGATGTCCACTTAATTATCCCCCAACTTGGTGCACTTACCCTTTAATAATAATAGTAATAATATTATTATTTTAATTATCTATCGATGATAACTTCATTATCTGATCGTCGATTTGTTATAAACCTTGTTGTTAATTATCGATAAGCAATTTTATTGTTTAGATTGGTCACTTCGCGGATCGATCCTCGATTCGTGCAAAGAGGAGGGTATCCTATTGTGACATTGTGGTTGGTCCTTGTCTTGTGTTCATTTTCAAATTGCTATCTCTAGTTCCTCCTTGGTCGACCAGGCTTGCTTGCATACTTGTTTTATTTGTCATTTTAAAGGTGAAATGATATTGCTACCACCTGAGCTGACCAAGTCTCCACTCGTATTATATATATATATATATCTAAATTAATGAGAATTTTGGATGCTTTCACCCATATTGGCCACTTTTGTTGGCGTCCCACCATTTCATGGAAATGCGTATTATTTTTTTATAGACTTTGTTTGGTATGGAGGCACCACACAAACCTCCCCCACCATCTTTTCTTCCTTACGAGATGTACATTTTAGTTTTATTTAATGCTGGTCAGTTTTGGAAGTGCATTGGAGGATGGGAACCTACATTTCCATTAATTTTCTGTCAGGAGAAGGCATGTGTTAATGAGACTACAAATCTGTCTGCTTTCTGGGAGGATGTGCACATTTGGATTGGTGCCTTCTTTTGTGTAGCTGGAATGCATTTCTAATGCACTGTCCACTATTTTGTTTGGATCATTTTTCCTTCCTTGCATATTTGTGGCCCTTACTATGCACTCTGGCTTGCCAATATTCTCCAAAGCCAATATTAAAAATGGGGGAAATCCTTGAACATTCATGGATTTTTTCTCAGAGACTAGTTCTTTCATGTCCGCTTTAGTTGGACTATCTTGAACCACTATATGGTGAATAGTCCCTTAGTGTGGGATGAGTAGACTATTTTCTTTTCCTTACTATGTTAGCTTGATGGATTTGGTGTGGATAGTTGATAGATCCTTAGGAATGCATGGGCTAGTATTCCCAGTTGTGTGGGATATTACTTTGATTGTGTGGGATTGTTTATTTATCCTTTATCTGCATGGAACATCTAACAACGCATAAAAGTAAGTGAGCCGTATGGGGGTAGAGGTTGTTCGTTGGACGTCTTTGGTTGTACCCAATGTTGGTGAGTCAGCCAAAGCCTTTCGTGTGTTTAACCAAATGAGAGAACAAGACATTTGCTCATGGAATATTACCACGGAAGTGTACATAAGACGTGGCATTTTCTCAGGGGACAGTCATGCTATTTTAGCCATGCAACAAATAGGTCTCCAACCTAATCATTTTTACATTTTCTAGTAAGTGCGCCCAATTAATGTGCAAAATGGAAGCTTTGGAACAGGCTATGAAAAATAGAATCTGGTTTTTTGTAAGATTTTGTACTTGCAAGTGTCATAGTTGATATGCATGAAAAATGTGAAAGTGTGTTATAGTTGGTGTGTATGAAAAATGTGCAAGTGTATTCAATGCATGTGAATTGTTCAACAAATGCCTTAGATATTTCATCTCATGGAATGCAATGGTTTCATGGTATTCATAGATGAGCTTGTTATAAAGGCCTTTGCAAAATTTGAAGGAAATGTATTTGCAAAGTTGTAAGCAACACTTAACAACATTTTCCAACACCCTCTCAAATTGCGCCAAAATAAGTGTTTTTAAATTGGGTATGGACATCCTTCAAAGAATTATGGAAAAGGGTTTTTGAAATTTTATACAATTGAAGAAAAGCATACACACAAGGGTAGGAGAAATATTTGACATATTACCTCAAAGAAATGTGGTCTCATGGAGTGCCATGATTGTAGGATATGCGAAAAATGGATTTTGTTGGAAAGGTGTGTGAACTATTTGATAGAATGCCTCAAAGAAATGTTGTCTCATGGAATGCCATGATTACAGGATATACACATAATGGATTTGTTCAAAAGGCTTTAGAAATTTTCAAGAAACTACACTCGCAGGTGTAGAGCCTCCTGTCCATTGCCTACATTCTCTCAGCCCATGTGCAAGAATGGAGCCTTGTGTAGGCCCTAGAAAATTGTCAGAGCATAATGGACAACTTATTCTATTGGAAAAACTTCTAGTGATCGGGAAGTTTTGTGACGTTGTGGAGGTTAGATCGAGGCTCGTGACTAGATAACAAAGTGCCCAAGTGAGATGCTGAATCCAAAGCCTGTGGGTTTGACCGACTCCGTCATTCCTCCCAGGCATGGTTCATCTTCCCTTACCTCTCATAATTCTCATGTTTTAGTTCTCTTTTGCAACTTAATAGAATTTTAAAATATTAGGATTTTAATACAGTTAAATGTTTATATCAACTCGTTGCAAAAATAATGAAATGTCATGTCATAACTCACAAAATCAAAATAACTCTTCTACATTAAACCATGAACTTCCACCCTCATTCTGAGGTGATTTAGAAAACTTACCCAACTAGATCGCTTCAATCTTGGTTTATCGACAAGATGAGATTGACTTCCCAGTAATAATGTTGACCTTCTCCCTGTTTAAATAGTTAATTTTTGCATTTTTTGGAGACTCATTAAGTACCCTTTGTAACTCTAAAAATGAGATGTTAAGCTTCATTCATGTACCTTGGTATGCGAGGAGTCACCTTGACCTTTGGATTGACCCCAAATGAACATATGAGATCTTTTTGATGCTCTTATAGGAGCCTTGTTACACTATTTTATAGTAGTAGAAAGTTGTTAAATCTAGAAAGTTGGCTTTCATTTTGAACCACCATTTGAAACCTGGATAGAGAAATTATTTCCCATCTTCGCAAACCTCTAGTGTTTATACTAGAAAATTGCATGGAACATTTAGTTTAGGGAAAAACACTTTTCTAGATAGTTTGGCAAAGCCATTTTTAGGCCTCTCAGTCGCAAATTGATGAGGTCAAACTTGACCAATTTTGACTTGTCACTGAAGAAAACTTGTCACCGTTTGAAAATGGTTTTTTAGTTCTCATTCCCGTCGACTTTGATGAATTCTCCTTATTTAGGGGAACTAGTAGGAAGTGTCTCATTGCATGCTCATCCATTGAATATCAGTTTAGGATGTGGTTTTCTGAGTGCTTGAGCTAACTACTTTCAATTTGCATTGGGCCAACTACCACAAGTGGCCCCGGAGAACTAGCCGCCAAACGTAAACCGTTCACTTTTTCCCAATTCCATCAGTCATTTTGAACTCTTGGTATATCTGGGGACACGTAGAAAGTGAATCATGGTGTGCATTCTCATCGGAAGATAACTTTTGGAAGTGGTTTCTTAGCCTCTAGCCCGTTTTGAACGTTTTGTAGCTAGAGAAAATGTTAAGATATAAAGTTGCGGGACCTTCGTAGGGTTGCCAAACCACCCTAGAATCTTTTAACACATGTAAATAAATGTTTAAAACTCTATAGTGTAACTTGTTGTGTGAAATAGAATTTTTTGACAAATGGTGTTTTCTCTCTCTTCCCTTCTCTGTCTCTCTCCTGGGTTATAAAAAAAGTAAAATGAAATGTAATGAATACATGTCTCTAAACCTTTTAATTTCGATTGCAAATTGTAATTATTATCATATGTAAATGGGAAACTAAAAAAATAATTATGTTAGATTAGGATGGATGTCATGCCAGTGATTTATCATTGATATCTTGCTCATGTGGTTTTTGTAGGATGAAAGAATGATGACGTAAAGGCATTGTGTAGTGCATTAATTATCATTGTAATTTATATAGTTCATGGTTAAATGAATAAATGTATAATGTAGTCTCATGTTACAGAAGGTTATATTTGATAATTTGTTGATATGTATGATGATGCTAGTTTCAAGGACATCTAGGAAATGTGCATTTAATCATAGGTTCAATTTGATTCATAGTACACATGGTAAAAAGGTTTGATATTTATATATAGTAAATGAAATTGTAATAATATCTTGTAGTACATACTCAGTGTTCAATAAATGATTAATGAGTCATCTTGTGCATTCATACTTTGTAAATGTAATAAAGAGAATTAAATTGAAACACTCTACCCTTGTTTAATATCATGGGACATAACTGTTTCATGTGTCATACTCTTTACCATAGAAGACATTAAAAATGTAGAATAAAATTAAGCTCTGCACTCGATGCAACCTCCTAGTTTGAGTAAACAAGAACCTGAGAATGGGCTTATCATATAGTCAGTATGTTTAGTGACATTGTCTTAAACCTATCTGATAGGAGTGACATAGTCAAACTTCACTTGGACTATGCAGAGCTAACTCCTCCTTCATAGCCCAGCGGACTACCTTGTCATCCGAAGATAGATTAAAATTAAATTCTTCATAGAGTGAAATCCCTATTGGATCCAGACAACATCGATGGAGGTTGTGACTTAGTTGTTATAGGTCTTAAACTCTTGTTAATGAAACCCTTAGCTCCGCTCAACTAAAGGTGTTACATTGGTTTCTCTCAACATCACACCTTGGTCCTTTCAGAAGGTGGTTTAGCATAAATTTTTCCTCTTGCTTAAAACTCACATTTAGTTGAGGGGTAGACCCTTAGGTGAAGTTGGGAATTGATCTAAACCTCAGTTGATTTGGATGTTAACTTAGAGTTTATGTGAAGTATCAAGTCTCTTAATCATATATGTCTTCAAGAGGTTGGACAAACACTTCGTAACTCCTTTTTCAAGACAATGCTAATGATAAGACCATAATGTAATGTAGAAAATAAAGCATATAAGAGTAAGATAATTAAGTACTTTATATGCATTTGAATTATGCCAAATAATTGTGTAAGTTATGAGAAGATTTGTATATAATAAGAAGCTAACTTAAAATGGTCGAACTGCAAATTATATGTGGGATGAACTTAAATTTTCTGTAGTTGGAAAAAGGAGGAAGCTATCCTTGCACAATAATGTTCTTGGAGTGTTAATCGTAACTAAAATACAATTAAATAAATGATGTGTTGTGGGTTCACCATTCCTAAAGTCATTTTTCTTGTGGTTGGGTCAGTACTAGTAACCATTCATTGGGAAAGGTGTGGCATCAACATGCCTATGTTGTTTTCTTGTGTCTATGTGAGTCGGTGACTTACATAATTTTCGTATGTGAGTCGAAGTTTTTGTACTTGGATTCCTTGTTGTGTTGTGTGTAGTGAGCAATGTAAGTAAAAAAAAATTACTTGTTATTTTACTCTTGTAATTGGGTGTGTATAATGTGGGCACTACAAAATTATTAAGTAGAATTGTTTTGAGTTGCTTTCAAAATGAAAATGATATGATTTATAATAACATTTTAAGATATCAACACACATATAATAGTTTAAATAAATATGCATAAGACACTTTAAAATGGTTCAATATTTTTATAAATATCTATCTATAAATATTTACAAGTTTCAATATTCTTAATTAAAAAATTTAAGCTCTTAAGAATGTACATAAAAGTTGTGATTCTTTATCTTCAATATAATATTCTTGAAACTATAAGTATTGATTAGAAAGGATTTGAACAATTTAATGTTATTTAATTTTTTTCTTTTGATATAGATTTTTATATTAATAACTTTAAAATATATCACTTTAATCAATGCTTATTTATATGAGTTCAGTTATTAATGTGTGGGATTTCATAGTCTTTATGTATTTTATGAAATATAAAACCCCAAACAAGAATAGTTCAAAAAATATTTTTTATTCTAAATATAACTATATTTGGACCAGTTATATTTCTATTTAAATATTAAAATGTCATTTAGGATCAATTATTATTAAAAAAACAAGATGGATAAAAAGTTAATTACAAAGGAAATTAGGTTCTCATGAACTATATTTTCCGATCTTTGTAAAATAGAAAATCACAAATTAATTTCAAATAAAAACATTCAATAAATAATTAATGCATTACTCTTAACCATTTAAAAGAAAAGATTGTGTTTGGTTACTTTTCCTTGAAAAGTGTGATCATAAAATTATAAAAGTGGGGTGTTTGGGGAATTTTTGAATCACTTTTCCAATCAATTTTTTTTTTTTGTGAATTTTAGCATTCTACTTCATTTTTAGCTTTAGTGGATGAAAACCCTACTATGGAGCATCAGAGGATGAAAATTCTTCTACATACAAGACTTAGGAATGAAAAAAATCATATTTTGTGTGGTGGTTTCATCCATGAACTACATATGCGCCTGTGATCTTGTCCATATTAGATCTTTTCTTCATAAAATAATTTACTTGATGATGCAACCTAGAATTTACCAGATAACACCCTAGACATGCTAGCACATCACCCAGCCTAGACTAAGCACTCACCCAAAGTGTGCAAAGGTACCATGTCCCTCTTTAGGGTTGCTAAAGAAGAATGCTAGTGTGATGAAAAAGAAACATATATATACATAACTAATCCACCATTCTACCATGCATGCTACATCCAGATCTATGAAAGAACAAGCTTTCAACAGTAATCATGATTGAATCAATAACATGCACCAATCAATTACACACAGGAATGACACTTAGATTTAGCCAATATCCTCCATTTATTAATAAACACAGAAGCTCCTTACAATAATATCAATCTGTACCAATGCTTGCATGGATATGATACAATAATCCAATAATATGCGCATATCTCTATATCTCCATACATCCATCTCTCTTCTACACTCTCTCTATATCTATATACCTCTCACCTCTCTGTGTCAGGATTGGGTATATCATTACGTACATATATATAGGGTGGGGACTTTCCCTTCACCGCTAATCTATTCTTGAAATAGGTTGAATACTATTAATAGCCACGTGTCATTTACAGGCATAGCCGCACATGCAAATGTGCTATCTATAGAACTCTTACAATTAACTGAAGTGACAATCCTATTCTTATCTTATCTCCATGCAAAATGCTTCGATCTGATCCTCTAAAGATAGATAATGCATGGCGTGCACATCTCTGCATTGTTGGTGTATTCTACACACCATCTTCTAAAAATAGGTCTTCATGCTTAAAATCGGCTAAGTCCTTAATGTTGAACTTGCCCTCTGCGTGCAGATTCTTCCTATCCCTCCGCACCCTTGATCCTATCCTTCTCTCCCATGCGTGGACCTCTTGATCTCTAACAAGTATTTTGTGATCAACATTACCCCACGATAATCTCATTGTCATCCCGATAATGGTTATCTCCAAAAATTGAAGTAAAGAATAAAATAATGGAAAGAATAAGAATGAAAGAATGTAGATAAATAAAGAAGTTTTATGAGGCTATGAGGTAGCCTCCTCTGCATCAGTTTGAAGTATCAACTCTAGATACTCCTCCTTTATTCCGGCCTCCAAGGCCTACCATTTAGTGAGTGCTTCTTCTACTTTCTCTAGAATGTCCACAACAATGGATTGCAACTCATCCCTCGTAATCTCTCCTTTTTCATTCTACAAAACCAACACAATGCTAGACATCGAGGTCATTATGTTAGGAATACTTATATAGTGCTCACATTATTCATATATATGGATGAATAATATTATGTAATATATTATGAATTGTAATAAACAAAATCATAATATCAGGTTATTATATTATATACGTGAGTTGTTTGGGAGTTATAACAACTCACATATATATAGATTTGTGGTTGAGTTGTTTCCTACTTAATAGGAAACTATCTCCCTATATATTTGCATTTTTGTTCTAGGTATCTTAATCCCGTATGAATTGAATATAGAGAAATAATATAATTAATCTGTGTTTACTTTCAAGTCTAATCCAAAATCAATATTTGGTATCAGAGCATTATGGAGAACACTATGGAATTGTGAAAATTGTAAGGGGTAGATCCGCTGCTAATTTTTGCCCCTGCACATGAAAGTTTTGAGTTTTATGGTTATCTGCATCGTTGTCATTCTATGCATCCATGGCATCCAAGGTTGTAATGTAATCTGGTCGGATCATAAGGCGTTTGGAGTTTTCTTTTGGAGTGTAACCCACCCCACACGTGGAGGATCTTATACTTTCATGGAGTAGTTTAAAATTTTATTTTCTGTCGACTATTCATTTGGAATTCATTGCATTTGAAGATGACATAGGATAATTTAAGTCCTCTCGTCTCCTCTAGAATTTATACAGATCAATGATATTTTTATTGCATTAAATAGTGTGTATTGATAAGATCTGTGCAATCTATCAAATATCTGACACCTGTAGATTGGTGAAACATTCATGAAGATCATTTCCGAAATAGAAAGACCTGATTTTGCATTGTCATAATCGGAAAATTAAGAGCTCTCACATTTGTTGTCCTAGCCATATTTGAGGAGTGTATTTACCCAATGCCATTGAAATAATGATTCACACATAAATGTTTCAAGCATACACAATGATGATAATCCTGCAAAGTTATCTTGCAAATCTGTAGTCAACAATATTGAAGTTGTCTCATTCTCCATGTGGCCATTCAGATGATTCTCTATATGACGTGTTGAGTATAATATAAACTCTTTATTGAATCGGTCTCTCGTTATGTCATTCAATTATTTTTAAAATTAAGGTGTCAAGTTTTAGTGTCATTTTAATTTTGTATTAGTCATAGATTTAATATCCTATGTCTATCTAGAGGGTCATTATGTTATTCAAAATCTTAACAAGTCAAATAATTCCATATAGGTGATTTATAGGTTTAATTAATACTCATTTTCATTTAAAAAGTAATCTCATTTTATCAACTTTTAATTTAGTTGAGTCTTTTGTCACATTATTCAAAATAGTCATTGTCAAGTCGAGAGTCGATTTTGTTTAGTCGTCAAAAGTTCATTGTGGGTGACTATTGTAAAATGTGTCATCTTCCAAAGTTCAAAAATAAAAAACCTTTTTTCTTGCATTTCAATTTTGGACGTTTTCTTAAATTTTAATCAATGTATGTGATCAAATTATTGAAGGTATTTTTGAGCTTCATGATCACATCCGGCTGAACTAGCGCAATGAAAACTAGAGGATGGAGGCACGGAGGTTCCGGAGGTCATTCGGGCTTGGAACGACCTCTCGTCAGTCACCAATGATGGGGCCGCACGAAGCTGTGGTGATAGTGTGTGTGTGAGTTTTCTTTCTTTTCAGAGTTGCAGTCGATTTTAGTTGTGTGCAGCATGATTCTTTTTCAGTGTTCCTCTTATGGCTTGAATAAGTGAAATGTTCACATTGAGGGGGGGAACATGGTCTCAATGTTCCATTTTCTCTTTTCATATTTGTAATTAGTGAGCAGTATTTCCTACATAATTTCCTAAAGGAAAAGCATAGTGGACAGATGAAAGCATAAAAGAAAAGCAGCATCATGATATTTGGGTTGTTGGTTGTCCTATAAAACCATCTGTATGTTTGGGTTATTGGTTTTCCTATAAAACCATCTGTATGTTTGGGTTGTTGGTTGTCCTATAAAACCATCCTTGAAGGTTGTTGGTTGTCATTGGAAAACCATCCATGTTGAGGTTGTTGGCTGTCCTTTTCCATCCGATCATGAGCACGCACGGGCACGCTGCAAAAGGAAGTGCAATTGTTTTTCTCCCATGTTCGCACTAAGGGGGGGAATGTTAGGAATACTTATATAGTGCTCACATTATTCATATATATGGATGAATAATATTATGTAATATATTATGAGTTGTAATAAACAAACTCATAATATCAGGTTATTATATTATATACGTGAGTTGTTTGGGAGTTATAACAACTCACATATATATAGATTTGTGGTTGAGTTGTTTCCTACTTAATAGGAAACTATCTCCCTATATATTTGCAGCTTGTTCAGTATGTATTAATCCCGTATGAATTGAATATATAGAAATAATATAATTAATCTGAGTGTTTTACAATCCCCAGTCGATCTAAAATCAATACATTATTCCTTCTAGAAGATCCATCTTTTGTACAATGAGCTTCCCAAGCTCTTCCAACTGAGTCTTATGTGGCTCTTGTGTTGTTGTCCCAAGGGCCTCGCACTTCGCTAACTATTGATAATATTTTTGTGACGGCCCAATGTCTTTTCTGTCATTACTTTTTGGACCTCATCATTTTATTGTAGCTTCTTTATGCTGATAAGTGCCTCTCGAGCTGTGCATATATTCAAATCCTGGTCTACTTTCTTCAATACTTCTTATAGCGCTTGCAATAGCCCTTCATAGGATGCAATCTTTCACATCAATTTGAGGCTTTCTATCATTCTACCTCTTGATCTGATTTCCTTGGCATTGTTATGTGCAAAGGTTCGTCTTCAAGAACCAAGTCCACCAACTTTCATACATAATGTATCATTGAGGGAAACATATTTGGTACTTTGGTCTCCAAGTGTGGCCTAGATCTTATGACATTGTCCTTAATCTCCTCTGCGAAGCCTATAAATACTTCATTCTTCTTCTGTGACAAGTCCCTCTCTTGTGTTATGCACGCTATCTCAGCATCCTTTTCCTTCAGCTCCTCATGTGGTGCTCTGATTGTTGCAAATTTGTCCATATTTCTTCTAGAAAATTTAGCAGAAACCTTCACCACTTTTTTGTTGACCTACTCATCCGACATGATAGTAGGTTTTACTGTCATGTGTCTAGCTTGGGGTGCCTTCTTCAACCGTCTTGAAACACATGAATCTTCACATACATCAAAGTCAAGCTCATCCATGTGGGTGTGCATTGACCAAGATAGTTTATTTTGAGTGCACACAGTTGCCATATCCTCATCAATAAGCTCCCAGCAAAATAAATCGTTCTGTGCTATCATGCTCTAGAAGTGGGCTCAGATAATTTTACATGTGTCCTCTGCATACCCCATGGCTAGTGGAATGTGCTCTCCACTCATCCTCTTCAATCTAGGACCCTTGGGAATTATAGCTTCAAGGTTAGGATCCTATCCCGTTACATCCTAAGAAGTCACATGCATGGATCCAGAGGTTTCCTTTTCTTTTTCTTCTCTGTCCTTCATCTCTTTATATTTTTGCTCCTCCTCATTCTGTGGCTCATCTTCTTGCTTGAGTGGGGTAGGATATGCATTCTCGCTCTCTTCTAATTCATTTCCTTCTTTATCCAACTACATATTTATTCTCTTCTTTGGTTCAATGGTCTCCTTGTGTGGAGATAGATGAGGTGATTTTCATACCATTTATGGGGTTCCACTTTGAGTCCTTGTGCATCTAAACACTTTCTTAAATCTATGCTCCCCCTGCTCAACCTCCATATCTTCCTCTTTGTCATGTCCTTGAGGTGGAATGGCCACATGCTTTGTGACTCTTCTTTGTCATATGGTTGCTTTCTTCTATGCTCCAAGCCTCCACTATCTTCATGCTCCTCGTCTTCACCCTCTACTTAAACATCTTCTGTGGGCCTTTGCACCGGTATGTTTTGGATTGTGTGCTTACCCTTCAATGGCTCTGGGAGCATGAATTCAATTTCTACATACTTATTGTTCTCCATCTTGGGCTTTAGCTGAACATACACTAATGTTGCCCCTACATTTGCTACAACTAGACTTATTGGCTTAATATTCAATAGCTCAAAAATGATTCTCTCGGTGTAGGAACTTCTTCCAGGATATACATGCCTATTCCTCAACGTATGGTAGTCATAGTCTACCTTATCTGTATTAAATACCAATCAGCATGTGTCTATAAATCTGTGAACATATGCTTAGAAATACCTTACAGTGAATGCATAAGGCAATTTACACCAAGGGCTCCAGACTCCATCTCTCATTGGGAAGTGCATAATGTATAAATGTTGATATATAGAAAATGGACTTGTTTCCCTACTACCGATCGATCATAGGTAGGTCTTTGGGATGTGCACTTTCTTCAAATGCCATGTGGAGCCTATCATACCATTTCTCCACCCTTTTCTTGACATCATCTGTCATGGCCCCTTTACATAGGTACTTGCTGAACCTTTCAGCTGGTAACTTATTCTCTATGGGGTATTCCCATACCTATTCTTTTGGCTCATCTGGTACTCCAATATCCATGAATACTCATGATAGTAGAACAACGCCAAAGCTAATGTTCCCTCATGTGCACAATTCCTTGACTATTTGTTCTACAATGTAGCCTGCAATATTATAGATTACCCATTCTAACATCTTACATGCAACATGTAACCACATAGTATTTACCTATGACCACTTCTCCTGATCATTCAACTTTGTAACAAGGTGTGTTACTTCTTGCAAAACTAGATAGTTCTTCAATTTGTCTACATCCATACCGCGTAGACCCTTCAGGTACCCCAACTCTTGTCTGGTGTTTAAGATCATGAATTTATCTATGAGATCATTCTTTATGTCCTCTCATGTGGCCTTCAAACCTATAATTGATGAGATAAGCACAGATGAGATTCTAAATTTACGTCTTGCAAAGTAGAAGAAGTCCTCGTGCACTCTGCTCATGAGCCACTGATATAAGGGCTCATACTTCCTAAAATATGGAAGCTCATATAATTGGTAGACCCCAATTTTCTTCAGAAGCTTCTCACCTACATCATCATAAACTGACATATCATCCATCGTACACTTGTTCATCCTCCCAGTAAGTAAGGAATCGAGCTCCTTCTTGTTCTCCACGGTCCTGTGATTATTTTCCCTCACTTTTCTCTTTCTAATAGGTGAATCCCATTCCTAGCCAATGATGACTCCTATATATTTAATTTATGAAAAATCACTTTTGGGTGCCATCTTTCTTCCTCGACCACCTTCTTCTTTCCTTTAGTTCCTATTACAACTGTCTTCTTAGTTTCCATTTTACCTTGCAAACGTCTCCTCTTTCTAACACTGCAATTTTTGAATCAAATCGTAGCTCAATTCAATCATTCCCTAGTGCAAACTTTGTCCCCTAACTCCTCTTTGTCTCCCCGCTTCACTCAAACCCTTCACCACTTGGGTCACAATCTTCTTTTCACACGATCTATTTGTTCATGGTTGGTTTCACTCCCTTCACACCTTAATCCTATAACTCGGCTCTTCGCACTTAGCTCTTTTCTCAATTTCTCTTAATCGCAACGGTAAAAATGTATTTGCATCCCATCCTTATATATATATTTCAAATTTTGATGCATTTATTGCTCCTTCACCTACCAAATATCCTCTCATTCATTGAACAAATCCGTTCATTCCTTACGTGTACATCTTCGTGCCCCAGCTTATAACCTTATAGCGGACCTTCCTTCCTCTGGTCAAAGACTTCTCTTCAGTGCGCACCCTTGTGCCTTAGTGCCTCATCATTGTAGCTTCTCCTAGTAGTTATCATGGCCTCTTCTTACCTCGCGTTATACTTTCCTTTCATTCATCTCCATCCTTGGTCACTTTTGAGAAACAATCTTTTGTTGCTTAAAGCACACCCATAGTAGCTTATTCCTTTCACCTTTCAATTCCCATAGTATTTTACTTGGATAACTACAACCACCCCACACTAAAATTATGTGTAGTCCTTTGTGCATAAACATTCTTCACATAGTAATTAGCTTCATGCACGCAAGCGCACTTATTACATAAGAACAATAACTAAATTGACAAAGCATAGTGAAATGAATGAAATACATTAAGGAAATACAAAATTGAAAACCTAATCTAAATGGCAATACTACCTTATTACAAACACCAAAAATACTTATTTATAGTAGGGCTTCAACCTACTTCCGTTAAAGTAACCGGGTAGCCGTGTTCCATCAAGTGCTTCTAACTAGAAAACACCCAATTCAAGTATGTAAGTGATAATATATGGCTCCAACCAATGTAATTTGAGCTTGCCTGGATGGCACAAGAACTTTGAGTCATACAGAAGTACCATTTTTCTAATCTCAAACTTCTTATCCCTTATGTTTATGTCATGCCATGCTTTCTACATGGATTTTTCCTACTTCTGACTCCATCGTGCTATGGCTCTTCACTCATCTAATTGAATCATATTCTCGATACACTCTTCTAAATCCTACTCATCAGCTAGACCTCCAGCGCACGCAATGCACAAAGAAGGTAACATAAATTCTATAGGAGATCGGCTTATGAGCCAAACACCAACCAAATGGTGTGGCTTTCTTCAATCTCTTATAAGTTGTTCTATATGCCTAAAGAACAACATACACTTTATCATCCCAATCCTTTCTCCCAACATCAAATTTTTTTGTCAAAGTTTGGCTCAAAATCTTGTTGGAAGCCTCAACAGTTCCATTTTCCTGAGGATGATAGGTGTAGTTTTATGGTGTGTAACCATAAACTCATCTAATAGGATCCTGATTGTCTCATTCAAAAAATGTGTACCCCTATCACTTGTAAAGCTTAAAGTACATCCATATCTTGTAAGAAAATTCTCCCACGAAACCTAGCTATTGTAGATGTTGTACAGTCCTTCATAGGTGCTACTTTTGCCCACCGTGTGAGATAATCTGTGTAAGTAATGATATAGCGTAACCCAATCCTATTGCACAGCTAGAAAAATAGGTCCTACAAAGTCAATGGACCATTTCTCAAATGGTTTGGCACTACTAATTGGTCTCAAAGGAATCTCATCTCTTTGCCTTGGTTTTCCTAGGCACTGACAATGATCACATGCCTTCCAATATTCTTTACAATATGTATATAATGTCTCCCACTATAATCCAACAAGTAGGATCTTTTAGGTAGACACATCACCTACATAATGGCCTCCTACAATACCACCATGGACTTCTTCCATAATATCCTTGCACTCATGCTCTAATACACAATGGCATAATACTTCATCTCTACCTAACTTGTAGAGGTCACCACTGATTAACATAAATGGTGTTGCGCATATAGCAAGTTGCTTCTTTTCTAATGCCTTCATTCCTTCTGGTGCCACACCAGTCCGTAAAAATATATCAATGTCTTCTAATTCTAAGGGTGCACGTTTATAACCTATATAACTGTACATCTGGCATGGTTTCTTAAATAGTTTGTGCTTCTTCTCCTAGGTGAATTCTAGACAAGTGGTCTGGTCCATAAATACTTTTCCCTAGCTTCACCACATCCGTGAAATCAAAATATTGAAATAGGAGTACCCATCTGCATATGCGCCCTTGTAAAATAGGCTTGTTTACCAAGTACTTCAATGCCATGTCATCTTTATAAAACATAAATGGTGTTGCTAACAAATACTTTCAAAATTTGTGCAATGCATAGATCATTGACAAAGCTTCGCGCCTTGTAGTTGTATAATTCCTTTCAAAGAAGAGTCAGCTTCCTACTAGGAAAACAAATTAGATGATCTATAATACCTTCACTAGGTTAAGGTAACATAGTGCCAATGGCCATACCGAAGCATCCACATGGATATCAAATGGTTTATCCCATGAGGAAAACGTAGAATGGGCACCGTAGTAAGTTTCTCTTTTAATATCTCAAACATGCGATGTTGTGGTTCTCCCAATAAAATGTACCTTTTACCTTCAGTAACTCTTCCAAAGGTGCAACAACTTTGGCATACCCTTTGATGAATTTTCTATAATATCTTGTATGACCTAAAAATCTGTGCACCTCACTTTGACTGGTAGGTGCTTCCAGGCCTATAATGACCACAACCTTAGCTGGATCAACCAACAAACCTTCCTTGCAGATTATATTTCCTAACAATAGTCCAAATGGTGTAGCAAATATTCACTTCTTGATTTTCAAAGAGAAACTTAACTATCTCACCCTTCAAACATTAAGCGTAGATTGCCACAATGATATTTCACAAGCCCATATAATGTCCAATCATCTAGGTTGACCTGTAAGAAGTTGTGAATAAAGTCTTTGAATGCTTGAAGAACTATGTGCAAGAATACAACATGTGCATTTTTCAATCCAAAAGGCATCACAATATAGGCAAAACTTCCCATTCTATAGTAAATGTTGTCTTTTCTTGATCCTCCTGAGCAATCCTAACTTAATGATACCTAGAAAACCCATTTGTGAAAGAATATATTTCGCACCCTGCCACTCCTTCTAGTATTTCCTCAGTGAATGACGTAGGGAATGGATCTGTGATGCATGCAACATTCAGCTCCCTCTATTCCACACATATTCTAATTCATCCATCCTTCTTGACACTATCACAATTGGACTAACCCATTCTAACTCATCAAGGGGCTTGATAATTCTAGATTTCAACATTTTATCAATTTCTTCTTTTACCTTTCTATGAAAATTAAGATTCATTTTGTAAGGTCTCTTTCACATGGGGTGTGCACCTTCCTTAAGCTTTATCTTCATTTCCCCAAGTGATTTATGTATGCCTTTAAGTTCATGATACCCTCGAGGGAATAAGTCTTGATAATCCCTAAGTAACTCAATGATCTTTTCTACCTCCAAGTCTTACCAATAGTCTCCAATGATGGCCTCCTTAGGCTCAGCCTCTGAATGTATATTCACCTTCTTTGTCTTCATTTGTTCGTGATAGGAATGCATATATTTGTTTACATTGTCCAAGACCTCACACACCCCTTGTGAATTTTCAATATCCAGGTTCTCAACTTCCTCATCATCCACGATGTAAACCATCTTTCCTTTCTCTTTCTCAAGGCCAGCATGTTCAAGTAGTATAGATTCCATTTCTTCCTCCTTTTCAAAACGCACTCCAAACTCTACCTCACCAAAAAATTCCTTAATATGCTCTTCGGCTTTTTCAATATCTCCCATAGTTAAGTGATTGATAAATTTTAATGCCTCTTCTATATTGGAGGTTGGCAAGAAAAGTAGTCAAAGGTCTAGGATCATTCCTGCATTTAAATTTTTCCAGTTCCTAGTCTCTCGATGTAGTTCTCTGTATATATACGAGATCGTGCACATCCTTGTAGCGTAGATTACAATCTATGTAGCCAGAGTGAAGGTGGTAATGCTTCTTGTCTTGCTGTCCAGAGTCTCTCACACTGCTGAATGTGATGTTGAACAGGTTTATCACCATGATAAGTGCAGATGTGTGTAAGTGCATTGTTCCTTACAAACCTAATAAATAAGGTCACTCCAATCTCTTCCCATTTTAAAATATTATCTCTGTAGACTACCCACTAGTGTGCATTATTGTCTCACATAAGGTATATACTAACATATCTATTCTCTTAATTTGATCTGTCTACCGTGTTTCCATGGCTTTCAAAAATACTGGAATATCTTTACCCGTGTATACCAAGGTATTGTGCTACCTATCCATCGAGCCAAATGAAGTACATTCTTGCATGAAACTATGTTTTTCACCTCGCACCCTCCTAGTTCATATGTTCCATGACCCTAATTGTCACAAGCAATACTCGTAGTATCACTAATAGAATGAGAATCCTCCCACTATAGGATGCCTTCTTTTAATGGATCATTGACCTCTGGGTCCTAAATAACATGTACATAAATTTTTTTCAAGTCCTCCTCACTTAAAGGCTCAATATATGGTGTAAAATTCCCATCTGTTAGAGGTATCACAACTCTTTCCTCCTTGTTCTCAAAGCTGATATATCGCTTATTGAATCTCAAGTTAGAATTATTTGCATAACACCAAGGGCATCCAAGCAAGGATGGAAAATTATCTACTTCTACAAGTTCTAATACGTCAAAATCCTTAGTGAACTTGGCCCATTGTAGGGTTATAGATGCATCCTTGAAAATTTTATGGTAGTGGCCTTACCTTAGTCCGGTTTGCCATAAACAACACATTAGATGATGGCTGCAATGGAGGCCTCCCCATTTGTACCCATACATCTAATATAAGCACATTTACTTCTGCACCTGTATCAATCAATATGTTGGTCAAAAACCACCCATCCACAACAACATTGAGAGTTATTTCCTTGTCATATTCAATGCTATCAGGGGGAATATTTTCATGCAGAATCTACCATCTAGTCTCAATACTCATGAGAGAAGTGTTCCCTTTTAACCAAATTCCTAATAGTGGAATGATGTTCTCCTGGTGCAACATTTTGCACACTTATCTTAGATCATCGATATCAGTTTGGACTGTCTCTGATGCTTTCTTCTACTCCTTTAAGTATTGTATCTCACCCTGAAGATTCCTTAACACTTCCATGGTATCTTGGTAAACTTCCTTCTGATGAGCAGGATTTGGGTACCTTGCATGCAAAACCTCCTCCTTGGTGATCGTAGGCTTCTGGTGTAATGCCTCTCTTGTGCGCACCGCTTCATCTCATGTGTAGTAATCTTCACTGTCAATGCCTCAAGTCCTTCTACTATCTTGGGCATCCACTGATCTTCTACCATGTGCTAGATTCCAACCATCTTGGCACCTTTATTTTCTTACTTATGTTGCTTACTCAGATGCTCATATAAGTTCGAGAACTCATCATAGATATGGTTCTTTCCACAAAAAAGAACATGCAATATTCTAAGGACATTCATGCCTATAGTGGTCAGGAGATCCGCACGTATAACATGTTCCATGAGGGAACTCACCTCTTCCTCCACCACGGCCTTGTCCTCCATATCCACCACGATATCCACATCCCCTTCCACGACCTCCTTCAAAACGGCCCTCATTCCTGTCATACCGCATTTTGATTATGATCCCGATCTTGGTGCTCATTCTTACCTTTAGAATTATCTGTTACACTTTTCTATCATACCCCAATGTCTATGGCATCCTGGATCTAACCAATCAATCGATAATTCTCCGTATCATGGGTCATGGACCTGTAAATTTTACAAAGATGGATAAATTCTTCCTTATCACGCGTTGTAAAAAGGACCGTGACTAGCATTATGATTTAATTGATAGATCTCACAATCCAACAATAATGAGCATATTGTTCTACGAGGACACCTATCCTTGGTGTGACCTTCTACCTCACAATCTATACACCAAATTCTTGAGCACATTTCATGGGCTGAATTCACTGATAACTTCTCTAACTGTTTGGCCATATCTATAATTTGTGTCTCTAAGAATGGACTAAAGCCAATGTCAATTCTCCCAATTGCCTCAGCATGTAAAGTTGCTTCCAGTGCTTTACACAGATTAGTGTATGTTTTATGTGATAGTGCTCTTCTAATGGTGTAATCAATCCTCCAACGAACCATTGTGCATGCTTTGGATGCGTGAATATCATAAGATAGCTTAGATAAAAGTGTCTTAAAATGGCCATCATACTCATGTACACTCTCATTAGTGCCTTGATCGATATCCTTGAGTGCACTAATACTCTTCTGCTCAAACTCAGGGATATGGATCTCTTTCAGGAAAGCATCCTTCAATGCTGCATAATCCACATAGGTTTGATCAGGGTCAAAATTCCTATACTAGCTGTGTGTTCATCCTTGCAAGGTAGTAGCGAATTGACTTGCCTTACACTCAACAGTTGTGATCCCTTTAGCACTCCACAAGATTTCACACATATGCACATGCTCAACAACATCCTCTATCCCTCTATACTCTGGAAGACAAAGAGACATCTCCATATATATATTTTTTGGTGTTGCGGGCCTTGACCACCTAATCTAGAACCTCATGTGTTTCCTCTACCTCTAGAACAACCAGATCCATTGGAACTAGAACCACTTATACCTCCTGATCCTCCACATGTATCTAGAATAGGACTTGTAGTTGTACTCCCCTATGCACCGATAGTAGAACTATACTAAACCCCTATAGTATGTGAGGTAGTTCCACTCCAAGAGGTGAATCCAACATTCTCTGTGCTCATGATCTGTGCAGATGATGTGCCTAAGAATGTTCCTCCAAATATCATTAAAGTCGTTTGTCCTGCCACTGATGTACTTATTCCCTGACTTAATCCTACTCTCATACTTCCCAAGTTAGCTTGTTGGTTACTTTTTGTACTAGATACTGGAAAACCAAGTGCAAGGGCTAGGTCACCAAGTGGATTAAGATGCGTGCCCGTGGCCCAGTAGTCTCTCCTGGTGCACTTTGTGTGAGGCAAAGGGGGGATCTCTGTCATGTTTTCCAAGATGAGGGAGCTCCTAATTCTCTTGCTCCACGTCTTCTACGTGACTTGTAAATCCTTCACGAGCCATCTCTCTCCTCAACGCCATACTTTATGAAATGGAACAATGCTTCTCTATCTCCCTCTCACGCGCCTCATTTTACTTAAGCCACCTCTCCTCTCTCTGCCTCTCTACCGCTAGGTCTTCCATTTTCACCAAAAATGTTCCTATCCTTGTGCATGGTAAATTTTAGTTAGGCATCAATTTACTCTCAAGGTTCAAATTAACCATAAATATCTTCACTTCCAGGGGAATGCCTTGTAGATATACTCCTCTTGGATAACACAAAAACTAGAATTCAGCTACCTCCAAGCAAGAATAAGTCGAAATTGAATATTCCAGAATATAACTATTTAGAACACCATGAAACCACGTATCCACAGCGTGAGTCCAAATCATATCAACATCATAAAGGGCCTAAAATTCTTCCTGTGTCTAGACAAGTGTGCGATACCTCCAATTTTGCTAAGATGCATAAGTAGTAAGACACTCATATAGTTCTACTAGAAATATGGGGAAAAAGATCTCATATAAGTTGTCATTCAGATTCTGTTCTACCCAATTGTGTGCATTAAACTCAGATCCACTACTTGAACCACCATGCATATTCTTCCTCCAGATCATGTATCCACTCCTCAATACTTACTAGAGTTAACTGGTATGTCTTCATCATGAACCATCCTGAAAACAACTAAAAAAGAGGTCCTGCAATGGAACCAATGATGCAGCCTAGAATTTACCAGATAACACCCTAGACACATTGGCACATCACTCAGCCTAGACTGAGCACTCACCCAAAGCACATAAAGGTACCAGGTCCCTCTTTAGAGTTGCTTTAGCAGAATGCTCACATGATGAAGAAATAAACATATATATCAATAACTAATCCACTATTCTACCATGCATGCTACATTGAGATCTATGAAAGAACAATCTTTAAACATTAATCATGATTGAATCAATAACATGCACTAGTGAATTACACATAGGAATGACACTTAGATTCCACCAATATCCTCCATTTATATACCAATGCTCACATGGATCTGATACAATAATCTCAATAAAATGTGCATATCTCTATATCTCCATACATCCATCTCTCTCTCTATATCTCCATACATCCTCTCTATATATGTATACCTCTCACCTCTTTATGTCAGGATTGAGTAATTCACTATGTATATATATATGGGGGGAGTTTCTCTTCACCGCTTATCTATTCCAAAAATAGGCCACATGTTATTAATAGCCACACACTGTTTACAGGCATAGCCACACATGCACGTGTGCTATCTATAGACCTCTTACAGTTAACTAAAGTGACAATCCTATTCTTAGCTTGTCTCCATGCAAAATGCTTTGATTCGATCCTCTAAAGATAGATAATGCATGGTGTGCACGTCTCTGCATTGTTGGTGTGCTCCGCATGCCATCTTCTAAAAATAGGTCTTCATTCTCAAAATCAGCTAAGTCCTAAATTTTGAACTTGTCGTCCACGCATGGATTCTTCCTACCCCTCCATGCCCTTAATCCTGGCCTTCTCTCCCACATGGACCTCTTGATCCCTAAGAAGTATTCTCTCGATCAACACTTGAGAAGTCATTTCTAGCTTGCAACAATGTTGCTATAGTGTTATTACATTAAGTTATGGAAGATTGAAGTCAATTTCATCTTGCTACAATGTCACTATAGTAAATTATAGAATATTTCATCTTGTAGAGGATTAAATTCCAATTTAAGTGTGGCTGAATTTTTGCTATCAAATCCAACAAAAATCTTATCTATACATGAACAATATTTTTTATTTTTAGTTTTCAAAAAGAATGAAAAATCTAATTTTAGTATTTATGTTATGGATATTATTATATGCAATAAATATATATTTTTCCTAGGGTTTTGCAATAAAAATCACTTTTTATTAATCATGCCCTATTATTTCTAATGAATCCAAAATTATTTAATAATGTCCATTTAGGGACATTACAATGGTAGTAGAGTTGTTCCTTTTCCATCCTATGAATCATGATGACAATATAAGGATCCATGTTAGAAATTTTGTAAGATTTTTCAAATTATCTAAAGGATCTAAAGGCATTGATGGAGATAACATATAGAAGAAAGAAGGATCAAATCTAAGCCTCATGAATCTACCAAAGATCCAATACCAAAAGGCTTTCTCTTAAACAAAGAAAATGAACCTGAGAATGTGGTTGGAAAAAAACTAACCAAATTATAGAAAAATGTAGAGAACTTATTGAGCACCCAAAAATGGTGTGAATGAATAGCTAATTAGATCTACTAAAGATAAGTCAATAGCCACTCAAGAAAAGAAACACATGTAGAAAATTACATAAAATAACTTACCCGTTGTAATCAACAAGCAAGAAGAACAATTCAATTCAGATACAAAAGTAATTAGTGAGCATCCCATTAAGGAATCCACCATGCAAGTTGACGGTGAAGGGTATTCAATAAAAATAGTATAAATCATGATAGACATATTTTTATATAAACAAATTGGTTTTTGCAAAGGAAAAAAGAAGAAGATTCAATGATATTATTAATGAGGGAGAAGATAATATATACAAGGTGAGAGAGTTATAACCAGTTGGTTGTGAACAAACAACAAGTATAAAATATTATGTTGGCCAACATGTACAACACAATAGGTTAATTAGGTGTAATAGATAGTTAATAAATAATTGAATAGAATAGTTACTGTAACATTCCTTATTATAACATTATTTTTATAAATGTATCCCTCAAACAACAAAAAATTAACTTTGTCAACAGACTTGGTGAATATATCTACTACCTGAGAATCTGTTGGGTAGTACTAGAGTTGGATGTGGTGGTTCAAGACATGTTCTCGAATGTAATGACATTCAACTTCAATTTTCATTGTTCATTGATGGGAAACAATACTTTTCACAAGATTTAACACACCCTCATTGTGGAAATGAAGAATAGGTTGTTGTTCTTCAGGAGTGTCCATGTCAAATAGAATGTAATGTAACCAAATCACTTCACACACATTTCATTTTGGCTCTATATTCCATCTCAGTGTGTAAGAAAGAAACAACAATTTTTTATTTCTAATCCATGAGATAGGTCTAGATATAAGATGAAAAACATATCCTTTAGTGGATATAATCCGTCGTTTGATGTTTGCCCCAGTTCTTACTTCAGTGACCTTGTTGCTAAGCATGGAATGGTTGTGTGTACTCCTATTGACAGTTAGCTGACTTCAACTTGTTGCAGGGAAGGATTAACATCCTTCTTTCCCGTCTTGTTTCCCTATTTCGTTGTTGATGCCTCTAGTGGTGGGCCTCCACAACGTCCTTTACTGATTACCCGGTTAAAGGTAGATCATGTTCTCGAATCCAAGTAGGCAGCTTGAATGATGATTTGGTGTTTTTAGGGCGTGTTCTTTTACAAGAAATATATATATATATATATATATATATATAGTAGTATTATTGTTATAAATTGTTGATCATTGATTATTATTATTGTCGATCTTATTTGCCGACATTATTAATATTGTTAATAATTATTTTTAAGCTATAAATGTGATAATAATAATAATATGATTATTTTTTTATTATCGATCGGTGACTATTTGTTTTGTTATCGGTTGTTAGCAATATTTTATTAATTATATTTAAGATATTTTATTTAATTTTTTATAGTTCCCATCGAGCAAGCCTCAATTCAAGCATATAGGAGGAGGATTCCCCATTAGTGGTGCCATGGTTTATGCGAATTGGTCCTTGTTCCATGGTTGCATTCAAAACTCTAACCACCATCTTTTCACCCCCTCCCCTGTTCTCCATACTTTCCTTAAAAAAAATAATAGCTATTTATTGGTAAACTTGTGGATGTAACCACCTCCTTGGACACATTGAAAGGCACCCCACCATTTATTATCCTTTGCTGGCCGCTCACTCTACTTTTATTTTTATTTATGACATGTTTGTCATTAGAGGAAGTCGTGCTTGGTGTGGGGGAGAAGTTTCTCCAAAATGCATGTTTTTGGTCTTTAGTTGGAGGGAGGGAGGTGGAATTGATGGCCACATGTCATTTCATTAATTCTCTTTAATGCTAAATGTGCTTGGCTTTGCCTTGTTGGTCTTTATGCCAATTTGATGTTTGCCACTTGCTTTATGTGGGTCATTTTTTTAATATCTTATCTGACTGGTAATGGTGGATCTACATACGCTTTTCTTGGTCGCTAACCACTCTTTATGTATTCATTGTTTAATTTTAAACTAGTCTTGTCATTGTGGTGGTTGGATATGCCATGTCTAGCCGTGTGAACTATTTTGGGGGAGAATTACAAGATGGAGTTGTGGAGGAATGTATTGAGCTACCAAATAATGCAGTTCATAGGTTGTAAGCCCCATCGTTTCCACCTACCCCTTCCTGTGCCAAACGTGCTATGAAAATAGAGTATGGGCATGTAAAATTGATAAACCCAGGAGATTTTTGCCATGTGATGTTGTTGCAAGAGCTTAGTAGACATATTTTTTGCAAATGTTGAGAGCTATACAGGCATGATAAATACTACCCATCTTATTTTATGCTAACAATAACAATATGATGAAACAAATTGTTTTTATATTCTAAAATGGTAATTTGTTTGGAGTTCTATGGATGTTTTACAATCCCTTTTTTTTAATCCTACATTTTACTCTTTTGATTTTTTTTCCTAAGTACTTGGATTTAAAATGAATTGTTTTTCTTGAAAAATTTGGATTGCATGTTGGTTTTCCTATGATATTTCAGGCTAGTCTTGTTGTTTTCTCCATTCCATCAGTCACATGAGCCTCCTTTAGTTGTAAGAATGGAAGAACTGGAATTTAGATTTTTGTACCCTTGCACAATAATGAACTTGTGTTTTTGTTGTGGTAATTTTATTTTTACTCCAAGGGCATCATGGTCTTTGGTGAGGTCAATGGGATTGTTCATTCCCCACTTGGATTTGATATGTTGGAGGAACTCGATGGCTCTATTTCAACCTTGTTTGTTGAATAAGTGGTAGGGATTGGAAATTTTTCTTTATTGTACCCCCTTCATGGGACAACGAGCAATTTGGTGGAATAGATCTCTAGACCTTTTTATCTTTGTTTTTAGGTTTGTGAACTTCCTCTTGTTCTATCCTCCCTTTTGGATTTTGGTTGGCATGATGTGTGTTCATTTAGAGTTTGTCCTCCTTGGCCATTTGCTTTTATTATTGTGTAGTTTACGTTTGTCCTCTAGGGTGTCAATGCCTTGGGTTTCTTGTAGATCCCTCATTAAGGGCCTATGGAGTTCCTACAATTTTCTTGGCTCGTATTCTCATTACATGCATGGCTGGGATTTTTTTCCTTCGGTTCTAAGCAATTATGCTCCTATTTTTGTTTTCTAGTTATGAATATCTGATGTGTTGACAAAAGAAGCCTCTATGGGTTCATATGTTCCTACCTTACATTTTTCCTTTTCGAACCATTGCCTCAAGTCAAATTCTTGAGATTATGTTCCTCTTGTTTATCGACTAATCTACTGGGTTTTCTCTTTAATATTCACTCGGTATACTTATCTAGAAGGAATCAAAAATCCCTTTTACAAGTGATTTTTTTTGTTATTATGCTTGATTCTATGGCTATTACTACCAAGTTGTAATCTTGTAAGCATTTTGTATTAAGTTGACACATTGTAGCAAACGTAAAAGGGCTACATCATTGGAACTACAAAAGTTGTGGATTAGAATAAATTTTTGATTAACTAAATATGGATTATTTATTTTATTATACATGGTGACTGTTGTGCATGGCATGGAAAGATAATTAGATGTTTGAGCTTGTATTTTAGAACTTAATCCATAAGCTTTTTGCAAGCAATAAAGTGTTGAAAGTTTGTGAGGTTATTCTTGAAAGCGGTAAATAGTGGTTAAGTAAATGATGTTGGAATTATAACTATAAATATATTAGATCATTTGACTTATTTAAGTAAATGTTTATTGATGTTTGAGTATTGCATTTCAATCATATAATCTATGTGTTTACAAGATTAAATTCCAATATGTTCGAAACTCTATTTCGAGCTTATTAGGTCAATGACCCCCACTTGAATGTTGGTTAAAATTTTGTTGTTCTTGAAATAATGTTCATAACGGGTTCTTATGGCTTCTTTCTTAATTTCTACATGGTATAATTTTTAGCATGATTAGTGATGTTGTTAGTATTTTAGAGCATAACACCATTTCATTAAATAGAAGGTTATTTTATGATATTATTAATGGTAGCATATGATTCCTATTTGTAGTCTTTATCATGCCCGGTTATCGTGAACTGACTCGGGCTATAAATGTGTAGATGGTCTTTGTGAGTAGAAAAGGGAGATTTTCATTGGTGTTGATAGTGAATTTTTTTGTTCATGTGTGCTTAAATATATTGAAAGACTCTAAAATCTTGTTTGTTTGGAAAGTTAGAAAGGCACAATTGTACTTATGGAGTTGTGATGTTGTAAGTGACTGAAAAGAACACATGTAATTAATTTTTCTAGATGATATAACTAGATTACAACATTTTTGTGAGTAATTTATTGTATTATAACAATTTTGAAAGATAGCTTATCTTGGGACTAACCAATATTGTTTAACCTTTTGTTTCCAAGTCAAACTATACTAGCAAATTTCACAACCCTTGGGATTGTGTGTTGTGTTGGATAGAAATGATGCAACATTGTATAGTTTTTCAATAGGGCAATGGTAAATTCTTCTTGAGTTATAATCTTGTGTAGTAAACCCTTCTAGCTCATGGCAGTAATGCACTGCTAGACATAATAGGATGTTATTTAAATCCTTATTATGGTTTTACAAATCTATACATTCAATTCTATACAATGTTAGAATCAAGTTGACGAAGTAAATAACTTTTATCTAGGATAAAACAAATTATCATCTTGTATTAAAAAAATATGTACATATATACCTTATTACTCTCAACCTATGTTGGTAGTATCACCTTCTGAGTTGTTGGGATGCAAATTATATTAAGTTGTAAATTAATATAAGGTAAATTGAAAGGTGTAAAGGTCATGCTATATGGGGTAATTGGTTAGGAAAAACATCACAAACTAACTTATCAAGTTATAAACTTTAAATTGTAATCATTAACAAATTTCTTTTATTCTTATGCTTAATTACACCTCTTTATTAAGAAAAGTATGAGAAAAGTTTTTGTGGTTTCCAAATCTGATAGGCTTGTTATCATCTTCGTAAACCTAAAAATTTGGGATGACCTAGTTTACCTTCTCCTGAAACATATATGTTTTCCCTTGGTTTGATTGTTGGGTGTGCTTTATGGATGATGCCTTCTTCTAGGGTAGTGTCCTAAGAAAAACAACCTATTTCATATTATAAAACCCTTTTGGACTGAGCTCCTATTCTTTTTCTTGATCACTAAGTAATCTAAATGTCACCTTAAGTGATGGAATCATTTTAAACCCATTACCCTTTTGGTCACCAATTGGATTTAGGGATCATTTCTTGTGTTATTGGTGTATCATTATCAAACTTTGAGTGGTAGTAAGTCATAGGATTGTAACCTCTTTCAGTGTGCTAGGAGAATAGTGTGTTAGGTTCTTTCATGATGTATAATACTTTTTGTGGTGATTAAAAGGATCCTTGTTGTGTGACCTTTATGGAAAATTAAACAAGATATTTCTTGTATCGTGTGCCAACATTCATGCTGTAGTATAAGAGCCTTATTATTTTGTTCCTTTTCATCTTCCATTCTAAATCAATCTATTGTGAGCTTCACCTCATTTAGACTTAACTTTTTTTTTTCATGTCGCATAACGGAGATTTTTACAAGTTACGATGTTTTCCCTTAGGCTGGAATATTAGAGTTTATTTAAGTATCCTCAAGGTCTTGTTTTTCACGTTATGGAAATTTAATACCCCTTATTAATTAAACAAATTAAATAAATAATTTTCATATTAGAGATGATCGAATTTGAATACTCAATAGTATAAGAGAAAGGAAAAATAGCTCTTGAGAAGAATTGTGCAAATGATTTAATGAATCTTCTTGAATGTAAGTTAGAATTAAAATACATTTTAGTAAATATGAAAACTTATAAGGACTTTCCCGTGGGATTCCCACATTGTAAGTGTGTTTTGTGGTGGGACTAGTATGTGATGTCTTGTCAAAATGGGAAGGGAGCAGTTTCTAGATGGGTGTCGTAGTTTCCTTGTACCTTGGTGGTCAATGTTGTGTCAAGAATTTTAAGAGTTGGTGGTAGCCATTTTGACCTCTTGTGGTGTCGTTTGGACTTCAAAAACTAAAATAAAAAACTCCCGACCTTTCCCATCTCTTTAGTGTGTGTGTTTTTACGGGTGTTACACTTGGTATCAGAGCGGAGGTTCATGCTCTCAAACCTCTAAGACAAATTGGAGTGGTGATTATGTTGCATGGGGGTTGTGATGGTGATTTGAAGAGTAATATGACTTGAACATGATGTGAGATATGTTGTAATTGTGATATTGAGGGCACACATGTTGTTTATGTCACTTAGTGCATAACTGTTAGCATGTTGATATGTTTGAGGTGAGAGTATTCACCCTCATTTTCAATAATTCAACGAGAAATCAAGTGTGAAACAATGTCTAGTTATGGGTGTGTAATGGAATGTGATTGTTCATTTAAGAGTGTTAGATCCTGTTTACATTTGTGATGTGTGGGTGTGCGGATGTGTTGTATGAAAAGGTTGAATTGTAGTGAACTAGACTTCATAATGATGTCATTATCATTGGTATAGAAATGTGTGTGTCCCCATGGTATATGATGATTGATTGTATTTTGTAATTGTTCTCATCATAAGTTAAATACATGTAATATATAATGATTCATGTCTTAATTTAGGGACATATGCTGAGTATATGATCCCTATCGTATAATGATTGCACTTTGGGTGCAACATGTGGAGATGTGGTGTGCTTGGCATAAACTATGAATGTAATGTATGTTATATACCTTGTATCGGTCCCATGTGTAAAAGGTTATGGTTAATTTGTGTGAACCACCATTTAGTTAGTAATGTAGTTGTATGTTATTTTGTGAACCTTACGCTAACCGAACTTAGAGGAAATCAGTAAAAGTGTATGTTTGGAGTGAGGGGATGTGTACCATGGTTTAGTAACTCAAGTTGACCTTAGGCTCAGTAGATGATGATCAATTCTCATTTTCCCTCCCTCATCGTGGTTGTTGTATGGATGTAAGATAAGTTTAGATATTACTGTGTTTAGCCTTGTCAAAGTGGTGGTGGGATGATTCAAATAGAGATGATGACACTTGTAGTATTGATATGTTATTTCACGAGCTGAGGCTCAATGTTCTGAGTGCCAGCAACTCGTTGAGTACCCCTCTTGGTGGCCATATAAGGCCACATAGTCATCGTAATGTGTTATTTTATATATATATATATATGAGTATTTTATTTGTAAATTAAACTTTTTATTTTATTTCGCAAGGACCAACAATTTTCTTGATTTTCATGCTTTATATTTTGAGAATTTCCTTAGTTTGTGGTACTAACATGTGCATTTTACACTAACTATGGATTTTTGGCAATTTTTTTTTTTCCCCGATAGATTTTGATCTTCTTTTAAAATTTAAAATTTTATTACCTTGTCCAAGGCTTGCACTTTTCCACTTGGCATTTTAATCATATTATTATGTTTAATCATATTATTATGTTGGTTCTATTGTCATAATGTGTGGAATAGGGTCATGAGATGCACCATGGAATGGTTGGAGCTATGGACCTACTTCATTGTATGGGGGTATGCCCCCATGAGGAGTTCTGAATAACTAGTGGGTTTCTAAACTATGAGTTATTATGTCACTTGGGTTAGGGGTTCTTGCAACTTATGCCTAGGGCCATAGGAAACCGAACCTCTTTGGGGAGTGAAAAGGAAAATTCATTTTATTTATTATTAATTAAGGGAGGCATAATAAACTTAAGAGAGGATAAGAGACTCGAGGGATGCATAAGATTTTGAAGGAGGCATAAGAGGCTTGGGGAGGAATAAGAGACTTGAGAGAGGCATAAAGTCATGAAGAGAGCTTAAGAGGCTTAAGGGAGGCATAAGAGATTAAGGGAGGCATAAGAGATTTGAGGGAGGCATAAGAGATTTGTGTGTGTGTGTGATTGATGCTTCGGGAGGTATTGATATTTGTTATGATGTTTTGGTTGTGGTTTTGTGGTGTGTGTGTACTCAAGTGAGTTGAATATGTGTTTGTGGTTTGTGGATACAAATTTGATTCCTTATTGACACTATGTCTCTGTGGTTATTGTTCTAAGTTTTGTTAAATTGTCATATGTGAAATTATGGTAATTTTTGGTTGTAGTACACTTATGTCTGAGTATTTTAGTGTCGTTAATATATGTGTGAAGAGTACTATGTTATGTAGATCATGTATATTCCTTCCATGGTTTAGTTAAGCTCTTGTGGTGTGGTAAAATTGTGAAAGTATGTACAATTATGCTTGTGAATCATTAGTGTTGTGTAGGACCCTTGTAAGGTGTTGTGATTGTAGTTCATGTTGGGCACCCACAAGAAGGAATAAATTAAAACTCTTCATCAATGAAATTTTAAATAACTTGAATTAGGAATAATGTAAATGGAAAGAGACTAATGAAATAATGAATAAGAGGGAACTACCAATCTTCACAGAACTTTGAAAGTTAAAATTATGCCAAAATGTTTCTAGGGCTACCCCATAGCCATGCTCTACTAATTGAATTTTAACCATAGAATGTACTTTCGTATTTATTTTTTCATTGATGCTTGCCACCTTTAAACAATTCTTAACTTGTAAATGTGATAATAATAATAATATTATTTTTTAATTGTCGATTGGCGACTATTTTTTTATAATTGGTTGTTAATATAATATTTTATTACTTATATTTAAGCAATTTTGTTTAATTGTTGATCATTCCCGTCAAGTGAGCCTTGATTCACGCATAGGAGGAGGATACCCCATTAGTGGCACCATGGTTTATGTCAATTAGTCCTTGTTTCATGGTTGTATTCGAAACTCTAACGACTAGCTTCCCCCTCCCCTTTGCTCCATGCTTGCCTTAATTTGATTTCAAATAGATATTTATTAGTAAACGTGTGGACGTAACCATTTCCTTGGACACGTTTGAAGGCACCCCACCATTTAATATACTTTGTTGACCGCTCACTCTACTTTTATTGCTTATTTATGACTTGCTTTCCATTAGAGGAAGTCGTGCTTGGCGTGGGGGAGAATTTTATCCAAAATGTATTTTTTTGGTCTTTAGGTGTAGAGAGGTAGGTGGAATTGATAGGCACTTCCGTTTCATTAATCCTCTTTAATGCCAAACGTGTTTGGCTTTGCCTTTTTGTCTTTATTCCAATTAGATGTTGACCACTTGCTTTATGTGGGTTGTTTTTCTAATATCTGCTCTGACTGATAATGGTGGATCTACATATGCTTTTCTTGGTCGCTGACTACTCTTTATGTATTCATTGTTTAATTTTAAACTATTCCTAGCATTTTCATGGTTGGATACGCCATGTCTAGTCATGTGAAATATTTTGGGGGAGAATTGTAGACTTGATTTGTGGAGGAATGTGTTGAGCTTCAAAACAATGCAGTTCATAGGTTATAATCCCCGTAGTTACCTCTTACCCTGCCTGTGTAAAACATGGATGTGAAAACATAGTGTGGGCATTTAGCAATGATAATACTAGGAGATTTTCACCATGTTATGTTGTTGTAAGATCTTGGTAGAGATTTGTTTTTCAAATCTTAGAGCTATACAAGCATGATAAATACTACTCATTTGATTTCTATGCCAACATTAACAATATGATAAAACGAATTTTTTTATATGTTGAAATGGTAATTTTCTTGGATTTTATGGATGTTTTATAGTCTCTTTTTCTTAATCATGCATGTTACTCTTTTGATATTTTTTCTGAGTACTTGGATTCAAAACAAATTGTTTTTTATTGCAAAATTTGGATTACACGTAGGTTTTCTCATGATATTTCATTTAGTATTGTTGTTTTCTACATTCCATCGGATGTATGAGCCTCCTTTAGTTTTATGAATGGATGAATTGGTAATTTAGATTTTTTACCCTTGCGAATAATGAACTAGCCATTTTGTTGTGGTAATTTTATTTTTACTCTAAGGGCATCGTGATTGGTGAGGTCAATGGGATTGTTCATTCCCCACTTAGATTTGATCCGTTGGAGGAACTCGGTGGCTCTATTTCAACCTTGTTCATTGAATAAGTGGTAGGGATTGGAAATTTTTCTTTATTGTACCCCCCTTCATGGGACAACAAGCAATCTAGTAAAATAGATCTCCTGACTTTTTTCCTTTGATTTTGGGTATGTGAACTTCCTCTTGTTCTAACCACCCTTTTGGCTTCCATTTGGTAGGATGTGTGTTCAGTTGGACTTTGTGCTCCCTGACCATTTGATTTTATTATTTTGTAGTTTACGTTTTTCCTCTAGAGTGTCAATGCCTTGGGTTTCTTATAGATCCCTCATTAAGGGCCTATGGATTTCGTGTTAGTCCAAAATCACACCACCCCCAAATGGCCTCATGTTTGAGTGGGGAATCCGATGTTATTACTCAACATGTGACCATCTCTCAACCTGTGGGACTTGGGAACTTTAGATGGTCCTCCCGAGAAAGCCAAGTCTTTTCCTAAAATACCTGCCACAAGCTACTCTAGTGCAGGAAGACTATCTAATCCTAATATAACCTTCCAATGGACCAGGGAGAGAGAGAGAGAGATGCATAAAACAAAGCCTACACTAAAGCAACGATTCACTAGAAAAGGAATGTGCTAATCACTAATTCAACTGCTTGAAGTAGAGAGAGGTGAGAAATGGAGAGGATGGACATATGCATCATAGACCAAAGATACATTTCACATAGAATGAACCTTTGACCCATTAAACATAGATCCCAAAACCTACAATAAACATCAAAGGTATGCACAATATACCTACTGAAATAATGAGAGGTGAGAAGAGACAATAAAATAATCAAATGATGGAAAAAAATGCATCACAAACAAATTTTATTACTCCAAGAGTTCACACGGTACATCATTAGTGCGTAAGAGGAAAGAAAATGCCATTATAGATCTAAGAGAGGAGGCTTAGAATTCACATTCCACCCTAAGGAAGAAAGAGAGAGGGGCGCAGGAGAGAAATATGACCAATCCCTTGAAATATGCCCCTCCTTTACAATATATAGAAGAAAGAGAGAAGGAGAGAGGGGAATTCAATTCTACTTCAACCACCCATGCCAGAGCATTGAATCCAACCACTCCAACCACCCCAGAAAGCTTTAAAATCTACTTGGAATATGATGGGATTTTCTACTGATTCCATATTCCCATCATTGTTGTAGACACCAAATTTTTGTATCACCTCGTGTTTTGATCTCCTTGACATGCTTACTCAAATCTCGTTTCCTACCGACAATTCATATTCGGTTAATTAATCTTATAACTATATTAATCTCTTATCACATGTCAAAACTATATTATTCTAAATAATTCATTCTTTCAAATAAGTCATTTCATCCTATTTAATAATTAAATAATTCAAATATATATATATATATATATATATATATATATATACATATCAAAAACCCCACATGTTCCCCACTTAAGTCATAATCAATTCTCACCTAAAAATCAATTCCCACCTAAAAATTCAATCCCCTCAAATTATTAAATTATTAACCCCACCCATGAAGTCAATAATTCAAAATCTCCCTATCCGACAACAAATCCAAAAATCAATAGTGTAAAGTAAGCACATGACTTCACTATTACACCTAACCATGTCCCCACTCCACATCACACCTTTTCCTTTTCTCACATCATGAACCCCACCATCAAATCAACTCTTCATCATGTCATCTTAATCAAGATTGATTTTGTAAATTACACTTATTCGTTAATCCTTTATTTTAATCCACATTCAAATTATAAATAAGACTCTTTCTCCCCCTCTGAAAAGGAGGAGAAAATTCTTGAAATTCTCAAGATTAAAAGTCATAATATTTTGTCATGATTGTTTGTGAAGCTCTGAATCATATTGTGGAGTATTTGGAGGTGAATCTCTATCATACTCATATCATTAATCTAACAATCAATTTGTTGTTATACCGGAACACTGGTTTGGTGTCATATTTATATTGTTTATTCAACATACTGCAAATCTCTGTAGTTTTGGCATGTCATCTTATCGTTGGATACTCATTATTTTCTTGTGAACACGGAGCTTAACAGTCACCGAGGAAGTTAACGCTTCTTGGAACTACTTTGTTAGAAACCCCGCATATCTTTATCTAATCTTATCGGTTTCCATCTTGCAGATCTATTTTCTTTCTCACGGATCTATTTTATTTGAGCACATTTCTAGAATCCATATCTGCATATGAGGTCCTAAGCCCTCTATCATTCGGAGTTTCTGGTGAATTGTAGTCTTGGTGTTCACCCACACGAGAACATGTTTCCTAGATCAACATTTGGCACTCCCGGTGGGACCAGACCCGAGATCTGTCATTTTTTTATTGTGTAACTTGTTGTGTGCAAGTGTGGTAAAGATGATAGTTATCCTTTTTTTTGGTTGTTGTTACTTGACATATATTTTTGAATATTTTGTTTGGAAACTCACGTGTTTGTAGGATTTAAATATCTTTACTAGTGTGGTGCCCTTTATACATATAGTCATTTTTTGTCTTCACCATGCGGTATGTGGTTTTTGTCATTTTGAATACCATTAATATTTAATTTTATTATAATAGTTATAATATTTTATTGTTATATCCCTTGATAAATAGGAAATTACATACATATCAAAAACACAAATATAAACACACACACACACACACACACACATATCTTTTTTGTTATTGTTATTATCGTAAACTATTTCCTCACCTCTTCACTCGGCCACCTCCACTCCATTCGAGCTATGTTCTTTGCTCGTTGAGGCCCATGTCCCTCTCCACGCATACACCCTACTCTATTACCCGAGTGCCCGTATCCTCAAAATATATTTACCTACGCTACTCTCCATCCCATGTTGACCATGATTCTCTCCATTCCCCTCGATCCACATGGGCTCCTTACCACATTATTTGACCTGCTGCCTCTTTCTTCCATATCACCCTTCCACTTACCACTCCACCCGAGCTCACATCTTTCAATTTTATTCATTTCACCAAGTTCTTCCTTCCTCCTCGCGGATATCCTTGACTAAACACCTGGCTTGTTGCTTCGACCCACACTCTCCGGACTTTTCCTACTCCCGAGCTCCCATCTTCCTTCACCTCTGTGCCAACTAAGCCATTTGGTTCACCCTTCCCTCCACCTCTCTCCTCCATCTGATTCCTCACAACCTCACGTTGACCCTTAGAGTTACATCTCATAACATTTCATTTCCTGTTTACAGTTTTTGTGATTTTCATTGTAGAAGTGTCAGGTCCATGTATCATTTCTCATTGTACATGTGTAGACTCAAAACTCTGAATGGCAGCGACTGTACAGTCTCTTTAAAATAATTGATACACAACATCCTTGATAATCAATGCCACTAAAATCTAGTTGTCGGTTTATAATTTTTTAAAACATACAGTGGATAGATAATACTATTCAACATTGAAGTAAGATTTAGTGATAAAAGGTTTCTTTTTCAAATTGGCTCCATTTTGGTTGATTCACCAAATTTCCAACGTTGAATGCTTTCACTCACACAGTTTCAAATCCACGCAAGCTTTACATTTTGTAACAATTAATCGACAATTATTTAGAACATGTCTGTAAATGGTGCTCGTGATGAATAATGTCAATAAAATTTAATTTTACCATCTATTTATAGTTATTGGCTTACAATTCATTAGAATATATCTATAAAGAATGCTTTGGTAAGTAGTATTGTGAATAGAAGTAACTTCATAGTCTCCTTATAATAATTGGCTTGCCATTTCTCATAAAATACTTTACCATTTCTAGTAATTTAGCCATCATACGCAAAAAAAAGTGAAAAGAAATGTTAACCGAGGTTGTTCACTTTGTTTAAATTATTTGATAGTATATTAGTTCACTTTCCATCTCTAATAGTTTGATTTAATATCATTTTTAGTTTTTCATCATTTGAAAATTATCTCACAAATCATTTCCAACTACCATATTTTATTACTTAAAGAGACTACTTTCGGCCTCATGTCTTATAGTTGTTTTCCTTTTTGCAAGATAATGTCTACAACATTGTGATCACAAAGTAACGTCAAATACCAATATCAAAATCAAACACATTGTGCAAAAAATAATTTTATCGACCTCACCAACAATCATAAATGGTGCCATTTTAGGGTACCCGAGCGTTCCAGATCACTGAGTGGCACCATAAAAATTTTCGCTCCGATTCTTCGACGCATACTCCTTGTTTGGTTCAACTTGTCACATCGAAACAAAAAGGAAAAGGATATAAAAGTATTATCTTAAGTTTTCCTATTTTCTCTTTTCTACATTGTACTTTCCCATTCTTGGTTGATTGTCAGCATCGAATTTCATATTTCGATTTTGGAGTAAAAGAACTGTTTCATTCTACTTGCTCACATAGTGTAACTAGAGGTTTAATTATTTGCATCACACACTACCTAAAATTTTACAAATTAATCAACACATCGAAACATTCCTTGCATCTGGTTCATTGATTGGGATTTGATCACCCAACAAAACCATTTCAGACATTTCCCAGCCATAAATTACCTAAAACCAAACATAGTTTACCTTCTTCTAGATCCTCTTTCAGTCATTTTATTTTACACACATTATTGATTAAAAACAAAAAAAACTATTTTTCTGGCTTGTTTGTTAATATAACAATGATTTCCTTTTTATTCCTATAATCACTCGATCCACTGCTAAAAAGATGGAACAAAACCTCACCACACACAGTGCTTCATCCCAATCAATCACTATATCAACAACTTCATCATCCATGTTTCTTCCTCTCTCACTTACAGGCACCCATTCTCTCACTACTATTCCTCATTCAATACCTTTCACCCACACTATAGATAGACCAAATTCCATCCCATCTAGGCCAACCACTCCGCCCTCTGTCAGATCGAAGCCTATTGGTACTTTAGTCTTCCCTCTTGGGGACCCAAAATTCAGATAGATTCTTGACGCCAATCCTGTGGCCCTTCAAGACTATCTTTTAAGAAGATACATACACCTCCCTCTGGATGGCCCACCACTTCAATAGGTCTATCCTTATAATATTAGTTCTGAAATTCCTCAATCCATGGCCTTACATGAGTTTACGTCATCCTCCACCAACCCATCGGCACACCAGACCACCTAGGTAGTCATGCCCATTCCACCCAATCTTCCTCACATCAACACGACTATTATGACTGCCATCCCTACCACTACAATAGCTCTGATGGTCACTAGTACCTTCATTCAATCATCCCATGTGTCAAATCCCTTATCCAAACAAAAAATTTCTTCTACATCACAAGTCTATACCCTCACTTCTCAACATCCTCCAGCCATACCTTTGCAACACACAGTGTCATTTCCAGTCTATAAACCCACATACTCACATCCCCACTCAACAGTTACTTCCACAACCTCCATAATCTTAAAAATCACACCATGCCCCTATTTCTCACCCACACACATTATATCGAAACCATCTCAACTATCACACATAGCTTACACTCACCCATACCAAGTTCCTCAGATACCCACACATACACAAGTCTAACCACCACCTTTCACTACTCAACAGGTGCTTCCTAATGACCCCATAAAAATCTTGATAGGTTAGTTAGCCAACCTAGAGGCTGCTACATTAGGGTTTAAAGTCACATTATCTTATGAACAAATATGTAATGAACCCATCCATCCATCCGTGCCCATGAAACCATATCCTCCACACTAGGAATTTCCAAAGTTCACCAAGTTTAATAGTAAGGAGGACCCTCAACAACATCTCAGAGCATTTAAACATACATGTTATCTCATTGTGCATGACCAAGACTTGATGCTTCACACTTTCCCCATGTCTTTGGCTGGTCCCCTTAGAGTGGTATAATAATATTCCCCAGTACTCCATATTTTCTTTTTCCCAGCTTGCACAATTATTTCTTGAGCATTTCTCCATTAATATTATGCGTAAAATAACCATCAATGACATGTATACTATTTACCAATTCGAAGATGAATCCATCCTATTTTTCATCACACGATGGCGCAATATGATAAATCAATTATATTTTCCACTACCTTAAACTGACCTCATCGAGCTCTTCACACGCTCTCTGTGCCAACCATATTTCCTCCAATTTTCAAATCAAGAATTTCACACTTTTGAAGAGGCTTTTACCATGGCCCGCAAGCTTAAGACACATGCCTTAGAATAGGGGCGATTATAATTAAATACCAATAAGCCAAAAACCAAATTTGTGAGACCATCCATATCAAATGATAAATCAAAGACAACTATTAACACCGTCATTGTTAGATCATCTCCTATGCCACCATCTACAGTGACTCAACAATGATTTAGATGGCCAATGCCCAATTATAATCTCCCTTAGGAGAATCATATAGTTCCATCTTTGACAAGAACAACACACTTGATCACACTACCGCCTATCCAATGTGTTAACGAATCTACGTCACGACCTGTGTGGTATCAAGAGGATCAATATTGCAAATATCATCAAGTCCGAGGACACGACATAGAAAAATGCCAGACATTCAAGGATTCTATCCAAAGGCTCATCGATCAGGGAGAACTTCAAGTGGATAACCCGAATGCCTCATCCAATCAACCTTTAGATATTTTTAAACAACCATTTCCAAATCATACACCCACATCCACAAACCATACTACTCCTTCTTTTGTATCTCAAACCCCTAGTACCCACACCATAAACACTATCCATGTCGGCGATAAAAGTCTAGTTTTCCCCAAAAGTTTACCTTCTTCATCAATCATTACATCAGTCCCCTTTGATATGTTATTTACATCCCCAATTCCATCAACATTCATCTCCGCATCAACATCGGTTACATCCACACCCATGTCAGTACCATTTCCTATACTCACATATTTTCTTTACACCTACCACCCTCTCCTCGATGTAAATATCACTTTTGTATCATTTCTCCTTACATCTACACCATTAAACCCAATCACCCTGTCATAAATTATCCCACATGTACCTATTATCTCATCCTTAGCTTCTCTTCCAATCGTTGTTTCTACACTTCTACCAACACCTAAAACATCTACTATTTTACAATCACTTATATCATCTCCCTCTTCCATAGCCATGTCATTACTTGATGATTTTTGGCAAGCATTCCAGCATTCCTTAATTTCAAATTATCATCCCATTTCTTCTATACCATTATACACTCACACATCGACGCATTCCCCACAAATATCCACTTCAATATCTCCAGCTTCTTCCTATAGAGATTCTGGTCATTACCTCTAATAATCCACATTCATATACAAGACCTAGACCTCCATTTCACAAGTGTTCTCTTTTACATCCTCATCCAAAAGTAGACCTCACTATTCCCGATAGAACCTCGTCGGAAACCACATCATCTCCTTATATTTTAGGACCACACCCCTCATCTTCCTCTTCCATTTTAGGAACCTTCCCTTCACCAACAACACATACTACAACAAGAACAATACAACCACCCTTATCCAACCAATATCTTAAAGAAAATTCAAAGGTTTCTGTGTCTTCCACTACTATCTCGCATCAAGCACATTCATCTACCTTTTCCAAATCCAAAACAATTTCTAAAGCCATTATTACATCACCACCTTCCCATGCATCCTTCCCAATTTTTCCGTCGATAACACCAATTTATTATACCACTATGTTTCACCAACTACTCCAAGCCTCAACCATCACTTTACTACCAATTAAATTTTTTGATCCAAATGCACCAAGACCTTCCTGGTTTAATTCCAATATTTTTGCAGGCATTTTTCACTGTGCCCCTAGACATGACACTAAACATTACAAAGCTCTCTAATCTATCATGCATCATTTTCTTAGTAAAATTATTAATGATAAAAGACCAATTCTACCATCTCCTCCATCAACTTCCACATCCTAACATGTGTCTGTTCAAACATCTCAACCACCCTTTTCATTAAGAAATCCTGGTAGTACTCCACTACCAAATAGAGATATAACCACCAATGCCACCAACATATTATCAAAAGAGGATGATCCTAAGGATCGTCCTCCTCTTGTAATCAATGTTGTTTGGATAACCACCCATTTAAAGCCATATAACTTTAACTCTACCTCAACATCCGCCCTAAGACTTATGTCACTATCCCTCCTCCTAAGGAGCTCACTACCTCCACACCTCCATCATAGCCAAAGGTTGTCATCGCTGCTCCTACCAATCATCCTGCAACAACGCCTTCATCTTCTTCTAAATCCAAGGTATGTGTTCCAACCCTCCAAATCCTTCCTCCATTGAACATACCATTATTAAACAACTTCACCATACCCTATCAAAATGTCACTCTACGAGCTCATTCAAATCTCTCCACATCATAAACAATCTCTTATGGAGGTCTTGCAACAATCTTGGTATCCTCTGATGAGACCCAACATTTCATGGCTTTAGCTCATGCCTTCATAACATCTACTACCGTATCAGTTGAAAGTTCAGAAATCCCTAGGATACCACAAGAAGAACATGATCTACCATTATTCATCACAGTCTATATCAATGACACCTATGTCCGTCAAACTATGATTGAAAATGGTGCCAATATTAATATCATTTCTTCTCATACCTTCAATCATCTTAAATTTCCCAATACCATTGTTGCCAAATCTCCTACCATTTTTTGTGGATTTAACGATGTTGTCACTCCCCCATTAGGAACGGTTGTTCTTCCCATACATGTCGGCCATAAAATCCTCCATGAAATTTTCTACATCCTTGAAGGAGAATTCCAATATAATCTTTTACTGGGATGTCCTTGGATTCACGCTATGCGTTGCGTTCTTTATACTCTTCATCATTGTATCAAATATGAACATGAAGGGAATAATTATGCTCTTCCAGCTGAGATCCCCCCTTCAAAGACATGTTACATGATCTACAGACCTAAATATGTCCTTGTTCCTAAAAAAAAGAATTCTCCTGATGCATCCACAGTTCTTATGTACTTCAATCTACCCTACCTCATAAATATTCTTTTAATCCTATAAAGAAAAATATTAGCTTTAAGGGAATATCAACTCCTCACTCTTAATACCCTTCCTTCTCCTAATCACCTCGGCCACTCTGATAAAACCCCTATGTATCAATTGAATGTTGGGGAAATTGTCTCTTTTGCCCTTCTTCCTCAAAACCAATTTAGTATATGGCATCCTGGATCAACCTTCTTCTCACACTAAAAATTGTTTTCATGCCAAATGATATACAGGTGATTTTGGATTTCTTAGTAAACCATATTTTTCTCACACATACCTCTATCATTGTGCATGGAAGGGGTTTGGTTTGGGTTGCTATGAACATGGCCCTCATGTTAATATCTTTGCTCAATCCCATGAATCATGTCAAAAAATTGGTTTGGGATATGACGATCCCACCATACACCCTCCCGGCACATCCGTGTCTTCTCCCATTCATATTGATTCATCCATTTCTTCTCCATCCGAACATACTACCGATTCACAACATATTTATTCTCCTTCTAACTATCCTTCTATCTTAGAGAATGATTTCTCTCTAGCCAATTATCTCACAGATCCAAATCAAGATGATATGGTTCCTATTCCCCCTAATTTTTTTTTTGATTTCGACCATCTTTCTCGGACCGGTGACTTATCAAGCCCAAAATGAAATATATTATTTTCCACTTAAATATCAAGAAATGGTAGTGGAAGATTCCCCTATCATTGACATTCTTCAATGTGATGATGACATTTCCATTCTCTCTTACATGGGAGCCAAAGGTTCTCAAGATTAGAAAACTCATCCGCTAGAAAAATCCAATCTCTTGAATGAATCCACTATCGAAATTACTATCGGAGCACCTCAAGAGCACCACATCCTTAAAATAGGTCAGTCTTTGACACCTCAAGAGCTCGAAGCCTTCACTTCATTTTTTTCCAAACATAGCCAAGCATTTGCATGGTCATATTTGGACATGCCAGGTCTCGACCCCTCCATCGTTGTCCACAACATCGTTGTTATCCCCAATGCCAAACTAGTTAGACAAAAGCTTCATCGAATGCATCCTTGAGTTTCTCTTCTTGTGAAAGAAGAATTACAACATCTCCTATCTCAACTTCATTATCCCCATTGATTATCCCCAATGGGTTTCTAACATTGTACCCATCGCAAAAGCATCCAGAAAGTTTTGTATATGCATTGATTTCTGAGATCTTAACCTCATATGTCCTAAAGATGATTTCCCTCTTCCAAGTATTGACCAACTTGTAGATCTTAGAGTGGGGCATGAGATGCTCTCTTTAATGGACAACTTTTCTAGTTATAATTAGATTCTGATTGCACCTGAGGATTAGTGTAAGACATCTTTTATCACCCCATGGGTACCTTTTGTTATCGTGTCATGCCCTTTGGTTTAAAAAATGTTGGGGCTACATATAAACGAGCCATGACGTATATCTTTCATGACCACTTACATCAAACCATAGAGGACTATGTTGATAACCTCCCAGAAAAATATAAACATAGATGTGACCTTCTTTCAATTCTTGAGATACTTTTCAAGATTCTCATTCGCTTTCTCCCTTCGCCTCAATCCGATGAAGTGTGTTTTTGGAGTTCTTACTGAAAATCCTTGCCTTCATTATCTCTATCATAGCCATTGAAGTTGACCCTGAAAAAATCAAAGCAATTCTTGAAATGCCTCCTCCTTCCAATCTCAAGGAACATCACAGCAATTTTCAAGGTTGACTTCAATTTGTTCATCGCTTTATATCACAACTTTCGATCACTTTATCAACCCTTTCATCACCTTTTTGAAAAGACATAACCTTTGATTGGGATCAAAATTGTCAAAAGGATTTTGAAGATCTTAATGATATTTGTTATCTCCACTAGTACTCACACCTCCATGTGAAGGAGAACCCTTATATTTATATGTTTTGTAATCGATAATGCTCTAGGATCTATGTTAGCACACTGTGATAATCAGGGATGTGAATAGGTCATTTATTATATTAGTTGTACTCTCCATGATTGTGAAACATGATACTCTGAAGTGGAGAAATTGTGTTGCGATATTTTCTTTGTTGCATCAAAACTTCGACACTATCTTCTTAATCATAAAACCTATATTGTTACTAATTTTCAACCCCTCAAAGTGATGCATTCTAAGCCATATCACAATGATCACATCACCCGATGGCTCCTTCTTATAGCCGAGCTCAACCTAGAATTCATTCCTCAAAAGGTAATCAAGGGTCAAGCTATTTTGGATCAATTAGTTGAGGCCCCTCTTTCCAATACACAAACTTTGTCTAATCATTTCCTAGATGAATCAATCAATCAATTTTAGCATGATCTCCTTAAAATGATTCTTTTCTTCGATGGTTCTAAATTCTAGCAAGGTGGAGGGGCAGGAGTTGTTCTCATTCCTCCCGGGATTCCCCAATCCCCATAGCTTTCAAATTATATTTTGAATGTACAAATAATATGGCAGAATATGAAGCCCTTATACTAGGACTATAAAATACTATATTTCTAGGCATTCATATCCTTGACATTTTTGGTGATTCTGAAGTAATAATAAAGTAGGTCACTAGTGAATATCAGTGTAAAAATGATATTTTACAACAATATCATGATATTTCTCATCATCTTATTAAATCCTTTGATTCTTACACTATTCAATTTGTCCTACGTTTAACCAATCATTTTACTGATACAATGGCATTCCTTGCAGCCCTTCTCCCATGGAAAACACAAGAATCCAAGCTTTCAGTTATTATACATCATCGTAAATAACCATTGCATCACATATCTCAAATTCATTTGGTCGAATCTAATTTGTCAGACCTCTGGTATTCACAATTTTTTTATTATTTATCCAAATCCATTACTCCCCTTGATCTTTCTAAAAATGCTAAGAGATATTTTATCCAACGTGTTACTCGTTATGTAATCCTTGGTGGTATTCCTTACAAGCATGGGTTTGATGGTATCCTTCTCCGATGCCTTTAATCCCATGAATCCTCTAGAGCTATCCAAGAAGTTCATGATGGTATCTATGGTGGGCATTTTAGTGGATTATCTATTGTGGAACATGTTCTTTGTCTTGGCTATTATTGGCCTTCTCTAAATCATGATTGTTGTGAATATGTCAAGATGTGTCTAAGATGTCAACAAAACTCTAATCTTATCCGTATTCCTAGCTAGGCTTTACAGCCTTCCCAAGATTTATGTCCCTTTTCACAGTGGGGCCTTGATCTTATTGGTCTAGAAAATCCCCATTCATCACAACAACATCATTATATCATCACTGCTACTGAGTATTTCACTAAATGGGTGGAGGAAATCCCACTCACCTCTACTAAATCTGGCCCAATCATTAATTTTATATATCAACATATCATTTGCCACTTTCGCGTTCCTCATAAACTTATTGTGGATGATGGAAAATCCTTTAAAAACAAGGACCTTAAAAATATTAGCGATACATTTGAGATCCAACTTAGTTTTTCTTCCCCTTATTATCCTCAAGATAATGGTCAAGCTGAGGCTACTAATAAAACTCTTCAAATATCTTGGCTAAGACTATTGATCAAGTGGGATGAAATTGGCATCTCCAACTTCCCTTTTCTCTGTGGGCCAATCGCACTTGCATTCACACTTCCACAGGAGCTACTCCATTTTCTCTTATATACGGCTCTGAGGCCATTCTTCCCCTTGAAGTACAAATTCAATTTTTAAGTGTGTCTATTCAAAAATTCATTTATGATGAACATTATCATCAGGAATGGCTAATGTAACTTGATTTATTAGACAAGCGTTGTCTTCTAGAACTTGAGCACCATCATGTCTATCAAGATCGTATCTAACGTGCTTATAATAAACACATCAAAGAACACGATTTTAAAATAGGTGACCTGGTTCTAAAAGAAAATCAAAATGTCACTATATTAGAAAGAAATCAACGGGAAAATTTGTTCTCTAACCGGATCAAACCATATATTATCACACATAAGTATGGGTCTAGGGCTTATCGTTTAGCCTCTCTTGATGGTAAACTAGAGATTGAACCTCTTAATGCATTACACTTACGGCCATTCTATTTTTAGTACACACACTTATGAGTATAGTCTTATCTTTAGACCATGTCTCCATCAGTATCCACTTTCATCTATCATTGTAATGATTTTGAATTGTGTGGTCTACTGTCACTACTAGTCATGAACTAGAATATGAGTATCATGGCTCTACTCGTAGCATATTCACTATAGATAAATTCTCCCATTTTATGAGAACCCCATGATCATTACATGCATCACCATCTTGTTTTCCTATTGTACTCATGTAGAGGGTCTAGGGGTGTCTCTTGTGCATTCATTCTCCCCTCTTAGGTGGTCTACCTAGCTATCCCCAACTCTTCCCTATGAAAAGATACAATTCATATTTGCAAAGATCAAGGTTATAAAAATACTGATCCTTTGAAGGATAGCTGTGCAAAAAAAATAAAAAATAAAATGAAAATCAAAGCCAAAAGTAAAATCAAGAGAAATAGACCGATCCCTCAAAGGAAAAATATCATATATATTATTCTTTCCATCCATATTATGTATAAAGTAGACCATACCCTCGAAGGATGGCTACTCTAATGTTATGGAATTCTGGAAGGTTTTTCATTGATCAACCTTCCTTTATCAATATTTTCTAAAAGCTTCCCGCATTGATCAACTTTTACTATTGTTCTTTTCCCTTCCCAAAGTTGGGGCATAGAATTAAGGAACACCACCTTTGGAGAACCCTCTTCCTGTGTACAAGTCACATCTTTGGTCCCTTTGTCATGTCAACATTAGGATTATGAGCATCTCTCATCCATTTTTCCTTCACAGTTTTTCAGTATAACTAACTATTGTTGGTTATGTATTAACACCTGATATTGGCTGCAAGTGCAATCTCTTGAGTAGTACCTTTTCTTTTTTACTTCTTATTGGGTTTAAAGCATAACTTTATTACTTGACCCTTACTATGGATATGTGACATTCATTTCATTAAAGTCATATTTTATTACAATTATCTCCTTAGAAAAAAAATTCATGTCATAAAATTTGTATCCATATGTTTACTCTTAAAGATGTCCCCTATAAACATCATCCATAAATTCATGAAATCAATTATTATCTTAAAGAAATATTTTTAATGCATTATTTGGTTTGGGAATTCTACTTGACTTCCATTGCAGTTTGTGAATTCTACTTGAGGATAACTCTCAAGTAGCATTCATTATCCGATAGCTCCTCATCCCCCATTATTGTTCATTATCCTCTTCTTCACCATCTCAAACCTTTCATCCCCATATTTGGCACATCTACCTAATTCCCCGCACATCACAAAACCCTACTTGAAGTAGACATGTCATTTTGGACAAGGTATCATTCGTGATCATATCTGTTGACCATTCCTTCCTCCTAGTCCCCTTTATCAACTCAATTATCTCCTAAAATTAACCTCATCTCATTCTCTACTACTTTTCTAACCCACTTCATCCTTCTCCATTGTTTTTTTGATACTTCACATGTCCTCCACACAAGCAACTAATTAGGATCCTCTTCCCTTCTCTTTTTTCTCACATAAAATATCTCAAGCTTCCTCAAATATCATCTCCATCATCCCTCGTTCGGAAATATAACTTAACCACTTCATACCATTTTTACTATGTCTGGTTACCTCATCTTCATCCACATCCTCATCCACATCCTCATGCACATTCTCTCCTCATCAAAATTTCCCCACCATTCATTATTCCTCCTTTCTTTACTCTTTCCACTTCATTTTCCAGAATACTCCCTCATATCTACCACCATGCTTACTCATCATTATCATTGTTCATCTAACATTATGTCATCGCATCTTCCATTTTTATGCTAAGAATTATCAGTGGACTTCTCCTAAAGTTCATTTATCCCCATTCTACTCATACCGGTTCACTTCTTTTTACCTCCTCCATTTTTACTCCCTTCCTTTTTTATTTTGTGACCTCTGTTTATTATCGGAGGATTTCTCCTAACATTTCTAGGCTGGTATTACCTTTTCATATTCCCTTCACCTTTTTCAATATCTCTATTTTCTTCATCACATACTACATTTTCATCACTTTCTTTGTTGTCCTCCCTCCTCCTTTCTACCTCTAGTTTTCTTTCATACCATTTGTATCATCTTGATCTCCTCTTCTCCTCACACTTTCATCGTACTTCCCCATTGATAACTTGACTCACTAGCATTGTCCCATATTCCTAACCATATCACCATCCACTTGAATTTCCATGCATTTGGTTTCATATTCAATTCCTTTCCTATTTTGGCTCTATCATCCCTTCTTTCCCTCTTATTTTGATTTCCCCCATTACTGAGCTTCTTTCTCCACCACCCCTATCTTCCTAGCTCCTCATGGTTCCTTTCTTTCTCTTTTCCATTGTATCTCCTCCCCATATTCTTTAACTTCTTCATCTTCTTCATCTCCTTCATCTTTCCATCCTACTATACATATTCATCTCTATAATCATCCTTATCTCATATTCTTCACAACTTTTCTTTCTCGCTTCTTTCATCTCTTTCGCAATCCGTTCTTTCTCTCCCTCCATTTTGATCTCCATCTCCCTTTCACCACTTATTTTGTCATTTTCTTTTTTTCTTATTTTTCCTTCATCATTTATTTCTTCCACAATTTCTCCTCTTTATTATCTCTACTACTTCTTTACTATGATATATCTCTATACATTCAAATTCCCTTCTAATCTCTTTTTCCTTCTAATCTTGTCTTCTTATTGTTTAAACTTCATCCCTCTTCTTCTTCTCTACTCTCTTTCTCTATTTTCCTTTTCTCCAGACCCTTGTACCTTACCTATTTATTTCCCCCTTATCTTTTCCACTACCCTCTTATTAAATGTTATTCTCTCTCTTTTGTGCTTTTTTCTATCTTCTCACCTCTCTTATCGTCCTTTTCTACTATTTGATCCCTCTCCTCCACCATCTCTTTTCTACTTCAACCACATCCACTTTCTTTCTATCATTTATCATCCACATCTTTCATCCCATCTTCTTGGGACATTTTTTTCTTGGAGGATACCATAACGGACAATACCTATATGATGTTGTACTCTTCCATGCATATTTTCTCTACATTTTTTTGTCACAAAAGTATCTTGACTTCTTGTCCTACTTATCAAACAAGTAAGACTACTTTTAGCTTATAATTTATCAACACTTATGCATCTTTCTTATGAAACATGATTGCCATCATATTTATCACAACTTTAGGGCATTCTATCTCACCCTTTTATCCTATCTTCTCAACATATGCACATTTATGATTATTCCCCATGGGTAATTTTATTTACATATCCATCTCCCATTATGTCATCTTCGTGCCCTATCATGGGGCACCTTTTTCATTCTTGTAGTTGTCGGCATATATAACTCATTTTGTGTCTTTCTCGTGCCCTTTGTTGGGGGATCACTATCTTCATGTTTTTCCCTTTTGTGGACACATGATTTTACACGATTCCTCATATAAAGGATTGTGCACATCTTTTGTATTCAGTTGCACATATTTTTTGATGTTTTCCTATGACCCATTGGTCATCTTGGTTTACATCCATACTAAAGTGGTCTTCACCTACTCACTAGTCTGTAGAACATTGTCGTCTGTCTCCATTGAGACCGCAATTGTCCTCTACCGATGTGATATTGGAGTCACCACCATACTTTTTCTATTGTTATTGTGATCCTTTTTCACCTGAGGAATCTTGTCTTTTTTCATGTCTTCATCCATCCTCGGACACGTCTTTCATCTAATCCTTTTTTCTTTTGTCTTGTGGATTACTATCGCAAACCACTCAACAAAAGGGGCAAATGTAAACACCAAATTTTGATATCACCTTGTGTTTTGATCTCCTTCAACACGCTTACTCAAATATTGTTTCCTACCAAAAATTCATATTTAGTTAACTAATCTTATAACTATATTAATCTCTTATCACATGCCAAAACTATATTATGCTAAATAATTCATTCTTTCAAATAAGTCATATATTCCTATTTAATAATTAAATAATTCATATATATATATATATATATATATATATATCAACAACCCCACATGTTCCCCACTTAAGTCAAAATAAATTCTCATCTAAAAATTCAATTCCTTCAAATTATTAAATTATCAACCCCACCCATGAAGTCAATAATTCAAAAATCTCTTTATCTCGACAACAAATCCAAAAATCAATAGTGTAAAGTAAGCACATGAATTCACTATTACACCTAACCATGTCCTCACTCCACATCACACCTTTTCCTTTTCTCACATCATGAACCCCACCATTAAATCAACTCTTCATCATGTCCTCTTAATAAATATTAATTTTGTAAATTATACTTATTCGTTAATCCTTTATTTTAAGCCACATTCAAATTATAAATAGGATTCTTTCTCCCCCTCTGAAAAGGAGGAGAATATTCTTGAAATTCTCAAGATTAAAATTCATAATATTTTCTCAAGATTTTTTGTGAAGCTCTAAACCATATTGTGGAGTATTTGGAGGTGAAGCTCTATCGCCTCATGTCGTGAGTCTAACGATCAATTTGTTGTTATATCGGAACACTGGTTTGGTATCATATTTATATTGTTTATTCAACATATTGCAAATCTATGTAGTTTTGGCATGTCATCTTATCATTGGATACTCATTATTTTATTGTGAACACGGGGGTTGATAGCCACCAAGGAAGTTAACGCTTCTTGGATTGGCTTTCTCAAGCAACCCCTGCAAATTTTTATCTAATCTTATTGGTTTCCATCTTGTAGATCTATTTTCTTTCTTACAAATCTATTTTATTTGTGCCTGTATCCACAATCCATATCTTCATTTGAGGTCCTAAGCCCTCTATCATTTAGAGTTTCTAGTGACTTGCAGTCTCAGTGTTCACCCACGTGAGAACTTATTTTCCGGAGAGATTGTATTTTTCATGCAGTAGATGAGTTTTCTGATCTTGAGAACCTTCGACCCCCATGTAAGAGAAAATGGAAGTTTCATCATTACATTGAAGAATGTCAATGATAGGGGAATATTCCTCTACCATTTCTTGATATTTAAGGGGAAAATACCAGATTTTAGTTTGGGCTTGATAAGTCACCGGTCTAAGAAATATGGTTGAAATTAAAAAAATGTTAGGGGGAATAGGAATCGTATCATCTTGATCTTCTCTTCTCCTCACACTTTCATCGTACTTCACCATTGATAACTTGACTCACCAACGTTGTCCCATCTTCCTAACCATCTCACCATCCACATTTATTTCTATGCATTCAGTTTCATATCCAATTCCTTTGTTATTTTGGCTCTATCATCCCTTCTTTCCCTCTTATTTTCATTTTTGCATTACGGAGCTTCTTTCTTTACCACCCCTATATTCCTAGCTCTTCATGGTGCCTTTCCTTCTCTTTTCCATTGTACCTCCTCCCCCATCTTCTTTAAGTTCTTCATCTTCTTCATCTCCTTCATCTTTCCATCTTACTATACATATTCATTTCTCTAATCATCCTTCTCTCATATTCTTCAAAACTTTTCTTTCTCGGTTATTTCATCTCTTTCACAATCCATTTTTTCTCTCCTCTCTATTTTAATCTCCATCTCCTTTCATCCCTTCTTCTATCATTTTCTTGTCTTCTTATTTTTCCTTCATCATTTCTTTCTTCCACCATTTCTCCTCTTTATTATCTCTACTTGCTTCATTACTATGATATATCTCTATACATTAACTTCTCTTCTAATCATCTTGTTCCTTCTCATTTGGTATTCTTCTTGTTTAAAATTCAACCCTCTCTTCTTCTCATGCTCTCTTTCTTTATTTTCTTTTTCTCCCAGTCCCTCGTACCTTACCTATTTATTTCCCCCTTATCTTTTTACTCTACCCTCTTATTAAATGTTATTATCTCTCTTTTGTGCTTTCATCTATCTTCTCACCTCTCTTATCTTACTTCTCTACTATTTGATCCCTCTCCTCCACCATGTATTTTCTACTTCAAACACATCCACTTTCTCTTATCTCTATCATTTATCATCCACATGTTTCATCCCATCTTCCCGGGACATTTTTGTCTTGGAGGATACCAACGACTAACACCTATATGATTTGTACTCTTCCATGCATATTTTCTCTACTTTCATTTTTCACAAAAGTATCTTGACTTCTTGTCCTACTTATCGAACAAGTAAGAATGCTTTTACCTTATAATTTATCAACACTTATGCATATTTCTTATGAAACATGATTGTCAAATATTTATCACACCTTTAGGGCATTCTATCTCACCCTTTTATCTAATCTTCTCATCATATGCACATTTATGGTTATTCCCCCTAGGGCATTTTATTTACATATCTATCTCCCATTATGTCATCTTCGTTCCCTATCATGGGGAACCTTTTTCATTCTTGTACTTGTCGGCATATATAACTCATTTTGTGTCTTTCTCATGCCCTATGCTAGGGCATCATTATCTTCATATTTTTCCCTTTTGTGGACACATGATTTTACACGATTCCTCATAGACAAAGGATTGTGCACATCTTTTGCATTCAGTTAAACATATTTTGATGTTTTTCTATGACCCATTGGTCATCTTGGTTTACATCCATACTACAGATGGGTCTTCACCCACTCACTAGGTCTGTATAACATTATCATATGTCTCCATTGAGACCGCAATTGTCCTCTACCGATGTGATATGGAGTCACCGCTAGATAATTTTTCTATTGTTATTGAGATCCTTTTTTGCCTAAGGCATCTTACCTTTGGTCATGTCTTCATGCATCATCGACACATCTTTCATCTATCCCTATTTGTTTTTGTCTCGTGGTTTGCTATCACAAACCACTCAACAAAAAGGGGTAAATGTAGACACCAAATTTTGTATCACCTCATGTTTTGATCTCCTTTAGCATGCTTACTCAAATATTGTTTCCTACCGAAATTCATATTTAGTTAATTAATATTATAACTATATTAATCTCTTATCACATGCCAAAATGGTATTATGTTAAAGAATTCATTCTTTCAAAAAAGTCATATCATCCTATTTAATAATTAAATAATTCAAATATATATATGGGGTATATATATATATATATATATATATATATATATATAACAACCCCCATGTTCTCCACTTAAGTAAAATCAATTCTCACCTAAAATCAATTCCCACCTTAAATTCAATCCCCTCAAATTATTAAATTATTAACCCCACCCATAAAGTCAATAATTCAAAAACCTCCCTATCCGGAAAACAAATCCAAAAATCAATAGTGTAAAGTAAGCACATGACTTCACTATTACACCTAACCATGTCCCCACTCCACATCACACCTTTCCTTTCCTTACATCATGAACCCCATAATCAAATCAACTCTTAATCATGTCCTTTTAATCAAGATTGATTTTGTAAATTATACTTATTTGTTAATCCTTAATTTTAATCCACATTCAAATTATAAATAGGACTTTTTCTCCCCCTCGAAAAGGAGGAGAAAATTATTGAAATTCTCAAGCTTAAAATTCATAATATTTTGTCAAGATTATTTGTGAAGCTCTAAATCATATTGTGGAGTATTTGGAGTTGAAGATCTATCAGTCTCATATCGTCGTCTAACGATAAATTTGTTGTTATATCGAACATTGGTTTGGTATCATATTTATATTTTTATTCAACATATATTACAAATATCTATAGTTTTGGCATGTCATCTTATCATTGAATACTCATTAATTTATTATGAACACAGGGGATGACAGCCACTGAGGAAGTTAACGCTTCTTGGATCTGCTTTGTTAGGAAACCCCCACATATCTTTATCTAATCTTATTGATTTCCATCTTGCAGATCTATTTTCTTTCTCACAGATCTATTTTCTCTACACCCATATCTAGAATCCATATCTACATATGAGGTCCTAAGCCATCTATCATTTGGAGTTGCTTGTGACTTACAGTCTCGGTGTTCATTCGTGCGAGAACGTGTTTTCTAGATCAATCGTTGTTCCTTGCTGGGCAAGAAAGGAAGCCCATTCTTCATCATGGTGGAATGTGGGAGACTTGACGACCTCAAAAAATGGTGGGCTAAAACATTAATGGTGGCGAGTGAGTAGCAGACATTAGGAGATCTCCAAAAGTCCTCTCCTACCCAGATCCAAGCTCGTAGTCGAAATATATAGCTATCTGAAAGTGCTTGGGGATTTGAGGTCTAATGTGGGCTCACTCTATTTGAAAGATTCTATCCATACAGGGTCCATGTGGCAGTCCAGTGCATTTTGAAGATTCAGCCCCCTCCTTTTGATCTTAGAGCTGCGTCGATGAGACACATGACATCGTTTGGGCCTCTCTGTTTTGTTTGTTCTCTTCCTAAGTCTCTTTATTGGCAGAGAAACTATGCCTGACCCGAGACACATGGAGGGCTGATGCTCATTTGGAGACCCTACTTGGATAATACCCCTAAACTTGTGCCAGACTAACGCATGGGGATTTCGAAGGCTCTGTCACCTTTCTTTAGCTAATTATTTCTGATCCCATCCATTTAGGGACGACTTTGTGGGACCTTGGATGCATGAAGAGTTGGCGCTCATTTAGGAACTACCTTTGGATTTTCCCCTTGAAGGAGCATCGAGGGGACACATGGGTCCTTTTGCGGCCTCTTATTTCCTTAGCTGATTTGGGTCTCAAATCAATACTACATGCCTTGAGCCTTTGGGTGCACAAGGGGGCCCACTACATATAATGCCCAAAAAATCTTTACGAGTGGGACCTTTGTAGCCAACTCCTGAAAGTGTTATAGTGGGACACTTGGTGTCATTTATGGGCTGTCACTCGATTCCTTATGTTGGCTTAGTCCCTTTTGTTTGGTAGGGAGAATATGTCTGACTTATGACATGTGGGGGGCTCGCACTTGCTTGGGTTCTACCTTTGGGGCTTGACCTTTGAAGATGCACCATTAGGACACGTGGCCCCTCCTGTCGGCCTTTGAATTTTTAATGTCGGGATCTGTCCCCTTTTACTCCGACCACGTGGCAAGTTGGCACTTGTTTGGGGACTACCTTTGGAGTCACCCTTTGAAAGAGCATCGAGGAGACACGTGGGGTTTCCACCGCTTCTACTTTCCTAAGAGTCATCCCCGAGCCCGCCTCCCTACATGTAATTTATTCCTAACATGTGGCTTTTTTGGGTGTCGATAGAGATGTGGCTTACTTTTACACTTTTACACTTTTCAAAACAAAAGCCAAAATTCAAACTACCTTTGAGACCCACCTTCCTACTTTGACTTGAAACATGGCTACATGTCCCTTTGTAGGCCTTAGGCATTTTTATTTTATTTGTCACAAAGATCCTTCGTGGACCAATGGGCCCGTAATTATAAATTGTGCTTCCTAGCGAAAAGTGTAAAGTGCCAAGATGTCTCCCCAGCCTCACCGGTCCACAATCTTCCCCTTTGGTGAAAATTCTTCCCTAGGCCCATTGGCCCACTTTTAGTAAAAAATCCTTCTAAGGCCCGAAGGCCCGCTTTTGTTAAAAAATCCTTCCAAGGCTCGCCGTCTTATAACATACAAAATATGAGAGTTAGAAGGACTCTTTTATATTTTTGGAAAGGGAAAGAAATTTCCTATCTAATGGAAATGCTGTTAGGGGACCTTAAGTGCTTAAGATATATAAAAATTGAGATTGAAGCACAAAAAGGGAAAATTGGTGTTAGTGGACCAAAAATAAGTGTGAGCTTATTTTGGTAAACAATTTGACGACTCATGGGGATCACTTTCCTACTAGATGAAATTATCAGTTACCTTAAAGCATCCATATGGCATGGAGTTATAAATGATAGCCTAATATTTATCTTTGAACTCTAGAATATGATCCCTAAGCCACTTGGAACACCACTAAACTAGAGCTGACCTCACCAAATGCCATTTCCAATGCACTATGAATGAATAATAAAATACCATAACACACTATGTACAAAACATGAAATAATACACACCCCAAGTGGGATATGCTAAGTGTGCACAAGAACTTCTTTTGCTAAAAAAAAACCTACTCCTACTCCTATGCTAACCCTAACAAAGAAAAGCTAAACAAAACTTGTTATAGGAAGGGAAAAATAGCTTCCCTTTCTCAAAATAGGCAGCCATGTAAATGATTTGGCACTAAACATGGATGTTAAAATGAGTGAGAAACTGACTAGAGGTCGATCTTCCACCCATATCATCAAGGTATCAACATCAATAAAAAATGCCTCCTCAAGGTGATTGAAATTGGACTTCTGAGGTGTTGATGATGACCCTTGATGCTTTGATACTCATCCTCATACCCCATAGTGGGCATGACTAGTATTGCCTTCTCCCTTGGCTCCAATGAAGCCAAGTACCTGATTGGGCATGTTCTAATCTGATGGATGTGCCCATTTCTCTATAATTCAACTCCAAACATGGAGCCTTCCTTCTAAACTTCTTGATGGATGGTGTGGAAGAGATGATGACATCCTCTTGCTCTTTCCCTTCCTTCTCCTATTAATAACATGGAAGATTTATATCTTCCAACCTTGGTTCCAAAGGGTTGTTATGAAGTGCATGATGTTTTCCTTGAAATCTCTTCCTTCATGGCAGCATGTTCATGTGCTTTCAAGGTGGATGATGCAGAGAAAATGATGTGATCTCCTCGGGATCCTTTCCATCAAAGCAATACTCCAAGTCTCACACACAATCTGCCTCCTCATTGTCTCTGTTGCATGTGCTCAACCTCCTCCATGGTGTTCTCTTGATCTGCAACTAGCTCACCATGGTTCCCCTCATCCTCAAACATGAAGTTTGAAAGCTCAAACTCTTCTTCAAATTAGAGCTTGAAGGGGATGAAGTGGGAGGAAGAGTTGAAGGTCCTTCTCTAGACTACTCTACACTTAGAGCCTTTGGAATTATCTGGTCTCATCTGTGATGGGTGCATCAATCAAATCAGGCCCTTTAAATGAAAGAAAAAAATATTCAATTATGTTTTCTTCATTAAGTTGTCTCAACTTTGACTTAGAGTTGGTTTATCCTACTCTTCTAAAAACTCAATCTTTCACCACTCGCGGTCTGACCCCGGCCTCCTATGAAGATTTAACCATCAACAATATTTTTGTAACCACAAATATGAGAGCCTAGCTTGCTTGCTTTTGATCATTTCTTCTTTGTTTGGCTCTCCTTGACTAGTTTCTTGAGTTTCTACCCTACATGGACTCAGGAAAGTAAAAGGAGTGGTGGGCGAGCTCTCCACTAGTTGTTGCTTTATCTGTGGTGGAGGGGAAGGTATTTCCTTTAGATCTTGTGGGGGACTTGGGTTTGTAAGAGAAAAGGGAAGAGGAAATGAGATGAGATGGAAGATTAGGAGATGGAGAAGGGAAATCAACACTTGGGGCAGCAGATGGGAAGCTTGGAAATTGAAGCTCCAGTTGAGATGGTGTTGCTCAGGGAATGGAGAGAAAATTACCAGATGATGGTATAGGACTTACCCATTGCCAATGCTCCCTTGACACCAAGTTCATAGGCCTCTATCTCCTCGGTCCATTGTGCAAGTGGGGTAGCATGTCAACCATGAAGTCAAGCTTCACTACGGGCTATAGTGTCTTGGAAAAGGGCCTCCCCATGGACAAGGTGTCATACAACCAATCCTAAATGCTTTCATCTATGTTATATCCCTTGACTACACCACGCTAGCCTCCATTCTTTGGATCTTCTCCAGCAAACCAACATTCTCCATATAGCTATTACCATTATATGCATCCCCTTGTTCTTGATAAGCTTTATGGCCAAAATGGTTTTGACCCTGCTCATATGGGTAAGCATAATGGTTCTAGATTTGATCATAATGTTGATCTAGAGGAGTTGGGAAATACTTTGGAGGTAGACTACACCGTGATTGTCAAGTGTGAGTTCTAAGAGGGAAATGAAGTCATGATTGTACAACTTCATGGAATGGGAGAAAATGGAAGATATGGAAAGAAGAATGGATGAAAATAGATGGGAGAAGGTCTGTAACTTCAGAGTGGGTTGTTGACTAGATGGAGTCACAAAATGTCTTTTTCATGTGCCTCTAAAGGATGAATCTCACCAAGAACACATCGATTTGATGAAATGAAGTTGTAAGGTGCTTCATACCTATCCCACTGGGCATGCCAAACTATTAGTGTGGTTGCATGGTGGCTTAAGATTTTCTTTTTGATAATGAGACACCTCGGAAAGATGAGAAAATATAACTTTAGTGTCCCATCGGGAGTTCCAAAACTATTAGTGTAGAATCATAGCACCCCCAAATGGCCTCAAGTTTGAGTGGGGCATCTGGTGTGATTGCACAACATGGGACCATCTCTCAAGCTATGGGACTTGCGAACTTGAGATGGTCCTCTAGAAAAATCTGACTCTTTTTCCTAAACTACCTGCCACAAGCTACTTTAGTGTAGATAAACTATCTAATCCTAATCTAACCTTCCAAGGACCAGGAGAGAGAGATGAATAAAAAAAGCCTACACTAAAGGGGTGATACACCAAAAAGGGAGGTGCTGGTCACTAATTCAAATGCCTGAACTAGAGAAAGGTGAGCAATGGAAAGGATGGATAGATACGTCACATACCAAAGATACATTTCCCATAGACCACCACTTCAACCCATTAAACATAGCTACCAAAACATGTTATAGACATCGAGGTATTCACAGTATACTCTTCAATGATGAGAGGTGAGAAGAGGTAATAAAATAAGAAAAGGATGGACAAAATACATCATGAAATAGATTTTATTGCTTCAAGAGTTCACATGGTACATCATTAGTGGGAAAGAGGCAAATAAAATTGCATTATAGAGCCAAGAGAGGAGGCTCAGACTCCACATTACACCTAAAGAAAAAGAGAGGGGGGAAGGAAAGAATGATGACCAACCCCTTGAAATATGTCCCTCCTTTACAATATATAGAATAAAGAGAGAAGGAGAGAGGTAAATTTGAATTCTGCTTCAACCACCCATGTAAGAGCAATGAATCAGACCACTCCAACCACCCTAAAAGCATTAAAATCCACCTACAACAATGATGGGATTTACTATAGAACCCATGTTCCCATCACTGTTCCTTGTTGGGAAAGAAAGGAGGGCCATTCTTCATAATGGTGGCAGGTGGGAGACTTGATGGCCTCAAAAAGTGTGGGATGAAACATGAATGGTGTAAGGTGAGTGGAAGGCACTAGGAGCTCTCTAAAAAGTCCTCTCTTGCCCTAATCTGAGCTCCTAGTCGAAAGATATGGCTTTCTAAAAGTGCTTGGAGATTTAGGGTCTAACGCAAACTTGCTCTATTTGAAAATTTTGTCCATACAGGGTCCACGTGGTAGTCTCATGTTTTTTTAAGATTCAGCCCCCTCTTTCCGCTCCTAGAGTTGTGTCGATGAGACATGTGGCGTCATCCATGGGCCACTCTATTTCTTTTGTTCTCTTCCTAAGTCCCCTTGTTGGCAGAGACATTGTGCCTGACTAGAGACACATGGAGGGCTAATGCTCATTTGGAGAACCTACTTGGATTCTTCCCCTAAAGTTAGTGTCAGGCTGACGCGTGGGGCTTTCAAAGGCACTTTCCCCTTTCTTTCAAAGATTATGTCTAATCCCACCCATTTAGGGACAACTTTGTGGGCCCTGGATGCATGGAGAGCTGGCGCTCATTTGGGGACCACCTTTGGATTCACTCCTTGAAGGAGAGCTAATGAGACACGTGAGTCCTTCTATGGCCCTTCTTTCCTTAGCTGATTTGGGTCTCAAATCAATATTATCTACCTCGAAGCCTTTCGGTGAGCAAGGGGGCCCACTGCATATAATGCCAAAAATCTCTTTACGGGTTGGACCCTTATAGCCTCCTAAAGTGTGACAAAGGGAAACTTTACATCATTTGTGGACCGTCCCTCCATTTACTAGTGTTGGATTAGTCCCTTTTGTTTGGTGGGGGCCATATGTCTGACATGGGACATGTGGGGACTCGAGCTTGTTTGGGTCTTGCCTTTAGAGCCTAACCTTTGAAGATGCACCGTTAGGACGTGTTGCCCCTCCCATCGGCCTTGGAATTTTTAATGTCAGATCTCTGTCTCCTCTTGGACTCGACCACATGGCAAGATGGCATTTATTTGGGGACTACCTTTGGAGTCTCCCTTTGAAAGAGTGAAGAGAGACACGTTGGGCTTCCACCACTTTTTCTTTCCTAAGAGTCATCCCCGAGCATGCCTCCCACATGTAATTTAGGCTTGACACATGGCTTCTCTAAGCATTGACGGAGGTGTGGCTTACTTTTTATAATTTTACACTTTTCAAAACAAAAGCAAAATTCAAACTACCTTTGGCAACGACCTTCCCGCTTTGACCTAAACATGGCCACGTGTCCCTTTGTGGGCCTTAGGCATTTTTCTTTTTTTTGGCGCAAAGATCCTCCATGGGCCCACAAATGTAAATTGTGCTTTTTAGTGAAAAGTGCAAAGTGCCAAGATGTCTCCCCATCCCCACTGGTCAGCAATCTTCCCCTTTAGCGAAAAGTCTTCCCCAGGCATGTCACCTATTATTTGGCAAAATAATCCTTCCAAGGCCCGCCGGCCCATAAATTGTAAAATATGAGGAGTTAGAAGGACTCATTTATATTTCTTGAAATGGGAAGAAATTTCCTATCTAATGGAAATACTTTCAGTGGACCTCTAGTGCTTAAAATATACAAAAATTTAGATTGAAGCACAAAAAATGAGGAAAAATGTGTTAGTTAACAAAAAATAAGTGTGAGCTTATTTTGGTCAACAGTTCTTGCAATTTTTCTTGGGTCGTATTCTCATTACATGCATGGCTAGGATTTTTTTTTCCTTCAGATCTGAGAAATTATGCTCTTAGTTTTTGTTTTCTAGTTATGAAGATCTATTGTGTTCACAAAATAAGCTTCTATGGATCCATACGTTCCTACCTTCCATTTTTCCTTCTCAAACCATTTCCTCAAGTCAAATTCTTTATATTATGTTCCTCTTGTCTACCGACCTACTGGGTTTGCTCTTTAATGTTCATTTGGTAGAAGGATTCCAAAGACTTGTTGTCAATATCCTTGATTCTAGCTATTACTTTGAAATTTGTACTCTTATAAGAATTGTGTATTAAGTTGACTCATCGTAGTAAATGTAAAAGGGCTACATCATTAGAACTACATAAGTTGTGGATTAGATAAAATTGTTGATTAACTAAATATGGGTTATTTATTTTATTGTACACATGATTGTTGTGCATGACATGGAAAGATAATCAGATGTTTGAACTTGTCTTTTAGAAATTAACTCATATGTTTTTTACAAGTAATAAAGTGTTGGAATTTTGTGAGGTTATTCTTTAAAGTGATAAATAGTGGTTAAGTAAATGATGTTGGAATTCTAACTATAAATATATTGGATCATTTGACTTATTTAAGTAAATGTTTATTGATGTTCGAGTATTGGATTTCAATCATATAATCTATGTGATTATATGATTGAAATCCCAATACACTCAACACTCTATTCTAGGCTTATCGGGTCATTTACCCCACTTGAATGTTTCTTAAAAAAATTGTTCTTGAAATAATGTTCATAACGGGTTTTATGACTTATTTCTTAATTTTAGCATGATTAATGACGTTGTTAGTATTTTAGAGCTTAGCACCATTTCATTAAATAAAGGTTATTTTTATGATATTGTTAATGGTAGCATATTATTCATATGTGTAGTCTTTATCATGCTTAGTTCTCATGAACTGACTGGGGTTATAAATGTGTAGATGGTCTTTATGAGTAGAAAAGGAAGATTTGAATCGGTGTTGAAAGTGAAGTTTTTTTGTTCATGTGTGCTTAAATATGTTGAAATACTCCAAAATCTTGTTTGTTTGGAAAGTTAGAAAGGCACAATTGTACTTGTGGAGTTGTGGTGTCGTAAGTGACTGAAAAAAACACTTGTAATTAATTTTTGCAAATGATATAACCAGATCGCAACATTTTTGTGAGTAATTTACTATATTATAGCTATTTTGAAAGATAGATTAGCTTGGGACTGACCAATATTTTTTAACATTTTGTTTCAAATTAAAACTATACTAGAAACTTTCACCACACTTGGGATTGTGTGTTGTGTTGGATAGAAATGATGCAACCTTGTATAATTTTTTAATAGGGAAATGGTAAACTTCTTCTTGAGTTATAATCTTGTGTAGTAAACCCTTCAAGCTCATGGCAGTAATGAAATGCTAGACATAATAGGATGTTATTTCAATCCTTATTATGGTTTTAAAAATCTATTCATTCAATTATATACAATTTTATAATCAAGTTGATGAAATAAAGAGTTTTTAAGTAGGATAAAGGAAATTATCATCTTGTATCAATATATATATATATATATATATATATTATCACTCTAAACCTATGTTGGTAGTATCACCTTTTGAGTTTTTGGGATGTAAATTATATTAAGTTCTAAATTAATGTAAGGTAATTGAACGGTGTATGAGGTCTTGTTATATGGGGTAATTTGTTTGGAACAACATCACAAACTAACTTATCAAGTTATAAACTATGAATTGTAATCATTACTTATTATTCTTATGCTTAGTACCTCCTTTGCTTAAGCAAGCCAAGTTTATTGGGTTTCCAAATCCGATAGGCTTGTTATCATCTTCATAAACACCTAAATCGGGATGACCTAGTTTACCTTATCCTAAAAATATGTTTTCCCATTGGTTGTATTGTTAGGTGTGCTTTATGGATGATGTCTACTTCTGGGTCGTGTACTCAGAAAACCAACCTATTTCATATTATAAAACCCTCTTGGACCAACCTCTTTGTTTTTCTTAATCCCTAACTAATCATGAATATCACCTTAAGTGATGGAATATCATTACTTGTGTTATTTGTGTATCATTATCAAACTTTTAGTGGCATTAAGTTAATCAGTTAGGAAAATAGTGTGTTAGGTTCTTTTCTGATGTATAATCTTTTTAATCATGATTAAAAGGATCCTTGTTGTGTTGCCTTTATGGAAAATTGAACAAGATCTTTCATGTATCATGTGCCAAAGCTCATGCTCCAAGATCATAATTCTTTTGTTCTTTTTCATATTCCATTCTAAATCAATCTATTGTGAGCTTCACCTCAATTAGACTTGATTTTGTTTTTCTATCCTAACGAAGATTGTTACAAGTTAGGATGTTTTCCCTTAGAAGGGAATCCTGAGAATTTTTTTAAAGTAGCCTTGAGTTCATGTATTAGCCTTGTGGAAATTGAATACCCCTTCTATTAATTAAACAAATTAAACAAGTAATTTTCACATTAGAGATGATTGTAAGCTAATTACTCAATAGTATAAAAGAAAGGAAATATAGCTCTTGAGAAGAATTGATGAATCATATCATGAATCTTCTGAATGTAATTTAAGAATTAAAATATGTTTTAGGAAATAACAAACCTTATAAATACTTTCCTCCTTGACCATAAGTGTGTTCTTTGGTGGCACAAGTCTATGATGTCTTGTCAAAATGGGAAGGGAGCAGTTTCTTGTTGGGTGTCATAGTTTCCCTTGTACATTGGTGGTCAATGTTGTGTCAAGCTTTTCAAGATTTGTATAGCCATTATGACCTCTTGTGGTGTCATTTGGTTCAAAATAAATTTAAAAAAATTCTTGACCTTTCCCATATCTTTGTGTGTGTGTGTGTGTGTTTTTACGGGTGTTATAGTAGACTTCTTATGATCAACATATCCTACATAGTTTGAATCATTATATCCCTACAAGAAGATTTATTCTTATATTTCAAATCATGATCAAATTTACCTCACACATATCTAAGAACATGATTTTCTACTACCGAGTGAAATTTCTCTGCTCCTACACAAATCTAAAAATATAGCCAACAACAAAGCATAGGTTTCAGATAGTATAAGTCAAGTAAATGAAACTTCTCATAAGGTACATTGGGAATAGAATCTACTATAGGTGAATATTAGAATCTATAAATTTTCAAACCTTTCTGTTTTTATTGAAATAGGCTTACAATATCCCAAAATTTTCTAAGTATCTTGGCATTTTTCATTTGGAAGATAAAAGTGTTATACTTCTTCCTAATATCAAAGCCAGACAATAGTGAGGTAGCCCAAAGTTTGTCAACTTTAAGGATTTATTCATATCATTCTTAACATATTTGATGAGATTTATAAGATTCATTTGATCACAAGATCATTTACATATAAAATAAGAATGATAATCTCTATCTCTATATTCTTAATATATAGATTTGAATCTAAGGGGCTAGAGTGAATCCATCCGGCAATAGGGGATCATCTATTGTAAATTACCATGCCCCGGGTTCTTGTTTAAGTCCATACATACACTTTATTATATGGCATACCTATTAGTATGTTTGTCATCATAATTTATTCTATGTTTTTCATGTATACTTCATTGAGATCATCATTCAAGAAAGCACTTTTATGTAGACTAGGTCGAAGCATATAACCATGTCCCACTTTTTTCAAATGTTTTTACTTCAAAATAGTTCTTGAACAAAAACATGTAAAATGACCAATCACGTACTTTTAAAAACTTAAATATACCAAGGTTTGAGGCGTGTATAACTTATCTAAAATTTATAAAATTTTATAGTATTATTAAGATTTATTTAATAGTCATATTTTAAAATCTTTTTGGCCACCAAGTGGGACATAACTACATGTTATAACCATCCATCTATTCAAGTTTCCATATATTTATTTATTCCATTACATACGTAAATCGAATCGCTTTTGATCTTTGTATTGGGTGTAAATATATCCTTGTAGTTAATTCCTTATTGTTGAGCATATCCCTTTAGTTATTCATGATTTTTACTATTGATAGATCCATGCATCTTGAAATTTGTATTGAAAATATATTTGCATCCAATGAATTTATTTCCTAGTCAAAACATTCCCATGCTCAATTCTAAATCAGGTCCAAACATATTTCTCATCCTGGCCTTCTTCCATTGTGGTTGAATTAGCTCCTCATGATCTATATCAAGTTCATTGTTGTAAACGAAAATATTCATGAGTGTGAGATTTACCTCATTTCTCATCTATCTTATCATTCTGAATCATGATGTATCATTTGATGAATCATGTGGGAGTATCTGATGATTCTTCAAACCCATTTAAGAAGATGATGTTGCTATTAATTTGATGAATTATTATCCTAATGAAAAATACCAATGTAAAATTATCCTTGAGATCCTATTATTATGTGAACAATCTTCATGTTCATCATCTAACTATGAGACAATTATGTGAGAGAAGTCCCATAATGATTATTCTTTTATGGGAATGATTCAAATGATGACTCATCTAAAAAACCATCTCAACTCTCATATATATTTTGTCTTAGAATCCATGAGATGATATTCCCTTGAGAGAGTAATTTACCCTAGTAATACACACTAAATGTTTTTGGATTTATTTCTTCCTCTCTTCTTGGGACATGTATATATATATATATATATATATATATATATATATATATATATATATATACATGTCATACAACCAAACACTATAGAGATAGGAGATTTAAGGATCGATATTATTCCATACATATCATACCATTATAATCAGCTATATATGGGGCGGTTTAGTGTTGTGTTATGTCGCGATCCTTTAGGAATGCCAAGAATTTATTTGACATGATTTCCCCCCTCGATTTGAGTGGATGAAAATACGGGGCTTCTTGACATGCTAAAAAACATGCTATAGAAGGTTTAAAAATTTCTAAATACTTCACTCTTTTTATAAAGAAATAAAATCCATTTCTTGTAATAATAGTAATTTGTAAAAAACTTGAGGCACTGAAATTGCTGAAAGGAAGCATGAAGGGTTCTAGACAGATCATTATACATGACCTCAATATTGTTCTTGGCATGGAAGGAACTCTTCTCAAATAGATGCTAATGTTAATTTCATGCTAGATATAAAAAAAAAATACATAAGGAGAGGGATAATGGAGGAAGGCTAACTAACATCTCCTTCAAGCTAGGAGGATTGAAGAAAATGAGATAAATTTTCCATATGAATAATTATAGAGTATAATAGAGTCCACTATAGAGGCATATAGGGAAACTATAGAGGATGAAATTGCATCTAATATAATTAAATTATCCTTCAAAAAATATTTAACAATTATTGTACCTTCTCATGAGATCAAAAAATATTTTATACCTTTCAACCATAAACTCCACCTTGAGCTTGTGATTCAAGAGATGAGAAACATATATGTTATTATTGGTTTAGTTAGGAGCATAGAACATCTCTGTGAGGGTACAACATCACATCCCGAGAGGAATGGTGACATTATCTATTCCTTCTACAATATACTCCTTTTTGTGTACAATTCAAACTTGATCTCTAGTTCGTTTGTTAGTCAATGAGTCAACAATATTCCTATCACCCATTATATGCTTGTTGGTACTTAAGTTAATCAAGAAAACATTTTTGATGGCTTCAAATTTGGGAGATTAAATCTATGTTTTGGTTTGTGCCACAATTAGCTAATTTTGGTACTTCCTCATCCCGAATCACCATCTTTATGGGTTGTGACATGTCCTTTGTACTTCTTTTGGAAAGTAAGTCATATGGATTATTGATAATTACTTAAATGAGATGATCTCTCTTTATAGGAATTTCATTGATTGAGGCCATTATACCAACTAGCAATGTTCTGTGTATTTTTGGTGCACATGTGACACCATAAACTCACTATCTGAGACATCTACTATTATGGTTGCTTTTGGTAATCCTATTGTTATCCTTTTCAAGACTTGTGAATATCCTGTTGCCTCAAAATAAGTTCCTTATCTTCAAAGTCCTAGTGTACTATCTTAATGGATTCTTCATTTGTGATCAAATTAACTAGTTATACAAAGGTCACCATGATTTTTTTAATCACTATTGTGACAAAATTCTAAACTAGGAAATAAGATCTATCAATGTGAAATTTACTAGCATCATGTCCTAGAAATTCTCTCCTATCTCTATAATCTATGCTCATATTTTAGCCCCATGACGTAAGAACTTCTCTACTTTTTAGGAATTTTTCATAGTGAACATATGAAGATTTGACTAGGGATTGAGGATCTTTGTCAGTTTATTCACTTTTTAGATGGTTGAAATGGAATCCAAAGCCACCTTTGATGTCATCACACCTTGTACATGTGATTTAACCTTGTCTTAGATACAAATTATGATCAACATCATGGATTATTCATCGATATTTTCATACTTTGTCTTCTCATCTAAGCTAGTAGGACATGCTTCTTTTTGAGTTACAATTACACATAGCTCCTAAAAATTAAGAATCATGAGCACCTTCATCTTCCAGACAACGTAATTTTTTCATTTCAAGATTTGAGCTTCGAGAGAAGTAAATTGGATTAAAATATGGATTATCTTTATATTCTTCAATGTTAACTTCTTCTTCTAGATGTGAGGTAGAGGATGTGAAATTACAAGGTATGTTTCCTTTAGATGTTTTCTTCTAGACAAGATTCACACTTAACAAATAGGTATTCATACATTAGAATGCACTAATTCTTTAAGATATTCTCGATGCTTTGGGCTAGCTTCACTACATTTTTAATACTATATAATGGAAAGTTTGAGTCAATGATATGTTGTGGTGGTAAGTCTTCCATTTCAAAGGATACTTACTAGTAATTTTTATTCAAAGTTTTTAAAATGTAGGAAAAATAGGTCAGTTTAGTATTGGATGACAAAGTGGATTCTTTTGTCATGAAAATTAGGTTGGTAATCAGTGTGAAGAATCACTTGAGAAATTTTATGAAATATATTTTAGCTCAAATGCGTTCTTGAGATGATAGAGAAGGTCATAATACTTTTCTCCTATAATAGGATCTCTAGATTTCATAAGTACAACTAGGTTGATATGTTGTGGGATTACCCTTATGGGAAGGATATTTATTATAGGCCTACCACACAATATTATGAGTAAATCAAAATCATAGATATTTGTAAAAATTATAATAAATTCATAATATTTATGTGGGGTATCTATAAATGTGATATATATGATGGGAGAGGAATAAATATGGTGGTAAGAGCTTGATCTCGATGAACAATTATAATAACTTTCAATCAATGAATAATCACAAGAATCATTTCATATTCTATATGGGTGGCATAAATGGAATATAGAAAGTTTGTCATAACAATGGTTATTATTTAAATATCTTATAATTACAATAAGGGTTTTTAGAAACCCTAAAACACACATCGGATGTTAAATGTAGATTGAAAATATTAAATCATATGGGTGAGGAGTAAATGTACGTGGTGTATATCAATAAAAAATAAGGATCACTAAAATATAATATTAATTCTCTTGTTAATTATACTGTAGATGTATTAATTTTGTAATAAATGTATTAAAAGTAATAAATTCATCAATCATAGCCCTAAAATTTGTAAGAATAATCATATTTCTCAACAAAATTCTAAAATGGAGGGTAAAGTGTAATTAGGTTTAGGAATTAGACCATATTATCCCCACTTTTTCTCATACTATATGAAAATAGAAATAAAATGACTTACCCAGCTTTTATAATGTGTGGTTACTCTTCTTGTTAAAATTTATGATCTTAACTTAAAATGATGCAGGTTTATTTGCTAAGGAATAAGATCACCAGGAGAATCCCACATGTATTAAAAGATATGTCATTTGGGTTTGAATCTAAAATATTAATTTGACACCTACTTCACATATTTATTATAATTAGTTTAAAATATTAGGATCTTCAGATGATACCTATGTATTTGTTTATGCCTTCTCTTTATCATTAAGCCCTAGTTCTCTTCATTTTGACCAAAAGAGGAATAGTAAAATTTGAGATGTACTGATCTCAATCAACCCCCTAATGTGATCATTAAAATGCATAAAAATTACTTTAAAATAGGATAAATCCACTTAAATATCACCAAAACCTAATGATGTCTAGGTTATAAAATCTAAACAAGATGGAACTCTTGATTCAAACCTTCACACTTAGAGATTATTGCTTTGCTTTCTTGTAATTAATAGATATGTGATCAACGACATAAACATAGATGCATTTATATTTGAGTAGCAACGTTGTAACCTAATCTATAATGAAGGTTCTTAAATTCTTGGATTAATATCCTTATTAGAGTATTATATTGATATAAGATCCCTAGATTTCCCTAGTACATAAAGGTGCATGCTATTATATAAGAAACTAATTCAAATTATTTCCCACCTAAAAAATCCTAAGTTGACTAAGGTAGCTTATGAATTTAACATAGCCACCATGTATAGGGACATGTCCGTCATCCATGGGACAAATTCATCGATTAAAAATGTTTGAAACTGATAAACCTTTCAATTATGAAGATGGAACTAGATATGTGACAAGATATAGTTTTTGGAGAGTCTACAAATGTGTTAAATATAAGGTGCATTAATTCTTGAAATATCAAGGTCAAGAATTTTTTTATCTAGTGAATGTAAACACAAAATCTACACACTTGGGTACATTTATAGGTCATAAAGCATACTAATGTATACATGATTCCTAAGAAAGGAAAATAGTGGTTGAAAAATCCTTTTGGCTCTTTGATTACATTATCTCACGTACTTTATTGGTCCTACACATCTTAAAGCTCAGCCAACAGATCACTAATTTATCTTTTAAGGATTTGGACACTAGCGCTTAGTTAGGAAAACTAACGCCTAGGTTCTCCTATCGCTCCTAGGTTATCCTGCCCTTCTTTAATTTTTTCTTACTCTTTTTATTGTATTTTAATTTTTATTTACCTTTTAAAACATTGGATTGGCCTTTTAGCTTCCATTTATGAAAATCAAATAAGGGAATCATATATATGCTTGGTTATTTCTCTAAAAAAGTTCCAAACACTACAAGAATTATCAATCATCACCCGAGCTTACACAAAAGGCACAAGTGCATTATAAAGCATATATATAACACATCCATACAAGGGACAAGGGATGCAACTAGCTTCATACATAACATAAGAAGGGAGTTCATTATATTCCATTACAAAAATTATACAAACTTGGTACAATCTATATCGATCCCACTATCATTGGCTAACTTACACAACGGAAACCTAGGGCATCATTAGACACACAAGAAAAGAGAACAACATGGATTTTGAGATGTACTACAATGCTCAGTCCTAAGTTAATTCTTTGGGTGACCAGTGGGGTCAATAATTTGACTCCATATTCCTCATATTTTTATTATATTTGATGTGGTTTATGGGAATGTGTACAAGTCATCTATTTTTCAGGTTACAGTTATAGATGAAAAATTACAAGGAAACCAAAGTGATAAATAACAAGTAGAAGTGAAGATTCTCTAACACAAAAAAGAACAGAACCTGAGCATCTCAACAGACATAGGCACCCAAATTAGTTACTAGCGGTTGGGGTGATCCATTCTTCCCATGGGCACTTCTTTCCTATGTATTTCTAGGGTTCTGAACCATCATCGAGTCTTCATGATAATGTTTCCTTTTAGATCTAGCAGATACTCAATCTAGATCATTCCCAAGCTATGCACATAATCATCTATTTCATCTTTCTCCTTTCATTTCGTTAGGGTTGTACATCATTAAATTCTTATTTGTTGTAGATATTGTATATAATTATTATAATATCATTTGTTATAGTACTTAATGTGAAATTAAAGGTTTAATTCAATTTAGTTTAAATTTTTGGTGATCCTGTACCGTTATTCAAGAACTAGATCCTTGTCTTCATCTTACCTCCTCCTTTCTTCTCACCCCAAGATCCTTCCATTATCAAAAACATGAGTGTCACCCTCCCTACTTGCTTACATGCCAATATCAAATTTTAAAACAAAAGACAAACATTTTTTTCTATCACTTTTCTTCATCTAACACTTTTCTAAAATATGTTTATCATAGATTCACTACACGAAAATGTATTTTAACGAAGAGAATATTACTTTTACCTTCACTAAAATTTCTTATCCATCTATTTTAGATAGTGATCCACATTGTTATATTCACTTTATTATTCATAATACAGGGGTAAAATTAGATTTAGTTGAGAATGGATCCAGTTTTATTATTTGCAATCTAGCATTCCTTCACCAAAGTAGCCTTTCTAAATCCTCCTTAACTCCCTCATCTATTTCTATTCATGACATTGATAATATCCCTAAAGGGGTCTTAGGGACAATGAAACTTACCATTATTGTAGGGCCATGCACTTTTCGCTCTCTATTCCAAGTAATACCTAATAACCTTAATTATAATATTTTTATTTTTTGCCCTTAGATCCATGCATGTGGTCCCTTAAACCCTTCATATGCATCTTAAATTCTTATATAAGAGCATAGTTTATAAGGCCATAGTAGACCACTCTCCAATTGTATTTTTAATATTATTTATCATTCACCAAAAGTGCCTCCGTTTATCACAACTCCTCCTAATTTATATAAGTATGCTCCCATATATTAGTGTATGTGATGTTACGATTTTAGTGGCACTGGACTAGTCAAATATTGAAACGGAATGAAATAGCTTCTTTCCATTCCCGCATAATACACCAAACTCGGCATCATATATCTCTCTTCATCCAATCCTTTAATTCACGCCACACATTCTCTTGAGATTTACACTATTTGACATAGTCATCATCTTCCTCATTTATACCCTAAGTTTATTGATGATTCCACTTCCCCACTTTCCTTGAATGCGATACATTCCTTACTCATAATTATCTATTATAATACATGGGGACCTATGACTAGTTCCCATCTTACCATCAAAGAAAGTCTTTTTCATCTATTCTCAGTGTTATTGCTTACTTTTTCAAATTTGATCCAACTAACACCAATATTGATACTCTTCAAACTATTCCTACAGATCCATACATAGAAGACACATCCACCCTCTTAGCTAAAAAACTATTTAGTATAACCTCAACACAATTAAACTTATTATATGGTTATATTAGCCTCGTCTCTTACGCATTTCGAGGAATTTCATATCAAACAAATTCTTCACAAATATTTAGATAAACTTGTATGGTATTATAGTGATATGTTCGGTATATATCCTTCTGTTTCCATGCATAATATAATCCTCCACCCTAGCACCAAACCAACACAACAAAATATCTGATTAATGCATCATATGGCCACATTAATAGTAAAATAATAAATACATCAACTTTTTGATATCAATTATCCGATGCCATTGAATACCCCATATTTTTTTTCCAATATAGTTCCATTTATGAAACTAGATGGCAAAGTACATTTCTACACAGATTTTTGTGACCTTAAAATTGATTTCCCTAAAGATAGTTTCTTACTACCACACATTGATGCCATAGTTGAATCTACTATTGGATATGGCATTCTTTCATTCATAGATGGGTTTACTAGTTATAATAAAATTTCAAACAAATGTGCTAATAAAGAAAAATATAATTCACCATAGGATGTGGTACCTTTTACTACATTTTCATGCCCTTTGGCCTTAATAACATTGAGGCCACCTATCAACATGCTATGACACATATTTCATAACTATACATAAAAAATCATTAAGGATAACATTAATGAAATACTTTCCAAGTCCCAACATCATGTCATCCATACTCATGATCTCCGCACACTTTTTGAAGGACCATGTCAATAAAATGTAAGCTTAAATCCAAATAAGTTTGTTTTTGGAGTTATGAATGGAAAAATACTCGGTTATATTATTTCATAGCACATATTTTAGATTGTTCCAAAAAAAATGTGCAATAGTTAACATGCATCCTCCATGAAATTTACATCAACTACGTTCATTAGAAGGAAAAATCCAAGCCATCTGTTGTGTCATTACCCAGTTAGCCCAATAACACATCCCTTCGCATGCCTCATGAAAAAGGATTATAAGTTCATTGATGATGATCACTTTTATTGTGCTTTTGATGATATGAAAACATATTTGCTAAATCCCCTTGTTATTGTGCCTCCCATGGCCGATCGACCCTTCCTATTGTATATATCTACTACATTGCACTCCTTAGGATCCATTCTCACACAACATGATGATTCTCATCATCAACAGTTGTGTATTACAATAGTCACACATTACTTTCCTACAAGTGCAATTATAGCTATATTTAAAAATTACGCCTTGGCCTCGTATTTGTTCCAAATAAGTTATGAAATTATTTTCTCAATAGCAAGATTGATATTATTATCAAAGTAGATTCATTATGATACCTATTATCCCACACACACCTCTCTTGATACATTGCTCTCTTGGTTATGTTACTCACATAATTTGATTTCAAATTCATCCTACAGAAATCCATTGAGCACCAAGTTATCCCTCACAAAGATAATTTTCATGTTGTCGCCATGGCTAGTTCCACCTCCCTCATCCCTCAAGATGTTATTGATGAGCAAACCACTTTTATAATTCATCAATTAGACATCCATCCACTGATATTATGGATTTGAAAGCTTGCACCATTAAATCAAACAATGATTTTTGGAATGATTCACACAAATCTATAACTTGTTAGATTGAAAACCATCCCTTATGACCTTCAACCCCCATGATTCCTGTCATTTGTGAGGGTAAGCCACACAATATGTAATTATTGGAGCCTTGTTGTTTAAGAGGTCATTTTATGTCCATTTTTAATGATTTTTATGCATCGTTGACAACCTTTGGCAGTATATCAATTCCATGATAGCATGTGTGGCGAGAACTTCGCTAGAAAAGCTATGTCTAATAAACTCTTAAGAAAGGGTTTTTATTGGCATACTACGCAATAGTATTATTTTAAATATGCCACACACTATGAAATAATTCAGAAACATTGTAACCTTCATCATGCACCCACGTATGAGCTCCAACCAATCAACAAGCATAATGGCCATAAGCACCATTGCAAACCACTACAAATGATAAAATCAGTCAAATCATTACTTCCCACATCATCACATGCATTGGTATTTCATCATCCATTGTCACTTATAATAGATCTTATTTCAAAAACAAGGATGTCAAAAATATGTGTGCAAAGTTTAAAATCAAGTAAACCTTTCCTACCCCTTATTAGACAAAAGGTAATGGTAAAGTGGAAGCCCCTAAGAAGACCATTGTCAAGATATTGCAAAAAAATGTTGACACTAGTGGTACCGATGGGCACAATTAAATTTTATATGCTCTCTGGGCCTACCGGATGTGCATTCGAATTCCACCAAGGTTAAACCTTTTTCACCCATATACGACACTAAGGTTGTCATTCTCTTAGAACTAGGAATACCTTCATTACTTGTGTCACTCAAATGAATTTTGAAGTATAACGAATATTATGAAAATTAGTTTCATGAGCTTGAAATACTTGATTCTTATAGTGAAAAATCCTTAGAACATCTCCATATATATTAGGGATGCATAACAAAAACATATATAGTAAAAATAACGTCCACACAAACTTCATATTCGTGATGTTGTTCTAAAAGGAAACCAAATAGATACTAATGTTGATGTTATAGTAAAATGGAAATTTAAACCAAATTAGCTCGGGCACTATGTCATTACTGCCAAGCTTGGGTGTGGATTCTATTGTCTTGCTATCCTCCTTGGAAAAATTCTCAAGAACCCAGTTATTCTCATACACCTTAAGTGATATTATGCATAAAAATAAAAATTTCCCTCTATGACACACTCTTTTCCTATAGTTCATTTGTGACAGTTGAGTGTGTAATTCCTCTATGAAACTCACTTGTCAAATCTTGGCTACTCATGCTCCATGCTTCATGTTCATCTTTTCGATTATCACCGCATCTCTAGTAAACATACTTTATCTTCATTACTTGATGATGTACTTATGTTCTTGAGTTTCATACATGAATATCAAGGGAATAAAATGAACCTTACTCACACACTTAAGGGGCATCACACTTTCTACCCCATCACTATAAGTTATCTCTATCATTTACTCTTAGCTTATGTAGTATATTTTGTGCTCAATGCTCCATGATAAATATTTCCTACGATATAATCTCAATCACATATAATACCTTTGTTACAGGACGATGCACTCTTTTTTCATAGGTAATAATTGACTATTAAGGGTGTAATTCCTAAATAAACATCATCACACACACATCCTCTAGGTGTAAATCAGATCCTCCCATATACACATCTTACATATTGCAGTAAACCATAACTTTCAAATAACATATTCACATCTTGATTGTACTTATTCTTTCTATTTTATCCAATTTACATGTTACACTTTATTTCCTATGCTTGTTGGATACTTAGTACGTCATTATCTTTTTCTATACACACATGCACATTCACATGGTATCTTGAAGTGCATGAAATAGTTTAAGAGATTCTTAAATAATGCATGATGCTTGACACTACTATTTACCAGTCCCACTAAGGCTCTTGGGGGCATATACCTTAACTACTTTCCTACTACACATCACAAGTCCTATTGTTACAATATTTAATAATTTTTGTTACTATAATTTTTACTCTTCACTTGTATATATAGGGTTTAACATACTACTTATCTTTCTAGCATGCTAATGGGTGCTTCATGTATAGCATTTTCCTTGTAGGACTCTATAAAATCATGGTTATTCTTCACTTTTTTCTCGCTATTGTTTTCTTTTGTTTATAGGACATTCTCTATGTCATGCTTGTTCAACGTATGCTTATGGCCACTTCGGCCCTAATTTTCAGGTGTCATTGTGAGCAATGTCCCATGTATACAACCCCATTTTCATGATATATCTTGTCTTTATATTTTCCATCTACATTTACTTCTATTAAATACTATCTCTTTTAAACTAACACTTGTTTATATTATATCGTTGTTTTCGTGTTTGTTTTTTTCTACCATGCACAAGCCTTACCCCCTACAACTATCCAATTTCAGATATGCATATACTTTTCATGTCCTCTCGTTTGGGCTGCATCCACCTACATTCAACGTATGCACCAAAAATGAGGGGGCATCAACTGGGTGAAGAAATGACCCTTCCAATGTCTTTGAGCTCTAGAATAGAACATTAAAAATATAGAATTGGCAGAGGAACATAGCCGCATAGTGTTTGTTAATGAGAATTGAGTCACAAACACATAGAAAACACTAACAGATAGGAACAATGGGTGCTTGTGTCCCATCTAGGCACTTGTGTGCTAAGGAAAAATATAGAAACATTCTCAATTCATCACATTTTTCATAAATATCTACAATATCAGGAACTTGCTTTTAATTACAAAATTCATTCAATTAACTAAAATTTTGTTAAAATATGGTTACAGGTTACAAATTAGAACATTCCAATCTGCAGTGGAAATTTATGACGCATCATGGAAGGAGATAAAATATGACCTCTCTCCCCAACACACTTCTCTTGTCATGAGATCTCCCAAAAAAAATCTCTTGGTGTAATATCTACCAAGAAATGTGTCCTTCGCATGAGATCACCTAAAAATCATACTTGGGATGAGATCACCTAAAAACCTCACCCTTCAAAAAAAATACACTCAAATCTAACAACATCACCAAAACAAAATAGCAAAAATTTCTATGCTATACACTCCCATGCATCAAGTGCACTCTTTCCTTGATTCTTACTTTCTACACACTTTTACATACTATACATATGCTATTCTGAGTTTTCACATATGGGACTTTGACTACTCTTTCTCACTTCTTCTATAGGTCCTTCCCTTAAAGAAGAAGCTCGCACCTACACATACACTTCACCGCTAAGGTGTACCTCCCTTTCCTAATTTCCACACTTTACATTATGATCACTTCACACTAATCGTGCACTCGACACTCTATCAGATACACTTCCCTTTGGTTTGCAAGGTAGACATATTCTATCTGCTTGATCTTGTTAGGTATCCATTCAACTAAATAAAGTGGGGGAAAATGTAGACAAAAAATTTATGGACTTGGGTATGTTTCTAGGTCCTAAATCATAGTAATGTATACATAATTCTTAAGTATGAAAATAGGTTGTTGAAAACTCATCTATTTATTTGATTGCTTTATCTCTTACACTTTACTAGTCTTGCACATCTTACAAATTTGTCAGCACTTCATTGATTTATATTTTATGGCTTCAGATACTAACACCCAGTTAGGATAAAAGCACCTAGGTGCTCTTATCCCTCTTGGTTATCTCCTGTCCTTCTTTATCTTCTTCTTAGACTTTTTGGTCTCTTTTTCTTCTTGGTCACATTTTAATAATTTAGGTTAGCCTTTGAGTTTTCAATTATAAAATTCAAATAAGGGAATCATATATATACTTAGTTATTTCTCTCAACTAAAGGTAAAAGCACTATATGCATTATCTATCATCACCTAATATTTCACAAAAGGCTTAAGAGAATTAAAAGGTATACATCTACAACATCAATATAAGGGACAAGGGTCGCATCTATCTCCATACACAAAATAGGATGGGAGTTCATTCTATTTAATCACACATTCTACATACTCGGTTTAATTTATATCTAACTATCATTATGTAACTTTCACAAGGGAAACTTAGAGCATCATTACACACACAAGCATAATAAAATACATGGAGTGTGAGATATAGTGCAACACTCAGTCATATTTTCACTATTCAATTGATCTTGCCGAGTCAATTATACTCTCATTCTATAAATTTTTTAGATTCGATTTGGTTTTGGGCAAATGCACATAGTCACCTATTTTACAGGTTGCAGTAACGATGATGACATTATAGCAAAACTAGAATGATAAAAGTGATGAGAAGGAAAGATCCTTAACCTTAAAAGACCGAACTCGAGATCTTAGCGGACACAACCACCCGCTTAAGTTAGTAGTGCCTAGGGTGCTCATGTCCTCCCATGGGTGTTTCTATCCTATGAATTTCTACATTTCCAAACTCTCATTGAGTCTCGATTTTTTTAACAATATGTCTTAGATACTCAATCCAAATCATTCATAAGTTACACATAATCATAAGTCATCTTTTCCCCTTCATTTTATTAGGGTCTTACATTGTTAAGTTCTTATTGGTTGTGCATATATGTATATAATAATCAAAATATCATTTGATATGGTATGTACTATAATATAAAAGGTTTAATTTATTTTATATTAAATGAGTGGAATCAAATTCTAAAATAGAGCATGAAAATTTTAGTTTAGTAAATAAATAGATAAATGAGATAATGTTAGGATAAATGCAAAAGATATATTTGTAAGTTTAAGGACGAATTTCGTCATAATAATATTAGAATCATTCAATGAATATATTATGTTTTTATAGTAAAAGTAACTATAAACTTATACTTTGACATTTATTCCTTAGAGGTTGAGGGCGCTTGATTCTCTCATTGATATGAATCATGTAGGTCACCAAAGTGGCAAATATTTCAATGTCTAGTTTTTTAATTATAATATTAAATTGGAAAAAATAAGTATTGGCTAAAAAAATAATTGTAAAATCAAAAATCTTTGATGGGTGCATAGATAGTGATATATTTTTATTCATAAAACAGAGTTTCACAAATTAACAAAATCATTATCTAAATACTCCTCCATGCCATGTTATGCCAAAACATGAATTCTAGAGACACCATAGTCAAATGTAGTGAATGAAAGTAAGCATATACTATATTATGTACTATTGACATATACATCATTTTTAATACTCATAGTATATAAATTTATGCTATACATTTATTTAGGGTATGTAAATAAATTTATAGGAAAAATAGGAATGCTTGTGATGGAAAAAATGTAAATGCAAAGACAATTTCATGTGTTCATTTTTGTTTCACAAATAGGGTTTGTCAATGTTTTATCATCTTATATATATATATATATATATATATATATATATATATATATATATATATATATATATATATATATATATATATATATATATATATATATATATATCATCTTATACCAATTTATGAATGCTAGTGACACCATAGTCAAAGGTAGAGAATTAAAATAATACTATACTAGTAGGAAACAATTTACTACTTATGACATTACATGACCTATATTATCCAAAATATACATATTTATAGAATAATTATTTTTAGGTATCTACAAACATTCCTAGAATAATATAAGATAAATGGGTGTGATGGAAAATACGTAATTGTAAATACTAGGTCATGTCTTAATTGTTATGTTATAACTAGGGTGTGTTAATGTGGTACATTAAAAATATATGTTTTGTATTAGATACAATTTTATTTGTAATTGAGCCTTAAATATTTTATTTCGTATTCGTATGGTTTTTATAATTGTTCCTATGGGCTATATAATAACTCAAAATTTATACATCTTATTTTAGTGTCTTCTATTTTATATATGGTATATAAATTTACCCTAGTATATATCTTAGGGTTTACAAAATGTATCTTAAAATATATGCTATGGTTTATGAATTTTTCACATGATAAACATTTAAATTTCATGTGATTTGTATTTTTTATCTAAAGTTATTCATCAAATTTAGGTAGAAATATGTAGACATGTAGTTTGGAATTTTGTGTATACTCTTATTCTTCTATCTTTTCTTGTATTGGAAGGATTTCTTATAGTTAAAGTTTTGGTATTTCACCCCACAATGACTCTGTAACTATTCCATTTTTCCCACTATTGTTCCTTTTATTTTCTCAACTCCTCCTCTCCTTCCATTTTTTCATGTCATTTTCTTTTCAACTTTTTACATTTGTTATTTTTATTGGTGCTCAATTTGGTCTCGCCTCGTTTGTCCTTGAAATTCTTCGGTTTGTAGGGCTCTGTTGTTTTCTATCTCCTCGTATTGTTGCATAAAAATTTTTTTCCTCCATTTGGTCATTTATCACCCTTCATTGGTCGAGGATCACTTAGAAGTCTAGAATTTGTTTTTTTGTTCCTCTGTCGTATGAAAGAGTCTCAGAATTTGGGCGTAAACTCGTTTTTTTCCCTTCCTTTCATTTTCCATAGTCACGTTTTGTTGTCCCTATCTTTATTGTCCCGTATCTATGAAAACATGATTGGATGTGGCTCAAAGGATCACAATTGGGTCTTGTATCATTTCCAAACTCTCTCCTGAAGAAAGATTCATTTCTCGGCTCAATGATGATTTTCCCGCATTTTACGTTTTTGTGCAAATGCAGGTAGTCACCTATTTTACAGGTTGTAGAGGGTAGATGATGACATTATAGTGAAACTAGAATGATAAAAGTGATGAGAAGCAAAGATCCTTCAACCTTAAAAGACTAACTTAAGCATCTTAATACCCACCTAGTTAAGTTAGTCTACCTAGGTGCTACCTCCTCCCATGGGTGTTTCTATCCTATGCATTTCTACATTTCCAAACCCTCATTGAGTCTCGATGACACTATTTTTAACAATATGTCTTAGATACTCAATCCAGTATCATTCATAAGTTACACATAATCGGATAAGTCATTTTTTCCCTTCATTTTATTAGGGTATTACATTGTTAAGTTCTTATTGGTTGTGCATATTGTATATAATAATCAAAATATCATTTGATATGGTATGTACTATGATATAAAAGGTTTAATTTATTTTAGATTAAATGAGTGGAATCAAATTCTAAAAATAGAGCATGAAAATTTTAGTTTAGTAAATAAATAGATAAATGAGATAATGTTAGGATAAATGCAAAAGATATATTTGTAAGTTTTCGAGGACTGAATTTTGGAATTCATAATAATATTAGAATCATTCAGTGAATATATTATGTTTTTATAGTAAAAAGTTACTATAAACTTATACTTTGACATTTATTCCTTAGAGGTTGAGGGTCATTCTAATTCTCTCATTGATATGAATCATGTAGGTCACTATAAGTAGAAAATATTTCAATGTCTAGTTTTTTAATTATAATATTAAATTGGAAAAAATAAGTATTGGCTAAAAAAATAATTGTAAAATAAAAAATATTTGATGGGTGTATAGATAGTGATATATTTTTATTCATAAAAGAGTTTCAAAATTAACAAAATCATTATCTAAATACTCCTCCATGCCATGTTATGCCAAAACATGAATTCTAGAGACACCATAGTCAAATGTAGTCAATGAAAGTAAGCATATACTAGTAGGTAAATATGTACTACTGACATTACATCATTTTTAATACTCATAATATATAAATTTATGATATACATTTATTTAGGGGTATGTAAATAAATTATAGGAAAAAATAGGAATGCTTGTGATGGAAAAAAATGTAAATGCAAAGAAAATTTCATGTGTTCATTTTTTTTTTCACAAATAGGGTTTGTCAATGTTTTTTCATCTTATATATATATATATATATCATCTTATACCAATTTATGAATGCTAGTGACACCATAGTCAAAGGTAGAGAATTAAAATAATACTATACTAGTAGGAAACAATTTACTACATATGACATTACATGACCTATATTATCCAAAATATACATATTTATAGAATTGATATATTTTAGGTATCTACAAACATTCCTAGAATAATATAAGATAAATGGTTGTGATGGAAAATACGTAATTGTAAATACTAGTTCATGTCTTAATTGTTATGTTATAACTAGTGTGTGTTAATGTGGTACATTAAAAATATATGTTTTGTATTGGATACAGTTTATTTGTAATTGAGCCTTAAATATTTTATTTCGTATGGTTTACTCAATTTATCGTATGGTTTTTATAATTGTTCCTATGGGCTATATAATAACTCAAAATATTTATACATCTTATTTTAGTATGTCTTCTATTTTATATATGGTATATAAATTTACCCTAGTATATATATTAGGGTTTACAAAATGTATCTTAAAATATATGCTATGGTTTATGAATTTTTTCACATGATAAACATTTAAATTTCATGTGATTTGTATTTTTTATCTAAAGTTATTCATCAAATTTAGGTAGAAATATGTAGACATGTAGTTTGGAATTTTGTGTATACTCTTATTCTTCTATCCTTTCTTGTATTGGAAGGATTTCTTATAGTTAAGGTTTTGGTATTTCACCCCACAATGACTCTCTAACTATTCCATTTTTCCCACTATTGTTCCTTTTATTTTCTCAACTCCTCCTCTCCTTTCATTTTTTCATGTCATTTTATTTTCAACTTTTTATATCTGTTATTTTTATTGGTGCTCAATTTGGTCTCGCCTCGTTTGTCCTTGAAATTCTTCAGTTTGGGCTCTGTCGTGTTTTCTATCTCCCTGTATTGTTGCATAAAACTTTTTCCTCCATTTGGTTGCCATGATCAGTCCCTTCGTTGGTCGAGGATCACTTAGAAGTCTAGAATTTGTTTTTTCGTTCCTCTGTCTATATGAAAGAGTCTGTAACTTGGGCGTAAACTCAAGTTTTTTCCCTTCCTTTCATTTTCCATAGTCAAGTTTTGTTGTCCCTATCTTTTTTTCCCCAAGTATCTATGAAAACATGATTGGATGTGGCTTAAAGGATCACATTTGGATCTTGTATCATTTCCAAACTCTCTGTCCTGAAGAAAGATTCATTTCTAGGCTCAAATGATGATTTTCCTACATTTTACATTTTGACGGGTGTATTTTTCCTGTCAAATTTACATCTCAACATCAGTGGAAATGTGGCCCTTTTTGTTTGGATGTGGCTCGGTGGGCCACTTTGAAAACTCTAAGGCTCACTTCAGACTCAAATCTTGTCCAAGTGGAGGGCCGACACTCATCTAATAATTCAGGCTTTTGGTTTGGCCTTAGAGTTACGCCGGGGAGACATGTGGAGGTTTTCGCTACCTTGCCCAGACTTGGGAAAATTTTTCATGTGGATGGTACATTTTTGATGGACCATGGAAACATGTGAGGGTTGGCCCTCATTTGAGGATCCACCTCAGGGTCCCACCTTAACAAGTGCGACAAAGAGACATGTGGAGGCTTCTGCCTGCTCCGCTCTATACATAAACTTTTGAAAATATTTTTGAAAGGACTTGGACACGTGGAGGGACTGCGTTTGTTTGGGGACTAGCCCCTAAGTTTTATTTTGAAGAAGCACCAAGAGGACACTTGGAGGCTTCTGCTCACACTGCCCTTTGCTTGGACTTTTCAATGACCAAAGAAAAATGTCTCGGACCCTAGACACATGACGCCTTCCATTGAACCTTCAACTATTTTAAAAAATTCGAATGAACTGAGACACGTGTTAAACCCGCACTTGTTTGGGGTCTCTAATTTTAGGGACTATCTCAAAATGTGCCATTGAAATACGTGGATGGCTATGATATAAAGTAGAAAAGGGGTAGAATCAATGGTTACTTTGTATTGTGTCTGTGTTTCTACCATTTTTGCTCCAAGACTAATAGAGATATGAATACACACTTTTTTCATCATTTTTGATTAAATTACTTGTTGTCTCTATCTATAAAGTTCCATTGAATGGATTCAGACCTTAATTTATGAGTCCAAGGATTGTTAAGATAAATATTTTGAAGTTGGAACTTCTCAAACACTTGCAAAAAAAAGGAATTACTAGAGAAGCTGGATGCGGGATATAGTTGTAGAGGAAAGAAAGGGAAAAGGATGAAATAATGAAATTTGTAGGCACAAAAGATGAAAAATTTGTTTCCTCAAGAGCATAAAATATTACATGTCAAATACAACTGTGTAGAGCCTCCAAAAAATGATTAAAAAGGGGATTTCTTGCATTACAAAATCAAAATGATTAAAAAGGGGATTTCTCACATGATAGAATCATAATGATTAGAGGGATTTGCAAAAAATTTGTGACATGGCATCCTAGTCATTAGTCAAGGGCCCAAGAAATGTGATCAATTCATAATTGGTCCACTTGGCAGCTTTCGGATCTAAATTTGTTAAACATCATTGTCTTAAGCAAATTAGTATCAAGAAAAGGTCACTTGAATATTATTGTCTTTTTGGGGGGAAATTTGAGTGAGTGAAATGTATAAATGTAATGAGAATACTCTTGCAAAGGGTTGGGGGTTGAATTCTTAAGAGAAAATTTGAGAAAGTCATCTTCCTAAGAGACCAATCCGAGATAACCTATTAATTCTTTCTGTGTTATATTTTCTATCACGTCAAGTTGGTTGTATATGTATAGCCATTGATGAGCATTGATATTACTCTGGAACCTTTCCCCTATTGATGAATCTAAACAATTTTAAAATTAATTTGTGTTTAATCTCTAGGAAATTGTGTCTGCTTTATTTCAAAATGTCTGCAAATGGTTTATTTTTTTCCTATTACAATTTTACATTGAAATCTTTGTAAAATCACACAGGATCTTATCCCTATGAAAATTTAGTGGCATTTACAATTTCATTTTAGGAAGAGCCTTCATCCTATGATGAGATAAACAAATTTAAAATCACTCCATTGTCATTTGTTGATAAAGATTGTTTGTAAGTCTTTGGGTGTACCTTAGGTGTGATTGATCAAAGATTTTGGTGTTTAATTGAGTCTTTTAACTCAAGCCTTCATGCTAGATTCTCAAATATTGTGTGAAAACGTGTTGATCTAGGCCTCCATTGAAGCACACCTTCTAGTTGAAGGAACATCTTAACTATTCTGAAGCTTTCTATTGTTGAGTTGTCCATTGTTGTGAAGTTTCTCAGAGATCTGGTATAATCAAATTTATCCTACTTAATCTCCCACCAAAATCATTCAAAAACCATGAATCCATCCTGAACTACCCTTTTTGCCCTATATATCAACAAAGGAACAAAATCTATTTACTAAAATATGTAGAACAATAAGGATTTCTTAATATCTTTAGTAACCTTAGCTTTGTGTTGAAAATATCTCCATCTTTTATAAGTGACAACTCTTAAGAGTTAAAGTATGGATTATTAACCGTATTTTCCCAAGGTTTTCTTCATAAAATTTATGAAAAAGGACATCTCCATATCCTACATCAAACAGAGGTTACTCTACGGGTCCTCTCACCCTGGTTGAAAGGCATAGCCTAAAGTAGTGAGGATAGGTCAAATCCTCTTGAAGGTGTTATCCATCTCTCCACAAATTTGAGTGATAAAAGGGCTAGTTAGATCTCATCCCCAGCTACAAAATGACACACATCATGATCTATCTATCTCTAAGCTCCATGCCCAATCTATGATGTTGTTTATCTTGAAAGGGAGAACAAATTTGGATACCAACAGTTTCCTTTTTCCTCTCTTATCCTTTTCCTTTATTTTTTTCTTTCTCTTATTTTGTCCTTAATTTATACTTCCTCCTACTAAATTTTTGAAAATAAGTGGTATGTCTATTGGGATTTACCCTATTATGTATTTTTGTTTCATTTTGTAGGATTTGTGCAAATATAAAACAAATTGTGCCATATTAGCCCATATTTTTCTTGCATATGTACAACACCATAATTTTATAACTAAGTAAAATATTAAGAATTATATTTTATATAATTGATAACTAAAGATCCAAGTTAGGTAGGAACCTTGAGTCTAACATTAGTCTCCATTTTTTTTAACTCCATTATGTCAAACTGTCCCATGTGATAGATGGTTTGTGTTGATTTTTAGAAATGGACAACATATGATTTTAATGTACGTGTAGCATGATTTTATTCTAGATATGTTTATGATATTAAATATTTCTCATTATTACTATTATTATCTTTAAGAAGTACAAAAAAATGGTATAGGGATTGTAAAAAACACGTGTTATATTGTAAATGATATCAATAGGAATATATAAGGCATCATGATGGAGATTTAAGAGGATTACATAAGAAAGATGTTATTCCTCTAATATTATTTCACTATTGTCATAAGAATGTGAAATAATGTGTTATTTAAATCCTTTTGGTTACTTGTTTTCTACTATGATGATTACAAAAATGGTTCCTATTTTGTTTTATTATCCTAAACCTTTTAATTTGATTGGTCAATGATTGCGTATATATGTAAAATGCAATGACTTCTTTTTCTCAACTTATATAATTTTTTTTTCTTGTTATTATACTTTGAAAGAATGTGTTACTCAACTCATATATGGTAAATAAATAACTCAATATCATATTATATTTTTATGCTTCTAATTTATCCATTCACACTCACAAATGTTCCATCTCAGCTTGTTATTGATACTATTTACAAAATGTGATGATTTATCATTTGATTTCTTCTACATTTTTTTCTTCTCACAAGGCTTTGAGAGAAAATATTACTCAACTTATATTTTCTAAAATAAAAATTCAATATATAATTGGTTTTTAATGGTTGCTACTTATTTATATATTTTTCTAAGACATTCTAATTCAAATTATCCTGATGTCATCTCAAAAATGTGATTAAGAAAGTTTTGGTTTCGCACAACAATTTCAAGAAATGTGTTATTTAACTCATATTTATTACCTTTCTTAATATGTATATATTTTTTGTAATTGTTCTTACTCCTTATGTTAATCTTCCAAATCCTTCTAGTTCAAATTTTGAATGACACCATCTACAAAATGTGATTGAATATATTTTCTCTACTTTTATAGGGTTTTTCATCACTTGAGGATTTTCTTGATACGAGATATCAATATTTATTCAAATTATGTTAAGTATAAAAGTTATGATGGTTGTGTCCAAAGATTTATATTGTATTATGTTAAAAATTGATGATTGTATTTCTCTTGTCTAAATTTATTACTTATAATGCCATTGAGTGTTTGAGATACATTTAATCCAATGTTGGTTGTGCACGATTATCTATACCATGTTAAAAAAATATTGAAAAGTATTTAAATGTCTCCCAAGCATTCCATTAGGATTAATTATATTTTGTTCTCCATCAATTTCTAAATTTTGGATCATCATACTTCATCTTGTAGGTTGTGATGATATTCTCTTATATTATTATTTTGTAAATGTCTCTTTCTTCTAAGATGGTATGTTGACTCATTTTTAAATATATTTTTTTGTGAATGTTTTGTACCATCAACATCCAATGCATTTTGACCTGAATTTTTCAGTGTTTTGAGTACACGATCTATGTATATTGAATTTTATTCTTTTATATTAATGTCAACATTATAATTTCTAAATGGTGGTTCCTCTATAATGTTCTTAATGATGAATTCTTGTCTATTTTGTCTTTCTACCTTTTTTAATTGATCTGAAATTTTTTCTATTTAATGTTGTTCTTAATACATATTTTTCATCTCAATATATTTTTACATTAAATGTTATCATATAATATATATGTGTTCTCTCTTTTCTACATACATTTTTTCAATGTAAATTCATCTCGATGTTCTAAAAATATTGGTCTATCATTAGTAGATGTCATTTTCTTTTATCATCTCTTTGTTCATACATCATTTAATAATATTTTTGTATGTAATATTGTCGTTCCTATTCTCTTTGTTTTTCATATTTAATATTCTCTTCATTTTATTTATTTTAAAATTCAATCTTGTTCTAGCCATACCTAAAAATGTAAGAACAATGTATGCATATTTATGCATTTATATTTCATTAATAGACTCAAAAGTGTAGATATTTTATTAAATATATTAATACATAATATAAAAACAACAAAATAAATTGATACATTTGCATATAGTAGGATTTTAAATCAAACCCATTACTTATGATGATAATCAATCCAAAATGGTAGGAAGAGGTGGGATATAATGTTGTGATTGTCTCAAATTTCATTCTATATATTAAATTCGATGTCCATTTGACGGTCACTTAAGATTATTTTATAACATCAAGAAGTCAATATAAAGTAGTAATATCTTGCTACAATAAAACTAAGGTGCGGGATATAATGGTGTGACCAATTAAATTTTTTATCTCTATTAAAATTTATGTTCATTTCAACATCACTTAGTAATATATTTTTTATACAAAAGAGTTCAGGGCCCTTTTTTGAAAAATATTTGTTCCCACCAACAAGTGTGGAATATGATGAAAATGTAATGTAACTATTAATAATTTTTATATGCATAAAATCAAAGGTAAAATCCTAAAAAAATGATGTCTATCGACATTTTTCAAGCATATGTAGTTACGATAATTGTACTAGATTATAAATGTTAGTAGATACCAACACTTCACTATATGAATTAAAATACAACTAAATGAAAAGAGAAAATAACTAGCCTAACTTAATATTTCATAGAGTAGACATGTATCCTAAATGAAATATATATTAACTTATTGTTATCTTATATGTGTGATTAACTAAAATAATAATATTCTAGTTTAATATAATGCCACTCAAAGTAGTAAATAACAACTAAATAAATTTTAAAAATAACTGAAACAACTAAGTAAATAGAATTGTAAAACCATAATGTGGAAGAGAGGTTAAGATGTCCTTATCTGATACACAAAGGTGCGAGACTATGTTAGAATACAAACCAAGTAAACATGAGGAGGAAGAGACCACACATAAGCATGAGAAAGTACAAATCTAATCTCTCTGACTGGACAAGGGATCCTGGAAAGTGGCAGGGCTCTATGGGTGCCTTGGTTTGTGAAAATGTCCTAAATCCCTCCTCTAAGGTGCCACTGGATTTTCACCTATAGTTATTTATATTGAAAATAAATTCAATGGGCTACATCATATGTCATTATAAATTAGAGATGAAGGAATGACCTGCAAAACCCTAGACAAATCATCAAAACCCTAAAAAATAAATATGCATATGAAGGGGTCACACTCTCCTCAATGAGAATAATGGTGAAGTTACTATTGTGGTAATCACACTTTTGGAAGTAGTGAGTAATAACTAGATGTAGAATGTAATAAATTTGTGCATAGAAACAATAAAATCCCCTCCTATTAAGTTTGATGCAGATGAGACAGACTTATGTGCGTTGTGATGTAGCTAGATGGATGGAAATGTAGGTTTAGGTTCCTTTGATGGATGTAAATCTAGATGGTGATAGTATATGCTTAGTCCTAGGTCCCTCATTATGGTCCCATAAATTTTATATTTATATGGTTCTCTAGTTGTAATTTTGTAATTAACCTCGATAAGTCCACCAATACAAATATGGAAAGTTCAAATAGCTAGAAAATGACCATATGATGGAAATAAAGTACAAAGAGGATCAAGGTGCCTAGAGGGGCCTAGGGTGTATGGGGCACCCCTGTCTAGCTAAGAATAGTCAAGAATAGGAATAACCTGAATGAAAAACATATCAGGAAAGTATGGTCAGAGGTTCAGAAGTGATGAAAAAAAATAAGTAAAAAGGCCAAAATACACGGGTTAATTAGTACTTTATTCACACAAATACCATATGAATAGTAGTATGAGACCAAGAGTAAATATCGACTCAATGTACCTGATTTAGTGACTACATTTTCCCCCACTTTATTCTGGTGAGCAGATTCCTTGGAAACATAAATTGAATAAAGGAGTGTATCTAATAACCCATGTTAGTTGGTGTAGAAACACGCTAAAGGACTAGAAAAAGTGTGGAAAAACAAAAATGTAGAGCATGAAGACAAAATATGAAAAAATAGTGAAATGTGATGAGAGTGAACTTAGAGCGGAAGCGCATGTGTAGATTCAAATGTGTATAGTGTACTATTAGAAATTGGAATACTGAAAGGGGGGCTAAATAAGTGTTCAGTTAAACCTTAAACTAAAATCAATTATATTGGTCACTTAAACACTAATGCACATAAAAATAGAAATAAAATTCACACACACAAGAGATAAGAATTTTTAATTTGGAAACCCAAAGTGGGAGAAAACCCGATGAACCACAGTACTATAGGAAAAAGTTTAGAAAGTTTTGATTTACAAAATAACTAATGAAGCTAAAACTTCAAGTCAACAAAAAACTTTACAATATGAAAGTCACAACTTTCCAGAAAGAAAATGCATCCTAATTAGATTGAACTATAACTTAGTAAGTACAAAAGAAATCTTGCCAAACTTCAATATGGATGCTAATAAACTTGATAGTGATCCTAAATTAGCAACCTAATTTTCACAATTCACCTATAATTTGATCAACATAAATAACACCATTCACCTTACACCTGAACCTTGCATGTCATGTTTTCCTTTGCATGTAAAAATGCCCCTATAATTCTAATTTGTATTTCATAGATATTTTGTATCAACTTCTAACCTCTATAGCACCCTAGTCTTTGATTTTTGTAATCAAATATATCTGCACTTTTTTCACTGAGTTCTTTGTTTTCTTCTCACTAATATTAGCATGCTAGTTATAATACTATCACAAACATCTCCTTCACTATCTATATGATTTAGTTTCCCTACATACATCTTAACCATATTACTGTTTCTAGAGTATCACTATTCTATCTCTCTATTTTTGTACTTTCTTAGAAGAATTTATCTGTTATTATGTACACAAAAACAATATTTTCAGTTTTAAGAAATCTTGTAATTCATGTTATATTCTATATTTTGATTAAAAACTCTCAAAATTCACTATAAATGATATTCTCATAAAGAACTCTCACCAATCACTGTAATTGTTCAATTTCACCTTTTTACATACTTAAATTCTACAAAAAATGTTTGAATTTTGTTCTATAACTCTTTTTTCTTCACCACAAATATTTTTCAAATTCCCCACCAAACTTTGAGCTCTACTTAGTAGTCCCGACCTTTCAGGTCTCACCTTATAAGTTCAAAGGTTAAGTGTTCACATCTTGTTTGAAAAAGAAAAATAAGTGTCTTTTTCTCTACTTATTGAAGATGAGAGTATTTTTTAGGAGTTTTAAACTAATGTTGACTCATTACCTTCTCCTGATTTAAACCTTTTCTAGATAAATATATTGCCATGAATTTCTCCTTCATATTATATGAAAGGCACTTTGGAAATTAATCAATTCAGCGAGGTTTAGACCATGACAGAGCTAATTGTGTATACAATTCATGATTTTTATGTGCCTTAAGTATTCTTCAAGAATAATTTCCATGCTTCAAAATCTCTTTGATGTTTAAAGGATCTTCTCTTTACTCTTACAATCATTACAAAATAAACTGGACTATCCTCTAACATGCATTTTGCATTGGATGACAACATTTATACACTGATTCATCACTATCACATAAATCTTGGCTTTCAAGGAGATTAAGAGGTAAAATTAGATTAGACGGACCATTAGAAAGGTAATGGGAAGATTTTTTTGAAGCTTCCTATTTGAATTTTGCACAAAATTCTAATATAACATCTCAAACACAAACCCTATCGCAGTTCACACAAAATTTTAAATTTCTATCAAAAAAATCTCCTTGAATACTTAATGGATCCCAAATATTATTTTTTTAATGGGAACATATGATGGAGATAGATAATTATTCCAAAAATTAGAGTTTTTTTTCTATTATTTTAAGAGATTTGAATATTTTTGATCTACAAACACTATTTTCAGGGTTCTGATGTAGTAGAACCCCGAGACCACTTCATAAATTAATATCTCTCTCCAATTTCAATTAAAATTTCAATTTTAAGGTGTTGTAGGAAGGTGAGAGGTTCTTTTTATATTCTTCATGCATTCAATTGACATAACATCCTCTTAGTAACCCCTAGAAGTCATGAACATCATATCACAAGCATTATAGTTCATAAGAGAGTTATGTTATTGTGGCATTTGATACTGTTAAATATTTCCAAGAGACATGACAGGAATAAACAAGCATAAAACCTCTATCATTTAGTGGACATGCAACACTACCATATATTAACCACTATGGTATATCAATCCAACCTTGACACTAGTCTTAACACTCAATCCTCAACTATGGAGTAAGTTCATAGAAGAAAAAGATTGAAACAAGATTAAGTATTCTGAAATCTTCTGTATAAGCACATTGTAGCCATTTACATGTTCTTGAAGAGTAAAATAAGTTCAATTGAATATTCAAAATCGGAGTAATACCCTTTTTATGAATGATCTCTATCATTATTCCTAGAGAGTGTAACCAGTTCCATGTGAGGGGTTAAATAAGAATGTAATTTGGAAAAGACCTTAAATGTATTAGAAACATGAAATCAGCATGTAATTACCATAGAACATTTCAAAGATTCTGAAAAAGGGTTTGAAACATAACATTCCATTCTTACCTTAATTCATTCAGAGAGGGTTTCAGAAGATAAAATAATAAGGATGGAAAAATTCTCATAACTTCTTTAAAACATGTCCAATTAACTTGAAATATATTTACAATATCTATGATTTTTTTGAACGAGGCATTATATTGTTTCTTGAGTGATAAGAAGTGAAACACCTTGTTGTGTATTTTTCGAAAATCCTGTTTTAGAAAAACTAGCATAACTTTCACATACCTTCTCAAAAATTGATGAAATTTTTCCTTGAGCATAATAACTCACCCCTATACATGATCATAATATAATTATCCATAATTATGGATATACTCTTCTATCCTATCTCATTTTATTTAGTGTGCACTTTTAGTTCTCAAAGCCAATTTCTGTGAACTTTTGAATTTTTCCTCCAGGAGCTAAAATGAGCCTTGTTTTTCTCACACCCTATATAGAAACTATTCCTAGTCTTCTCACATGACCTTATAATCAATTGTATGAACTTATCACACCTCATCAAGCTCCATAAACATGCCAAAAGGGCCAATTTAAAATGTAACTTCCATACGATGACCTGATACACTATGTGAGAGATATTTCTTATGCATGCAGCATAATTACGAAATGTAGATTATGTAAAACAATAAATCCAACATGTTCTCTACCTTTAGATATAAACCATCTCACTATTTGAGATTGTAGCACCTTGAAACCAACTTGTACCACTGAGCACCATTGAACACCACCTGACCTATATGCTATTTTAATATTCCTTTGTCACCAATTCCATGTGATATGAATGAAAATAACCACTAGTGCAATAGGGTGCAACCATATCCTCATTTTGTCATTGATGGAAACAAGCTGAAAATTTAATGGAAAATTGATATGCTGACATTTTCAAACAATGAAATAAAGATTTTGTGACACTCTCTCCCACTTTGACATCTACAAAAAGGTGTACAAATACAACAAACTGATTAGGTTGAAAATAAAAAAATAGTGTATGTTGATACCTTAAGGCTCTCCCCCTTGAAATATGTTTCTCTCTTGTGTGAAGTGACTACATTTTTTGCAATTCTTCTTGCATTCAACACTTGTAACACTCCCTTAGAGATAAAATCATGGATACTCATCCTTCAATTTCTTCCACTGTATTTTCTAGACCTCTTGATTTGTGCCCAGGATTAGATAACCAAATCCACTTGTCTCGACTCAAATTGAGCCCTCCTAGTGTAACTTTGGAACCTCAGTTGGTCCCACGTCATTCTAAGATATTTAGTTACTTTTACGGGCTGATATTACCCCCAATTTATGCCTTCCAAGTTTGCTTTAGAAAGGTTTTTTCATTATATCAACCACCTATGATTTTTTGGATACATGGTCAAGCCTAATTCTCTGCTCATTTACTTGTTCTCTCATAAAATGATATTTTATGGGTATATGTTTTGTCTTTGAGTGCAACATTGGATTCTTTGAAACACTAATCACACTTGTACTATCACAGTAAAAAGGAATGGGCCCTTCACTTTCAACTTTGTAATATTCAAGAGTTTGTTTCATCCACATCACTTGTGTACAACAAATAGCTGCTATAAAATAATCATCTTCACAAGTAGAAAGAAATACAAGAGACTGATATTTACTCAACCATGGGACAAAACACTTACCTATAAAGAAATATCCTCAATTTTTGTTGTTTCTATCATCTATGCTTCCTTCCCAATCTACATCTGTGAATGCTTTAATCTAAAATTCATTACATCTTGGATACCAAATACCATAATCTAATGTCCCCGTGAGATACATGAATATTATTTTCACTACTATAAGATGAACTTCCCTTGCGTCTTCTTGAAATCTTCCTACAAAGCTAACTGCTTGCATAATATCATGGACCTGTATAAAGTTTGATTTGCCTTTAGTGAACTATCTTCTCTACTAATTTTACACCCTACTCTCATAGGAGTTATTATTGGCTTGCAATCATGCATGTAGAGTCTCTTAAGCATTTCCTTAATGTACTTTGTTTGTGAAATGAAAATATTTTTTGTATTATGAACAATTTGCAGCCCTAAGAAAAATGAAATATCTTCTAACATAAACATTTGAAATTTCTTTTGCATTACCCCAGAGAAACCATGTGACATTTTATAATTGTTGCTCCCAAAAATCATTTCATCCACATAAAAAACAACAACAAATAGGAGTTAATTTTATTCCTTAATGTACAAGTTGCTATTAGCTACCCCATTTTTCAATCCTTTCTAGATCATATATTTTTCTAACTTGCTATACTGGGATGTAGGTGCTTGTTTGAACCTATAAAGTTCCATTTTTATCCTACACACATAAAGAAAATCATCAATAATAGTAAAACCATTTGGTTTCTTAATATAAAACAACTCATTTAATTTCCCATTTAGAAAATTTGGCTTCACATCCATTTGATATAATTTGAACCCTTTATGAGATGCATAAGCTAAGAAGAGCCTAATTGTTTCCATCCTAGTCAGAGGAGCATTATTTTCATCAAAATATACTCCTTATACATGTTCATACCCTTTACAAACCATCATTTCTTTATTTCTAGTTACTTCACTATTTCCATTCAATTTGTTCATGAAGACCCACTTGGTTCCTATGATATTGTAGTCCTTTTCCTAGGTACAAGCTCCCATGTTTCATTTTTCTCAATTTGTTCCAGTTCTTCATTCATTTATTTTATCCAATTTTGATCCTTACTTGCCTCCATTACATTCTTTGGTTCTATTTTGGATAGAATATCCATATCTTCTTGATTTTGAAAATTTTTCTGTGTCCTTCTTTTTTGAACATCTGCCTATTTGTTTCCTATAATTTATCTTTAAGGATGATCTCTTTTAAATTTCCTTGAAGGTGATTTGGTATCAGGTCTTTCATCTTCTTCACTTTCTTCTTCATGTTCAACTTCTAAAATTTCTTCATCATCCTGATTTGAAGCAACTTGTGGACTTTCTTTAGGCTGACTTTTCTCCTTCATTGAAAATGATTCATCAACTATAAAATTGTTGATTTCTATAATATATTTTTTATTCTTATTATAGCACCTATACATTGAACTAATAACTGAGTATCCTAAAAAGGTTGATTTATCACACCTTTAGTCAAACTTATTGTTACCCCAATTTTAACCCCAAGAAAAATTGGCTGAACATGAGCCTTGTAAAGAAATATGGAGGGGTTGACTCACCTATGTGTGGACTCACATTCGACCCCAAAAAAGGAGTCCAAATGGGGGCAGAGACAACCGTTGAATCGGCTATGCAAGGAACGGGTAGTGGAAATCCCCACATGGCTCCTTTGCACTCTTTCGAAAGGAAAATCCAAATACGGTCCCCAAACAAGCACCAACCCATCACGTAGTAAGAGTCAAAGAGGGGACAAAGCTAGACATTGAAAAGTCCAAGGCCAACGGGAGGAGCCACACATCCTAATGATGTAACTTCAATGGTGTAACCCATAAGGTAGGACCTAAATAAGGTAGCCCCCACATGTCCCAAGTAAGACATACTACCCCCAATAAAGGAAGTAGGCTAGACATGAGGAACCCCGTCTTGCGATGATGCCAAGTGTCCCAATGTCACACTTTCAGGAGATGGCTACAAGGGTCCCAACCATAAAGAGATCTTGGGAATTATATGCAGTGGTCCCCCCCTTACTCACATAAAGGCATGAGGTAGGTAGTGTTGATTTAAGACCCAAATCGGCTAAGCATAAAGTAGGGCCAATAGATAGCCCCACGTGTCTCCTCAGTGATCCTTCTAAAGGTGAATCCAAAAGTGGTCCCTAAGTGTGTGCCAGCTCACCACATGGCTAGGAGTCCAAAAAGGGTCCTCCCTAAATGGGCGGGATCAAACATAATCAACCGTTGAAAGGGGACAGAGCCTCGTGGAAGCTTCCATGCATTAGCCTGGTGTAACTTCAGGGGTAAAGTATAAGCAAGGTCTCCAAATGAGAACTATCCCTCCATGCGTCTTGGGTATGGCATAGTTCCTCCACCAATAGGGGACTCAGGAAAAGAAAAAAGAAATAAAGTAGGCCCACATATGGCATCATGTGCCTCAATGACAGAACTTCAAGAGGGTAGAGGAGGGGGAAAAACCTTAATATGTGTAGGAAAACCACATGGATATACACGAGAATCTCAAACCTAAAGTAACTATTGGTACAAAAATTTAATCTCCTTCAAAGACCGAGCAACATCATGGATTTTATAGGACACTTAGAGGTAGATAGATGATTGTGTATGTCGTTTTATAGCTAGGGAAGCAATCTATCTGACTTGTTAGCACTCAGGTTTTGAAAGGAGTGGGTAGCACCTTAAAAGGATGTGATATGATCCTAACTATTTTAGGTTGTGCCTTTCAACCAAGGTAAGAGAACCTATTTTGTAACCTCTATTATTGAAGAATGCTGGTAAATCCTTCTTTTGCACAAATTTTATGGAGAAGTCCTTGGGAAAATATGATCAACACACCAAATCTTACTCTCATGAGTTATCACTTCTAGATTATGGAGATATTTTCACAACAAGGAAAAGGTTACTAAAGACATTTGGGATCCTGATTGTTTCGCATACTTTGGTAATGGAAATTATGCATTTGTATACACACAGATAAACAAGATATATGGGTAGGAATGGTTGTTTTTGAATTTTTTTTGGTGGGAGGTGAGGGTAGCAGATGAACTTGACTTGTTAGATCCTTGAGGAATCTTACAAAATGGAAGGTTAAACATCTAGAATGCCACAACAACTATATGTTTCTTTCACTGCAATATGTCATTTCAATGGAGGCCCAGTTAGGAATTTTTCACACAATATTTGAGATTCTATCATGAAGGCTTGAGTTAGAAACCCCAAAAAGCATCAAGATCTAAGCCAAATCACACCTAAGGTACATTCAGAGCCTTACTGAAAATATCTCACAATAAATTAAAGAAAAGTGATTTTAAATCATTTATTCTACTCCCAGATGAAAGCTATTATGAGAAATGAAACCTTAGATGCCACGAAACTATCACACGGATTAAGACCTTTGTGATTGAGATAATTTTAATACAATATTGCAACAAGAACAAGAAAAACTATTCGAAAAAATTGAGAAATAAAACAAACACATTTTTCTCAAAACAACACATAATAACTTGAATTTGATTAAACCTATTAGCAGGGGAAATTTTCTACAACAATCTCAGATCTTGTCAATGGTTGTACACTCACAACCACCTTCACATGATCAGATTCAATAGAAAAAGATATACAAGCTTCTAAAACAATAGGCTTCTCAAAAAGATGGGCTCTATCAAGATTTTCTTATTAAGAAACCAGTCCGACCCCTCAACACTCCAACCATTTACATGATAAATTTGTGCTATTTATAACATTTATAATAGAACCTTCCCCCAAAAATCAATACATTGAGTGCCATTAGTGCTTTCGATGATCACTATCGCGATTCCCATAATCGATCAACAAAAAGTCACCAGTGGTCAAGGGGTAGATCTCTTCAATACCTCCCACATTTAACTCCTTCCTCTGAAAAATCACTATTTTTTCCATTCACCAACCACTTATGTCCCCAATCTATCAAATCTGGTTCCTTGTATGCTTGGGAGAAGAAAAAAGGAAAATCATATTGAGCCTGCTAATCACACCATTTTAATGGTGCAAGACGTCTACATATCCTCCCCACAAAACTTAGATATCAAATTTAACTCACCTCTTTATTTGGAAAGTAGAAAATACCAAGAAATCATGAAGATTCACACTTCCAGGAGCTTTTAAAAAAATGGGGAAAAATCATATTTAGACACACAATGTTGCCTTTGATCTCTAGTTTGAATTTCGTCATCCATGTGGAAGATGTAATTTAAAATGGGCACGGGGATTTCTTTTGACATTTTTAGACCTTTGAAAAATGGAAAAAATTCCCATTTTACTCCACACCTCCGCTTCTAAAAATGGGCTGAGACATCCTAAGGTGGGTCAAAGGAACCGTGGATAAATTCTACCATTTGACCTCTTTTTTTGGAAAAGGAAAATTTTCCACGTTTTCGTTGTAGCTCCACCATTGAGAAATGCCTCTAATGTGTGTCCCATCCGAACCACATCCATTTTTCACTTTTAACTCCTTTTCCCCGAAAGGGAAAATTTTCCAAATTTCTCCCAAAGGTCTCGCACCTCTACCGTTGACTAGAGCAAGCTTTGACCCTTCCTTTATTAGGCTTGCGGGCCATTTTGATGTTTTAATATTCTGAATGTCGGGGAAAAAAACCAATTTACCCCGATTGTCTACCTCCCCGCCCTTTTTGAATCAAACTTTGACTGATCCTTTTGTCGGGCTTGTTGGACATTTTTGATATTTTGACCCTTTTGAGAATAAGAGGAAAAATTTATAAGTTTCCCCTGATGGTCCACTTCTCCACCCCTTTTGACTTTTCAAACTACCATGTGTCACAATGGCGCACCTTGAGATGGTTCCCAAAATTTGAGATCTTGAAAGAGTGCGGGCTTGCCACATGTCCTAGCCCAATAAGATTTTTTTGAAGGCTTAAAGCTCAGTGGAAGGTGCCATGTGTCAGGGTCTGAGGCAATCTCCTTTGGTTGTTGAAAATTCCAAGAAAAATGCAAAGTGAGTGGAGGCCTCCAAGTGTCCTCTTGGCACTTCTTCAAAATGGTGCCCAAGTTTAAGACCCTGAACAAGTGCGGGATCGCCATGTGTCCCTGTCCCGCCAAACTATATCCATCTACATAAAAATTTGTCTAAGTCTAGGAAAAGTAGCGGAAACCTCCATGTGTCCTCCTGGCGCTACTCCAAGGCCAAACAAAAAGTAGATCTTCAAATGAGCATCGTTCCTCCACGTGGACAAATATTTAAGATGAGGCTATCCATAGAATTTTTGAAGTACCCAACCGAGCCGCATATAACAAAAAGATGCCACATCTCCTCTTGATGCAGGGATGTAAATTTGACCGGGTGAAACGCCCACAAACTATAAAATAGAGAAAATGACCATTTGAGCCTCGGAAATGAAATTTTATCCAAGGAGAAAGAACACAAGAATGTTACAAGGCTTAGATATGTTCCTCGAGACACATCCATCCATTTTTCTTCAAGTATTTAGGGTAGAAACAACAAGGATAGTAATTCCCGACTATGCAAAATGGGAAAAATTGTAGAGCCCGAGTTTTTGAGTGAATAGAGAATAAGATACCCACATTATAGACCTTTTCATAGGCATAGAGAAATGAGGAGAAAATACGAACCAATACATGATCTTCGATGCATGAACTGATTTAAAATGGCAACAAAGACTAACTAGGCACAACACATGGAAGTAAAGTGATAGAGGACATAAATCAATAGATTTTCAAAGGTAAACCGGGGTGAGACTATTTTGAGCACCAACATTGGCTCCAACTCGGGGATGGGTAGTCCCTGTGAGTGCCACAAGAACAAAGGTAGACCAAGTGCCAAAATATCCACTTGGGTAAAGGAGTTAGCTCACGAGTAGAGAAACATATCCATCTCCCAAAACGAATCGAGAAACCAACAAAAACAGTCACCAAGGACTAGAATGAGTAAAAACACAGACGACAAAAAACAAACAACAAGCTATATACTCGTATAGGTGATACCCACCTTGATTAAAAGAAAACAATCAAGGAAAAATTTCAAGGGCCTTCCATCCTGGATATGACCATAACAAGAGGTTCTGATATGTTTTCATCAACTAGAAATATACCTCTTTTTCTTCTTTGTTCAGTTTGTAAACCATCCATTTTATCTAAAGCTCCTCCATTGTGTTTAATTCAAATTATTTAACATTTTTCAAGGCTGAATCGTAGACCAAATTCCCAGAAAAAAACATACTTAGAGATCTGTTTTAAACACTTTCATACTCCCCGAAATCCAAAAAAACTCGCAAATTTGTTAAGATCAGCATCTACTTGTTAAACTTCATAAGATGCAAGTGTTTGGGTCTTAAATCAAGTACATCGTCTTATTCTCTCCATATAATTTCACCAAGTTTTCTTCAATGGGGATAGTGACATAAGACATGTCCATTTTCACACTACCAACCGTTGGTACCCAGATTTAATCTCCTTCAAAGACCGAGCAACATCATGGATTTTGACAAGACACTCAGAGGAAGATAGATGATTGTGTATGTCGTTTTGTAGCTGGGGAAGCAATCTATCTGACTTGTTAGCACTCAAGTTTTGAAAGGAGTGGGTAGCACCTTAAAGGATGTGATATGATCCTAACTATTTTAGGTTGTGCATTTCAACCAAGGTAAGAGAACCTATTTTGTAACCTCTATTATTGAAGAATAATGGTAAATCCTTCTTCTACATAAATTTTATAGATAAGACCTTGGGGAAAATATGATCAACACACCAATTCCGACTCTTATGACTTGTCACTTCTAGATTATGGAGATATTTTCACAACAAGGAAAAGGTTACTAAAGACATTTGGGATCCTGATTGTTTCTGCATACTTTGGTAATGGAAATTATGCATTTGTACACACACAGGACAAACAGGGGTAGTATGGGTAGGATTGGTTGTTTTTAAATGGATTTTTTTTTGGTGGGAGGTGGGGTAGGATGAACTTGACTTGCTAGATCCTTGAGGAATCTTACAAAATGGAAGGTTAAACATCTAGAATGCCACAGAACAACTAAATTTTTTCTTTCACCAGAATATGTCATTCAATGGAGACCCATATTAGGAATTTTTCACACAATATTTGAGATTCTATCATGAAGGCTCGAGTTAGAAAACCCAACAAAGCATCAAGATCTAAGCCAAATCACACCTAAGGTACAACCAGAAGCTTACAGACAATCTTTGTCAACAAATTAAAGAAAAGTGATTTTAAATCATTTATTTCATTCCCAGATGAAAACTCTTCTGAGAAATGAAATTGTAGATGCCACTAAATTGTCACAAGGATTGAGGCCTATGTGATTGAATCAGATTTTAATACAAGATTGGAACATAAACAAGAAAATCTACTCGGATAAATCCATAGATAAAACAAACACATTTTTCTCGAGAAAACAAATAATAACTCGAATTTGTTTTAATCTATAAGCAGGGAAATTTTCTAGAACAATCTCGAGTTTGTCAATGGTTGTACACTCGCAAACACCTTGACAAGATCAGATTCAATACAAAAGAGATATACAAGCTTCTAAAATGGCTTCTTGAAAAGATGGTCTCTCAAGCTTTTTTTCCTATTAGAAAACTCAGTCCCGACCCCTCACACTCCAACCATTTACCTGATAAATTTGTGCCATTTATAACATTTACAATAGACCCTCTTTTCCCCAAGAATCCATACTTTGAGTGTCACCAGTGCTTGCCATGATGACAATAGTAGTTCCCATAATCAGATCTACAAAAAGTCGCCAGGTGCTCAGGGGGTAAGATCTCTTCAAATACCTCCCACATTCAACTCCTCCTTCTAGTAGATCACTCTTTCTTCAACTTGCCAACCACTTCCACCCCTAATCTCAAATCTAGCTCCTTGCGTGCTTGGGAGAAGAAAAATGGAAAATCTGATTGAGCTTGATAGTCAGAAAATTTTAATGGCTAAAGACATCTCCAGATCTTCCCCACCAAAATTAGATATTAAATTTAACTCACCTCTCTATATTGTGTGTAGAAGATACCAAGAAATCATGAAGACTCACACTTCCAGGATATTTTAGCAAAAATGGGGGAAAAATAAGATTTAGACACACAGCTGCCATTGATATATACCTTGAATTTCAGCCATCCACGTGGAGGATTCAATTTAAAATGGGCTCAGGGGATTCCTTTTGAATTTTTACGACCCTTTGAAAAATGGAAAAAATTCCCATTTTGCTTCACACCTCTGCTTCTAAAAAATTGTCCTAACACGTGTCCTAAGGTGGGTCCAAAAGGAAAAAGGAAAATTTTCCAAGTTTTCCCCGCAGCTCCGCCCTTCCGCCATTGATTGGAGCAACCTTCGACCTTTCCTCTATTGGGCCCACTGGTTATTTTGATGATTTTAGTCATTTGAATAGCAAGGGGAAAAAATGCAAGTTACCCCCGATGGTCTGCCTCCCCGCCATTTTGTGAAACAAACTTTGACTGATCCCTTGTCAGGATTGCAGGCCATTTTGATGTTCTAATCCTTTTAAGAATAAGAGGAAAAAAATTTAAGTTTCCCCTAATGGTTTTCTTCCCTACCCCTTTTGTCTCTTCAAAATGCCATGCGTCACACTGGCGTACCTTGCGATGGTTCCCAAAATTTGAGATCTTGAAAGAGCATGGGCTCCTCACGTGTCTTGGGCCAAAAAAAAAAATTCAAGGCTTGAAGCTTCAGCAGAATGTGTCATGTGTTAGGGTCCAAGGCCATCTCTTTTGGTGATTGAAAATTCCAAGCAAAATGTGGAGTGAGCGGAGGCCTCCAAGTGTCCTCCTGGCATTTCTTCAAAATGGTGCCCAAGTTGAAGACCCTATATGAGCGTAGGATCACCACATGTCCCTGTCCCACCAAACTATATCCAGCTACATAAAATTTTTCTAAGTCCAGGAAAAGTAGTGGAAACCTCCTTGTGTCCTCCCAGCACTACTCCAAGGCCAAACCAAAAAGTAGATCTTCAAATGAGCGTCGTTCCTCCATGTGGACAAATCTTTAAGTTGAATCTTTTCATAGAATTTTTGAAGTACCCAGATGAGCCGCATCAAACCAAAAGAGGCCACGTTCCCTAGGGATGTAAGGATGTAAATTTGACTGGGAGAAACACTCGTCAAACCATAAAATATAGAAAAATGACCATTTGAGTCTGGAGATGAAATTTTCTCCAAGGATAAAGAATTCAGGAATGTTACAAGGCTCAAATACTTTCCTCAAAGTTGCATCAATTCATTTCTCTTCAAGTATCTAGGGAAAAAATGACTAGGATAAAGCAGAGTTCCCGACTGTGGAAAATACAAAGAATGGAAAACCTGAGTTTTGAATGGATAGAGAGCGCGAGACTCAAATTACAGATCTTTTCCAAAGGAACAAAGAAACAAGGAGTAAACCATGGACCCATAGGTGATCTACGACAAAGGAACAAATTAAAAATGGCAACAAAAATTAACCCAGACAACTTGGGGAAGTAGAAAGTGATAGAGGCCATAAATCGATAAATTTTCAAAGGAAAAATAGGGCGAGACTATTTTGAGCACCAACATCGGCTCGACTCGGGGATGGGAACTCCTTGTGAGTGCCACAAGAACAATGGTAGACCAAGTGCCAAAATATCCATTGGTCAATGAAGTCATCTTACAGAGCAGAGAAACAAATTCATCTCCCAAAACAAATAGAGAAACCAGCAAAATAGGTCACCAAGGACCGAACGAGCAAAAACATGAAATACAGGAAACAAACAAAAACTATACACTGTACACAAGATTTTTACTTTGATTATGGGGAATCAATCCAATAAATTCTTCAAATGTCTACCATTAACAGGAAGCTCAAGCAATTCACCATCGAAGTCCTTTAAGAAGAAGGTATATTCACCAATTCTAATATCAATGGAGTAAGGACCCATCCATAAGGAGTCAAACTTTCCATGCTTTCACTTGTCTTCCTGCCTGCTATCCCACAACAACACAAGATCTCCAATATTGAAAGCTCTAGGAGTGAACTTCTTATTAAATAATCTCTTCAGCTTTTCTTTGAACTTTACACACCTCTAGTGGGATGTCATCCTCTCTTAATCAAGCTCAACAATCTGGTTAATGCGAGCATCATAAGGTCTTACTTCTTGATCCTCCAGTTGCTAAATGAACTGATATGAAGATAATTTCATATGAAGGGGGAGTAGGGCCTGAGTTTTATATACCAACTAAAATGGACTCTTTCTAGTGGCTCTTTTGATAGTGATCCTTTCAGCCCAAACAACAAACTTCAACTGTCTACCCCATTTCCTCTTGTTCAGTTCCAAGGTTCTTCTGATAATTTTCAACAAGTTTTTATTACTGGACTTAGCTTGTCTCTTTCCTTGGGGATTTTAATTAGAGGAATATGTCTATTTTATCCCATACTCTTTGCACATTACCACCAAAGGTTTAGCTTTGAAACTCATGTCATTGTCAACTACAATTTTGACTAGCACACCAAACTTGCAGATGATATGGTTTAACAAAAAGTGCATGACAATTTGGTGTGTTGCCTTCTTGGTGGGGATTTCTTCTAAAAATTTAGTAAAATAATAAGTGGCTACAAGAATCCATTTAAGGCTAACACTTGAAGGGTCTGAAATCTCACCAATGAAATCCATTCCCCATTGCTTGAATGGAGCTTCAATTGATATAGATGCAAAGGTAGGGAGCCTAAAGCTTTCAGTATTCTAGAGAAATTCTAGAAACTCTCACATCTTCTAACCAACAAGGTTTTATCCTTGAAGAGAATTGGCCACCAATAACCAACCCTCAGGACCTTGTGTGTTGTGACTCTTGTAGCAAAATTCCCCCCACAAACTCCTCCATGGAGATCAGTAATTATCTTGGGGGATTCATCTTTAGTAATACACCTCAAGAGGACTCCCTCTGGGTTTTTCCAAGCTAACCCATAATCAGTAATGATATATTTCTGAGAAGCCAACTTAAGGGCTCTTTTCTGGTTCTTACTTAAATACTCAGGGAAGTTTAAGTATCTGAGATAAAAAAATCACATCCTTGTACCATTCAAAACTCATCAACTTTTCAAAAACACCTGCCCTTTCTTCTTCAACCTCATTTACCTCAATAGTCTGCAAGTTTCTCTCAACCATAAGCTTAGCCAAGCCCAAACCTCTCACAACCTTTGTGGTTTGGATATCCATGTCATATTCTTGCAACTTGTTCACCCATCTTTAAGACCTCCATCTCTGATAAGATGTCTTTTACCATGGTGTGGGGAACATAAGCAACCACTTTAGAACTTAGAATGTAAGGCCTTAAAACCTTTGTTACTTTCACCAAGGCAAATGCTTGCTTCTCCATAATAGTGTATTTCAGTTCAGCCCCCTACAATACTTTACTTGAAAAAGGCAATTGGCCTCTCCACCCCTTCATCACCCTTTTACAGCAAGAAAGAAGCAATAGTTTTCTCTCAAGCAAAGGAAAATAGTTGGAAAGGCTTCTTATAGTCTGGAGCTACTAAAACAGGGGCATGTTTTAATGCATCCTTAATCCCATTGAAATCTTGGATGGAAGCCTCCTCCTATTTGATGACCTAGTCCTTCTTTAGCAAGGAAGTGATTGGAATAGTTAACTCAGAAAAGTTTGATATGAATCTTCTAATGAAGTTTTTCTACCCAAAGAAGGACTAAGTTCATTTCTTGGTTGTTGGAATTGGAACTTTGTTGATGGCCTCTACCCTTTCTGGATCAATCATCACCCCTTCCTATGACACAATGTGGCCAAGCAATTTTGCCTTCTACACTCCAAAATGGCGCCTCATCATCTGGCACATCAATAAACTCATTGATGTAAGAAGAAAAAGAAAAATCCATTGCTATTTGAAAATTGGCTCCAAAATTCATCAAACCAAAGGGCATCCTGAAATATACATATGTTCCCCAAGGAATGGTAAAGGATGTCTTGATTCTTTCGATTCCTTCACCACAACTTGGTTATAACTAGAGAAACCATCCAAGGTAGAGAGAAACTCAGAACCAGTCACTAACTATAGCATGTTTTCCATATTTGGTAAAGGATAATTATCCTTCACTGAAGCTCTATTCAGATTCTTGAAGTCCACACATAACCTGATATCACCATTCTTCTTTCTTACTGGTACTAGGTTTGCAACCCAAGAAGAATACCTTATGGGCTGAATAATCTCTCCATCTCTTAGCTTCTTCAATTCTTCTTGCATTTTAAGAGATAGAAGTGGATTGATTGGCCTCTGTTTCTACCTGAATGGCTTTGCATTAGACTCCAAGGGAATCTCATACTAAAACAGGTCCTCTCTATATGCTTTGAGTTCAGAATAGGTCCAAGCCATGCAATCTTGGTACTTTTTCAACAATTGGATGTATGACTGCTTCTCCTCCTTACTGAGATTACTTCCTAACCTAATCTTCCTTGGTTTCTCCTTAGTACCAAGATCATGCTCCTCAACTTCCCTCAAGGCTATCATATGCCTATTAATAATGCAATCAAGCATTATCAAAATTTGATTCAAGAGCAACCAATTCTCTAGGAATGGTATTTCTTTTTAGTTGGATGATGCGTTTTCCAAACAAGGTTTCCTTTCCCTCTAGTACACACACCATTGGCTCCCAATCAATGTATTGATCAGAAAAATCTCCTTTCTTTTGTAGAAATCTTCTTATCTGAGCATCATCATAAAAAACCTACCAGTGTTTAATGTTGTCAGGGACAAAGGGTCTTGTCAAAACCTCAACATAATATTCACAATATGGGGACATTGTACAATTATCAAATTGAGATCCCAACATTGCAAGCTTATCTAGAAAATCATTGAAGTTTTTGTCATGATGCACAATATTGAATGAATCAAACATTTCAATAAGATCCCAAACTGCATGCTTATATTGCTTCATTCACTAATTTTTTTTGGAATAAAGTTTTTGACTTGTTTTAGAATTAATTAAGAGTATCCTTTGACAATGATGTCCTTGACACCATATTTCCAAGAAATTATTCAACCTAATAACCATGCCTCATACTCAACAATGTTGTTAGTGCACTCAAAGTTGAGTTTGGAGGAAAAAACAAACCTTTCCTAGCCTGGAGAAAGAAAAAAACACCAACACCATTTCAAAACTTGGAGCAAGGTCCATCAAACAATAGAGTCCAAGGAGAGCCTGTCTGCTCAAAAACACTTGCATTCTTCAATCTTGTGTTCCTTTCAATCACCAAATCCTATGAAGTTATCAGCATTAACGTTTGTGTAAAATACTTCATAGGATGCATTATTGTGGTCTTTAATAAGGTGCAACATCTTCTTCTCTCCATACAACCTAACTAGGCTGCCCTCAATTGGAATGGTGGCATACAACATATCCATTTGGACACTCCCACCAACACTTGCAGCCCATTTTCTAGATAGCACATACCCCACTTGGTTGGATAGTCTACAATGACAACATCAAGTTTTAAATTTTTACCTGGGTAAGCTGCAAGCTACACCACCAAACCCTTCACACATCCCACTACTCACACTTCTCTGGAGTCCATGGTAGTGAATTTATCATATGTTGTTGTTACGTTAATATTCAGCTCATTCATGACTTCCAAAGGCATGACATTGCATGATGCCCCTGAGTTAAACATACAGTTGTGTAAAAATCTTCCTTTATGATCAAAGTGGTGAAGAGTGGATCCACATTCAGCTAAGAGTCCACCAAGTATGTCCCAAAATAAACCTCAAGTGATTCACCTAGTTCCTCCAACACTGGTGGTGTCTCCGACTCTTCAATGACTAGAGGAATCTCCACAATGTTTACATTTCTGCCTAAGATAGTCTTCTCTTCATTCAATCACAAGTATTCAAATGCACATTTCTTGTGGTCGGGACTCTAAACAACTAAAAATTGGAACAAAGACTTTGATTTGGCTCAAAAATTGGGTAGTATCATATGTGATAGTCTTTGGCAAGGCAACATTGGAAGGAGGGATGACACACTCATTAGGTGGTACAAGATTATTGATAGCTTGGGCATGGGGAGGGTTTTGATTTTTTTTTGGAACAACAGGATTTTGGTAGATGCATCTTTCTTAGGAGCCTCTTTAGGAATGTTTGAAAGTGAGGGATATTTTTCTTGGCTTGAGACCCTATCCCTTTGGAAACCCTACTTCTTGTGTTGTACTCCTTTTCTTGAGCCACAACAACATTCATTAATAGCTGCATATCATCCCGAGATGGGATTCCTCCATCATACATCTGTATCATTAAAACCCTTAAATATTCAAATTCATTATTGGTCAATTCAAAAGCTTGTACAATATCTACTTCCAAAGTATGAAAATGAGGAAGAATTGGTAGCCTCTGAATGTAGTCCCAAAAAGTGGCGTAGATGAGTCAGGGCACTTATCAACATAGTTGAATTTTTCCTTGATTGTGAGCTCATGGAGAAACCCATCATGTAGACATCATCATCATTTTCATCATCAACTTCTTCTTCTTCTTGCTAATATTATTCACAAGGAGCATGGGGCATCAAACATTTGTCACACCAATTAATGAACTTTGTTTCTTCCACAACAACAATTCTAGTAGCCAAAGGATCAGACACAATTTTGTTTTCCCTGCCTTGGGGCTTCCTATTTCCAAATATAATAGGTCCCTTGCCTCTGTCATCAGATCTTTGGTAATTTGTAAACATGTCTTGGTCTTGTTTCTTGTGCTCACCTTGTGAGCTCTACCCAATTCCTTTCTCTATCCGGCTAGTTTGTAGGAAATTTCTTTGACAACCCCTGCCAAAGTCTTCACAACTTCTTCCAAATCAGTAGCCTTGCTTGTTTGAGGTTTTTCTGGGTTAATTAGTTTTACACCCTCCCTTTTTGGAGGCTTTCTAATTGCCTTGATGTTATTCTCAATTTGCAGGGCCATGGTGAATGCTTGCCTCAAATTAGTAGGGTTTTTTTCCCTCAAGTAGTAAGCAACCTTTTTATAAAATGCATCTAAATATTTGATCAAACATGATTTGTCGATGGCTTTATCCTAACAGAAATCTTCTCAAAGTATTATTGAGCCTTGTGTTGAAATTATGTACTTGACTCATTAGGATTCTTCTTGATATTATCAAATTATGATAGAAGAAACCTAGGGTAAGTTCTATCACCATACTACACAATTTGAAGGCATTGGTCATCTCAATACAAGAATCAATAGAGTTATCCGGCAAAGCTTTATACTAGACCCTTACATCCTCCTCCAAAGTGTGAAAAAATAATTTAATGTATACATATTCATGTTCAATCTCAAATTCTTCCATCATATTGATAAAAATATTTAGATTCTCGATCACTAGTTATAGCATTGTTTCCCTTGAACTTTGGTAGTTTTTTCCTTACATATTGAGGTACTCCATTTCGATAACCAACCATTCCCACAAAATTTATAGATCCAAAGGTGTTTACAAAAAATGGAGTTCTGGGTGGGGGTTGATCCATATTGATTCAAGGAGTTGATCTTGGGGGAGAATAAAATTTATAAGGGACACTGGGTCTTTGAAACACAGGACTATAACTTTCAAAATGGATACCCTCTAAAGGCCTAGTTTCTTGGAAATCCCTATCAACTTCTGAAAAGACATGTACAGAATGAGAAGCAAACCTTTCAAAATAAAATGAAGACCGTTCTCCGGCTGGAGAATTCAATTCCACAAAGAGGCTACCTGATTCATAAGCACTTGAACAATAGTCTTCAATGATAGGCCGATCATTTTCATGAATGGGCATCTCTCTTCTTGACTATTGTTCTCCCACAACTCTCCAGGTTCTTCTTCCTTTTGACTTTGCTTTTCCTAACTCTTGAAATAATGTCCTAGCAGGATCCCTAGCAAAGAAAGATATTCTTCCTTCCAATTTTGCAAATAATAGTAACAAATATCACTTGACAGAGGTTTAAGACATTGGTCCTTATCAAAATCAAATCAATAGGGAGTCACTACTAAGGATTTCAACCTTAGCTATGCAAATGCACTAAAGTATGAGTTGTCAAATGCTTGTCACTGCTAGAAGCTAAAAATGGTAAGACCTAGATTTCCTTTACCAAGATTTATTAGTGAATACTAGTACAAAGACTTATAAAGACTAAACAATTGCATAAAACACTTGTAACATGAAAATTTTTATAGGCCGAACACAAGATGATACAAAAACAAGATTATGGCACTTAGAGCATATAAGAAATGCTTACAAGGCCTGAATATGAACTATAATCACAAGGACCAAATTAGTTCTTAGCAACTTTAATATAGTCCCCAGCAATGGTGCCAAGAGTGTGTTGGTACCCGATTTAATATCCTTCAAAGAACGAGCAACATCATGGATTTTGACAGACACTCGAGGCGATAGATGATTGTGTAAGTCACTTTGTAGCCGGGAAGTAATCTATCTCACTTGTTAGCACTTAGGTTTTGAAAGGAGTGGCTAATACCTTAAAGGATGTGATATGATCCTAACTATTTCAGGTTTTTCCTTTCAACCAAGGTAAGAGAACCTATTTTGTAACCTCTATTATTGAATAATGTTGGTAAATCCTTCTTCTGCATAAATTTTATAAATAAGACCTTGGGGAAAATATGATCAACACACCAAATCTGACTCTCACGAGTTGTCACTTCCAGATTATGGAGATATTTTCACAACAAAGAAAATTTTACTAAAGACATTTGGGATCTTGATTGTTTCTATATACTTTGGTAATGGAAATTATGAATTTGTACACACATAGGGCAAACAAGAGTAGTATGGGTAGGATTGGTTGTTTTTAAATGGATTTTGTTTTTTGGTGGGAGGTGGGGTAGGTTGAAATTGACTCACCGGATCCTTGAGGAATCTTACAAAATGGAGGGTTAAACAAACATAATGCCACAAAAAGCTAAACTGTTTCTTTCACAAGAATATGTCCTTCAATGGAGGCCTAGATTAGGAATTTTTCACACAATATTTGAGATTCTATCATGAAGGATCAAGTTAGAAAACCCAAAAATAATCAAGATCTAAGTCAAATCATGGCTAAGGTACACCTAGAGGATTACTGATAATCTCTCTCAACAAATGAAAGAAAAGTGATTTTAAATCATTTATTTCATTCCCAAATGAAAGATATTCTTAGAAATGAAATTGTAGATGCCTCTAAACTGTTATAAGGATTGAGGCATGTGTGATTGAATCATATTTTAATAAAATATTGCAACAGAAAAATAAAAACTACTCGCATACATTCGTAGAGATGAAACAAACACATTTTTCTCAAGACAACACGGAATAAATTGAATTTTATTTAATCTATAAGTACGGGAAAGTTTCTATAACGATATCGAGCTTGTCAATGGATGTACACTCGTAACCACCTTGACATTATAAAATTCAATACAAAAGAGATATACAAGCTTCTCAAACAACTTCTCAAAAATATGGGCTCATGTTTTTTTTTCTATTAGAAAACTCGGTCCCGACCCCTCACACTCCAACCATTTGCACACGAAATTTTTTTGCCATTTATAACATTTACAACATATCCTATTTTTCCCCAAGAATCCAGACTTTGAGTGTCACCAAGTGCTTTCCATGATCACGATCGCACTTCGAGAATCGATCCGCCAAAAAGTCACCAAGTGCCGAGGGGGCATATCTCTTCAAATACCTCCTACATTCAACTCCTCTTTCTAGTAGATCACTCTTTCCTCAACTCGCCAACCACTTCCACCCCTAATTTATCAAATCTAGCTTATTGCATGCTTGGGAGAAGAAAATGGAAAATGCGATTAAGCTCGATAGTCAGACAATTTTAATAGCGAAAGGCATCTCCAGATCTTCCTCACCAAACATAGATATCAAATTTAACTTGCCTCTTTGTTTAGTGTGTAGAAGATACCAAGAAATCATGAATATTCCCACTTCCAGAGATTTTAGAGAAAATGGGGGAAAATTAGATTTAAAAACACAATTGTCATTGATCTCTACATTGAATTTGGGTTGTCCATGTGGAATATTCAATTTAAAACGGGCTCAGGGGCTTCCTTTTGACTTTTTACAACCATTTGAAAAATGGAAAAAATTCTGATTTTGCTCTACACCTCCACTTCTAAAAAATGGGCTTGACACATGTCCTAAGGTGGGTCCCAAAAGAACCACAGATAAATTCTGTCATTTGACCTCCTTTTTGGAAAAGGGAAAATTTTCAAAGTTTTCCCCATAGCTCCACCCTTCAAATGTCAACTAGAGCAAGATTTGACCTTTCCTCTATCAGTCCACAGGTTATTTTTATGATTTTAGTCATTTGAATAGCAAGGGGAAAAATCCAAGTTTCCCCGATTCTCCACCTCCCCACCCTTTTAACTTGAAACAAACTTTGATGGATCCCTTTTTGAGCTTATGGGCCATTTTGATGGTTTAACCCTTTGAGAATAAGAGGCAAAAATTCTAAGTTTCTCCTAATGGTTTACTTCTCCACCCCTTTTGAATTTTCAAAATTTCACACGTCACAATCACGTACCTTGAGATGGTTTCTAAAATTTGAGACCTTCAAAGAGAGTGGGCTCACCACGTGTCCCGGCCGAAAAAATTAGTTTGAAGGCTTAAAGCTTCAATGGAAAGCACCATGTTTTAGGGTTCAAGGCCATCTTTGTTGGTCATTGAAAAGTCTAAGAAAAATGCAGAGTAAGTGGAGGCCTCCAAGTGTCCACCTATCGCTTCTTCAAAAGGGTACACATGTTGAAGACCCTAAACAAGCACAGGCTCACCACATGTCCCTGTCCCTCCAAACTATAGTGAGCTACATAAAAAAATTTCTAAGTCTTGGAAAAGTAGTGGAAACCTCCACGTGTCCTCCCAAAGATCTACTACTCAAGGCCAAACAAAAAAGTATATCTTCAAATGAGCGCCGTTCCTCCACGTGCACAAATATTTAAGTTAAGGCTATTCACGAGAATTTTTGAAGTACCCAACGAAGCCGTGTCCAACCAAAGAGGCCACATCCTCTGTCGATGCAAGGATGTAAATTTAACCAGGAGAAATGCGTGTCAAATCATAAAATACAAAAAAATGACCATTTGAGCTAGGAAATGAAATTTTCTCCTAGGATAAAGAATTCAAGAATGTTACAAGGATCAAATATGTTCCTTAGAGTTACATCAATTCATTTCTCTTCAAGTATCTAGGGAAAAAATGACAAGGATAGCAGATCCTGACTGTGGAAAATAGAAAGAATAGGAAAACCCAAGTTTTGAATGAACAGAGAACAGAGACTCAAATTACATAACTTTTCAAAAGGAATAAAGAAAAGAGGAGTAAACCATGGACCCATAGGTGATCTATGACCCAGGAATAGATTAAAAATGGCAACAGAAATTAACTAGGTAGAACACGGGGAAGTAGAAAGTTATAGAGGCCATAAATCGATACATTTTCAAAGGCAAAATGGGGTGATACTATTTTGACCACCAACATCTCGCTGCCCATTTTCTTGACAACAACACCCCCACTTTATATCGAATTCAACAATCACTACATCAAGTTTTAAGTTCCTTCGAGGATAAGGTGCAAGTTACACAACCAGATATTTGACACATCCCACCACCGGCACCTCTCTAGAGTCCATGGCAATGCACTTCCCATATGTTGTTGTAACTTTTATACCTAATTAATTCATGACCTCAATAGACATGACATTACATGAATATCCAGAATCAAACATACAATTATGTAACAACTTGTCTTTGATAACTAGGGTAGTGAAGAGTGGATCCACGTTCAACTAGGATTTAAGCAAAGAAGTTCCTAAATAAACCTCTAGTAGTTCCCCTAACTCTTCCAACACTTGTGGCTTTTTCAACTCTGCAAAATAAGGGGAATCTCAACCTTGTTCACACCTCTCGCCTTATATCATCTCTTCCCCTTTCAATCCTAAATATTAAAAAGCCCTCTTTTTGTGCTCAGGGATCCCAAGTAGTTTAATAATTGGTATAGGAATTTTGATTTGACTCAAAATTTGGGCAATGTCATATGGAACAACTTTGGGTAAAGTAGCACTAGGAGAAAGATTGGAAAATTCATCGATGGAATGGGATTCTTTTTGTTTGGGCATGGGGAGGAATAAAAGTGTTACTTGGGGAAACAAGCTCTTTGCTAGATGCATTTTTCTTTGGGGTTTCTTTGGTAAGCATTGGAAATTTTGACTTGGCTTGTGGCCCCTTGGAAAATTTACTTCTGGTATTGTGCTCCTTTTCTTGGGCAACTACGACATTCATTAATAGCTACCTATCTTCTTCTAAAGGAAATCCTCCATCATAATTTTCAATCATTAATGCCCTCAAGTATTCAAAATCATTAGTGGGCAATTCAAAAGCTTGTATGATATCTAATTCTAAAGTATGAGAGGGAGGAAGAATAAGTACCCAGTGGATGCAATCTGAAAAAAATAGCATCAATTTTTACACTTATTACCTCGCTTAAAGTTGCTTCCCTTGGTGAACTTGCAAGGATGTCCATCATGTAGGCATCATCATCAATTTCATCATTTGTTACTTCTTTAAATTCTTCCTAATATTCTTCACATGCAGCATGTGGCATGAAACATCTATCACACTAATCAATGACATCTATCTCCTCCACAACAACAACTCGCGATGACCCAAATGGTCGTACCGTTATGTTTTCCCTTGCCTTGGACTATCTATTTCCATATCCAATAGGTCCCTTACCTCTGTCATCAGATATTTTGTGATTTGTAAATCTTTCTTTACCTTGTTACTTGGGTTGACCTTGTGAACTCGCCTAATCCCCTTCTCACTGGGCTAATTTGTATGATATTTCTTTGACAACCCCGCCAAAGTTTTCAAAACTTCTTTCAAATTAGGAGCCTTACTTGCTTGAGGTTTTTCTTGGTTAAATAGCTTCACATCATCGCTCTTAGGAGGTTTTCCAATTGCCTTGATATTATTCTATATTTGCATAGCCATAGTGAATGATTGTCTCAAATTGGTAGGGTTCTTTTCCCTCAAGTAGTAAGCAACCTTTTTATCGAATGCATCTAAGTATCTTATCAAACATGATTCATCACACAGCCTCAAGCTAACAAGCAATATTTTCAAAGTCTTATTGAACCTTGTGTTGAAATCATGTACTGACTCATTGGGATTCTTCTTGATGTTTTCAAAATTTGATAGAAGAAACCTAGGGTTAGTCCTATATCCATATTGCAATCTAAATGCATTGTTCATCTCAGTCCAAGAATCAATAGAGTTATCTAGGAATGATTTATACCAGTCCCTTATATCCTCTTCTAATGTGTGAACAAACAATTTGATGTACACATCTTCATGTTCAATATCAAAGTCTTCCATCATATTGAGAAAAAGCTTTAGATGTTGATCAACAGTTATAGCATTGTTTCCTTAGAACTTTTGTAATCCATTCCTTACATCTTGAGGTATTTCATTTGGAAACCACACATTCCCAAAAATGTATAGGTCCAAAGTTGTTCACAAAAAGGGAGGTATGGGTGGGGGATGAGCCATATTGATTCGAGGAGGTGATCTTGGGGGAGAAACAAATTGATAAGGGGAAAGGGTTTTTTGAAACACGAGAGTATAGCTTTCAAAATGGATACCCTCTAAAGGCCTTGTTTCTTGGAAATCCCTATCAAATTCTCAAAAGACAAAGGGCGAGAATGAGAAGAAATTTTTCAAAAACAAATGAAGGCCCTTCTCCAATTGGAGAATTCAATTCCACAAAGAGGCTTCCTATTTCATAATCACTTGAATAACAGTCTTCAATGAGAGGCCAGAGTCACTTTCATGAATAGGGATCTCTCTTCTTGATCGCCGATCTCCCACAACTCTCTAGGATCTTCTTCCTAATGAATTTTTCTTTCCTAACTCTAGAAACAATGTCCTAAAGCAGGATCCCTAGCAAAGAAATATATTCTTCCTTCCAAATTTGCAAATATTTCTAACAAATACTTCTTTTGATAGAGTTTTAAGACACTAGTCCTTGTAAGAAATTAGATCAATAAGGAGTCACCACTAAGGATTTCCACCTTAGTTGTGGAAATGCACTAAAGTATGATCTATCGAATATCTATCATCGCTAGAAGATGAAAATTATACGACCTGAATTTTCTTTACCCCGATTTATCGGTGAATACCTATGTAAAAAATTGAAGAGACAGGGTCTAAATATGAACCGCAATAAATCACCAAACTAGTCTCAAAGAACTCAAAAATTCCCTGGCAATGGCCTAGAAATGTGTTGCTACCCATATTTAATCTCCTTCAAATACTGAGTAGCATCATGGATTTGACATGACACTCAAAGGAAAAAGATGATTTTCGATGTCATTTTGTAGCCAAAAAGTAATCTATCCGACTTGTTAGCACTCGGGTTTTGAAAGGAGTGGGTAGTAACTAAAAAGGATGTGATCTGATCTTAACTATTTTAGGTTGTGCCTTTTAACCAAGGTAAGAGAACCTATTTTGTAACCTCTATTATTAAATAATGTTTGTAAATCCTTGTTTTGCAAAAATTTATAGAGAAGACCTTGGGAAAATATGATCAACACACCAAATCTGACTCTCACGAGTTGTCACTTCAAGATTATGGAGATATTTTAACAAGGAAAAGGTTACTAAAGACATTTGGGATCCCGATTGTTTCCACATGTTTTGTAATGTAGATTATGCATTTGTATACAAACAAAACAAACATGAGTAGTACAAGTAGGATTGGTTATTTTTGAATGAATTTTTTGGTGGGAGGTGAGGCAAGATGAACTTGATTCACCATATCCTTGAGGAATCTTACAAAATGGAAGGTTTAACCAACAGAATGGAATAAAACAACTAAAATGTTTCTTTAACAAGAATATGTGTTTCAATGGAGGCCTAGATTAGCACTTTTTCACACAATATTTGAGATTTTATCATGAAGGATCAAGTTAGAAACCCCAAAAAGCATCAAGATCTAAGCCAAATCATGCCTAAGGTACACCCAAAGGCTTACAAACAATCTCTATCAACAGATGAAAGAAAAGTGATTTTAAATCATTTATTCCAATCCCAGATGAAAGCTCTTCTAAGAAATGAAACCGTAGATGCCACTAAACTTTCAAAATAATTGAGACTGTGTGATTGAGATAGATTTTTATACAAGATTGTAATGAAGAACAAGAAAAAATATTTGCAAACATTCGAAATAAAACAAACACATTTTGTTGAAGACAACACAAAATAACTTGAATTTGATTAAATATATTAGCGGGGAAAGTTTCTAGAACAATCTCAAACCTTATCAATGGTTGTACACTTGTAACCACCTTGACACGATCGATTCAATACAAAAATGATATACTAGCTTCTCAAACGGCTTCTCAAAAATATGGGCTCTATCAAGCTTTTATCTTAGAAAAAATCAGTTTTGATCCCTAACACTCCAACCATTTACACGATAAATTTTTGCTATTTATAACATTTACAATAGATCCTTTTTCCCCCAAAAATCTAGACATTGAGTGCTATCAGTGCTTGCTATGATCACGATCACGATTCCTAGAATCAGATCTACAAAAAGTCACTAGGTGCTCAGGGGGTAGATCTCTTCGAATACCTCCCGCATTCAACTCCTTCCTCTAAAAAATCACTCTTTCTTCCATTCACCAACCACTTCCACCCCTAATCTGTCAAATCTTGCTCCTTATGTGCTTGGGAGAAGAAAAATGGAAAATCAGATTGAGCCCGATAGTAAGACCATTTTAATGGAAAAAGACGTCTCCAGATCCTTCCCACTAAATTTAGATATCAAATTTAACTTTCCTCTTTGTTTGGCATGTATAAAATACCAAGAAATCATGAAGATTCACACTTCTAGGAGCTTTTAACAAAAATGGGGGGAAAGTTAGATTTAGACACATAGATGTCATTGATATCTACTTTGAATTTGGGTCGTGCACGTGGAAGATTCAATTTAAAATGGGCTCAGGGGCTTCCTTTTGACTTTTTACGACCCTTTGAAAAAATGGAAAAAATTCCCATTTTTCTCCGCACCTCCGCTTCTGAAAAATAGACCTGACACATGTCCTAAGGTGGGTCCCAAAGGAACCATGGATAAATTCTACCATTTGACATATTTTTTGGAAAAGGGAAAATTTTCCACATTTCCTTGTAGCTCCTCCCTTGATAAATTCCTCGATGTGGGTCCCAAAGTGGAACCATGCTCCTTTTTAACTTTTAATTCTTTTTCCCTCAAAGGGAAAATTTTCCAAATATCCCCTGAGCATCCATACCTCTGTTGTTGACTAGAGCAATCTTTGACCCTTCATTTATCAAGCTTGCGGGCCATTTTCATGTTTTAATCTTTTGAATATCAAAGGGCAAAAAACCAAGTTACCCCGATGCTCCGCCTCCCCACCCTTTTGATCTAAAACAAACTTTGACTGATCCTTTTATTGGGCTTGCGGGCCATTTTTGATATTTTAACCCTTTTGAAAATAAGAGGCAACATTTATAAGTTACCCTTGATGGTGTGCTTCCTTGCCCCTTTTGACTTTTCAAATCTGCCGAGCGTCACAATGGGGGCACCTTGAGATGGTTCCCAAAATTTGAGACGTTGAAAGAGCATGGTCTTGCCACATGTCCTAGCTCGGCAAGATTTGTTTGAAGGCTTAAAGCTTAGTCGAAGATGGCATGTGTTAGGGTCCGAGGCTATCTTATTTCGCCATTGAAAGTCAAAGTAAAATGCAAAGTGAGTGGAGGCCTCCAAGTGTCCTCCTGACGCTTCTTTAAAATGGTTGCCAAGTTTAAGACCCTAAACGAGCACGGGCTCGCCACATGTCCCTATCCCACCAAATTGTATCCAGTTGCATAAAAATTGTCTAATTCTTGGAAAAGCAACGGAAACCTCCACATGTCCTCCCGGTGCTACTCCAAGGCCAAACAAAAAAGTAGATCTTAAAATGAGCATCATTCCTCCACGTGGACAAATATTTAAGTTGAGGCTATTCAAAGAATTTTTGAAGTACCCAACCAAGCCGCGTCCTAACCAAAAGAGGCCACATCCCTTGTCGATGCAAGGATGTAAATTTGACCAGGAGAAATGCCCGTCAAATCGTAAAATATAGAAAAATGACCATTTGAGCCCGGAAATGAAATTTTCTCCAAGGAGAAAGAACTCAGGAATGTTACAAGGCTCAAATAGTTCCTCAAAGACACATCCATTAATTTTTCTTCAAGTATTTAGGGCAGAAATGACAAGGATAACAATTCTCGATTGAGGAAAATGGAAACAATGGGAGAGCCCGAGTTTTGGAGTGAACATAGAATAGGGTACCAACATTATAGACCATTTCAGAGGAACAAAGAAATAAGGAGACAAATATTCAACCCAAGAAATGACTGAAAAAGGCAACAAAGACTAACCAGGCACAACATGGGGAAGTAGAAAGTGCTAGAGGTTGTAAATTGATAGATTTTCAATCACGAATCTGGGCGAGACTATATTGAGCACCAACAAGTACATTCACATGGCCATATCTTTTTATCAAAAGCTCATAATCGAGCGGGAAGGTACATTTTGGAGAGATCTCAGCACCTGCTACCCACCTGCCACCATTAATTTTTCAGCCTGTGATTTTCGAGGCCATCAAGTCTCCCACCTACCACCATGATGAAGAAAGGGCCTTCTTTCTTTTCTAACAAGGAACAACAACATAAGCATGGGTGTTGTAGCAAGACTCATCATTGTGGTAGGGAAACTTGATGCTCCTTCAGAGGCGGTTGGAACAGGGTATGAATTTTCCCCCTTTCCCTCTCATTTTTTCTATATAGTGTACATGAGGGGCAATTTCTCAGGGGTTAGACATTATTGCTTTTCGCCCTCACTTCTTCTCTTCTCTACAAAATAATTCATGGAGCTTCAAACCTCCCATTCAAATTTAAATTCAATTTTTCCCCTTGGCTAGTGTAATGGATTGTATCAAATTCTTGGAGCAATAGAACAAGTCTATGGATGATTTCAATCCCCTCTTATGTTTATTTACATCTTTTTGATCTCTCGTTGCAATGTGGGTCATCTATTCATGGATATTGTAGCACATTTTTATGCTTTGTGTTTAAGGGAAATGCAAATGTTCAGCATTCCTTGGTGCATCACCTTTGTTAGATTAGTTTTAATTTCTCACACCTCCCTAACCCTATCTCCTTGGTAAATTAGAGTAGGATTTGGAATGACCCTATGTAATCTAAACATGTACACTTGAATAGAGGAAAAGAAGCTAGCCTTCATCCAGAGAGCTTCCCCTGATTCATAAAGTACCACAATTTGGGGAAAGCTCCATGTTATGTAATCACACCAAATGCCCCACTCAAATCCAAGGCCATTTGGGGGTGCTATGATTCTACACTAACAGTTTTGGCACACCTAGTGGGACAAGAAGTCTTCATTTCTATTTTAGTAAGGGTGATGTGCACTTGTTATGAGTTCCCATCTTTTAAAAAGCTTTGAAATTGCACATTTGGTGACTCCAAGAGTGGTAGAATCAACTGGTTCGAGTAGTCCAAGCTTACGAGGTTCATGAGAAGAATACAAACAAGGTCAAGAACAAGAGAGGAAGGACTATTTGTTTATCTACATTAATCACTAGATAGAGCGGAAGGGGAAGAAGAGCCCAAAGGTCTCCATCTCCACCAAGCAAGAAATTGTCAACACCTCCACCTAGTAGACACTTTGTTCAATCGAATAGAGTCCTTCGACTAATCAAGATGCAAAAGCCTAACCCCTACGTCAACTTTATTGGAGGCAACCCAATGGCTCTCAATACGTAAAATCCGCCCATTCAGTTGCAGCAATGAAAAGCATTCCATATTTTATTGGAGACAACCAAATGACCCCAATTGACCACATCTAGGATATTGCAAATGTCTGTGTAATTCATGAGATTATTGAAATGGATGTTGCGGTCAAATTATTGGCTTCATATTTTAAGGGTAAATCTTGGCAAAGTGGTTAAGGATTCGACCACGGGATCCATTGTAATCGGGATCATTTGTGAATGACTCTTCATAATCAATTTGGAGAGAGGAGAGATAATCTGTCCTTATTGGACAAGTTGACAAAAATTAGGAGGGCTCTTAATGAGTAGTAGATGGACTTCAACTTCAGATTTTAGTGAATGTGGGATAGGATTTCGTTGGTCATGAGACCAACAAAAGAAGGTGCTTTCTTATACTTCCTTAAAGCTTTAAATTTGGATATTTCCTTTATAATTCAATCCATGGGGATAGAACTTTACTTGCATCCTATAATATTGCCATTAGAGCCAAAAATTCTTAATTCAGGATCGTAAACTTGCACCTAGGCCACCCATGCCTCCATATCAAAAATAAATGCTCCAAGCACTAGTCCAACACCCATATTAGCTCCCATACCTGCTCTAAGGAATAAGAGTTCAACTGAAGCTTCCACCTCATCTCCTAGCTCCTCAAATGAGCTCCAAGAAGTCATGAAGCAACTACAAAACTTGGGTAATGAGTTGGTGACACTTAAGAGGTAAACGATCAAACTTTTAGATCATATCAGCCTCAAACTCAACCCAATAGGCCTCCATATTAGCCTAACAAGCCATCCATCCAAGTGACAAATCAGAATCAAGGAAGACCTTTTGCTAATAGACTATTCTAGCCTTACAATCCTAATGTTGCATCCACATCTAGATCCTTGGTTCCAGTGCAAAATAACATGGCTCAGGAATATGATTGGTGTTTCCCATGAAATCATCCCCATAACCAGTCAATGTGTTTCAATGGTGTTTCAATCAATCTCTTATGGTGACAACAACCGGTGTGGAACAAGAGACAGGCTAGGAAGAGAATCAACAACAAGAAGCAACCCAGAAAGAGGCACCTCCAAGTGAGACCATGCTTGTCAATTGGTAGGATGAAGATTTCTGTGGTATGAATCAAGCTCCTCCTCATATTGTAGTAGTGGATACACTTGGTCCAAGAAGAGGAATATTAAAGAGGGGAATCCCTCCAATTCAAACGGTCCACTGCCCTCTGTTCCTCCACAAGGTGCTAGCAATAAAATTTCAGCCCCCAATATGCAAGGTCACCCCAAGATACCTTCTAGACCCGCTCATGTACTAGTTGTAATGACCCGTGTGCAAGAGAATAATGTGCAAGGAAAGGGGCAGTAGAGGGATAGTTCATCCCCATTCAACATCATTGAGCAGATGAAGAAAAAGAATGTAAACATATCAATGTGGGATTCATTAGCTATCCCAGGATAGAGAGACATATTGTAAGATGTTATAGCTAATTGGTCAACATCGACTAAACCACCCAATCAACAAGAAAAATTTCTCACCAATACAACTCAGCAAGAATGAAATCATGGGAGCCACCAAGGTAAGAATTTGAAGCCCCCACCATTCTACATTTAATTAATCATCAGAGATAAGTTGGTGCATAATTGCATGATAGATTCGGAGGCAAGTAGCTCAGTCATGCCAAACAAATAGCTGATCAACTAGGTCTTCAATATGAAGTCATCTCTAAAGGTGTGGTGCAACTAGATGGGACAAAAGTAATAGTGGTTGGAGTAATCAAGGATTTGAGCCTCACATTATATGCATGCCCCAACGTGACTGTGTTGTAAGACATATTAGTCATAGAATTTCCACCACTCTTTGTATTGTGCTTGTCAAGATACTTCACTGCCAAAATTGGGGGCTATTTGTCTAGTGACTAGTCACACATGCTTTTTAGAATAAGGTATGGAGATAAGGCTACAATCAGATCTGATCCAATTGTAAATTTCAATATTGAGCCTCATGTACCCATCCCAATCAATGCAAATTGTTTATCCTTTGATCAAGAAGACCTCCCAAGAACTTATGAAGTAGATACTAAGGTAGGATGCATTCCATACTTGACTCTTGATGAATGGAAAAACAAGATGCATGATTTTGACCCTTACAAAGAAATGGAAGAATCTAAGCTAGGAGTCTATTGTTTGCATGAAGAGAATCATCCTCTCCCTAGAATCACTGAGCCATACTGCAAGGATGATAACGAATTATGGTGGTTATTCTTCGATAGCTCAAGGAGTAGACAAGGTGCAGGAGGAGGAGCCATGATCATTTCACCTCAGGGTACGAAATATTACTTAGTTGTCTATTCTAGTTTGTCTACTCAAACAATGGGTACGCAACCTTGATTCATGGATTGCATTGGGACAGAAAGAAAGGCATTAAAAACTTGGAAGTGTTTGGTGATAGTGAGCTAGTTGTGAATCAAATTAGAGGACAAAATTATGCCAAAAATGATTTGTTAAAAAACTACAAGAATCGAGTATGGGATCTCATCGAAGATTTCAAAGCATTTCGTATCAATTCCATCCCAAGGAAGAAGAATGAAAGAGTGGATAGAATGGTAGTAATCAGGGTGGTAATTGATGTCGTAGGGAGTATCAAGAGTGAGAAATCTCAGCCCCATATCAGAGTGGTTGTAAGACTAGCTGTCCTCGATAACAATACAAGTTAGCAAGTCTTCAAGAATGATCAACAAATTGTCAATTTTTACAAGAAGAAGTTGAGTTCTCCGCTAGAAACCAAGACAAGTTGGAACAACGGTATGGTGACCAAGTGGTGCAGTTGAGGACCAACAAATTACCAAAAGGTCTTGTGACTTTGGAGTCAATCTTCAACCCAAATGATCAATTCCGAAAAGAGAAGGAAAATATTCAAGTACAGGGTGAAGATTCGGAGCCTATTTCAATACATAAAGGCAAGACATTGCAAATTGGCAAGGTAAGTACCCAACAAGAAAAATATGAGTTCATTCAAATTTGTCAAGAATTCCCAATGTATTTTCTTGGACTTACAAAGATTTAAGAGGTTTCAACCTAAAGTTGGCACAACACACTATCAACTTGGATCTAGGATCTAAACCTAACAGACGTAAACAAAGGCTAGTAAACCCTCACATTAAGCCTCTTGGGAGGAAAGAGTTGAACACGTTGATTGAAGCTAGCATCATCTTCCCTATCAAACATTCAAGTTAGGTTGTAAACTTGGTGCTAGTGAGGAAAAGAAATGGGGAAATCAGATTGTGTTGTCTTCTGTGGTTTGAACAGAGCATCACTCAAGGATCATTACCCACTTCCATCAATAGAACAGATCTTGCAGGTTGTAGCTAGCTCTAAAATGTTTTCATTGCTAGACAAATACTTAGGCTATAATCAGATAATGGTGAAAGAGGAAGATCAATATAAGACAACCTTCACCACGAAATGGGGAACATATGCTTACAAGAAGATTGCATTTGGATTGTCCAATGCCTAAGTAATGTTTCAGCAAGCTATGGATATGGAATTCAAAGGCTTAATTAACAAGATAGTGTTGGTATATCTAGATGATATCATTGTATTCTCAAAGAATGCAACAGACCACCTATTTCAAAGGTGTAGAAGATTCGAACTGTCATTGAATCTAAAGAAATGGTTATTTTTGGCACACGAGGGAAACTTGTTGGGCCACATTTTCTTAAAATAAGGGTTGACAATTGAGCCTAAAATATTTGAAGCCATTAGAACACTTGCACTGCCACATCACAAGAAATGTCTAGGAAGGATAAAATATGTCTGCAGATTCGTGCCTTATTTTTCCACTCTCATGAAGCCTTTAACAATGATGTTGAAGAAGAGTCTTACATTCAAATATAAAATAGAAGGAAAAGAGTGTTTTGAGGCTATCAAGCATGCAATATCATAGGCCCCAACTGTTATTAACCCAGACTTCTCAAAGGAATTCATGGTGTATGCTTTTGGAGGATCATATATAATGTTAGCTATATTGGTTCAACCTAATAAAGAAGGTTTAGAAAAACCCATAGCATTCTTCAGCCAAATCCTAGAAGACTATGAAGTAAGGTATTATTTCATTAAAAACCATGTCCTCATTGTCATTAGAATTTTGAAGAAGTTTAGACACTTGGTCTCGAACCATAAGATTCAATTGTTAGTGTCTCATGTTGGTGTCAAGGATTTTATCCTAAACAAGGATTTGAATGAGAAAAGATTAGGTTGGATCACTAGTGTAATGGACTATGATATCAAAATCAAAGTGACCAAGCTGGTTCATGGGAAAGGTTTGTGCGAGAAGCTTGCTTCTAAGCAACAAACTCGATCAATGGATGAAAAGAAGTTTTCCTACTACTACAACATGAGCAAGAGCATCCAACTAATGATGTACCCATTCCATGTTGGACTCAATATTTGGTGCATTACCTCCAAATAGGTTTGTACCCTCTAGAAATGACCAAAGCAAAAATAAGGTACTTTAGACTACAAGCCATCCCACATGTGCTTGTTGACGTTGTTTTATTCAAGAAGGACATCAATGGTGTCCTACTAAGGTGCTTTGGGACAGTCCAAGTTGAGAAGGTATTACATGAGTTCCATGATGGAGAAGCAGGAGGCCACTTTGATCCATGAGTGATAACTCTCAGGATTATGAAGGCTGGATATTATTGGCCTACGATGTTTAGGGATTGCTACTCATGGATCAAGAAATGCAAGAAGTGTCCATTCTTCACTGGGAAAGCAAGATTAGTAGCCCTGCCTCTTCATCCCATTTTAGTAAATCATCCATTCATGCAATGGGGATTGGACTTCATTAGAGTGATCAATCCAAATTCAAGTCAAGGCCACAAGTGGATACTCATAGCGACTGACTATTTCATGAAGTGGACTCAAGTAGTAGCACTTAAGGAGGAAAATGAATCCAACATTTTGGACTTCTATGAAGGGATATTCACAAGGTTTGGTGCCCCTACTAATATCATATCAAACAATGAATTGACATTCCTTGGTGTAAATATTACTGAATGGGTTGTCAAGAATGGTGTATACCTCAGCACCTCTTCAAACTATTACCCTCAAGGTAATGGCCAACTAGAGTCCACGACCAAGAACTTTCTGAGAATAAATAGAAGGAATCTTGAGGAGAATCAAAGAACTTGGCACACAAAACTCAAATCATCTCTTTGGGCAGATAGGATCACACCTAAGAGATCTTGTAGCAGAGCTCCATTCAAGATTGTATATGGGAAGGAAGCATTTTTTTGTACATCACTTGAGTTGCCAACATTAGAACTCATGAAACACTTGGAACTAGATGAGTTTGAGCCTATGGAGATCAAGTATGTAGAGCTGATGGAATTAGAAGAGACAAAATAACATGTAGTGCAAACCTTGGAGAAGGATCAAGTGTTGATCAAGAAGAGATTTGACAAGAAAGCTAAAGCCACAACATTCCAAGAAGGATACTTAGTAATAAAGTGTGATGCAGATCGAGCAAAAGGAAGAAGGCATTCCAAGTTTTATGCCAGTTGGAGTGGCCCCTACATGATAACTAAATGAAAAGTTAGCAATGCCTTCCAATTGGCTAAGTTGGATGGGGAAGAATTACAGATTCCATTAAATGGGATCTATCTCAAACATTGGTACTAGAAGGAGAATTCTCAACCTTGTACATATTAGTCTAGGATTTATAATTCTTCTAAGTGCTCATGCACATTGTTGTTGTTATTAGATTAGGTTTCATTTCCCTAAGTGCTCTGGCACAGGTTTCATTGCTCCAGGTTTGTCTCAATATATATTCTGATGTGCCTCTAAGTGAATGCACTGCACCCTTCAACATTTACGGAAGGGAGACCCATAGATTCCTGTAATAGTGGCAAAGAAAAAAATAAAAAAATACAGAGAAACTAAAATCGGGTATCGAGGGAGTCCATTTCCAGAACAAGTGAAAGCCCTAGGACAAGACAATTTTCTACTCTTAGAACCTCATTTTCAATATTTTCTTATGAAATTGAGAGTGCAGACAGTGGGGTAGATTCAAGGTCACCAAGTACAAGTGTCGATTTAGGTTTCAAGAATAGGATCAGTATCATGCTACCATCCATGACTTTGTGCCCAATAGATACGACAAGGTAGCTGATCCATTCACCTAGCAGGTAGGTGATCCCATGAGTCACCAAATTATTATCCCAATTTTACCCCCAAGAAAAAAAAATTTGAACACGATCCTTATACATAAAAATGGAGGGGTCACTAATTTCTGCACTCAAAGTCAACCCCTGAAAAGGAGTCAAAATGTGAGCAAAGATAGTCATTTAATTGGCTATGGAAAGAAGGTGCAATGAAAATCCCCATGTGTCTCCTTGGTGATATTTTAGTAGGAGAATCCAAAGGTAGTCCCCAAACAAGTGTCAGCCCACCACATGGTCAGATTTAAAGAGGGGATAGAGCTAGAAATTGAAAATTCCAAGGATGACGGGAGGATCCACATGTCGTAATGGCATAAATTTAAAGGTGTGACCCATAAGGTAGGAACCAAACAAGTGCGAGGCCCCATGTGACCCAAGTCGGACATATTTCCCATGTAAAATTAATGGAATGAAGCTAGACATGAGGAAATGAAGAAGCATCCCATAGATGATGCCAAGTGTCCCACCGTCACACTTTCGCGAGATGGCTACAAGGTTCCGACCCGTAAAGAGTTCTTGGGAATTATATGTAGTGGGACCCCTCACTCACCCAAAGGCATGAGGAAGGTAGTATTAATTTGATACCCAAATTGGCTCAGCATAAGCCATGTCTAGTTGAAATCCCCATGTGTCTCCTCGGCACTCCTTCAAGAGGAAAATCAAAAATTGGTTCCCAAGTGTGACCCATCTTGCCACATGGCCAGTAGTCCAAAATGGGTCATCTGTAAATGGGCGGGATCAGATAGAATCAGTAATTGAAAGGGTATAGAACCTGTGGAAGCTTCCATGTGTTAGCTTAGCACAACTTCAAGGGCTGAGTCTAGGCAGGGTCTCCAAATGAGCATAAAACCTCCACATGTCTCAGTCAGGCTCAGTGTTTCCACTAACAAGGGACTCAGATAAAGAACAAAAAAATCGAGCAGTCCGCAGACGGAACCACATGCCTCAATGATGCAACTTCAAGAGTGTAGAGGAGAGGGAAAAACCTTAATATGTGTGGGACTGCCACATGGATATGCGTGAATAGACTCCAGACTGGAATTACCTTTAGGCAGCCATATCTTTTGATTAGAAGCTCATAATCAAGCGGGAGGGGACATTTTGGAGAGTTCTCGGTACATGCTACCCACCTGCCACCATTAATGTTTCAACCCACTATTTTCAATGCCTTTAATTCTCCCATCGACCACCATGATGAAGAATGGGCCTCCTTTCTTACCCAACAAGGAAAAACAACAAGATAATGGGTGTTGTAACAAGACTCATCATTGTGGCAGGGGAATTCAATGCTCCTTCAGAGGCAGTTGGAACAGGGTCTGAATTTTCACATTTTCCCTCTCATTTTTTCTATATAGTGTACAAGAGGGGAAATTTCTAAGGGGTTAGACATTATTTCTTTGCTCCCTCACTTCTTCTCTTCCCTGCAAGCGAATTCGTGGAGTTTCAAACCTCCCATTCAAATTGTAATGCAATCTTGCCCCTTGGCTAGTGTAATGGACTGTATCAAATTCTTGGAGTAATAGAATAAGTCTGTGGATGATTTCAACCCCCTCTATTATTTACTTGCATCTTTTTGATCTCTCATTGCAATCTGGGTCATCTGTGCATGGATATTGTATCACATTTTAATGTTTTTTTAAGGGAAATGCAAATGTTCAACACTCCTTTGGTGCATCACCTCTTGTAGATTAGGTTTCATTTCTCACACCTCCTCAACCCTGTCTCCTTGGAAAATTAGAGTTGGGTTTTGAGTGACCCTCTGCAATCTGAATGTGTGCACCTAAACAGAGGAATAGGAGCCAACCTTTATCTAGAGAGCTCCCTCGATTCGCAAAGTCCCACACTTTGAGAAATGCTCCATGTTGTGCAATCACACCGGATGCCCGCTCAAATCTGATGTCATTCGGGGTGTCTTTGTGATTCGCACTAACACTTACCTTGATTTTCATCATCCCTCTTGATGTAGACTTTTCTTCAAAACACTCTGAGATGTTTCAAACTTCTAGAAATTGATTTCCATAGCTCATAATGTATCTTCTTGTATTTAATTATTATTTTATCTCTATTCAATATGTATATTGTTATTCCTACTACTTCTCTCTAGTATCCATCAGGTAATTTTTCTTCATTTAGCATAGTTCTAGCCATTTATTGTACAATTATATTATTTCTTACAAATACCCCATTTTTCCGAGGTGTCCTTCAAGCTGAGATTTATCTTATAATTCCATGAGTCTCACAAAAATCATCAAATTCATATGACCAAAACTCTCCTCCTCTATCAAACCTTAAGCTCTTTATTTTTCCATTCTTTTCATTTTCAACTAGAGATTTGAAAGCTTTGAATCTTTCTAATGCCTCTGAATTTTCTTTGAGAAATGCAACCCATGTCATCTTACTTGAAATCATCAATCAACAACATGAAATAACTATCCCTGTATTCTTTCAATTTTGGTTGGTCCTACAAGATCTGTATGAATCAACTCTAAAGGTTGTGTGGTAGAATACTCTTTTGTTTTGAAACTTCTCTTTGTCTATTTCCCATGGAGGTATGCTTTATAAATTTTAGTAGATAGTTTTCTAATATTTTACATGTTTCTAACACACCCCATAGAACTAATTTTGACAAGATTGTCAAAATTTAGATGTCCCAATCTTCTGTGCCAAAGCCAACTCTCATCTACTTTACTTGTGAAACATTTTTCTTTGTTTACTTCTTTGAGAACATACATGTTATTTTTAGTTCTTTTTACTTTTCCAACCACCTTACCTATTTTCTCTTTTCTTATGTCACATACTTTATCATGAAAAATATATAGTATATCCTTGTTTGCACATTTGACTGACACTCAAAAGATTGTGTTTTAATCCTTCAACATACAATACATTTTAAGTGATGGTTTTTCCATTGTAAAGGCTTAAATTAATTTTTCCATAAATATTAGCTGATATATTGTCCTCAAAGCTTACTATACCAAAAGCATTTTCTCTTTAAATATATGAATTTTCTCTTGTTTCCTATCATATGGCTAGAACACCCACTATCAATATACCACTCCATGTCTTCACTTTGAGAATGAAATTTTTTTTTCTATCAATCATTTCTCTTTTGTGCATGTAGGATCTGATTTAACCCTGTAAACATTCATGTTCTGTTGTGGAGGTATTTGATAATAGAACTTGGCTATATGCCCATACTTTTGAAAATTGTAACAAATCAGCTCATCCTTGCTTCTTGCATGATAAAAGTTCATATGTCTACCATGACCTTAGGTATACATCCTACATTTTTCATATTTGTGACCAAATTCATTACATGCAAAACAATATCCATAAAATGAGTGTGCATACCTCATGGCATAGTGTCTTCCTGGATGATGTTTCTTCTTGAAATCAGATTTCTTAACTTTAGGGGGCTCTTGAATTGTCTTGGTCACCTTCTTGCTTGCTGATTTGTCATCTTCCTTCTTCTCTTCAAATCCCAAACCATTTTTTTCATTTGCATCTCTTTTCTTTCTTAAGAGATCACCTAGATCCGTTAGTCCCTTTTCAAAATTTTGGTATACTTTCTAATTCTTATAAGTCGAATCCAATCGAGTTTACAATAGACACATTTTATTTTTGAGCTTCAAATGTTCTTCTTCCTTGATCTTGAAAGCCTCTTCAATTTTCTTGACTTGTGCTTCAAACTCATTAATCATTTCTTCATGTTCTTGAGCTTCCTTTTTATGATTTTCCTCAAGAAGGTTGATCTTTCCTTCATACTCTTTCACTAAGAGTTTTAATTTTTGTTTCTCTTCATCCGAGGCTTTATCTCTTCAAAACAACTTATTAATTCAACGTCAAGATTGAATTATGATTATTCTTCATATAAAATTTGTTATTGAGTCATAATTTTTCCTTTAGAATGGATTTGGAGTAAGAAATTCTATATCCATAAACAAGGTCTCAACTTGCATACCTTCATCATAACATTCAAAGCTATTAGAATCAATTGGTGAGGAGCTTGAACCTTCTTGTTTGCAGAGGTTTTTATTATTTTTGAAATATTTCTTTTCCCAAATTTCTTCTTGAATTTATTCTTCTGCTTTTGACAATAATCCTCATAATTTTTGTTTCCCTTGTGTCTATTAGGAAACTTATAAGAAAAATGACCAAGTTGGCTAGAACTGAAACACTTTAATGGAATCTTACCTTTGCACTTACCTCGGACCTCTCTTCATCCCGCTTACAAACATGGCCTCTCAGGCCTCTTCATTAGTCTCCATATCGAGAATAAATGTGTTGTTCTTTCCCGTGATTCTTTATTAGATTTGAAGGTTGTCTCTTTCTTTACTAATTTTTAGTCACTGATTCTAAATTTCATATGTGGTTAATATTCCATGAAGTTCATCACTTTTCAAGGTGATTAAGTCTTTATATTCATCTACTAATGACACTTTGGGATAGAAATTTGAGGAAAATTATCTCATCACCTTCTATAGAACCACACTCTATTTTATCTTCTCTCTTAAGCCTCTCATAAAATTTATGATTTCATCCATTCTCTATAAATATGAAAAAACATTCTCACCTTCCTTCATCTTTATGCTTTCAAACTGTGCATGGTAATTTTGCAACTTGGCCAATTTAACTTTATTATCTCCTTCATATATTGTCTTCAGTTTGTCCCACATTTATTTAGTTGTAGTGCACTGCATGACCTTTATAAATTCAGCCTCAGCTAACCCACAAAGAATTGCATTCATATCTTTAGAATTTTTCTCACTTTCTCTCTTTCTGCTGAATTTGCATGAGGCGTTGCTAGTATAGTGTAGCCGCTATCAATTGAATACTATATTTCAAATCCAAGTGACATTAAATAAGTTATAGTTCTAACAATCCAGAAGGCATAATTTGATCGATTGAACAAGAGTCCTTTGGAGGTATAAACGCCACTAACTTATTGATTTCTTATCATATTTGAATTAACTAGATCTCCTTACACTTTAAATTCACCACACCAGGGCCTTCTACGATACCAGTTGTTATAAAATAGAACACTAAGAGGGGGTTGAATCAATTTAAAATTCAACCTTAAACAAAAATCAATCAGATTGTTCACTTTAACAGTAATGCACATCAAAAGATAAATAACAACCACACACATAAGAGATGAGAATTTTTAAGTGGGAAACGCAAAGTGGGAGAAAACACGATGAACCATAACACTATTGGAATAATTTTAGAATGGTTTTGAGCTACAACCTAACTAATGAAGATACAACTTCAAGTCAAGCAACTAATTGACAATATGCAAGTCACAACTTGGGAGAAAGAAATCACATCCCTATTAGATTGAGTTGTAACTTACTAAGTACAAAAATAAATCGACCACGCTTAAATATGGATGCCAAAAACCCGATAGTGATCCTAAACTACCAAAATACTTTTCACAATTCACATGTAATTTAATCAACATACATAACACCATTAACCTTATACCTAAACCTTACATTTCATGTTTTCCTTTTAATGTAAAATTTTCCCCGCAATTACAATTTGTATTTCACCGATATCTTGTATTAAATTTTGACCTTTATTGCACCCTAGTCTCTAGTTTTGCAATCACATATATTTGCACTTTGTTTTTTCACTCGGTCACCGGTTTCTTCTCACTCACATTAGCATGATAGATACACTACTATTACCAACATATCCTTCACTATGTATATGATTTAGTTACCCCGCATTAATTTTAACCATATCATTGTTTCAAGAGAATCATTGTTCTATCTCTTTATTTTTGTACTTGCCTCAAACTTTGTATTTTTTATTACACACAAAACAACAATCTTCTCAGTTTTAAGAAGTCTTAAAATTCAATGTATATTCTATATTTTCATCGAAACAATCACAATTTATTATATATCATATGCTCGTCAAGAACTCTCACCAATCACTGTAATTGTTTAGTTTCACTGTTTAGATACTTAGTCTAAAAAAAAACTGTTTGAATTTTGTTCTAGAACTCTTTTGTATTTAGAACAAAAACTTGTCTTATTCCCCTCCAAACTTTGATCTCTACTTATTAGTCCTAACTTTTCATGTCTCACCTTGTAAGTTCAAAGGTTAACATATAACATCTTGTTTTAAAAATTCAAATAAGCATCCTTTTCTCTTCCTCTTTGAGATCAAACGATCTTGCATGATTTTGAAACTGTTGTTGACTCACTACCTTCTCTAAAAGGTACACTAATTTGAGATGAAGAGATTGAAAGAAGATTCACCTTCATATTGTATGAAAGACACTTCGCAAATTAACCAATTCAAGAGTTATAGACTCAGACAAAGTTAATTGTGTATAAAATTTGTGAGAGTTATGTTTCTTGAGTCTTATTCAAGGATACTTACCATGCTAAAAATCTCCTTGATGTTTAAAGGATCTTCTCTTTACTCTTAAAGTCATTACAAGACTAAGTGACTTTCCTCGAATTTGTATTTTGCTTTGGATTATACCATTTATTCTCTGTTTCATCACTATCACATAAACATTTGCTTTTAAGGTTGTTAAGAGATACAATAAGATTAAATGGAACATTGAAAAGCTAATGGGAAGATTCTTTGTAGCTTGGAGTTAAAAATTTACATGAAACACTTACCAAAAATCTCAAACACGAACCTATTGCATTTTACATGAACTTCTAAATTTATATAAACAAAATATCCTAGCACACTTCATGGATTACATAATTTCTTTTAAAATGAGAACGTATGATGGAGACAGAGAATTTTTCCATAAATTATAATTTATTTTCAGTTATTTCAAGAGATTCCAATATATTTGATCTACAAACCCTTTAGGGTTTTGGCATTAGACAAGTCAAGTGCACTTCAAAAATTAATATATATCTCTAATTTCAATTAAACTTGAAAGTTTAAGGTGTTGTAGTGAGATGAGAGATTTTTTTACCTTCTCCATTCATTCAAAAGAATTTAACTCTTCTCAAAGAACCCCTAGAAGTCATGAACATCAGATCTCATGCGTTACATTTTATAACGAGTTATGTTATTATGGATTTCGACACTATGAAATATTTTTAAGAGAAATCATTGGAAAAAATAAGCATAATACCTCTCCCATTTAGTGCACATGCCACACCACCATACTAATAACCAATGTGGCATATTAATCCATCCAGAGACTATTATGAATACTCAATCTTCAACTGTGGAATAAGTTCTTAAAAGACAAATATTCAAACAAGGTGAAGTATGCTCAAATATTTGATATAAGAACATTGTCTCCCTTTAAAATTTCTAGAATATTAAAATAGGTTCAACTGAATCTTCAAAATTTGAGTAATACTCTTCTTATGACTGGGCTCTATCACTATTCCTAGAGAGTGCAATCAGTGCCATGAGAGGGATTGACTAATAATGTCATTCTTGAAAGACCTTGAATGTATTAGAAACATGAAATCACCATTAAATTACAATAGAACATTTCAAAAATATTAACAAAATATTGAAACACAACATACGATTTTTACCTTAATTGATTCTGAGATGGCTTAAGAAGATAAAAGAATAAGGCTGGAAATATGAACATAATTTTTTCTAAAATTATCTAATTAACCTAATTTTTTTAAATATATCAAGCTTGGAATCCTATCAAAAAATTTCTTGTATGATTTATCTTAAGGAGGAACTATATTTTTTCTTGAGTGTTAAGAATCTAGACACCTTATTATGCATTTTTCAAAAATCTTGTTTTAGAAAAACTAGCATAACTTTCACATACCTTCTCAAAACTTGATGAAATTTTTCCTACAGACCAAAACTCACCCATATACATGATACATAAGATAATTTTACATATGTATTAATGTAATACTATATCCTATCTCATTTTGCTCGATCTACATTGTTAGTTCTCTAAACCAATTTCTGTGAAATTTTGAATTTTTCTGCTAAGAGATAAAGCGAGTCTTATTTTTAATGACACATGCTATAAAAACTATTTATATTATACTCTCATGCTCACATTACCTTTCAATTAACTATAATAACTTCTCACACCTCATTAGGCTCTAGAAACAGCCTAAAGGTGCCAATTTTAATCGTAATTTCCATGAGATGACATGATACACCCCGTGAATTCTCTTTTTCATGTTTACAACATCATTAATAACATGTAGACCATATAAAATGAGTAATCCAACATGTTATCTTCCTTTACAGATCAACCACCTCACTATTTGAGGTTGTAGCACCTTCAAGCCAACATGAAACTTGCCTAAATCTTCCTGAAACCAACTTGAACAATCGAGCACCATTGAACAACCTAACCTATATGCTCTTTTAATATTCCTTTTCCATCAATCCAATGTGAAATTAACTACAAAAACCATAAATTCAATAGGGTACATGTACCTATATGTTTAGTATCATGTGTGATGTACTCTTCTTATGTTGTTGTTGTTGGTTACTTTCTTCCCATATGGATGGACCTGCAAAAGAGAAGAGGATAAAAGATTCAAATATGCATGTATATGCATAAAAATGCATTTGTGTATGTAAAAATAGTATGAAAATGATAATGAAAAAGGAACTCGTGCCCCTAATTTGTGATGAGACAAATGGTATAAAAATAATATCCTATAATTTTCAATCAAGTGTGATTTTTATGGTTGATCTCACGCCACTATGGACAAAGAAATGCAAGGAGAAAATTTTGTTATTCTCCAACTCAGAATCGCCTCCGTGATACTAGTGAAGAGATATTTATAGTGTATAGTTTTTAGGGTCATCCGACGCCACCAAGCTAAAGTAGTGTAGGAAGAAACGTTTGGTGTATCCTCTAACTCAGAATCGCTTCTCAAAATTGTAAGGAAAATATTCCCTATAAAATTTGTTTTGTATGGGGTTTCTAGACTTGTCTAAACCCAATAAAAAACTATAGACATAACTAGGCCATGGATGTCACCTATAAACTATACTATAAACTCAATTGTAGATCTAAATATTTATTAATATATATTGGAACCATGTGTGAACCCCAAATGATTCCCCCTCTTTGTGGGTGTATGCAATGCTACATATAGGATAATGCAGCCCAAAAATAAGACCGATCATGTAATCGAATCTCTTCACCGCAAGAGGAAGGGAATGTTATTGGTAAAGACCAAGGCACATACAAAATTTGCTAGAAAACAAGTGGCAATATGAACAAGAATGTATGTAGAGAACAAGTATAAGCTAAACAAACAATGTGTAAGTTATAATATAAGCCAACAATGTAAACATGCAAGATGACAATCATAGACCACGAAAAGTGGGTTGGAAACATGGGACACCATTCACGGTGTTGCAATAAACTCAAGGACATCATGTCCATAAATTAAAAAAGTGTGTACACACAACAAAGGGAATAGCCCACAAATAATAACAACAAATAGAAAACAACAAACAAGTATGGAAGGAAATATCCTCGCATAATAAATTTTTCACATGAAGCACCTGTTGGCATGTTAGAAAAATAGGAATTATGTGAAAGAATGTATAACTTTATAATTAAAAGTGATAATTAAAAAATTAAACAATAGAACCTACTATGTATGAATGTGGATGCCCGCACTAGGTAGTGTTTGATTTATCGATTCTGCATGTAGTATCTCTATATCTCTGATCACAACTAGAAAAGGAGTGAAAGCACATGTGTGTATGGTGAAGATAATGACATTCAAGGGATCTATCTAATTTGTTTAGTAAAGTGAACATGTAAAGAGAAGTGAAAGAAAGAGTAAATACGATTGTAAAATACAAGTATGTTATGGATGGATGTAATGAAATTCAAAATGGATGATAGGAGTTGCATGCTCTTTGAGTGAATGGAGTTATATGTAGTGAGTGCCCCTTAAGTAGTAAAAAATGAACCATAAAAGAGAGTGCCACATTGGGAAAGGATTGATCTATGTGTCATGTGTGGTTCACTATGATGAGTATGTGGTGATGAGATGTGACATAGAGATGAACTATGTGTGACATTATATTGTAAGTGTATATCACGATGACATGAATAGAAAGAGGTGGTGATTTATTCTAGAGTGTATACCACTAAACAATGTAAGTGAAAGTGATGATATAACCTATCACAAGATGATGCTAGAAGAAGTGACCCTATAACCTAAGGCACATATCACTAATCCTTGGTATGACCATGAGAATATAAAATGATGAATGCATCATGTGGCCCATTTGAAATGTATACCCCCAACATTCTAGTATGGACCATGAGACTAGAGTGCGTCATTAGGTAGCAAGTGCAATACGTATAGGATAATATGCAAAATACGCCATGCATGTGATAGAAAAGGATGTACATGCTAGATGTGCTAATGCCCTAAGATGTATATGATATTCAATGTAAGATACAATATGTAACAGGTAGGGTAAAGGATGTATACTTGTAATGTGATGTGTATGATGTGTGAAAAACATGCAACACGTGATAGCTATGGTATAGTGTGTGAGTCATGTGTAGTATGTTAATGATGTATATTGGACAAGATGTAAAATACGAAGTTTATAATTTATAAGGATGAATAACGTCTAAAGCCTAGAATGTAGTTTAGGATGTGTAGGTGATGTGTGGTTATATGTGGTACCTAATGTGTAGTGACTATTGTGCAGTGTGTGGGGTCCATGTGTATAGAATTACCTCATCATTCAAGTTTGAATCAAAGCACAAGAGTGTGTCATCGAGTAATGACTATGTATGTAATGTAAATGACTATGTGAATAGTTAGAATGTGGATGTGTTTAAATGCATGTAAGTGACAAGTGCTGAGGATAGGATGTTGGGGTGTGTGTGAATAATATGCCCCTAAGCGTGTGTGATTGAATGAACTAACGAATCACAATGAAGGGTGATTTTCCCGCATCCGATGCGATTGGCGGTGAAAGTGTATGATTATGTTCTAGTAATGGTGGGATAGTATATAGTTGTTACAAAGGTGAGCGAAGTGTATGTGCATGTAATACATGGATATATGATGAGCACGTAGGTGGAAAAAATGCATAGGTATTAGAGAATAGTGAGTAGACGAGTCCGGAGGTGATGGCTATACATGTGGGATAAAACAACATGGTCACCTATGCCGAGAGGTAGAAAGTGTGTCAAGAATGGGCCTATGCCCATATGTAGGACTAGTAGAGCGGTGAGGCTCTATACAAGGTGTGTGAATATAGGTGAAATAGGAATAGATTGTTCTTTAATTAACATAGGTTGTGATGTGGTAGATGACATAGGAGATATTTGAACTATTGCTTGAGGAGATGATGAAAATGGAGTAGATGGGGGTACAATGTCGATAGAAAAAACTTAATTGTTATGAATTAATTTAAGTCACAAATGATTCATAAAATTAATAGAATGAGTTAAAATAATCCAATTGAGGTCTAAAGGCATGTCACAACCCTCTACTATTTGGAAAACAAGGAATGGTACAAGCATAGTAAGATGTCCTACTGTAACATGAAATTTGACCACACCAAATTAATTGTTCATCAAATAGGAGATGTATGAACTTGGATAACCGATGACACCAAGAAGTGGAAGATAACATGATTGATGGGCCATGATGGGTCAAACTTAGTGTTATTGATGGAGACAGATCCAATAGAAACACTAATATGTAAGTAATGAGAAGATAAAGTGGAATGATAATCACGATTAGAGAAAGAGATGACTGGTGCAAAGGTGATGTCGGATTAGCCACCAAAAATTGAAGGACCACATATGTAGGTGGAGGAATGACACACTAAGTATGATTATCTGATGGATAATAAGTTTTATTTTTGGGTTGCATGAGGTGGGTAACCAAATAAATTGTGTTTACAATTTTCATTAACTAGTGGAGATTTTGTAGTCTCGGAAATTCAAGCTTGTTGTTATCAATAAGATATTGGATGATAGTGTAGAGTTTGAAACACCTATTGGTAGAGTGACCCACACAATGGTGATAATCATATCATAACTTCTCATTGTAATTCATTCTTTTTTATCATGAAGAATCCAATTCCAGGTGATGGAGGAAGTGTGATAAGATTTCTTTCAAGAAGTTATTGTAAGATAAGCTATGGGGCAATAGGAAATTTGGTGAATGTTCATTGAGGTGGTTGTGACTAAACTTATTTAGTAGTAGCTACCACATTGACAATGACTTTTGTGTTAGTAGGTTTAGTTATATATGGTTTAAATGTTGTCTTACTTGGAAAAAATGTAGAGGATGATGCTTTCTCTTGGTATTTAAGCTTGCCTAAATATAAGAGATTTGTTTTGTGAAGCTTAAGAGTATGAAAATTTTATCGAATGATAGAGAAGTCTCGAAGAGGACAATATCCTAAAGTGGTGGTAGTACACTTTAGTTGAATAAATCCTGAATCTCGAGTCAAAAAGAACATTTGACATCTTGGCTAAGTTATTTTTGTATCTTAATTGTAATGTGCTAAGTGTTCGTTAGATCCTTGTTCAAGTAGTGCAAGTTTGGAATATTATATTTTAGAGCCAATATTAATGGAGAAGAGGGTGAGAAAAGCATCAGCTATATATGTGAAGAATGTTACCAAATAGTTAGGTAGGTCATAAAACTAATGTGCATCAGCTATATATGTGAAGGAGGTTACCGAATAGACAGTAGGTCGTAAACTAATGCATCACATAATCTTGTAAAATATGATGAAAAATCTTAGCAAAGAGGATATGATCATTTGAAAAATATAGATAACCCGGATCGAAAGCTTAGATATGTTCTTAAGGGTCACCATGAACATTGAAAAAGTAATTTTAGTTGTGACAAAGTTTGGTTGAAAGGAATAGGTGAAGATAGCATGTTCAAATGGAGTATGTAGTATCAAAGTAGAATCCAAAGATAGAGATACATGAGAAGGATCCTATTTTAATTGACGTAATTGGTGCTTGAGGATATTGATAAAGAGATACTAGATCCTGGGTGCCAGGTAGAAGGATGCTTTCACGTATGTGAAAAAATGGGTGGGGTATAATGTTTAGTAGGAGTAAGAACAAAAATGGGAACAACAAACAGTGGTGGAAGAGTAGAAGAAATTGGTTGGGTAGTAAGTTTGGTGGGAATAAGGGTGGAAGCAATAAGTTCCACAAGGTTTGTAGCTTCCCCAAAAGCAACATATAGAAGAAAATGTAGATGTTAGGGATGTTCAATGATATGATCATTGACGGCCTTAAGATTAGATTTAGTAAATTCTTTACAAGATTCAGCCACAACTAATAAGAGAAAAATATCATGAAGTGAAAGGTGGTATCGAGCGTGGGTTTCATCAAAATGATTTACTAAAATAGGAATATTCTGGTTTAATATAATACTATGCAAAGAAGTAAATAACAACTAAATAAATAAAATAAATGACTCAAACAACTAAGTAAATAGAAATATAAAACCCTAATGTGCAAGAGAGGGTTAAAAAGTCCTTAGCTGATTTGACAAAGGTGTGGGATTTTGTCACAATGTGAACTAGGTAAACAAGAGGAGGAAGTGGCCACACAAAATCTTAAGAAAGTATAGATCCGAGCTCTCGACTAGACTAGGGATCTTGGAAAGTGGAAGGGGAACTTGTGGGTTCCTTTTTCTTAGATTTGGGCACCCTAGTCTATGGAAATGACCTAAAACTCTCCTCCGAGTTGTTGTTGGATGTTCTCATCTTTTTTTTTCTTGTTTCACTAAAATCGGTGGACTACGTTAGATGTCAATGTAAACGAGAGATAATGGAAAGATCTACAAAACCCCAGACAAACCATAAAAACCCTCAACATAAAGATTCATATGAAGGGGTCATACTATCCTCGAAGCCACAATGGTTAGGTTACTAACATAGTGTTGCACTACATATCGGAACAAATGAATTTCTAGCTATGTGTATGTAAAATCATGCCCTAGGTTTCTCTTTTGTCTTTCACACTTTGTGATGTAGGGAGCAATAACTATATGTATAATGTAATAAGAATGTCCATGGAAATAATAGAATCCTCTCTTATGAAGTCTGATGTAGATGAACCAGCCTAGTGTGCCTTCTGATGGAGCTAGATGGATGCAAATGTAGATTTAGGGTCCTTTGATGGATGCAACTATAGATGGTGATAGTAGATGCTTAGTGCTTGGTCCCTCATTATGTTCGCATCACTTTATATTTATATGGTTGTCTTGTTATAATTTCGTAATCAACCTTGATAAGGGTGGCCACTAAAAATATGGAAAGTTCAAATGGATAGACAATGCCCAAACGATGGAAGCGTAGTGCAAATAGGATCGGGGTGCCCAGAGAGGACTAGGGTTCTGGAACACCCCGTCATTGTTAGGCACCCTAGTCGGGAATAAGAAAAATGTAGAATGATAAAAAGATCAAGAAAGTATACTCGAGGTTCGTAAGTGATGAAAGAATGCAATGTAAAATGCCAAACAAAATGGGTGAATTAGTTTTTTTTTCACTCAAAACCCATATGAATAGTATTATGAGACCGGGAGTAAATATTGACTCAAAGTGTGTGATTTATTGCCAATGTTTTTGCATTCACTTATATGATCCCAAGAAATTAATCAATGAGACAAAGAATATGTGGGAATAACTTTAAAGACAGGCATGAGCATTAAATTTTTTAAAAAGAAACGACCATACAATATTAGAAATTATAAATAAAATGGAAGGTAAAAAAACACACCAAATTAAATTGGTTGAATGGACAACATCTAGAATAGAGTTCATATATAGAGTAAACATGCTACACAAGTCTACCACTTATATATCATTAAGTTGAATAAAGGTAGATGAACATGTAAAGTTGTTTGTTCTTCTAGAGTGCATGACATACGATAATGTAGCACATATAATTATATATATATGTTAGTAGGTTAAAAAATAGAAATTACATCACTTGGTAAAATGATCATGTCAATAGTGGCATGAAAAACTATGAGAGGTAGAACTATATAAATAAGCATTTAATGAATCTCAAATCTTCCCAACAAGAGCATATATATATATATATATATAAATATATATATATATATATTAAAAAGCCACAAGGTGATATTAAAATTACATCAACAATGAGTGAATTATATAGAAAAAAAAGTACATATCATGTTAGAAAAACAATAAATTTATATAGTGGTTAATGTTTTTCTTCAAGTTAATCCTTATTCGATTAAAAAATTTATGATAGATAGAATATATGTGAAATTAAATCTGCAAGCCGGAGGAGGAATTAGGTGCATTTCATTCGTAATTATTGTAAAATTTAAGAAACATTAACACTATTAGAAAATATATAATAATAGAAGAAGTAATGGATCTAATCTCATATATGTATTAGAAATCCATGAAACTCGTATGATATGAACCTACAACTATGCATTAATTATCACAAAAACGTTGTAATCAACAACAACATTATTATACATGTCTAGATCTCTCGAGTACTAAAATAACAACATTGTTTTTCTCCATAGTTATTTGTACTATGTTTAATGATCTATGCAACATCTTTTATAAAGCAATGGAGAATACAAGCATGAGGATTGAAATAATGAAACATATTTTGTAACTCTAGTTCACAAAAATTAAATAGATTTTTGTTAATATAAATTTAACACACAAACTCCAAGAATCTAATTATGGTGAAAATATATAACATTTAGTACCCCGTATACCCTTCACATAGGGAGGATGCATGGAAAATGTTGAATAATTTTAACCAATTGAAAAAATGTATGAAACAATGTGGTCTCATAGTTTTTAATGAATGTTAAAATGAATATTGGTAGATTTGAAGAAAATACAATTACCAAATGTAAAACCTAGATTTTCCAAAGCATTTTATTAAATCACATAAGTGTCTATTTGTAATAATGTTTTTATGGTAAAGAATAAAATGAACATAACAACCATATCAACAGACAAATGAAAATTATATTATGGAGAAGGAAGTTTTCTAACCGTCATTAAATATATCTATGAAAATACAGATGCATATGAACCTTTTGTACAAATGGCTTAAAGATATGCAGAGATGATATATTTAAATATTATACATAAGAGAGAAACACAATAAACATCCTACATAACATGTTGAGTACAATTACATGCAACATTTTGGTCTTGAATGAACAATTTTCAAATAATGGTTTATTTTATGAGGGAATGAAACTATAAAATTGTAAAAAAATTATGCATATTTATGGAAGGATAGAAATAAGTAATGTGATAAAGTGAATTTATAGGCCATTCATGATCATAAGAATTTATAGAGCACTAAAAATACAAGTACAAAATAGTCCTACTCAAGACCAGACCATACCCTACTCCAAAGCACATTGTATGATTCACCAAAATCTCATATTTTAGTCACAGCCCATCGATTAATAACTTTGATATAATTTCTATATTTTTAAACACTCCGTACCCCCAAATTGCATCTTTTCTTCTTTAATAAACTAAGTATAATCACATGTTGTGTCCGAAACTATCATTTATACCATGAAAATTGGTTCCAAATATATATTATGCCTCGCACATTAATGTTTATTAATTTATTATAATATAAAACTCGAACTACCCTTACACCTATAAAGTAATAAATAACTAATATAATACAAAACACTTATGTATTTATTTAGGTTGTAAAAACAACTCGAATTAGATAACATGATCACATCATAATGCTCTATTTTAGATTTCTTTTGTCATGTTTGACCTTTATTTCAGCTCCTTTGGATTAGGAATATTGACTAAATGAACTTTTTTGGAGTACTTAAAACCTATGTCCAATGGGTTTCTCCTAGTGTGTTGTTTCTTTAGGAAAATTTTGAGATAATTATGTCATTTGAAAGATAATTTTTAGTAGAGCTCTTGTAAATGTCAAGTATGGAAAAGAGTTAAATTTTTTTCTTATATAGGGTTACATATGTTTCATTTCAAAATGAGTATATTCCACGGGATAAATTACTAACCATAAAAGATATTTTATTGAGTAAACATTAATTGGGTGGGCCTCGACAAAATTGTAAGTTTTAGACCAAACCATTTGAACATTTGGTCCCTTTTTGAAATTTTGATCTAGGATGCGAGATACATTGTTGTGAAATTCATTGCACTATAACTAAGATGTAAATACTTATTTTTATTGATGTAATAATATTGTAAGTGACAAAGAATTGAAATGAGGAGATTAAGTCTCTAGGATATTCTTTGATATAGAAATTAGGAAAATAATAGGTGCACAAATCATGATTTAGGGATTAAGAAAATATTGAAATTATTAAGTGATGAATTACCAAATCTAGGGGTCTATATTTACACCTAAATACAATGTAAGCCAACTAAATACCCAATATAAGTAACCCGATAATTTATGTATGTGACCCCATATATTACTTATACATATATAACTAATTAAGGAGGATGTATACCACATGTAAATATATCCATCATCACATACACGCATTATAATATAATATCCATAGGTAAATGATATATAATAGTATGTTTAATCTCTTTTACGCAAATATGAAATCCACAAATTTTAACTTAGTACAACATTACATGTCTAAGCAATGGTCGTGGGCATGTCAATGAGGTTAATGAATTTAAGAAATATCATTTTTTTGTGGTATGAAGACAACATCTTGATATCCACATTATTAGTTTTACTTAAATATGTATATAATTGTATACATAAAAGTGGGACATTTTGTAGAGGCTTATATTTGATATGCCACTAGTCAATTTCCATAGTGGTAATGTTTTTGTGGGTTTGTTTATTATTGGTTCAGATTAGGATCTTATTAGTAAGTGTTCCTTGCATTGTTTTAATTATGAGATGTTCCCTTGTGTTTGTGAAAATTTCAACTCTTATGAATATTTTATTATCTTTTCAATTGTTTTTGTTCTTCTCTATTTGACCAAAATGTTCCCCTTTTCCTCTTTTTTTTTCCTCCATGTTTTTCTCTTTTCAACCCTTATTTATGTTGCTTTAATTTTTGTTCAACAACCATAAAAGTTTGATTTTTTTCTTCTATATCATATTACCACTAAACTTATGGTACCCCTTTTGATGGGACATTTCAAATCTTCATTTCTATCCCATGGGGTTCCTTATAATCATTTATCATGTGTTCTTTTTCAAAGGTGTGCATTTGCTTACATCAAAATAGGTTGTTAATTAGAAGATAATACGTCTATAAATAAATAAATGCATTATTGCATTTATAATACTATATACATTCACATGAATAATATTGAAGGGAATTCCTTTGATTTTAAAAGCATTCCCTTGCTAAAAGTAGAATTCAATTATTTAGAGAGAGCATATAACATTTGCTTCTTATTGAATCCATTGAACCAATAAGGGTAAAAAAATTTCAATAAATTGTAATTCACATTGAATCATATTACATGTGTGTTGTTTTCACTCCATGATTTCCAAAAGAGATTGATTGAGACATGCCCCAAAATCCACCACATCCCCTAGTTTTCTTTACATTTTACAAGGTCTCGTATGTTTATTATGGACTAAATGAAGGAGAGTTTTCCCCGCAATGCGTGATATTAAATCATGTAAAATTGAATAATGTTTTTGGATTCCAAAAGTAGAGAGCCACATTCATGAATTTTGGCTTATAGTTTCTAAAAATAATAGAATTTTATAATTATAGTTTTTGATATACCATTAAAGGAGTGCTATAGTTTTTATTAAGGTTAGGAATTTCACAAAAAAACTTAAAATTGTTTTCCTTTCTTTCTATCTGTGTTTCCAATTCATATTAATAAATAATATCTCTACATTTATGAATAAAGAGAAGTAACATTATAAAACCAAAATTATTTAACAGCTTTCAAATATTTCAAAGTATTTCTACACTCATAAATTGTGATCATTATTGTAATTTAAAGATTAGTTCAAATAATTATTTAGTTAATAGTTAGTGTGTGTGTATATATATATATTAAAAATGATTAATTTATACATTATTAAGGCAAAACCACTTTCCATTACTACAATGAAATACAAACATAATTGTTGGTATCAACTTAACTATTAAAATGAACCTCTTTACATATTAAAATGTACTTTTAATGTAAGTTTATTTAATTATGAAATAAATTTATAATATAATAATTTTTTTATTCAGGGTAAAGTTTTCTTGTGTAGGGATCCTACCCTAGAAAAAAAGGGTATAAATTTTTATGGATTTGTTTAAACACCTTTTAATTCAATAATAAGATGACCCATCAATAATTATAAAGATTATACTACTATTATGTATTCGAATTTTATTTTCTTCTAATAAGGAGACCAACGTAGTAAAATAAACAAATTATATACCCCTTTAAATTTTTCACCTTCTACTCTTTCTCCACATGTTTTCCAATAATATATCTCGCCTATATAATATGCTCGAGAATAATATATCCACAAGTTTTCATTGCTCCCTCTTTAAAATTTATACTATAACGGTGATATCAATATTAAAGTGAATATCGGGCAAACATTTCCACCAATATTTTCAATCATTAGCATATAGTCAATGCAAAATTTATAGCTTATTTTTCCTAATAAAATCCCACTTTTTAATTTTCTTTAGATTTCTAATATATTAGAGAAATAAAAATATTATTCGATTACATCTAATTACTAATTTAGTACGAATTGCATTATGACATCATCCCATATTCGATTAGAGGATGTAATTTAAGATGCACCAAAGAGCCATATCCTACTTTATGTATTTGTTGGAACATTTATATAAAAACTTGACTAACATATGTGATAGATACAAATATACACATAAAAATATATTTACTCGGACACATGTAATAATACTTAATTAGACATAAAATACTAAAACTAGACTTAATATCTAAACTATTTCCAATGTAATAATTTACAAGGGAGGCGTTTAATCTGAATATCCAACATTCTACGGATGCGAAGTAGTCATCGAGAAAGACAACAAAACAAAAGTTTTAAATTTATATTTGGGAATCTAGAAAATATAGTGTCTTGAATACCTTGCTAAAAATATGAAGTCACATTTATAGTACTTGTTGAGGCATTTTAGAAATTACTAAGCATGATTATTTGTAAGGATTGTTACATAATGCTTGTTGATATGAATACGTCACCTTCTTTTCTACATTAACATGCAGATCAATCTTGAAACTTAACCTCCTTCCTTAAAACCCTAGAATAAGGAAGACACTTACATGAAAATGATAAAGAAAAGGATTTTTTTGGCTGATCCTTGAATGAAAAAAACATGATATAAATGAAAGTAAAATTATGATGAGAATAATGAGGTGAAAATGTTGTTTTTGATACAGATTAATGTTATAACCATGATGAATTTATACACCAATCTCAATCAAGTAGCCAAAATTTGCTAATGGATCTAAGGTTTGGCTAGGGAATCAGCCCAATCTCTTCCATTTAAGATTTATACAAGAAATACACCAATCTCAATCATTAGCCAAAATTTGCAAATGGATCTAAGGTTTGGCTAGGGAATCAACCCAATCTCTTCCATTTAAGTTGCAAAGGGAATCTTCCCAATAATTTGTTTTTTATGAGATTAATTTCCAAGAGTTTGATTTCTCAACACTCTCAATTCGAGATGTAGTTGTGGAAAAAGATACACAAGGATATGAAAATTTTATGGTATGTAGCATTTCTATTCTCCATCTAAATAATGAACTTGTTAGAGAATAGTATTCCTTAGACTGGAATCCAACAGGCCTCATCGAAATTTGATCTAGAACTAGATTTCCATAAATCTATTTTCATAAATTCTTGGAAATTTATTTTGAGTAATTTATCAAATTCTTTATATGGTCTATGGAGAATTTCTATAGATTTGATGATAGCAAAGATGAAATGAAGTGTAATCTTCATCATATCTTCCCACACCAAGTTCATTTCATGCTCATTCTAACACCTCTGTTATTTCACAAAAAGTGGCAATAGACTAGGATATATGACCCCGATAAGGGGGCTAGTAAAATAATGGTAATAATTAGAAAGATTTCATATTTTCCACTTCTATCTTTTGGAATTCATGCATAAGATGAATACACATGGTATCAATGTAGGATGACCATTTGGTTCCCATCTAGAACCTTTCATATTCTATTTCTAGCAAATTATTTTCATATTCTCCTTGTATGACTATCAAGTAGCTTGTTTTAAATAAAGAGATAGATGTCTGGGCATACATCTCTATTATGGATTTTTTTAGTTTGTATCCATTTGGAATTGAAATAAGAATTATTTATGTTCATGGCTCTTTCCTTGTGAGTTTGATTGTTATATCACATTAAGCAATCGTTGTTAATGTGTTATCCATCGGGTTGTGCTTTCATCCGATCAAAAGCCATCTCTTTTCAAATATTTTTTTGTGTTATAAAATTCTCTCTAAGAAAAATAATTTTGCTTCTATTAGGAGTCCATTATTCTTGGGCAAAGTAAACAATTTTTGTTTGAAATAGAGGTTAGGGATGACTCTTGGTGACCATATTCCTTGAGTTTTCCGAATCTTGGTGCATATCCTAGGATTACAACTCAATATTTTTGATGAATAAATCCTAGTTGGGATTTCCAAAGCCATGAGCATACTTCTAGCTTTTGATCCCATCACTTGGAAACTTCTCATTTTTTCTAAATTTTTATAATTATGGTTTTTAATACGAGTATCCCTAATATATGTCATATTTCATATATTAGGGATTAGGAAAATGATATTGCCTTTAAACTATCCTTTATTTTTTTAAGGTACTTGGAAGATGGTTGGAAATTATATTGGAGTGTCTAATTACTAAATGTGTGCAAGAAAGAGGAGTGAGGTTGTTGGTCTATTAAGTGATCCATTGATGAAAGAAGGTGAGGGAAGTATTCATATGATTAAGAATACATCGTAAGAAAGATGGAAGCATGGCCAATAAAAAATCCTTGTGGAAAATATGATTGGATAGTCCATAATGAAGGAAGAACTAACGTGGTTGGGTAAATTAGATCATATGTAGAGTCACCCATGCTTTGTAGCTTTATTTGCATGGTAGGACATTGTTCCATAAAATGCGAGGAGGATATAAATGAAAAAAATTCATGGAATATTAATAATATTGTAGTTATATAACACATGAACACTTAAATGTAGGGGAGTTGGGCCAATACTTGTAACATGGTCCAATACTTGACATGAGTCTTGATTACACAATACCCAATAGTTGTCATATTACCACATCATAGTTGTCATAGTACTATGTACTTGGTTGTATATTTTGACATAATAATTATGTAGAGTATCTTATCAAACTGTGACATGAAATACTTATCACCAATGTACAAGTATTAAAAATTCAATATTCAATTATTATCACCCATGTTCAAGTATTATTTTCCACCATAATCGTAACCTAATTCAAATTTAGTTTTCCAAATCAATCTGAAATATTGTTTTCCTCCAACTACATATTCTAAAGAAAAATTATAAGCTAAAAACATGAAATACATGTTGAATAAAAATTCGACGTCCCCTACTCTGGTAATCGGCTCGGTTGGTAATGTGGCATGTTTGGGGTTGGGCGATATATTGGTTGTCTTCTCTTGACTAGTGGACGGGCGAGGAGATTTAAGGAGGTACAAAAGGAGGGTTGTTGGTGGAGCAGTATGCACCTGTTTAGACTGACTGGGAAGACGTCTTTTAGGGGAGACTATGCATTTTCCGCTTACTCTTCCCGTGATCTAGCAAAGGACCAACACACGGCATCAGATGAAAAATACGCAAACAGAGAGGCCCTTGACGGAAAAGTGAGGAGGAAAACAATGAGTATCCAAGTGAGGAAGAGTACGAGGAGGATTATTTATCTACCAAGGAATAATAGGATTTGAATCCTAAGGAGGATATGGTAGTAGAGTCCCCATTTTTATTGGAAAGGTCAACTGGGATGGCTGAATCATTTGAGGAGGATAGATGGAGATTTTATGACGAGAAAGACATGACTTCTTCAATCTAAGAAAGAAACACCTTGATTGATTCCATGGGACTGAAACATGGAAAGGGCTCGGCCCCTAATGTTGATCAGTTCGATTGCAGAAGTTTGCAACAGGTTTTGGTTAAAAATCAGAGTCCTTTGGGCAAACTACAGCTGGTTTAGGATTCTTCATCCCAAGTTTGATCTGGATTCTCTCAAGGTCATCGACTTTGGGGAGGGAGAGAATTATAAAGAATATATCATATCTAAAATTTGGAATGGAGTTGCTGATGATTTCAACGATGGAGGGAACATTACGCAGTCTAGAAGAGATAAGCGCAAGCATTGGGTTCTGCAATGTGGCAGAATCACGAGGAACGTGTACAGAGGCTACCTTGATCTAGTGCTCCATTGATTCTCTTATGTTCCTGGTTTTCGCTCCTGGGTTGGGCGTTGGTTTGTAATTCTGTTGTTTTTTGGCTGCAGTTTTGGTATCATGTTCTTAGTTTGTTGTCTTTACCGCTTGTCCTGTATGGATGTTGTTTGGTTTTTTAATTGTTTTATCTGGGCTTTTAAACCCTTTTTGGTTTATTTATATTGTCATGAATATTTGGGCTTTGGACTTGTTGTCATTAGGTAGGGTCTCAACCAAATTTTTTTGACCCTTAATAAAAAATAATGAAAATCACCATCCCACTTGAAATTCACAATTGATTTTGTAGATCTCTTAATTTAGGATGTACCGCTAATATCCCCTTTTGTTATTTCATAAAATTATTATACTTACTAAAGAACCATATACGTGGAATGTACGATATGAATGCCGGAAGGGATATAAGAAGGACGTGAAAGCAGATGAAGAGAAATGAAGGGGAAGGAAGAGGGGTGTAGAAAATATGAGTTTGAGGGCGGAGAGGGGGAAGGGAAAGGATAGAAGATTCGTGGCGAAAATGTGAAAATATGTGAAATATGAAGAGAAAGACATGTTTGGTAATCGTAAACAAGATAAAAGGATTCTTTCAAGAGACATCACAGAACATGCAGCAATATATACAAGAAAATGCAAGAAGTAGATTAAAAATGTTGACGATGTGAATACCTGATTAATTTTTCATATGTTGAATCCATTTGGTATGTAGATAAATATGAATGCATTTTTATGGGAGATGTTATGGAAAATAATATATGTAGTAGTTACCTTATCAAAGAGGGTACCAAAGTATTCACGCAAGTGTAATTTTGCATGTAGAGGGGAAAAATAAATAAAGAAAAAAAAATGTTCCAACTTTGGAACCTTACGATTGAGCACTTGTTCGATCAATGTAGCCTCTGTATCCAGTTGTAAGGTCAATGAATTATAGGGAGCGAGACATGTCAATGCATCGATAATTAACACATTCCAATGATTGGTCATATGAGCCAAAGCTAGATTAAGGTTGTGGCTTGCATGCCCCACACGTTTTCCACATATCATATTGTTCCTACCCAAGTAATATATGTTATTTATGCTCCACTTAAGCACTTCAAGCTCACAAAGAGGACAAATTAAATTTTTGGAAACTCAAAAGCTTTAGCATCCGTAAAAGTGCAACACGTAATGTATATTTCATAGGCGGGAACAATATAAGTCATGGTGATCCACTTCCCTTTCCAGTTTCAAGCTCAAGTAAGCAGATGAGAAAAGAGAACACAAAAAAATCATTGATAATTAGGTTTTTAGGTGGTTTGCCAAATGAGAGAAATGTGGATTATGTTTTCCATTCAAAAGAAGGATTTGAACTAATAAAACCATAAAAGTGCAATGTGCAAAGTATAGGTGGAAAGAGGTTTCTTATTTTCCTAATTTAAGATACGATGTGTTTTGTCTAAATTTAAGAAGTTCATGCCTTGCAAATTATAGTCATGAAATATTTTATTACTAAAAATATACAATTTACTAATAATATTCAAATTCAAATTAGAGCTCAAATATGTTAAAAAAATGTTACTTATGGTGTGCAAATATCTAAGAATGCAAAGAGTGGTCGATCAAAATTGTTAATGACAATAGTTGTTTACATTTTCTAGCTCTTGTGTTATATGTGTGCTTGTTGTTTACGAATTTCCTCAATATTTTTTAGCTACTTCACATGGTTTGTGATTTAAAAAACACTTTGTGTTATATGATTAGGTAGAAAAACCAATAAATAAATATTCTCCAAATTGCACCTGCACCATTAATAAATTGACAAGTGTTAAAAAGTTGACGCAAGAAGGAGAAGAAGATATAATTTGTTTTCTCAGATAGTACGGTGTAGGAAGGGATGATTATGCCCCCTTCGATTTGGTTTGGTTTGGATCCACACATGTCTAGGGCTTGAAGAGATTCGGATAAATTTTGCAAAGGATTATCCATCCTATTGTGAGCAATTGTAGAGGAAAATCAAGGCTTCTTGTAGAAATTCCACGGAAGGGGGCGAGAAATAGGGGATAAATTGAAATAAAGGTTACGATCACATGGCTTTGCATGTGAGTGTTATTTATTTATTTCTATTGAGTTGTTTCTTTAACATCTAGTCGAAAATGGTTCTTTTAATGAATAGAAACAAGAAAGACAAACAAAACATGGCTCTGCATGTGAGTGTTATTTATTTATTTCTATTCAATTGTTTCTTTTAGGTTAAGATCAAATGGCTCTATATGTGAGTGTTATTTATTTATTTCTATTGAATCGTTTCTTTTAGGTCTAGTCGACTATGGTTCTTTTATTGAACGAAAACAAAAAAGACAAACAAAACATCCACACCACTTTCGATAAAAAGAATTTCCTTTAATGATCTAATCTCATACATGAGAGTTCTATGATGAATTATAGACGAAAATTCGAGCTTCTTGTAGAATTTCCACGAGGGTCAAAAACAGGGCCAAACTCTAATAAAGCTTACAATTGCATGTCTCGCCCTATGAGTGTTATTTATTTGTAAATACTTTCTTATAGGCCTAAATGATTTTGATGTTTTATCAAACATAATAGAAAGAAAGAAAAAGATAGAAAAAACATCCACGCAAACAATGAAGACCAAAATTTGTGATCCCTCAATATCCTTTGATGAACAAAAATTGTACATGACAGAACATGTGGAAAAAAAGAATCCCAATACATGGATTAGATTACGAGATAGATTCGTTTATACATCTATCATGTGGATGGTGGCATAATAATTTGTTGTTAGAGCCTCGAGATTTTTAGTGTAAACATGCAATTGGACATAAATATCTAAAGTTATTCTCGCTAGATACTTATATTGTTTGTATAGAGATTTTTGTAATTTCCCTTCATGGGAATATTTTTTCGTCGACCATGTTTTAAAACTTTGTATATATTGTTCTTGCATCAAATGGGATACCTTACTTAATGCCTATGGACATATTAGCTAGAGGACACCAACGCATGCTTTCTAAATTAATGTGGCTTGTGAAGGCCTGGATGCCACTTGACTAGATAAGATGAACAACTTGTGAAGGAGATAGTGACGACACCCAAGTGGAGGCAGGAAAGTGCCATCAAAGTGTACCAGGGGTAGTGATCACTACATGATATATTTCATCAACACTTCAATGTACATGTATGATAGTGTTCGCAGATCCTCCAAATTAATGCGGCTTAGACGCCACTTAACTAGATAACATGAGCTACCCGCAATAGAGATATAAATGACAACCCAGTGGAGACAAGAAAACACCATCAAAGTGCACCAAGGGCAGCAATTATTGTAAGATATATTTCATCAACACTTAAATGTACATATATGACAAGATCCGCGGATCCTCATAGACGTGTCAAACATGAAAAAGTAGTGTCTAAAAGAGAAAATGAAAACTAAATAAAGTCTCCACCCTGGTTCAAGTTTTCTCGGAGGATTGTGCCCCTTCGATTTGGTCTAGTTTGGCTCCACACACACTCGGGGATTAAATTTGATGTCTATTCAAACATTTTTTTGGTGTTTGTAAATGTAAAAACAACCAAATTATTTAGACCTAAGGTCCCGCATTCATAACCACACAAAGGAAAATTAAAACTAACACTTATTTATTTATTTTTGAATTACTTAGGAAATCCTAGGTTCCTTATGCAAGTTTTTTATTGGGTTTGTAGAGTTAAGGCACATTTTTAATTTGTTTTTATGGGCTTTCAATATAGATATTCCTTAGATTGATAAGCTTGGTGTTGAAAAGATATGATATGAATTGTATAGCTTCAAAAGTATTTGTTTGTCCATGTATTTAACAAAAAAATAAAAGTTGAGTGGGAAAAATACACCCATGCCCATTGCAATCCCTGCCAACCAGGTTAACCGCTCTTCAAAACCCAAAGCAAAACATGGATACCAACACATCCTAAATGGCCTTTGACACCTATCATTTTCCTAGGCATTAACCATGTTGAACACCAAGTTAACTTTGTAAATTTAGTAGTAATTGGGTAGACGAAGTGATAAATAGATTAGATAAATAAGCTCTTGCTATAAGCCATCCTCAAATCAAACCTGCATGTGGAGATAAGTTAACATGTACTCGCCGCCGAATATGTCAAGAAAAATAGACGTTAAGGATTTTGGCGTAAACATGGTTGACAATACGGTATATGACATGGACAGCGCCAATTACAATCTGTGTCAGAGCCCCGTGGACTTTCTACTAGAGAATACGCCTTTCGGCGAAATTGAATAAATGTATTTAAAATAATATACTTTTAGAATACACTTGGTAAATGAATCTATCACATATCTTTAATCAACAAGTTTTATTTTTTTATTTTTTAACATAATTGAAAAGTGCTAATACCTGTGATAGCTGCTGTGCACAGTACCAATTTACAATGACTTGTTATCATATTTACTGGTCAAATATGAGCCAGTGCTCTGACGCACTGTAGGTAGTACTCAGACTCGAGGACCACCATCGTCGGCATGCATGGTTTCCAACTTTCTCAGAAGGCTGTTATTTTCCTTACCGATCAAATCTTTTGTCCGGTGTAAAACGTTTTTAAGGAAAAGCGGCACTGATGGAGACGGAATCGATTCATTTTATTATAAGATGCTGACAGATCGCAATCTCTTGATCACAAATCGATGGAGAGACAGGAAAGCTTGAGCTTCCTTCTCAGATCTATAATTCCACCCAATTATCACGTACCATTTTATGTTTTTTCGTCCATCTATTCGAGCTACAAAGCTTCAAATGAAAGAACAAAGGTATTAATGATTTTTATATTTGTTGGGAGGTCATTCATTATCAGACCAGATATTGGCATACAATCATGACTTGCAGAAGAAACTCCTATTGGCCCCCTTGTTGTAACTCCTTTCAACAAATTGTCCAAAGTGTTCTGTTTCATGGCCGCCTATATGACCCAATTTTAGTTGGGTACCCATTATCATTGATAAATTTAATAGCACACTCTAGTTTAGATTTTTCCCACCGTGTACTGTTTGTAACCTTTTTTGCGGCAGCAATATTTCGTGTATTTTCTATTGCAATGGGATTTATGTTGTCTTTGAACTAGCAATTGTACCGAAATGTATAATGGGAACGCCAATGGGGATAAAGCGTAGAATTAAAACTTAAGGAAGTGAATAAGAGGGAGAGGATGGGGGGAAAAGAAGATGGGGTATGAGGGAGGAGAAGTGCATTGTGTTCTACTGAATTTTCTCTATCTTGGTTGCATTATTTATTTGAGTGCAATATATGTTCAAAGAGGACGAACTAAAAATTGAGGAAAATTGTAAATGTTTTACAAATGTTTTAGATTGAGGATCGTTTATTTATGTGATTATAATTTGAGGCTGAAGTGGTCAAAATAAGAAATGGACAAAATTGAATAGGTTACAGGGCCGTAATCCAGTTATAGTTTTTTTGTAGTACCGAGTACCATACTTTTATAGTTTAAACCTTGATTAAATGCAGGATTAATTGCAAGAAAAAAGGTAATGCATGAACATTCGTAGGATACTAGAGCCCCATCAACTTTTAGTCATATGAGGGACATATAGAATTTATTTGGCAATCGAGCGTAAAATTGTAAAACCCAAACAAGATCCTTTACATGTGTTCCACTTTATCATCTAAATCTCACGTGTGTTATTCACACGAGTGTGATTTGCAATTAAATGGGTAAGATCCAATATGATCTAGGGTCATAACCCAACTGAGAATGGATTAAATATTTTTCGTTGGACAACCTCTGATTTGTTATATAAGATGAAGACAACAATGGAAAGTAAAAAAATAAATTGAGAATTAAATACATTCATGCACCACACCTTTTCCATGGCTTAAATAGAAACACCCAAATAATATTTGGTATTTGTGTTATACTTTACATTAATGTACACTAAAATCAAATATGAAAATGCAAATCGTTGTGTGGTTAGTGCTAGTAGGGAGGGGTAAATTTATAGTGGAAAGGGGGTATGCAGGACAAAAGAATTATCTAAGAAAATAAAATTATAGAGATTACAATGAATATGGTAGGGCACCGTGGTTATCAAAAAGGAAATTTCAAGGAGCATGTATGAATGAAAAACATCGAGAAGATAAATCTTCAACGAGTAAGGTTGATCAAATCACCAACCGCACATGGATTAGATTACATTCGTTGAGATTTAATCTGTATTGTAAGAGTGGAAAGCCGCTTAAAACTATGTAAATTCCTTCGACGTAATAATAGAAATAACATGAACCACAAATTAATAGACTTGATCACATGCATGTAATTGTACGAGATAAAAATAAAATCAAAGAAATTTCTTGTTGAGGCAGTAAACAAAATTTATAAATACCACTACTTTAATGTAACCATCATTTTTTAATATAAAAAATAAACTAAAAATGTTAGTCATATAAGCTATGATACTTGGTCAAGCGGGTCAGAAATACTATAAGAATGGCACCGTCTCTTTGTCTTCAACTGGTCACATCTAGGAAAACATACAAAGAAACAACCTGGAGATTAAATTTGAATTGCAACCATCGATGACTCTTCTTACAGAGTATTTCCACGAAACCCTCTAATAAATTCACAAATGGCCATACATGGTTTCCGAATGTATTGGTAGTATGTTATATAAGAAGAAGGGAGACAACATGTTCACGTGGAGCAACTTTATTGCTATGTTAGAAGTTGAGATAGTACCACCATTATATTTGAACGGATCCCCTCAAATTATAATCTTTGTTGTCCACATTGTGAGCAAGTGTCAAAATCAGCCACCCCGCGTAATGGGATCGATATTATTTTGAGTATAAAAATACAAACATCTCCAAAATTAAAAGTTTGTTAATCATTAACCTCCTCTTATCCAAACATAATTTTAATCCACATGGATATCAAAAGTATATGATAATGCCCAATTCTGAAATGGAATTTAACGAGGAACGGTCCATTAAATATCCAATTAACTTGTAAATGCAAGCCCACACACCAAACTTGGAGAATTCACTCAGTTATTTTTGTTGTAGTTTTTGTCATGGTCGGGATCTCTTGTGATATTATGTTGATCTTTATCTTTCTTGTTCAAATAAAGGAACTGTATTTCTATGTTTTTTTCTTCAATTTGTACTATTATGGAAATGGAAGCACTACCACTTCATCCATTTTAGTCTAATCTTTAGAAGGTTAATTTTATGGATTGTGTCTTTGTGTGGAACTTGTCAATTGTTTAAATGTTAGAGGTATGTGTTCGAACATCCTTTTGGAGGAAGGAACATTGGTTGTGGTGAGTCTGCACTTTAGCTTGAATGTGATTTTGAAGAACAAAAGCCTGTGATTAATATCAATGGGCATCAATAATACATATGGTACCCACTTGAATACTTTATGCCAAAAATAAATTAAATTTCATTTCCAGTAATAATAGGACATTAAGAGACTAAAATCTAGATGGCAATAAATGCAATCCATTTGGAAGTAAACATACAAAAATATTGTGGTCCAACCCTCAATTTCATATTAGGTATGGATATGAAAATTTAACTCTGCTGCAACAAAGGCACACCGAAACCATTAGTTGGTTATCTCGCATTAACTTGTAACCATAGTTGGTACTACAATTAAAATATCAATACTAGTTTGCGTAGTAAATGTAGGTCATGAGTTGTGATTCCTTTCCAAAATTCAGACATATGGTCTCTAGAGAAACAAAGTCTCGATGGCTTCCACTTCTCACAATTGTTTGATCCACTTCTATTGTGAGTGTAGTGTCATATTTTGTTCAAATAAATGCTCCTATGGTAAGAGATATATTTCCTCATGCCATCAAAAAAATTAGAGATAGATTCTGATCATTACATGACATTAATAGACACAAATCTATATGGGGATAAACGTAATCCATCCACTTGTAATGATACAACACAATTCTTTTCTAACCCTCAATTTCATAACAGAAATAGATACGAAAATTTAACTCTGGTGGAAGGCTACGTCCTAAAATAATCGTAGACTAGTCTCTGTTCCCATATAACGTGTAGGAGTAATTTTTAAGACAAATTGTTGACCATTGTAACTTGTTTCAAGAAATTTTTACCGATTGTTCATCTAGAAAAAGTTATGTCTAGGTTGCAGGAAATTGTCGGCCGGTGCTATCATTGGCGGAGAAGCACTAAGAACAACCACTAGACAACCACTCTTTTTAAATCTAGGCATGATCATTGGTGGAGTAAAACCCCTACAAATAGCTACAACTTTCAATATTGTTTGTAGTAAAACTTCCATAAGCTTTACAAATGCCACATACCTTGCATTGATCTCCAGTTAGTTCCAAAGCATCATCCATTAATTATTTTCAGTCCACATATACTCCATAATTACTCCGTCCTTATCTAGGATTATATGCACCAGGACATTAGGGCTTGTGGGCTTGATTTTGTAGATGTAATAAACGTCGGAGTCTAAGTTCTCAATTCCAAATTGCAATGCGCCTAAGAAAAGATTTATTTCATCCCATTTGTTGAACCTAGTTGAAAACTTTCCACCTCCCAATCTCTTTCTTTCCTAGTGTTGAACAAAATAATTCCACTAGTTTATCAATGGGTGGGTCCCCGAGGGATCCATCTGATTAGAAAACATGCCAAGAACAGGATCCACAGATCTTTTCCAAGATATTAATTTCGATAGTTTTTTAAATTTCATCCTTGAAACAATCAGAGAAAGAAATGTAAACAAAATGTGCATGGGAAATTTACTAGAAATAATTACCCTAATATCACACACTTATATGCCATCTATTGGAGGGTTTGAGGTGACATTTGAAAACCCAATATTGAGCTTATGAGGGCACATATATATGAAGAGATTATGGCCTAATTTTACATTTTAGGGATGTGTAAGAATTTTGATTTTTATGTCTTGTGGTAAGACGTCTTATCATCCATCCCATTCATCCAATTTTGTACTAAATAATGAGCTTAATGGATCTTGTATCCATAATTTGTTAGCAAGGATATATTCATTAACCTCCCTATAGAAATGTCCAATCAACCTGAATATTGGAATCAGATCTCTGACCTCTTTAAGAATAGTTTCATGCTCCCATTTGGGAGCACTACCATTTATCATGGCATTATTAACTAATTGGGAGTCTACTTCAACCACTATGACTATTATATTTGGGGTTTTTACCCTTTTTAGTCCAACCACTAGCCCAATCACCTGTTGGCCCCTCTAGGTACAAAAGATAAAAGGTGGGCACAATCACAGTTCCATCAAAATCTTGGATTAAACACCATGCCCCAATCATGCTAGGGTTGCCCTTTAAAGCTCCATTGAAGTTCAATATGAAAATATTAGATGGGGGTGGTTTATTTTTAATCATACATAAATTATGTTAGAATGTTTAATCCCATGGACCTATTTGTTTGTTATTAGATTCTAAAACTTGATATTAGTTTTGTATACAAAACACATTCTCATAAGATGCAAGGAAGTTCCATACAAAATCGATATCTATATAATGATATAGCGAAGGAGATATCGATATCATCTGTGAAGCTATAGTATATTTTAACACGATAATGTTAATCTTAGTAGCTTGGACAGCTATTTGTCCTCACCTGAATATAGCAGCATTTGTTATGGGTAGTTTGTATAGTCATTGCTTCGTTCGCCTAGAATTTAGAAAAATAGTTGTTTTTGTCAAACAAATATTGTTAAGATAAAAACAATTGTTTTTAATATTGACTCCTTTCAGTGAAACCTCATAACCAAGGTTGTTAATGGTTATTGAGTTGTCTTAATCTCAGCCATTGATTTTCAACGAGAGTAGTATATAAGGGGGTCATTGGGTCATTTGTAACAAGGAAGTTTTTAGAGAAACTTGCAGTGTTAGCAAGGGCGCAGTGATAGCGTTGGAGATAGAAGTGGAGGAATATCAGCAGGAGGATTAGGAGATTGTCAGATCTCTACCAGTAAGAGGCAAGCAGTATTTGTATCTCTTGATTTGTTGAAGTTTAATATATTTCTCATCTGTAGTACTAGTTTTCCCTACGGGGTTTTTCCAAGGGTAATTGTCCGAAAATATTCTGTTCACCTTGTTGGGTATATTTTTATGTGTTTGTATTTGTGAAGTTACAGTTGTGTTATTTTCCAATATTTGTTGATCAAATAATCTTACAATATAGGAGGTTAATAATCAGTAACTGTAATAGATTTTTCACATGGTATCAGAGCTAAGTTCGTAGAAGAGATTTACCCTAGGTGAAAGAAAGTGAGGGTTTATAAAACCTAGTTTAACCTCTTCAAAATTATTATCATTATTTTATTTTAAGATGGCCTTAGCAGGTTTAAGAGATCAGGATAGATTGGATGGAGCCTCGAATTTTGGTGTCTGGAAAGCCGAATTTCTCTATTGTTGGAAGAGAATGGTATCAAGGAATATGTGACCACTGTTGTACCTATACCTACAGATGCAACACAACTCTTAGCATATAAGAAGGAAGATGCCAAGGTGTAACGACCCAAAAATTCACACATGAACAACACAGTGAAAGACAAGATATTTTTTTGACTTGCTTCGACACATAACACGACACAACATGTCGTCACAAAGTTACAACCAACTCTGGGAACCACTTGTTACGGGGATGACCACAAGGTCAGCACGGAAACGTTCACACCCAAAAGGATAATACACTTTTCTTTTTTTTGATAGAACAACATAGAAGTCCAACCACATGACACTCTCACAGCTAGGGCAAACCACAGTAAGAAATGATTGAAGGTTATTTATTTTGATAAAACACCCTTTAACTCATGACTTATGTTTTCAGAAAGATTCAATATATGATTCACACAAATTCATCTTACCAACTGAGTTATTTTCTTATACACTGTAGAGTAGTTCACTTAAAGTCTTCTCCTACTTGCTAAATCTTATTATCTTCCAAAACTAACCATTGTTTTCCCTTAAGCTTGTTTAAGAGTTCACCCAAAAGGGGTAGTGTTCACTAGTTTAGCTAGGGATATCAATTTATAAAATTTTACTTTACAAGGATAGTTTCACCTTTGAGTACTTCAGGAATCTCTTGTTCTCAAGTAAGTCATCTCTACATTAATTTATCTGAATATATATATTTTAGTTAACTTCTATAAGGGTTAACCACTCCATTTAATTTTACTTATATCACATCATTACAAGGTGTCAGAGAGTTTTGACTTAACACTTTATTCTCAAAATCAAGGTTTTACAATACTTATGCCAATGTAATGATTGAATATCATTTCTCACCAAGGTAAGTTACTAGTCTAACAACAAAAGGGAAAGAACACTTCACCACGTAGTTTTTCCAAACATACCAAGACAAGAGATCTTCTAAACTCCTTGCAAGCAAAGTTACAAAATTTACAACGCATTGAACTTTCTACAAAGAACTTCATAATTTGAACTGATGAAACTTTTACACTCTTTTCCTTTAATCTACTCGCATAATCCATCTACACAAATATTTACTAGAGTCAGTTCGCTAGAACTGAGCATGATAAGATATAAACCTCACCTAATAATTTATGCCATCTAGCATTTAAATAAATGAAAGTTTGCAATACTCCTTATCAAATAAATTTCTAACATACATTTAAAACTTAATTGCACATCTCATGATAATACATTTCATACTCATTAATGTTCACTTCCTTAAGATCTGCTTACATAAGAACACAATTCCAAGTGACTAGATATACAACCTTAACCATGCAACCAATCATACTTAAATTACGTAATAATAATAACGCTCACCTAATACCCTCTACCCGCTTCACATATATAAGTATCCAACAATATTATCATCCAATTAAATAAAAGCACCAACGTCATTAAGTTTATATAATAAATACAAGTATCAATCTTATATTATTCATCGATATTACCCAAGTATCGAACCTTAATAGATAATCAATATGTAAGTATAATTTTGATATTTATCCCGAAATTGTTAGGATACGTTAGTTTATAGATTAGCTGTCTTTCCTATCTCTTATCTTTATCACATCATTCTCTGCTGATATTGTGGATCTTCTCAGTCCAGTTAGGGAGTCAGTTCGGATTTCTGTCCTATATAAACTGTACGTGTGCTTTGTTCTAGTCAGAATAATATGAGATAAATACTATCTCTTCTTATTTCTCATTCTGTAGCTCTTGTTTGGTATCAGAGCGTGGCAGAGATCTGGGAGGACGTGAAGGAGTGTAACGTCTTTCTCCTGTGTTGTTTTTCTTGCTGCTGCGTGGAGAAGCTTCTGTGTTTTTGGCGTGTCAGAGCAAAGGATCTCTTTGAGCCTGTCGAAGTTCCAGAAATGGTGAGCTGACCTTCACATTTAATTCGTTTCTAGGAAAAGAAATGCTGAGCAATACGAATCGTTTCATTCTGCACCGTTTTAAACCTTCGTCTCCTGGTTCGGGCAAATTTTATGAAGCCTTGAATGGCGTGACTCCAATCCATCGTACATGGCAGTGAATGTTTGTTTCCTGCAGTTGTTTGAAGCGCTAAAAAACTTCTATTATACTGCAGCATGCCTGTGCACCAAATGCGTGGGATTTTGCCGCGACCACTGAATGTTCGAATCGTGAGGCAAAGGAAAGGCTAATGAACAGGAGCCGGGAGATCTACGCCGCAAGGGCGAATCGATCGAGTCGAGCATCTTCACTGCATTCGGTGAAACAGTATGAACGCCTCGTGAGGAAAACCGTGTCTGTTGGAAGCGCTCAAAAGAAATCTGCCAGTCTTATCCAGAGTACTGTCTGAATGCAACATCTCTGGGCTGTCCAGGCAGAGCTGTAATTAGATCATCCTCTTGGTGTTATTGCAGCTAGCGGAATCAACGTGGACGTGACGAAATTCACCAACAGCAGGAGCGATTCAGCCAAAACACGTGGCTCCAGGACAGGCGTGAGTACCTGCTGAGTTTTTGTATATCACGCAGCGGAGGAAGATAAACCTGTTCCAGAACGTGGAAGCTGTTGCGTGGAGATTCTTGCTGGTGCGAAGGAGAGATCTGCTGCTGGAAGTGGAAACAATCTAAGAATCAAAGACAAGCTGGACGTGGAGATCTCGCCGAGTGAGAGAATTTATTTCTGTGCGCGGAGACCTTCAAACGCTGTCGAGGTAGTTTTGAGTCTATAACAGTCTCTTCTACACTACATCGAATGTCGAGTGTAGACAACTCGATTGAAAGCGTCAACAACACGGTCGCCACAGCTGAAAGCCACAACATCAACTCGCCAGCCAGAGAACACCGTGGAGAAGCTCCTGAGAGCTCCGGGTTCTACTTTGCCTTGCTGAACGAGCTTAAAAATTGCGGCAATCTTGCATTCGACAAACTTGTTCGAGAAGGACTCCTTGAGTACTTTCTTTTCGACGTCAGCTGCCAAGCAAAGCGAGTACGGGAAGAATTAGAAGCCGGATACGACGCAGATTGTGACGACGAAGAAGAATGCCCTGCAAAGCGTCGCCGTCTCACAGCACGCAAATATCGCGAGCATCTACGAGCCAGTCATTCTCGACAGTGAGTCCAAATTGTAATAACTTTTTCAAATAAATAAATATTTTTTTATTACAATGTCTGCTCAAAGTTACTTACATGTGATGCTCGGTTGCTCAAAGGGCCTAATTTTGCGGCACAGAAGACAAAAATGAAGACAATCCTTGATTTGAAGGATTATGGGGAATATCACGGAGGTGCATGCTGCTCCCACAGCCCCCGATGAACTAATAAAATATGACATGGCTTGTGCTAAAGCCTTGATGCTGATAATGCTCAGTATCAGTGATGATGTGCAACCGCATGTTCGGAATGCGGAGAAACCCAAGGAGGCCTGGGACAAGTTGGCAACCATTTATGAAGCCAAAAATCAGACAAAGATTCTTCATCTTCAGTCGAAGCTGCACACCCTCTCTATGGGGTCTGACGAGAAAGTGGAGGAATTCCTGCGTCGCGTGGCTGAGTTGAGATCGGAGTTATTGGCGCTCGGTGAAACGGTAGACGATAAACTACTCGTCCCAATCACCTTGAGAGCACTCCCTTCTCAATTTCGAGTGTTTGTTACAACACTGAATGTGTCTAAACAAACAGTGACATTCAAAGAGCTTGTGAATTTGCTGCAGCAGGAAGAAGCTATCACTTCATCGCATGGGGAGTCTCAGGACAAAGCCTTGTTCTCAAAGCCTAATCGTGGCCAGAAGAATCGGAAAGGTCCCCCAGAGAAGCCAAATCCAGCGCAATCCAAACAGAAAGATCAAAAGTCAAAGAGATGGTGTCACATTTGCAGAACCAATACTCACGACACTGATCACTGTTGGCACAACAGCCTGAAACAAGGGCCTTCAAGCCATACAAGCACATCCGGGCACGAAGATTTTCAAAAGTCTAAACGACGTCCCCGCTGGAGAAAGCAAAAAGGACATCTTGCAGCCCAACAAGAGGATGATGAATCTGATGAGGAGACATCAGAAGGAGCCCATTTTAGTAAGAATCTTGTACTCGTCTCTCAAACTTCTCATTACGAAGAAAGTCTGGTTGATAGACTGCAGTGCAAGCAAGCATATGTCAGGTGACAAGAAGCTATTTGATTCACTACACGAAGAGCCAACTGGAGATCGAGTTCGGATAGTGGATGACAAAGAGTACATTGCAGAAGGAATAGGGAATGTGACCATTCCTCTGGGGCCACGAAAATGTACACTTACAAAGGTACTATATGTTCCTGGCTTGACTAGCAATCTTTTGTCAGTTACTCAGCTCTTGAATCATCACCTTAAGGTTGAATTTCTTGTTCAAAATGGCATTAAATCATGCTTAATCTCCCGACAAGGTACGGTTCTTGCTAAAGCCTTTGTAAAAGATAAGTTATTTGCTTTAGATACTGTTTCATCTTCTGCAGTAGCTTTATCTGCTTCAACAATAGAATCAACTGCCTTATGGCATTATAGATATGGACACTTGTCGGTCGGTTCACTGCACCAGATGAGTTCAAAAGCAATGGTTCGTGGACTACCCAAATTGTCCAGTTCCTTGCCTATTTGCCCTGGTTGTCTTGCAGGAAAACAACATAGAGATCCGTTTCAAGCGAGCACCTTCCATGCCAAGAAGTGTCTGGAGATAGTTCATACCGATCTGAACGGCCCATTGCTGCTTCATTTTTAGGATACAAATACTTCCAGTTGTTCGTGGATGACCACTCTCGCAAGATGTGGGTATATTTCCTAAAGCGAAAAAGTGAGGCTCTTGACACTTTCGAAACTTCTATCATCGTGTTGTCAAAGAATTTGGACAACCACTTCTTCTACTCCGCTCAGATCGAGGGGGGGAATTCACATCAAAGAAGTTCTTGGCCTTCCTAAACCATCACGGCATTAAGCAAAGACACTGATTGCTCCCTACACGCCCAATGAAAAATGGCATTGTTGAGCGTCCGCAATCGAGCATGATGATGGAGATGGCTCATTGCATGCTATCAGCTGCAAAGCTAGGAGAACGCTATTGGGCTGAAGCAAAGTACAAATGCAGTGTATATCTTCTCAACAGGGCACCAACAAAGATTCTACTGAACAAGACGCCAGAAGAGGTATGGAGTGGTAAAAAGCCATCAATTTCTCATTTGCGAGTATTTGGTTGCACAGCATACATGCATGTTCCAGCTCAGAAGAGAAAGAAGGTAGAGCCAAAAACACTCCCGTGTATCCTTCTTGGCTACAGTACTACCTCGAAGGCGTATCGTCTCATGGATCCTGAGACAAAGAAAGTATACGAGAGTCGGGATGTGGTTTGTGACGAGTCATCCTTTGACTCAATAGTATCAACAGAAGATTCACTTCCAAACACATCTCATCGATTAGTCTCTGAATCAGATGATGAGCTGGAGGAGACTACTCAGAGAAAAGAAATGCTACTTGGAGAACTATTTGTTGACCTTGGAGAACTGAGAATGTGACTCCACATCAATCCTCACGGCACGACATAGTTCTTCTCAAAAGCAGTCAAGTTCTCATCCGAAGTGGGTACAAAGAACTATCAAGGACTCAAATTTGCAACAACTCCCAGATACATCATCCGGAGTCAAAACAAGGAGTCAAACAAGAAATGAGGTAAACTTTTCACTCATGAGTTCAGCGATGAATAGCTCAGAGCCGAGATAATGTTCGTGAAGCACTCGGTCAAACTCGGTGGAAGGAAGCTATGGAAACAGAATATGACTCACTCATGAAAAATCGGACATGGGAACTTGTCGATCTACCTACAGGAAAGAAACCCATAGGCTGCAAATGGGTTTTCAAGACAAAATATAAAGCAGATGGATCCATCGACAAACATAAAGCACGACTTGTAGCCAAAGGATATGCTCAGAAAGAAGGCATCGACTATGAAGAAACCTTTGCACCCACTGCGAAGATGAAGACCATCAGGGTAGTTTGCGCACTAGCAGCATAGAAAGGATGGAGACTTCAGCAGATGGACGTCAAGAGTGCTTTCCTAAATGGTGATCTGAAAGAAGAAGTATACATGACCCAACCTGAAGGATTTGTTGATGAAAATCAGCCTAAAAAGGTATTTCGTCTCATCAAATCTCTTTACGGATTGAAACAAGCTCCTAAGGCATGGTATATCAAGATCAATGATCACCTTTTGCAGCATGGGTTCACTCGTAGTCCCTCAGATTCAAATTTGTATATAAAGAAGGTAGGCAAAGAAATTATCATTCTGGTTGTTTATGTAGATGATCTTGTGATCACTGGTAGTTCAGAAGATCGGGTTGATATTGTAAAGAATGATCTCAAAAGAACCTTCGACATGACAGATTTGGGGCTACTACATTACTGTCTTGGCTTGGAAATATGGCAAAAGGAGCATCACATCTTTGTCTCCCAGAACAAAGTACGCCAAGACACTCCTGGAAAAGTATAGAATGTCTGATTGTAAACCTATATCCACTCCCATGGAAAAAGGCTTGCAACTTTCAAGATTCCAGGACTCACCTCAAGTAGATGCTACTCTCTACAGGCAATTGGTTGGAGGGCTCATCTATTTGACATACACCAGACCAGATCTCTGCTTATCTTTGTCATTTATCTTTCCAAGTTCATGCAAGAGCCAAAGAAATGTCACTGGAATGCAGCAAAGCATGTTTTGAGATATGTCCGAGGAACAACTAATTATGGTCTGGAATATAAAAAGAATGATCAATTCTTCCTACAGGGATATGTCGACTCGGACCATGCTGGATCTGTTGATGATAGGAAGTCAACTACAGGATACATATTTCATCTCGGATCTGGACCAATCTCGTGGATAAGCAAGAAGCAGAATGTTGTTTCTATCTCATCCACAGAGGCAGAATATCGCGCCGCACGAGGAGCTGTGTGCGAAGTGATATGGATACGTCGCATTATGGATGACCTAGGAATTCCTGAAAAATAGTCACCTATTCTCTATTGCGACAATCAGAGTGTGTTGAAGCTCGTGCAGAATCCAGTCTTTCATGAACGAACAAAGCATATTGAAATTGACTGCCATTTCATTCGAGAGCACGTCTTGAACCATCAAATTCAGCTCCAGTACTGTCCTACTGAAGCACAAGTTGCTGACATTCTCACTAAATCTCTTGGAAAAGTGAAATTTGAATCTTTCAGAGGTCACATTTGCAAGAATAATGTAATAAGGGGGGGAATGTTAGGATACGTTGGTTTATAGATTAGTTGTCTTTCCTATCTCTTATCTTTATCACATCATTCTCTGCTGATATTGTGGATCTTCTCAGTCCAGTTAGGGAGTCAGTTCGGATTTCTGTCCTATATAAACTGTACGTGTGCTTTGTTCTAGTCAGAATAATATGAGATAAATCTATCTCTGCTATTTCTCATTCTATAGCTTTGCTTCAATCAGCAAGTTCATATATTATTTAGATATCCTTTTGGTTGCTTATTACCATGTCTTATATATTTCTTCTAGTAAAGAGTCCAACTCATAAGAATGAGTTATGATTGACAATACTTGTCATCCGTTGGTAATATGCCAAAGATACATTTGAATAGCTAAGATATGTAAGCGTGGTCCAAGCCACTATAAATACAAGTATCAACATTATCTCAACTCCCAATTGAGATGCAAGTATCAATTTTTAGCTAACATAATAATCATCGTAAACGCTTAAAATATTCCACTCGTTAACCAAGTATTGAAATAACATATTTATCCTTACTGGTTACCTGATAACATAATATACCCTGTTATATAATTCAACCTCCACTTGCATACCCCAATTTATGGGTATTAATTATTGTTCTATAAAATGAAGTTAAATAATTTCAGGTCAACTTCTATCCTTACTATCATACATGGTATGCACAGTCCCATTATGGTAGTTGTCACCTTTACTTAAGGTCTGTGTATGAATCCATTTTAGGGTAGTTCTCATAACTTCCCTATTCATCTGTTTTCCTACCAAAAAGCATTTCAACAAGCTTATAAGTCAAAGTATAGGATAAATTTGTAATTTCATAATTCAAGCATTGCCTGAATTCATATGCCATAGGGCCATCACATGTCAGTCAACTTGAAGGATGTACACATTCATGAGAGTTCGATGTATCCAATATTACTTTAACTGATTTGAAGATCCAAGTAGTGCCTCAACTTAAGCCATATAATTATCCACACAAGCTAACGTCTTGAGTGCTTACCGTATCCAAAAAGATCACAAAAACAACCCCATTAACACATGCTTCAGGAGCGTTCCAATCTAAAATAAATAAGCTCATAGTACTAATAATAATAACAAAGGGCCTGGTGAGGGGTTTACAATAATCCCCAAGGTAAACGGTAATCAAAAGAGTCAGATGGTATCTAGAAAGACCAAGAAAAACAAGATCGACTCCCCAAATAAGAGCCTCCAATCCTAATGGGGGTTTATATCATTATCAAACCACATTAAAAGACAAACATAGTCTTCCAAGCAAATTCCCGTTTTCAAGCCATGTTCTACATAATAAAACAATACAAGGAATATTCTAAATCTCATTCACACACCCCAATATTTTCTATAGAAACCACTATTCACAGGAATAATCATGGCAAAAAGATAAACCAACTCTATAAGATCGATAAGCGAGAAGCACTGGAGAGATTTCTTCTTATCAAAAAGGTAATTAAGATAAACTGTAAAGGGGAGAGAGATCAGCTCATGCAATTATGATTAAAAGTCATTTGAAATCCATCTCTTTCTGGGCATCTCTTTCAAGAAAGAGTCAATATATGTAATTACATGTTATATAATATCCAGAGTCCAAACGCTATTTACTTAGTAAAACAAAAACACATCAACATTCCAAAAGAAAACCACATCTACAACATTCGAACAAAATTGCAAAGATTGATTTACTCCCAAATAATAAAGGGGATAAATTATTAAGAGACAAGGTTAGGGCTTATCATGCCTATTTTAAATGCATCCACCAGCAACATATCCAGCAGGGACTGCATAAGCCACACGTCCCACTGATCCACTTCTTTTAGCTTTGAAAAACACCACTCTAGGCTCCCCTTAAGATGGCACAACCAGGAGGAAAGCAAAGGAGAAAATGCCACTGTCTAACCCTTGCTAACTGCACTGGGTGTTGAGCTCCAATGGTTTCAAAATCCCCAACAACATCCTCCCAAATTCACATGGCCGAGGGCAAGGAAGGGACAGAGGGGTAAAAAAAATGAGGATATTTACATTGCATGCGGCCAACAAGAAAACAATGCTCCTTTCCCCCAAAACGTATCAGGAAACAACATAAAACCATGTCCATATATTGTGTTATCAGACCCTCATCTATTGGGAAAAGTAGAAGAAAAAGGCATGCGTGGAAGGAAAGGTTGGATTCACATTTGGTACAGAAAGAAGGGGGGTAGGAATACGCAAAGAAAGGCAAATGCGGCTTCATGAATATTCCGATATGAAACAAATCCACCTCTATGAGATTATCTTCCATGAGTTACATCCTAAAACAAGTAAGGTCTCAATAGAGAATCTTTGCAATAAATTTCATCAGGTCTCCTGGTAACACTCTCACTGTCACATAGTCGATTTTGATAAAAAAATATCTTGAAGGAGAATCCCGAATTTGAGGATGCATTCGATACTGAATAGATAACAACATAGTTGGACAACCTGCTTGTTGGAAGCACTCAAAAGGGCTTCTACTAAACTGCAACATGCCTGCCGCCTAGCTAATCCCTGTTGCAGGTCGTTGCTGTGGATCCCCGACAAGAACACACCTCGCAGCACCCAAAGAAAGTGGAGGTAACACGCCTACCTCACTAGCTTGTAGCTTCATCAAAAACCACCATATCGAACCCATTAGTGCGCCCAAGGAGGAACCAGGAAGAAAAATGCCTTGACAGAAAAGATTTTGCTGGCCTCTCTGCCCACGCAACCAGGTCCAAATGGTAGTTTGGGAACAGGTGCCCAGCAAAGGAAAACAGAATTTTCCAAGGCCTCTCAACCACTCCACACGCAGTCCATCAAAAGAAAATCTCACGCGGTCAGAGAAGAATATTGCAGGCAGTCAACAAGAAACATAGAAGATTTGCAAATCAGAATTAATAAATGAAGGAAGTGCGGCCACCAGCAAGAAAGAGTCCCACACGTCTAGTAAAAGGAGTTAATGAAGTGGCAGGTGGCCATCAAAGTTACCCCCATATTTTCCAATAAAAAAGTTTAATCACCTCCACAATGGATATTTCGTAGAAATGATTTAGCGTATTCCTTGCAAATCAATTTTTTTGTTGTATTTATAATTTTCGTGTTCCTTGTAAATTCCATATCATGTTTCATTTATTCCATGTTGAAATAAGACGATGAATCTACACCCTGTACTGTATGGGAACATACAAAATTTTTATGCACACTGTTCATGTATGTATTATGCAGACTAAATTTGATGGTTGACCCTTTCTGAAATGATTTTATGATGGTTATTCAACCAACATCTCCCTTCATAGTACTATATTTTTAATGTTCGAATTTGAGAGTTTTTCATGTTTAGGTGTATCTATTGTGCTACAATAAATTACCCCCTTTAAACCTAACATCCATTAGCTTTCCAATGTTGAACTTTATAGATATCCTTATCTTAAATGAGGCGTAATATTAAGACACAAATACAATTATAACAATGAAAATACAATCATATGCTGGGAACCTAAGATTCAATAGATTCCAATTGTTGTTATTTAGATATAAAGGTTGGTGGGAACCTAGCCTATGTTCCCGACATTGTTCTTTAAATAAAATGCTTTCTATAACTTGTAGTTGATATCATAGATGTCATTGACCTAAAGTATGTCATTGATGTTATTGTTTTGAAAAATATGTAATCTTAGGGAAGAATTACAATGGTAACAATGGAAAGACATATGGGTATATTGAGAACCTAGTGGTCACTAGGTTTCCATCATTATTATTATTTTACGGCTTACAAAATAATTATCAATTATAGTCACCATGGTCAGTAGTCAAGGTGGACAATTTTATTTTATTTTTAAATAATTATTATTATGGGTATTCCTTTTAACAGGACACGCCCTAACAACACCCAAACACCAATCCAGCTGCCTACTAGGCTGTGAGAACACAATCTACCTTAACAGGGTGATCGGAAAGTGGCAAAACCAACAAAGATCAGCAGAAGCACAACATCGTTAAATGCTAAGCAACACGGTCGTCGCAGAAGCAAAGGAGCAACGATGAACGGGGCATTACACAAGGCGAGGAGGCTGATTCTTGATGGTGTCAAGGATCATATTGTTCCGTATATTACGAGTTAGATACAAAGAAGATGATGTGGGATGCCATTATGAATCTGTACATGCAGAATGCTACCACTAACCGGAAGCTGATTCTTGGAGAAAAGTTGAGGAATACCCGGATGAATAAGCGAGAAGACGCGTCACAAGTTATCTCACTAGACTTGGACTTGTCAAGATGAATTGGCGAGTTGTTGGAGACAAACCAAATGATGACGATCTAGTGAGAATAGCCCTAAATGGGTTTACTAAGCAAAGGATGTCTTTGTTCAATTCATCAATGGATGAGACACCTTATCGAGTTGGGATCAACTATGGAGTGATTTCACTCAGGAGGAGCTTAGACTAAGTCTTGTCAATGGAGCCAATAATAAGAGTCAGAAAAGTGAGGTGGAACAAGAAAATGTTGCCCTAGCGGGTAAAGGGAAAGCAAAGAAGAGGTCTAGTAAAGGATCAAATTCACAAGGTGAAAAGAAGAAGAAAGATTCTTCGAAGATCAAGTGCTATGGCTGTCACGAGTTTGGCCACTATGTCAACGATTGCCCAGAAAGGAAGAAGAATGAAAAGAAAGGCAAGAAGCAAGTTGCGGCTTCAGCAAGTGCAGATGAGCTCTCTAGTAGAATGGAAGATGAGTTTGCACTCATAGCATGTATGGTTAGCTCAACCTCACAGAGTGTTTGGTACATAGATAGTGGGGCGTCATATCATATGACAAGAGTTAGAGAATAATTCTCTAGTTATAAGGAAGAGAGCACCAAAATCTAGATCTCTATGGGGAACATGTCCAAACTCAACTCAGTTGGGAAAGGGACTGTTCAATTTCAGAGGGAGAGTGGTAAGATGATTCCCCTTCATGATGTGTTGCATGTTCCAGGCTTAGGGATGAATTTGATTTCTGTATCTATCCTTCAGGAAAAAGGGTACAATGTACTCTTTAGAGGGGCACATGTGTTGATCAAGCACAAGGATTGGAAATCACCCATAGCTATTGGAGTTAGGAGCGGTCAGCTTTATAGGCTGCAGTTTGATATTCCTAAGGCACTCATGAGCAATAGTAATCTTAGAGATCAGGGAGAGCTATGGCATAGAAGGATGGGCCATATCCATCATGGAGCCCTTAAATTACTTCATGAGACAGTGACAGGTGTTCCTGAGGTGAGCACAGAGCACGATGATGTATGTAAGGGATGCGTGTTGGGGAAGTTTGCTAAAGCATCTTTTCCAAGGAGTGACACCAGATCCAAGGGCGTTCTTGATCTAGTACATTCAGATGTATGTGGACCAATGTCGACGAAGTCTCTCAGAGGGTATGAGTACTTTGTTACTTTTATTGATGATTTATCTAGGAAGACATGGATATACTTCTTGGAGACCAAGGATGAGGTTTTCAGTTGCTTCTAAGAGTTCAAAGCTCTTGTGGAGAATTTTTACAGAAGGAAGATAAAAGTTCTTCGGTCATACAATGGAGGCGAGTACAAAAGCAATGAGTTCCAGAATTTTTGTACCAGAGAAGGAATCAAGAGAGAGTGGACTATTCCTTACAATCTGTAACATAATGGAGTTGCTGAGAGGAAGAATCGATCTATAACGGATGCATCAAGGGCTATGTTGCATGACCAGGATATACCCCGTTATTTGTGGGTAGAGGCATGCAGTACAGCAATATACATATAGAATAGAGTTCCACATAAGGTACTAGGGAAGATGACACCAGAGGAAGCATTTACTGGGAAGAAGCCAGATGTCAGTCACTTTAGGATCTTTGGGAGTTTGGCATATTGTCATATTCCTAAGGATACATGTACCAAGTTAGATCAGACTGCAGAGAGAGGGTACTTTGTGGGGTACAGTGAAACCTCAAAGGCATATAGGATATTCATTCTAGGGACCAGAAGGATTATTGTTCGACGTGATGTCAAGTTCATGGAGGACAAGGCATTTAGAAGGTCTAGATATTTGCCAGTAGATGATTAGAGTGAGCACCCAATAGAAGCTCCAAGGATCACTCAATCAAGTCAAGGGCAGCAAAGCTCGAGTACAGTTACTAGTACAAGCATAGAATCAGGAGGAGAGAGTTTTCAAAGTATGGAGCAACAGGTGCAAGAAGAGATGCATCAAGAAGACATGGAGGTTGATATTTCATCCTCTACAGTTGCAGCAAGAAGAACCGTGAGGTTCAATGCATACGGAAGAATACTCAGGAGTTAGTGGGTACTCCTAGGAGGAGTAATAGACAACGGAAACCACTAGCCAGGTATGATGACTATGTTGCATTAGTTAGTATGTTGGTAGATAGTGAACCTTCTAGCTATTAGGAGGCTACACAACATCAAGTGTGGCAAGAAGCAATGGTTAAGGAGTATACTTCAATTATGTAGAATGATGTGTGGGAGGTAGTTCCTAGACCAAAAAATAGGGCAGTGGTTGGATCACTCCGGATCTATAAGATCAAGCACGGTGCAGATGGTAGCATTGAGAAATATAAGGAAAGGTTAGTGGCAAAGGGGTTCTCTCAAAAAGAGGGAATAGACTACGAGGAGACATTTTCTCCAGTTGCCAGGTATACTTCTATACGAGTTGTAATCTCAATTTCAACACAGATGGGATGGCAGATCCATCAAATGGATGTCAAGACAACATTTCTTAATGGTGAGTTGAAAGAGGAGGTATACATAGAACAACCAGAAGGCTTTGTAGCACACAACAAAGAGACCCACGTGTGTAGATTGAAGAGAGCGTTGTACGGACTCAAGTAGGCTCCCAGAGCGTGGTATGAGTGCATTGATAGTTACTTGCAGGAAATGGGCTTTGTGAAGAGTGAGGTAGATGCTAATCTCTACTACTTGGTAGTTGGAGGTGAGATTCTCATTCTTGTCCTATATGTAGATGACTTGTTTCTTATAGGTTCACTGGGGCTCATAGAAGAATGCAAGAGGGATCTTGCAACGGAGTTCGAGATGAAGGATTTGGGACTTATGCACTACTTTATAGGCATGGAGGTATGGCAGAAAGATGGAGAGATTTTCCTTGGGCAAGGGAAATATTGCATGGAAATCTTGAAAAGGTTCAGGATGGAAGATTGCAAAGCCATGTCTACACCCATGATCATGAATTGGAGGAAGGTAGATAGATCCAGGGAGAAGGATGTAGACCCCACCTTATACAGTGCACTTGATTGGTTCTCTCATTTATTTGGTCAATACCAGGATAGATGTAGCTTTTGCGAGCTAACTCTCTTAGTCGGTTCATGGTTGAGCCAAAGAGAGTGCATTGGACTGCAACAAAGCATGTGTTTGTGTTATTTGCGAGGTACAATTGAGTATGGAATTAGATATGCTCGAGGTGAAGGAATCAGGTTGATGGGCTATACTGACGCAGATTGGGCAGGTAGTACAACGGACAAGAGGAGCACTTCAGGGTGTTGTTTCAGTCTGGGATCAGGAGTTGTATCTTGGTTCAGCAGGAAGCAGAAGTCTGTGGCTCTGAGTTCAGCAGAGTCAGAGTACATAGCAGCTAGCATGGCAACATGTGAAGCTATATGGCTTCGGAAGTTGCTAGTAGCTTTGTTTGGTCAGAAGGTTGAGACTACGGTGATACACTGTGACAATCAGAGTTGCATCAAGTTGACTGAGAATCCGGTGTTTCATGATAGGTCAAAACATATAGACATCAAGTATCACTTCATCAGAGATTGTGTACAGCGTGGGGTTGTTAAGCTATAGTTTGTACCTACAGATCAGCAGGTAGCAGACATTCTGACAAAGGCATTGGGGAAGGCAAAATTCATCTTCTTCAGAGAGATGTTGGGTGTCATGCAGAACAGCTTCCTCGCTAAGAGGGAGTGTTAATCTTAGTAGCTTGGACAGTTGTTTGTCCTCACCGAATATAGCAGCATTTGTTATGGGTAGTTTGGACAGCTATTCGTTCTGGCCTAGAATTTAGAAAAATAGTTGTTTTTGTCAAACAAATATTGTTAGGATAAAAACAATTGTTATTTAATAGTGACTCCTTTTAGGTGACACCTCATAACCAAGGTTGTTAATGGGTATTGAGTTGTCTTAATCTCAGCCGTTGATTTTCAACGAGAGTAGTATATAAGGGGGTCATTGGGTCATTTGTAACAAGGAAGTTTTTAGAGAAACTTGCAGTGTTAGCAAGTAGTCTTGCAGTGTTAGCAAGGGCGCAGTGATAGCGTTGGAGATAGCAGTGGAGGAATATCAACAGGAGGATTAGGAGATTGTCGGAGCTCTGCCAGTAAGAGGCAAGCAGTATTTGTATCTCTTGATTTGCTGAAGTTTAATATATTTCTCATCTGTAGTACTGGTTTTCCCTACGGGGTTTTTCCAGGGACAATTGTCCGAAAATATTGTGTTCACCTTGTTGGGTATTTTTTATGTGTTTGTATTTGTGAAGTTACAGTTGTGTTATTTTCCAATATTTGTTGATCAAATAATCTTACAAGATAGGAGGTTAATAATCAGTAACTGTAATAGATTTTTCACAGATAAATATGGCATATACAGACAGTTTCGGGTGTTATTTGATGGACTTGGCTTCGACATTGGTCTCAGAACCATTGGTGCTTGAAGTGAATTTCAACAGGATAAAGACTGTGTGAGTTTGAGGAAGCCCTGAATTAGGGCACTAACTGAGGTTGAAGAGGACGTGGGCGAGAGGCTTCAAGGATGAATAAAATTACAGACACGAGGGCAGGATATTATTCACAGTTATCATGTTACAGTTGTGAATAACAGTGGTCTGAAGATAAATACAAGGGGACATTCACAAGGTCTGAAGTTAAACACAGAGGGCAACATCATTAAACACAAAATGTGAATGCAAAATAAAATTGGAAGAGTCTCTTTTCAAAGCCATCAGGGTACATCACAGTCTGCAAAACGTGTCAACACCATTGCAAATAGAAAAATGCCAGCACGTTTGAAGGCACGAATGAAGATAGAAACATTAATATTGTGAATGCCAAAGAATCAGAAGACAACATTTTCGAAGGCATTTACAATTGCGTCCAGAAGACGGCATTTACACTTTTTATTTACCGTCAGGGCTCAAGTAAAGACACAGACATACAGTCACAAAATACCATTGTTTCAGTCAAAAACGTGATGGGGGCAGTTCCAACCATTTTTGGAAGGAAATACAGACATTACAGGCACGAGTTTTAGCCTGTTCGAGTATGCAAATCCAAGGGCACAAGAGATAGACGTCCAAGGCACAAAAAATGGCACAAAAATCTACAAACAACAGTCACGAATTGACCACTGTTAGATTTCAACGCACATTTTGAAACTCAATCTTTTCCCTCAAAATTCTGACCGATGTCAGAATCAGTTATGCCCTTCTCACAGGGAAACTCCTCCGGCATAACTACAACTACATCATCGATGCAATACAACTTGGAACCTCTATTACTCATTGTTGTACAACGTGTTCTCCTGATAAAAATGTGTCTTCCTCTTTCCGTTCTTCATCATGCATGTGGAAAAATGATATGCGGGTATTTAACTCATTCATTCTTATCATAATGTACACACTTCAAATTTTATACAATGTATTAGTTGATAGGACAATTATAAAATAATGTTGAATTAAAATATTTGAAATGCATAAGTCTATAGGAAAACAATATAAATAGCCATTACTCTTCAATTAGAAGATCCACATAAATATTCTTACACCGAGATGTGTAAGAAGAAACTAGCTATGTCGAAAGAGTCGCAAGATTTAAGTTAATATAACATATTAACAAGATCAAGTTATTCTGCCCAAAGGTGTTCTTCATTGGGTCGAGGCGAGAGGCTCGACACATGACAGGAGATTGGTCGTAGGCATTGTGCAAATGACGAGGACTTTGATTACGGATCATGCATAGCAGTCAATCTTTGAGGACGATTTGACACTGCATAGTATCTAGTTGTCATTTCACATCTGTAACAAGCAAACACAACCCAAAAATATATTTTACCTCTTGCCAAATCTGCCATATGTTCAGCTTGGGCAGTGTGCGATCTACCATATGATCTATTTGGGTAGTGTGCGTGAACAAAGGTGTAAGCCAGGATCAATCAACATTGGCTTCTGATTAAGAAAGCTCAGTGAGAAGAACATGGCATGACCAAAAATCCATTTATCCTTCGCGCGTAGATATTTCTTCTTCTTTGTAAATGTCACAGGCATGACACTATGCACTATTATGACTTGCCTGCAGCCGTTTGCCACTGTTGCGATATGACTCCACTAGATATGTAATTGAAGGTGATTTTTGTAAGTTATTTTGGCCAGCCGGGACTTTCATGTTTCTAGATGAGCAACATCTAGACGTTGATGTGTCGACCACTTCCTGGAAGTCTGTGCTAGCAGGGTTAAAGTTCCTATGAGGAGACGAGTGCAAAAGTCATGCAAGATGTCCGACAACACTGTACAACTCTCCTTAATAGCCTCGCTGTCCTTGCACGGTATAAAAATGATTTTCTTTCATAATGTAATATTATGTATGAGGTTGTGTTTGGTTCTTTCCTGCGTTGCATTGTTCTATTCTATAATTTATGTTTGTTACCCTTTAATACAACGAAAATGTTTATAGCACAATACGGGCTTTACTGGTGAAGGGCATATTGGTAGGGTTATTAAATTTTGATGGCGGAGAGTTTTGGACTCAGGAAAAAGGGTCGCTGTAAATTCATTTGTCGAAGTAATAAACGTAGATGGCGAATAAAAAGAGATGGGATCGAGTCCAGGAATTTCCTAAACATTACTCTGGACAGATGCTTTTCATTTTTTTCCTTTAGCCCACGGATGTTAACTATTTTCCAATTTTATTATTTTGTTACTACTGCATAAATTGTATAGTAAAGCCCTTTCAGCAATGCACCTATTTTTGTACATATGCCACAATCTTTGCAGTTTATGAAAGAACATATTTTTTAGGCATTTTGTCAAACAGTTTACAAGTTTCCACATTTCGTAGACATATCCTCGTTATACTTGCAATCGAAACAACTTTGGTAGATGTTCACATCATGTTTGAAATCTCCGTTTTTGCACGAGCAATTGATCATTTCCTTCTCAAAAGAAATATCAGGGAATTACATGTAGAGCTCATAACAATACCTTTGAAGTGGGTAATGGAGTGTTTCATGCCTCTCTACCTCAACAAAAGAAGATTATTAAAATACAATTTTCCCTGTCTTAAGGTGTAAAGTTTATCGGTGTTCTAACAAATCATTTAACTCTATGTTTATGTGCTATGGCAGTCCATATTATTAACGAAATAGTTTTATTTGTCTGTCATCATTAATTTATTTGCATCTTTTCTATATATTATGCAACATTTACAATATAAACGCCTCATATATTTACTTTAAAAGTAGATAAATCTATATAAACATCCCATACTACAACATAATAGACTAAGTCAATACAAGGCGGTATAAGAAAATAATGGCGTAGATTAGATTGATTTTGTTAAAATAAAAATGTTACAAATAAAAATCTACCTGAAGTTGTATGCATAAAAATATCAAAAGATAATGGATATAGATTAACATGGTATATCAAAAGATTTTTAAAAATATTTCATCATTGTTTAGAATAGTAACCTTAAGTAAGTATATAAGAATTATAATCATTTTTTTTTCACTTTCTTTGTATGGTATGATACTCCGTAATTAATATGTGGTTGTAATGGGCAGTGCACTTGTGTAAACTACAAATAATATGGTGTGTGAAATTATTTTTAATTATATTTTAACAGATTGCTTTGTACGCGGATTTCCTCAACCTTCCGATGTTACGCAAATCTTTCTTGTAAACCATCTTAATTTATTTCCTTTGTGATCGGAGATACTATTACTCAGATCATGTATACTTTGTTTTCCATTTTTTTGCAGATATAGTTTTCTTTATTAATCAAATCGTGTCATTGTAGTCCAATATAAATTTGCTCTTTTTAACTCTTGTCTTGTTCTATGCCAAGGGAAATATAGAGCATTTATACAAATTTTTACATGGGGCGTAGTGTGGATTAATTCTACAATAGGCCATGTTTAAGTTTACCATCTCTCTATTTGTAACATTTTTACTTTGTTCTGTTAGTGCAAGTTATCTTGCATGTAATGTTTATTTGATGTTTGAGAAATCAATATCATTTCTTTTCTTTTCCCATTGTGTATGTGGTTATTAAAATATTTTATGCTTGTCTTTTTTTCCCTTTCCCTTGGAAATTATGATTGTTAGAAAAAATGTTCAGGGCGCTTGCACATTTACTATAGATTTGTTTGTCACTTCCAAATTTGCAATAAATTTCCCTTGCTTGTAAACTATTCTTTTGTTTTCCATAGCGAGAACCTACATTGTTATGCATTGCATAGTTTAAATTAAAGTTCAATTGATAGAAAACATTTGTTGCATTTCTTGATTTTTTGGTTTTCCAAAGCATGTGAGGGCATGTGTCTTTGTGAGAGTCAGGAATCATTGTGTGTCGAGGGGATTTGTTCCCTATGAGGCCACATTGATCCACTCCAAGTTGGGTGGAAGAATGCACTACACAAAGGCTTTTAAAGCCTCTTGCGAAAAAAAGGTCTCTTGTCCTAATTTGTCTTCTATAGTTCATCCTAGATATATACCTCTTAAGGGCATTCTTACCCACCCCTACACTTGGAATTAACATCATATATGTTTTTTTGTCATCTAATGTTATTTTTTTGTCTTCCTTTTTAGTGCCAATGTTGGTTTGGATGAAAGAAAAATTACACAAGTAGTAGGTCAGCTCAACACGAGATGGCCTTCTTTGCACTACTCTACTTTTCCGATGAAAATTTGAAAACAAAAGTTTATTTCATGATACTTTACACTCTTGTTAGAGAAAACCGTGAAAACCAGATATTAGGACCATATACACTTGTGCAATGTTGTATAAAACTTTAAATAAAACATTAGTAAACCATGTATTTCTTCTACTAGCTGCAAAAAAATGTCTCTATGTAGTGTGAAAATTGAATGCTTTCAAGAAACTACGCAAAAGGAATGGATTTTAGTTGCATTAAAATTTGAATTTGTGTAGAACAAAACATGTTGTAATATAGCTATGTTCAAAATAACTTGTTTTTAAATACGCCTTTAAAAAAATGACTCTAAAATACCTACAATATTTGATCACATCATCCTATCTATTGTCTTTTTGGCTCACCGAATATATAATTACAAAAAAGTAGGACACAAATTTTGTTTCTCTTGTACAACACTTTTCTGGAAAAATGAGTTGGTGCAACATGCATTCCTTGTTATATGCAAACACATGTCTCTATTTGTGGTGAAATTTTAAAGTTTTCATGAAAATTTACATATGGAATGGATTTTAGTTAGATTGTGTTAAATAAATCTCAATATTATATTTTTTTCATTCCATTATTATGTTTTCTAAATTAAGTTTTGTTCCTTTCCTACCGACATGCTTACAATGTGTGATTATTTTGTAGGTCACTATTCCTTTGCAATTCTCGCTTCCCTTTATTTTGGGAGAACTAATTCCCAAACCATTGCAAACCAACTATGTCAGACCAAAAAAAAAAGCTGCAAAGGCATAATCATTACACCCGCAATAGAGAATGGACTAATGAACAACATTGTCACCATTACCATGCCCGAAAATAAGCCTTTGAAACAAATCATCGTGCGCTCTTAACTCACACTAGCATGCCCTCCATCATTCCTAATTTTGACTCTCTGCCACCCAATGTTGACCAACCTTCAAATAACTTGCAATAAGATTCTAATTTCTTTAACGAACAACCTATGTTATCGCTTTTTAGCCTCATGTTCTTTGAGTAGTCCCCAACTTATAAGTAATGACCCCACTATCTTTGATGGTTGCATGGTTCTGAATGTTTCCTGCTTTTCAAGAATGTATTTCTCACAACAACCCTCTTGTGAGCCTCATAACAACAATATCAACCATCAAAACACATTTCCTACCAAACCATTTCACTTTCCTCTTCCACATGTGCAAGAAATGTCCTTGCCTATTGTTTCCCAATCCTTGCAACAAACCTCATGCTCAACATACACATCATATACTGAAACTCAAAGCATGTTTCATAAAAGAATTGATCTTCTTTCCAAAATCAATACATGCTCTATTTGTTTAGAACTACCTAGGAATGACCACAAGAAATTATGGAGGTGTGCATACTTGTAGTAGATGTAATATTGAAAGAAATGGACATCGCTTCTCTTCATGGAACAACATGGACCTGGGATGTCAACCACCTTACTTACAGTCTTTGACACAAGTTGAAGAAGTTCTAATTGTAAGAGTTAATCCTATTGTATAGGTTAGTTAGGCTTGTGGAGGCCATTACAAATACACAAGTCACACCATCAACTTCCCTCAAAACATCTCCTCCATCACGAAATACCTTCCACATCACCTTAGAGAATTAGACATCTTACTTATACAAAAAAAGGTCCACACCACACAAAATATGACTTCTATGTTAGCAAAGCACGTGTTTGGGCTTCACCGTAGTATAAAATAGCTAGATACGATGCTCTTTCCTCTTTTCCTCCCGACCCAACAAATGTTTCTTCCTTGTTGAATAATGTCACACTAGATATTCCTGAACCCCAAGAAGATGCTTTAGAATGATCTTCCATGGAACGTTGTCCACTGTAAGATATGGACAACCTTTCTTCATATTTTGTTTCATCAATTACAAATACATGTATTGAACAAGAAGAGATTCTTTGATTCTTGTTCATGATGTAACCGGCTCCCGATCACGCTCCTTTGGCCTCGAGCTTGGCCTTTCCGGGCAATAAATGAATACAACACACAAGGATTATTTTCTATGGCCTTTCTAACTTTGTACCCTTTAGGAGAAGACATGTTTAAAGAGACACGTCCGAAAGAGGTTCAACTTCATGAATACACTTTACACTTGATGCACTATCATGATGGCCGGTTTGGTTCCCATCCGCGGTTCAGATATTTTTTCTTAACCTCATAATGCATCACAAGAGTTAGGCTACAACATCCGTATTCATGAATCAAGACCTGGACCATGGGCTACCAGCAACAATTGCAGATCCTTTCCATAGACTTCATGAGTGTCCTAATGATGCCCTCCCGAGATAGTTTGATGCACTTCAGACTAACCTTCGTGGGACGTGGTCCTTTTGGTCTCTCAAAGCGGGATAAGCTTTCGATATGATAGAGCAATTGGGCCCACCACTTCATTCTTTACTCTTAGTGCAAAAAACACAAAATGGCCAAAGTTTCATATAGTAATCCTAAGAAAGCCCCAACAGATGCTAGAGATTCTCAACGATGGAGAAAAGTAAACATTATTTCCAATCCTCATCATGTCTCTCGCTTATTTTCATTAATTCTTCACAATATTTCATAAAGACGTCCTCTATAAACATCTTGGGCAATGAGATTATTAGTACAAGTAAAAATTTAATTCCATTTTCCCTTGTCCTCTTTTATTTTCATGCCTTGCAATCTGAATCCTTTTATGAATGGAAACATAGAGGTTCCACACATGTGCATGGTTTTTTGTGGCTTCAAAATGCACCCAATATTGAAACAGTGGACTAGGATGACCCACAAAGTGTAGACACAAAAAATATTTTGATAGATATGTTTCTGCATGGAACCCTCAATGTGCCACCCAACACATGCATTATATACACCGACCCATACAAGATGATCCTTGCCTCTTAGACATTACATAGATAGTTACCTCTAATCTTATCTTTGATTTGGAAGAGCTTCTCAATTATGTTCGAAAGCACACCAAATTCTTTGAACAAACATGCTTGAGTTAAAGAAATGCAAGTTTACGGTGTTGCTACAAAGCCCCACAGGAGATATGCACAGAATCTATACTTTTCCATAAGGCGATTAAAAATTAAAGTACCTTCCTTTTAGAAATGATGACATGTTAAACATCCATAATCAAACAATGTTATCCATATGGAGAGCCAATGTCGACTTTTAGCCAGTTCTCTCCCACCATGTAGTTCTAAAGTACGTGGCAAAATATGCTTCCAAAGAAGAACAACGCTCTAAAACATACCATCAAATGTTGTCTAGGATTCGCAGCAGTGTCGGTGATGACCAACCGACACTCTTGGCATTCCAAAAAATGTTCACTAAAAGCATCGTCGACCATGATATCAGTGTGCAAGAAACTTGCCACATGCTCCTCAAATTGCCTCTTGTTCTTTGTAGCCACTCATTTATTTCCTTAAATGTTTGCAAGAAAGTATTACAAAGGGTCATCCAATCTGACATTGACTCTCAAGATTCATCTCAGCTTGTTTATGTGTACTCACTAGGACTAACAACAATGGAATCCATCTCGCTCATAGAAATAGCTCAAACTTGGTCCTATAACAAGTTATGTAAGGGGGATAAATGCAAGCTGCGTACAATGCCTGCGATTGTTCGTGTCTTCCTTGGATTTTTTAAGATCCCATCTTGTGACTCATCATAGTTTGAAACATTATTTTTGACTGAGCCCCTTCTATACAAACCTTTTCACAACATCGCAATAGACACATGAACCTCCCCACAGCAGATAATTTCAAGCCGGGAGCTATTTCATAATAATTATCATCCTTGGTATGTGAATCATTCTTCAGTGGAATCTGACCACCCTTCAAGTGAAGGAACTTCCAATGATGAAGACAATACAAATCTGCCTAATCAATTGTATGAATGGGAGCTATTGTCTCAGCTCCATTCCACTAACAACATGGAGGTAAATAACCTTGATATATTGGGGCAGCGGGAATTTGACATCAACCACAATTGGTCAAAAAATCTAGTGCTTCCAAGTTTAAAGGATATTGTTGCTTCCTTCATTAAGGAAAACAAAGCTCTATGTAACATCTCGAGTAATCACATTCCGCAAGCCCTACCTACTTCAACTTTCTCACTTGAACAAAAGCTTTCTTTTGATGTCATACTTCATCATTTCATGCACAAAGATCAACTACCTCCTCTCAAATTAATAATTCAGGGAACTGCTAGAACAAGGAATTTGTATCTCATTAATGCAATCAGATCAACATTCTCTCCTCGTAAGTATTGAAACAAAATCAGCTCTTCTATTGCTTGCACCAATAGGTGTCACAACCTTCAATATTTCAACATCTACTATGCATACTGCTTTGCGCATACCTATCAAAGAAATAAAACCATTTGAGGGGAAAGCTTTGTCAAACTTTCAAGAATCCATGCAACATGTTCAATACATACTAATTGATGAAATGAGCTTCATTGGCCCCAAGTTACTTGCTTTTGTTGACTATCACCTCCGTGAGGCTTTCCCGCATTTCAAAACAACACCTTTTGGTAATAGATCTCTAATTCTTGTTGGTGACCTTGGCCAATTGCCTCATGTCAAAGACATTCCCTTATATGCTTGTCATTCTTATGGAGCCAACCTTTGGAGAAGCTTTCCTGCAACATCACTCTAAGAACGGTTTTTTGCCAGCAAGGTTCTGATTTTGCAAAGATTTAGTTTCGTGAACTTCTACTTCATGTTCTCGATACTTATCCATGATTTGAAGATTGGAAAATACTAATGTCTTGGATTGATAAACACCTTTCGTAAGAATAGGTTAAAGTTTTCTCTTTAGCAATGCATCGATTCACAATAAATATACCGGTTCACCAACATAACCTTTTGATGCTCAAATATTTAAACCTTCCCGTTGAATCGTGTATATATTTTGTTACTAGGCAGAGAAATTTGGGTGTGTCGATGATGATCAACTCAAACATAAAATTCTTCTTTGCAAAAATAAAAAAATTATGCTTACGAAAAATTTGTGGGTTGAAGTTGGACTGGTCAATGGAGCAATCAAGATAATTATTGACATCATCTACATCCACTCATCGTCCCCACCAGAGCTTCCTCTTTTCATTATAGTTCATTTCAACAAATACATTGGTCCTTCTTGGGACATTAATAACCCTTCACATGTTCCAATCCCTCCTATTTCAAGAGGAAACCACAAGCAACTACCTCTCAAAATGGCTTGGGCTCTGACAATACACAAATCGCAAGGTCTTACTTTAGATAAGGCAACAATTGACATCGACAACTCGAGAGACAAGGTCTTACATTCATTTCTATCTCCAGGGTTCCATCCCTTCACAACCTTTGCATCTCCACGTCATTCTCCTTCAATCACTTTTCTGTCATGGTTGTCAGAAAGTATGTAAATTGTAGGACGATCGAAGAGGCTAGACTTGCTGCTCTCCCCCTTTCAATTTTTGTTGAATCTATGTCACCTCTACTCATTATTTTTCTTTCCTCTCTACGCTTTCTCTCCTCTTATTATCCCTATGATTACCCCCTTTATTCCTTTCTGGCGTTCACATCGTGTTTGCTTACATGCAATTTCTAGTTTATGTGAACCAACAAATACAAATTGAATAATTAAAAAACTAACATTCAAATGGAAGAACAATAAATTCTCTTCACAATTGTGGATTTCATCCCTGAGGTATTTGACCTCAATTAAAATGCTTTTTTTTTATCACACAACTCATTATAGTCAACAACTCCATAATGAACAAACATCATATATTTTTAAATGAAATTAAAGTCATTGTAAAGGATAAGGTCAAACAATATTGAATAAAGGTGACCTGTCATCAATGATGGAAACATAAAATGGTTGTGTTTTATCCATGATATTTATGTAGAGCTTATTTTAAAATTTAAGTTTGTATCATGTAAATTAAATATGCCCTAATATTTTAGAAATATAAAAACTGAAATAAAAGAGAAAAGAAATTTGATATATGGGTTTTAAATTATTATTTTTAGCATAATGTTCATACTTCAAATTCTATGTGAAAAAAGTTAACACAAACAAACAAAAATCTTCTCGCAAAATAAAACATCTAAATGTTGTGATGGTGTGAAAATTAAGATGGAATGACAAGGCAATCACTTCATGGTTATGGATTCCATCCCCAAGATTAAAATAACTTATTTCTAATAATTAATTACAATTATTCAACTCAAAAAAACAAACATCAACTCTAGAATCAAACATCATCATATAAGAATGAAACGAAAGTAGGTGCAAAGGAGTACGTAGAGTAATATTGATATGACATGTTACAAAAATTTATTTACAATCATTAGTAATGGAATATTTTCAGTTAGTGGTGGAAGCTACATTAAATGTGTTGCATGCAACATTTAATGATCTTAATTATTTTTGTGTTTTTCAGGTCTTTTGTAGGCCACAAATCTATATGTTTTCATTGGACAAAAATCCTTGCAGACCGACATCAATAAATAATAACTAGTGAATCAGAATATTTGGAAGACAATATAAATCTAATAAGTTTCTCCTCAATTAGAGAAGATTAAAAATTTATATAAATCTCGTAAATATAGAAGATAAAAATGGAAGGAGGTGTGTGATTAAAAGAAAATGTTACAATTGAGGTCAACTTTTTAGTAAAATATTCTCTTGTAATGTAATTTTTTAATTCCCGATTAAAGTTAAATGATGTGTTTCTAGTTTACGAATTTCTAGTTTTACTTTCACACTTTAAAAATTTGATTACATGGTTTTCTTTCCAACTTAGTAGTCTTAGCTAGTAAGTCTCTATTATATGATCTCCTTCTAGTTTAGTAGTTTCGGAGGAGGTTATAGATTTGATTAAAAAACTAGGCTTTATATGTTGACACTATTAAAGTAGAAAGATAGAAAATTTTCAATCACGTAACTTACTAGAATCAATTAAACCTCCATAGTGTATCCACAAAAAAAGAATGAAAAGGAAGTGGGTAAAAATTAATAGCGAATACGATATTCCTCTAGATTATGACATTTACAAGATTTTGAAGTAAACCTTAAACCATAGACACAATATTATAGTACTATAGCTCAATTCCACTAAATTATGACATTTACAATATTTACTATAAACCTTAAACTATATTTACAAGATTAATAGCATTACGGAGTTTCAAGTGCATTTTGGGATTTACATTATTTTTAGTAATCCTTAAATCTTACAATTTAAACTATATTATTATAGAGGATTTAGTGCATTATTAAATTTATAGTATATACAATAAGCCTTAAACTATATTAAGAATGGCATATCATTTAATGATATTCCATTGCAAATTGACTAAGAACCAAAAAATAACATTGGTGTTTACTTGCGATGGTAGATTTTGAAGCTTTCTCTTTTGAAATTGAACTCCAAACCATAACAATATATTATGAAATGAAAAAAATTAATTGTTGGGATGATTGTATGGATAATTCATTTATGATCTATGTAATTGCATTCTATTGGATTTCATGTTTTAACATGGATTGAATTTTTCATTTACCGGTTGTTGGGAAAATTATGTTTGTTAATATGATGGGGAGCATATGGGGAGGCTATAAAATTTTCAATTTTTTTAAATTTCAGGTACAAAATTCATGAATTGAGGATTGCATTTTAAAGCATATGAAGTCAAATAAATATAAATTAATTTGGCTGATGATGTACATCAATTATGAACAATGTATTTGTATATTGAAAATGACGTCATGTAATACATGTGTTGGAATGTACATAGAAAGTTGACTTTTGAAAAATATTTTGGAATTTGGTGGGTTAGAAGTGATTTTTAAGGGTATTAATATTCTCTTGTGATGCAAAATTTTAATCAACCACCTAATTATTATCCTAGTTGGGAAAATATTTCCTCTAAAACAACCTTATGATGATAAAATGTGCATCGTGCATAATTTATCTCTCATCGATTGTATTTTTTTGTAGAAGTAAGAATTTTGATTCTAGTTGAAAGATATTTATGATGAAAATTTAGTGGATGAATATAATTTCTCTATCCTTAGTTGAATCCGTGTCTCCTTTTTGCATACTCCCAAAAACTTATTTAATATCCAAAAATGGGCATTTGCTTATACGTGATTATCTTGTTCTAGTTGTTTGTATTGGCGTTAGTTGATAAATCCAATGGTAGGTTCAGAATCCCCTATGCCATTATCTCCAAATCATACTAAATTATTCAATACATCTCAAGAATTACACCTCTTTCAATCAAAATTATGCTAAACAATGAATATTTGTATATACACACCAAACTAGTTGAACTAAGGTCTTTTGTGTATGTGGCACGAGGTAAAGTTTCACATCTTAAAAAAACTATCTATTTTGCCAAATTAATATGTAAATAAATATTTTTCCTCTTTCGGTAATATAATTTCGTACTATATTTATATCACCATTAATTTGATTCATAGGATCATTAATAGTATGAAAAAATATCTCAATTGTATGGAATCGTGTTCTAACTATTTTGGGAGGAATCAAAAGAAAATAAATTACACTTTGACTGTATAGAAACTATATCTAGAGATCCATATATCATTGAGACAAATGTATTTATAGGTCGAAAAGGAGTCATATAACATAGGGTATACATGGTATCCCAATTAGACTGCTTTGAAACTTAAGAGGCATGAGGTGTTGCAATTCCGTATAGACAACCATGGGAATGTATTTGAGTCTTATACAATGGGTAAATGTGGGAAACTCGAGAGGTCTTTTTAGGAATTTTGGCAGTTTGTTCCATTTTTCAAGCTTATTGTCATTTCAATGTATAGTCGAGTTTATAGTAAAGATGTCAACACAATAAGCTTTTAACAAGATAAAACTTTACTTGGTGTTGAAAATTTTCACACTTTACAATTATTTTATTGATAAAAATAAGATATCCTCGATGTAACGCCCACAAAAATGACGTTTTAGGAACATATTAAAATCTTAAACACTTATCCCGAAAGTCATGGCTAAACTATTATTTTTGTTTTAAGTTAAAAAGGTTTCAACGATGTCAACCCCTAGTGTACATTAAATTATTTTTCACCAATAGTCTCTACTTTACAAAGGATGGAGCAGGTCTAAGTTAAATGATTAAATATTCTTAGTTTATCTCTAAGGTCTATTAATTAAAATCAATTAGGAAGGTGCCCTACTTAATCTTCTTGGTTAATGTTTTTTTCTTCAATTAACATTCACACCCTAAAATATTTACCTTATGCTTAGTTACTTTAGTTTCAAAAATCTAAATAACTTAAATGTCCATTTCATTAATTTTCTAAAACATACTAGGAACTAATTAATGACTTTGCACCCCCAAGGAAATTAAATGGCCCCATTCACCCATATACACATACCTTAAAATTTATTTAAAACATTTATAAAATTCATTCCTACCAAGTAAATGTAGGGTTGATCCTCAACCCTTAGATCAATTCAAGTGTGGCCACTAAATCCTAGGGTTCCAAATTAACACTAGATATCTTTATGCATTCTTATTAAATCCTTTTCTTACCCTATTCTCCTCATTTGTTCACTTTGTTTTTGTTTAATTTGCAGGTTGGAGAAATGGAAGCCATGGGAGCAAGGGAGGAAGGAACTATGCAGGGATTCTCCTAGCTAAGCTTAGTTTAGTTTAGGTTGTAGACCAATCATTGTAAATAATTTCATTACAATATTAAAGCGGGTTTTCACTCCAAATCTGGAGTTATTACAAGTTAATTGTATTTTGAGTTCTTTATTTGGGGAAATCCCTACCTCCAGTAATATATACAAGATTGAGTACTTTTAATTTTTCATTTGTAAATTAATTTGCTTTAAACAATGAGATTTAGCCATTATTTGTTTGCTGGAGGTTTCCTCTTAATATTTGCAAGCTTAAAATTTTGATTACATCAAGTTAAGATTTACATAGGTGCAGATCTATGTTTTTCTACCATTAGTGACAGAACTCACAACCAAAGCAGATCGGCGTTCACAGGACCACCGCCCCACCAGGGTTATGATTCATGAACCACCACCTTTCCTAAGCGGTGGTTTTAAGACCGCCACCTTGCTTGAGCGGTGGTTACGAGACCTACACCTTACTTAGGGCAACGGTTCTGTTCCTTAGAAACAGAACCTTACAATCTGAGATTTTTCTATAAAAACACTCGCTAAGGTGTTCTAAAGGTCATTCTAAGATTAATTTGATATGCCTAAATTTTCCATTTGCAAAAGATTTAATTCATCTATTCATCCCATAGTAAAATTTACTAAATTTAAGCATTTCCTAATCTAATAGTAACAACAATAACTACATTATTATTTTCATTTCTCTCAACAAATTTTCTTTCAAAAATGCAAAAAAATGAACAAATTAGTCTAACTTCTTCCTTTAAATGTCTTTCAAGTAACACAATGAAATGTAATATTTCTTCATGCAATTTTTCCAACATTCCACAAGAGAGTTTCAACAATATTTCCAATAATTTATTTAGAACAAGAGCAACACACTCTTTTTGGGGAAATAAATCAACTACAATGAAATAAGGTGTTTCCCCTTATAAAATTCTTTTCTATTTCAACAAAACTAGCTTTACAAACACAATTCTTTCTTTCCTTCTTTCAACATACAATACAAATTTAATATCCAATAATCAATACAACTTTTCTTCACAAGATTAATACAATATCTTCCACTTAAAGTGGGAAATTTTACAAGAATGAAAGCTAAAATGAAATACAATTTGTCTTCAATTATAGCTCCAAAGGTCAAATATTCAACCAAGATTCATCTTCTCATCACTTTATCCACAACAAAAAAAGGAGGAAGAGACAACACTCTCCACACAACAAAAACTCTAATGAGGAGAAGAAGCTATCCTCCTCATTGGCCCCCGATCCCCAACATCATTGTGATGAAAGATGGATCCAACTCATGGCAACAAAACAAGATTCCACATCACAAAACCATGTTTTTCCCACCACACACACAAAACAAGCACAACTACAAACAAAGAAGGAAAATAACAAAATATACAAGGCTTCAACATGTAAATCCCAAAGGAGGAAGAATCTATGGGGAAGTCACTTATGCCTCCCAATGGGAAAGATGGTGCCCACCTTACACCCTACAATATACATCTCAAACCCCTACACAACTCTTATTCCTCCATCAAGCTACTCTTATAACTTCCACATTCTCTTTTGCCTCCCTCATTCTCTTATGCCTCCCTCATAAAAAAACAAGTAAGAAATGCAAGCATTTCTTGTCCAAGGTAGGGCACCCACCCCAACTCCCTCAAAAACATAAAATAAACTGTTATGCCTCGCTACATGTAAGCTCCCCATAGTCCCCTCTTACTCCTATCAAAATATTTAGTCCACAATCATCTACATATGAATCAAATCATCATTTAGGTAATTAACGATATCATTTAAACGTTCTAACAACATCTCGATTATCCATTTCATCAATAATAGTAGGATCACAAAATTAGTTCAATTGTTAAGGTTTGCTCAATGTGACGAAAATAACGCATGTCAGAAATATATAGCCATGTCAACAACATAACATCATCAATATAAAATTTCACTAATAATCCACACACATCATACTATGAATCGAAATCCAACAATAGTCTTAGTATCTCTAACATCTAACATCATGCTAAGTCAAAATAATACAAAATATCCATAAGTATAGTCAACAATATCGAAATCAGTAGTAATAATTTTGAAGGGAAGTGGGCACTACACCTGACCTCCACTAAAATGTATAATGGCCATATAAATACATGAATGAATTTTTTTTATATGATTCTAACACACTAAGGATTTCATGTGGAAACACATCTTGTTTTTTTCCATATGGATTACATTGATTTTTGTAGAGAGGGTTTTATATGCTTTGTATGTTTTATTTTTTAGATTATTTTCATGATGAGTCATTGAACATTGGTACACAAATAATTATATTTAGAAAAATAAAGATAAAAGCTATTTTTGCTATTATTTTTCTTATTCTATCACCTAATTTAACAAAATTTAACTCTTAATTAGAGGACTAGACCAAATCAGAAATATCAAACACATGATATATATAAACATATAATGATAAAGGTATACAATAAATAAGAGGATAAGGATGACATAACTAATATCCAATTGTATTGAATAGATTTGGGATAGAAAGTTGGCTAAGAAGGATTAGTATAGACTATATGTGTTTTGTTTGGAAAATAAATATCATAAGGTATGCAAGACAAAATTGCATGGAGCTATTGGATATTCAAAGAAGAGGAGAAAAGTTTGATTGAATGATAAAACAAAATACAAATAACACAAATACACATGTCGATATAGTTGAAGGTGGAAGAACCGTCGACTAGCTACATGTCATGTTGGCATAACCGACCAAGTCAAGATAGAAAAAAAAATGTATTAAATATTATTTATACTAACATTCCCCCTTAATATATTTGTTTTTCAAATATGTACACCCAAAATAGTTTAAATTTCACCTTTCCAAGAGACTTGGTGAGTATATTTTCAATCTAAGCATCTATGAGGCAGTATTGGAGCTGGATGTGGTGGTTTAATACTTGTTCTCAAATGTAGTGACATTCGAACTCAATGTGTTTTGTTCTCTCATGGAAAACTAAAATTTTCACAAGCTTCAACACACCTTCATTGTCGCAGTGAATGATGGGAGGATTTTCGTGTGAAATGCACATATCTTCCAAAATGCAACGTAACCAAATCACTTCACACATAGCTCCTTTTGCATCGCGATACTCTACCTCAATTGATGAGAGAGAGAAAACAATTTTCTTCTTACTAATCCATGAGATAGGTCCATACTTGAGATTAAAAATATAACCTAAAATTGATTTCCTGTCATCAACGGATCCGACATAGTCCAATTCTGTATATCCTTGCAAAAAAACTAAGAGTTCTTCGATACTATAGACAATTGTCAACTATACCTCAAACATATCTCAACACATGCTTCATTGTTATCCAATGACATTTCTTCGACTTGTACATAAATCTAGACAGATAGATCACAACATAACAAAGGTTTGGTTTGGTACACGTCAAGTAAATGAGACTCCAAACAAGATATATATAGATAGTACCATCGATTATCTAAAATAAGATGATTATAATATAATCTAATGTTATAGGAGTAGTAAAATGATTGAATAAATGAAGTAATAAAATAAAAAAATACACCTAAGAAAATGAAGCTACAAAATATGAAACCCTATTGTGTAAGAATGGTTAAGAAAATCCTTAGCAAATTCGCAGATGTCGCAAAGATTGTGTCGTAGTGTGGACTAGGTGAGAAGGAGGAGAAAACAACTACATAGAATCTTAAGAAACTACAGATTTTAGCTATATGACTAGGCCGGGGCACCCAGAAAGGGATAGGGGCATCTGTGGGCACCTTGGTCTAAGATTTGGGGGCCTTGGTCTATGGAAATGGTTAAAAACCTCCTCTAGAGTTTCACTGGATGTTCTCTTGTGTTCACTTCATGTTGCATTAATGTCGACAAACTATACTAGATGTCATTATAAATAGGTGATGGAAGAATCACCTACAAAACCCTAGATAAAACATCAAAACCCTAAAAGATAAAGATGCATATAATGGGGTCACACTCCCTTAGTAGCCAGAATGGTTTACTTACTAATTGATCACCGCACTACATCTCAGACCTAATGTAGTTCTAGGTGTGTCTCAAAGCCAAATTGTGCTCGAGGTTTCTCTTCTTCTAGTCACACTTTTTGAAGTAGCGACAAAATAACTAGATGTAGAATGTAGTAAATGTGTGCATGGAATAAATAAAACTCCCCTCCGATCAAGTGTGATGTAAATTAATTGGCCTTGTGTACCTTGTGGTGGAGCTAGATGGATGCAAATATATCTTTAGATGCCTTTGATGGATGAAACTATAGATGGTGATAGTAAATGCTTAATGTTTGGTCCCACATTATGGTAAAAAACTTTATATTTATATGGTTCTCTTGTTCTAATTTTGTAACTAACCCCAAAAATGCCAACAACCTAAAATATAGAAAGCTCAAATGGCTAGAAAGTGCCCAAAAGGTGAGAATAAAGTGCAAAGAGGATCGGGGCATCCCGAAGGGGACTAGGGTGCTTGGGGTGCCCTAATCCTAGTTGGGCACCCCATCTCAAATACAAAAACATAGAATGGAAATACGAGACTATGAAATTGTAGGTGTAAGATTGAAAATATGACAACAAGAAATGTAAAAATGGCCAAAGAGATGGGTTAATTATTACTCTTTTCTCTTAAAAACCATATGAATAGTAGTATCACACCGAGACTAAATAATGACTCAAAGTGTGTGATTTTGTGTGTACATTTTCCCCAAGTTTATGTTGGAAAGTAGAAATATTGGTAACATAAAGTAGATAGAGATGTGTACCTTATAATCCATGTAGAGTGTTGTAGCAAATGTGTTGAAGGAATAGACAAAGCGTGGAGTGAAAACAAGATGAAGTGTGAAGACTAAATATGCAAAAGTGTAAAAAGTGAGGAGAGTGAACCTAGGGTTGAAGTGCTTGTGTATATTCCAATATATCTAGTGTACTGGATGATTAGTATCGTGTGTGTGTGTTGTACTGCCATTTTTGCGTTATTTTTGTTGACTTCTTGCTTTTAACAAATATGGACTTGAAAAATATAAGATGATTAAGTACTCAAATACACATGTATATATGTAAAGAAACATGTAAAAATAGTAAAAAATGACAATAAAAAAGGAACATGTGAACTTGATCTGTGATGAGAAAAAAGGGTGTAGAAAGGATATCCTATAAGTATTGCTAAAGAGTGAAGTTTTTGGGTGATCTCATGCAACTGCGGCCGAATAAGTGTAGAGAGAAAGTTGTGTTATTATCTATCCTGTAACTTCTTCACTGAGAATATGAATAGATCTTTTTACTACCTAGTTTTTTGGGTGATCCGACACCACTAGTCAAAGAAGTACAAGGACAAAATTCTGATGTTCCTCTAACCTATAACTTCTCCCTAGAATTCTAAGGACAATTTACCCTACAAAATGCACTATATATGGGGTTTGTAGACTAGTTTGAAGCCACTCGTTGTATAACCCACTCTATGATGGAAAAAAACCAAAGATTGAACTGTACCGATACTATGTGTAGTGTGTGTAAACCCAATTAATTTCCCCTTCTTTCGAGGTCCATATGACGTCAGAAATAGGAGAATGTGTCCCCTAAAGACAACTTCCCGTGTAACTCAAAATTTTCCATACAAATGGAAGGGTATGTTCTTAGTAAAGAGAAAGGCACACACAAACAAGTGGCTAGAAAATAAGTGTTAGTACAAACATGCATGTAGAAAATGAGTGTAAGCCAAACAAACAATGTGTAAGCTAGAAAATAGAAAAAAATGTAAACACCCAAAAATATAATGTAGGCCACACATGGTGGGTTACAAACTTGGGACACCACTCACACTTTCACAAGATACTCAAGGCCAACATGAACACAAACTAACAAGTGTGCATCAAATAAAAAATGAAAATCCTACAAAAATAACAAGCAATAACAGATAATGTAACAAAAAAAAATTGAAGTACATATCCTGTATAACAAATGTCACACATGAAGCACCCATTAGCATGTTAGAAATATAAAAATTATGTCAAAGAATGCATAAACCAAAGTAGTTTGCTATGAACAAAAATGAAACAATAACACCGTAACATATGGGGATGCTTGCAGTAGGTAGTATATCAAGCATTGGTGTTGCATGTAGAAGCTTTGTATCTCAGATCATAACTAGAAAAGTATTTAAACGTGTATGTGTATAAGATAAAAATAATTACATAGAGGATATCTATATAACATGTGTAGTAAAGTGAACATGTGAAAAAAGTGCAAACATGAGTAAGTTCAACCATAAAATGAAGTATGTTGTCTATGGATGGAATAAAATGTAGTGTGGATGATAGGAGCCACATGCTCCTAAGTGAATCGAGCCATATGCAATGAGCTTCCCTTAATATGCCCCCTAAGAAGTCAAGAATTAAACAAAAAGATAGTGCATCATCAAGAAATGGTCGAACTATATGTTGTGTGTAGCATGCTATAATGAATATGTGGTGATGATATGTATTTTAAGAGACTTTGTAGTGGAAGCGTAAATCATGACAAGATTAGTAGTAAGAAGTGGTGATTTATTCTAAAGCATATACCACTAAACAATGTAAGTGAATGTGATGATGTAGCCAATCACGAGATGATGTTAGAAGAAATGAATTTATAGCCTAAACCATATATAACTAATCCTAAGAATGTCACATGATAAAAAGAATATGGAATGATGAACGTGTGAGAGTGATGTGGTCCATTTTTGATGTATACCCTCAATAGTCTAGTATGGACCATGAGACTAGAGTGTGTCATTGGGTAGTGAGTGGAACATGTAGAGGAGAATATACAAAATATGTAGTGTGTATAGTAAAGTGTATGTTATGTAATGCGGGATGCATAGATGACCTATGATGTGTAGATCCGTATTAGATGTAAGATGCAAGGCATAATATGTAAGGTGTAATATAGAAAATGTAACGTGACCTATATAATGCACTAAAAATGTGGAACATGTGATGGATATGGTGTTGTGTGTGATGTATGTATAAAAAGTGTATGTTGTGTCTAATGAGATGCACATTATGTATAACATGTAATTTAGTGTGTAATATGTAGATGATGTATGATCATGTGATGATATGGGGTTCCTAAGGTGTAGTGACTACGGTGCGGTGCACTGGGGTTTATGTGTAATAAATGCCCTCAATAGTCAAGTGTGAACTGAAGCACAAGAATGTGTCTTCAAGAAATGGAAATGCTAATGTGTAAATGATGGTGCATATGACATAAGGTTTCTAATGTGAGTAAGAAACATGTCACGATACTAGGATGGTGGGGGGATGTGTGAATGTTATGCCCCCCAAGTGCGTGTGAGTGAAAGAACTAACCAATGAAAGTGAAGGACGAAGGTCCCTCATCTGATACTAGTGGTGATGAAAGTGCATGGCCATGTTCTAGTAGTGGTGCTATAGTAGATAGGTTTTATACAAGTCGGTGAAGTCTTTATGCTGCGATGGGTGAATATATGATGAGCACATATGTGCAACAAAATGCTTAGATGATGGAGACCTTCCTGAATAAAATAATGTGGTTACCAATGTCGAGATGCAGTAATTGTATGAGGAATGGGACTATGTATATGTTTTTGACTAGAAAGTGGTGATGCCATGTAGATGGTGTACGAGTAGTCGAACTAGGAGTATATTATGGTTTAAGGAATAGAGATCGTAATGTACTAGATGAACTAAGAGATGGAGTGATCGATGCTCAAGGAGATAATGAGCATGGAGTAAATGGAGGTACATTAGCAATAGAAACAAATTGATTTCCATAAATTAATTTGAGTCACAAATGATTCATAGAGATGATGTACTTGAAACCTAAAAATACAACTAAGACCTAAGATCATATCATAAATGTCAATTATTTGTCCTGACAAGGAAGGGTACAAGCATAGTAAGGGGTCCTATAGTAACATGAAGGTGAACGACACCATATGAATTGTTCATCAGATATGAGATTTGTGAACATGGATAACTGATAGCATCAAGAAATAGAATAGAACATGGGTTGATGGGCCATGACAGATGAACTATAGTATTATTGATGTAGATTTCTACAATAGAGGAATTCATATGTAAATGATTTGAAGTAAAAGTGACATAATAGTCATGGTTAGAGAAAGAAATAAGTGGTGGAGAAGTGTCAGTATGTACCACCAAGAATTTAAGAACCCCAACGCAAGCATAGGCAAGTGAGTCATAGAGATAGTTAGCTAAAGATTCATCCACTTTTGTTTCATGTTTAGGTAGAGGGTTGTTAAATATATTGAGCTATGATTTTCATTGACAGTGGAGAAACGTAGATTCTGGAAGCTCAATTTTATTACTATCAATAAAACCATAAATGATAAATCAAAGTTGGAACTAATGGTCAATGGAGTGCCCTATGCATTGATGATATTCGCAATGGGAATTTTCATCAAAATTACATCCTTTTGGTCGAGATGGATCTATTTGTAGTGGAAAAGGTAGTGTAATGAGGTTACTATTGACAAGTTGCGGTAGTAAAATATGTGGAGGTACACTAAACATACTCAATATACACCGATGTACTTGTGATTGAACCACCTTAGTAGTAGATACTTGCATTGAAGATAAATTTTGTGTATGTTGGTTTAGTTGTAGACGGTTTAAATTATGAATTATTTTGAAAATGAGCAGAGGAAGATGCTTTCTCTTGGTATGTAATATTTCCTATAGCTAAGAGCTTAGTTTCACGAAGCTTAAGAGTATGAAAAATTTGATCGAAATAAGGAGAGGTCTCAAAGAGAACACTCTCCTAGAGAGGGGGTAAGAGACTCTGAATGAACAAGTCTTGAAGCTCAGCGTTCCCAAGCACATTTGACATATTAGCTAAGTTTATTTTTGAACACAAGACATAATCTGCAAAATGTTAATTAGATCATTGTTTAAATTGTGCAAACTAGGAATAAGTGATCTTAGAGGCATTATTGATAGAGAAGTGAGAGATAAAAGCATTCGCTAGATGCGTGAAAGATATTACGGAATGGATAGATAGGTCACAAAACCAACCCATCGGATAATCTTGTAGACTATGAAGAAAAAGTGTAGCGAATATGGTATGATCATCCGCAAATTCTAAGCATGCTACATGAAAATCTTGGAGATGCTCTTGTAGGTAACCATGCCATTTAAAGATGGGAAACTTGGGAGGGATGAAATTAGGTGGTAATGGATAAGAAGACAAATTAGGTGTAAAAGGAGTATACAAAAGTGAAGTAGAGTTTAAAGATGGCAAGGCACAACGATTAGCAAGTTGTAGCTAACAAAATTGGGTTTGCATGTATTTATATAAATATTTTAAATCAAGAGTATTCAAGAAGAGCTAAGCATCATTTTAGGTGTGATAGGGTGAATTTTGGGAGTGGTAGTAGTACAAAAGGAAGATAAGACATAAATGGTTGGGATGCAGACCATGGGTGTTGAAGAAGCAACAATTATAGAGGTAGAAGCATAACGATATTTCTTAGGAATAATAAAAGCATCTACGAGATATAGAAGATGAGTGGTATTATATGGCAAAGCTTGTCGAAAATAAGTAAATGTATTTAATTGTTCTTGATAAACATTGGTATCTTCATCATAGGAATTTTCACTACCAGAGGCTTCTATTTCATGAAGAGGAACTTCAAAAGATGAATTGAATGGATTCTTAGTTGTAGCTAGAGAAGTAGGGATATTAACCATTGGCTTGGAAACCCTATGGTTGAATGAAGGAAGTTCACAATATTGAAAAGACCCAAAGCGACCACTACAAGTGACATACATACGAATAAAAGGCCCAAAGAGAAAGTGTATTCGAAGATGGGGTTCACCAACATGATTAACTAAAATATGGTTACTATAGGGTAATCTAATACTATAAGAATAGTAATTGACATAATAAATGAAGTAATAAAAAACCAAAATACACCCAAACAAACTAAGCTACAAAATATTAAACCATAGTGTGTAAGAAGGGTTGAGAAAATCCTTAGCTAATTCACTAATGACGCGGGACTATGTTTTAGTGTTGATCGTGAACAGGAGGAGGAAATGATCCCTAAAAATCATGAGAAAGCATAGATCTGAGCTACTTGACTTGAATGGGGCAACTGTAGAAGGTATAGGGTCTCCCGCGGCTCCTTGGTTTGAGATCTAGGTGCCCTAGTCTATGGAAATGGTCAAAAATACCTCCTTTGGAGTGTCCCTAAAAGTTTTCCTGTGTCCAATTCATGTCACACTAATGTCGCTTAAATGCACCAGATGTTGTTGTGAATAGTAGATGGAAGAATCACGTGGAAAAGCCTAGAAAAACATAAAATACCTAAAAGAGAAATATGCATATGAAGGGATCGAGACTCTCCTCAACCATAAAAATGGTGGGGTTACTAACTTATTGTTGCACTACATCTCGGACCTAATGTAGTTCTTGATGTGTGTCTACGAAATCATGACCTATGTTTTTTTTGTGCCAGTAACACTTTATGAAGTAACAAGGAAATAACTAAATGTAAAATTTAGTAAATGTGTGCATGGAAACAATAGAATCCCCTCCTATGAAGTGTGATGTAGACGAACCATCCTTTTGAGCCTTTTGGTGGATTTAGATGGATGCAAATGTATCTTTAGATGCTTTTGATGGATATAACTCTAGATGGTGATAATGGATGCTTAGTGCTTGGTCCCTAATTATGGTCATATAACTTTATATTTGTATGGTTCTTTTGTTATAATTTCATAACTAACCTAGAAAAGGCTGACTATAGACACCTATAATTTAGCTTTAGTAATTTAAATACTTAAATTGCACTAATTATGCCTCTTCAGCAAATTGACGTCATATCGTCAATATCACAAATTTTCTCTTCTATCATCGTTAATTAACTATATTACGCTAGTTAATTGAACATTTTGTCCAGAAAAGACAAAAATTAATGACCCTTGGTTAATTAAACCCCTTTGTACTTTAATTAATTCATTATTCATAATTAATTAAGTTTCCTCTTCTATTAGATAAATAAATTATCATTTATTTAGCCTAAACCCTTCCTAGTCCCTAAATCATATTAATTGTTCTTCTAAAATCTTCTATAAATCTTTCTCACCAATTAATTAATCATTTGGGTTCATTAGTAAATATCCTCAAACCCCATGAGCTACTAAAGCATAAAGTTAACTCTCCTAATGTTGACTCAACCCATTTTTCAACTATAGTCCTCCCCAACTAACTCAACCTGGTAATTATCCCAAATGTAAATGGATGTAGACTTTTTTATCGACTGGGCTATATAAGGATCCCTTCTCTTACCATTCGAATCACACCTAAATGAGCATAGAACCTATACTATAGCCATTTTATCATCTTAGAGCATTTTTCCATTGGAAAGAGCTAGCTATCTTAATTTCTTGTATTCATCCATCAAATTTTGGATTTATATTGAGATATGTCAAATAGTTTTGTAACCATGGATTGACAAGACTCCATTCTTTAAACCTTGGGATTCAAAAATATAATCAACCCTTCCGATTGCTAAGGATCTAAATAGGTTCATTCCATTGATTAGGATTCAATAGACATAGAGATTAATTCCTTAGCATATTAGTTTGAATGTTTATTCATGTTCTAATGTAAAGATGTTGGTAGATTAGTCTTATTTAAACTCCAAACATGATGGTGGATAGATTTTAGTTTACCTTTGTTTTAGAACTACTAGGTGTTAGTTCTAATTCTCTTTCCATAGTTAACAAATTCTTGCATGCATTTCACATGCCTAGTGGGACAGATCCTTAGTCCCTTAGCATTATGATTAAAATTTTGTTGTTATTTAAATTTTTGGCTAACCCTTAATATGCACATGTGTCTATTAATGTTGAATGTCTTATGATTTTTTCTAACTTTAGATGTTTTTTTCTCTTAGAGATTTAATTTAGATGGGTTCTTGTTAATTTTTAGTTAACATGCAAAAAAATTGAGCTTTTTGAGATCGATTATGTCATTTTCCATCTTTTTATGTTATTTTTAGGTACAGGCATACACAAATAATACGAGAGGTATGTACACGTCCTAATGTAGGCGTACACATCCAAACATAAGTGTACATACCGAAGGATAGCGTAAGTGTCCAAAGGCTAGCGTATACATCTTAGTAATGATGTGCATGACTTTTTGTTTATCTCGTGTTTTCTGGCCTTTTTGTCTATAAGCACATACACTGAACCCAAACATACATGTTCATACTTGAGTACCCATCTAGTGGTGCTTCATTAGACCATTTTTGACTCTATGAGTGTACATGTCCAAAGTCTACCGTATACATCTTACTTCCGGCGTACATGACTTTGTGTCTTCTGTATTTTCTATCCTTTATGTATGCTAGTGTATGCATTTAGACCACGACGTACATGCCATACCCGAGCATACCCATCTACTGCTACTATTTCTTTAACCATTTTGTATGTGAGCATATACATCCAAAGGCTAGCATGCACAACTTAGTGGCCATGTACCCATTAGCTCATTGTCGGTTTCCAGAGTGCGTGCACATCCTAAAGGAGGCATACACACCTAGAGTTGAACATACACATCATAGTTTGGATTTGAGATTCACATTAAAATTTGCAAAAACGTGTTTACAGGATTTATTGTGACCTTGCAAGTTTTTATACAACATTAACTTAAGTTTTGTAGGGTTTATTTGTATGATTTTGCTAACTTGATTTAATTGTTTAAAGGATTAATTGAAAATTTCATGCTTAATCATGAGATTAAATTCACATATGCTCTTCCCTCGCACCTTCTAGGTGATCTTCTAAATAATAAATGATTTCTATATCTCTTTTTTCTTTGAAAAACGTTTGAAAAGAATGTAAAATTTGGTTCAAATGAACAAATTTTTCATTTGAATTGAGTATTTTCCATTTTGATTTCATACTTGGATATTACATCATGTATGCTCTTCTCTTATATCCTCGGATGATATTGAGAATAAGAAATGGCATTCATTCTCTTTATTTGTATGAAAAACTAATAAATCCATCGTGTAGGACCTAAATGCTTGTCAAAGAAATAAGGATCGAGACAAAACAAAAATACTAATACAGTTTTTGTCCAGGTTGGAAAATGGTGTTTAAGCAAATCACATTTAGTATAAAAGATAAAAAATTACACTATAATCAAAAGCTTGTATTTGCGAGTTCGGATAAGGGTACGCCCCTATCTTCTTAGCTATGACATAACCCCTTTGGCAAAATCCTTAAGATACAAAAATGGGGTGGTCCTAGGAAGCTTAAAGTAGTCCACACAAGAAGGAACCTTGTGAATGAAATGGGAAGTTCTCTGCACTACCTAGTTGACTAGTGATTGTTGACAATTTTTGCACTTGTGAAAAATGGGTAACTCAAACTTCGTTACGATGGATAACATTGGTGAAGTATACCTAAACTAGGGAGTTTATTTTAGACAATATCGTTAGTGTTGAATTAATTAATGAATACATGAAATCTACACTATGTGTGCTATTACAAAAACATAAAAGATTACATAGTCGAAATTTCATGCTATCTTCAACAAAAAAACAAAAATCCCGAAGGACGGCTGTGTTGTCTTGATGAAGACACCAAATTGCGAGAATAGATGAAGTGTTAGGTTTTGGAGCAGAAATCATGACTACATACTACGAAATATGAGTTCATTGTTGGATGTTACGGTATTCTTTAATGTTCTTTCCTTCATGATTAAGAAATTCAATTATACTATAGATTTTTTCAGTTCATCATAAAATCCATACAAAAAGCTGAAATGCAGAAAGAAATACAACCCAGTTTCAAAATTCAGCGTTTTATTCATAAGGAATTTCAAATGTTCCCACACAAGTTGAGGGAGGTAACTAAAAAGTAATGCACAACTACTAAAATAAGAGGTAAATATATATGAAAGAGAAAATAGAGGAGTATGAGTGAACCCATCATTACCTTGGAGTTTGCTTCTCCAGGTTGAGCCATCTCCATCTCTAGCTTTGTTCTCTCTTCATCTCACTACTTAAAGGACATTGTACCTGAAAATAGAAAAGAGAAAATTGTTAGTTACACGTTTAGGGTTAATCCATATTCCTATACTATCCTACTTCATGCATATGGATCTCTTAACAATAGGAGATATAGATTACTTGAAGATAAAAAATATACATGATTTATTCACTCAGAAATACGGAGAGAGAAGAAAAGAAAAACCATGGACATAAGAGAGGCCAAAAAGTTTAAATATTTTCTAATTATTTCCTTAAGTGTGCAGAAATAGGTTGCACCAAAGAAGAAATAAATCATGTCTTACACCCTCACTAGAGATAAAGATTGCAGAGTTCAAAAATCTTCTATCCTATGGTACATGAAACAAAAAATTAAAAGTACATACTTGGTTTGAAAGAAGAATGCAACTAAAAGTTCAACAACTATTTTTGAAATAGAAGAAGTTACATTACAAAAAAAAGAAGATTATAGCTAATGCGAGAATGAGAAAGAGGTCAGAGAAAATTTTAACAGGGCTTCGCATATGTAAAATGGACATTTACAACTTTCCATCATGTATTTTTAACTAATACATGCTTTAAAAGTTGTATGTAAATCAAATAAGTGATATAGAAAGAAAAAAAGGAATTCATGAGCAGAATATCAGTTTGAGAAATATTACACAAGAGGAAATCAACAATAAAAGAAAGGCTTCAAGCCTTCACATGTTTTCTAATTATTTCTCTTAGTGTGTAGGTACAGGTTTTCAATAAGATTTCAAAATGCATGTCAAAATTTCAAAATGTGGCGCAAGCATGCATGCTAGACACATTATCACTTCCCAATAGCAATAAATAGACTAACATATAGCTAAAAAGAAGACTATTGCAACTTTCAAATACAAGTGAAGGAAATGATAGAAATAAAATCTTCAAGGAATGGGTTGTATTTCCAGCTCAAAACCACTGGAGGATCATGATTACAAAGGTTGTAATTACATTTCCAAAATGAACAAGCAAGCAACATCATTAATGAAGCAAAGTAAGCATTACTTTCAGAAGGACATGACATAATGGAATGCATTTACATGATACATCTAAGTATGGCACAACAGATCCTTGATACCATTTTTTAAAAAGGATAAGGAAGTACAAGTTTTCAATTTCAAATATACTCAGAAAGAAGACAAAATAAACAAAGCCATACAACTTGTAAGAAAGTACAAATTTCAGACACAGGTCATTTTCAGAATGTCAAATAACTCAAAATTTCAAAAAAAGAGTGTTCTTTCTTCAAACATTGAATGCAATGAAACAAGATAAATTTATTCATTAAGTGTCTATAGTCTTAATTATAGCCATCAAAATGAAGAACATGCTATCAATCAAATCAAAGTTATCATATTTCATCAAAGAGGCATGTAAGCCATTCAATAGTATAAATTTCAGAACAATATGCTTTAAAGGAATACAATATGAGTGAAACAAAATAGATTGCAGGTTCACCAAGTTCTAAATTGATAAATACAAACTTCAGATTTCAAATGAGTACAAAGCTCAGAGATATGACATCAAGGTTTGAACATTGAAAGAACAATGTTTTCATCTATAATATCGAACTCAATAAAATCCAAGAAAGAAAGATTGCAACTTAAATCATGGACCTGAGTGTATTTTCAGGGGAGAAATAACACAATCATCAATGTACAAAAGGTAGGAGCTTACATTGTTAACTATTTATTTTATTTTTGTGGTTTTTGGTTTAAATCATGAACAACAAGAGCTTACATGGCTAATCTACGTAAGAGCTCGAGCTTCATAAAATTATCATGCAAGGAAAGAAAACAACCCAAAAAGGATTTAAGACAGGACTCTGTATACTTAAAAAAACATAGAGGAATGGTTGAATAATCAATGTAATATGAGACCCCATATCTAGGTATTAGAGTCAAACAAATGCAAATATAACTTCGAGCAAGGTGACACTTTGGATTTCTTCAAAAGCATCAATGTATTGCAATCTCAGGATGAAATAGAACTAGAAAAACCCATAAGGAGAACTAGTTTTTGAGTTTGAATTAGAATAAAAGAAGATACTAAAAGCTCGAATGGAGAACAAATCCGAGAAAGTAAAGTTAATCGTAAGATCGAAGCAAAATAGAAAGTATTTTTTTCTATTTAGAGTAAGAAGATGATAGATCTGGAATCAACTCATAATGAGCTCAAAATTTCATAGTCCCAAACACGAGTCCAACATTTTCAATTGTAAATGGCGAAAAATCAAACACAGATCTGAGTTGAAATGACCACAAAACTACAAGTGAAGGAATAAATTCTATATAGAAGAATCAATTCCACATGGCCATTGAAAACAAAGCTCCACATTAAAAATTCATTGACATTTCCATACAACACTGAAAGGAAATTTTTGAGGAAATCACTTACTCAAAAAAATTGTGAAGCACAGTGACTCAAAGAAACCAGGGTTTAAAATGCTCGATAACATCGGCCACCACCCAGACAGCTCAAACAAGAACCCTCGACCTCAAGCTTGAAAAACCCACAATGGTGACCCAAGAAATAACACAGAGCTTGAATAGAGTGAAATCCATGCATTGAAGTATTACAGCCAAGATGTAAAACTTCATACTCCAAAATGACTTGATTATAAGGAACAAAATAATACAGAGGTAGAACAACTCATATCTTGAAATAATCAAAATGGTGGCCATAAAACCGTTAAAAGAGTTCAAAATCCAAGCTCAAGATAGAAACAACCAATAAATACAGATGCAATACCACACTGCAGTGAGAGCTGAGCTCGAAGATCATGACAATGGTGACAAATCCCATGACCACTTTACTCAAAGAACTTGCATATAGTGGAAAACAAAAGGGAACCATTTTACATGGGAGCTAAGCTCACAAATTTCAAAAATGGCATCAAGGGAAAATTTTTCCAGGGCTTTGCCCACAGACCAAAATTCTAGAAAGGAGTGATCATTAAGGTCGAATGACCTTTATTGCCGAGCTCAAGTGATTAGTTAGTTCAAAATCAACCCTAATTAAAGCATCAACGATCAACATTCCAAGGGTCAAGGATCAACATCTCTAGATCAAGATCTCCAAAAATTGAAGGAAACTACCTAGGTTCCATATGCCACCAACCACATTCAATGCAATCCAAAAACCCTAACCACGGGTTAGAGATCGAAGGTTTGTGATCAAACAATACAGAAATCAACAACCCAAGATCATCACCGAATTTCAAAGAAAACTCAACCTAAGTTAAAATACCATCGAAAAACACATGAAGGGGTGAGTAATCATGGAGAGGGGGCCAACCCCACATTCAAAACAAAAATCCTTTCATACTAAATTTTGAAAGTATCGACGATAGTCTATGTCCCAAATGATCAAAGGGGGCCAAAAACCATACATGCCAAACAATGATCACCAAAAAGGGTAAAGTCTAAACCTTAGTCTCTTCAAAATGTAAAAGCCGACAAGAAAGTTCAACGCAGTGATAATCAAAAGGTGGTAGATTATAAAGTATGACATGTGTGTATATAAGGGGGAAAAAATCTAAAACCATGGTGATGTGATAAGTCTACAAAGTGGCCAAACCCAACCAAAACAAGTGCTCACAACCATGGGTGGTCCCCAATATTGGAATAGTTTTAGATAATTTATAGTGTGTTATCCATGTGACCACTAGAGAGACAAGGAATGTCAACATCAGAACTTGAGCTTGGAGGTGGTCCCCATTAAGTGGATAATTGGATGAATTATTTTTGCAAGTATTACAAATATTATATTTTTTGTTTTTCTCAATACATAGGAGTATTTTTGCATGCCTTCATAAAAGGACAGATCAACAAGAGGACAAAATCTGCATGCACTAGGAGGAGACTTGCTCATCAAGAAAGATTTATTATTAGCAAATTATTCACCCATGCTTTTCTTTAAAATAGAATAGTCAACTACAGTTTGACTGTATGTATGTAATCAAAGGCTATTAATGCCTCTTTGTATTAGTTTTCTTTATTTTATTCCTTTATTTATTAAATAAAGGATAAAAATAGAATGCATGGGCGAGTAAAACTTTAGTCTATTTTTAGGAAGGGTGGGTGAATTAATTTTTGCTATATATTGTGCCTTGGCAAAGCACAAAGGAGGAATTTTTAGATACAGAGTGTTGAAGCAGTTTTTTAGTTTTCCCTTTGAATGTGAAGTATTTTCTACCTTTCCAATTATTTGCAGTCTTGTGTATGTTTCCATTAATCTTGTGAATGTTGAATTCCTTGATTAATCATCTTACCCTATTGCAAATTCAGTAATTTCTACATGATATTAATGTGTATGTTTAACTTAGTAGTATTGTTGTGATCTCCCTCAATACATCCAAGTGTTTACCCTTAATTTTCTACAAAAAATTGTTGGCTTGTGCATCAAGAATTCATTCCCATATCAATTGTGCATATACTCAGTCAAAGACCTCATACAAATTTTGTGTATCACCTCGTTTTAAAACATTTTTTATAGTCATCTTTTACCCTTAAACCTAGAAAATCAGTTTAGGATACATCAATAAGGAACCGGCCTTGATATCGGAGACTCACCTCAAAATAGGTATACCCATAGACCTGAGGTGTTTCCATTGTATCTACGAAAGAGAGATAAAAATTTGTAAGCTTAGAACACCTACAACCATCTCTCTATAGGGTGCACTTTCGAGATAAAATTTTTGCATGCCTGGTGGGACAACGAATCAGATCTGCATGCAAGTTACAAATATTCACAAGATCTATGGCAGATTTACAACAGATAAAAGTTACTTTCAGGATAACAAGCTGCAACAATTTATTCTAAAGATTTAAAGATCTATTTGGCAACTCCATAAAGCTGATTTCAGACCAGTATTGCAGCATGTTCCATGCCTAAAGTGACTACAAGATCATCGGTAAGAGGAATTCCTTCTGAGTTTATTTCTTTACCTTTGAATTTTGCAAGGAGAAGAGTTGGTAATACTTTACCTTATAATAGACCTAGATTTGGTAATCCTCCTCCCAATCTTCCTTCACCACATGTCAATCTTTTCTATTCAGATCCCAGTTTTTCAAATGGCTATTCAACCACCTAGGAATTTTGTGACCTTTACTAATGGCAGCCCATTAGTAATCCCAGTTTATCATGACATCCCTAATGCTGCCATGAAAATTTTTCATCATTCACTTTGGTGAAAATCAGGTTACACCTACAGAGCACATTAAAGATGTTGCAACCTTATGTGCAGTTCATAATATCACTCATGAAGATGTGGCTTTGAGACTTTTAGCTACATCCTTTAAAGGAAAAGCCTTACTAATGGTATAGAAATTTAGAGATTGGAAGCATAAGAACTTGGGATGATTTAGGTGGTAAATTGCTGAAACAATTTCAAGATAATTCAGATCATTTATCTCTCATAGAACAACTATCTACCATTAAAAGATCCTCATGAATTTATGTCTAGTTTCAACATTCATTTTTCCAAACTTGGGAAAGAATCTAGCAAGTGTTAAGCCTCAAGATGACCATGCTTTCCTTTATTATCTTAGAGCATTAAAAAATGATATTTCAACTATGATTCAGTCTATGGGAGGTGAAACTCTTCTAGATGCTTATGATATTGCTATAAGAGATGAAAAACAACCTTATTCAAGCTAAAAATTAGCACTAAGGCCTTGATGCCTTTTTGGCAGATTTAGCACCTATCCCACAACCTATCACAATTATAGAACCCATTGTTGCACCCCCATCAGATGACATTTTAAAGCTTTGCAGACTATGGGAAACAAGTTGAATTCAATTGAAAATAGGCTTGCATTACCTAGCAGACCTTATCAAGCTCCTTATCAGCAAAACCAACAAAATAGGTAGCCTTACCAACAAAATCAAAATTATAGGCAGCCTTATCAACAAAGGTAGTTTGACCCAAAGGCTCCTAGTTCATCTAACACTTTAGTTCTAGTTAATATGGCTACGAAAGAGTGGTGTCAACCTTGTAATCAACCTCATTCAGTTGCAAGTTGCCCAAATACTTTTCTGAACATAAGTCTTGTTGCACAACCTCAATCTGAGACATTGTTCATGCCTCAAATGGAGGGTGGGTAAGCAAGATACTCAGGTTCGAAGGCACCTAAATAGAACTTAGTCAGTTTTAGTGAGGATGATTTCATTGCAGTTACTACTAGGGCTCAAGAAAAGGCTATAGAAAAGTAAAAAAAAGAAAATAGGCCTATTCTACCCATCACATTGATAAAAAACAACAACTATAGGCCCAAAACTAGCTAACAATGTTGTTGTTCCTAAAAAACAAAAGTGTTTCAGTTGGTAAAGAGCAAAAAAAATAGCTACAGCCTGATCCAAGAAGGTTATTTATACCTCAGATATCAAAAGCAACTAAAGAAGAATCAATTTTTCACCAAAGCCTATGCTAAAATAGTAGAATCTGTCTCTAAAATTATTGCTTCTTTTAACATTGTTGATGTAATAAAAAATCATAATGTTAACATCTCAATGTGGGATGCTCTAAGTATTCCAGGACAACAAGATTTACTTTCTCATGAACTTGCTAAGCTACAGATTTCTTCTAAAACAATAGAAAAGGAAGTCAAAAAATAGACATGGTCCTTGGAACAATGGAACAAGACCACATCAAAGAGGTTAAATGGATGGTTCAAAAAGTTTTAAATGCTCATGACATCAAGAAGCCACCACCATTTTATCTATCATTGATTATTGGAGAACATCTTGTTCATAACTATATGGTGGACAACGGTGCAAGTAACACAATTATGCCAAAAGCAATTGTAGAAAAATTAGGTTTGTAGTATGAACCTATAGAAAAGAGTGTTTTATAACTTGATGGAACTACAACTAATATAGTTGGTGTCATCATAAAATCTAGAGGTAACATTGCATGCTTGCCCAAATGTTTCCATTTTGCAAGATATTATTGTTGTGGATTTACCTCCTTACTTTGCTATATGTTTATCAAGAGATTTCACAGCAAAAATAGGAGGTTATCTCTCTTCAGATTGGTCCTTCTTGTTTTTCACTACACATTATGGAACCAAGGTTACTATTAATTCAAAACCGTTGGCCAGATTTCACATTGAGCCTCATGCTTCTAATGCATTAGCTAATTATGTAGCCTTAGACCAGTCTGATTTTGATAATACAACTCATGTTTTAGCATTAGATGGTGTTTCTAACCTATTTATGGATGAAAAGACACATGAAGAACATGCTCATGATCCTTTTAAAGAAGTTGAAGAACATCTGTTTGGTGTGTATTGTTTACATGAAGAAAACACACCAATTCCCTTGTTGTCCAAAATAGAAAATGCAGCAGAAGGGATTTGGAAGCTTCATTTTGATGGAGCTAAGAACAAGAAAGGACAAGGAGTAGGTTTGATGCTCACTTCCCAAAAAATGAAAAGGTATTTCTCAGCTTTGAGTCTCTAATTTTCATGCACTTGTAACGTAGCTGAATACGAAGCATTAATTCATGGCTTACTTTGGGCTAGAAAGAGAGGTATTAGCATGCTATAGATTTTTGGTGATTTTGAGTTGGTTATTAATCAAGTAAGAAATTTCAATGTTTGTAAGAATCCATTAATGAAGTCTTACAAACATAGAGTTTCAGACTTAATGGAAGATTTTGAAGCTATTAATATCCAGTCCATTCCTAGAATAGAAAATAAGCATGCAAATAGACTTGCAGCAATTGGTGCTAGTTTTGAAGTGCTGGAACAAATTGAAAATAGTGAGATTCAACCTCATATAAAGTCTGATTTTTCAGGCCTTCTATACCTGATAATGATTTGAATTGGTAGGTTTTTGAAAATGATGATCAAATCTACGTAGGTTTTTACAACAAGAAGCTGAATTTTCTGCAATAAATCAAGATAAATTACAACACTTATATGGTGACCAGATTGTTCAATTAAAGACAAATAAACTACCTTGAGGTCTTGGTCACATTAGAAGACATCTTCAACATGTTGATGATCCAGTTAAGGAAAGACAAAACTAAGATGTCAACACATGCTGATAACTATGAAGAGATCTCATAGTTGATGAAGGAAAAAATTTGTTTCTCGAAAGGTATGCTCCTTGGCTGAAAAGCATTCATTTATTAATCTTTGCAAGGAATTTAAAGATGTTTTCACTTGGAAATACCAAGACCTGAAAGGGTTTGATCCTAGTTTAGCACAACATACTATTGAATTACAGCCAAATTCCAAGCCAGTTAGGCAAAAATAGAGGCTTATAAATCCCAAAATAGAACCTCTAATGAGGAAAGAATTATCTAAGTTGATCAAATTAGGTATTATCTTTCTAGTTAAGCATTCAAGTTGGGTAGCCAATCTTGTTCTGTTTGGAAAAAGAATGGAGAAATCAAATTATGTGTGGATTTCAGAGATCTTAATAAAGCTTCATTAAAAGATCATTACCCACTTCCAAATATGGATCAAATTTTAAGAACAATTTCTAGTTCAAATAGACTATCTCTTCTAGATGGTTATAGTGGATACAATCAGATTCTAGTCTCAAGAAGAAGATAGGTACAAAACAAATTTTACCACCAAGTGGGGTACTTATGCTTACAAAAGAATGCCTTTTGGCCTTTCAAATGTTGGTGCAACATTTCAACATGCAATGGACATGGATTTTCACAGCTTGTTAAATAAATGCATCCTTGTTTATTTAGATGATGTTACTTGTATTTTCAAAAATTTCAGATGAGCATCTAATACATCTAAGGTAGACTTTTCAGTTATGCAGACAATTTGGAATATCTTTGAATCCCAAAAAGTCTATCTTTTCAGTACATCAAGGTAAATTACTTGGTCATATTGTTTCTAAGAAAGGTTTAGCAATTGATCCTTTCATAATCAAAGCCATATCACAACTATCATTGCCTCATCATAAGAAGGCATTACAGAGTTTTCTTGGAAAAATCAACTTTGTTAGAAGATTTGTTCCAGATTTTGCAGCATTGGTTAAACCATTGACAACTATGTTAAAGAAAGAGAAAACTTTCTCTTGACCAAAGCCAAGGAGAGAAGGGTTTGAAGTAATTAAAGAAGCCATCTCTCAAGCTCCTACTCTTGCAAAATCATAAATTTTGATAAATATTTTACAATGTATGCACTTGCAGGAGTTGAAACAATCTCAACCATATTAACTCAGGTTAATGATGAAAATATTGAGTAACCAATTGATTTCTTTGGAAAAAGCTTGCATGATTATGAAACAAGGTACACTTTTCTTGAAAAACAAGTACTTTCAGTAGTCAGAGGACTAAATAATTTTAAGTACATGCTTTCAAACAACAAAATTCATGTTCTTGTTTCTCATCCAAGTGTGAAAGCTTTCTTGTTAAATAAAGAATTGAATGAGAAAAGAGTAGGATGGATAACGAAGGTCATGGAGTATGATGTTGATATTCATGTTGCAAAGACAGTTCAAGGTAAAGGTTTGTGTGAACATCTAATTGCTGATATGGAAAAACAACAAGCTATAGAACCATAAAGATTCAAAACAACATGCTGAAATTATGTATCAGCAATCAGACATCATGGTGCAACTAGAAAAATCAACAACTTTGAACTTGCTCAAGAAGTTCAAGAATCAAGATGGATGACTGATTTAGTTAACTATCTATAGCATGGCATTTATCCGGAAGGTATGGACAAGAATAAATGAAGGTATTTCAGATTACAAGTTGTACCCTATGTTTTTATTGATGGTGTGTTATTCAAAAAGATATAAATGGAATCTTGTTGTGATGTGTTGATTATGATAAAATTCAAAATTATTATCAAAATTCCATGAAGGACCTGCAGGAGGTCATTTTTCAGCACATACCACAACCTTAAAAATTATGAAAGTTGGTTACTATTGGCCCAACATATTTCAAGGACTATTTCAATGGATTAGAAAGTGTAAGAAATGTGCTTTCTTTGTTGGAAAAGAATGTTTAGCTTCACTTCCCTTGTAGCCTATTTCAGTTGATCAACCTTTTATGCAGTGGGGTCTTGACTTTATTGGCATGATAAACCCACCTTCATCACAAGGACACAAGTGGATTTTGAATGCTACATGATTACTTTACACATTGGACTGAAGCAATAGCTTTGAAAGATGCTAATGAAACTTCAATACTATCCTTTTATGAAGGTATAGTTTGCATATTTGGTGTTCCAAAACTATCATTTCAGATAATGCTTTAGCATTTCTTGGTGCAAAGGTAACATATTGGGATGTCAACCATGGAATTTATTTAAGTTCTTCATCTAATTATTACCCACAAGGTAATGGGTTAGTTAAAAGTACTAACAAGAATCTTTTAAGATCATCAAAAGAACACTCAAAGATAACCAGAGAGCTTGGCATCTAATGTTGAATTCAACACTTTGGGATGATAGAGTGACTCCTAAAAGATCAGTTGGCAATTCACCATACAATCTTGTTTATGGAAGAGAAGCAAGAATGCCTATTTCAGTTGAATTACCCACATTAGATTTGTTGCATCAAATGGAGCTGCTTGAGAATGAACCATTACAAGTTCGTTATGTAGAATTAATGGAATTACAAGAGCTAAGAGATCAAGCCCATGTAAATATGGAAAAGAATCAGAAACAGATGAAGAAGACTTTTGATAAGAAATCCAAGTTCAAATCTTCAATGAAGGAGATATTGTGTTAAAGTGGGATGTTGATCATGCAAAAGCCAGGAAGACACATGAAGTTCGATACAATATGGAGTGGTCCTTACATGATTTCAGCTTGCAAAGAACACAATGCCTTTCAGCTTTCAAGAGCTTGAATGGAGAGGAACTTCCCATTCCTGTGAATGGTATGTTTCTCAAACACTTGTTATTGAAAATCTTACAGTGATTTATTTAGAGTAGGATTTCCCTTCAATAAGTGTAGTTCCTACACATTGCAATGTTTTTCAATTCAATAAGTGCATTCATGCACGTGATCTGGTTTACCAAATCCTTTCCTAGTTTTAGTTCATTTTTTGGAAGGGTTGGACCTTCAAAAAGGTAGATTTTGGTTACATGCTTTAGAATCCATGCCTAATGGACAAGAGCAAGGCACTAGTTTACAAGCTAGTAGGCAGCTTTCCCATGTAGGATCACCAAAAATGTTGACAATTTTTGCACTTGTGCAAAAATGGGCAACTCAAAACTTCGTTACGATGGATAGCATTGGTGAAGTATACCTAAGCTAGGGGAGTTTATTTTAGAAATATTATTACTATTGAATTAATTAATGATTACATGAAATATATAGCTATGTGTGTTGTTACAAAACATAACAAATCACATAGTCTGCAATTTCATGCTATCTTTAGCAAAAGAACACAAAGCCCCAAAAGAAAGCTGTGTTGTCTTGATGAAGACACCAAATTGCAAAATAGATGAAGTGTTAGGTTTTGGAACAACAATCATGATTGCAGATTACATAAATCAGATTTCATTATTGGATGTTACATGTATTCTTTAATGTTCTTTCCTTCATGATTAAGACATTCAATTATATTATTGAGTTGTTTAGTTCATCATACAATCCATACAAAAAGCTGAAATGCAAAAAGAAATACACAACTCAATTTCAGAATTCAATGTTTTATTCATAAGGAATTTCAAATGTTCCCACACAAGTCATGGGATGTAACTGAAAAGTAAAGTACAACTACTGAAAAAAGAGGTACATATGCATGAAAGAGAAAATAGAGGAGTATGAGTGAACCCATCATTTCCTTGGAGTTTTCTTCTTCAGTTGATGCATATCCATCTCAACATTGTTCCTCTTCATCTTCACTGCTTAAAGAACTATGTACTTGAAAAAAAGAAAAGAAAAACTATCAGTTAAGAGCTTAGGGTTAATCCATATTCCTATACTATCCTAATTCATGTATATGGATCTCTTAACAATAGGAGATATAGACTACTTTAAGATAAAACAATATACAAGATTTATTCACTCAAAAAGAAAGAGAGAGAGAAAAAAAAAACCATGGACATAAGAGAGGCCAAAAGCTTAAATATTTTCTAACTGTTTTCTTAAGTGTGTAGGTACAAGTTGCAACCAAGAAGAAATAAATCATGTCTTACACTCCTCACTAGAGATAAATATTACAGAGTTCAAAAGGCTTCTATCCTATGGTACATGAAGTAGATAATTCACAAGTACATATTGGTATGAAAGAAGAATGCAACTCCAAGTTCGATGACTATTTTAGAAATAGAAGAAGTTACATTACATAAAAGAGAAGATTACAACTAATAAAGAATCTTAAAGAAGTCTAAGAAAATTTTTACAGGCCTCGCCATCTAAAATGGACATTTACAACTTTCCATCATGTTGTTTTTAATGAACACATGGTTTAAAAGTTGTATGTAAATCAAATAAGTTATATAGAAAGCAGATAAAGGAACTCATTAACGGAATATTAGTTTGATAAATATTACATAAGAGGAAATCAATAATAAAAGAAATGCTTCAAGCCTTCACTGTTTATAATTATTTCTCTTAATGTGTAGGTATTGGCTTTCAAGAAGATTTCAAAATGCATGTCAAAATTTGAACGTGGCGTAAGCATGCATGCTAGACAAAATAGACTAACATAAAGCTGAAAAGAAGACTATTACAACTTTCAAATTCAAGTGAAGGAAATGATACAAATAAAAGCTTCAAGGAATGGGTTGTATTTCCAGCTCAAAGCCATTGGAGGATCATGATTACAAAGGTTTTAATTAAATTTCCAAAATGAACAAGCAAGGAACTTCATTCATGAAGAAAAATAAGCATTACTTTCAGAAGGACTGAACATAATGGAATGTCTTGGTGCTCGCCTTGATCTCACACCATTTTGCCCTAATTTCTTCAAAATCCATGGGGTATGTAGTTTTTCCTATTTTTCCCCAACCATGGAAGCTAGAGAATGACAAATTTATATTTGTATGCCTTTGAGAATCCAAATCCATGGTCGAAAGATGCTCGAAACAGTGATTCACTTTGTTTTGTTTCAAAAGTCTTTATCCTCAATGAAAAATCGTGTTCTTGGCACGAATCATGAACTGCTATTGTGTTTTTAACAGTTTGAAAGGCATCTTTTTCTTCTGTCAAAAGTATTCCTCAGCATTCGATTGTCATGTGGCTTCTTTTGGTTGGTCAAGTATTGCGGAAAATGTTTTAAGTTGTCACTTTTCGATTTTTTCGCAAAAGGGAAATTTGGTCCCAAAGCTCTGCTCAAATCTGATTGGTTCTTTTGGTGCTTACGTGGCATATTTTAATTGGATGGGGTGTGGTGGGTTTGTTTTTTTAACTTTCTCTTTTTTACTACTTTGGAAAATAAATTTAACCCGCCCCATGGCCCGGCCAGGATTTGATTAAAAAAAATTTAAGTGGTAGGGAAATGGTCTTACTTTGACCCCGAAGAAGGACACATGGCCAAGTTAAAGGTGGAGATGTGGGGCTTCAAAGTCAAGTTGGATATTTTACCCTTTTGGAAAAATAGAGTAAAATTCTAAAATGGACGTGCACCCCCACCGAATCATTTCGAAGCCTTATAAGGTTCTTGAAGTTGCGCCACAACGACACATGGAGATCTCCACTGGGTCTTCTTTCCTTAGTTTTTTCAAGAACTTCCAAAAGGGATCGAGACACGTGGCGAGCCCATGCTCTTTCAAGGTCTCAACTTTTAAGGACCACCTCAAGATGTACCATTGTGATGTGTGGTAGTTTGAAAAGTCAAACGGGCGGGAAGTAGACCATCAGAGGCAAATTAGATTTTTTACCTCTTGTCATCCAAAGGATTAAAATATCAAAATGGCCTTCAAGCCCAAAAGGAAGGAGGTCAATGTTGGCTTTGAAAATGTTAAGAAGTGGGGAGGTGGGCCATTGGGGGCAACTTGGTTTTTTTGCCCCTTGATATTCAAAAAACTAAAATCATCAAAATGACCCACAAGCCCGATAGAGAAAATTCAAAACTTGCTCCAGTCAATGGCGGAGGTGTAGAATTTCGTGGGTAACCCGGAAAATTTTCCTTTTGTGAAAAAATGAGTTAAATTTAAAAAGGGAAGCATGGTCCCACTATTACCCAATCGAGAGATTAGAAGCGGAAGGGGCGGAGTTGCGTCGAAAACTTGAAAATTTTTCTCTTTTCCAAAAAAGAGGTCAAATATTAGAATTTACCGTGGTTCCTTTAGGACCCACCTTAGGACATGTTTCAGGCTCATTTCTCAAGGGTCTGAGCTATGGGGAAAACTTGAAAATTTTTCCCATTTTCCAAAAAGAGGTGAAATATCAGAATTTGGCTGTAGTTCCTTTGGGACCCACCTTAGGAAATGTGTCAGGCTCATTTCTCAAGGGCGAAGGTGCAGAACAAAATGTGAAAAATTTACATTTTTCCAAAAGTTGTAAAAGGAAAAAGGGAACCTACAAGCTCATTTCAAAATAGATCTCCCATGTGGATGGTCCAAATTCAAAATAGAAATCAATGACAGTTGTGCATTTGTATCTGATTTTTCCACCATTTTCATTACAGAGTTCCTGGAGATGCGATTCTTCATTATTTCTCGATATTTCTTGCACGCCAAAAATGGAAAGGGAGTTAATTTAATATCTAAGTTTGGTGAGGAATATCTTGGGACGTCTTTTGCCATTAAGATGAGATCTCGACCTCTAGGCTCAATCGATCTTCCATTTTTCTTCCCAAGCATGCAAGAACCAGATTTAATAAATTAGGGGTAGAAGTGGTTGGAGAGTAGAGGGAAGAGTTGTCTACAAGAGGAATGAATTGAATGCGGGAAATTTTCAAAGAGATCCATCCCCTAAGCACTGATAAATATTTATAGATCTGATTAAGGGAATCGCAATCGGGATCATGGCGAGCATTGGTGCATTCAATGTTTGGATTTTTGGGGGGAAAAATCTGTTGTAAATGAAGTATTATAAATTGCATGAATTTTTCATGTAAATGGTTTGAGTGTTAGAGGTTGGGATTGATTTTATAATAGAAAAAACCTTGATAGATCTCGTGCCTTTTGAGAAGTTGTCCGAGAAGTCTAAATATTTCTTTTTTATTAAAATTGATCATGTCAAGGTGGTTATGATTGTACACCATTAACAAGCTTTGAGATTATTCTAGAAACTTTCCTCTCTGATAAATTTAATCAAAATCGAGTTATTATGTGTTCATCTTGAGAAAAATGTATCTGTTTCATTTCGAATGTCTACAAATAGTTTTTATAGTTCTGTTACAATTTTTATTAAAATTTGTTTCAATCATAGAGGTCTCAATCCTTGTGATAGTTTAGTTGCATACACAATTTCATTTCTCGGAAGAGCTTTCATCCGGGATTGAAACAAATGATTTAAAATCACTTTTCTTTCATATGTTGACAGAGAGATTGTCGTAAGCCTCTGGGTGTACCGTAGGTGTTATTTGGCTTAGATCTTGATGGTTTGTTGGGTTTTTAACTCAAGCCTTTGTGCTAGAATCTCGTAGATTGTGTGAAAAAGTAAAAATTTGGGCCTCCATTGAAGGATATATTTTGGTTAAAGAATATTTTAGTTGTTCTATGGCATTGCGTTGGTTTAAGCTTTCCATTTTGCAAAATCTCTCAAAGATCAAGCGATTTAAGTCCATCCCACCTCACCTCACACCAAAAATTCTTTTTTAAAATAACCAACCCTACCCATAATACCCTTTTTTCCCTATGTGTATAAAAATGCATAAGTTCCATTACCAAAACATGCAGAAACAATCAATGTTGCTAATGTCTTTAGTAGCTTGAACCTTGTCTAGAAAATATCTCCACTATCTAGAGTGACAACTCGTGAGAGTTATATTTTGTTGCATTCATCATATTTTCCAAAGGTCTGATTCATAACCTCATAGAGCAGGATATCTCCATCTCCTCTATAAACAACATGCTACCAAAGGGTCCTCTCACCATGGTTGAAAGGCACAATCATAAAGTAGTGAGGATATATCAAATCGTCTTTACGGTGCTATTAATTTCTCCACATCTGAGTGAAAAAAGGTGAGTTAGATCCCATCCCTGGCTACAAAATGACCCACCACGATCTATCTGTCCCTAAGCTTCCTTTTAATACTTGTGATGATGCTCAGACTTTGATGGAGAATCAATTTGGGTACCAACACCTGAATGATGTCGTTACCAAGGAAATAGTGGTTACAGATCATAATCAGACCCTAGTAAAACACTTCTTAAATGCTCTAAGTTCTAATACATTTTTCAAACATCATCTTATGTTTGGACTGTAGGAAGTATTCAAAGTTGCAAGTGTTATGTGTAATTCTTTTAGTTTCCACACCTAGTTCACTAGTTTTCATTAATGAATCTAGGTAAAGAAAAGTTAGATCATCCCATTTCTAGTTTTTAGTATTGAAATATCATATTTTAGTGAATTTTCACAACTAATGTTGAAATCCTTATTGACGACTCCTGTTGACCTGATTTTGATAAGGACTAGTGTCGTAAACCTCTGTCAAGTGAGATTTGCTACTAATATTTGCAAAACTGAAAGGAAGAAGATCATTTTTCTCTAAGAATCCTACTAGGACATTATTTTCAGAGATGGGAAAAACAAATTTAGAAGGAAGAAGATCCTCGAGAGTTGTTGGAGATCATTAATCAAGAAAAAGAGATCCCAATTGGTGAAAGTGACCAGCCTATCATTGAAGATTGTCATTCAAGTGCTTATAAATCGGTAGTCTCTTTGTGGAATTTAATTCTCCATCTGAGAGGGGCATTTGTTTGATTTTGAAAAAAAAATTCTTATTTTTCCACCTTGTCTTTTCAAAAGTTTATAGAGTTTTCAAAGAAACAAGGCCTTTAGGGGATATCCATTTTGAGATTTATACTCTTGTGTTTCAAAGACCCCATGCCTCTTATCAATTTTTTCTCCTCTAGGGTCACCTCCTCAAATCAACATAGCCCATCCCCCACACAGAGACCTCCATTTGTTGTGAACACCTTTTGACCTATAATTTTTTTGGGAATGACTGGTTATCCAAATGCAGTTCTCGAGGATGTAAGAAATAGATTACCAAAGTTCCAGGAAACAATGTTATAACTGGTGATCGATATCTAAAGCTTTTTATCAATATGATGGAAGACTTTGAGATTGAACATGAAGATTTAAACATCAAATTGTTTGTTCACACTTTGGAAGAGGATGTAAGGGACTGGTATAAAGCATTTCCGAGATAACTCTATTGATTCTTTGGACCGATATGAACAATGCATTTAGATTGCAATATGACAATAGAACTGACACTAGGTTTCTTCTATCAGAGTTTGAAAACATCAAGAACAATCTTAATGAGTCACTAATATATTTCAACACAAGGTTCAATAAGACTTTGAGAAGATTTCCTATTAGTTTGAGGCCATGTGATGAATCATGTTTGATGAAATATTCAGATGCATTTGATAAAAAAATTTGCTTACTACTTGAGGGACAAAAACCTACTAATTTGAGGTAGGCCTTCACCATGGCTCTACAAATAGAGAACAACATCAAGGAAATTGAAAAGCCTCCAAAAATGTATGGTGTGATACTTTATTTAACCCGTAAAAAACCTCAAGAAAGTAAAGCAACTAATTTGGAGAAAGTTGTGAAGACTTTGGCGAGGACTGTCAAAGAAATTTCCTACAAACTAGCCCAAGCTAAGAAAGGAATTGGGCGAGCTCACATGGCCAACAAAAACAACAAGTCCAAGACAAATTTACAAACCATCAAAAAACTAATGATAGAGGCAAGGGACTTGTTTGACTTTGAAATAGGCAGCCCTAAGGCGGAGAAACAGAATGGTGCCTGATCCTTTGGCTGCCGAGTTGCTATTGTGGAAGAAACAGAGGTCATTGATTGGTGTGACAAATGTTTCATGCCCGACGCTCCTTGTGAAGAAGATCAAGGTAAGAAGAAGAAGGAGAAGCTTATGATGATAATGATGATGATGTTTGCATGGTAGGTTGCTCCACGAGCTCACAACAAGGGGAAACTTCAACCGAGGTGTTAAGTGCTAGAATTGCTGCTGATTTTTGGGATTGCATCCACTGGGTACCCATCCTTCCTCCCTCTCATACTTTAGAAATAGATACTGTACAAGATTTTGAATTTCAAAATAATGACATTGAATATTTAAGGTATTTAATGATAAAGAATTATGACGGAGAAATCCCATCTGAGGAGTATATGAAGCTATTGATGAATTCTTTTGTGGCTCAAGAAAAGGAGTACAACACAAGAAGTAGGGTTGTCAAAGGAACAGGGCCTCAAGCCAAGCCAAAAACTCCCTTACTTTCAAACATTCCTAAAGAGGCTCCTAAGAAATACGCATCTGTCAAAAACCCTGTTGTCCCAAAAAAAAATCATGTTTCACCTCGTGCCCAAACTATCAAGAAACCTATGTCATCTGATGAGTTTGCTAATCTCCCTTCTAATTCTACCTTGCCAAATAATGTCCCATATGACATTGCCCAAGTTTTAAGTCAAATCAAAGTATCTGTTCTAATTGTTGAGTTTCTTAGGATTCTGAGCATAAAAGAAGAGCATTTGAATACTTGGGGTTGAAAGAAGGAAGACTACACTAGGTAGAAATGTAAACATTATGGAGAATCCTCCAATCATTGAACAATTGAAACACCACCAATATTGGAGGAATTAGGTGAAACACCTAAGGTCTATTTGGGGACATATTTTGTGGACTCTCACTGAATGTGGATCCATTATTCACCACTTTGATCATAAAGGAAAGATTTCTCCACAACTCGTATATTTGAGTAAGGGAATCATGCAATGTCATGCCTTTGGATATCATGAATGAGCTGAATATTAAAGTAACAAAAACATATGGGAAGTGCATTGCCATGGACTCCGGAGAAGTTTCAGGTGGTCGGATGTGTGAATGGCTTGGTGGTGCAACTTGCAACTTACTCGAGTAAAAATTTAAAACTTGATGTTGTGATTGTTGACTACCCACCAAGTGGTGTATGTTGTTGTCAAGAAAATTGGGCATGTAAGTGTTGGTGGGAGTGTCCAAATGGATATTTATTATGCTATCATCCTAATTGAGGGCAGCCTTGTTGGGTTATATGGAGAAAAGAAGATGTTGCACCTTATTGAGGATCCCAACCATGCATCCTATGAGGTATTGTATACAAGTGTTGATGCTGATAACTTTGTAGGATTTGCTGATGGAAAAGAGCATAAAATTGAGGAATGCAAGTGTATTGAATAGGTAGGCTCTCCTTGGACTTTATTGTTGGATGGTGCTTACTCCATGTTTGGAAATGGTGTTGGCGTTGTTCTGATTTTATTGAGGCTAGGAAGAGTTTATTTTTTCCTTCAAACTCAACTTTGAGTGTACTAGCAACATTTCTGAGTATGAGGCACTATTGTTAGGTTTAATAATTGCTTGGAAATTTGGTGTCAAAGACATCATTATGAAAGGAGACTCATAATTAATTGTAAAGCAAGTCAAAATCCATATGCCACAAAAATCAGCAAATGAAACAATACAAGCATGTCGTTTGGGATCTCATTGAGATGTTTGGTTCATTCAATATTGTGCACCATGATAGGAAGTTCAATGATTTGGTAGACAAACTTGGAGTATTGGGATCTCAATTTCATAATTGTGCAATGTTCCCATACTTTGTGAATATGATGTTCAAGTATTAACAAGGCCTTCTATCCCGACAATATTAAACATTGGCAAGTTTTTGATAATGATGCTCAGGTCAGAAGATTTCTACAAAACAAAGGGAATTTTGCTGACCAAGGTATTGGTTGGGAGCCAATGGTGTGCGTAGAAGAGGAAAAGAAACCTTGTTTTGCAGGGCATCATCCATCTAAAGACTAATACCATTCCTAGAGGGTGGCTTCTCTTGAATCCAAATTTGATAATGTTGATCACATTATTAATAGATGCATGCCAGCCTCAAGGGATATTGAGGATCATGATCTTGGTACAAGGGAGAAACCAAGGAAGATTTGGTTAAAGGCAAAAATCCAGTAAGGAGGAAAAGCAATCATACATCCAATTCTTGATAAAATACTAAGAATGCATGGCTTAGACCTATTTTGAATTAAAATCATACAGTGAGGATCTATTTCAACATGAGATTCCTTTGGAGTTCAATGCAAAGCCATTGAGGAAGAAATAGAGGCCAATCAATCCACTTATATCTCTTAAAATGCAAGAGGAATTGAAGAAGCTAAGAGACGAGGGATTATTCAGCCCACAAGGTATTTTTCTTGGGTTGCAAACCTAGTACCAAAGAAGATAGAAGAATGGTGATATCGGGTTATGTGTGGACTTCGGGAATCTGAATAGAGCATCGATGAAGGATAATTATCCTTTACCAAACATGGAAAACATGTTGTAGTTAGTGACTTGTTACGAATTTCTCTCTACCTTGGATGGTTTCTATGGTTATAGCCAAGTTGTGGTGAAGGAATCAAAAAGATCAAGATAGTCTTTACCACTCCTTAGGGAATATATGTATATGTCGGGATGCTCTTTTGTTTGTTGAATGTTGGAGCCACTTTTCAAAGACCAATGGATGTTTCTTTTGTTGGTTACATCAATGAGTTTATTGTTGTTTACTAAGACAATGTAGCAGTGTTTTCTAGAAAGTAAAGTGATCACTTGCTGCACTTGGAGAAGATGCTAATAAGATGTAGAGAATATGGCATCTCACTCAATCCAAATAAATTCCATTTTGGAGTGTAAAAGGAAAATTTGTTTAGTCACATCATGTCACAAGAAGGGGTAGTGATTGATCCGGAAAGGGTAGAGGCCATCATCAAGGTCCCAATTCCAACAACCAATAAATAAATTCAGTCCTTCTTCGGCCGAGATAAAATTTATTAGGAGATTCATATCAAACTTTGCAGAGTTGACTATTGCAATCACTGGCATGCTACATAAGGACAAGACCATCAAATGGGAGGAGGATGCCATTCAAGCTTTCAATGGAATCAAGGAGGCATTAAAGCATGCCCCGGTTTTAGCAGATCCAAATTATAAGAAGCCTTTCCAACTATTTTTATTTTCTTTTGAGAACATTATTGCATCTGTCCTATTGCAAAAAGATGATGAAGGGGATCTCGGTTTGATAATTTTGTAATGTCGCCATATTGTGAATATGATGTTGAAGTATTAACAAGGCCTTTTTTCCCTGAAAATATTAAATATTGGCAAGTTTTTTATGATTATGCTCGAGTCGGAAGATTTATACAAAACAAAGGGGATTTTTTTGATCAAAGTATTGATCAGAGCCAATGGTGTGCGTAGCAAAAAGGGAAAAGAAACCATGTTTGGCGGGGCATCATCCAAATGAAGACTAATACCATTCCTAGAGGGCTGGTTACTCTTGAATCAAACTTTGATAATGATGACCGCATTATTAACGGATGCATTCCGGCCTCAAGGGATATTGAGCAAGATGATCTTGGTGCAAGGAGAAACCAGGAAGATTTGGTTAGGCAACTATCTCAAAGAAGGAGGAAAAGCAATCATACATCCAATTGTTGAGAAAATACCAAGATTGCATGGGTTGGACCTATTCTAAATTAAAATCATACAACGAGTATCTGTTTGAACATGAGATTCCTTTGGTTTCAATGCAAATCCATTTAGAAAGAAATAGAGGCCAATAAATTAACTTCTATCTCTCAAAATGCAAGAGGAATTGAAGAAGCTAACAGATGGAGGGATTATTCAGCCCACAAGGTATTCTTCTTGGGTTACAAACCTAGTAATCTTGGTAAGAAAGAAGAATGGTGATATCAGGTTATGTGTGGACTTCGGGAATTGAAGGATAACTATCCTTTACCAAACATGCAAAACATGTTACAGTTAGTGACTGGTTTTGAATTTCTCTCTACCTTGGATGGTTTCTCTAGTTATAACCAAGTTGTGGTGAAGGAATAAAAAAGAATCAAGACATTCTTTACCACTCATTGGGGAACATATGTATATGTCGGGATGACCTTTGGTTTGATAAACGCTAGAGCCAATTTTCAAAGAGAAATGGATGTTGCTTTTTCTCGTTACATTAATGAGTTTATTGTTTTTACCAAGATGATGTAACAATGTTTTCTAGAAAGAGAATTGGTCACTTTCTAAACTTGGAGAATATGTTGATAAGATGTAGATAATATGGCATTTCACTAAATCTAAAGAAATGCAATTTTGGAGTACTGAAGGAAAAGTTGTTTAGTCACATTGTGTCACAAGAAGGGGTAATTATTGATCCAAAAGGGTAGAGGCCATTAGCAAGGTCCTAATTCCAAGAACCAAGAAAGTAATTTAGTCCTTCTTCGGCAGATAAACTTTATCAAGAGATTCATATCAAACTTTTTTGAGTTGACTATTCCAATCACTAGAATGCTGAAGAAGGATCAGACCTTCAAATGGGAGGAGGATTCCATTCAAGCTTTTAATGAGATCAAGGAGGCATTAATGCATGCCCCAGTTTTAGCAGCTCTAAATCATAAGAATCCTTTCCAAATATTTTCTTTTGCTTTTGATAACACTATTGCATCTGTCTATTACGAAACATGATGAAGGGGATCTTAGTTTTATAATTGAGCAATGTCCCTGTACTACGAATATGATGTTGAAGTATTAACAAGGCCATTTATACCTAACAATAGTAAACATTGGAATGTTTTTGATGATGATGCTCGGTCGAATATTTTTGTAAAACACTCTGGAGAGTTTTCTGATCAAAGTATTGATTGGGAGCTAATGGTGTGCATAGCAGAGGAAAAGAAACCTTGTTTAGCGGGGCATCATCCAGATTAAAGACTAATACCATTCCTAGAGGGTTGATTACTCTTGAATCCAAATTTGATAATGTTGATCACATTATTAAGAGATGCATGCTAGCCTCAAGGGATATTGAGGAGCATGATCTTGGTACAAGGTAGAAACCAAGGAATATTTTGTTAGGTGGCAATCTCAGCAAGGAGGAAAAGCAATCATACATCCAATTCTTGAAAAAATACCAAGATTGCATTGATTGGACCTATTCTAAATTAAAATCATACAAAGAGGATTTGTTTCAACATGAGATTCCTTTGGAGTCCAATGCAAAGCCATTGAGGAAGAAATAGAGGCCAATCAATCCACTTCTATCTATTAAAATGCAAGAGGAATTAAAGAAGCTAAGAGATGGACGGATTATTCAACCTACAAGGTATTCTTCTTGGATTGCAAACCTAGTACCAGCATGAAAGAAGAATGGTGATATCAGGTTATGTGTGGACTTTAGGAATCTGAACAGAGCATCAATGAAGGAGAACTATCCTTTACCAAACATGGAAAACATGTTGTAGTTAGTGACTGGTTCTAAATTTCTCTCTACCTTGGATGGTTTCTCTTGTTATAACCAAGTTGTGGTGAAGGAATCATAAATAATCAAGATAGTCTTTACCACTCCTTGGGGAATATATGTATATGTCGGGATGCCCTTTGGTTTGATGAATGTTGGAACCACTTTTCAAAGAGAATGGATTTTGGTTTTTTTGGCTACATTAATGAGTTTATTGTTGTTTACCAAGATGATGTAACATTGTATTCTAGAAAGAGAAGTGATCACTTGTTGTACTTGGAGAAGATTTTAATAAGATGTAGAGAATATGGCATCTCACTAAATCCAAAGAAATACCATTTTGGAGTGTAGAAGGCAAAGTTTCTTGGTCACATTATGTCACAAGAAGGGGTAATGATTGATCCAGAAAGGGTAGAGGCCATAAGTAAGGTCCTAATTCCAAAAACCAAGAAAGGAATTCAGTTCTTCTTCAGGAAGATAAACTTTACCAGAGATTCATATCAAACTTTGTTGAGTTGACTATTCCAATCATTGACATGCTTGAAGAAGGATCAGACCATTAAATGGGAGGAGGATTCCATTCAAGATTTTAATGGGATCAAGGAGGCATTAAACCATGCCCCTATTTTAGCAGCTCCAAATTATAAGAAGTCTTTACAAGTGTTTTCTTTTTCTTTTGAGAACACTATTGCATCTATCGTATTGCAAAAAGATGATTAAGGGGTTAAGAGGATAATTCCCTTTTTAGTAAGGCATTGGAGGGGGCTGAAATTAAGTACATTATTATGGAGAAGAATGCATTTGCCTTGGTAAAAGAAACAAAGTTTTTCAAGCCTTACATTCTAAGCTCAAAAGTTGTTTCTTTATGTTCCCCACACCATGTTCTAAGACATCTTATCGAGATGGAGGACTCAAGCAAAATATGTAGATGGGAAAACAAGTCGCAAGAATATGACATGGATATCCAAACCATGAAGTTAGTGAGAGGTTTGGGCTTGGCTAAGCTTATGGCTGAGAGAAACTTGCAAACTATTGAAGTGAATGAGGTAGAAGAAGGTAGGGTAGATTTTTTTGAAAAATTGATTTGTTTTGAGTGGTATAAAGATGTAATTTTTTTTCTTAGACATCTATACTACCTCGAGCATTTGATTAAGAACCAGAAAGATCCCTTAAGTTGGCTTCCTAGAAATATGTCATTACTGATTATGGGTTTTCTTAGAAGAACCACGAAGGAGTTTTCTCAAGGTGTATCACTGAAATTAAAGCCCACAAGATAATTTTTTATTTTCATGGAGGAGTATGTGCGGGGCATTTTGCTGGAGAAGTCACAACACACAAGATCCTAAGTGATGGTTATTGGTGGCCAAATATCTTCAAGGATATAACTCGTTTGGTTAGAAGATGTGAGAGTTGTCAGCACTTCTCTAGAAGACTAAAAGCTTCAGGATCTTTGTCCTTACATCATGTATCAATTGAAGACCCATTCAAGCAATGGGGAATGGATTTCATTGGTGAGATTTAAGACCCTTCAAGTCTTGGCCATAACTGGATTCTTATAGCCACCGATTACTTCACCAAGTGGGTGGAGGAAATCCCCACCAAAAAGGAAACACACCAAATTGTCATGGATTTATGTTGAACATATCATTTGTAGGTTTGGAGTGCTAGTTAAAATTGTTGCTGAAAATGCCATGAGCTTGAGCTAAACCTTTAATGACAACATGTAAAGAATATGGAATCAACTTGATATATGCCTCTAATTACAATCCCCAAGGAAATGGACAAGTTGAGTCCAAGTAAAAATTTTTGCTAAAAATTATCAAAAAAACCTTGAGCCGAACAAAAAAATGGGGTGAAAAATTGAAGTTCGATGTTTGGGCTACAAAATTACTTTTGTTAAAAGAGCCACTGGAAAGATTCCATTTGACTTGGTAAATGGCACTCAAGTTTTGTTGCCCCTTCATATGCAACTGTCCTCATATCAGTTCATTCAACAACCGGAAGATCAAGAAGTAAGTCCATATAATGCTCGCATTAACCAGATTGTTAAACTTGATGAAGAAAGGAGGGCATACCACCAAAAGCATGTAAAGTTTATAGAGAAGTGAAGATTTTTTTAGAAAATAAGGTCACCCCAAGAGCTTTCAATGTTGGAAATATCATGTTGTTATGGGATAACAGCATATAAATATAAGGGCAAGCATGGAAAATTTGACGCTTTATGGATGGGCCCTTAATCCATTAATATTAGAATTCATGAACATACCTTCTTCCTTAAGGACTTGGATGGGGAATTGCTTGAATTTCCTATTAATGGTGGGCATTTAAAACATTTCTTAGATTGATTCCCATAATCAAGGTAAAAATCATCTGTCATGAAAGTGTATAGTTTGTTGGATTGTTTTTACATCTTTCATTTTTTTGCTCATTCTAGCCCCTTGTGGCTGTTTCATTGGTTTCTTCATTCATTTTTAGGAATGGTTCTGGTTTTGTGCTCTGTAAGCTGACTTCGGTACCCAATGATCTCGTTATTGGCACCTAGTCTCTAGCTAGTTGTTCTTATGGCACTTGCAGGAGTTCCCATCCCTTAGTCGAGCCGATGTTGGTACTCGCCTTAATCTTGCACCATTTTTCCCTAATTTCTTCAAAATTTGTGGGCTCTACAATTTTTCCTATTTTTACCCAATCCTAGAAGCTCAAGAATGATCAATTTATATTTTTATTCCTTTGAGAATTCAAATCCAAGGTCGAAAGATGCTCGGAAGCGTGATTCACTTTGTTTTGTTTCAAAAATCTTCATCGTTAGTGAAAAATCAAGTTACGGGCATGAATGGTGAACTTCTATGTTTTTGGCGCTCTGGCGGGCCTATTTTTGCTTTGTCAAAATTATTACTCGGCATTCAAAGGTCACGTGGTTTCTTTTGGTTGGTCGGGGATGACGGGAAAATGTTTTAACTTGTCATTTTTACTTTTTTGGCGAAGGGGAAATTTTGTCCCGAAGCTCCACTCAAATCGATTGGTTCTTTTAGTTCTTATGTGGCTTCTTTTAATTGGATGGGGTTTGGTGGGTTTGTTTTTTCAACTTTCTCTTTTTTTCTACTTTGGTAAAAAGGTTGAACCCACCCCATGGCCCCACCAGGATTTGATTGAAGCAAAATTTAAGTGGTAGGGAAAAAGTCTTACTTTGACCCTGTAGAAGGACACATGACCAAGTTAAAGGCGAATATTCGGGCCTTCGAAGGCAAGTTGGATATTTTTCCATTTTGGTAAAATGGAGTAAAAATCTAAAATGGATGTGTGCCCCTGCTAAATCATTTCAAAGTCTTATAAGGTTCTGGAAGTTGTGCCATAATGACATGTGGACATCTCCACCGGGTCTTCTTTCCTTAGTTATTTCAGCAACTTCCTAAAGGGCTTGAGACATGTGGTGAGCCCGCGCTCTTTCAAGGTCTCAAATTTTAGGGACCACCTCAACATGTGCCATTATGATGCATGGCGGTTTGAAAACTCAAAGGGGTGGGGAAGTGGACCATCAAAGGAAAATTGGATTTTTATCTCTTCTCATCAAAAGGATTAAAATATCAAAATGGCCCGCTAGCCCGATAAGATGGAGGTCAAGGTTGAGTTCAAAAATGTTAACAAGTGGGGAGGCAGGCCATTGGGGGAAACTTGGTTTTTTTCCCTTGATATTAAAAAAACTGAAATCATCGAATGACTCATGAGCCCGATAGAGAAAAGTCAAAACTTTCTCCAATCAATGACGAAGGTGCAGAATTTCGGGGTAACTAGGAAAATTTTCCTTTTGTGAAAAAGGGAGTTAAATGTAAAAAGGGAAGAATGGTCTTCTTTGGGACCCACATAAGAGATTAAAAGTGGAAGGATGGAGTTGCGGGAAAACATAGAATTTTTTCCCTTTTCCAAAAAAAGAGATGAAATATCGAATTTGGACACGGTTCCTTTGGGGACCCACCTTAGGAAACATGTCGGGATTATTTCTCAAGGGTGGAGCTACAAGGAAAACTTGGAAAAATTTTCCTTTTCCAAAAAAGAGGTGAAATATCAGAATTTGGTTGTGGTTCCTTTGGGACCCACCTTAGGACACGTGTCAGGCTCATTTCTCAAAGGTGGAGGTGCGGAACAAAATGTGAAAATTTTACATTTTTCCAAAAGTTATAAAAAGAAAAAGGGAATCCGCACACTGTTTTAAAATAGATCTCCCACGTGACGGTCCAAATTAAAAATAGAAATCAACGGCGATTGTGCATCTCGTATCTTATTTTTCCGCCATTTTCATTCCAGAGTTCTTGGAGATGTGAGTCTTCATGATTACTCGATATTTCCTACATGCCAAGAATAGAAGGGGAGCTGATTTGATATCTATGTTTGGTGAGGAAGATCCGAGGATGCCTTTTTCCATTAACATGAGATCTCGACCTCCGGCCTCGATCCGATCTTTCATTTTTTCTTCTCGAGCATGCAAAGAACAAGATTTGATAGATTACAATTGGAAGTGGTTGGTGAGTAGAGGGAAGAGTGGTCTACTAGAAGAAGGAGTTGAATGTAGGAGATGTTGGAAGAGATCCACCCCCGAGCACCTAATAACTTTTTACAAATCTAATTCTAGGAATCACGATTAGGATCATGATGAGTACTGGTGCATTCAATTTTTAGATTTTTGGGGAGAAAAATCTATTGTAAATGAAGTATTATAAATTGCATGAATTTTTCATGCAAATAGTTGGAGTGTTAGAGGTCGGGACTGATTTTGTAATAGAAAAAATCTTGATAGAGCCCATTCCTTTTGAGAAGTTGTCTGAGAATCCTGTATATCTCTTTTGTATTAAATTCGATCATGTCAAGGTGGTTGTGAGTGTATAGCCATTAATAACCTCGATATTTTTCTAGAAACCTACCCCGCTGATAAATTTAATCAAACTTGAGTTATTCTATGTCGATCTTGAGAAAAATGTGTATGTTTCATTTCTTAATGTCTGTAAATAGTTTTTCTCATTCCTGTTGCATTATTGTATTAAAATATGTTTCAATCACATAGGTTTCAATCCTTGTGATAGTTTAGTGGAATCTATAATTTCATTTCTCGGAAGAGCTTTCATCTGGGAGTGAAATAAATGATTTAAAATCACTTTTCTTTCATATGTTGATAGAGATTGTCTGTAAGCCTCTGGGTGTACCTTAGGTGTGATTTGGCTTAGATCTTGATGCTTTGTTGGGTTTTCTAACTCGATCCTTCATGCTAGAATCTCATAGATTGTGTGAAAAAGTGTAAATATGGGCCTCCATTGAAGCACATATTCTAGTTAAAGAAACATTTTAGCTGTTCTATGGCATTCTGTTGGTTTAAGCTTTCCATTTTGCAGAAGCTCTCAAAGATCTGGTGAATTAAGTCCATCCTACCTCACCTCCCACCAAAAAATCTATTTTAAAAATAACCAATCCTACCCGTACTACCCCTGTTTTCCCTGTGTGTATACAAATGCATAATTTCCATTACCAAAACATGCAGAAACAATCAGGGTTCCTAATGTCTTTAGTAGCCTGAACCTTGTCTAGAAAATATCTCCACTATCTAGAGTGACAACTCGTGAGAGTTAGATTTTGTTGCATTGATCATATTTTCCCAAGGTCTCATTCATAACCTCACAGAGCAGGATATCTCCATCTCCTCTATAAACAACAAGCTACAGAAGTGTCCTCTCACCCTAGTTGAAATGCACAACCATAAATTAGTGAGGATAGATCAAATACTCTTAAGGGTGTTATCCATTTCTCGACATCTGAGTGACAAAAGGCAAGTTAGATCCCATCCCCACCTACAAAATGACTCACCATGATCTATCTCCCCTAAGATTCCTATCAATGCTTGTGATGCTACTTAGATTTTGAGGGAGAATCAATTTGGGTAGCGACAAAATCCATTTGCATGATACATCTAAGTATGGCGGAACAGATTCTTGATACCATTATTTTCAAAAGGATAAGGAAGTACAAGTTTTTAGTTTCAAATATACTCAGAAAGAAGATAAAATAAACAAAGCCATACAACTTGTAAGAAATTATAGATTTCAGACACAAGTCATTTTAAGAATGTCCAATAACTCAGAAGTTCTAGGAAAAGAGTGTTCTTTCTTCAAACATTGAATGCAATGAAACAAGAGAAATTTATTCACGAAGTGTCTACAATCATAATTATAGCCATCAAAATGAATAACATGCTATGAATCCAATCAGAGTTATCATCATTGATCAAAGAGGCATGTAAGCCATTCAACAGTACAAATTTTAGAACAACATACTTTACATGAATATAATATGAGTGAAACAAAATAGATTGTAGGTTCACCAAGTTCTAAATTGATAAACACAATATTCAGATTTCAAATGAGTACAAATCTTAGAGATATGACATAAAGGTTTGAACATTGAAAGAACAATGTTTTCATATGTAATATCGAACATCGTAAAATTTAGCAAAGAAAGATTGCAAAATCAAATCATGGACCTGAGTATATTTTTAGGGGAGAAATAACACAGTCATCAATGTTCAAAAGCTAGAAGCACACATTGTTCAAGTATTTATTTATTTTTATTGTTTTTGGTCCAAGCATGAAAACCAAATCTTAAATGGCTAAGCTATAACATGAGCCTAATCTTCATACAAAGATCATGCAAGGAAAGAAAACAACCTAGAAAGGATTCAAGACAGACTCGTATACTAAAAAAACATATGAATGGTTAATAATCAATGTAATATGAGAGCCCATATCTACGTATTACAGCTTAAATAAATGCAAATATAACTTCAAGAAAGGTGGCACTTAATATTTCTTTGAAAGCATCAATGTATTACAGCCTCGGGATGAAACAGAATGAGAAAAACCCACAAAGAGAATCAATTTTTGAGTTTGAATCGAACAAAAGAAGATACTAAAAGCTTAAATGGACAACAAATCCATAAGTACAAGAAACTTAATTGTAAGAGCGAAGCAAAATAGAAATTCTTCTATTTTTTAGTACAGAGTAAGAGGATGACAGATCTGGAATCAACTCATAATGAGCTCAAAATTTAATAGGCCTAAACACGAGTCTAACATTTTCAATTGTAAAATGGTGAAAGATCAAACACAGATCTGAGTTGAAATGAGCACAAAACTACAAGTGAGATATTGCACTCAGGAAGAAATTATGTACAGAAGAATCAAGCCCACATGGCCTTCAAAAACAAAGCTCCAAGCGATAGGCTCATTAACCGTTTTATACAACAAAGAAACGAAAAGTTTGAGGAAATAACTTACTCAGAAAAATGGTGAAGCATAGTGACTCAAAGAAACCAGGGTTTGAAATGCTTGCAACGTTGGTCACCACCTAGAAAGCTCAAAACAGAACCCTCAATATCAATCCCAAAACCCATAATAGAAACCCAATAATCACACATATCTCGAATAAAGAAAAATCCATGCATTGAATTATTACACTAAGACGTAAACTTCATACTCCAAAATGGATCGATTATAAGGAACGAAATAATACAAAGGTAGAAAAACTTAGAGCTTGAAATAATCAAAAGAGTGTCCATATAACCATTAAGAGAGTTCAAAATCTAAGCTCAATAATTAAATGACCAAGAAATATAAATGCTATATCAAACTCGCAACGAGAGCCGAGATTGAAGATCACGATAATGGTCACAAACCCCATGAACACTTTTCTCAAAGAACTTGTACAGGGTGGAAAACAATAGGGAACAATTTTGCAAAGGAGTGAAGCTCACAAAGTTCAACAATGGCGTCAAGAGAAATTTTTTCCACGGCTTCGCCCACAGACCAAAAATCCAGAATGGAGTGATCATTAAGGTCGAATGATCTTTACCTCTGAGCTCAAGTGTTGGGTTAGTTCGAACTCAACCATGATTAAAGCATCAATGATCAACATTCCACAGGTCAAGGATCAATGTCTCCAGATCAATCTCTAGAATCAAAGAAAACTACCTAGGTTCCATATGCCACCAACCACATTCAATGCAAGCCAAAACCCTAACCATAGGTCAAAGATCGATGGTTTGTGATCAAACAATATAGAAATCAACGACCCAAGATCATCACCGAATTTCAAAGAAAACTCAACCCGAGTTAAAATACCCTTGAAAAATGCATGAAGGGGTGAGTCATCATGGAGAGGGGGCCAACCCCACGTTAAAAACAAAATCATTTCATACTAACTTTAGAAAGTTTTGACCATAGTCTATGTCCGAAATGATCGAGGGGGCCGACAACCATACATGCCAAACAATGATCACCGAAAAGGGTAATTTATAAACCTTAGTCTTTTTAAAATGAAAAAGCTGACAAGAAATTGCAAGGTGGTGATAATCAAAAGGTGGTAGATTATAAAGTATGCCATGTGTGTATACAAGGGGGCCAAAATCTAAAACCATGGTGATGTGCTAAGTCCACAAAGTGGCCAAACCCAATGAAGACAAGTGCTCACAACCACAGGTGGTCCCCACTATTGGAAGAGTTGTAGATGATTTGCGGTGTGTGTTATGAATATGACCACTAGAGGAAAAGGAATGTCAACATCATAAATTGAGCTTAGAGGTGGTCCCCATCAAGTGTATAATTGGATGAATTATTTTTGGAAGTATTGCAAATATTGTATTTTTTATTTTTCTCAATACAAAAGAGTATTTTTACATGCCTTCACAAAAGGACAGATCAACAAGAGGAAAAAATCTACATACACTAGGAGGAAACTTGCTCATCAAGCAAGATTTATTATTAGAAAATTATCCACCCATGTTTTTCTTAAATCTAGAACAGTCAACTACAGTTTTATTGTATGTAATCAAATTCTATTAATGCCTCTTTGTATTAGTTTGCGTTATTTATTATTAAATAAAGGATAAAAATAGAATGCATGGGAGAGTACATTCTTAGTCTATTTATAGGAAGGGTGGGTGAATTAATTTTTCTATATATTGTGTCCATTTCAAAGCACAAAGGAAGACTTTTTAGATATAGGACTGTTGGAAGCAGCTTTCTACCAAATCTTCCTTTGAATGTAAAGTATTTTCTGCCTTTCCAATTATTTGTAGTCTTGTGTTTGTTTCCATTAATCTTGTGAATGTTGAATTTCCTGATTAACCATCTTACCCTATTGCAAATTAAGTAATCTATGCATGATATTTATGTGTATTTTTAACTTAGTAGTATTGTTGTGATCTCCCTCAATACATCTAAGTGTTTACCCTAATTTTCTATAGAAAACTATTGGCTCGTGCATCTAGAATTCATTCCCATATCAATTGTGCATATACTCAATCAAATACATCATATAAATTTACTCAGTATCACCTTAGTTTTAAAACATCTTACAGTCATCTTTTACCCTTAAACCCCAAAAATTAATTTGGGATACATCAATAAGGAACCAACATTGATACCAAAGAGTCTCCTCAAAATAGGTATACCCACTGACTGAGGTGTTTCCATCATATCTACGAAAGAGAGAGATAAAATTTGCAAGCTTAGAACACCCGTAGCCATCTCTCTACATGGTGCACTTTCAAGAGATAACAAAGATACACGTGAGAATTAGCGTCAAAATTATCCCTATCGTGACCCCAATGAGAGTACATGATGGATGCATTTATATCCCACTATGCTTGAATGGGGTATAGTAAAGTTAGGATACTCCTTTGGAAACCTTAGCAAACTAATCTCGTATCTTGACACATAGGTTAGTGAACCACCTAGGAAGCTATCTTCTCCAAGAGCCAAGTTTGACCATATCAAAACCAATTTGAGTTTATAGCCATCACAATGGGAGAAATTTATTGGAATCAAAATCTCTTCTATCGAACAAGAAGAGATGTAATTATAGTTCCAATGACATGTCATTCATCATGCAGATTGCGAAGCATTACTTTTGTTTAGTTTTTCACTCACCCTAAGGCGAGCTGAAACTTTGCCCAAGTGATGCCAAACTCTCTTCAAAACCAATTGATCTACTTCCTTCACTTTATTTTCACACTTTTTTGATCAGGAGAAGAGTGAATACCCTTGTGTTACTAATTGATTGTATTCGTCACTTTTGTGTTTGTTTACACTCATCCATGTTTGTGAATGAGTTGTTAAACATCTAAAGTGCACAAATTTGTTTTCGTATCATTGGTACCCTTTTTTAATCTTGATGCCAAAGTCAAGATCATCAATTATAGTTGGGATTTATTAATCATCTTGAATATCCTCTAAATTATTATTTTGCTCATATTGTCTCACAATAATTTTGATACATAACTATTTTTCTTGCAAACTTTGCCTAAGTGTCTAGATTGTAATGTTACGCTACACGCATTCTAATAATTACTTGGTATACTCTAGCATTACATTGGTTTCAAACATTACCTCAATTTTGAAAAGTGTTGAGTATTACCATTTGTGCACGTTATATCAATATCATTTTTATATTAATACCTTAATTTTCAGAATTTTTTTGTTAACATATCTTAGTGGTATTGTTGTGTTGCTCACAATTGTAACTACAACTTTTTGAGATATAGGTTGTGATTGGATTCAAGATCAATTTTAGTACACTTTGTTTGGTGATCATATTAACATTTTGTTATTACTTATGCCTTTTTCATTTCTTTGAACTTGATATAGTTGGTGAAATTTTGTTAACCATCTTAAACACCAAATACCATTTGAAAACAAAACTTAGGAAGTACGAAATTTTGATTGATTGGTCTAAAATGAGCATTGTGTGATTTTATCTTGTTCATCACTTTTGAATTATTCTTTTAAGACAATCACTTTAACACATTGATCCTTTTGCATTCATCATTATTTGAACTATTGACATGCTTTGACATTTCTAAACTTGCACTTAGGTTTGATAAATAACTTCCGAACAAAATTCAAAACACCGTAGTGAAGTTCTCACACATAATGGCCCCCAAAATAAGATTTGGAGCTAGAACACAGGTCATTGAAAAAAAAGCATGGGAAACATCAAACAAACAATGGTCAAATCCCTTTATTGGTCATGATTTAGGGCCTCTCTTTTGAATAGAGAAGGAAAAAAAGAGATGATAGATCATAGTGGTGATGAAACAAGATCACCACGTCCGCAGTTTAACTTTGACTCCCCGTTATTAGAAGAATTCCTTTTCATAAAAAAAGATAGGTTACTTTCATGAGTGGTGGAATTAGGTGCCACAATGCAAATGAAACATGAAAATATTCCACCCAAAAATGGGGCTAATGAGGAAGAACCACCTCTCATTAACATGGACGCCATCTTAGCACATGGACATACTTCCATATGAAACGTAGAAAATAACAACATGGTGGGTTATAAATTACCGTTCATAAAGGTACCACATAGAGTAAGAATAGAACATAAAAACATGGGACAACCACTATGTGATGACTATGATGAAGAAATTCATGAGGAAGAAGTCACTATACCACAAAAAATTAAAACTTTAGTCGATAATTAGATTTATCGACATTTCATGTACAAAAAGAAAAAAACAAAAATTTTCATTGAGAGAAACCTAAGGACAAAAATAGTGAACTTCACATTGAAAACCAAGAAGGAGGAATGTCAAAACATAGTCGCATGTATATTTCATCTTCCCCACTACATAGTTACATGTTTCATGAGAACTACAATTTATGAAATCAACACTCACAAGCGTTCAAAAAATTAATGGGGGAAATAGCAAAAGGTATCAATACGAAGAGCTATTCCCCCATCAATTGATAAGGCTATGTTGCTTCAACACTTTGCTAAGAAATTTGACATCCAAAACATTGAAAAGTATAGAGGGAAAGGTGATCCATGTTATCATGTAAAATATTTTTACATGGCATGCCAAGAAGTGGCCTACAATGACAATTACCTCATACGACTCTTTCCAAAAATTCTAGGAGGACAAGCCTTGGAATAGTTTACTCACTTACCTCATGGATCCATTTTCACATTTCTTGAGTTGGAGAGAGGTTAATATGAAATTTCTCATAAAACATGGAAAGTGACATAAACATGGCATACTTGTGTAACAGACAAACAATGTCCAAATGAAACCTTCACAAGTTTCCTACAAATATGGTAGGGGCTAGCAATCCGCTTGCCTTGCTCAATCCCTGAAAAGCAACTTGTTAGCATATTTTTACCAAATTTAAACTTGGACATCACTTTTCATTTACAAATGCATTGTGTTTGGAGCTTTGAAGAGGTCATCAAGAAGGGCAGATAAATAGAAAAGGCCCTCATTACAAAGTGAAAAATCAAATCATCTTCCAACAATAATGAATCTACTAATCCGAAAGATAAGCCAAAGATATTTAACTAAAAAAGGAAATTGGTAGGAGATGGAATCACGGATTCCAAATGTATACAAGTTGTCCAAGATGGTCATACTTTTATACTAACCAAAGGGCCAATCAAACAACCAGACCAAGCATAGAACATTCTCTCCTCTAATCCATTCTTTTTCTATAATCTCGAAACAATTAGATATAACCCACATGGTAACTTATACAATGACACAACCCTTCATGGTATAAAGAGCATGAATATTGTGATTTTCATCATGTAAAGAGACGCAAGATAGAAAAGTGCCTAAGACTTCACCACTTCGTCCAAGATATTATCAATAATGAGGAGATAGAAGTTGATCCACCGAGAGAAATCAGAGCTAAATGAAAAGATGGGGATATTTTATGAACCATTCCCTAAACATGATAGACCAAATTAGAATAATTCAGATAAAGGAGAGTCATCCCATAGTTACAAATCAGAAAATATTTGTATACCATAAGTGATAACAAATATTAAGAATCACTCAATGGATGTGTTCGCTCTTTTAATGAGCATGTGAATACTATTAGCATCAAGGGAAAATATTGTGTTGTGGTAACAAGTTGTGCTCATCTCATGATCTCGTAACCCCCTATTTCCACCCCTTAGGATGGTGAATACAACATCTTAGAGAAAATTAATTAGACATCTACCAAGATTACAATCTTGGACATTCTTAAGATATCAAATGTATGTTAGGGAAATCCTATATAAAATTCTCTAGGGGTAAGGATTGCCATTGGAAGTAGACCCTTCACATAAACAAACCACGGTCAAAAAGATTGCACCGCTTAACACATCTCATTTAACCATAAGGAAATCCTTAATGACGATCACACACATAAGCTTCTCCTATAAATAAAGGTGTTTTTTACTCATCATAAGATAAAACGGGTGCTTGTGGCCAATGGGTCGGGTTTGAATATATACACATTGAAACTAATCAAATAGCTGGGACACAAAAAGGATTATCTAGAATCCCACATTATCACCATAATTGCATACGACAACGTGAAGTGGGAGTCACTAGAACAATAACACTACTTGATAGAAGTAGGACCTACTTACCACAACACGAAGTTTCATGTCTTAGATTTGGAACTTCCATACAACATACTTCTTAGCCACCTATGGATCCATGCCATGTAGACCATAGCATAAACATTTAATCAATGTATTAAATTGAATTATGAGGGACAAAATATTATCATTCAAGGTGATCCAGAACCCTTCGCTCACTTTGTAGTGCTATGAACAAATTTACATGTAGGGGTATGTCTACATGTCTCTTCCTTGATATTTCCACTCTCCTTCACCAAAAGCTCTTTAATCATGGGTAGATTCAGACTTCCTAAGTTCTTGTGCTCATGAGGATTCTACGTCAACTTATCCCTTTGATTCATGGGAGATGAAAATCCTTGAGTATGGTTGTGGAGAGTACAATATGAAATAGGCTCTCCTCGTTTCAGATCTATCTTTGTCACACAAAAAAAAGAGGCAGACCCAACTATCAATTTAAATTGCCTAAAGATGAAACTACTACATGGACATTCTTACCTTATGGGATACTTGTAGAAGAGAAATTGTTGGACCCACCTACAACTTGGGTCCCCTAGGACACTAGTCCTACCTTCTACGAAACCCTACAATATGCCAATTCTAGTAGAATGTTGTATTCCATGGGTTACAATAGACTTGAATGTGGAAAAATTAAGTAAGGAGCAAGAGAAGCAGTCCCACTTTAACATTTCAAAATAGAATGCTACGGAATTGGTATACAACCATATGGACCGCATCCCATGGATAAATATACTACTTGTTTTGAGTGTAAATATTTATCTCTTTATTCGATAGTGACATGTATTTAGATAACTAACCTTATATACCATACCCTTGTTGATTGGGACTAAAAACATCGAATGCCATTGGGCCTCTTTGAGAATGATGAGGCTATTACAAAATTTATGTATATACGTGATACCATTCGTATCGAAGATCATAAGAAAGGTTTCTTCACCGACTTAGATGCCAATGTATACTTCAAAGGGAAGTTGAGCTTCATGATCGGAAAAATTATGAAAGAGAAACGGAAAAAGTTCTAAAGAAAAGCCTCAAGGCAAAAACATATGTCCAAGTTACAAAGAAACCCTCTTTGAGGTGTTGGCTGATCAACAAGTAAAAAAATCAATGGAAAAATTAAATGACCACACCGAGGGTAAAAATATAATAGAGACTCCCTTGGAAGAATATCTCAACCTTCCTATCACCCCTATGTGTATGGAGGATATGTCAAAAATGTTCATAGAGGAAACTATTGATGTGAATATGGGAACAAAAGAAGACCTAAAGATATTCAAGTTGGGAGCTTCACTTTTAGCACAAGAAAAGATGAAATTCAACTTGCTTCTCGAGACCTTATGGATATATTCACATGGTCTTATAAAGATATGTCAGTCTTAGATATAACTATGGTGGTGCATAACTTAGTAGTGCATCCAGATGTAAAGCCTATTAAACAAAAGATAAGAAAAATGCATCCACGAGTGGCCCTTCTGGTTAAAGATTAGTTAGAGAGAATGGTAATAGAAGGTTTCATCGAACCATTGACTAATATAAGTGGATATCCAACGTAGTTCTAGTACAAAAGAAACATGTTGGAATAAAAATTTGCATAGAATTTCGAGACATCAACAAGGCATGTCCAAAATATGATTTTCCCTTGCCTAATATCAACATGATTGTCAATTCAACTACGGGCTATGAAATGATATCTCTTATGGATGGATTTTTAGATACAACCAAATCAAGATAGCAGAGGAAGATCAACATAAGACAACCTTTACAACCCCTTGGGAACATTCTGCATATCGTGGTAATGCCCTTCGATATAAAAAAATTTGGTGTAGCTTATCAAAGGGAAATGACTGTGATATTTCACGATATGCTTCATGACATTATGGAGGACTATGTAGATGATATCCTAGGGAAATCAAAGACAAGAAAAGAAAACCTTGAAGTATTGTGGCACATCTTTAAATGACCGTGGGAATATAAGGTCGATTGAATTAAGAAAATTGTGATTGGTGTGTTATCCGAGAAGCTACTAGGCTTTACCGTATCAAGGAGAGGCATTCAGTGCATCAAGCTAAATTCACCGCCATTACTAAAATGCCTCCCAAAAATATGAAACAACCGCATAGCCTACAAGGAAGATACACGGCATTTGCTGCTTCATTTTGTAGCTTGCTAACAAATGTCATTCATTCACACGATGCTTAAGAAAGATGTCAACTTCAGGTTGGGGGACTAGAGCAAGAGGATACCTTTGCCTTGTTCAAATAATACTTGGCTAATGTGTTATCCCTCATGCCTCCAACCCTAGGTGAGCCACTTTTTCTATACATATCTGCTACACAATTTTCTATTGACACTTTCCTCACACAATATGAGCTAAGCGAAAAAGAAAAAATAGTATACTATTTCAGTTGTACTTTACTCTCCTATGAGCACAAATATCCCCAAATTGAAAAATTGTTTATAATGGTCGCTTTTTACCTTGTAAAAACTTTTCCATTACCTATTGAATACTAAAAAAAAGATTATATCTTAAAGTGACCCACTCAAGTACATGTTCTCAAAACCCACCCTTAAGGATAGAATGGCTAATTGGATTATTCTGCTCTATGAATTTGACATTGAGTATGTACAATAGAAATCAATTAAAGGACAAGTGCTCATGAGACCAATTGGGAGAAGCACCCTTACCTAGAATAGACCCCGTGAGTTCAAATCTACCTGATGCATCATTTATGTACATTGAAAAATATGTTATGTGGTAAGTGAATTTTTATGGATTGCTTACGTTTCATGGTTTGAGGGCGGTGTGTAGTTCTAATCACTCCTTCAAGAGATGCCATACCGTAAGCTTTATATCTTGGCTTTCCTTGCACAAACAACATTAAGGACTATGGGGTGCTCATCACTGGAATGAAGCTGGCTATAAAATGTGTTATCCAATTTCACCCCTTAGGGATTAATTGAATGATGGGGGCTTCTTGTGTGCTAATCTGGAAAGGCCCTAATGATACTTTTTGGGTCATTTCAAGTTAATTTTTGTGTTTTGGAAATGTTTACAATGTTCCAAGAAATTCTTAGATAATTTTGAATTATTTTCTCCTTTCTCGGGGTTTTGAAAGCTTAAGTTTTCCCAAGACAGGGAAATTATCTATTACTGGCCCACTTCTGGTCAATACAGGAAAATATGACTAAAATTGATAATTCATTTTAAGGAGTCTTATTTTACTACCCCTTACCTCTCTATTTTGAGAAAGAAACTATAAAAAAATTCAATTAAAACTAGGGTTGGGGGCTTATGTAGCTTTCGGTTAAAATCAACTCGACTAGGTGATGTTAGTGTATAAGTCAATACCCTATAAGATTGGGTGAGTTAGTGAGTCTTAGGTTTCAATCCAATGTCAAAGCGACTCAAGTGTCGAATATTATGGCTAGGTCATGATAAAAATGCAAGTAGTGAGTTTTGAATGGCGAGACGGTTTAATGAAGCTCACGGATTGGCTAATAATCTCGGGAGGAGAGGTTTAAATCTAGCATGAGCTTGATAATGTGGAAAGGATCTAGGTTGGCCTAAGAAAAAATTGATGTAAGCCATGCCAAGACATGTTGGGTGGGTCGATACCGATATTAGATCATTTAGGATGGCCAACAGTAGCTCAAGCTCATATGAAGACTCGTAAGACACTAAATAATTTGCAAGCATGAGCGAGTTGTCTTCCAAGAGAAAATTTCTAGTTTGGAGTTACGTAGGTAAGGAGATTTGTCATTCAAGCCAAGTAGTGATGGCTTGGTTTGCTGAGATCAAATATCTACAAGGTAACCAAGGAAAGAATGATTGAGCCAAGCCTTAGTTACATCGTGATGGAAACTAGTTTCAAGTCGGGTGAGGCGTAAGGAATAGAGTCGAAGATGGTTGAAGTGCGAAAAAGTCAAATGTCACTCATTCGGCCATTTTAGGAACTCGATCAAAAATTGGAAGATTAAATTAGTCTTCATCTCTCAAGGGATGTAACCACGGGAGAGCTTGTGTTTAGCTCATTGATCGAGATTAAACATGCATTTCCATGCATAAAAGACAAAAAATTGTCACATGATCTTATAGGTCAAAGTGTTGGAAACCGCAGGAGTTTAGGGTCTCGCCGTGTTAGTTTGTTAGCTTGGACAGCTTGTTCATCCATTTGCTAAGATTAGACAATAGTTATCTTATTGTTGGGAATGTGTTAATTATTTTCTAATTATTGATTTCCGATAGTGACACCTTATGACTAAATTTGTTATGGTTGTTAAGGTGTTATGTATCTCATCCGTCAATTGAGAATCAATCTCGGCTGTTGGTTTTCCAATGAGAGTAGTATAAAAGGAGGTCATTGGGTATTTTGAGTACACAATTTTGGAGAAGGATTTTGTAGTGCTAGCAAATGAGTTTGTAAGTTTGCAGTGATAGCAAAATAGTCTTGCAGTGTGAGCAAGGGCGTAGTGATAGCGTTGGGGATAGCAGTGGGGGAATATCAATGGGAGAAGTTGGGAGATTATTAGAGTTCTTCCAGTAAGAGGCAAGGAATCTTTGTATCTCTTAATTTTTGAAGTTAATATAATTCCTCATCTGTAGAACTAGTTTTCCCTTAGGGGTTTTTCCAGGGACAATTTGTCCAAAAATATTATGTTCTTTGTGTTACGCATTTCTTTCTCGTATTTTTATTAGTGAAGTTGCAGTTGTGTTATTTTTCGATATTAGCTGTGAATTAGTTTTTGGAAGTTAAATAATCTCTTAAGATAGGAGATTGATAATCAGTTAATGCAATAGAATTTTCACATGGTATTAGAGTTGTGTTAAGGGTAGAAAAGGTTTTCCCTAGGAAAGAAATTGAGGGTTTTTATAACCTAGTTTGATCTCTTTAAATTATTTTTACTTTTATCCTTTGAGATGGCTTCATTGGTTTGAGAGATCGAGACAGATGAGATGGTGCCTCAAATTTTGGTGTCTGGAAGGCTAGACTTTCTTTATTGTTGGAAGAGAATGGTATAAAGGATTATGTTACCACTGTTGTAATTGTACCTACAGACGTAACACAACTTACAACATACAAGAAAGAGGATGCCAAGGTGAGGAGGATTGTCCTTGATGGTGTCAAGGATCATATTGTTCCACACATCTCTGAGTTAGATACGGTGAAGAAGATGTGGGATGCCATTTTGAATCTGTACCAGAATGCTACCACTAACCGGAAGTTGATTCTCAAAGAAAAGTTGAAGAATACCCGGATGAACAAGGGAGAAGACATTACAAGTTACCTCACTAGGATTAGACTCATCAAGGATGAGTTAGTAGTTGTTGGAGATAAGCCAGATGATGATGAGCTAGTAAGAATAGCCCTAAATGGGTTTACTAAATAGTGGGATGTCTTTGTTCAAGTTGTTAGTGGACGAGACACCTTATTGAGATGGGATCGACTATGGACTGATTTCACTCAGGAGGAGTTTAGACTAAGTCTTGTCAATGGGGCCAACAAGAGTCAAAAAGTGAGGGAGAACAAGAAAACATTGCCCTAGCGGGAAAAGGGAAAGCAAAGAAGGTATTTTGCAAAGGATCAAATTATCAAAGTGAGAGGAAGAAGAAGGACTTGTCTAAGGTCAAGTGCTTTGGTTGTCATGAGTTTGGCCACTATGTCAGTGATTTCCTAGATAGGAAGAAGGGTAAGAAGTAGGTGGTAGCTTCAGCAATTGTAGAAGAATTCTCCAGTAGAATGGAAGATGAGTTTGCACTCATAGCTTGTATGGTCAACTCAACCTCACAGTGTGTTTGGTATATAGATAGTGCGGTGTCATTTCATATGACAGGGGTTAGAGATTAGTTCTCCATTCTGAAGGAGGACACCAATATCCAAATTTCTATGGGGAACTAGTCCAAGCTCAACCCAGTTGGGAAAGGGACTGTTCAATTTTAGAGGGAGAATGGAAAGATAGTTCCACTTCATGATGTCTTGCATGTGACAGGCTTAGGTATGAATCTAATTTCTATATCTGTTCTTCAGGATAAAGGGTATAATGTACTTTTTAGAGGGACACATGGGTTGATTAAGCACAGGATTGGAAATCACCCATAACTATTAGAGCTAGGAGTGGTCGCTTTATAGGTTACAAAGATGATACTCCTAAGGCACTTATGAGCAGCAGTAATCCTAGAGATCTTAGAGAGCTATGGCATAGGAGGATGGTCCATATTCATCATGGAGCACTTAAATTTCTTCGTGAGACAATGATAGGTGTCCCAGAGGTGAGCACAGAGCATGATGATGTATGTAAGGGATGTGTGTTGGGTAATTTTATGAAAACATCTTTTTGAAGGAGTGACAATAGATCTAAGGGTGTTCTTGATCTAGTACATTCAGATGTATGTGGACCAATGTTGACAAAGTCTCTCAGAGGATATGTGTACTATGTTACCTTTATTGATGATTTCTCTAGGAAGAACTGGATATACTTCTTGAAGAGAAAGGATGAGGTGTTCAGTCACTTCCAAGAATTCAAGGCTCTTACGGAGAACTCGATAGGAAGGAAGATAAAGGTTCTTTGGTCAGATAATGGAGGTGAGTACAAAGGAAATGACTTCCAGGATTTGTGTACCAGAGAAGGAATCAAGAGAGAGTGGACGGTTCCTTACAATCCATAGCAGAATGGAGTTGTTGAGAGGAAGAACCATTCTATATCGGAGGCAACAAGGGCTATGCTACATGACTAGGACATGCCCCACTACCTATGGGTAGAGGTGTGTAGTACAACAATTTACATTCAGAACAGGGTTCCACACAAGGTACTAGGGAAGATGACACCAGAGGAAGCTTTCACAGGGAAGAAGCCAGATGTAGGTCACTTTAGGATATTTGGGAGTTTGGCATATTGTCATATTCTAGAAGATACACATACCAAGTTAGATCAGATCAGTAGAGAAGGGGTACCTTGTTGGGTATAGTGAAACTTCAAAGGCATATAGGATTTTTATTCCAGGGACTAGAAGAATTATTGTCAGACGTGATGTCAAGTTCATGGAGGAAAAAGCATTTAGAAGGTCCAGAGATTTTCCAGCAGATGATCAAAGTGAGCAGCCAACAAAAGCTCCAAGTCCAAGTCAAGGGCAGCAAAGCTCAAGTATAGTTACTAGTACAAGCATAGACTCAAGTAGTGAAGATTCATAGAGTATGGAGCAACTGGTGCAATAGGATATGCATCTAGAAGATATAGAGGTTGATATTTCATCCTCTACCATTGGCAGTAGGAACCGTGAGGTTCAAGACACACAAAGGGATACTCAGGAGTTTGTGGGAGCTCCTAGGAAGAGTACGAGACAGAGGAAAGAACCAGCCAAGTTCAATGACTATGTGGCATTAGTCAGCCAGTTGGTAGATAGTGAACCTTCCAGCTATCAAGAGGCTACACAACATTAGGTATGGTGAGATGCTATGGTTGAGGAATATACTTCAATAATGCAGAATGATGTGTGGGAGGTAGTGCCTAGACCAATAGATAGGGCAGTAGTTGGATCACGTTGGATCTTCAAGATAAAGCATGGTGCAGATGGTAGCATCGAGAAATACAAGGCAAGGTTTGTGGCAAAGGGGTTCTCTCAGAAGGAGGGAATAGACTATGAGGAGACATTTGCTCTAGTGGCCAGGTATACTTCTATACGAGATGTAATCTCATTCACTGCAACGCCTTGAGATGGGGTGCAGATCCATCAAACGGATGTCAACACAACATTCCTTAATGGTTAATTGAAGGAGGAGGTACACGTAGAACAACCAGAAGGCTTTGTAGCACACAACAAAGAGACCCACATGTGCAGATTGATGAAAGCCTTATACAGACTCAAGTAGGCTCCTAGAGTGTGGTATGAGTGCATTGATAGATACCTGTAGAAAATGGGCTTTGTGAAGAGTGAGGTAGATGCTAACCTCTACTACTTGGTGGTTGGGGTGCAGCTCTCATTCTTGTTCTATATGTAGATGACTTGTTTCTTACAGGTGCACTAGGGCTCATAGAGGATTGCAAGAGGGACCTTGCAGAATAGTTTGAGATGAAGGACTTGGGACTCATGCACTATTTTCTAGGCATGGAGGTGTGGTAGATAGATGGAGATATTTTCCTTGGTCAAGGGAAATATTGCATTGAAATCTTGAAGAGATTCGAGATGGAGGATTGTAAAGCCATGTCTACACCTATGATCACTAATTGGAGGAAGGTAGATACATCTAAGGACAAAGATGTAGATCCCACCTTATACAGACAATTAATTTGATTGCTCATGTATTTGGTCAACACCAGGCCGATATAGCATTTGCAATAAACTCTCTTAGTTAGTTCATGGTTGAGCCAAAGAGAGTGCATTGGACAACGACTAAGCATGTGTTGCGTTATTTGCGTGGTTTAGTTGAGTATGGGATCAGATATGTTCGAGGTGAAGGAATCAAGTTGATAGGCTATACTAACACAGATTGGGTAGGCAGTACAACAGACAAAAGGAGCACTTCAGGGTGTTGTTTCAGTTTAGGATCAGGAGTTGTTTCTTGGTTCAGCAGGAAGCAGAAGTCTGTGGCTCTGAGTTCATCAGAAGAAGAATACATTGCAGCTAGCATGGCGACATGTGAAGCTATATGGCTTCAAAAGTTGCTAGTGGCCTTATTTGGTCAGAAGGTTGAGATTACTGTGATACACTTTGAGAAAAATAGAGTTGTGTCAAGTTGTCGAGAATCCAGTGTTCCATGACAGCTTCTAAACATATAGATACCAAGTATCACTTCATCGTGGATTGTGTACAACGAGGTATTGTTCACTACAATACATACCTATAGGCGATCGGGTATATAGACATTCGACTAAGGCATTGGGGCAGGAAAAATTTATGTTCTTCGAGATAAGATGGGTGTCGTGTAGAACAACTTCCTCATTAAGAGGGACTCATTAGTTTGTTAGCTTGGACAATTGTTCATCCATTTGTTAAGATTAGATAAGAGTTATCTTATTCTTGAGAATGTATTAATTATTTTATAATTATTGACTTCCTTTAGTGACACCTTACAACCAAATTTGTTATGCTTTTTAAGTTTTTATGTATCTCAGCGGTCGATTGAGAATCGATCTCGGCCGTTGGTTTTCCAATGAGAGTAGTATAAAAGGAGGTCATTGGGCATTTAGAGTACACAAATTTGGAGAAGCATTTGCAGTGCTAGCAAATGAGTTTGTACATTTGAAGTGATAATAAATGCAGTCTTACAGTGTTAACAAGGGTGCAGTTATAGTGTTGGGGATAGTAGTGGGGGAATATCAGCGGGAGAAGTTGGGAGATTGTCGAGTTCCGCTAGTAAGAAGCAAGGAATCTTTGTATCTCTTAATTTGTTGAAGTTAATATAATTCCTCATATGTAGAATTGGTTTTCCCTTAGGGTTTTTTCCAGGGACAATTTGTTTGAAAATATTGTGTTCTTTGTGTTACGCATTTCTTTCCGTATTTTTATTAGTGAAGTTGCAGTTGTGTTATTTTTCAATATTAGCTCTGAATTAGTTTTCGGCAATTAAATAATCTTTTAAGACAGCTTATTAATAATCAGCGACTGCGATAGAATTTTCACACGCCGAGAGGATTACAGAGAGGAAAAAGATGTCAGGGTCAAGCTACGGATCAAGTCGACATGTAAATGCCATGTGGTGAACTTGATGATCTGAGCAACTCAAACGAGCTAGGCTGAGGTAGAATCGAGTCATTACGAAGTACGCTCGACAGGAGAAGTCTATGAGGAAACCCGAGTTGGGGAGTTGTGAAGACTTACGATCAATGAGGGAGTCGAGGCCATCCAGGCAAATCAGTATAATGTTTGATCAAGGTATACTTCGGGTTCCAAGATGCAAATTTCCAGTTCACGGGAATCGAGTCAATGTTGAGCCAAGTTTGTAGCTTGCATGACTAGACTCGAGGAGGAAGAATGCCAAGCAAAGGAAAAGGCTCATAGTAATCGCACACGATGGTGAAGAGTGGAGATAGAAAGCCAATTTTCCAGATTGATACATGGGCAAAATCATGTCCAAGGTGCGGAGTTCCCATTTTGGATAAGACGAAATCCAATGTTGGGTGGGCACGTGACTCAAATTAAACGCCACGCCGATTCATTAAGTGAGTCATCATGTAAACATGTCAGATTCTTCCAGGATACTCGGTGGAATGATGGACAAGTGTTAAATACATGACCAAGTCTCCGGGCAAGTTGGTAGTATACGAAAGTTTTGTTAAGGCTTTATGTTAAATATTGAGATGCTCGATCAAATAAAAGGGTGAAAAATTGAGAGACGTGGCAAGTTTGAAGACCCCGTCAAATCAGTGGGGTTATTTGTTTTCAAAATCTCGCCATATAACAAAAACTGTCAACCAATCCATAGAAGGTTTACCGGCTCGACGTACAAGGAGGGGCCTATGTCGATGAGATAATAAAGATGGAATTGATGACCAATGTATGCAGGGGGTTCAAGATGAAGTGGGGCACATGGTGGGGCTCAACACACCGAGACAGTCAAGGTGAACGTATAAGCATATATAACAACTTAATGAAAATAGACAAGGAAACCGCCATGCAATGGGAGTAGCTCACCAAATAGCTCACCGATTTGGTTGGTGAGCTGGTTGGCCAATCACAAGCCAAAACCCTCTGAGACCAAATCAAAAATCATATTTAAAAGATATTTTATTAAAAATATATATTTTTAATTAAATGGTGAATCGAATTCAAATTTTTGAATTTATGGCATGGTGGTGGAATGTTCCCCTCATGTGGAATTAATGATGTAGTTAAATATGGAGGCCATAAGGTGCTATTATTCGGCCCGTAATTTAGGCTTTCTCTCTATTCTCTCGTAGGTGGATTTTCTATAAATGTAAATGAGAAGCTCATTCCAAGGGGTTGGACATTTTTCAGTATTCCTCTCTCTTTTCTACAAGCTAGTCTATTGTGGATTGTGGGGACTTTCAAGCCTCTTTTCCAATATTGTAATGGAAAACATTGCCTCTTCCTCATGTAATGATGCATTGTGCACATGATTGAAGTAATAAAATTTTGTTAAGTGACTAATTATTTGTCCTTTCATCATTCTATCTACTTCGTTGTGCCTTTCTTGTGTATGCAGGTATACTATGCAACTTCAAGTTTCCATTACAAATTTTAGGAGTTTTGTGCTTATTTGAGAGTGAATTTTTGTATGTGGTTGAGTTGTGGTGCTTTTTCATCCTTCTCATTTTCATCTTCCTTCACTGGAAAACATAAATATTGTCTAGCAACACCCTTTCTTGGTGCATCACCACTTATAGTATAGGTTTTATTTCTTGCAAATATCTCTCCCTAAATCCCATGAAAATGTTAGTATAGGTATAGTTAGTTGTTTTATTGCATTATAAGTAGTGTTGTGTTTAGTTTAGGAAGAGGAAGTCTACCTTCTCCAGAGGTTCACCTCAAGACCAAGTCCCACAATTTGAGAAGTGATCCCATGTTACCCAATCACACCGAATGCCCTACTCATCACTTGGCCATTCGGAGGGTGTAGTGATTTGGCAATAAAAAAGGAATATCCACCACCTTAAGGTCATAAGAAACTCACAACCGATTATCAACAAAGTAAACAATGAGTACAAGGTCAAGGATGAAAAACTCATCCCATATAGAAATTTGGTGGAAACTCTAAAGGAATATTTTGTGAGTATCACCTTTGAAAAAATTCCAAGGTCGTGAAATTGATCTACAAATGCAATGGCAACAATGGGTTCTATGCTACGGATCCCACTAGAAACCAATGATAGGCCATTTTTGTCGAAAATATACATCATCCTACATATGACATACCATATTATTACCTTGCATGTGAAATTGTTGGACCCCACTCCTCATGGTATGCCCATATTTTCAACTACCTCCAAAGAGGTACATTTCCTCATAACATTACTCATTCGAAAAAATTCCTTATATGCCAAATAGCATTTTGCACACTCTAGGAGGCATGCTTTTTAGTCGCGGATCAATAGTAATCATTGCATTTTCTAGATGTAGTGGAGTTAGTCCAAGCAATCAAGGAGGTACATGAAGGAGTATTCGGCACTGATACAAATGGAATGGTATTAACAAAAAATTTGTTAAGGGTAGGCTATTATTGGCCTACTATGGAGACAGATTATTGCAACCATGTAAGAAAGTGTGTTCTATGTCAAAAGTATGAAAATTTCATTCATGCACCATCACAACCTTTACAGCTAATAAGAACACCATTGTCATTTTCTGAATGGGGATTAGACGTAATAGGAAGCTCAGCCCTACCTTATCTTATGATCATACCCACATCATCATGAGCACAAAATACTTCAGTAAGTGGGTGGAGGCCATTCCATTAACATATGTTACAGGTGCTCATATTTCAAAGTTCATGATGAATCACCTTTTATGACAATATGGAATTCCTCGCTACCAATATTACTCGATAATGGAAAATCATTCAAGAAAAAGATAGTTAAAGATATTTGTCATTGCTTTAAGATAGTAGTCCCCGCCATATTACCCACAAGGTAATGGGAAAGCAAAAGCCACAAACAAAAAAATGGTTTGAATCACGAAGAAGATGGTAAGACAGTCGCAACTAGAATTTCCAAATTCACTCATCCCTCTAGGCTTATAGGACTTCAATTTGTACCCGACAGTGTGATACACTAATCCCTAGTATTTAGAATTGAATCTATCATCCCATTAGAAATAGAGATCTCTTCTCTAAGAATTTCCCTTAGCGATTACCTAGATAAGGATGATGATTACGAAGTGGCTAGACTCACAAAATTAGAGCTCCTAGATGAAAGATGCATCTGTGCCCTCAACCATCTCAAGGTGTATCAAAAAAGAGTATCATGGAGTTACAAAAAGGATCATACCTCACTAGTTTGAGGTTGGATATTTGGTGATGAAAGAGAACTAGTTCAACACAAGGGTGGAAACAGATAAGAACGGAAATTTTGAACCTCATTGATTAGGACCTTATGTAATTGTGGTCAACTACTTGGTCGAGCATACAAACTTGTCAATCCCGATGGTTATAAGCTCTTTGAACCCATGAATGCCATGCATCTCAAGATATTCTATGCTTGAACTTGACACAAAAATCATGAAACAACCAAAAAAGTAGAAAAATTATTAAAAATACAAAAAAATCAAAAAAGGAGAAAAAGAAAAAGAGAAAATAGGTCATCCAAATGTGAAAACCATGCAATTGTGGTGCTTTGGATAAGTCCCTTGGTGAAAACCAGTTTCCGAAATCTTGGGAGGATTCGTTGTTCACAATAATCCTATATTTAGGGGGTACTTTTACTTAGCCTAGGGCTAGTTCCACACCTGCATCTGAGATTCTTTGTGAACCTATCTTGTCAAGCCTTGATCCGGCTGATTCTCCTCTTGTAAATTGGTGAAGGGATTTCCTTTGTATCTTCCCCATCTAACGTTGGGGGCACCTTCACACTTTCATCTTCCTGTATATAACACGTGGCACCTGCCCTTCTATATTCCCATCTAACATTGGGGGCATCCACGTTTCTCGATTTCCTATACATAGCTTTGGAAAACCTTTTAAAAATTAAAAAAATCAAATATGTTCGAAAAATTAAAAAAACATCCAAACATGTTCAAAATTTGCAATTTTTTTTGCATAATACATAAAAAAACCCAAAACAAAAGAAAAATGGAAAATACAAAAACAATAGAAAATTATTTCACAAAATTCCCAAAAACAACGGAAAATACATTGAAGACGATACTACAAAAACATAGTTTTAGTTTACTTGCTTTGTTTCTTTGTTTTGTTTCTTGCTTTGCTTGTTTGTTTGCATGTACATTGTTTGTATATTTTTTTCTTTTTTTCTATTTGCATATTGTCTTGCTTAAACATATCGGGAAATTGCTCTTTTCTTACTTAGAATAGATTTATTTGTATGAGCACCTATGGAGTATGTTTTTGCATATTTGTAAATAGTTTTTTTAGGTAGTTTTAATGTGTATTTTTTTAGATTTGTTAACATTTTCTTGTGCTTGTTTGTTACTTGTACATAGTTTTGTTATCACATCATCATATCTCCATCTATATCATCACATCTAACATCATCTATACATCATATATAAATAAAATGCTAAGTCTACATCATACATGTATGCTAAGATAATCATCGCATATCATATCATCAAATGGGGGAAAGAGGGATCGAAAACATGAAAATCCTTCCCCTTCACACCAAAATCATCATATCATCATGTGCAATAAATCAAAACAATGTCACATATGCAATAATGAATGATAGCATCTACAAATATATCATGAATTAATAAACATGTGATACATCATCAATAACATAGAGTCCATAATCATCATCATCATAAATATCAATGTCTAATGTTCAAATATACATGTATGCCCAAAATGTACATAATCTAGATACAAAACTGACCATCACGGGCATAAATCAAAATAATCCTTCATCACGATGTAAGACAAAATATTACATGTACATCAATCATAAATAAGCCTTCATAAGAGGCGTACATCCGATACATCTACAAAATACTCGTATGATTCAAAGAGGAAGATTCATCAATGAATCTCTCCATCGCTTTGAAATGCCCGATTTGGGGAGTGGAAGTGGTATCTCGCTTCTAGTGAGAAGGCCCTCCTCATGTACTCTACTACACAACCAAGTTATTGTACTAAGTGAATATATCTAGTCATTGTCTTTTGGGATTTAGGCCCCGGCCTACTAACATAAAACTCCTCAAAAGGTGCAATCGTCGACTCTCTGGAACATCATTGAGGTAAGATGCCTTGTAATAGGTACCTTTCCCACTCACTCTCATCATCTTTGACACCATATCTATCCGTCAAACTAATGTGGCTACCTCTATAGCACCATCCCTTACTCCTATAACTAGGGATACATTAGCTTTGTGCCCGTGTTAATAATGCATATTTTCAATACCTATATGTAGTAGTAGTGAGGACCTCGATCTTATGCCCGATATAAGGTTCTTGTAACCTCAACATATTACCTGCCATCTATTGTATCTGGTGAAACCATGTCGCACCATCACCTCCCTAGTCTTTATGTGCCTTGGCCTCATCCCTCTCGATTATGAGTGTATGTACATGTGTCCTTTCCTAGTCGCTCTCGATGTGACCTCTAGCTGGAAAACTATAACCTACTAAAGTTGTAACTCAAGTGCAACTATCTATCCCTTATTTCTGCCCACCTCTTCCATCTCTTCCATCATCTTCTCTCCACCTATGTCATCCCTCGGTGAGCTAGGAGGTGGCTCTTGCTATGGAACTCCTCCTATAGGATGAACTGTTATCCATATTTCTCCCTTCGTGTCAAGTATTGGATCAAGTCATGACCCCACATATAAGGAACCTAAGAAAAATCATTCAAACCCTGAAAAATTGGTCACAAAAAGACTCAACCATGGAGCGGCGAGAGGCCGAGAGAGATCAAATGATTATGTACAAAAGAAATGACTTTGTCGAGCCATTTCCACGTCTTAAACCCATTCTCCAAGTCACATGTAGGCTCAACAATTGGATAGCGAGGTCGAGAAGAAGGGGAGATGTTGAAGAGGAATAAGAAACAAGAAGGGGAAGAAATGAAAAATATCCAAAGTCCCAGGATTGAAACGGTTTAGGAAGAAGCCCAAAAATGACTCAAAAATGACTAAGTATTGAGGACGCCTTGTGAAGAGACCACGTGTCCTAACATAGATTTTCCAAAAGTTTATCCAAAAGGAGGAGCTCAAACTTGCACCAGTCCTCCATGTAGCAAATGGTTAAAGAGAATCAAGGGTGTAAAGAAAAGGTTTCAAAATTGGCTAAGTATAAAAATGTAAGTGGAGAATGCCAAGTGTCAGTGTGGTGCATCTCCAAGAGTTGGTCCCAAGGCGGAGACCCAAATAAGTGCAAGCTCGCCACATAACCCAAAGCCTAAGAAGTAAGAGGGACTATTGAAAATTCCACAGATCAGAGAGGCCAACAAGTGTCAACTCAATTCTCCTCCAAAGGAAAACTTTGGGTCGGGTTTTCAAGCAAGCGCGGTGCCTCCACATGTTATTCCAATAGGGGTGAGTTATTTGAATAGTCAATGCACAAACAGGATAGTGAAGGCTGCCAAGTGTCCTAATGGCACTGATTCAAGGGTTAAATAAAGAAAAGGTTCCCAAATGAGTGCGATATTGATGCGTGTCCCGGAGGAAAGTGGGTCATCAAGGAAAAATGTGGTTCTTTGCCCCTTGTTATCTCAAACGGGTAAAATTTGTAAAATGGTGCGCAACTCCACCTAGGGAAAAAGTCGCATTTAGGCCCGTGTCAAAACCAAGGGAGGGATTCAGGATAAAGGTGAAAATTTTCCTTTCGTTTAAAAGGCACAAAGCTAAATATGGAAGTGCATTTCCCAGCCAACAAATAGGAGCCATGTGTCCAGCCGAAGCTTTGGGGCTATGGGAGTTTTTTAAGTTTTGCATCTTTTGCGCAAAAGGGAAAAGGATAAATCACGGACCCATGAACTTCATTTTTTTCCAATATGGCTGCCACATGTCTTGTATGAAAAGGGGGACCCATTTTTCAAATTTTTTTCCCACCTATTCATACGGACTCGATACAAACTTTGAAGGGGCATATCTTTCGACTTAGGGCTCAAAATATTGTGAATCTTACACCGTTGGAAGCGTCTCGATGTCCTCTATGCCATGGAAAGATAAAAAACATTTTTTTAGGACTTGGTAGGTAAAAAATGAAGAAAATTATTACAATCCATTAACGCATAATCCAATCTCTTCAACTACCAGATCTGATTTGATTCGATCTGTTGGGGAACCAGAAGCGACATATTGTGGGTGGATTTACAAAAGGCATTGATTTCCAGTGGTTGAGATTTTGAAAAGGGATTCAATGCGTATCTTAGAGTGGTTGGAGTAGGATGCAATTCTTTCTTTCTTCTCTCTCCCATTCTTCTATATATTGTAATAGAGGGGCACAAAAAGGTGGTTGTTTGTTTTCTTCTCTGCCTCCCCCTTTTTCTCTTCCCCAGGGTCGAAAAGGGAGTTTGAACCTCCTCCCCTGCTCTATAAAATGGAATTTTTTCCTCTTTTCTGTAGATGATGCTCTGTGCAAACTCTAAAGCAATAAAAATGTGTTTTGTGATGCATTTTTCCATCCTTGCTCGTTTTTGGTTGTCTCTTCTTGCCTCTCTTCATTGCAAGGTATCTGTGCATGTTTTGAATGTTCACTTGCAGATATGGGAGCTATGTTCATGGGGTTTTGGAACATTTTCTGTGTGAATCTAATCTATGTTATGTGATGTTACCATCTATCCTTTCCATTTCTCACCTCTCTTTGTTCTATGGTAGTTTGGTAGATGATCAGCATTTTCCTTCTCTGGTGTATCATTGTTTTAGTGTAGGCTCTATTTTTCCTTGTTTTCTTTCTCTCCTTGTCTCCTTGGAAGTTATATTAGGATTAGATTAGATTTCCTACACTAGAACAACTTGTGGCAGAAGATTAGGAAGAGGAACCAACCTTCTCTAGAGGGTCATTCCCATTTGCAAGTCCCACAACTTGGGGAATGATCCAATGTTATGCAATCACACCAAATGACCCTACCTTAGAAAAGAAGATCCATGACTAATTTGGGGGTGTTATGATTTCACACTAACAGGACCCTATGGCGCTCTCTATACTAACACCTACTACAATGTGACATCTAGTCCTACAACCATGCCCACTTGGGGTAGCTCAATATTTCATACCTAGAAACACTACCTCTGTACCTACCGATGTATGGGTGGTGGAATTTTTGCCCCAACCTGTTGCTTTCCCTCATCCTCTACAGTGCCCTAACCCTTGTGTCCCATGGTGCTTGTGGAATATTAATATGACATGGTAACATTATCAAATACCAAGGACCATACTCGAATATTGGTCCTAGAGTATTTGATGTGCCTCAATGGAAGCCACTACTACGAACAATTTGATCAAAAGCTGAGCTTGGCCTAATAGGTGAGAGTATGGTGCCCCATGTCAAATCTTTGGCAAGCCCTATAGGTATACCACATGACTAGTCTAGAAACAACCTTATCCCCCACAATTATTGGGAACATCGGTCCACGTAGTAATAATCCATAATGTAGGCCCCGCTTCTTAGAAAAAGTTTTCTATCAACACTACGTTGAGCTCATCGGCATCCTCATCCCACTGATAATAGCAGTTAGACCTCCACACTATCATTTACTATGTAAGCTCATCGAAATCTCCAGTTATAGTGGTAGGTGCTACTTGTGTTGCATTGAATATCACCACCTATCGAGACCCATCCCATAACAGATGGATCTTATAGATATCAATCCCGTAACTCACCTTTTAGGAAAGCAATAGCTATATGGTCCCATGACCAGATCTATAACAAAAGCATTGGGCCCATGGTATTTTGACCATGGTATGTAATAAGATGCAAGTCCCAATATAAGTGTGCTAACATACACTATCCCTAACAATATCTCTCACCTCGTAATAAACCTACAATGACTCCAATGCGGCCAAGTTGAAAGGTAGCGATTGTCTGTCGCCAAGGGCGAGAATGCCACTAAAAATGTGATGAAAACATGGATCTATAATGTAACTGCTCAAATAAACCGTCATCCCTCAAAGCAAGGTATATCCAAGAAACCAAACACCTCAATGAGACACCTTGTAATATCCTCATCATCAGTAGTATACTCAACAAACTAGTGAACTATGGAAAAACAAAATATAGGCCGACATCCTAAAGTGTAACTATCATTTCCCATGTAAGTAGTGGGAAGCACTAACTCTCCGAATGGCATCTCTTTTCCAAGGCTATAAGGAGGCTATGATATAAGTTTATCGTAGGCATCTGCCACATAAGATAGTCCATGAACGTAAGTGCACCAAGTTGGGGGACAATTAAGTGGACATCAAATCCTGAATTTTACATTAAAAACAGCAAAACATCAAATTTAGTCTTCCGTGGACTTCAACCATGCCAAAAAGTAAAAATATGTCATAAAAATTGTACCATTGCGTATGATAGACTATTATATTTGTAGAAATACTTATTTTAAAGTGAATAGAAGAGGATAAATATCATTTTATAATTTTTACTAATAGTAGGTCTTTAAGACACTTTTTCTGTGAATTTTTATGTCTATGTTTAAGACTGCAAAATTTGTTTCACTTATCGAGAATGTGATAAAACTTATACCATCCCAACCATGGTGAAATTATATACATGTTCAAAAAAAAAATAATTTGATTTCAATATTTTTGATGAAGTTATAAGGCAAACGGAAAGTGCTCTGTTTTCTTTATGTTTTCATACCACTTTCATGGAAAAAATCATAAAAAATAAAATATTACTCAAAAAAATACAAAATAAAATCCATCCCAAGATAGATAGTGGCATATAACTTCTCACCAAAGGAAAAAAATATATATCAATTTTTGGTCATCCAAATTGTGGGCAAACGGACTATAATCTTATCGGCGTTTAAAAAAAAAAAAAACCCAAGTCATTGAATTTTGAGTGTTTAATATAGCTAATCTTGTCCATTTTTTACAAAAATTAGTATTTTAGAAACTAGATTCCAGATGCTACGATTCATATTAATATAATTTTGTCTAATTTTGAGTGTATGTATTGCTAATAATCCCTACAAGTTGATATTATGTTGTTATTTGCAAATACGATGTCCACGGATGACCCTATATTTGTCCATCAACTTCCTGCACTTACCCTAACATCTAACAATATTTCCAACATCTTTCGATGACGTAGACAGAAGTCGGCCTCTATAGTAGCTAATTGAATGTGTTGCTCCCTCGTTTGAAGTGATCATAGGAAAACCTACAAAAGAAAAATACACATATTATGACTTTATTCAATTCTAATTCTTTCTATTTTCTCTTATCTAACTAATTTTTCATTTAAACATTTCCTCTCTTTTTGTACTAACAATTCTCTTGAAAACTTAGAAAGTTGGGATTTTTATCTTCTTTGGCGCATACACACCCCTTTAGGCATGTACATTCCTCTAAGTGTGTATAAGAGCTTAGTTGTATATGATCCTTTCTTGGCACATATGCATACTCCCGTGTTTGTGTGTGTACCCTACCCTACGATCTAACCCTTGCGTATAAGTGGCCCTTTTTCCGCATATGTGCCCTCTATCACATATACACCTAGGCATACACCTTTTTTAAAAGAGCATGTAAACTCTCTTAGTGATGCTTACGTGCACGCGTACATGAAAATTTAGCATGTACTCCTTCACGTACACAAATTTGGTTATGTACGCTAACCTTTGGATGTATACATGCCGCTAGCCATGCGAACATATTTTTAACCTAGATACTAATGGTAATAAATGTGTAATTAATGCTAAAAGAAAAAAGTAAGGTTAAGGAAATCATGAATGGTCTATCATAATCATATTGGTCATAATCCTAGACATTATCGTCTCGTTTGTGGCAGATCTAAACGCTGGGCATCTTGATAATTGGTCGCGGTATCTCATAGTAATAATTCAGTAGAGCTTAGTAATAATTAAACTGATTACAATGATTTACCCCCTCATAAGGGGTATATATCATACCATTTTCCCCGCCGCAATGCTCTAGGGAATTTTTTTGACCATCAAGATTATTTTAACACTTCTTCTATCCACCGCAATAATCATTTTTGTAAAATAATCATTTTAAACTATTTTTTTGCCATCTTTGGGAATATTTTTATTACCTAGCGATTGTTTCTTCTCCTTGGGGAAATTTTCTTACTTCCCAACAATCTTCTACCTTCTTATTTCTTCTACTAAAAATTCAAAAATCCTTTAAAAATTTATAAAAATCAAAATTTCCCAAAAAATATGAAAATTGAAAAATCCTAAACATTTAAACATTTCTCAAAAATCCTAAAAATCATAAACAATCAAAAAATTTGTAAAAATTGGTGATAGGCCCATAGCGGTTGAAACTTGTATCTTGTGCATGGTATTCATCTCATATCTTGCCAATATTTTCACGTGTTCATGAATCAATTGAATTGTAGATCATGAGATTTATTATTATTTATAAAGCTAGTCTACTTGCGTCATGAGTACTCAAGGGCACATCCTATGTGTGGTACTATTTCATCGTGGAAAAATATTTATGATTAGACCTTGTGTCCTTCATCATTTTCCCTCATATGTATCATTTATTGGGGCATAATTTTTATAACCCTTGTTGTAAATCACAAACATTTTGGGATCTTAAGTTTGATAATAAAATGTTTTTGCAACCATTATGACCATTGTTGGTTTGAGTATGTGTGTCTGTACTTGTTTCGATGTTAAATGTTCTTGTTTCCTTTTCGTATTGCATTGATTTCAGTATGTTGCATTGGGTTGGTGCTTTCCGCAATGGAGAATTGTTCAGATTATGGATTTTCATGCCATTCTACTTCTGTCTTGTATGCTTACATTTTTAATAAGGACCGATGACATAAATCCTTGAAAATATGATGATTAGAAAGTTGTTGTATAATCGGATGCAAGACTAGTTCTTCCTTTTCCTTCTTCGTCTCTTTCTTTTCAATCATCCTCTTATCCATATTATTTTTCTAATTTACTTAGGGCACATTGCCTCTCCCCATTCTTCTATCCATTTCTTACATTTTTTCGATCATCAATATCCTTCTTTCATCACCCCATGAACACTCGACGGGACATCTCTCACTTCTACTAATTTTTCTTCTACCCATTCAAAATTTTACCTATGTACTATATTTTAAGTGGCATCACTTACACCACCCCAAAGAGAGACAAATGTAGACACCAAAATTTAGATTTAGCAATTTAAATACTTAAATTGCGCTAATTATCCCCTTTCCCAAAAATTAAAGACATATCACACATTTTCTCTTCTATTATCGTTAATTAACTACATTACACTAATTAATTGACCCTTATGTCCAAAAAAGATGAGAATTAACAACCTTCCATTAATTAAACCCCTTTCTACTTGAATTAATTAATTATTCTTAATTAATAAAGTTTTCTTTTCTATTAGATAAATAAATCGTCATTTATTTATCATAAACCCTTCCTAATCCTTAAATAATATTAATTGTTCTTCTAAAATATTTCTCACCTAATAATTAATCACTTGGGTTAATTAATAACTCACCACAAACCCAATGAGCTAGTAGAGGAAAAACTAAACTCTACTAAAGTAGACTCAACCCCATTTTCAAGTATAGTCACCCCAACTAACGCAACCTACCTAGTATCCCACATGTAATGGAATGTAGAGATTATTTTATCCAATAGGCTATATAAGGAGCCTTCCTCTTACCATTCTACTAACACCTAAATGAGGATAAAGCCTATACTACATCCATTTTATCATCTTAGAGAATTCTTCCATTGGAGGAGCTCACTATCTTCATTTATTGCATTCATCCATCGAGTTTGAAGTCGTATGGAGATATTTCAAATGGTTTTATAGCCATAGATTGACAAGAATCCATTCTTGAAGCCTTGGGATTCAAAAAAACAATCAAATTTTTATTGTTAAGGATGTAAATAGGTTCATTCCATTGATTAGCATTCAATCGAGATACACATTAAATGCTTAAGATATTAGTTTGAATATTTATTCATGTTCTAATGCAAATATGTTGGTATTGTTATCCAATTCTTGCCCTCAGGAAAAATTGGTCAAACATGACCCTGCACAGGAGATAATTGAGTGGATGGTTAAGTCATGCGAGTCCACAGTTAAAATCCAACAACCAAGGGGCAGGCGAGCTTGACTCGAGAGGAGCAAGGTTAACATATGAGGCCGAATGTCACAAAGGAGACTAGAGCCCAAAAGGAAGAAAATAGAAAAATGATCAAATTGTTGGGACTTCACATAGTGTTCACTCTAGACGTTGAATCAAATAAGTATGGAAAGAGGAGCCAGCGGAAGCCTCCATGCATCCTAATGGTGCATCTCCAAGGGTAAAGGTCTAAATAGAGTCCATGGATAAGTGCTAGTTTGCAACATGGTTAGAGTCAAAAAGGGACAGAGACGACCATTAAAAAGTCCAAGGCCAGCAAGAGGATCCATGTGTCACTCATCAATCCTTCAAAAGAAAAATTAGGAGGCCGGTCTGAAACATGCGTGAGCTTCCATGTGTCTAGGACCTAACATAGTCTCTCCTAAATAGGTAGAAGGGACCTAGCCAAAATGAAGAAAGTCGAGCAGACCCGAATCGGCTAAGTATAAAGGGGCTGCGCAGAAGGTGCCACGTGCGTCGTCGACATAACTTCAAAGGCATGACCCAAAGAGGGACCTTAAACTAGCGCTAGCCTTCCACATGTTCGAGGTCCAAAAAGGGACATTGGCGTTGAAAAGTCCAAGATTAGGTCAGGGATGGCGAAGCCTCCACACATAAACTCAACACATCTTTAAAGTTATAATTCGAGGACGGGTCCTCAAAAGGGCACCAACATGCCATGTGCCCGAGGTTTGAAAAGGGTCTCACCAAATCGTTGAAAAGACAGAGCTCTTTGAAGGAACTACGTGTCATCTCAAAGACAAATTTAGAAATAAGACCCAAAGGGTAGGTCCCAAACATGCACAAATCCTCCACGTGTCTCGGTGTCGGGCACAATGTCCGGAGGGCCATCTCTAGTTTGCATGTACCATAGCTTGATAGATGGTCCCATGTTATGCAATCACACCGGATGCCCCGCGCAAATGTGATACCATCTGAGGGTGTTTTGATTTTGCACGAACTGGTAGATTAGTCTTGTTTAGGATCTAAGCATGATGGTGCATAGATTTTAGCTTAGCTTTCTTTTAGAACTACTATGTGTTAGTTCTAATTCTCTTTGCATAGTTAACAAATTCTTGCACACACCGACCACTAAAAAGACAGAATTATCAAATGGAAAAAAATATCCCAAAAGGTGAGAGTAAAGTGAAAAAGGGATTAGGCTGCCCCATAGGGACCAGGGCACCCCTAACCTAGCTGATCACGCATGATAGAAATAGGGAAAACATAAAATGACAATACATAATGGACAAGTGCAGTTGTAAGATCAAAATATGACAACAAGCAATGTAAAAATGGCCAAAGACATGGGTTAATTATTACTCTTTTCACTTAAGAACCATATGAGTTGTAGTAGTAGACCGAGTCTAAATAATGACTCAAATTGCATGATTTTTTGTCTATACCATCTACTTGACGTGAATCCTTGAATCTATAAAGTTGCAAACCTTTTTCCATTTAAGTGGGAATACGTTTAAAATATGACATGCCATAGTTTTCTAGGAGTCTCTTGGAATATTTCATTTGGGAGATAAAAATATGATTCTTCTTCTATAATATCTCCAAGCTAAGACAATAGTGAAGTAGCCCTAAATCTATCATCTCCAAAGATTTATTCAAATCAATAATAACGTCTTTGAAAATATTTTCTGAACTCCCCGTGTTCATAAGATCATCTACATTTAACAAAAATATCAAAATATCTCTTCCTATCTTTTTGATATATATATATATATATATATTTGAATCAATGGGACTATGAGTTAATCTATGTTAGAATAGGTGATTATCTATTTTGATGTACCATGCCCTAGGTTCTTGTTTAAGTCCATAAAGAGACTTAATTAGCTAAGATACCTTTTGAGGATGTTACTCATTGATAAATCCTTATGAATGGGTCATGTATACATTTTATTTGAGACCACCACTTAAGAAATCATTGTGTACGTCCATCTTGAAGTTTCCATCTGTTTTACTCTGCTAGTGCAAATTATCTTTGATGGTTTTGATCTTTGTATTTGGTGCAATGATCTTATCATATTCAATTCCTTCCTGATGAGCATGACCCTTTCCAACTTGTCATGGTTTATACTTGTTGGTAGATCCATCTTCCCTTTATTTTATTTTAAAACTCCACTTCAAACCAATGGACTTCCTACCTACAGGAATATTGACAAGTTCCCATGTCGACTTCAAATCAAGGAGTCATACTCTGCATCTATGGCCTTCTTCCACTTTGGTTGAAATATTTCCTCGTGAATTGAGTGATTTTCGGTGGTATAAACCACTTTGAATTCATGAGCGTGAGATTTACCTCATTTATCATCCGTATTGTCTTTCAAAATGATGATGAATTGTTTAGAAGATATTTTAGGTGGGAGTCTCTTAGGTTCTTTGCACCCACTTTAGACATTGACATTGTTTCTAATATTAAGAATTTTTTTCCAAATTACCAAGATCAATATGAAATTCTCCTTGCATCTCATCTTTCCTCTTTGAATAATCCTCATGCTCATAATTTCGATGTGAGATAAATATATGAGAGGAGGTTGGTGTTGAATCTTCCTTCTATGGAAATGAATCAAATGATGACTCATCACAAACAACATCTTTGTTCTCATATATATTCTTTGTCTCGAATCTATACGATGATAATATTTTGAGGTAGTATTGTACCCTAAAAATATGCGGTTAAGTGTTTTTCATAAGGCTTCTTCCTCTTCTTATTTGAAACATCCATATATATATATAGTAAATCTAAATACTCTCAAACGATAAATATCAGGATTATGTTTACTCTATACCTCTTCTAGTGTCTTTTTCTTTGAGATATTTTTAAGTTCTTTATTTATAAGATATATAACATCTAAACTACTTCGCCCAAAATATATTCTCTAACTTTAGAGTGGAAAGCATGTAACGAGCCAACACTATGAAAATATGATTGCGAAGTTTTGTAATTCCATTATTTTGGGAATAAAGGGGGTAATTACGTGCTTTGTGATGTCATGCTCCTTCCAAAATGATAAGAAATTATTTTATGTGAATTCCCCCCCTCAATCCTAGTGGAGGACAAGAAGGGGATACCTAGTATACTCAGAAAATATCTTATAGAAGAGCTATAAAATTGCAAATGCTTTGGTCTTCTTTCAGAGAAAGAAAACCCATGTGTTATAGCAATAGTCATCTATGAATACCTAGAAGTATTGAATCCCCTTAAATAAGGTAGGCACAGATCTACACATATTGGTATGCATGACCTTGAGATGGTTCTTGGAATGGAATGTACTCGACTCAAACTGATCTATATGTTGTTTTCCCTCAAAACATCTCTGAAAAATACGTAATGACTTAGAGAGAGGAGGAATTCCTCATACTGTCTCCTTCAAACTGAGTTAATAGAGGAAATTGACATCAATATGTCCATATTGATAATGCTAGAGTGCATTGTATTCCACCATGGAGGTAGATAACACAACTACATAGGATGAAACTACATCTAATTTAAATAAACGATCCTTTAAAAATATCTAGTAAGTATTGTACCTTCTAAAAATATCAAACATGATTTGATGTATTTTTGAAGCAAGATAACTCCTCCTTGAGCTTGTGATTCAAAAGTTAAGAGACGGGAAAAGAAATGTGTAGTCAATCGAAGGACATAGAGCACCTTAGTGAGATTTCATATTCTCTTCTCGAAAGGAATGTTCACATTACCCATTTCTTCTGCTACATACTCCTTGTTGTTTGCAATATGAACCCAATCTTTAATGGGTCGATCATTTAATGAATCAAAAATATTTCTATTTCTTTGCATGTTCTTGTTGGTGCCTCAATCTATCAAAGATACATTCTCTCATGGCTGGGATGTTTGGGATATAATAACCAAGTCATATTCATCTGTGTTGTAATGTGCTAATTCTAGGACATCGTCATCTATGTCATCATCTGGTTGTGTTGCGACATGTCCTTTATGCTTCATTCAAAAATAACATCACTTAGATTTCTATGAATCACCTCATCTAGATGGGTAAGTACAAAAATTTGGGGGACAAAAAAGTGGATATCAAATCCCAAATTTTACGTACTGCGATTGCGGTTTATAAACCACGATCATGTTATTATAAAGTGTGATCACATTATATTTTACTAGACTTGGGAAATTCCTAACCTAAAAGTGTGATCATGCTTTATAAAGTAGGATCACACTTTATAAAGCACACTCACACTTGAAAAACTATACCCGTTCTTTATAAAGTGCACTCACACTTTATAAAAACCATGACCACAATTTATAAAGTGTGGTTATGGTTTTTAAAAATCACGATTGCGGTTCTATGATACGTAAAACAATGGTGACCATTATTTTTCCCCCCATTTTAGCACCACAATCATGGTTTTTATTGTATCATAATATCCAACCCTCAAGGATTAAGAAATCTCTTTTTTTCCTAAACCAGAGCTTTGGGAGGTAATTATGGCATGTAAAAGGCTAAAAACTTCAAATTTGCTCTTCCTCGAACTTGAACCATGTGAAAAAATTAAAAAACATGTAACAAAAAAGGTACAATCACGTAGGGGAATGTTAGCTTTGTATAAATATTGATTCTAAAGTGAATAAAATAAGATAACTATCATTTTATTATTTTTTTACTAATAGTAGGTATTTTAGAAACTTTTTCCCATGAATTTTCATGTATACTTTTAAGATTGCAAATTTTGTTTTGCTTATTAGAATGTGATAAAACTTATAGCATCCCAAGCGTGGAAAAATTCTATAGATGTTTAAAAAAAAAAGTATTTGATTTCCATATGTTTTGAAGTAGTTATTGTAGGCAAATGCAAAAGTGCTCTATTTTCTAAATTTTTTTAAATCACATTCATAAAAAAATCATTAAAAAAATTGCTAAAAAAATACAAAATAGAATCCATCCGAAGATAGATAGTGGTATCTAGCTTTTCACTAAAAGGAAACAAAATTAACAAGTTTTGGTCATCCAAATAGTGGAAAAATAGACTACAATATTATAGGAGTTTTAAAAAAAAACCAAGTCATATAATTTGGAGTGTTTAATATAGCTAAACTTTTCCCTTTTTTTTTAATTCTAGTTTAAAAACTAGATTTTCGGATGCTATGATTTTTATTTATAGAATTTTTTTCAATTTGTAGTTCGTAATGCTAATAATCCCTAGACATTGATATTTTATTATTTTTTACAATATGATGTCCACTTATGACCCTTTTTGTCCCCCAACTTGCTACACTTACCTAGATGTGCTCTCTTCTCTACAATTGCGTTATGTGTGACCATTATACCAATAGTTCACAATGTTGTGCATATTCACGGTGGTTATGTGACACATTTGATTCACCTTCTAAGACTTATGCATTTGTTATTGAATTTGTCTCATATTCTCTTACTCCGATTGCGATGCTTTTGAATCTTCTCCTTCCTCGAGATCAACGCGTTGTCCTCAAACTTTTCTTTAACTACCTAAATACATTCTTCATGTTGTAGAAAATTCACCACTTTCTCGGATAAGCTCACCTCATTTTTGTGATGAGTAATATAGTGATGAATGTCCCGAATTGGGACAAGAAAATTATCTTCGACCAATTCTTCGAGCATGCCAAAAATGTTGTTACTTCGCCACACATCATAATAATTTTTCCACTTTCTCTCCTTCTTGTATACTCATGGTATGAAGCTTTGAATAGAGATAAATAAGTTTTTTCAAATTATTTCCATTGTAGATGGTCGAGAGAGTATCTCGTGCCTTCTTTGATGTTTTCACATTCTGTATGTGTGGTTGCACCTCATCACATATGCTCTTAGTGATCAACATCAAGGGTTTTACATTAGCCTTTTCATACTTAGTTTTCTCATCTAGGTCGATGGGATGAGCAAGTGCACCAGCTACGATCTGCGAGAGATATTAAAAGAGGATAATGGTTCTCATATTTTTCTTCCATGGACTATAATTTGGTCCTTTCAAGAGTTGTGCATCGGATAGCAATATTTTTGGAGCTGAGATGATGTAAAAAAAAGCTATATTTTTATATGTTCAAAAATACAATTCCCTACTAATGAACAAGATAGTGAAGATAGGACCGATATGCTTGTACAATGTGACACAAACACTTGTGTGGGCATTCTATCTCATGTTCATCATTTTCCTCGTAAATGTTTTGGAGCTCCCCATGAAGCTTCTTGGCTTGACATCATATGTTGAACTAGAAGAATACCAATAGTCTCTTAAGTACTAGCTCATCAAATTACATATTTATACTATTATGAATGGCATAAAGCAATGCGAAATACAATTTGGTGCTTTCATAACTTTGTTATTTTCCTAATAATAAAAATTCATTTCTTATATTTCTTCTAGTGCTGCTTTTTACATCCGGAATGCATGACATATGCTCTTGGGGTAACTTTTCTCCTTCACATTTTGTTGTATCCATGTTGGTGAGAAAATGTTTTAGGTAGGAAAATATTTGTATTTGCCTAACTCTCTAGGAATCAAAGTCCCTCTACTTAAATGGTGCAGATTCTATATTTACATGCACAAGTAAAGAGAGTTTTACTCATGGTGGCCTTGCAGCCGAGGATCCAACAGGGGAACTCCACTGAAACTACGAAAACTATAGAAATCACTTGCTAGAGAGGAATTTGTAAATAGAGTGGGAAGCAAAGTGAACATATGAAGTAAGGGAACTAATGCTGCAAGTAAGAAATTAGATCCATTCATAGACTAGTTAGCAAATCTCACGATACATTTTTAAAGAAGAAAACAACATGATTTTGGGGCCACTAGCTAGAGGAAACCATATGTACAAATACGTACACATTCATATGCCTTGGAAAATGCAAATTTATTCCTTTATTAGCTTGCAAAATCATAGTTGTACATAGTGAGGAATTGAGGAAATTAAAGAGGGGGAGATAGCAGAAAATGGCTAACTCTTTTTCACTCACAAGTAAGAAACAACTCTCTCATGAATTTACAAGAATACAACCAGCTAGAAAGATAAGAATTTCAGAAGTTCAGAAGATTCAAAAGAAGCTCAAATGAGGAGCTCATTACAATTTATAGAAGAGGAGAAACTCTTCATCTTCTTGATGACCTTTCATATGTCCTATTTTTGACTTTAGACTATTCACATTCCTATCAAATATTAAGTCCCTTTTATAAAAACAAGGAAACTTAATTTTTACATCATGTTTCTAAAGTCACTTTTAATTGACTTAAAGACATATTAAAAATTACAAACCCCAACATGAAATTAGAACATTAGAGAGAGAGAAAGTTGGGGGAAGAAAAGAGAGAGAGAAGGAAGAAGAAGAAGAAAGAATATGCAGAGGAATGAGTTTCTCTTGCAGACTTGATCTCACTTGCTAATCGTTCTCCATCTTGCATTCTTTGAGAAGATATCTGCTTCTCTAAATTCTTTGCTAAAACAAGTTAATGTAGGTTTTATTATGTCAGTGTGGGTAATATGTACACAGTTAAAGTCTTTGTCAACCAATTAGAAATACCATTGATATCTTTGCACTTACCAAACCATGATGGATGCTTTTATGCAAAAAGTTCAATGCCGACACAAATCCCAGAGAGGAATTATAGGGTATCCTTATTAAAGGATAATAGATTTACCACTTATTTTTTAACAAATTTTTGAAATGGACCGATCAAATCATCGGTTGTTGTGTCTTCTCCCATTTCATGCACCCCAAGTTTTTGAATTTGGAAATTAATATTATCCTACAAATTATATGCTTGTTCCTCTTTATCATCCAAATCAAAGTGATGACTGAGTTAAGTGATTCAAATCTTATTTCTAAGGCCCTTACCCATACACACAACAAGTCTTGAGAAGAGGTACCTAAAATCTTCTTGCTAATAACCTCCTAAGAGTGGGTGTTGTTCATTTCACTCACTAGTGTACACAGAGGGTCCTAGTGATCACTTTATGTATCCAAATATTCTCTTAGCACTCACATTCTATTTGTAGTTACACACATGCAGGAAAATAGTTTGACTTCCACTTAGAGTACACAATTTCACTTTTTAGTGTTTATGTTGATCATTTTGTTATTATACCGTCCTTGCACCATGAGCTCTTCTGACATTTTGATATATTTTGGGTTGAAGCTAATGATGGTTACAACTTCTTCAATAGTAATTTCGAGGCACTTGAATCCACCAAGTGTTGTACATAGGATGAAAAGGTTCACAACTGCCTATTAACTTGTAAACATTTTTCTTATATTATTTGTTCCTTTCCACCAAGTGACTGGAAAACTATTGGTACATATTAAAATCCCCTTCATGAGTAGCTGAACCTAGTTGGATTGTTAATTTCATAATCATTCAGTGTCATTTCATCCACTTGGCTTGATCACCTTAGGTTAGGCTACTTCAATATATTGATTACCTATTTCTCTCCTTTGTATGACTATTATGTCTTGTGTGTGATATTTCTTTTTCTTCCCTTAGCCAATGAAGAAATTTTAGATAAGTTAGGTACTTGTGAATTTTTGAACAATGTGTGTATTAGGTGTTATTGTCTCCTACATCCATGGGAACATTTCATTGGACTCGGGCTCTCTACGACACACATATAAAGCATTACCTACTTGGGTGGAGGAGGCATATCTTAATTGGGAGAGGTATTACTATGGAAAAGAGGTGAGGCCTCCTATGGTGGTTCAAAGACAGTGTCTTGAACTATGTTCTCATCTTCTTCTTTTGTTTTTACCAATTGGTCTTCCTCTTGCATTTCTGTAATCGGGTCTTCATCTTGCATTTTTGTAACTAGGTCTTCTCTGTCCTTGATCTCTTTAGTAAATATTTTTGAGAAGAAGTCTCCCATTCTTTAACTTTTCAATTTGAAGTTGATCCATAGAGTCTTGAACTTGAAGTAATTTTACCCACTCTAAATGATTATTTTTGTGAATCTTGTTCAAACTCATGGGGACACCTCGTAATTGAATGATTGTGGATCTATTCCTTTTGAACCAATCCCTTGTTTAATTGACCACTTTGTCAGTTCAATACTTTATTTAACCTAACTAGAAAACATGCCACTTGACTTTATGAAATGGGAAAACCATGATTGTTGCATATTCAAGATCATACATTTATGTTTGTTCATCTTGCAAAATATCATCATACCAAGAGAACTCAACTTTCCTCATCTAATAAATTGTCATCCTCATGTGATCCTTCTCTCATACTTATAATTTGTTGACACATTTGTCCTAATAGTCCTCAATTTTTTGATCTTGGTGTAACTCTAGGATATAACATTTATCTAGATCAAATTATATATCAAAGTTGGGTTTGACGGTGTAGGAATGTAGATTTAAATGTGTGAAGGCAACCTCCAAATGAGATGCATCATTTTCATTCTTCTACATGAACAAAGTGTGAGATAGATGGGAAATGAGATAAACTTGTTTTTATGCTTCGAGTTTGTTTTTCACTTGTGTGAACTTCTTGTAGAGATCAAATAGCACAATTTGATCACTAAGGTACTAGGGAAACCCTAGGGGAGCTTGGTTAAAGATGGAAAATCGCAAATAGGAGAAAGTGGAGAATGGTATGAAATAGGAACCATATTTTTTATTTAGCACACCGATTGTGGTGAAATTATTTCCTTCAAATCATCCTCCAAATTTTTGACCACATACATCATTAATGCATCATTAATACCGGTGAAGTGTCTATGAATTTCTTTCGTTACTAACTAGGGATGTTTATCGAATGTTAAGACTTTGGCAATAATATTCTAGGTGAGAGACAGGTCCCTTGAGTGAACTTGAGCTAATGAGAAAATAGACCATATAAGAATTCATGTGGAACTTATTTGTCGTGTGCACCTGGAGTAGTTGCAGATGTAAGTTATCATTGATTATATGCCCCAATCAATCCAATGCTTTCATGTAGTCACTTTTAGGAGGAAAAGAGTCATCCAATTCTGAAATTCCCTCATACTTGCTTCTCCCATCACCCTACTGGGAGAGTGATTGCATCCAAATATCCTTCACAAAACTTGCATATTGAAAGTGTTTTTGGCATCCTTGAAGGATTTATTCTGTCTTCATCCATGACCCTAATGCAACTCCTTGTAGGTATGCATCCATTTTTTCCCACTCGTGCACAACTTTCTCCTTTGTGATGACCACCATGTTAGGTGATGTCAGGATTTTCATCGCAATTTAGATGGTTATGGGAGCTATGAAATCCATTTTCATACCATTATCAGCTCAAATTGTTCATGTGTCAGGATCATAGTGATGTGAGCGAGCCGAGACCATCTCGGTGCTTTGTATAGACATATGGTGTCCTGGAGCTATAAAACCCCACTTGCGAATAATTGATCTTCGATTTTCCATTTTTCCTTTACCATCACACAAGCTTTTAGATCACTGAAATACATATAGGATATATCACTATCATCTATCGATACTCGGATGAGAAATATTTTTCTTATTTTGTTCATGAAAACTTGAACTTCATGATTACTCAATAGTTACTATGTCTGTGAAGGGCAACTTACTATTTTTAGTAAGTGTTAGAAAATAATTCTCCGAACTCCAACTACAACTACCAACTTGAATGTCCCATTCCCAATATGATCCCTTTCTTAAATCCACCCTCTAGAAAAACTTACTATTTTCAGTAAGTGCCTATGAGACAACTTACTATTTTTAGTAAGTGTGAAAATTCAGCTCTTTCAAACCTCAATTGGATATGACAGCTTGAATTCCTTCTTCTCACTATGTTCCTCTTGCCTTCTGAACTAGTTTTCTATTCTTAGCAGGTGATTATGGGACCAATTAATTTTTTTAGTAACTGTCACAATTTTGACCAAGGTGACCTCTTCGATGATTGTCACATGTAATACCTCTTATGTACTTACCTCTTTCTTTGTAACTTCTTTAGATGATGAATTACCTGAAATAGCAAACTCTCATGTAGATGTCCTACTATTTTTAGTAAGTATGCCTATGGAAATCAAATAACGATGGGATGAATATTTTTGATATATCATGAGAAGAAGTATCCCATTTTGTGGCTTTTCTCTTTGAACATTTCCATAGTTTCATGAAATTGAATTAATTTACACCACTCTCGATGCCGATTCTTTGTGAAGCTTGTTTCTAATAGATGGGGACACCTCATGATTCAATGATTAGTGTTTTCTTCCTTTCAAACCTGTCCCTCATTCTCCTAACCACTTTCTCAGTTCGTTCCTTGATGTCTCCTGACTCGTGAATGTGCCAATTGACTTGAGGAAATGGGGAAACCTTGATCGCCACATATTTAGGATCATACATTTCTATTCCATCATCTTGCAAAATATCCTCATACCAAGAGAACTAGAATTTCCTCATCTCATCAACTTTCATCCTCATGTGATCCTTCTCTCGTACTTTGAATTCATCAACACAGTTTGCCCAATAGTCCTCAATTTGTGGATCACAATGCAAGTTTGGGATATGAAATGTATTTGGATCAACTTGTATGTAAAAATTGGGTCTAGTGGTGTAGGAATGTAGAGTCAAATGTGTGAAGGCATCCTCTAGATGAGATGCATCATTTGCATTCTTACACATGAACATTTTGAGAGAGATGGGAAATGAGATAAACTTATTTTTACGCTTCTAATTTTGTTACTAACCCCTGTGAACTACCTATAGAGCTCAAATAGTATAATTTAGTTACTAAAGTACTTTGGAAAACTTAGGGGTTTACTTGAGGAAATGGGGACACCTTGATCTCTGCATATTTAGGATCATACATTTCTTTTCCATCATCTTGCAAAATATCCTCATACCAAGAGAACTATAATTTCCTCATCTCATCAACTTTCATCCTCATGAGATCCTTCTCTCGTACTTTGAATTCATCAACACGCTTTGCACAATAGTCCTTAATTTGTGGATCACAATGCAAGTTTGGGATATTTAATGTATTTGGATCAACTTGTATGTACAATTTGGGTCCTGTGGTGTAGGAATGTAGAGTCAAATGTGTGAAGGCATCCTCTAGATGAGATGCATCATTTGCATTCTTACAAATGAACATTTTGAGAGAGATGGGAAATGAGATAAACTTATTTTTTCTACTTCTAATTTTTTTTTAAGCTAACCCATGTGAACTACCTACGAGCTCAAATAGTATAATTCAGTTAGTAAAGTACTTTGGAAAACTTAGGGACACATCGTGATTCAATTATTAGTGTTTTCTTCCTTTCGAACCCATCCCTCCTTCTCCTCGACCACTTTCTCATTCCGTTCCTTGATGTCTCCTGACTCGTGAATGTTCCAATTTACTTGAGGAAATGGGGACACCTTGATCATTGCATATTTAGGATAATACATTTCTTTTCCATCATCTTGCAAAATATCCTCATACCAAGAGAACTAGAATTTCCTCATCTCATCAACTTTCATCCTCATGAGATCCTTCTCTCGTACTTTGAATTCATCAACACAGTTTGCACAATAGTCTTCAATTTGTGGATCATAATGCAATTTTTGTGATATTAAATGTATTTGGATTAGCTTGTATGTACAATTTGGGTTTGGTGGTGTAGGAATGTAGAGTCAAATGTGTGAAGGCATCCACTAGATGAGATGCATCATTTGCATTCTTACATGTGAACGTTTTGAGAGAGATGGGAAATGAGATAAACTTATTTTTTCTACTTCTAATTTTGTTGCTAACCCATGTGAACTACCTACATAGCTCAAATAGTATAATTCAGTTAGTAAAGTACTTTGGAAAACTTAGGGAGCTTCATGAAGCTGAAACTTGCAAACATGAGAAAATCGAGAATTATATGAAATAGGAAAATATTTTTTTGATAAGGATGCTGCTTGTGGTGACATCCTTGACTTATAATGACCCTCTAAAGTTCATACAATGTACATCATGAATGCATTAGTCACGTGGGTGAAGTTTTTGTGACTTTTTTCTATGACAAATTGGGGAAGTTTCTTGAACGCTAGGAATTTGGTAGCAATGTTCTAAGTGAGATCTAGTCCCTTGAATGACCTCAAACTAGTGAGAAAATAGACCAAATAAGAATTTATGTGGAACTTATTTGTCATAGGATCCCGAATTTGTTGCACATGTAAGTTGTCACTGATTATCTACCCCCAATAAATTCATTGATTTCCTTTAGTCACTGTTAGGAGGAAAAGAGCTATCTAATCCTTAAATTCCCTCACACTTGCTTCTCCCATCATTGTACTCGAAGAGTTATTATATCCAAATATCCTTCACGAAACCGACATCTTAAAAGTTATTTTGACATCCTTTCTTCATCCATTACCCTAATGTAGCTCCTTATAGGTATGTGCCCATTTTTTCCCACTCATGTACAAATTTCTCCTTTGTGATGACCACCATGTTATTTGATGTCGATTTGGAAGGTTAGTGAGATGAATCTTGAAGCTATGAATTTTATTGTTGTATAATTTTCAGCAATTATTGTTTGTGTGTCGCTAATAGCGATGCGAGTAGGCCAAGACTAGCTCAGTGCTTTGTATGGATATAGGGTGTCCTGCGCAACTACAAATAACCTAGTTGTAATTACTTGATATTCGATCTTCCCTCTTTCCTTCGACATCATGTGAGATTTTAGATCATTTAAATCCATATAAGAGACATCGCTATCATATATATTGTAATTAGAAGTTAAAGGTTGTGTTGGTTTCGTTCCTTAAAATTTCAACTTCATGATTACTCAATACTTACTATGTTTGGGAAGTGAAACTTACTATTTTAAGTAAGTATCATAATATAATTCTCTCAACACCAAATGCATCTCACAACTTGAGTATCCAACTCCCAATACACACCCTTTGTGAAATACGCACTTTCGAACAACTTAGTATTTTTCGTAAGTGCCTATGTGATAACTTAATATTTTTAGTAAGTGTTAAAATTGAGCTCTTTCAAACCTCAATTATATATGATAACTTGAATTCCATATTCTCACTTTGTTACACACACCTTGTGGACCAGTTTTTATTCTTAGTAGGTGCTCATGGGACCACTTACTATTGTTAGTAAGTGTCAATTTTTGAATGAGGTGAATTTTCCAATTATTTTTACGTGTGATACATCGTCTATGCTTACTGCCTTCTTCATAGCTTCTTTAGATGGTGAATTACCCTAAATAGTAGTATCTCATGTAGAAAGGACTGTTATTTTTATTAAGTATGCTTCTAATGACCATATCATTGAGGGATGAAGAATTTTGATAAGGTTTTTCCAGATATCAAACTTCTAAAATTTTGATCCTAATCGTTGCATTGGTTTGTGAGATTTCAAAACTTGAAATTTTTTCACCTGGAAGAAGCCGCAAGAATGACAACCATTAAAGAAGCTTGATGATTACAAGTGTGCTTCTCCTCATTAGATATTTATGAAATTTATACTTCTAATATGGGTTTTTTCCACTTGTTACATAGGTGAAATTTCTTTCTGCAAACCGATCACTTTGGTTAAACGAGTAGTGAGATATATTTTTCGTTTCCTAGAAAAATGGTTTCTTCTTTGCAAAAAAACGTTTGCTAAAAGTGAGAGATCTATTTTTGTGGTTTTTACAAAATCCAAAAATGTTGAAGACAAATTTTTTTATCTCGATCCGTTCCTTGGTTTGCAAGTTACATCAATTTATTAGTGTGACAATCTGAGGCTTTTAGATGAAATAATTCATTTTTTCCTTCGTTCTTCATATCTTCGATCTTATTTTCCTATGATATTTCTATATTTTTAATGCGATAAGGATTTCAGATCTGGCTTAGTATAGCAATGATGGTTTCTATTTTTGGAGAATTTTTTTCATACTTCGAGGGTATGGAGGTGTGGGGAGATGAAACAGAGATGCAAAAATTATTAAGTCTTAGATTTATGCATTCAAAAAAGAAACCACAAGAGTTGGGCATGTTTTTGTGTCCTTGATGTCCCTATGCTAATGGGATGAAAGGGACACAAAATTCCCCATCATGTCTCGTCATGACATTTAGCATGGTATAATTGGCTAAGCATGTGAGTGAGGGAGCTTGAGGGAAGCACCTAGGGGCTAAGTTTCGGGCATATGGAGAACTAGAAGGCACAACTATGAATGAGTTATTTTTTTACATTTATGTCCCATTATCTAAAGGTATTAAATGGACATCGTGCAAGGTTATGACGTTTGGTAAGCATCCATGTAGTGAGAGGAAAGCCTCTAACTAGCTCCCGGGGATGAACTGGAAATGCGGAGGGTTGCGTTCGTGATGTCAAGGATAAAAAGGGCTAGGTGAATTTTCATACCCCTTATACCAATTTTCTAAAGGGATGAAAGGGAAATGAAATCCTTCCAGGATTCTGCGTTGACACCTATCCTCTTCGAAAAAGACTAATTATCAAACTCTTACCTTAAGCCAACTTGCGGCGGCGATAAATCGAGCTTCCGAATGAGTTCGGAGGTGAAATATTAGATGAATCTGATTGGAAAAACTAGGCAATGAGTTGAATTGTGATGTTTTGGAGTTTAAATTCGTATTTTAACACTTCAAAATGACCCCTGTTTTTCTTGGGACCGTTAGTCGCACGTCGAAGAATGAGTTGTATAGGGAAGTGCATGATCTTTCATGATGTCTAATTTTTCAAAAATTTATGGAATTGAAAATAACTTCGATGGGAACTTTTTCATCTCTTCGGTCTTCACAAATCTCCCGAACATTTACTTGAAGTTTATGCACTCTTTCATAGTGTATGCTCCTTTAGGCCCGAAAACCCACTTTCGTTGAATCAACTCCAAAACCTCTGGATATTTCAAAACTCTCTAAAAATTATATGTGGATGTTCTTAGAACTTAAATTCACCTCCATGTTGAATTTTGATCCTCTGTTATGATCTAAAGAAGTGGACTAGTCCTGGAAGGCCAGTTGTACTCCTTCCCAAAACTACTCAAAACTTGGCATTCTTCACAAACTCCTAAAATCACCTAGGGTGCCTAAATTTTATTCTCTAAATCACCTAGAGAAACTAGACAAAAATCCAATTGAGGACCGTTACATGGATTGAGTCATGCGTGGTGTTAAGGATGGGTAGACCTTGGGTGTCTTGGAAAGGTAAAATTTGAAAAATTTGACACAGAGGTATCGTTGTCATGCTTGGAAATTGACAATTTTTATTTGTTGCACATTTTCATGATAACATTCCACCACACCAATAATAGATGCTTTTAGTCAAAACACAAGTCTACAAATTTCTTATTTTTGTTTATGTTGCACGTAAAACATGTATATCGAATGTTTAGTTACTTTAAAACACCACGCGAAGGTCTCCACATATGTTACATGTCACTACCAAGGAGAAAAAAATACCACATTCCAAGCGCTTCTTATGATGCTCCATACCAATGTCAAGATTTTATGGGTTTTGCAAATGGAAATATTCCTAGGTCTTCCAATCACACTCTAAAATGCTTCAAATGCCAAAAAAATTCTGCATAGTCAAACACCAAGAAAAATCTAATTTCCATGCATGAATGCTATCAAATAAAAAAGAACTTGAGAAACAAAACTCCAATCGAGATTTGAGAAAAGCAGACTTTGATTTCCATGCATCACTTTGATACCAATGCTGGATATTTAAAGAAGAGAAGAATTTTTTTATTGAATGCTAAAACAAAACATAGAAAACACATATACACAGGTCAAGTAGGTTGAAGGTGGATAAACCATTGACCAATTACATTCCATCTTTGGCATAACCAACCAATTAAATATACAACAATAAAACAAAAATGTAATAAATATTATTTATGCTAATAGGAGCTAGATAGGATTACATGAGGCATTAGTGTCCGGGAAAGGTGTGAATATTTAGTTCTTTTAGTGACTTATCATGTCACCTTCACTTCACTCTATGTCTCTTCTCGATTTGTTGTAGGGTTCTTTTGTCTAAGTTGTACCTGCAAAAAAACCATAGCTACCTAAACAAGCCTCAAGAAAATATTAGATGGAATAAAGGATGCATATGATTGAGGCGAGCTAACTTCAGTGGTCACCCAAATTTTATTTTCTCTAAGCATTGCAAAAATTTTAATACTCAATGTAGTTCTTGTGTGTGTGTGTGTGTAAATAGAAAATGTGTATTTTAAAATTAGGTTGCACTTATCTAGAAATCATACCAAGATAACAAGCTACAACTAATTTTCTCAAAGATGATGTCCTACAAAATTCAATTTTTTTCTCTCTATATAGAAAGTAACACATCCCAAATCTAATTATTAATTTTCTCTTTTTGTCCAAGTAGTATATTGAAATTAATAGCCCGATTTCCACTTTAGAATATTTAGTAAGTTAGGTAAATATATGATTCCTTTGTTTGAACTTTTACATTAAGAACACTAGAATTTGAACCATAATGATAAATAAAAGTTTATAAAAATATTCAAGTAAGTGATGTGTAACTTAAAAATGTACAACCCAATTGGAAGGATAGAAGCACCAAAAGGGGGACAATCACGTTTGTCCCCTATTGGGTGCTAATTGTTGAAATATTCTAGAGATAAATCAGAAAATGGTTAGCTGAGTAACACATTTTGATATGTCCAAAATTTAATTCATAATTCAAAAAAATAAGAGGATAAAATAATGGGAAGAGAAAAAAATGTCAAAGTAAATAAAAACAAGTGTTATTATTGTCTAGTTTCCTTACTTAGGAATAATACATATAATAACATACTAGAGGCATAATGTAATAGTGATAAGTGCATATTTTTGTGTTTATATTTTCCCCAATTTAAGTTGGTGAATGAAAATTTTCTAACATAAAGTAGATAGGAAGATTATACCCTATCGATAGCCAAAGAAGGTAGTAATCAACAGCAGTGATGGATGGAGATTGTGTGTTCTTACGAAGAGAGATTGTAGGGTGTGTATTGTGAGTATAATATGGGATAAGAAACCTATGGGTGAATTGAGTGAAGAGTGAAATTGATACCTATGTTTGTAGTTAAATATCTCCTTTTCTTGTGTGTCTTGTGTTTGAGATTTCTCCTTATTCCATTTGTGTTACCTATTTTTCGTGGTAAGAATAAACCTAAAAAATAATAAAACTATAGTCAATTATCATAGTATATAACATAGAAATTTAACTTAGATAAATCATAACTCTATGTATGTGCTAAAAAAAAGTGAATCAAGGATATAGTACACCTAAATGAGAAGAGAAAAATATCAAAATGTCTCTATGTATTTTTACATTGGATAACTCTCACTAGAAATGGTTTGGAAGGGTCGAGAGTGAAAAATTTCAATACTTATGTGAATACTATGAGGATTTAGGCATCCTATTGCTAGAGGAAGAGTGTTAGGAGATATTTCATCTTCTACCTCAATTCATCACCCTTCCCAAGGCTAACTCGCCATTTGTAGATGTTTACTAACCCAATACTAACTTTTCATATATGGAACTTGATTATAGGAATATTGTTGTCCTTATATATGCCCTAGGTATGATTATTTATTATATATTTATAGGAAAATATGAACAAAGAAAGAATACTAATTAGTTATCTTGACAAAAGTATGAAAAAATCCATTAATTTTACTCCTTTGTACTGGATAGTAAGTTGGGGCTGAATTGCTTTTTGCTAGATCCTATGTAAACCTTTCACCGAGGAGATATAGCATTAGTAAAATTCCTATTTATTCCCTAGGACAATAACAACCAGGTGGGAAACTAATGCGCAACATTACTATCTAATTTAGGAACTTTTTTCCCTCGGTTTTATTACCCAAGTCTTATTGTTAACCATTGTTGAGTCCTTATTATGTCCAACTCTCTTCTACACAATTTTTTTCTTGGCTTCCAAACTTCTAAGAGGGTGAAGTAATAACCCAATGGTTACCCCTAATCATTAGGGCGTGTGAGATGAATAAATGTGAGATCCGAAACAAATGAGAGGTTTCTACGATGATGTGCACATACAAATAAGGTTTCATGCAAGTGGGAATAAGGAATGTACATAGAACAACCATGTCTCATGAAATACAAGGTAAAAAAAACTATCATGAAGTGTTAGTTATAAAAAACATGAAATAATTTAATAGGAAGAAATCAAACATGAAAATATATACATTAATAGGATAATATTGGAGCTGGTGGAAAATATGGGACTCCAATCAAGCAAGCCAATTGAGGCCTTCAAGGAAATACAAAAAAATAATAAATCATAGTGCACATCATAAAACAATGACAAACATGTCACACTTATTGAATACAAGACACGATAAAAGAAGGTAACCATTTCTAGAAGTAATCGTCTGATATAAATACAACACATGAAACACCCATTAACATGTTAGGGGATCGATGAATAATATGTCACAAAGATGTAAATATGAATAAAATATACATGAAAGTAGTATATATTACAATGATAATATGTGATATTTAATTTATGGGAGATAGATACCCATAGGAGCCTCGGTGGGATTGGTAAAGAACATTTTCAAGAATCTTGCATTGTGTGATACTTTGTGTATAGCTGCATTCACCTCAAAGTAACATGTGAACGTGCATGTGTATATATTAAAGGATAGAAAATAATATGACTCAATCTAACATAAAAGGAAAAATGTAACATGGAATATTATAAGCAAGGAAAGATACATCCAACCAAAATCTAAGCTAATATTTTTGTAGTTTTTGTAAATATTTGAAATTTTTGTATTAATGGTATCCGAGAACCTATGACTAGGAAGGGAATAAATGTTTCCCCTATTGTGAATGTGTGTAAAGTAAGATTCATATAGATAAGTGTTCTGTAAAAGTTATGTTTTAACCAAAACAAGATTGTATCATTGAATAGAAAGGGTAACACAAGAGCTACCATATAAAAGTGTCAACATAGTGCGGGAGAACCATATAACATCCAAGGTTCCAACTACATGAGTAAAGAATCGTAATTTCATAAAAATAAGAGTTTGTGTATTAGGATCAAGAAGAAAAGGGGAATACTGTAAGCAATAAGTGTAAATTGGGAAGATAAGAAGCATTATAAATGTATGTAATAGCCAATATTATTATATAATAAACTATAGACATAAATTTTGAAAAAGGGGTATTGATTTCCCACACTGATGTAATAAGATGCGGTATAACATATGAGTAAGGCATAGAAGTTTGAAAATTTTCTTGAGTTAATAAAATCAAGAATAATTATAAAATTAGAACACTATGTTATTACTTTTGGTGAGGAGAGTGCGAATGTTATATAACATTGGAGTAAGTAATTATATGAACATTATAATTTTATAAATATTTATTCCAAGAAACATATTCTAAATCCATTGTCATGGTGACATTGTGAAGGGAGTATGAGTGTCTCAAAGCACCTTAGGTATTGTAAACATATCAACCATCTTAGGGGACAAATCCCAAGATGTAGGTAAGTGTGAATCAATATGCATTAAGGATCAAGTATCGTGTGGATGAGAGCGAGACATTATAGGAGGAGTATTATGGGCACCAAGAGAAATTTCATCATGTAAATAAGTAGCATTATATTCAATCACTATATAGGAGGCAGATATGAGAGAAGAATGTGGAGTGAAGTACTCTACACACACTTATTTTATTATGAAGAAGTACGTACATTATATAGGAGAAATAATCAACTACATTCCCCTAAACTGAAGGAGGAATATTTGGATGAAGGAGAGAGAATAATGGAATACACCAAGGAAGAGAAAATAAAGGGATAAAAATAGAAAAAACACTCCTAAAATATGAACTATGCAACGTATGCTAACATTCCCCCCCTTATTACATTATTCTTGCAAATGTGACCCCTAAAAAGTTCAAATTTCACTTTTCCAAGAGATTTAGTGAGAATGTCAGCAACTTATGCTTCAATAGGACAATATTGGAGCTGAATTTGATGGTTCAAGATGTGATCTCGAATGAAATGGAAGTCAATTTCAATATGCTTTGTTTGTTCATGAAAGACCAGATTCTGCACAAGCTTCAACACACTCTAATTGTCGCAATAGAGAATAAGTGACTGTTTTAAGGAATTCCCAAGTCATACAAAATGTGTTGTATCCATATCACTTCGCACACAAATCCTCATGCTATGTGATATTATACCTCTGTGGATGAGATAGAAATAACATTCTACTTCTTTCTTATCCATGAGATAGGTCCAGATCTAAGATGAAATATGTATCCTGTAGTTGACTTCCTATCATTAATGATTCGGCATGGTCCGAGTCGATGTATCCCTATAAGAAGAATTGATCATTCTTCCTATATTCAAGAACATAATTAGTTGTTCCATGGAGATATCTCAAAACATGCTTTCTACATTCCAGTGACATTTCTTTGGCTCCTGCATGAACTCGGAAAGATAGTTGACACTATAGCATAGAGATCAGTCTCAGTATATGTCAAATAGATGAGCCCTCCAACAAATTTCCTATAGAGAGTAGCATATACTTGAGGTGAGTCCTAGAATCTTGAAAGTTGCAAGCCTTTTTCCATGGGAGTGGATATAGGTTTACAATTAGACATTCTATACTTTTCCAGGAGTGTCTTAGCGTACTTTGTTTGGGAGACAAAAATGTGATGCTCCTTTTGCCATATTTCCAAGCCAAGACAGTAATGTAGTAGCCCCAAATTTGTCATGTCAAAGGTTCTTTTGAGATCATTCTTTACAATATCAACCTGATCTTCTAAACTGTCAGTGATCACAAGATCATCTACATATACAACAAGAATGAAAATTTCTTTTCCTACCTTCTTTATATACAAATTCAAATCTAAGGGGCTAAGACTGAACCCATGTTGCAAAAGGTGATTTTTGATCTTGATATACCATGTCATGGGAGCTTGTTTCAGTCTGTAAAGTGATTTCATGAGATGACATACCTTCTTAGGTTGCTCTTCATCAACAAATCCTTTAGGTTCAGTCATGTATACTTATTCTTTGAGATCACCATTTAGGAAAGCACTCTTGACATGCATTTGTTGAAGTCTCCACCCTTTACGTGTTGCAAGTGTGCAAACTACTTTGATGGTCTTCATCTTCACAATGGGTGCAAAGGTTTCTTCATAGTCGATGCCCTCTTTCTGAGCATATCCTTTTGCTACAACTCATGCTTTATGTTTGTCGATGGATCCATCCACCGTATATTTTGTCTTCGAAATTCATTTGCATCCTATTGGTTTCTTTCTAGTAGGTAGATCGACAAGTTCCCATGTCCGATTTTTCATGAGTGAGTCATATTCTGTATCCATGGCTTCCTTCCACTGAGGTTGACTGAGTGCTTCATGAACATTATCTAGCTTAGAGCTATTCATCAATGAACTCATGGGTGCAAAGTTTACCTCATTACTTGTTTGACTCCTTATTTTGACACCGGATGATGTATCTGGGAGTTGTTGCAAATGTGAGTCCTTGATAGTGCTTTGTACTGACTTCGGATGAGAACTTGGCTGCTTTAAAGAAGAAATTTGTCGTTGCCATGTGGATTGATGTGGAGTCACATTCTCCAGTTCTCCAAGGTCAAAAATAGTTCTCCTGGTAGCTTTTCTTTTCTCTAAGTAGTCTACTTTGGCTCATCATCCGATTCGAGACTAATCAATGAGATGTGGTTGGAAGTGGATCTTCTGATACTATCTAGTCAAAGGATGACTCATCACAAACCACGTCCCAAATCTTGTATATTTTCTTTGTCTTAGGATCCATGAGATGGTATGCCTTTAAGGTAGTATTGTAACCAAGAAGGATACACGGGAGTGTTTTTGGCTCAACTTTCTTTCTCTTCTAAGTTGGGACATGCATGTATGTTGTGTAACCAAATACTTGCAAATGAGAAATTGATGGATTTCTACCACTCCATACCTCTTCTGGCATTTTATTCTGTAGAATCTTTGTCGGTTCCTTGTTGAGTAGATATACATTTTTCTCGTACTTCTTCAGCCGAATAGTGTTTTCGTAGCTTTGTCATTTGTTGTTAGCATGTAGTGAGCCATCTCCATCACTATGCGATTGTGACACTCAACAATGCCATTTTTCTGGGGTGTGTAGGGAGTAGTCGGTCTTTGCTTAATTCCTTGTTGGTTTAGGAAGGCCAAGAACTTCTTTGATGTGAATTCCTCCCCTCAACTCAAAGCGAGTAGAAGAAGTGGTTGTCCGAGTCTTTGACAACATGATGATAGAATTTTTGCAAATGTTGAAGAGCCTCACTTTTCTTTTTTAGGAAATATACCCACATCTTGCGAGAGTGGTCATCCACGAATAGTTAGAAGTACTTGTATCCTAAAAATGAAGTAGGCAATGGGCCATTTAGATTGGTATGAACTACCTCCGAACACTTCTTGGCATGGAAGGTGCTCACTTGAAATAGATCTCTGTGTTGTTTTCCTGCAAGACAACCAAGGAAAATAGGTAAGGAACTGGACAATTTTGGTAGTCCATGGACCATTGATTTTGAACTCATCTGGTGCAATGAACTGACCCACAAGTGTCCATATCTAAACTGCCATAAGGCAATTGATTCTATTGTTGAAGCAAATAAAGCTACTAGAGAAGATGAAATAGTATCTAAAGCAAATAACTTATCTTTTACAAAAGCTTTAGCAAGAACCGTACCTTATCGAGAGAGATTGATCATGATTTAATGCCATTTTGAACAAGAAATTTGACCTTAAGGTGATGATTCAAGAGCTGATTGACCGACAAGAGGTTGCTAGTCAAGCAAGGAACATATACTACCTTTGTAAGTGTACATTTTCGTGGGCCCAAAGGAATGGTAACATTCCCTGTTATTTTTTCAATGTACTCTTTGTCATCCACTATCTGAACTCAATCTCGAGTTGGTTCTATTGTAAATATATCCCCGGGTAGATATAGACAAGCGAGAATAATATGGAATCAAAGAAACATAAAGCTCGATGTTTGTTGCGCCAAGGTGCAGTTAAGGGCGCACAACAAAGGATGTCGACATGAAAATGGATGCGCCAAGGTGCGCAGTTAAGGGCGCACAAAGCAAAGGATGTCGACACGAAAATGGATGCGCCAAGGCATAGGTTAAGGGCGCACAGCAAAGGATGTCGACACAAAAATGGATGCGCCAAGGCACAGTTAAGGGTGCACAACAAAGGATGTCGACAAAAAATGGATGCGCCAAGGCATAGGTTAAGGGCGCACAACAAAGGATGTCGACACGAAAATGGATGCGCCAAGGTGCAGGTTAAGGGCGCACAACAAAGGATGTCGACACGGAAATGGATGCACCGAGGCGCAGTTAAGCGCACATAGCAAAGGATGTCAACAAAAATGGATGCGCCCCCTCGTGCCTAAGATGCACATCAAAGAATGTCGACATAAAATGGATGCGCCACCAAGCAGTTTAAGGCGCATATCAAAGAATGTCGACACAAAATGGATGCACCAAGGCATAGGTTAAGGGCGCATAGCAAAGGATGTCGACACAAAAATGGATGCCAATGCTGAGGCACAAAGTTAAGGGTGCATAACAAAGGATGTCGACATGAAAATGGATGTGCCAATGTGTAGGTTAAGGGCACATGCAAAGGATGTCGACATGAAAATGGATGCGCCAAGTGGATGCACAGGTTAAGGGCACACAGCAAAGGATGTCGACATGAAAATGGATGCGCCAAGGCGCAGGTTAAGGGTGCATAGCAAAGGATGTCAACACAAAAATGGATGTGCCAAGGTGTAAGATAAGGGTGCATAAAAAAGGATGTCGACACGAAAATGGATGCGCTAAGGTGCAAGAAAAAGAGTGTCGACATGTAATTTTCAGCACCTATGGTGAATCTTCTGGGAGGCACAACATTTTGAGCGCTGACAGGAAGTAGACCCTGACCCAGATATTCAGATGGCCATAACTTTTCACGGGGGCTTAGATTAATGCAAGGTTGGATATCTTTAATTGGGTGAGAACAAATTCTTAAAAATGCAAAATACAATTCGCCACTTTTTGGTTTGCTAAGGCTCTCATCTACCGTCATAATGAAATGAATTAAATGCAATCTGGAGGTGGTTGGGGTAGATTTGAAATTCCTATCTCTCTTCCCTCTCTCATTCTTCCTATAAATTGTAAGGAGGATTCTTTCTAAAGGTTGGAAATTCTTGTTTTGCCCTCGCTTCTTCTCTTTGGCGGTGAATTTGTGGAGTTCAAACCTCCCATCTAAAACTGTAATGCAACTTTTCCTCTTGGCATTTTGTAGTGTGTTGTATCATCTTTGGAGCAAATAATGCATGTCTGTGGATGATTCTCAACCCTCTCTGTATTCATTTGCATCCTGTTAATCTTTCACTACAAATCTAGTTATTTGTGCATGATCTTGCATTACATTTTAATGGTTTGTGTTTATTGGCAAGACAAGTGTTCTTCATTCCTCGGTGCATCACCTTTATTAGTTTAGGTTTATTTTTATGCATCTTCTTACCCTGTCTCCTTGGCAAGTTAGATTAGGTTTTTGAGTAAACCCTCTGCATTTTTATGTGTGCATCTGAACAGAGGAATAGGAACCGGCCTTCATCCAGAGAGCTTTTCCGATTTCACAAGGTCCCACACTTGGGAAAAGCTCCATGTTATGCAATCACACTGAGAGTCTCAACCCATCGAGTTGCGCAGATCTTCGGGGAGTGCTTTGTGATACGCCATCAATAGGTTATTCATGTAGTGAATCAAACAACTTCTTGTCACCGACATATGCTTGATTGCACTTTGCAGTCTATCAACTAGAATTTATTCGTGGGTTGAAAAGTTTGAGAGATGAGTACAAGGTTCTTACCACAATGGGATCCTTCTGATGTATCCTCATTAGATTCATCATATTCTTGGGCTGCGAGATGTCCCTTCTATTTTCTCCAGTAGGGACGTCATTTGGACTTTTGAAAATTTTTGTGCCTGAATGTGCTTATATGGCTTGAAGACCCCTGTTTCAAGCTATTATGCCAGCAAGAAGGATCAGTTTCATGAGAATTGGTTACTGTAAATGTGACACCATCTCTTTGAGTTTTGATCTTTCTGTTGTTGTTTTGGTTACGCTTGAGTTTCCTTCTCTGGGAACCTTCGATTCTTCTAGCCACGGTAAGGCTTTGAGAACAAGGATTTATCCTGGGACTCCTTATGGGATGAAGTGATGGCCTCTTCCCCTTGTAGAAAATTCACAAGCTATTCGAATGTCATAGTTTTTTTAGACACATTCAGTGTCCTAACGAACACTCAGAATTGAGAAGGGAGTGCTCTCAAGGTGATTGCAATGATAAGTTTATCATCCACCATTTCATCGAGCGCTAATAACTCTGATCTTAGCTCAACCATGGGACATAAGAACTCCTCCACTTTCTCATCTGACCCCATAGAGAGGGTGTGCAACTTTGAATGAAGATGAAGTATCTTTGTTTGATTTTTGGCTTCATAAATGGTTGCCAACTTGTCCCCGGCCTCCTTGGGGTTTCTCTCGCATTCTAAACATGCGGTTGCACATCATCACTGATACTGAGCATTATCAACATCAATGATTTAGCACTATCCATTTCATATTTTATTAGTTCATCGGTGGTAGTGGGAGCATACAGACTCTCGTGAAAATTCCCCATAATCCTTCAAACTAAAGGATTTTCTTCATTTTTTTATTCTACGCCACAAAATTGGACCCTTTGAGTAATTGAGCATCAGACAGAAGTTACTTCGGAGTAGACATAATAATAAAAAGAATATTTATTTATTTATTTCAAGATTTATTACAAATTTGACTCACTGATGAGAATTATTGGCTCGTATATGCTCGCAATATTCGCGTGCTATGAGACAGTGATGCTTTGTAGGGTGATCTTCTTCAAATCACATCAAAGATCGTACCCTAGACTTCTAATTTTTCCCGTACTCATTTTGCTTAGTAGCTGACGTCAAAAGAAAGTATTCAAGAATTCCTTCTCCAACTAGCTTGTAAAATGCTAGATTGTAAGTATTCTAAAGCTCATTTAACAAAGCAAAGTAGAACCCGGGGCTCTCAGGAGCTTCTTCATGGTGTTCTCTAATTAGCGAGTTGATATTTCGGCTTTTAGCTGTGGCAATTGTGTTATTGACACGCTCCATCAAATTGTCTACACTTGACATTCGACGAAGTGTTGTATGATCTACTTCTTGTCCTTCGTTGTCTTGGTGGAAAGGCTATGAGAGAGATGCTTCTTTGCCAGAAAATATTTTTTTTTATTTAGCCAGGCTTTGTGTTCCATGTCCTTGGAATCACAAGCTACTTCACGCAGCAGCAACAAATTTCCTTCTCCTTTCCAAGACGCTAGAGTTACTCCACAAGGTGAATGATTGATTTCCTCCATGCAACAAGCTTTCAAGCTACTCCACTCAACCTTCAACCATGAAATACCAATTCATAGAAATTGACAAGGAATGCACTTCCACGCAGGTTTCTACACAGGTAGATGTTCTCAACATCCACGCACTTATTTCCATGCCTCAGTTCTAGTATTGGCTGAAATTATAATTCCACATGTCCATATAATAATATCAACCACGTTAAAATTGTTGGTGTAATCTTTTTTTTCAGGTCACGCTGAGCTTTTGTATTGAAATTCTGGCATTCCACGCAGCTTTTCAAGTAGCAACTTTATATTAAAAAAACAACACTAAAAGACTTTCCACATAGAAAGGTTACGAATTCTTCCACGTATGTAGGTGAATGTCTCTCCTTGTCTTTTCATGTAGATCTTGTTTTGTATTTGCTGCAGTACATAAGACAAAAGACATAAAAAACAAGTGGATTCTTCCACGTTTTTTTCCTTTCACGCAGCACCAGGACTCCTTCCATGTAGCAGCAGCAGTTAGCAGACTAATTTTATACTTCCATGCACATTCTAGTGGCTTCAAGCCGCTCCAATTCCTCCACACGGGTTTCAAAGCAGGTGTCAAAACAAGAGAAAATGCAGTCGGGCAAAGAAAAAGACAAGAAAAAAAAATGGCAGCCATTGTTTCCTTGTTTGCTTCTATTTTCCACAGGCTAGAGGACTATTTGCTACTCTGATACCAAAAATGTAGGAGGCAAATAGGAGAGAAGAATGTGGAGTGAAGTACTCTACACACACTTATTTTATTATGAAGAAGTACGTACATTATATAGGAGAAATAATCAACTACATTCCCCTAAACTGAAGGAGGAATATTTGGATGAAGGAGAGAGAATAATGGAATATACCAAGGAAGAGAAAATAAAGGGATAAAAATAGAACAAACACTACTAAAATATGAACTATGCAACATATTCTAACAATCACTAGAGGATAATAATGTATAATTTAAGTAGTGTCATCATGATAATATATGAGAGAGATGTCAAAACTACTAGTGACATGAGGTGTGGAATTTATTACATCATTATCCATGTAAGAAGGTGTTGTAAGGGCATTGTGTGGGATTGCATGCATAGTATGTAACTAAGGAAAAACTAGAAGGGTATTATGATTGAGATTATTAGGCATAATGTGACATAGAAAATAAAGCGTGAAATTTCCTATAATAATAGGTAGAGTAAATTTTCCCAACACTCACTTAAGTGTATTATCAAAACCATGAATACATATATTATATGATGTTAAAATGACAACATAGATTCTTATTTGATAGTGAAAAAGGATATTATATATTTAGACCAAATCTATATCAAGTAAGGCATGTCTAAAAAGAACATTTTGAATATGAACCCAAATATGCAATGCGGGAGCATTTTTAACAATTGTACAATATGCCATAAAAGAATTTTACACAAAAATCTAGGAAGACAAGTATATTTGTATTTAAAAAGAAGTAGAGAAAAAGCTATCATAAATTGAATACATCAATCATATTGCAAAATAAGATTTGAATTGTACAAAAAGTGGTTTTCTTGAATCGAATTATGTATAGTAAAAATGCTAAAGGTTTTTCTCAAATGTCTATATTTTTCAAATTATACCTTAGTTACTAAAACAATTTAAATTTGAATTTCCAATTTTTATCTAAACGTTATGGAAAACAAATGAGGTTTTCATTGAATAGGTAAAAATAAAAATTAACCTCAAAAGAATTTGAAAATAGAGTCTTTATGCTTAAGATATGAAATAAAAGGTGATATAAAATTAGTAGCCATAGAAAGTCAACAAAAGGGTAGGAAAAACTATGAAACCCTAGGGAAATTTTTACACATCAGATTTAAGGATTATGACAGATTAAAAGCAAGTGTGAATCTAAAGATAATTTGTAGATGTGAACCCTAATGAAACTAGATTTTGGGTTTAGAGTAGAATAGATCTAATAAAGAGAATGTAAGAATCAGTTCACAAAATTATTTGACAAAATACTAATCTTAATTAGAGTATTAGACCAAATCATAAATATAAGACACAAAGGTGCAATATATCAACATAGAGTGATAAGAAAGTGTAATCAATAAGCTTAGATAAGGGTAAATTAGTTGATATTTGTATGTATAGACTAAATCTAGGCTGGAAAGATGATGGAAAAGGTTTGATTTGGACTTTATTTTCTTCGTATAAACAATAATAATCATAAGGTATGCAAGACCTTATCATCCAGTTGAGACGAGATCACTTGGGGTGCTAGTGGTTAAAATGGGAACTAGTGTCATAATAAGGTATGCAGATTTGGTTCTTTCAATGACTCATAATATTCCCTTCTCTTCACTTTATGTCACATCTACTTGGTAGTAGGGTTATTATGACACACTTATACCTACAAAACAAACCCTAACTACCTATACAAGACTCAAACATACATTGATCGAATAAAAGATACATATATACTTGATTAATACCGACCTTGGTGGTCACCCCAATGTGATTGTCACTGATCATTGCACTACAATTCAGACTCAATGTTGATCTAGTCTGTGTCGTGAAAATTATGTCCCTTGAAGATAGGTTTCCCTTGTGCAAATTACAAGAAGATAGCAAGATAAAAATAAATTACTGCAATGTTGATGTGTGCTATGGAATTAATAAGTTACACTTTGCATGTAGTGAATAATCCAGCCCAAATACAAGCATTAAGTTACTATTTTTACCCATGTAGTAGATATAAAGTAATAACCCAATTTTCCTATTTATGATAGTTTGTAAGTTGTGTATATATATGATTCCTTTTATGAAGTTTGATATTAAGAATACTAGAATCCGACCCACAAAGTGATATACACAAGTTTATAAAAAGATGAGCAAGCATCAGAACTTATAATGTAAAAACCAATTGAGAGGATAGACTTTCAAATAGGTGTACTATAACATCAGCTAATCCTCTCCCTTACAGGTGATGATGTTTGATAGAATCTATAGATAAATGATAACATGATTATATGAGTAACAAGATAATTTAAGAAAAGTAGAGTATGAAAGAATTGAAAAGAAAACATTTTCAAAGTAATTTTTTTATCAATCTCTATTTTTCTCACATAAAAATCATACATATAACGACATACTAGAGGTGTAATGTAAAAAAATGATTCCATCTTTATGTCTACATCACCCTAATATTAAAATTTCTAGAGGGTCCCTAATCTTTGTTATAAAAAGACACTAGGATCTATTCCTTACTTCTCTAAATTGAACTTATATGATGTATTTTCTCAAGGGTTTAATAATTTCACACACAAAAAAACCTCTATAAACTCTTTTATTTAATTATGACTATTTCAACCACACATTTTAAAGGAATTATGTTTGTACAAGAATTCACTTCCAGATTAATGGGTCAAAATTAAGTTTTGTACTCACAAAATGTTTCAATACATCCTTGTACGTATGTATAGAAAGCACAAAATTTTAGTAGATGGATGTTAGTTATGTGATGAAATGACATATCAAGGCATCTTTTCATGGAATATAATGATTGCAACTTATAGAGGACATGGTCATCCTCAAGATCAATTCATATTATTTCACCAAATACAATGATTGTGTTCCTAACCCAATTAATTCATTGTTTCTAGTAGACTACCAACATGTGCCAAAATAATAGTTTCATAATAGGGTATAGACATCGATAAAAATCATAATAGAATGTTTTTTTGTTAGATGTTGCAGTTGTAGGTGCCTTGGTTGATATGACTCAAAAATGTGTAAAAATACATAAGGCATGTGAATTGTTTCAAAAATTTCCTTAGAGAGTTATCTTCTCATGGAAAACAATGATTTCAATATAAAGGGTACTAGAAATTTTATTTAATATACCTCAAAATAATGTCATCTTGTATATTGATTTTAATTTGGGTCACTTACACTATAAATTTAAACTACATTCACACCAAACCAACATATAACACTAGTTTTCTTGGTAAGTAAGTTACATTCTTTTGACTTGGTAGCACCAAACCCATAGGGCATGCTAAGGAACTTACTAAATGTTGACTTTTTATTTTGGAAAAGGGGAAAAAGAGGGTTTTAAATGGGACCCCCCTGCAAAGTTACAAAAGGGTCTAACAATCCAAATATATCCATGAACAAACAAAAACCTTCATGACATTCCTTTATTTGGGTGACCAATCATGACCTTCAAACTACTTTACAGGGATCAAGCATGCTCAATAACCTTATGAGAGGGTAAATATACATACCTTCAATTGTTCAGTAAATTTTCAACATGGATAAGAAAATATCTACATGTGGAGAGATACCTATAAAATCCTACCATGTTTCCTTCTAATGGCACATGTATCCTAGAAGCCTAAAGGAGACACATAAATCTTGTTTGATAACTTAAAACACTATCAATTCATCATAAAATCCTATTGTGATTCCTTCAAACAATACATGTCTCCTAGAATCTTAGGGGAGACACACAAAGAATGTTTGATCACTTCAAACAATATGAAGTCATTAGAGGAACTTGATGACTCAATATTCTCTCTTCTTGTCCTTAAAACCATCTCAAACTTGTTGGATGCACTTTTGTATGTGATAATTCCATTTCCCATGTCTTCATCCTATAATTGAACTCTTGAAAAACATACATGATACACCTCATTTACTTGTTCTACAATAACTAGAGGTAATAGTTCTATATGGCTAGTCTTAGGCATGTTTCCTTCCTTCTTCGCTTGATCCAAATTTTTTGATACCTTTCTTGTACTATAATTTCCTATGATCATTCTTGTTTTTTCTCATCTCTACCGTCTTCACACATTGTATTATTGTCATTCTTTACTTCATTTGACCAAGAATTACACTCCTTAGCCTTGTATATGTAGTTCACATCCTTATTTCAAGTGACTCTCTCGTATATGTATGACGTGGACTCATTCATAGGATTAGTGTTCATGTTCAATACCTCTTAACCCACCCTTTAAATTGATGAGGTATTCTATTGTATCTAGGATGTTCCTTTTGATATCAATGCTTAGCAAAGTGTCCTTGTTCATTGCAGTTGTAACACACAAAAAACATTTTTTCTACTAGATTGTTGTAAACTACATTTACAAAACTAATTATTAGCTTTAAGACTATGACATTTACTAGAAAATTTACCAACCTTATTGCAATTCAAGAATACTATGTTGTGGATAAATCTTGGGTACTCTTCTCTCCGTAACTCGACTAGATGGTTCATCTAAGCAATATTTGGTAGTTTGTACGTTTTCTTACCATTTGAAGACAACTACACTTTTTTATTTCTAATCTGCTTTTATCTCTCCATGGATGTTCATCTATGACACGATTCCTACATTCATTAGATCCATGCCCAAAATAATGAAAAGTATAGAAATAGTCATTAAAGGTTCTTTCATACATGGATGTGCTTTGGGTTGCCTTACTTTTTAGGACTGCTTGAGTTTTTCTCCTAGGTCACTTATATGGTTGTTCGTCTAATTGGAACTTCCTTATCATCTTCATAATTTTCTATAGAATCTCCTTTGAATCATACACCTGTGTTGTAACCTATTGCTCTTTGATTCTCTAAGAGTCCATAAAGATCTTTTGCTCCTTTTCAAGCTCTCTATACATCTTAAGTCTATTGTTTTCATCTTCTAGTTCAGCCATCAATGTTATCAATTCTTATTCATGTATAAGGAAATCATCTTCTTTAGCTTTCACGGATTTTTACACACTTTCAAACATAGATTCCATTTGTTTGATGGATTGACCATGTTTAACTTACCTGTACTTGATTTCATTTTTCAATCCATCAATCACGGCCTTAAAGAATCTCAAAATTTATTATATGAATTGCTTTAACTAGTTTTCACATGTTTGTGTTTCAGGGGATCTCTTCTAGGCTATCAAACATGTTCCAAGACAACGTATGCTAGATACAATTTTTAGAAATCACAAGCATTATGAGGGAGGAGTGAATTAGTGCATCTCAAAAAATTGAGAACATTTCATAAAACTCAGTAAGCTATTCATTATTAATGAAATTTTTTCATAAGAGAACAAAGACATACAAAAAAAAACCAAATAACTTTCAAGCACACTAGTGACAAAACCTTAATGTGGGAAATCCGTAAAGTGAGAAAACCCAATGAAATAAATACACTAGTGTGGAAACGTTACGTATAAATATTATATAGATTTAAATTTGTTGATTATTCACTCAACTTGAAGCACCCACTAAAAAATTTAACCATGCAACCACTTGATCTTTAACAAGCTCCTACTTGCATGGAAGCTCCAACACTTGAAATTTGTTAAAGCACCCATTGACCTTATATAAGCTACAAATTATAAGGAATATTTAACTCCCTATTTTATAAGCAACAAATTAGAATTATAATAATGTTTTTATCACTCTCATATATTTTTCTTACACAACAAATTGTGACCTCTAAATCATCTCTTATCTCTTCACTCTTCACCTCTCATGATCACCTAGATTCACCTCTTTTATGATCTTCTTCATCTACATAAAAAGGAATTCATAGAAGACTACTTTCACATAGAAATTTATTCATCTAATCTCCTTAGATAATTCACACAAGATCATGTTATTTCATGCATACATGCTGCTGCAAATATTGCAGTCATGAAGGCTTATTACATACTCCTTAATTCACTTTAGTTTTCAAGTGAATTTGCTACACCAAAACATAGTATTTAAAAAATAATTTTCATGCACACTTAGGTACACAAATAAATGAGAATGAGATATATTTACTCTTCACATTTTGACCCCTTAAACTAATTTTTTATTCAATTCGAACCAAAAGTGGAGAATGACATCATAAAAAACTACCATAAATGACATCATTACATATGCAAAAGGTAAGTTACATTTTCTAATCATCCTTGCACTTGTTATGACACCTATTACTCCTATGGTGGCATAGGAAAATATCCTCAGCTCACAAACCTTTTGAAGTAACTAAAAAAATACAATTCTAAGACTGACATCTAAGTTTGTAACCTTCATTTTAAGTTTTGTCTTTTTCCTCCTAACTCCGGATTCTTTTGCCTTTTAGTAAATGTAACTCATTCCAAGTCTTTACAACTTTTGCAAACATTTCTAGTGATCTCTAACATTATTTTAAGTCCTTCTGAGCTCCATGACTTGATATTGTACTACCAAGACTCCATTAGAGCTCATATGCTCATCAAGGTGTACAGAGAAATGTGATCTTAAAAACCAACCACATCTATTCTTCATCAACAACAAAGTATGATATTTAAAAACTTATAAATTATTGGAGAGGATGATTTGTGATCTCTACATAACATTAAATTTGTCTAGATAACTGAGACATCTTTAATCTCTCCATCAATTACTGATTTGAACAAGGTTGTGATGGAGTTGAAGATCGAGAAAATTATTCCTCTCAAAATGAGGTAGAACTTCATTTAAAACCTTTTTCATGGCTCATGCAAAATACCTTTCTAGAAATATATTTACCTTGTGCATACTTTAAGCTTACCAAGAAGATTCATTTCAAGGTATATGGATTCAATATGCATGGATTTTTGAGACAACTCGATGGGTTTCGCACCCAAAAAGCAATCTTTTGTGAACTTAATGCTTGAACACATCATTAGGATCCTCTACATTAACTTGAAGAACTGAATTTTAGGGGTTATATGGATAAATTCATTCTTGCACTTTCATTTCTTAGACCTAATTGATAGACCTAAAAGGGTAGTTTTTTTCATTGTAACTTGAACAAAAATCACATCACCGAGTCAAGTCATGGGCTCAAACATATCATACAAGACATCTATAAGCCATCCATCCTCACAAATTAGTTCAACAACTTGTACCGCATCATCATACCTTTAGTTCATCTTGGCCAATTTTATATTTTCTAGTCCTGAAGGAGTAAGTTATCTTATTTTACATGTTTCACACATATCTTGCAAAGGAAACATCTGAAACACTCCATGTACCTATTAGAGCATCCTAAGCTTTCTCTTGAAACAATTTTTTCATATTCAACCTTCATCTATTAACTCTACCATAAAATTTCTTAAAAACAATCACATTTAATTTCCTTGCACTTGCACCGGAGAATGAGACCACCACCATAATAAAGTAAGAGGAGTCCTTTACATGCCCAAATCATCACATCATTCCAACGAAATTATTTCATGACTAAACAATACACATTTTCTTCATCGTTATCAAAGGAGAGTTTTAAGACATACTTAACTTCTTAAGTTTCATTCATAAAGTATAGTCCATCATTATAACTCATTCTTCTTGAAATATTCTCTAGAATCAATGCCCCAACATTTATTTTAGATCTTAGACCAACATGAAAAATTATAATGTTCTAATGAGCAACTGAAACTAAACCCTCGAGCTGGAAATGGTCATTTCAAGAGCTCGCTTTGTAGTACAAATTTTTATTTTTACTTTTCCTTTGGATTTCTGAACTATAACTTTGTCCACAACATTACGAAAACCTCCTTCACATATCCCAAAAATTGTTTTAGTTTGAACCTTCTTGAAACTCATCAAGCAACAAGGTTTCGCATGCTTCTATCATCTAATTGTGATCTCAGTAGCAGATTCTAAAACCTCTATATAATGTTACAACACACAATGCATGCTTGCAATTCCATACTTTAGCTTGCTTTGCTTCATACTCCATTTTAATCTTGTACTAGGTCGTCTAAATGGGCCTAGTTGAGCCTGCTTTCCACCTCATGTCTTTGTATGAATCTGCCCTGTTCTAATCACACTACCATCTAATTGAACATGTCATCATCATTCCATGCTTCCTCTTGACCTCATTCACCTTTTTCATTATTGATTATGATGATTTTTCATCAATGAAAACTTAACATGTACTCACATGCAAACATTTACTATTACCTCTCATACTCTGGTCTAGAACCTCCATTTTACAATACATAATCAAATGAAGCACAATGTCACAATTTAAAACCATTCAATATATTTTTTCTACACTTTTAATTTTCCTCATAAATCAGAAAGTATCGAACAACCTAATTACTAGGCCCAAAGGCAATCAATCATTTGGACAACTTTACCATGCTTGAATGCTGATTTAAATTTGTTCATTTTTTCTCAATAGAATGACCTTCTCTCACAATTTAACAGGTCATCATGCCGTAGAGGTGAATTGTGTAACTTTTTAAAATATCGTTATCCCTATAAATTGTTATTTCGTATGAACCCTCCATTTCTTCTACTTTATCCAAAAGTTGTGCATAAAATACCTTATTTGCAGAATTAAAATATCATATTTGTTACCTAAAAAAATAAAAAGTTATATATTGAAATCATTTACGGGACTTAAATTGTTTGTCTAAAACATTTAGTGTACCTATAAGCACATTACATCATCAATAATTGTGACGCAATTGCTTTAACACACCATGGATAATATTTCTTTACTAATCGTTTACATCAAATTTTATTTCATTGTTATTAAATGCAGTTTTATTCATGATGATAGGGTGGTTCATTTTTGAGGTTCCGTTGGTGGTGCTGAGCGAAAAAGATATACCAATGGTGTGTTTTCATAATATCACTACATTTAGATGTTGTTTTTGCACTTCAGAGTTTTATGTGTAATTTTTTTCTTCTAGCTTGCATATTTTGTTAGGATTCTTTACTCTTTTTTGATGTTTTACTTTGAAGCCAAGATTTCTTTGTTTATGTTTTTGTGGCCTTTTCAAGTGGAAGAAGATCATATGATATAAAATTTTCACACTTGCAAAACATTAAAACTATTGTTTAGTAAAAATAGGTTTGGGTTATTTCTTTCTAAACCGTTGGGGCATATTTGAGTTGTATTATAGAAAAAAACCCATCTATGTAAATGCAAAGTAACACTAGTATGTCATGTCAAGGCATTCACTTCAAATATATGGGTTTTATTTCAGTTGTAAAACTCAAATATGAATGTATTTTATGTCATCTCAGTATTTCTTTATCTTCTTATTTACACCCACTTTGTTTTTGTTCTTATTGCATGCTAATTGATTTTAGAGGTGTAGTTGGTTGGTTCATTTTTAATTGGAATCTCCATAATGATTTAATAAATGCTACTTGGATTTAAGTTTTAATATAAAATCTGTAAGTGCCATAATGTTGTAGAAACTCTATATTTTTTAATAATTTTAGACCATCTTCCTTATCAATCTTATCTAATTTTCATACATTTTGGAGGTTTAGCTGCTTCTTTTAATTTTTGTAATTGCAACTCTCGTCTTTCCACTTTAGTGTTTTCAAATTACAAGGTTTCACTTGGATGTATAAGTTAAAACTACTAAAGCTGAATAATATCATGTAGTAGAGATTAACATGTAAAAACTATTGAAGTGGAAATAATATCATGAAATAGATATATTATGCACAAGAAAAGAACTGTAGAAAGTGGTAAATTAGAAAGATATCATTTTATCTTAATCATAAATGATAATTAATTTATATTATAAGATTAAATTTGATTTAAAATAGACCTCATTTTTAACATTTTATTTCAACAATGCACATCTTTTCATTTTTCATCTTGCTTATTTATGAGATTTATATAGAATCGTAGCTTCTCATATTGAGGATTTTTTTTTTTAATTTATATTGTGTTAAAACTCTTTACACTTTATGAGTTTATATTTATAGATCTAATTCCAACAATATTTCTATAAAATAATAATTTACCTTATTTCTAACATTTTATATTAATTATGCAACATTATCTAGCTTCAAATTTTATATCCTAGTACAAACATTCTTGCATTTTTAATTGAGGAGCCAGTTACTAAATTATAATTTAAATTGATTTTTACAGTAGTGTTAGAATGTGTAAACATATGAAATTTCGTGATATTTGAGAAACCAGAAAGAACAATGTACAAACAAATTACAAACAATTTTTATTACTTCATTAAGTTGATGATCCTTAATATCACCTCTTTATTTATATGATTTTATGTGATGGTTTATTTTAAACTGTTAGTTTAGGTACTTGTTAAGAAATACAACTTTAATGAAACATAATCGTAGAAATAAGATCATAATCACAAAATAAACAGTACTTTAAAAAATATATGATAATCATTTTTTATTTAATAATTGTATAATTTTGATCAACTAAAAAAATTAACATATGTTATAATAAAACAGAACAGAATTGTAAAGAATCTAAACTAAAAATAATGACCAATACACTTGACTCCGTGCGTTTGAATAAGGTTATTCACTGTTGGAATTTTCAACATGTTCACTAAAGAGGGACTCTTAAAAGGAATGATGGATGCAGAGGAAGTAAAAGGTAAAAACATATTTAACATATCTTTTAAAATATGATGTCCTTTAGGTACATTATTTATTTTTGTACTTTATTATATCTTCCTCTCCAATTCCTATGAGGAATTCTAAAATTCCCTTTCCATTTTTCCTTACTCCTTTTTCTCCCCTTTCCGGTCTTTGCCAAAACTTTTCCTTCTCCATCCTCTTCCTTTTTTAATTTTATTTTCCATTTTTACTGTTTTGTTCTCTCATTGTTATCATTCCTTAAATTTTTCTCTTTTATTTTTCAGATCTTTCTCACATTTTTTTTTCTTCCATTACGATTGGAAAATTAATAAAATCTAAGATTGATGATTTATTTCTCATTTTAGATCGAATGTAATATGTGTTTTTATTTGTGTCTGAAATAACATATTCATTTGTACCCAAATCTACTATATAACATATTATTTCAAATGTGCATGGTAATGCATTAGATGAGTTGAGAGAGGAGGAAACAATGATGAAAATGAAATGGACACATCAGCTTGGATATAGTTAAAACTCATGCTAAGTATTCTTGTGGCCTCCTTTACCCAATCTGGTCATATTGCTTTGGTGGGAAGACCTAAAACTTGCTTGCAGATCTAAAAGTTACATCCTCATTTGTTGGCGCTTCTAGAGACTTTTAATCATGAGTTTCACGTTTTCCTTCCACCAATTTCTATGCAAATCCTCAACATTTGATGGATTTTATTCTTCAAGAACAATTGTTTCCTTTATTTATTGTTAATCTCGTTCCATCAACATTTCTATAACGTGAATTTATTCGGTATAAAACGTACTAACATCATGATTTTTTTTTCACCATTCAATGCTTCTTCTTCTTCATTGAATGCATAAATGTGAATTATGCCATTTTATAGTTCTTCTAGGTTGAGGCACCATATGAATGTACTTCTAATACTAGCTAAGGTGTTAGGATGCTCTTGAATGTCAAGCTTCCTAAAGTTGTCAACTCTTGTTTTGTAACATCTTTCCCATGATGTTCATTTATCCATGCTTTTATTTAAACCATCAAGTAGTCCTTTAATAGATAAATGAAAAGGTAAATTTTAAGAGCCCTCTTAAAAAAACTATAGATATTCGTTGGAGAATAACTTAGAATGACATCTGAAATCTTAGACAATGAAATGAATTAAAAGAATATATTGTCATTTGATAGCAATTGTAAGTTGGTAGGATATTCATGTCAAGTATGTAGCATTATGCTACCTTCTTGTAGCATTTTGCTACCATTTGGTAGCAAATTTGTCTTTTTGGCATGCGGTAAAGGTGATTTAAATGTAATTTTTTGTTCTATTACTCTAAATAGTAAGTGAATAAACTCAACAAATTAACTTATAGACAAAATTTTTAATCCAAATAGAAAGCTACCTAATAACCTCAAAACTAGCCAAATCTAAATTCAAAATCCAAATATTCATGGATTAATGAATATTGGCCACTAAAATTTACATCAGTAAAATAATCTTACATCAAATTGATGTAAGTTGTGGCTTGTTTGTGCTCACATTGTAAATAAGTCAATCCCTAGAGCCCTTTTCTCTTGATAATTAGAACTGTAATATGGCTACCATAACCATAAAAATAAAAAGATGTTTATTTATAGGTAAAAATACAACTAGTATATATCTAAATACATGATGTAGCTAGTTCATGAATAAATTTTTTTGTGACTGGTCATCCATGGATGGGGGTGGGAAATCATATGTTCCCCTAGTTCACACTTTAAAATTAGATTCTATAGATATTTTTATAAGAATAAATAGAATCTTGGGCTACTCCACCCAACTACGTTGACACATGGTAAGAATTTTATCAATTATCTTCTATTAGAAATGATCTTCAACTTTTACCATTTCCTTTTAATCATTTTAATCATTCACATTCCATAATTACTTCCAACTTGTAGTCCCATTTCATCACAATTACATATTGGTTTACTTCCTTCTAATTTTGAAATTATCAATTAAGACAAAACTATAAAGTGTGTAATCATTACTTCCCTATCTCTATCTATTCCCTTCGTTTTCTAATTGAAAAATAAAGATGCCTAAATTTTAAACCTTTCCACAATGACTTTTTGGGAAATCCATTAGTGAAAGATGTGGCCCCTGCTTTCTTATATACAAGAAACTTCCACTTTCATACATACAATAAGTCAAGACTATGGACCATGTCGAGAAGTCCTCCAACCATTGCATGATGTCCGATTCATTTTACTTTGATGAAATAGCCGATGCCCCCTTATATTTATTTTTATCGAGGATAATGTTTTCTTGACATGGGGCCCTACACAGTAAGAAAAGGTCTAATTACCAAAATAAATCATTAACACACCTAAAACCAAAAAGAAACATTTTCCCAACAACTAGAAACAACTAGGTAGATGAAAAAAAAATCAAAAGAGATTTTTTCTTGTTTTGTATTATTTTCTACCCTTCAACAACCTCCTCAATAAGAAAAGAGACTTCAATAGCTTCTATCGGAATAAATTTTCTTTTCGATAGGAAAGTGACGAGGAATATTTTGCTTAGACATTTTTTGAGCTATTGGAACATCAATTTTTTTGTCTCAATTTCATTTTTTACATTTTCCTTGTTCTCAACAGCTTGAATTTATGAAAGGAGTTTTTCAGTGGACCTCTTTAGCCACCCATTCCATGTCATCATTTGAATCCAAGTCTTCCTTAGCATCAATCACCAAATTCTCGGAGAGGGCATTTTTCATCCAATTGTTTCTCTCATTGTTACGCTTTGCCATCCAAAATTTAGCAAGAGTATGTCGTAAGGTGAAACAAATTTTCTAATTGAAGAGTATACCATCAAAGTCTAAATATTGATTCCATGATCTATTTTTCACTTTGAGCTCAATTTTTGTAGGAAGGTTCTTAAAATTATCGAGATCCACATAAATTCTAACATATCTTGTCTGGTTGAAATAAGTGGTTTGAGAGTTAATCTAAAAAATATTACAAAAAACATTGCTAATGGAGATCAAACACTCACGATCCGAGAATGCAGAGGTAAATGAGGCGATTAATCCATCAGTTTCCAAGATAAATATTTCATGATTTGGTTAAAAGAAGAGAGCTAAGGTTTTAAAACAAGGTAGCCTTCTAGCAAGGAGTGTGATTGAAAACATGGAGATCCATTCATGAATAACTAGTAAGTTGGGAGAGAATCTGCTGAATATGCTTTGATCAAGGCATGCTCGGGAAATAGTTATCAAATACAATAACTTGAAGCCCAAATGTGATTCAGGTGGTAATGGAAGTAGGGACCATCTGTTTGATGGGAGTCTACCCCGCATCGCATCTCCGAATGTGTGTCTATTTGTCTCGAAGGATACTTTTATCTAAAGGGAAATTTTAGTTTCATTTCCTAGAACAGGGAAAAATTCATAGTTCAAAAAAGAAAAAAAAAAAAAGGTTCTGTCGTACCCAAATTGATTCTCCTTTAGAAGCTAAGCAGCATCACAAGTTTGGAAAGAAGCCTAGAAACAAGTAGAGCATGTACTGTGTCGTTTTGTAGCCGGGATAAAATCTAGCTTGTTCTTTGTCACTCGGATGTGGAGAAATGGGTAGCACCCTCAAGAGGATTTGATCTATCCTCGCTACTTTATGGTTGTGCCTTTCAACCAGGGGTGAGAAGACCCTTTTGTAGCCCGTCATTGTTGTCGAGGAGATGGAGATATCCTTCCTTGTAAAGTTATGAATAATGCCTTGGAGAAAATATGATAAATACAAAAATTTAACTCTCACGAGTTGTCACTCTAGATAATGGAGATATTTCTTAGGCAAGGTTCAAGCTACTAAAGACAATGAAAACATGATTGCTTCGCATGTTTTGGTGATAGAAATTATGCATTTGTGCACACATAGAACAAATAAGGGTAGTACAGTTAGATTGGTTGTTTTTAAATGAATTTTGGTGGGAGGTGAGGCATAATGAACTTGACTTGCCGATCTTTGAGAGCTTGTAAAAATGGAAAGCTAAATCAACAAAATTCTTTAGGATAGCTAAAATGTTCCCTCAACTAGAAGTTGTGCATAAATGGAGGTCTATATTTGCACCTTTTCACACAATCTATGAGATTCTATCATGAAGGCTTGAGTTAGAAGACCCAATAAAACATCAAAATCTAAGATCAACCACGCTTGAGGTACACCCGCAGGCTTACAAATAATCTTTGTCAACAAATGAAAGAAAACTAATTTTAAATCATTTATTTTGTTCCCGATGAAAGCTCTTCTAAAAATGAAATTGTAGATGCCACTAAACTATCACAAGGATTGAGATCTATGTGATTGAGAAAGATTTCAATGAAAGATTACAATGGGAAAAATAAAAATATTTGCAGACATTTAAAAATGAAATAGACACAATTTTGCCAAGAGTCAACATAAAATAACTCAAATTTGATTAAATTTATCAGCGGGGAAAGTTTCGTGAACAATCTCGAGCTTGTCAATGGTTGTACACTTGTAACTACCTTGACACGATCAAATTTAATACAAAAGAGATAAATAGGTTTCTCAGAAAGATGAGCTCTATCAAACTTTTCTCTTAGAAAATCAGTCCCGACCTCTAACACTCCAACCATTTGCACGATAAATTCATGAAATTTATAACATTTTACCATAGATTTTTCCCCCAAAAACCCAAACATTGAGTGTACAACTTCTTAACATGATCTTGATCGGGATTCCTAGAATCGAGATCTGCAAAAGATGTCAAGTGCTTAAAGGGCGGATCTCTTCGAATATCTCCCGCATTCCACTCCTCCTTTTGGTAGATCACTCTTCCTTCTATTTTCCAACAACTTCCGCCCCTAATCTTTAAAATATGGTTTTTTGCATGCCCAGGAAAGGAAACTGGAATATCAAATCGAGCCCGATAGTAAGTTCATTTTAATGGCGAAATATGTCTCTAGATCTTCCCCACCAAACCCAGATATCAAATTTATTTTCCTCTCTGTTTGGTGTGTAGGAGACATCAAGAAATTATGAAGACTCGCATCTCTAGGAGCTTTTCAGTAAAAATTGTAGGAAAATTAGATACAAATGCATAACTATCATTGATCTCCATATTGATTTCAGATAGTCCACATGGAAGATCCAAATGACAATGCACTTGGGGGTTCCTTTTTTCCTTTTACAACTTTTTGAAAAATGTAAAATTATCTCATTTCGCTATGCCCTCTACCTTTCAAAATATTCTTGACACGTGTCCCAATGTCAGGTCCTAGTGGAGACATGCTCGCTTATTATACTTTAGCTCCTTTTTTCACAAAAGAAAATTTTCCAAATTTCCCCCGAAGTTCCGCACCTCTGTGCCACCGAACTTCCCATCAAATTTTGACTTATCCTTTGTCGGGCTGTGCGCTTTTTTGATGTTTTAATCCTTTTGATGACAAGAGGAAAAAAATCCAAGTTAACTCTGATGATCCACTTCCCTGCCCATTTGAATTTTCAAAGCCAACCTTGACCTCCTTTTGTCGGATTGTAGGTCATTTTGATATTTTAATCCTTTTGATGACAAGAGGTAAAATATCCAAGTTGCCTCCGATGGCCCATTCCCCACATTTTGACTTTCCAAATTGCCACGCATCATAATGGTGCATCTTGAGATGGTCCCCAAAAGTTGAGACCTTGAATGAGCGCGGGATAACCATGTGTCTTGCCGACATCATTTGTTTGAAAGTTGAAAGCTCAATGGAAGGCGCCATGTGTCAGGGTCCAAGGAAATCTCCTTTGGCCATTGAAAAGTCCAAGTAAAATGCAAAGTGAGTGGAGTCCTCTAAGTGTCATCTTGATGCTTTTTTAAAATAAAAATCAAGTTTTGGCTCCCAAACATGCAAGGTTTCTCCACGTTTCCCAGCCACTCAAAAATAGTTAGAAAATTCTAAGTATGGTAAGACCCGGTGGAAGCCTCCACGCGTCCCCATGGCGTAATTTAAAAATGTTGCCTAAGTTTAAGACCCCGAATGAGCATGAGCTCACCACGTGTCCCTGTCCCACCAAATTGTATTAGTTACATAAAATTTGTCTAAGTTTTGGCAAAGCACCGAAACCTCCATGTGACCTCCCGATGCTATCCCAAGGCCAAACCAAAAGCATATCTTCAAATAAGCGCCATTATTCCACGTAGACAATATTTTAAGTTGAGGTGATTCATAAAAATATTAAGTACCCTACCAAGCCACGTCCAACCAAAATAGGCCATGTTTCCTCTCGATGCAAGGATGTAAATTTGACCAGGAGAAATGCTTGTCAAACCATAAAATGTAGAAAATGACCATTTGAGCTCGGAGAAGAAATTTTCTCCAAGGACAAAGAATTTAGAAATGTTACAAGGCTCAAATACATTCCTCCAAGATACATCCATTCATTTTTCTTCAAGTATTTAGGGAAAAAATGACAAGGACAACAAATCCTGAATGTGGAAAATGGAAAGAGTGAGAGATCCTAAGTTTTAGATGAACAGAGAAGAGGAGACCCAAATTACAGACCCTTTCCAGAAAAAAAAGAAACAAGGAAACAACTATGGATCCATATGTTATCCTCAACCCAGAATGAATTGATTACGGAACAAAAGGAAGGAAAAGACTTTTCTGCATAATACGGGAGGATAAAATGTGATAGAGACCGTAAATGGATATATTTCAATGGCAAAATGGGGTGAGACTATTTTGAGAACCAACATCGGCTCGACTCGGGATAGTAACTCCTCGTGAGTTCCACAAGAATAAAGGTAGACCAAGTGCCAAAAATATCCATTAGGTAAAGGAGTCACTTAAAGTAGAGAAACAAAGACATCTCTCAAAAACAAACATAGAAACTAGTAAAAATAGGTCACCAAGGACCAAAAGGAGAAAAAATACAAAAGACAGAAACAAACAACAAGCTATACACTCGTATAAAAAGATGTTTTACCCTAATTCTGGGAATCAATGAAAGAAATTCTTCAAATGTATGCCATTAATATGTAGTTCGAGAAATTCCCATCCAAGTCCTTCAAGAAGAAGGTATTTTCACAAATCCTAATATCAATGGAGTAAGGGCCCATCCATAATGCATCAAATTTGCCATGCTTTCCCTTATCGTCATTCCCGCTATCACATATCGAACAAGATCTCCACCATTAAAAGCTCTCGGGAGTTACCTTCTTATCAAATAACTTCTTCACTTTTCTCTAAACTTTACATGCCTCTAGTGGGATGCCCTCCTTTCTTTCATCAAGTTCAACAATCTAGTTAATGTGAGCATCATATGGACTGACCTCTTGATCTTCTAGTCATTGAATGAACTGATATGAGGATAGTTGCATATGCAGGAACATTAGGTCCCGAGTACCATACACCAACTCAAATGGACTATTTCCAATAGCTCTCTTGACAAAGATTCTATCACCCAAATAACAAACTTCACTGCTCAACTCATTTCCTTTTGTTTAGCTCCAAGGTTCTTCTAATAATTTTGAACAAGTTTTTATTACTGGACTCAAATTGTCCATTCCCTTGGGGATTGTAATTAGAATCATATGTCAAGTTGATCCCATGCTCTTTGACATTGCCACTCAGAGGTTTAGCTCTAAACTCATTGCATTGTCAAACTACAATTTTGACCGGCACTCCAAACCCGTAGATAATATGGTTTAGCAAAAATCCATGACAATTTGGAGTGTTTCCTTGTTGGTGGGGATTTCCTCCACCCATTTAGTAAAGTAATCAGTGGTCACAAGAATCCACTTATGGCCAGGACTTGAAGGTTCTAAAACTCACCAATGACATCCATTCCCCATTGCTTAAATGGAGTTTCAATTGATACAAGCCACAAAGGCAAGTAGCCCGAAGCTTTCAGTCTTCTAGAAAAGCGTTGGTAACTCTCACATCTTCTAACCAAAAGAGTTTTATCCTTGAAGAAAGTTTTCCACCAATAACCAGCCCTTAGGATCTTGTGTGCTATGACTTTTCCAGCAAAATACCCTCCCTAAACTCCTCCATGGAGATCAAAAATTATCTTGGGGGCCTCATCTTCAGTAATGCACCTTAAGAGGACTCCCTCTAGGTTCTTCCAAGCTAACCCATAATTAGTAATGACATATTTCTAGGAGGCCAACTTAAGAGCTATTTTCTGGTTCTTACTTAAATACCTGTGGGCAAATATAAATGTATGAGATAAAAAATCACATCTTTGTACCACTCATAATTCATCAAATTTTTAAAAACACTTACCCTTTCTTTTTCTACCTCATTTACCTAAATAGTTTGCAATTTTCTCTCAGCCATAAGCTTAGCCAAGCCCAAACCTCTTACCAACTTCATGGTTTGGATATCCATGTCATATTCTTGCAAATTGTTCACCCATCTATATCTTTTGCTTGAGATTTCCATCTCTAATAAGATGTCCTTCACCATGGTGTGGGAACATAGGAAACCACTTTAGAGCTTAGAATGTAAGGCCTAAAACCTTTGTTTCTTTTACCAAGGAAAATGCTTGCTTCTCCATAATAGCATATTTCATTTCAGCCCGATGCAATTCCTCGCTGAAAAAGAAACCGCCTTTTAGCCCCTTTATCATCCTTCTGCAATAGGAAAAATGCAACAATGTTCTATAAAGCAAAGGAAAATAGTTGGAAAGGCTTCTTATAATCTGGAGCTGCCAAAATAGGGGCATGCTTTAATGCCTTCTTGATCCCATTGAAAGCTTTAACGGCATCCTCTTCCCATTTGATAACCTAGTCCTTCTTTAGCATGGAAGTAATTGGAATGGTCAACTCAGCAAAGTTTGATATGAATCTTTTGATGAAGTTTATCTCACAAAAGAAGGACTGAATTTATTTTTCGGTTCTTGGAATTGGGACCTTGCTTTGATGTCCTCTACCGCTTCTCGGATCAGTCATCACCCCCTCTTGTGACACAATGTGACCAAGCAACTTTTCCTTCTACACTCCAAAATGGCACTTCTTTGGATTGAGTGAAATTCCATACTCTCTACATCTTATTAGCATTTTTTCCAAGTGCATCAAGTGATCACCTTGCTTCTCGGAAAACATAGTCACATCATCTTGGTAAACAACAATAAAATCATTGATGTAAGTAGAAATAACAACATTCATTGCTCTTTGAAAGGTTGCTCTAGCATTCATCAAACCAAAGGGAATCCTGACTTATACATAAGTCCCCAAGGAGTGGTAAAGGCTATTTTAATTATTTCTGATTATTTCACCACAACTTGGTTATAACCAGAGAAACCATCCAAGGTAAAAAGTAGCTCGAACTAGTCACTAATTGCATCATGTTTTCCATATTTGGAAAAGGATAATTATCCTTAATTGAAGCTCTGTTAGATTTTTGAAATCCACTTAGCCTGATATCACCATTCTTCTTTCTAGTGGTACTAAGTTTGCAACCCAAGAACAATACCTTATGGGCTGAATTATCCCTCCATCTCTTAGCTTCTTTAGTTCCTCTTGCATTTTAAGAGATAAGAGTGGATTGGTTGGCCTATGTTTCTACCTAAATGGCTTTGCATTGGACTCCAAGGGAATATCATGCTGAAATAGATCCTCTCTGTATGATTTTAATTCAAAGTAGGTCCATGTCAAGCAAAGAATTGATTTTTTTTTAACAATTGGTTACAGGAATGCTTCTCTTCCTTGCTGAGATTGATGCCTAACCAAATTTTCCTTGGCTTCTCCTTTGTACCAAGATCATGCTCCTCAACATCCCTTGAGGCTATTATATGTCTGTTAATAATGAAATCAACATTATCAAAGTTTGATTCAAGAGCAACCAGCCCTCTAGGAATGGTATGAGTTTTTAGTTGGATGATGCCTTTGCAAAACAAGGTTTCTTTTTCCTATTCTACACACACCATTGGATCCCAATCAATGTATTGATCAATAAACTCTCCTTTGTTCTGCAAAAATATTCTGACCTGAGCATCATCATCAAAAACCTATCATTGTTTAATATTATCAGGGACGGAGGGTCTTGTCAATACTTCAACATCATATTCACAATATGGGGACATTGCACAATTGTCAAACCAAGATCCCAACACTGCAGGTTTTTCTACCAAGTAATTGAAATTTCTATCATGATGCACAATGTCGAATGAATCAAACATCTCAATAAGATCCCAAACTATATGCTTGTATTGTTTCATTCATTGATTTTTTGTGGCATAAATTTTTTTTACTTGCTTAACAATTAATTTTGAATCCCTTTAACAATGATGTCCTTGACACCATATTTCTAAGCAATTATTAAACCTAACAATAGTGCCTCATACTCAAAATTGTTGTTAGTGCACTCAAAGTTGAGTTTGAAGGAAAAAAAAATTTCCGGCCTAAAGAAATAAGAACAACACCAACACCATTTCCAAATTTGGAGCAAGCTCCATCAAACAATACACCCAAGGAGAGCCTGCTATTCAAGCAACTTGCATTCTTCACTCTTGTGCTCATTTCCATCAGAAAATCCTACAAAGTTATCAGCATCAACATTTGTGTACAATACTTCATAGGATGCATTGTTGGGATCCTTAATAAGGTGCAACATATTCTTTTCTCCATACAACCTGACAAGGCTGCCCTTAATTGGAATGGTGGCATAAGACATATCCATTTGGACACTCCCACCAACACTTGAAGAGCCTATTTTCTTTACAACAACATGCCCCACTTGGCTAGGCAATCAACAATGACAACATCAAGTTCTAAGTTTTTACCTGTGTAGGCTAGAAGCTGCATCACCAAACCTTTCACACATCCCACCACTGGCACTTCTTTGGAATCCATGGCAGTGCACTTCCCATGTGTTGTTGTTACTTTAGTATCTAGCTCATTCATAAGTTCTAAAGGCATAGCATTACATAATGCCCCCAAATCAAACATACAGTTTTGGAGCAATATGTTCTTAATGATCAGAGAGGTCAATAATGGATCCACATTTAGCTGAGATTCTACCAAGGATGTTCCCAAGTAAACCTCAAGTGGTTCACCTAGTTCCTCTAATGTTGGTGGTGTCTCTAATTCCTCAATGAATGGAGGAGTCTCCACAATGTTTACATTCTTTCCTAGGGCATTCTTCTCATCTTTCATCCCCAAATACCGAAAGGCCCTTTTCATGTGCTCAAGAATTTTAAGCAATCAATAATTGGAAGTGAAATCTTGATCTGAATAAGGATTTAGATAGCATCATAAGGGACATATTTTTTCAAGGCAGCATTGGAAGGGAGATTGACACACTCATCAAATGGCATGGGACTCTTAATAGTTTGGACATGAGAAGTATAAGTTTTTCTTTGGATAACAAGGCCTTTGGTAGGTGCATCTTTCTTAGGAGCCTCTTTAGGAATATTTGAATGAAATGGAGTTTTTGTCTTGGCTTGAGGTCCTGCCCTTTGACAACCTTACTTCTTGTGTTATATTCCTTCTCTTGTGCAATGACAACATTCATCAACAACTACATGTCTTCCTCAGAAGGGAACCCTCCATCATACTTCTTTATCATTAGAGCTCTTAAATACTCAAAGTCATTATTAGGTATCTCAAAAGATTTTACACAATCTAGTTCTAAATTATGAGAGGGAGGAAGAAGTGGTATCCTATGAATGCAGTCCCAAAAGTGGCAATAGTCCGAGCACTTATCACTTCAATTGAATTTTCCCCTTGTTGTGAGCTCGTGGAGCAACCCATCATGAAAACATCATCATCATTATCATCATCAGCTTCTTCTTATTCTTACTGATCTACTTCACATGGAGCATGGGGCATGAAACATTTGTCACACCAATCAATGACCTTTGTTTATTCCACAACAACTCTAGCAGCTAAAGTATTAGGCACCATTCCACTTTCCTTTCCTTGGGGCTGTTTCTTTCCAAATCCAATAGGTATCTTACCTCTGTTATTAGTTATGTGATGATTTGTAAATATGTCTTGGCCTTCTTTCTTGTGCTAACCTTGTGAGATCTGCCCAATCCCCTTCTCAACCCAAAGCTAATTTTTAAGAGATTTCTTTGACAGCCTCTACCAAAGTTTTCACAACCTCCTCCAAATCAGCAACCTTATTTTTTTGAGGTTTTGTGGGTTAAATAGCATCACACCCTCCCTCTTAGGAGGTTTTCTAATTGCCTTTATATTGTTCTCAATTTGCAGAGCCATTGTGAAGGCCCGACTCAAATTTTTAGGCTTCTTGTCCCTCAAGTAGTAAGCAAATTTTTTTATCAAATGCATTTGAATATTTGATCAAACATGACTAATCACATGGCCTCAAGTTAACAGGAAATATCCTCAAGGTCTTATTAAACCTTGTGTTGAAATCATGTACTTTGAATCTTTAGGATTCTTCTTAATATTTTCAAACTCGTTAGGAGAAACCTAGGGTATTTTATATCACCATGTTACAATCTAAATGCATTATTCATCTCAATCTAAGAATTAATGGAGTTATCTGGAAAATATTTATACTAATCCTCGCAACCTCTTCCAAAGTATGAACAAATAATTTGATGTATACATCTTCAAACTCAATCTCAAAGTCTTATATCATGTTGATAAAAAGCTTTAAATGTTGATCACCATTTATAGCATTATTTCCTAGAACTTTGGTAGTCTATTTATTACATCCTGGGAACCGCATTTGGATAACCTGCCATCCCTATAAAATTTATAGGTCAAAAATAGTTACAAAAATGGAATTTTGGGTGGGGGGGGCCATGTTTTTTGTGGAGGTGACCTTGGGGAGACACAAACTAACAAGGGACAGGAGGTCTTTGAAAAACAAGAGTATCACTTTCAAAATGGATATCCTCTAAAGGCCTTATTTCTTGGAAATCCATATCAACTTTGGAGAACATAGGGGAAGAATGAGAAGAAAACCTTTCAAATTCAAATGAAGGCCCCTCTCTAGATGGAGAATTCAATTCCACAAAGAGACTACCTGATTTAGAAGCACTTGAATGGAAATATTCAATGATAGGCCGATCACTTTGATCAATGGGGATCTCCTTTCTTGACAGATGATCTCACACAACTCTCCAGGTTCTTGTTCCTTCTGACTTTATTTTTCCTAGCTTTGGAAAGAATGTCCTAGTAGGATCCTTAGAGAAGAAAGATCTTCCTCCTTAAAGATTTGCAAAAATTTGTAACAAAGCTCACTTGACAGAGGTTAAGACACTCGGTATTTATCAAGAATTAGACCGACATGGAGTTGCCAATAAGGATTTTAGTTGTGTAAATGCACTAAAAAATATGATATGTCAAATGCCTCGTCAAAGACTAAAATCTAGAAATGGAAGATATGACCTTCTTTTACCAAGATTTATTAATGAATACTTGATAAAAACTATTGAGATTGGAAAAATTTGCACACAACACTTGTAACCTTGAAAATTTTTATAGGCATGAACACCCGGATGATGTTGAAACATGATTTTAGCACTTATAGCATATAAGAAACACTTACCAGTGGTTTGAATATTAAATGTAATCACAACGCTTCCTAGAAATGGTGCCAATCGGGTGTTGTTGATGGGCTAAATGGATACGAACCGGCATCAAAACAACAAATTACTCTCGATGAATGCAAATCAATTCTCAACAACTTAAAACAATCCCACAAACAACGGTTTCAATCAGGTGTTGGTCTCCAAATTTATTCTCCTTTAGAAGCTGAGAAGTAGCACATGTTTGGTAGGAATCTTAGAGAAAAGAAAAGCATGTAGTGTGTGTTTTTTCATCTAGGGATAAAATGGAGCTTGTTCTTTTCCAATCAGATGTGGAGAAATGGGTAGCACCATCAAGAGGATTTGATCTATCCTCACTACTTTATGGTTGTGCCTTTTATCCAGGGTGAGATGACCCTTTTGTAGCCTATTTTTTTTAGGAGATGGAGATATCCTTTCTTGTAAAGTTATGAATAAGACTTTGGAGAAAATATGATCAATACAAAAAAATCTAACTCTCACGAGTTGTCACTAATATTCTTCTAATTGGCTTCTATAAGCTTACACTACCTATTAATTAATCATCTTTGATTAATTAAAATACCCCAACTCCCATGACTTGCTAAACATGTATTAAACCCTTCTAAAGTAAGGTTACCTTTAATAAAGCAACCTTATCCATTCCTAATCATGTTTTACCTTTATCCCACATTCATGAGAATGTTTTGAATCCTTTATCCTTTGGGCTATATAAAGAGCCATCTACCTACCTTTTACTTACACCTAAACTTTCTAAGAGAGAAAATGCAAATCATATAGCAAAGAGACTAAGAGCTTGCACCTTTCCCTTTTGAGAGTTCATCATCTTGAAGAGTTAAGCATCTTTCTTAAAGTGTTTAGGTCATATGCGAGGTGTCAAAAGGGTCTTGTAGCCCAACTTTGATTAACCCCATTCCTAGGTTCTTGGAACATTAAGGACAACTATTTTGAAAGCCATGGAGCTTATTTAGGTCCATTCATTTATTTGTTGTTAGAGAATAGAGGAGTTTAGATATTTAGCATTGTTAGTTTCAAAGTTTGTATTTATGAATGCTAAGATCTAACACTTGTTTAATTCTTATCATGATGGTGTTTATGCTTTATTTTAGCTAAATTGTAGAACTATTTTAAGTATACATGCACACCTTTGGCACGCCCGTGGGACTTACTCCATTGTCCTTTGCACTTAATTTCATGTTTTTGTAGTTAAGTTTTTTTGGTTACTAACCCTCTTTTACACATGTTGATATAACTTATTTTTTTAACTTGTTTTGTTGGGTTTGCATGTGTTGGATATTCCTTGTAGGTATGAAGGAGGTGAAGTTCTGTCAAAATTGGAATTGATGGAAAAATTTCAAGATTTATCCATGTTTTCATTTTTAGAGCTTACTTTTTTAACATTCTACATGCTAGTTTTGTCAATTTCTTGAAAATTTTAAATTCTTGAGCATGTAGGTTAGTGTTTGATAGTGCTGAGTCTTCTATTTACATATTAATGTGGTGGGTTGTTGCCCAAATTTAATCTTGGTGAGAAAATTTTAAGATTTCATCATGTTTTCATTTTTAGCTTACTTTTTCAAAATTTTACATGCTAGTTTGTCAATTTCTTGAAAATTTTCAATTCTTGAGCATGTAGGTTAGTGTTTGATAGTGTTCAGTCTTCTATTTACATATTACTATGGTGGGTTGCTGTCAAAATTTAATCTTGGTGAGAAAATTTCAAGATTTCATCATGTTTTCATTTTTAGAGCTTACTTTTTCATCATTCTACATGCTAGTTTTGTCAATTTCTTGAAAATCTTAAATTCTTGAGCATGTATGTTAATGTTTGATAGCGTTGAGTCTTCTATTCATATATTAATGTGATGGGTTGTTGTCAAAATTGAATCTTGGTTGGAAAAATTTACCCATTTTGCAGGTTAAGGGACGTTTTTTTGACATTTTTTTGAGTGCATGTCAAGTGCATACCCATGAGCATAAGAGCATATGTGTAACCCATCTTCTGAAGGCCATATCGTTTGCTCCAGAACTCGAAATGACTCCATTTTTTTTGTGTTCGAAAGGTATTGAAGTTAACTATGCAATGAAAACATAAATTTGAGATTTATACTTACAGAAGTTACAGGTTTTTCTATTATTTTAAAACTGGTCATTTTCTAACATGTCTAATGTTTTGATAAATGTTGTATTTCCATGCTTACTCGATTTAGACCAAAGCATGTGTATGCTCTTCTCTTGCAAATTTTGGTCATCTTAAGAATCAAAAACAACTTTGATTTCTATCTTGTTAACATTGGGATTAAACTTGGAAACTTGATTATTCATTTTGCTTAAAGGAATGAACCTTTTACAAAGCATTTTTCAATGGTCATTTGATTTGAAGTTTTCCATTTCTATATAGTTGGGATAAATTTTTTTCAGTATGCTCTTCTCTTGCACCTTAGGGTGATCTTGAGAATCAAAAGTAACTTTAGTGTTCATTTTATAACATTTGGTAAATTGGAAACTTCATTTTTCACTTTTGGTATAAGGGAATGAACATTTATCAAGAATTTTGTATGGTTTATTGATTGAAAAGATTTTATTTACTTTTTAGTTGGATTATTTGTTGTGTATGCTCTTCTCTTGCATCCTTGGATGATATTGAGAATCAAAAGCAACTCTTAATCCTCTTTTAAATAATGTGATTTTCTTGGAGAACTACTAACGCTTGAGTGCAGACCTAAAAATGCTTGTCAAAGAAAGGAGGAACTAAAACAAAATAAAAACTACTAATACAAATTGTTATACAGTTGCCAAAAGGTGTTCAAGCAAACCACACCTAATTAAACAAGATAAAAAGAACAACATATTCAAAACACTATATTGTAGGTTTTGGAAAAGGGTACGTCCCTCTCCGCTCAATTGGAACATAACCCCTTTGGCATAACGCCTTAAGCTACAACAATGGGGGTGGTTCCAGGAACCCCAAAGTAGTCCACACAAAAAGGAACCCTTTGGACGAAACGGGAAGTGCTCCACAATACCTACTTGACTAGTGATTCCTTTGTGAGATAGCGTTACAGGGTTGTCCGTTGTGGCGACCCCAAATAGTGATAGTACACGTAGATGCACTAGTTGCCTACTATTCTTGAAGGGTTAGAGTAAAGCCGAGATACTCCCAAACTAGTCAAGGTGTGACTTTTTGGGTAAATCACACTCGCTCGTGGCAACTTTGTAAAACCTAGGGAGAGAACCACCTAGGAGAATATACTTTGGCCAGAGCCCACTTTGACCATTTTAAAACAAAGGTGTTGAGTTGTGAACCTTCTTTTTGAGAAACGTGTGACATATTACTTTCGCTTTAGTTTTTACTTGCCTTAGGGCAAGGTGAAACTCTGCTGAAGTGAGGCTAGGACTTTTCGTCATTTTTCTTGATTTATTTCCTTCATATTCTTTTGACACTTTGTTGATCAAAACGGGTGTGATTACCTTTGTGGTGCCATTCGATTGTTTCTCTCACTTTTATGTCCTGCTTACGCCCATCCATGTTTCATGCGGCTAGGTTAGTTAAATGTCTCAAGTGAGCGGAGGCATTTTCACGTCATTTGGTAGCCATTGTGATCTTGATACCCACATCAAGATTGTCATTGTAGTTAGGCGTGGTTCATCACCATAGAATTCCATAGAGAAGTTAGCTTGTTTGTCTCGTATCATTACAATTTCGATATTTACGTCTTGTTTCTTTTAAACTTGACATAAATACCTATATTGTACGGTTACGCCACACACATTCTTAACTATTCCTAGCTATACTTTGAGCTTTTTATTTTGGTACTATTACTAACTCGATTTCAAAGAGTGTTAGGTGCTACCATTTGTGCATGTTATATCAATAACACCTCAATATCAATACTTCACTTTCTAGTAGAGTGGGTTAACATATCTTGGTGATGTTGCTTGTGTCATTAACGAATTATAATTGACACTTTTTGAGATATAGGTATTAATTGAGTTTGAGCTCGCTGATCGTATATCTTGATTGGGAGATCAAATTGACTTCTTGTTTTTACTTACGTTTTGTTCATTTCCTTGTACTTGGAATAAGTGAAAACATCTTGTTGATCATCTTTGCATCACATTTTCATATGGTGTATTTCCTTGGTGATTGGCTTTGTGTTTCACACTCACATGATTGTTCGTTGTGATTTTTCATTCAAAAACTTATTTTCTAGGACAATCCCTTTTATCTCATCGATATTACGTCATCACGATGTCTATTTTCATTAGACCTTCTTCTAAGATCACACACGCATATCAATTCTTACGAAATGTCTACTTAGTCGTCCTTATGCTACCCAAATCGACATGTCACTTCCTTCCCATTGAAGGAGTATCATCACACTATCTAAAACTAGACATTTGTGCTTAAAACAGATTGCCAAAAATGACTGACTATCGCGCGGTTCCCCATACTTACAAAAATATGGAACCTAGGTTTAGAAATTCAAAACAAAAGATTCCCATTATAACTAAACCTCGTTTGGTTCTTCGTGCTAGAGAGCCCATACGAGTAACTCGTTCCCCACCTTCATCTCATAGTTGGTGGTATGATTTGGACACGTCTGATCCAAATTATTATTCGCATTCCCCCCACTCTTCTTATAATTCTAATCCAAACATTTCCTCTTCTTATGAGGATTCCAATCCAAATATTTCCTCTGACTCTCCTAAGGATTCAGATCCAAAGTACTATTCAGATTCATCTAATTCAACTCCTAAGTCATCTAATGCGACTCCTAAGTCATGGTCCTCCCTTTCTTTGTAGGATCCTCTTCATCAATCATCTAATGCGACTCTTATGTCACGGTCCTCCCTTTCTTCAGCAGGACCCCTTTTATCGGCCGCCCAACGACATCTTCTCGCTATTTAAGATACACGTGAATCCAAATCCCTCCAATCAGAAGTATAATATAATTCTTGAATCACGGTCCTCTCTTTCTTCGTAGGACCCTTTTCATCATTCATCTAATGCGATGCTTGAATCACAGTCCTCCCTTTTCTTCGACGACCCCTTTTATTAGTCACCCCAATGACGTATTCTTCGTTGAAGATACACACGACTCCAAATCCCTCCAACCAGAAGTATAATAAAATTCTTGAATCATGGTCCTCTCTTTCTTCGCAGGACCCTTTTCATCATTCATCTAATGCGATGCTTGAATCGCAATCCTCCCTTTCTTCGTAGGACCCCTTTTATCAATCGCCCAATGACATCTTCTTCTATCAAGATACACACGACTCCAAATCCCTCCATATAGAAGTATAATACAATTCTTGAATCGCATTCCTCTCTTTCTTCGAAGGACCCTTTCCATCATTCATCTTATGTAATTCTTGAATCACATTCCTCCCCTTCTTTGCAGGTACCTTCTTCATCAATCACCCCCACGAATCTTCCTTCTTTGAAGATTCATGTGACTCAAAGTCCTTCAAACAAACATCCGAATCGACCCATGCGTCGCAATATATAGACTTTAGACTTAATCCTACTATTTTACATATGACATAACATTGTATTGGTAGGTCCACACCACCTTCTTCTACTCCTGAGCCATCTAGCTACACATATTCTTCGTCCCCCACATCATCTTCTTCTATCAATAATCATCAAACAAATTCTAAGTCTTCCACACCAACTGAACCTATTTCTTCCAATAAACCCGTAGGGATCGAAAAACAACTCATACCGATTGATCTCTTTCGAATGAAGAAACAATCGGGCATTTATAGGGGCATATGAAGATATTCCTTTAGTAGATTACAAAAAGGATTCTCTTTAGACTTTGATGCGTATGCATATTATGAGGAAAATGTTGATTCCTTTGATCAAGAAATGGGGAAGATCCTCGATCATGCAACTTAATCCTCCTCTTATTCTTCCATCTTCACATTCTTCATTATGTGATGAAACGCCTTGGTCTTGTATAGATCCATGGCCTATCTTCTCATCACCCAATAAATCTTTGTCTCTCATAATTCCTCAATCACAATCTCTTCTCGGTGGCAGTAGTAGCCCTTCATCTTCATCTATGTGTGGGTCACCTTCTAGTAGCCCTCCCTCTTCTATCTATGGGACATTTTCGAGTAGCCCACAATCTTCGATTATTGGGGTACATCTAACTAGATCCTTATCTTCTATGTATGAATCACCCTCGGGTAGTCCATCATCTTCTATTCTTGGGCCACATCCCAAAGAGTCCATCATCTTACATCTATGGGTCACGTCCCGGTAGCCCTTATTCTTGTATTCTTGGGCCACATCCTAGTAGCCCTTCGTCTTCTATTTATGGGTCATGTCCTAAGTAGCCCTTCTTCTTCTATTCTTGGGCCACATCTTAGTAGCCTTTCACCTTATATCTGTGGCTCACCACCGGTAGCCCATCATCTTCAATTCTTGGACCGTATCTTTTTCCTCTATCACATATTTCTTCTATCAATGGTTGTGGCAAGCCCACTACCATTCCTATCATTCCTATCATCAATCATAAATGTTCACATTCTTCTCCTTCTAGAGGTCGAAAATTCAAGCATCACCTATAAGAAACCCAAACAGTTCATTATCAAGCTCAGTCAAAACTTCTAGAGCTCAAAATCCCCAACAACTCGGAACAATCTCAAAGTTGTAAATCAAGCATGATTCAAGAATGCACATCAACATAACCATCAAGTATGGCACAAAGTGCATAAACTTTTGGATAGGGAACTCAAGCTCCCGCATATAAAATCCATGTTTCGGATAAATCATAGTCCTTTGTTGAGTGTGAACTCACCACGATCATCGATATTGGGGAAAACATGACTCTTGATAAACAAACATGCTTAGTCTCCTTATTAAGGAAGTCGCAAACATTGTTGTTGGATCTTACCACATAGAGTGACTTTGTTAGTCCCAACCTCTTAAAACTATCAAAAATCTAAAAATCAAAAAGAAAACACAACAAAAATCAAAGGTACAGAGATCAAGCATTGCAATCAAGTGTCATGCGTACACATGGATATTTATTTCTTCCCTTCCTTTCTATTCTTCTATAATTTTTCCTACCATTTTCATCCCTTTGGTGATATTTTGGTTAACTTTTTTACATGCACTTTGTGACATTTATCTCTATGGTATATGTTTGACCTTGGTTTTTATCACCTTGGTAAATTAAAGAATGACTGACCTCTTAGAGATCCTATCACATTCAACATCTAATAAACTTGTTGCGAAGAACTTTTGGACATATTTGTTGACACTAGCCAATGTCGTCATCATAAGCACTTCCACCTCCTTCCATCAAGCCATTAGTGGTTCTTAACCCCTTGTCAAACAAGAGAGCTGAAATAAGTTTTCAGAAAGCAAAAGAATCAAAATCAATCAAAACTCAAAAGCTAAAAGCTACAAAGCAAAAGAAAATTAATATATAACTCTCTCTTGGGGTATTTCCAATAATCTCTATCGGGCTATGGATGCCTGATTGGAAGTAGAGAAATGTTGTGATTAGAATCAAATACATCTCCGTCGGGGCTATGGATGCTTGGCTGGCAGCAGAGAAATGTACGACTATCCTTTCACCCTCCATTCAAAAAATCACTTATCATAATAAATCATTCCTACACATTGGCTAGGGTCTCTTCACTTGTTGTCTATTAAATCTTCACTTCAAGAGGTAATAAACTCCACATGCACACACTAGATCTCTATGAGTAAACAGGATTAGTATGTTACCAAGTGTCTTTTTTGGACCTTGTTCAGACTCTTACTCTAGTCCATATCTCGTCTCACGACTTATGCCTTTGGCTAATCACTTCTTCATCGTAAGGCTTCTAAGCTACATTCATATCATTCACATCGTTCTTCTACTTTGTTCAGAACATCCATGTGTATAAGATTACTTGTTTTCCATGTTTGTGAAAACCTTTGTCCCCTTCAACAAAAATAATATTCTCCTTCCTTTCTATCACATGCTCTTAGGACAACTTACGCTAGGGGAATCCTTGCTTCTTCCCATCATTTCATTGGTTTATGTTCATCATCATGTTGAACCTATCCATAATGGTCTTGGGTCTCGCTTCTACCTGTGAAGAGTTTACCTTTGAATACTCCCACGTTATCGTTGGGAAATTTTTGCATCTTCTCCTTTCTGTATGCACGTGGCCTTATGCCCTTATACATCCCATCTATCATTGGGGGCATCCACCCTTTCTCATCTTCCCATACATAAAACTTAATTTCAAGTTTTTGTAGTTAAGTTTTATTTTTGGTTACTAACCCTCTTTTACACATGTTAATCTAACTTGTTTTTTTAACTTGTTTTGTTGAGTTTGTATGTGTTGGGTATTCCTTATAGGTATGAAGGAGGTGAAGTGCTGTCAAAATTGGAATTGATGGGAACATTTCAAGATTTCATCATGTTTTCATTTTTAGAGCTTACTTTTTCAACATTTTACATGCTAGTTTTTCAATTTCTTGAAAATTTTCAATTCTTGAGCATGTAGGTTAGTGTTTGATAGTGCTGAGTCTTATATTTACATATTAATGTGGTGGGTTGTTGCCCAAATTTAATCTTGGTGAGAAAATTTTAAGATTTCATCATGTTTTCATTTTTAGCTTACTTTTTCAACATTTTACATGCTAGTTTTGTCAATTTCTTGAAAATTTTCAATTCTTGAGCATGTAGGTTAGTGTTTGATAGTGCTGAGTCTTATATTAACATATTAATGTGATGGGTTTCTGTCAAAATTTAATCTTGGTGAGAAAATTTCAAGATTTCATCATGTTTTCATTTTTAGAGCTTACTTTTTTTCATCATTCTACATGCTAGTTTTGTCAATTTCTTGAAAATCTTAAATTCTTGAGCATGTATGTTAATGTTTGATAGCTTGAGTCTTCTATTCATATATTACTGTGATGGACCGTTGTTGTCAAAATTGAATCTTGGTTGGAAAAATTTGCATTTTGCAGGTTAAGGGACGTTTTTTTGACATTTTTTTGAGTGCATATCAAGTGCATACCCATGAGCATAAGAGCATATGTGTAACCCATCTTCTAAAGGCCATAACTTTTGCTCCTGAACTCAAAATGACTCCATTTTTTTGCGTTGGAAAGGTATTGAAGTTAAATATGCAATGAAAATATAAATTTGTTATTTATACTTATAAAGTTTAAGGTTTTTATATTATTTTAAAACTACTCATTTTCTAACATGTCTAATGTTTTGATAAATGTTGTATTTCCATGCTTACTCAATTTAGACCAAAGCGTGTGTATTCTCTTCTCTTGCACATTTTGGTGATCTTAAGAATCAAAAACAACTTTGATCTCTATCTTGTTAACATTGGGATTAAACTTGGAAACTTGATTATTCATTTTGCTTAAGGGAATGAACTTTTTATAAAGAATTTTTCAATGGTCACTTGATTTGAAGTTTTCCATTTCTATATAGTTGGGATAAATTTTTTGTATGCTCTTCTCTTGCACCTTAGGGCTCTTGAGAATCAAAAGCAACTTTAGTCTTCATTTTATAACATTTAGTAAATTGGAAACTTCATTTTTACTTTTAGTTTAAGGGAATGAACATTTATCAAGAATTTTGTATGTTTTATTGATTAAAAAAGATTTTCTTTACTTTTTAGTTGGAGTATTTGTTGTGTATGCTCTTCTCTTGCATCATCGATGATCTTGAGAATCAAAATCAACTCTTAATCCTCTTTAAATAATGTGATTTTCTTGGAGAACTACTAATGCTTGAGTGCAGGGACCTAAAAACGCTTGTCAAAGAAAGGAGGAACCAAAAAAAAATCAAAAACTACTAATAGATTTGTTATACAGTCAGTTGCCAAAAGGTGTTCTAATAAACCACACCTAATTAAACAAGATAAAAAGAACAACATATTCAAAACATCATATGGGAGGTGTCGAAAAGGGTACGTCCCTCTCCACTCAACTTTGAACATAACCCCTTTGGCATAACACCTTAAGCTACAACAATGGGGGTGGTTCCAGAACGCCAAAGTAGTCAACACAAGAGGGAACCTTTGGCATTGAAACTAGAAGTGCTTCGCACTACCTACTTGACTAGTGATTCCATTGTGAGATAGCTTATCATGATGGTGTTTCATGCTTGTGGTGACCCCAGCTAATACACGTAGACGCACTTTAGTTGCCTACCTTGTTCTTTGAAGGGGGTAAAGTAAAGCCGAGATACTCCCAAACTAGTCAAGATGACTTTTTGGGTAAATATACTTTCTAACACCTAGGGCGAGAGAGAACCACGTAGGAGAATATACTTTGGCTAGGAGCCCACTTTGACAATTTTTAAACAAGTTGTTGAGTTGTGAACGTTCTTTTTGAGAAACGTGTGACATATTACTTTCGCCTAGTTTTTACTTGCCTTAGGGTGAGGCGAAACTCTTAAGTGAGGCTAGCATTTTCGTCATTTTTCTTGATTTATTTCCTTCATATTATTTTGACACTTTGTTGATCAAAAGGGGTGTGATTACCTTTGTGTTGCCATTTGATTGTTTCTCTCACTTTTATGTCCGTTTATGCCCATCCATGTTTGGGTCAAGTTAGTTAAACGCTAAAGTGAGCGCAGCATTTTCACGCATTTGAGCCATTGTGATCTTGATACCCACGTCAAGATTGTCATTGTAGTTAGGCGTGATTCATCACCATAGACTTCCATAGAGGAGTTATCTTGTTTGTCTCGTATCATTACAATTTCGATATTTACGTCTTGATTGATCTTGTAAACTCGACATAAATACCTATATTGTATGGTTACGCCGCACACATTCTTAACTATTCCTAGCTATACTTTGAGATTTTTATTTTGGTTCTATTATTACCTCAATTTCAAAGAGTGCTTTAGATGTTACCATTTGTGCGTGTTATATCAATAACACCTGATATCAATACTTCACTTTCTAGTAAAGTGGGTTAACATATCTTAGTGATATTGCTTGTGTTATTCACAAATTATAATTGGCACTTTTGAGATATAGGTCTTAATTTAGTTTGATCTCGCTCATCGTATATCTTGATTGGGAGATCACATTGACTTCTTGTTTTTACTTACATTTTGTTCATTTCCTTGAACTTGGCATAAGTGAAAACATCCATTGATCATCTTTGTATCACATTATATGGTGTATTTCCTTATTGATTGGCTTTGTGTTCCACACTCGCATGATTGTTCCTTGTGATTTTCATTCAAAAACTTATTTTCGAGGACAATCCCTTTTTATCTCATCGATATTACGTCATCACGATGTCTATTTTCATTAGACCTTCTTCGTAAAAAATCACACACGCATATCAATTCTTACTCAAATGTCTAGTTAGTTGTCCTTATGCTACCCAAATCGACATGTCACTTCCTTCCCATTGAAGGAGTATCATCACACTATCTAAAACTAGACATTTGTGCTTAAAATTAAGTAAAATGACTGATCATCTATCGCGCGGTTCCCCATACTTACAAAAATATGGAACCTAGGTTTAGAAATTCAAAACAAAATATTCCCATTATAACTAAACCTCGTTTGGTTCTTCGTGCTAGAGAGCCCATACGAGTAACTCGCCCCCACCTTCATCTCATAACGGTGGTATGATTTGGACACGTCTGATCCAAATTATTATTTGCATTCCCCCACTCTTCTTATAATTCTAATCCAAAATTTCCTCTTCTTATGAGGATTCCAATCCAAATATTTCCTCCGACTCTCCTAAGGATTTAGATCCAAAGTACTATTCGATTCATCTAATTCAACTCCTAAGTCATCTAATGCTAATGACTCTAAGTCATGGTTCTCCCTTTCTTTGTAGGATCCTCTTCATCAATCATCTAATGCGACTCTTATGTCACGGTCCTCCCTTTCTTCAAGGACCCCTTTTATCACCACCCCAATGACGTCTTCTTCCTTTGAAGATAGACGAGACTCGAATCCCTCCAATCAAGTATAATACAATTCTTGAATCACAAGTTCGCAGGACCCTTGTCATCATTCATCTAATGAAATGCTTAATCATAGTCCTCCCTTTCTTCATAGGACCCTTGTCATCATTCATCTAATGCGATGATTGAATCACACCTCCCTTTCTTCGGGCATTGTCATCATTCATCTAATGTGATGCTTGAATCACGAGTCCTCCCCTTCTTTGCGAGGACCTTCTTCATAAATCACCCTTACACGGAATCTTCCTTCCGTGAAGATTCGTGTGACTCAAATTCCTTTGAGAAAAACATATAAATCGACCCATGTTTCGCAATCTACAAACTTTGGACTTAATCCTACTATTTTACATATGACATACCATTGTATAGGTAGGTCCACACCACCTTCTTCTACTCCTGAGACATCTAGCTACACATATTATTCGTCCCCCACACCATCTTCTTCTATCAATAATCATCAAAAATCTTCTAAGCCTTCCACACCAAGTGAACCTATTTCTTCCAATAAACCCCTAGGGATCGATCAACAACTCATACCGATTGATCTCTTTCAGAATGAAGAAACAATCAAGGCATTTATAGGGGCATATGAAGATATTCCTTTAGTAGATTACAAAAAGGGATTCTCTTTAGACTTTGATGCATCTACATATTGTGAGGAAAAGGTTGATTCCTTTAATCAAGAAATGGAGGAAGAGCCTCAGATCATGCAACTTGATCCTCCTCTTATTCTTCCATCTTCACATTCTTCATTATGTGATGAAACTCCTTGGTCTTGTATAGATCCATGGCCTATCTTCTCATCACCCAATAACTCTTCATCTATCATAATTCCTCAATCACAATCTCTTGTGGGGTCAGCGCCAAGTAGCCCTTCATCTTCATCTAGGTGTGGGTCACCTTCTAGTAGCCCTCCCTCTTCTATTTGTGGGACATTTTCGAGTAGCCCACTATCTTCGATTATTGGGGCACATCTAACTAGCACCTTATCTTCTATGTATGAATCACCCTTAGGTAGTCCATCATCTTCTATTCTTGGGCCACATCCCAGTAGTCCATCATCTTACATCTATGGGTCACATCCTAGTAGCCCTTCTTCTTGTATTCTTGGGCCACATCCTAGTAGCCCTTCATCTTCTATTTATGGGTCACTTACTAGTAGCCCTTCTTCTTCTTTTCTTGGGCCACATCCTAGTATCCTTTCACCTTCTATCCGTGGCTCACCTCCTGGTAGCCCATCCTCTTCAATTCTTTAACCGTATCCTTTTCCTCTATCACATATTTCTTCTATCAATGGTTGTGGCAAGCCTACTACCATTCCTATCGCTCCTATCATCAATCATAAATGTTCGTATTCTTCTCCTTCTTGAGGTTAGAAAACACAAGCATCATCCTATAAGAAAGCCAAATAGGTTCATTATCAAGCTCAGGTCAAAACTTCTAGGAGCTCAAAATCCCCCAACAACTGGAACAATCTCAAAGTTGTAAATCAAGCATGATTCAAGAATGCACATCAACATAACCATCAAGTATGGCGCAAAGTGCATAAACCTTTGGATAGGGAACTCAAGCTCCCGCATATAAAATCCATGTTTCAGGATAAATCATAGTCCTTTGTTGAGTGTGAACTCACCACGATCATCGAGATTGGGGAAAACATGACTCTTGATAAACAAACACGCTTAGTCTCCCTTATTAAGTAAGTCACAAACATTGTTGTTGAATCTTACCACATAGAGTGACTTTTTAGTCCCAACCTCTTAAAACAAAGAATCTAAAAATAAAAACAATTCAAAAATACAAAAACATTGAGAAAACACAACAAAAATCAAAGGTACAAAGATCAAACATTGCAATCAAGGTGTTGCGTACACATGGATATTTATTTCTTCCCTTCATTGCTATTCTTCTATAATTCTTCCTACCATTTTCATCCCTTTGGTGATATTTTGGTTAGCTTATTTGCATGAATTTTGTGACATTTATCTCTATGGTATATGTTTGACCCTGGTCTTTTATCACCTTGGTAAATTAAAGAACGAATGACCTCTTAGAGATCCTATCACATTCAACATCTAATAAACTTGTTCCGAAGAACTTTTGGACATATTTTTGACACTAGCCAATGTCGTCATCATAGATACTTCCACCTCCTTCCATCAAGCCATCAAGTGCTTCTTAACCCCTTGTCAAACAAGAGATCTGAAATAAGTTTTCAAAAAGCAAAAGAATCAAAATCAATCAAAACTCAAAAGCAAAAGCTACAAAGAAAAAGAAAATTAATATATAACTCTCTCTTGGTGTATTTCCAATAATCTCTATCAGGGGCTATGGCGCTTTGATTGGCGGAGAGAAATGTTGTGATTAGAATCAAATACATCTCCATCGGGGCTATGGATGCTTGGCTGGTAGTAGAGCAATGTACGGCTATCCTTTCACCCTCCATTCACAAAATCACTTATCAAAATAAAGAATTCCTACACATTGGTTAGGGTCTCTTCACTTTTTGTCTATTAAATCTTCACTTCAAGAGGTAATAAAATCCACGTGCACACACTGGATGTCTATGAGTAAACAAGATTAGTATGTTACCAAGTGTCTTTTTGGACCTTGTTCGACTCTTACTCTAGTGCATATCTCATCTCATGATTTATGCCTTTGGCTAATCACTTCTTCATCGCGAGGCTTCTAACATACATTCATATCGTTCACATCATTCTTCTACTTCATTCAGAACATCCATGTGTATAAGATTACTTGTTTTCCATGTTTGTGGAAACCTTTGTCCCCTTCCAAAAAAAAAAAAAAAACAATCTTCTCCTTCCTTTCTGTCATGTGTTTTTAGGCCAACTTGCGTTGGGGGCATCCTTGCCTCTTCCTAGCACTTCATGGGTTTACGTTCACCATCATGTTGAACCTATCCATAATGGCCTTGGGTCCCACTTCTACCTGTGAAGAGTTTACCTTTGAATACTCCCACCTTATCGTTGGGACATTTTTACATCTTCACCTTTCTGGTACACACGTGGCCTTATGCCCTTGTATATCCCATCTATCACTGGGGGCATCCATGCTTTCTCATCTTCTTGTACATAGTTTCATAAAACTTTTAAAATCAACCAAAACATTCAAATATTTTAGAGAAAAAAATCATCAAAAACATTGAAATATGTTTGAAAAACTTCTAAAAATTGAAAATCATCCTACAAAACGTCACTCTTTGGTTCTCACTTGTTCACGTGTGCGACTTACAAATCATCTTGAGCTACCTCCATCAACAAAATCTAGGCTACTTTACTTCTTCCATACTTTGTGGCACAACGAGTTGTCCTGCACTTGCTTTTTTGTAGTGCACATTGCTTTTCCATCGGACCCAAGTGTCCTCCGTTATTCCCCTCGTATGTATCCTTGCTTGGGAACCATCCTCAACCCTTGTCATTAATTTACACAGTTATCAGAATCAAGCTTGATAATAAAAACATTATATTATGTTTCTCTCGTTAGTTTAGCTTGTTTACTTTCTCATCTTTCACTTTCTTGTATTGCATTACATTTTTATGTTGCATGGAGTTAGGCATCTTTCACTTTCTCGTATTGCATTGCATTTTGTGTGTTGTATGGAGTTGGTGTTTTTAGCAATGGACAAATCATTCAGTAGTATGGATTTTCATGTCGTTCTACATTTGTCGTATGCTTGTATTTTTCATAAGGACCGATGACGTAGCTCTTATGGCCATATGATGACACCAAAATTGTTCCAATACACAGCAGCTAGAGGCTAAGCTCTTCTCTCCCCTCCTCCATATTCATTCTACATCACTTTCCTCTCAACCCTATTCTTCCATCTTACCAAGGCATCTTGCCTCTTCCCATTCTTCTATCTATCTCTCACCTTTTTCGATCGTCGATCATCTTCTTTCATCACCCCATCGACACTTGAGGGGGCATCTCTCACTTCTACTAATTTTTTTCTATCCCTTCAAAATTCCACTTGTCTACTATCTTTGAAGTGGCGTCACTTACACCACCCCAAAGAGGGGCAAATGTAGACACCCATAATTATGCCCAAGCATTTAAATACTTAAATTGCGTTAATTATCGTCTTTCTTGCAAATCAATGACATATCGTCAAAAGCACTCATTTTCCCTCATATCATCATTAATTAATTACACTAAAATAATTAATTAAGTTTCCTATCCAACAAATACCTAATTAACGACCTTCTTCGTTAATAAATCACCCGTTCTACCTAGACTAATTAATTATTATTATTAATTAATTAGCTTTCCTTCCATTTAAATTAACTCCTTTCTCTTTAGTTAGCTTGAGATGTTGACTAGCAAAATAATGTTAATTAATTGAATGAGGGGTGAAATATAAATGGATAATGTGAGAATTGTTTAATTTAGTTAATAAATTAACCAATAGGATAAGAGATGAATAATAATATGATTAGTTCATTAATCCTATGAATGGTATATGAATGTAATAGGGAGCATAGTGCTAATATTAAAAATTGTATACCATGTGTGAACAATAGGAATGATTTGGAACATTCCAGGAATGATGGAAATTAATTTGGGACAATGACATAGAATGTCGATAAAGTCTCAAAATAGTTGGATATATTGAAATTGGTCAAAAAATCATTATAATGTACTGTGAAATAATTATGGGATGCTTTAGGATATTTATAATTATTAATACAATATTTTAGGGTTTTTACGATTTCCCCTCATTAAAGTGTTATTTTGAAGTAATAACTTTTAAAGATAATAGATGTGTGTAGATCAATGAATAAATGATGGACAATTATAGATTGCATTATTTTTCCTGCTCAAATATTTGAATTACCCTATGAGTTATGATGGTACTAATGGAGCGCCGCTGAGTAGGTAGCTAATGTGTCAAAGTGGTGAACAATCAGTTGATAGGAAGATGAAAAATTCTTATGATGCAAAAATTCTTATTTGGACATTGTATATGGAATTTGTATTGATCTCAGATAGACGATGAATATTGTACGTATCATAGATTTGTAATTATCTTTGATCGATTCTTATTTATTCTCATTTCAATATGTTATCTTTATAATATGACCATGATATTGATATGATTTAATATGTTCATACATAAGTTTCCATTCATACTATGTAATTTGAGAGCAACCTATTTTCTATTGAGATTAGAGTTATCACCATGATTATTGAAAAACCATGATGAGAAACCCATATGCACGTAAAACACACATACACACACACACACACACACACAAACTGATAAAACAAACCCAATATACATAGTAGATGTATACACCATGGCTATATATTAATGAAGATAATAACAAACATGTAATTGGGTCATTAAGATAATACTAAATGTCAAATCCCTAACATACATAGTAATAATATACACCGTAACTATGAATAATTAAAGATGATAACAAAATACTTGTAATTGGTCAAAGTTGTAAGACTAAATCTAAAAACCCCAATACACACATTAATAGTATACAACATTGCTATGTGTAAGCCAAGATGTAAATATAAATACTTGATATTTGCTCAATTATAGTAATAGTGCGACACAACTTTAAATAAAGACATTTATTTATGCCTTGATTGTGTTCCATAGTGAAGATTCGAAGATTTGAATGCCACTAAGAAAGGATACATGTAAAGGGACTTGATAATACTGAAGAGTGGGGTTAAGTGACACTCTTGTTGGATCCTATTGAAGATTGATATGAGATTGAATGGGTCAATTCATCTAAACAAGGATACATCCAAGGAAGAACATGAGAGTTGATATTTCCCCAAGTGAGGATACATATGAGCGTTTTATTTAACTTTCACCCAAAAAAAGATACATAAAAGGGGTAACATGATTGTTTGATATTCATAAGATATATTGGAAAGATTAGTAGGATATCAATTAAAATTTTAATATTGTCGAATTGTATCGATAGTTGATGAGATGAATTTTAAAATAATTTTAGTATGTTTTTGGATTTTGATTCTTTTTATATTTTTGAATTTTGAAATTTTTTGAATGTTTTTTAAAATTTTGAAATATTTTAAAAGTTTTTAAATTTTTAATGTTTTGATATTTTGTATTTTTAATGTTTTGAATGTTTCTAAAATTTTTATGCGGGAAGAGTGCACTATTCAAACATATTTCCAAAGAATTGTAAACATCTCATTCCATTCACAGAATATAGATGATATAGTTATAGGATGTATAACTCCTCCCTTGACTCAATTTAACTAGTAAGGTGAGGGGTCCCAACACTAAGCTCTACGAAGGGTGGAAGACATATGAGATAGTGATGTGTAAATTAAGATGATGGATGGAAAGACATGAGGTTAACAATGGTCTATTTGGGAAAATGTGACTCATCTCCAATTAATATTATTTGAATGATTCCAAGATGATTTTACTTTATAGGTCATGACTAGACCTTTACCAAGAGGTGTCCAATAGTTGAAAATATTTGGTTAAAGGGATGCTTGTATTTATTAACTATACCAAGTAAATTGATTCTTTTGATTTTGTGTTATCAAGCACTTTTGATTAATTTCTTAGAAGTCTTTCTATTGCTTGATGTGTTTTTAAATGAGACCTAAAATTTTCCCCATACCATCAAGAAGAGTTAAGGTTTCAATGTTGAAGGAAACACGAAGCTTATAAAGGTTACCTTTCTCTTTTACTAGTCTCATGCTACTAGGAAGAATAATGTTCTCAAAACATACTTTGAAGGACAAAAGGTGTAACAATTTTTATGTGTTTTTATTTTTAATGAATTTGAATTTTTAATGCATTATGCTTGCTTTGGAAACACATTTTCCCCATAAGTCTCATTTTCATGTGACTAGCAAAGATGCAAGGAATCATCACCTTATACTATTATTATTGATATGGACAAGTCACACACCAACATAACCTATTCATCAAAACATAGGATGAGGCAAACGAAAAAAATGATAAATGTGTCCTTGAAACTAAGCCTACTAAGGCACCTATGCACATTAAGGATCTCATGTAGCAGAGAAAAACCTAGTGGGAAAAACATCCAAAAGAAGAGATGGAAGAATCCTCTAAAAATCTAAAAAGCTGCATCGAATGGGTCTTGACAACTATAGGATTGATGAGGTACCGTGCATGATTAAAATTGACATACAACCTTCAACCACACTCGAATCCATGAGGTTGTGCAAGAGAAACCAATGTTAAATGTGTGTGGCTAACAATAGGAGGATTAGTGACTAAGATCCGATAATGTGATATCTTAGTAGTTGAGTTAGCAAAGGGAATATTTAGAGGCTATGAATGGGTAGTATTAATTCCTAATTTTTTTCTAACTAAATCTAAATATTAAACTAGTTTGAAGTATCCAAATTAACTAAGATGAAACTAAAAATCTATGCTACTAATGAAAGGAAACTAACCTAAACAAATCACAAAAACTGAAATATTACGATAAAAACAACAATTTGCTTTTATTCTAAATAATCAAATCTACTTATACAATAAAAGTAAACAAGACAAATAACCCGGTGTGGTTATCATATGTGCTATGTGTATTGAAACCAAATTAACTCAAAAATAATTTTTATAAATGATCTATGATATGCAGATAACCTCATACATATAGTCTCTCCTTTGTATCCATAGGGATGGGAAGAAGAGGATCTGTGACTAAGAGCTACTATTAATTATTGAAACCCTCTTGAAATTAACTAACTACTTGAAAATGAATGGAAATTGATTTATAATCTATTTGATATAATTTAACAATGATACATTGCAGCAATGAAGGAAATCAAACAATAACTCCAACCTAGAATTCATAGAAAAGAGGTAAACCGAGTTACATGATGACTTGTCTGCGAACTTTATCCCCTCTTTCTTTGTGTGTCTATATGAGTTTAAGGAATTGGGAATGCAAAGGAAGCATCAAGATAAGGCACTTAAGCAATGGAAACTTGAAGGTAGTTTGGTTATAATGCAAGTGGAATGGGATAACACAAGCAAATAGAGTTTGTCTATGTAATTTACAACATGATTATTTCAGCAATACTAGTTACGAGACACAAAATTATCAGTGCCATTTGCTTGAATACAAGCATGAAATATATAGGAATTTCCTAGGATGTGCCTTCATGAACAAGGAATCCTTATAGTGCCAAATCATTTGGTGAAGAGGAATTTCAAAATAATTAAACTATTTAAAATAGAAGAGGCAAGCTATACAAAGAAATCAAGGCTATTTTTACGTAATTTTGTTCGTAAACGCACCCTAGAAGTCAAGTTAAGTTAAATCACGTCTGTTAAAATCACACATGAAGAATTCTAAAAAAGCACGTAAGACCACCGCCTTGCTTGGGTGGTGGTTTCAACCACCGACTAGGTAGATTGATGGTCCCGGCATGAAATGAAAAAAAATGCACAAAATGAAGCAGATAGCTGGTAGAAAGCACGGAAATACTAATTTATGATCTCTAGGGTACAAATATACACTTTTAATGGGTTTAGAAACTTGAATACCTTTTAAAATGACATGAATAATCATTGGGGGCTTTTATAAACATTTTTCAACAACGTAACACGTGCAATTTTGGTGCGTACATATTTCCCCCTCGATAAGTTTCCTACCCATCAAAAGGTGTAAAACATAGAGTCTGAGTATTGCATTCCCAAAATGGGGAGTTAGAAGATATACCTCACATGGTCGTGTTTTGAAATTTTTTCATCCAAACTCATGCTTCCAGAAAATGAAAAAGAAGACTCAAGTGCAAATAGATGAAATATAAAAAATAAATCCTAAGTTAAAATGATAAGAGGACTTAGCATTTGGATGGAGATAAGAACTTACCCACGCTACCACTCCAACCTCATGAACACATGCACTCAAAACAAAGTTATAACAATATATATATATATATATATATATATATATATATATATATATCAAAACAAACTCATTTTCAAATTCATTTGCACATATTGACTTGCTGATTTTTGAGCTCTATGCCCACTGTGACAATTTCATTTGTGAGTATGGTTGAATTGGAATAGATTTAGGAATCATATTTTACGTTAGACTTGTCCCTTTACTCGCTTGAATGATTTTGAGAAGAACTCCTACGAAATTCGTAATTAGAATGGTCATAAGGGGCCTCAAAGAGGTAGATTAGAAGAGTGCCTTTATTTCTTAGTCTCCATTTTGTGAGGCATATATGATGTTTTGTTATTTCATGCTCATTATAAGTGTTTTTACCACACCTAGTGTGTAATGACATCAGTATACAAACTAGATTTATTACGATATATACAAACTCCACTTTTGGCTCGGTAATTTATTGTATCTCGAGTTGACTTCCTCTTGGATCATTTCACATGTGTACTATAGATGTTTAGAACTTCTATTTTTATATTCTTTTAATGTATGCAGTGGATATGGATATGAATGCTAATAGAATGATTTATTTTTAGTGTTTTTTGATACGATACATGATAAGGCAAATACATTGTAATGCTTTGAACTTTACTATCTCTAAGCATTTTTCGATACTTTGTATTATTTTAGCAATATGTGACAAAAAAATGATATAATAAGTGAATGAACTATCCCCACTCTTAACTCCATGCAACTGGTAAGATGTGAGAGCTCAAGATCAAGATCCAAAAGGGGCACAATTTATAGAGATTTGTTTAATGGTAATGATGAGAGAAAGAAAAGGATTTGGAAAAAGAAAATTGAGACCCTACAACCTCATTCTACTCAAGTTTGCTTCATAGTTTAAAATGTGAAATGATTTCTAGTTTATCTAGACTTAGATCCGTAGATGGCCACTTGGTTGAAAAAATATGGTTTTGAGGTTTTAAATTCTTTTGGAATTCGAACATCTAACTCACTTTGTTCTGATTTATGATTTCATGGCATTTGAATGAACTGTTTCTAACTTTCAAATATGTCAAAGAGACCTCTAAATGTTTCCCCATGCTACTAGTAGAAAGTATGGGCTCATAACCATGGATAAGGCATAGGTGAGTAAGAGAAGTTCTATCCTTTCCCAACCCTACATCACTAGTAAGAGACGCAAGCTCAACAATGAAGGACAAGAGGGAAAAAATGTGTAAAATAAATTTTTTCGTGGATTTACATTTGACTTATTTATCTAGGCAAAATATCTAGAATTTTCTTATTTCCAAAGATATCTATATATGATAGATGCGACACCATGAAAGTTCTAGAATAGACTATAGGAAAAGATACCTAATCTAGAAGAAACTATAAGTAGAACCAAGTATGCAGTGCCTTGGTATGGTTACTTTCAAAGCTTTTTTATCTTGTTTGAATTGATGAAATGATTCTGAAACAATTGATGATACCATGAACATTTGAAGAGACATGATTAGAATGTTTCACCAATGTTTTCAGAATTTTTTAGGAATTGTTATAAGAATAAGTCCCTTGATCACAAATTTTATGAAATGAACTGGCAAATGAAAATGCAATGCAGATGCAGTAATATACATATGGAAATGTAGGTGAAACTACATGTCATGAGATCCAAGGTGAATAAAGTTGACAAATATCAAATTCTTCACCCCTAAAAGTACACAAGAGGAAACCCCGATCCTTAAAAAAATTGTTCTTCCCGACACGGGTGTACCATTCTATGTTTAAAATTACAACCCTTGCTTAGAAGTGTATATGTCCAATCATTAAAATAATTTTCCTAAAAGAGTCATTTGTGCACCTTTTTCTCACTTTTTTGAGACATGATCTAAGGTTGACCATAACTTTGCTTCTCATCCTTGTTTCCTATGTAGTGTGTTATGTTTACTTGTGATCCTTGCTAAATGATGAGGTCTTGCCCCATGGATATGGAAAACTATGTTTCGGATGCACATGGGTTGAAACCAAGGTTTATAATAGAACAACCATCGAGATATGGTTTTTATGGGCATCATTTCAATCTCGAATTTCCCTTCTTCATTTGTTTTTCTATCATGTTTAAACCTATACCTAGGTTGTTAGAGGGAAGAGATGCTAAACTAAGAAGACTACCCATCCACTATGGTTTAAATGAGAGGAAGATCAGATCCTTTCTCTCTAAGATTTTTATAATTTCTGTTGTGGTTTTAGTGGACACCATTTTCCCAAATATTAATTTACCCTTATCTATTTTAGCCACCTCAAATATTTTTGAGTTAAGGAATTTATCCTTCAAGGTTCAGGGTGATCGGGAAAAACTCTTTTGGTGAAGGTGGTTTGCTCAATTTATTCACAGGAATTCCATACTATGTATGGACTCGTTTCTTCTTTTTGAGGTTTTCTAAGTGTATATCGAATGGCCGAGGATCGGGGTCTCCCAAGGAACATGTTATAACTTGTTTTCCGTCGATAATGTAAAAATCTATCGAAAGGTTTTTGGACCAATTGTGATAGGAAGAACTATGATTCCAATTAAGGTCACTTTAAAACTATCGTACTCCCATAACATCTTTCTTGTAGAGGAACACCTTGTCTCTCCATATCCCATTTTCTACAAGAAAGAGAAGGGAAAAAATTTTAGAACAACCCCATCATCAATCATGGCTTTCTTAATGCAAAATGTTATAAACCCACTTGTTAAAATAAGGTAGGATCACCTCTTCAGAAATTGTAGTGTCGATGGCATCTCGTCTATATCAAAACAAACCCAAATATCCCTATCAATCTATCCCGGTGAATTTATGTAAAAGTAAATATTATTTATTTGGGCACTAGGAGGTGGTGTAAGATGGATTAGATGGAAAATACCTAGTGCATTAAGAAACACAAAATGATGCGTAGGAGAATTCTTCAGCAAATCTAGAAACAAAATGTGAAAAAGGTCTTATTTAAATCCGATATTAAACTATAGGCTCCTAGTTGTTTTGCGATGGTAGGAATGTCATCCTATGGAAAGGAAAGAGTCGATAAGGGTTACGAAACATACTCCTTGTTTTGAGTTATTACATTAATTTCTATCTTGACTTCTAGCTCAACTAACCCTAAGATTTTTGTATTATTGTTTGAACCAAGGTTAGGAGAAATCCAAAAAATTTCAGAAGTTGAGCCTTCATGATCATTGTTTCCTATAGGAATACCATTGTTTATATTTTGAGGATTCACATGGGAATCCCCAGGACATTTAGGGATCACATTTTAAGGTGTGATGGGTTTAGTATGACTAGGCTGCGGTTTTGTTTCAAGATTTTCTAGGAACATGTCTACAAAGAGCTATCTTTGGTTTTTGGGAAGTATTTTCAAAAACTTTTTGCAATCATGGCAAGTCCTAATATCATGACCTTGAACCTCATGGAAATAAAAACATAGGTTAGGGTTGGAATCTCTTTGCCTTTGATAATTGTCTTCTTCTTTTGAGCATAACCTTAGTAGTAGTTTTTAAATGGGTTGTTATAACTATGATTCACTTCCCCTTGGCTATAGTTTTGAAATTGGTTTGGGCCTTGGGTTTGATTTTGATTTTGTGGAAAATGATTGACATCAAATGTGTTGACAGATGACACAGGTTAGGGACTCTTTGATTTCCCGTGTTGCTATTATTGTTATTATTACCGTTGTTTGTGAAACCAATATTTTCAACTGGATCAAGTAGAACTATTTGTCATAACACCATGATTATAATTCACACCCTTAGGTCCTTGATTGTGGGCACCATTGTTTTGATAATTTGTATTATTCTTATTTGGGGATACCAATTTACCATTGAGACTATATATTATGCCCACTATCTATACAGTCTTGTTCAATCCAAAGCACACCTTCTTATACTTCCTCGTAACTACGGATAGGAAACTTCTGGACTTCCTCCCTAGTCTCTTGATTGAGTGAGTGAAGGAGAATATCAAAAAGTTACATCTGGTCTATGTTGGCTGCACTTGCGGAGAGCAGATACATTTGGTACCATATCCGAATGAAATGGGTAGTAGATTCATTTTTATCATGTCCGATATGCAGAACACCCTAATCCTTATGAGCAACAACTGATTCATGTCAAATGCTTGGATGAACTCGAAATAACTGTTTAAAGGAATGTATAGTATCTTCCACAATATGGTAATACCAATCCAATGCAATTCCTTCGAGAGACTTTGGAAATATCTTAGCCACTACATCATCCCAAGGAAATAATTCCGTGATAGCAGAGGTAGGCCTTGATGTGAGAATTCAGGTCTCCTTCTTCCTTAAATTTTGAAGATCCAAAATGGGTGTGGAAGCATGACACAATGTATGGTGAAGTCAAGAGGCTCCTTTAAGTACTCAACATATGTACCCATTGCGTAAGATTCCACCATTGAAGATCCTTGATGAGGAGGTGGAGGAGGAGGAGTTGGATAAGCTACATTATAAGCATTGACGGAATGTATGGGGTCCCTTGATATGGAATGTAGGGAGAGGGAATGGTATATGGGTCCATCTATGGGATTTTTGAATACATGTGCATGTAAGGTGGGATAGTACCAGGATATGGACTAGTGGGCGTAAAACTAGGAACATCACATTTCCCATTGTGGTGGCATGCAAAAATGCACTTCTGGCCAGCCCTTGCATATGATAAGATTGAGAAGGATGATGACCCATCCATATTGTGCCTAACCCTCTAAGAAGATCACCTAGATTATAGTGAACCATATAACCTTATTGTATAGGATATTATGTTGGGTGGTCATTTGAAGGGATGTATCCTTTGTTGTTAACTTGATACCCCGTGTTCTACCCTACTACATGTGTTGGTTGTGAATTCTTGGCACTTTCTAGTTATCTAATCCGCTCAACTAAAGTAGAAATGTGATTTTTGGGAGATGATTTCCTCCTTGTTGGGGTTCCTATAGCATAGGGTTTGATTGAGCAGGCTCATGATACCCCGACATTAATTTTTCAATGTTATAATTATTTTCTTCCTCGAAGTAAGAATCTTAGGATATACATTCGAAATCTCAAAGGTTGTAACCTTCATTCTATCCAAAGAGTCATCTATCTGATGAACAAGATTTTTTATTGGTGTGAATGTATCATTTTCTTTTGATTTCATGGAAATGTGAGTTTTTGACAAGAATCTATGGTAAGAACATGTTCCATTTATGATAACAACAAAATTTTCATTGGATTTATCATATTGCATGTTTAACATATGATCAACCTCCTCCATCCTTACATATCTAATGGGGTTTGAAGTGTAGCTAGGGGAGGTTTGAACATTTCTTGTGTAATTTTCATCCGACCTTGAAAGAGAAGGGGATTGTTGTGGTTAAACATTGAAGTAATATCTATCGTAGAAAAATGGCCCACCAAACTCTCTTCTAAACACATTTTAGAAAGTATTAAATTTCTTACCAAAATAAGGGAGAAATAGAGAGGTGAGGTAATATAAATGACAGAAAAGGAAACAAGAAGGAATTAATCCTTCACATCAGGCTCACCAATTTATACAGATGAAAATTACAATGCATTCCCCAACCACACTCGGCTCCCAGAGGTCATGTTGTAGCAGCTGATGTTGAATGTGTATGGCTATCTATAGGAGGATCAATGACTAAAATAAGGTAGTTTTATCTCCTTGTAGGTCAGTTGGAAAAGGGGTGATTTAGAGGCTATAAATGGGTAGCATAAATTCCATATGGATTTTCTAGCTCAATCTCAATCTTAAACTATCTTGAAGTGTCCAAATTAAATAAGATGAAACTAACAATCTATGCTACTACTAAAAGGAAACTACCCAAAAAAATCACAAAAAATAAAATATTACAATTCAAAGAACAATTTTATTTTATTCTAAATAATCAAATATACTTCTACACTAAAACTAAACAAGTAAAATAATTCGATGTGGTTATTCACTAGTGTAGGGTGTATTGAAACCAATCTAACTTAAAACAATAACTTTTCTAATTGATCTATGATATGTAGACAACCTCCTATAGATATTCTCTCCTTCAAATCCATAGAGATGGGAAAGAGAGGATCCGTCACTAGGAGCTGCTATTAATTATTTAAACCCTCTTGGAAATTTAACTAAGTACTTGAAAATGAAAGGAAATTTATTTCTACTCTATTTGATATGATGTAACATTGATAAATTTCAGAAATGAAGGAAATCAAACAATAACTCCATCCGAGAATTCATAGAATAGAGGTAAATCAAGCAGAGTGATGACTTGTCCCCTCATTTTATCCCTTCTTTCTCTTTATGTCCATATGATTTCAAGGAAATGGGAATGCAAAGGAATAAACAAGAGAAGATGCTTGAGCAATGGCAACTTGAAGGCATTATGGTTGCATAGTCCATGTAGAAGAGGGATAACCCAAGTGAATGAGCTTGGCTATGTAATTTCTAGCAGAATTATGGTAGGAATACTATGTAAGATACAATAAAATCTGAGGCCATTTGTTTGAATACAAGTATGGAATATATAGGAATTGAATGGGATGTGCCTTCATGCACAAGGCAACATTAGAGTGCCAAATTATTTGGTGAATAGGTAGTTCAAACTAATTAAATCTATTTAAAAATAGAAGAGGGAGGAATACCATACAATCAAGACTATTTTTAGGTAAATTGGTTTAAAAACACACCCTAGAAGTATAGTTAAGTGAAATCACGCATGAAGAATTATGGAAAAAGTGCATTGGACCGCCACCTTGGCAGAGAGGCGGTTCAAACTTATGGCCAAAACATGCATAGAATGAAGCGAGAAGTCAAAGAAAGTGTGGAAAAGCTAAGTAACTATATTTAGGCTATAAATAAACATTGTGAATTGGTTTAGGAACTTGAAAAAATTAGAAAGGACATGAATCATCAATGGGGAACCATTTTGTGATAATGTAGCACATCCAATTACAAGTGCGTATAGTACCCAAGTACAAACTGGAATCTATTTGGAAGAAGAAGAAGACATGAGATGAAGGATACAAGAGAGAAAACATCTGTGAAGCTTAAGAGAAATCATAACTAGATGCAAATCTAAGAGGTCTCTAAGAAGAGTGTTGATGATGTGGTCCTCAACCCGTATATTGAAAAAGTCTTAACCACATCTAATAGTGTCCCTACCCTAATGAAAGAAAAAAATGGAGTACTAGAATTCTCCCCATTCCACAAAGAAAACATAATGAAGAAGTATGGAGAAATTTGAATATGGTTCTCTTAAGTGTGACATAGGTATAGAAAACAAGTTCTTAATAACCGAAACTAATGCCACGAGTTTAGAAATGTAAGAGTGTGAGGGAGGAACATACACCAAAAGGATGCCCAAGTGAAGTGAAAAGAATTGAAAAATCCCACAAAACAAAGAGGATCCATAAAAAGGGTGGAGCAATGATGGTATCACAAAATGTGGAAGTGATGAGAGTCCCGTAGGGGGCAATGCCAACAAAGGAGATGAAGGACTCCTTAAAAAAACCTCTAAAATGAAGAAAAACTCCCTATACTAAATGACAAGTAGGAAATCCAAATAGACAATGAAGGTATGGTAGATAGTCATTCCAAAAGGGTGGCTTGACTAAGAGAAGAGTGATTTTTGATAGGTATGAATCATCAACACATGAAGGAGGGGTAGTGAAATGGTCTCACACTAAAAGTGGAAAGGAGGTAGATCTAATTACGGTATGAGGCTACGAATAATAGTACCCGATGTCTGATGGGAAGGGAGGAGTGTCAAACTTATTTCAAAGGTATCCAAGAGGAGGAGAAGATTCCTCGGTAGTATTCTCTTCATCATAACTAGAATAATAATGCACATCATCGGGGTTAAATGTAATGGAGTCTCGTGTTAGAAGAATTGTCATCACATGAAGAAGAAGAGGAGATAATTATATTAGAAGAAGAAGTAGTCGCAACAATATTTGAAGGGTATCCAAATAATGAATGAAATATTATCTAGATAGTGTGAGGAGCATCCGAGTCTTCCACATAAAGGCAGAGAGGTCTAGATACATGTAACATTAAGTGACCAATAACATGTTCACATGAGTCAAGGTAGTCTTAAAGATGAGAAAGATAAGCAAGTGTAGAAACTTGCCAATACAGAAATAGATTAAGGACCTTATGATAAAAGTAATGTTCCATAGAAGCATGCCATGATTCATAGTTCTATCTGCTAAAAATAATCGACAAAGGCTGATAAGCGATACTATGAATCTCAAGTCTTAAAAATAATCCTCCATGGTGTGTCTGAAAAAAGTGTAAAATGCACAAAAATAAGGGTGTGGGAATGCACGAAGGTTGCAAGACGTTGGACTCAGCCAAATGCGTTTGTGTGTAATAAAACACCCAAGAATAAAGATAACCCCCTCCCCTTTTGTAGAACTTTATAAGTAGTACATTGATTATAATAGGGTGTGTTCATGCAACACGAGTTAATTCAACACTCACATTATAGTAAGTGATGAATTGCATAGGAATGGAGGCTAGAAAAATCTCAGCTTAAAAGTAGAGGAGCAACACAAAATCAAGTACAAAAGGTCATAAGAAAGAACAAGGGTATAAACAATGTTCAATTTGAGAGAAGGCGTCTCACATCACAAAAAGAGGGGATGTATTGCTACAAACTTATGACATATGCTCTCACTAGCTGGAAGTGAAGGTGAGCACTACAATAATGATTAGCTAGAAAGGAGGCTTGGAAAATACCAATAATTGTATAATGAAGCATAAAAAATTACTCCCCCGTAATGGTGAATTCTAAATAAATTTTCATTAATTAGTCTTAATTTCTAATTGTAAAAATTCCAAGAGAGCTAAGAGAGAGCCATCTCAGCTCGATGAGATGGATGGTGAGATGGTGTGAGATGCATCGAGAGGCTGACCTAATCAGTGAGTTGGTCTAGTGTTGAAGAGTCAAGTCGTACTTGTCTTTGGCGAGATACTTCATAGGACATCGGTAAGTGAAGGACGAGCTTGAGGGAAAGCCAGGCTAGAGGTATGTGTGGAGTGAGATAGTACCAAGTCGATTGTAGGGGGAGAGCTGTTGGGTCAATGTCCGAGATGGAGTGTCGAATCCAAACATCGAGTTATAGGTGATTATTCAAGGAATGTTAGGAACTCCAAGTTGACCATGGTTCGGATGTGTTGAGGTCTAGGTTCCCACATTGTCGGCATGTTGATCGGGAGTTAAACATCATGAGAGGAGCATTATTCATGTGTTTAAAAAGTAGAGTAAATGATAGAGATGACATGGTTCAATGTATTGAGTTGGGTAATAGTCCATGCATAGAACATATAAATATGGAATGGTAATAATGAAACGAGATATTACAGAACCGACAAACATAAATGATGAGTAAAGAACATTGGAGGATGCAACAAAGGAAGAAATCCTCAAAATATATAAGATGTCTAACACAATGTTAAGCGAGGAGGTGGGAAGCGTGCATTCATGTGAGGAAACAAATGACCTAGAGATGAGCCAACTAGAGTTCTAAGAAATAAACCAAGACAAGGGACAAGGTGAACATTGAATAACATGGTGCAACAAAAACAAGTAGACCAAATTGGACACAAGGAGCAAGAGGCCGCCTAGATAGGTCATGACGAGGGAAAGGAATATTGATGCAGGATCTAAATGGGTCACAAGCATTAGTTAGGGACAAAATGAGCTAGGGATGAGTGTAAAGGGTCTAGGAGGAGTGATGCATGCATAGGTCAAATAAAGTAGGTCACATGTCAAGGTTGTGGAGCTAGAAAAAAAAAAATTTAAGGGCATGAGATGGGATGATTAAATGAATGATGCACAAAGCGGTTGAGATTTGAAATGGAGGAGCTCACAAAGGCGAGTGAATAAGTAGATGAAAAATTGTGGAATAGAAATCTCGGTGCCCTTCTCAACTAATCGGGGACGAGTTAGGCCAGAACAACACACCAACACTTTTAAAAACTCCAAAACTTGCATCAAACTCCTAAAATGTAACTTTGAATATGTAATAACACCGTAAAACATGCATGCAGAGTTAGGAAAACTAGGAAAACACAAAACACACAACTTTTGAACAAGATAAACTTATAATAAGACCAAATAAATGCATATGACACATGAATGGAATAACCATAATGAAGCTTACACAAGAAACATGTAAAGTCACAAAACGAGACTAGTAAGAAACAAAAAATGGTTAGAAGTGAAGATCCCTACAACGTGCTCCAATACCATAATCGATAAAGTGAAAACATGAGACCGAGCATCATGTGGGATAACTTGCACATCAACCAAGTTTCACATGAATGACAATGTGACAATGTTCCATGAGGCAAAAAGAATTCAACCATGAAATGTGTATGTAAAAAAGGTCTCAATCATCTTATTCCAAATAGATATGAAAAAATGGGTACAAATATGGGTGTTGTGTAACCACCAATAAATGATAATCATACCTCCTCATGTGGAAAATAGGAGTTACATTCCTGAAAATGAGTATGTTTATACATGTTAGTTCATAAAAATGACATGTTTTAATAAAGGTAATGTAAACTTTGCAATTTGAATTTCATTCTCTCCAACACCTTTGTTGATGACATATAACATAGGTCGATTAGAAGATGTTTATGTTTGGGGTTTGAAAATAACATCGGTGCCAATGTTATCAATAGGAATGAATGATACAACGTGAGGAGTGAAGGATCAATCCATAGATGGGCCTTCAAGACATTTTAACCAATTCAATGAATAAATATACAACGCTCTTCTATTGTGTATAAATATTTATTTGGTTTATGATTAAAGATGTATGCTTCAATACATAAGGTATGAGTTTTTATGATATTAAGGTATAAAAGGGTATGATGAGTAAATTATAGGATTGAATGATTGATTAATGAAATAGTCATGATTAAATCTTGAAATTATTGTGTATCAATATGCCTAGGGATATGCACATCATGGAGTGATATTGTAAGAATGTACTTGAAACACGGGTGTATTTTTGTTATATCAAAGAAACTTATTATTGTACCTACCTTCTCTTATTGTTTGATAATGTCATGAGAAATAGACAAAGAATTTTCATTAGATGGCTATTGTGAAATAGTCATATAATTAGGATTGGATGTTATCTAGGTTTCGTTGACAATGTAAAAAATTTACTTTTTGCACTATTGCTACAACAAAGCTAGGGGTTTCATTTTTTCAGTAGTTATGTTAAGTGTAGGATCCGACAATGATAGGATATAATCATGCTCAACATTATTTAATGATTGGCCCTTATCTTTAAATTTTTCATTGGTATCGTGTGTTGTAAAGGGATCCTCAAACACTTCCACTTCTTCATTTATTAGTGCTTTGGATTTCAATGTTTGAGCTATTATCAAGAAAATAATTGATATGAAAAAAAAGCCAATTTTTCCGATGTCTCATACACATTCTTATAATAACCCTGATTGTAACCATGATAGTGCACTTAACATGTTTCCGGTGGGGGAATGGTTTCCATATTAGGCTAAAATGGACAAAGGTGTAGCTCTAGAGGATTTGTCAGGGTTTCTACAGAGGCTTTTCCCAAGAATTGGGTGGGTCGGGGATGTTTTATGAGCCCTAAACCTATCCTCAGGTGGAATTGGAACATGGCATGCATCTACGAGCCACACCAAAGATCCAAAGTCTATTTTTGGTTGTCATTATGATCCCTCTCTTGGAGTTGGAAGGGATATTTTTTCTACCGTCCATATCTATGTTATCCAAATTTTTCCCACGAATAAATTGGTCAAACACGACCCCGAAAGAAGAAAATCGAAGGGGCAGTTTAGAACTGCAAGCTCACATTTGATTCCAAATCTGAGGGGCAAGTGAGATTGACAATGAAAGAGGCCAACGATGTCAAAAGAATTAAGAATGCTTAACATGAAAGAAAATGGGAGAAGATTTGAAGTTTTCAAACTTCACACATGATTCGACTTAGAGCCAAGCGGAAGAGCCAACAAAAACCTCCACGCATCATCTCGACTTAATTACAGAAGTTCAAGTCCAAACAGAGTTCTAAAATGAATGTGCAACTTCCACGTGTCCAAAACCAACACAGGTGCTCCTAAATAAGCAAAAGGGACCCAACATAAAAATGGATAAAGAGGAGCAGCCCAAATCAGTCAAGTATAAAAGGACTAGGGGAAACGTCCACGTGTCTCATTGGTGCACCTTTAAAGGTGTGACCAAGTGCAAAGAATCAAACAAGCGTGTAGCTTCCACGTGTTTCAGGTCTAAATATGAGTCTCATCAACTGTTGAAAAGTCACAAGCATGGCGAAGGGTGCCACTTGCCTCATCAAGGTGCAACACCAAAGTTAGGTCCAAAGAGTGGTATTCAAATGAGTGTCAATTTGCCACGTGGCAGCTGGATTCAATGGAAGGTAGAACCAGCCGTTGAAAAGTCCAAGGCCGCAAAAGGAACCACGCATCAGCCCCGGGTTCTTTCAAAATTAAAATTTGGGGAAGTCTCCAAACGAGCACCAACATGCCATGCATTAGATCGGTGCAACTTCGTAAGTGAGACCCAAAGGGTAGGTCCCAAGTGATCACATAGATTCCACATGCCCTAGACACGAAAAGATAAAACTAGACATTGAAAATTCCAAGGCCGACATGAAGACCCACTCGTCCTAATGACGTAACATTAAAGGAAAAATATGGAGGTAGGTCCCAAACATGCACGAGCCCCCACATGTCCCAAGTTAGATATATCGCCCCGCTAAATAGAAGGGACAAAGTGAAATATGAGGAAAAGATATGGGTGACCCGCAGATGATGCCATGTGTCCCACTATCACAATTTAACGCATAGGCTACAAAGGTCCCAACCAGAAAGGCAACATTCACTCGAGGCCCTAAATCGGCTAATTATGCAAGGTCAAGTGGAGGCCTCCACGTGCCTCATCCACATAAATTCAAAAGAAAAATCCAAACGTGGTCCCCAAATGAGTGCAGGCTCACCATGTGGCCATGTTTCAAGTCAAAGTAATAAGGTGGGCCTTGGAAGATACTTTTGCCAAAGGGGAAGAAAATCAGGCGAGCAGCGCAAAGAAGACTTTTCACCAAATGACCAAATTGTGGACTGATGGGATGGTAAGAGATATTTTTGAATTTCCCCTTACTCACCCGAAGGCACAAGTTATAAAAGTCGGTGGGCGGACTGAGGAATAGTTTATGCAAAAGGAGAAGAAAGTGGTGATGCGGGCCCAAGGAAGACAAACGGAAAATGAGAAGGTTGCGAGCTTGGGAGGGATTTTGGGCAAAAGTGAATTTTGGGCCTGTGGAGTTGCGAGGGTTTTTGTGAATTTTGTTTTTTTCATAGAAAATGCAAATTGAATTTCGGGCCGACGGATATGTTTTGCAAAACTTGTTTTTCCACCAATTTTTACAGATTCATTGAAATATTCAAATGGACATAACTTTTGATCCAAAGGCTCAAAATTCAACAAATTTTATACCATTAGAAAGGTCTTAACCTCCTCCACACCATGGAAGCCTAAAACTATAGTTTTGAAAAATAAGAAAATGTATTTCAGAGCCATCAAGATGCACGGATCTAATTGCTTCACTACCTAGATCTGATCGATTTGTCGTATTTCCTTTTCCAACATGCCAATGAAACATTAAAAGGCATAACTCGATAGATTATAGGTAGATTTGTAGGGTATTGATCGTTTGTGGTTGAGATTTTAGAGTAGAATCTAATTTTTCCTTCTTTCTCTCTCTTTCCTTGACCTTCTATATATTTGTTATTGCTTTAGAATCACAAAGACTCCCCATGCATGTATTTGAACTCACAAGTATGATTGGATAACATGGGTACTATCTCCAAGTTGTGGGACTTGCTACTTGAGACAGACCTCCGAGAAAGCCGGTTCTTGCTCCTAAACTACCCGCCACAATCTACTCTAATGCAGGAGAAACTAGCTATTCTATCCTAAAATTCTAAGGGACCAGAGAGAGAGAATGCATAAAATGAAATCCTAAACTAAAGCGGTGATACACCGTGAAAAGGAGGGTGGGAGAGTAGTCTCCAAATGTGTGAAATACAGAGGCAAAGTGCACACTAGAAGAGGTGATGACAGCTTCTCCATAATCTAGCAAAATGCATTCACAAAGTAATATTTCAAGCACACACAATGATAATGAACTCCTGCAAGAACATAATAATAGACACAATATTCTTGTAGAAAGATAAAAGGGGCAAGAAGAATGCAAGAAAACACAAGCAGGGAAGATACATCCACAAACTTGTATTTTATTGCTTCTGGTATGCACATTCGATCTACTATTACAAGATAAGGGCCTGGATCACCATGCAAGGAGTCCACTACAAGGGCCTGCAACACACTGGCTTCACAAAGCAATTTTGACAGAGCTTTGTTACCCAAAAACTCTCCCCTTTACAATGAGCCCAACACTCCAATTTATAGAAAAATGAGAAGGAAAAGAGAAGGGAAAATGGAAATCCCGAAATCTGTCCTTCAACCACCTGTAAGAGGCATTAAATTGAGTGGAATGGTTATACATTACTTGCAAAAGGCTCCCCATACTGTCCCATGTGCTGCAGCAGAGAAGGAATGATGACCATGCCTCTTAATTGCACTCCCAGCTACCAAATAAAACACTGTTCTGAACCCGGCCACGTTTCCTTAAAAATATCAATCAATTTCTAATCAAATCTGGAATTTCTTGATTTCTGTGCATCGGGCTCGGAACCACGATTCCAACGGTACCAATTTTGTGCGATTTCGTTGAGAAATGCAAAAGTTATGGCCTTCTGAGTGCGGGCAGCTATTTTGGGCCTGGCAGGCGTTTTCTGTCATCTGACGGGAAAGAGCATTCACTGACAGGGCGTAGAGGACGTCGTGCTCGTTCCAGAAAGTCCAATTTTATGAAAATCGGAGCTCGGAGTCAAAAGTTATGGCCGTTTGAAGTTTCCGGACCAAACGTTGACTTTTCTTCCTATGACACGTGTCATGATTTGATTGGTCGACGGGTCTGCCGGCTCTTTCGCGCCCTTCGCGTCTTTTTGTCCCGGATGTCCCAAACCGTTTGGGACAAAAACCTCCGATCCGCCCGAAATGGGCTTCCTTGTCCCTCTTTGCGTTGGACACGTGGCAAGATTTGATTGGCTCTCGGCTCCTTCGGGTTTTCGCGTCCCACGCGTCCCTTTGTCCCATTTGGTACAGTGCTCTTTGTGCTGATTTCAGGCCGAACCGGCCGGTTCGCGCCTATTTGTCCCAGATGTCCCATTTGCTTTTGGACTGTTTGTTCCCATTTCACCCGGTTCGGCCGGTTCGGGTATTTTTGTTCCACTTGGCCCACTTTGTTTTGGATCGCTTGCCTTGATTCGGCCGATTTAGTAACCGGCCGGCGTTTGATCCATTTGACCCAAACGTCCTGACTCATCCCTCTCGGTGATTAGTCGATTTTTTCAATTTTTGGCCGATCAGCTTTTCACGCCCACCGCGTACTTTTGTCCAAGATGTCCCAATTGCTTAGGGGCCGCTTTGTGCTCATTTCGGTCGATCCACGCCTTTTTGTCCCACTTGTCCCAAATGCTTCTAGGACTAGGACTTAGCCATTTTTTGTGATTTTTCTGCCCGGCTTGTTTTTGCAAATTTTTCACATTTTCTCAGAACTTTCTCTCTTACTTGGACAGGGAGTTAGAAAAATATGAGGGGACCCTAGAAACATGAATTTTTTTGCCCCGACTCAATCTATTTGCACAGGACTAAAGAATTTGATGCATGTTATCAAAATTACCTTGAGGGTAAATTTTGGATAACAATATTGTAAACACTTCTCATTTGAGAAGGGGAGATATTCAGGGTGTGTGGAAACTCAAAAAATTTCTTTACCAACTCCATTTGAGCTGTAAGCCTTCTCTTATGCCTGGAAAGTGTATTTGTGCCTCTGAAAAGGAATGTAATGGTCTATGCACTTTCTAAAGTAATAAACTCATGATTTTGTGGTGATCTTCAACCCTTTCTTGTGATTTATTGTTTCTCTATGCCTCTCCCTTTCTGATCTATTTTTTGTGCATATATTTCATGTTTGCAGGTGTAAGATGTTGTGTTTCATGGAGTTTTGATGGTAGATTGGGATTTGGATCTGTGTCACTTTTGTCTGATCTCCCTCATCTCCCTTTTCCCCTGTTTCATCCTCCCTCTGTAGAATATCTCACCTTTTTCCTTTTCTGGTGTATCACCACTTAAGTGTAGGCTCTCGTTCACTCTCTCTTTCTCTCTGGTTCCTTGGAATGGTTATATTAGGATAGATTACTCTGGATGAACTCGAGTAGCTTATAGCGAGTAGTTTAGGAACAAGAACCAGCTTTCTCTAGAGGTCCATCTCAATTTCGTAGGTCCCACAACTTGAGAGGTGGTCCAATGTTGTGCAATCAAACCGGATGCCCCACTAAGATCTCGAGGCCATTAGGGGGTGTTGTGATTCTGCATCAACATTTTTGGCATATCTGGTGGGATTGAGGTTAGATTTACCTTACCACTTCATCTTTCTAGGTTTATGTGTTCCTATTAAGATTCATCCTTTTAGGGTACATAAAAAACAAATCGACAACTCCATATGGTCAAGAACCCACTCTCTAAAGTTGCAAACATTCTCCCATCCATTTTCATCCATTATTCCTACCACATCTTTCACTTTCTACCATTCAATGAAGTTGTGCAATCATGACTTCATTTCCATCTTGGAATTCACACTTGTAGCAACATTATTAGTGCAGTCCACCTCCAATGTATTTCTCAACTCCTCTAGATCAGGATTATGATAAGATCTAGAATAATCATGCTTACCCATATGAGCAGTGCCATAACCAGTTTGGCTATGAAGCTTATCAAGAATAAGGGTATGCATATAATGATAATAAGTAACTGGAAAATTTTGATCAGCTCAAGAAGATCCAAGGGATGGAGGCATGCATGGTACAATAAAGAGCCACAACTTAGATGAAATTGTTTAGAATTGGCTATAGGGAACTTTGTCCATGGGCTGACCCTATGCCAAGACATTACAACCCTCAGGAGAAGGTTGACTTCATGGTTGAACTGATGCCTAAACTTGCACAGTGGATTAAGGATATTGAGGCATATGAGAAAATTGTGAGACACCTTATCAATGGGTAAGCAAATCACCAGCTCCTTATGCTCTCTTTTCTCTATCCCAAACTTTATCATTTCAGCATGGTCAAGAGTCAAGCCCCTTACTTGCTGCCCCAAGTGTTGATTTTCCTTCTCCATCTTTTAATCTTCCATCTCACCCCATTTCCTCTTCCCTCTTTCCTTCCAAATCCAAATACCCTCCACAAGAGCCAAAGGTAGTACTTTCCTCTCCACCAAAAATAAGGAAAAAAATATTTGAGACCCCACCCACCACTCCTTCCACTCTCCTGGGTCCATGTTAGGAGAAACTCCAAAACCAATCAAGAAGAGAAGTAAGAAGAAGAGCCAAATAAAGAAGAAATGATCGAAACTTGGCAAGTTGGGCTCTCGATTTGGGGTTACACAGATCCCCTTTATGGTTAAACCTTAAGAGGAGGCCAGGGTCCAAAATGGCACTTTTTCTGAAGAGGATGCTGATCTAATCCAAGCTGCACAACCAATTAAGGAGGAAGAACAACCAAATCCAAGTCCCATTGAAGAGGAGCAGGTGGAGGATATCAAATCGAGTTGAGGCCAATTAATGAAGAAATCATTATTGAATATTGTTTTCTTTCATTTAAAGGGCTTGATTTGGTTGATGAATCCATGGAGGAGGAGGACCATGAAGATTCTGAGAGAGGCTCCAAGTGAGGAGCGGGACACAAAAGAACCTTAAGTTATTTCTCCCACTTCATCTCATTCAAGCTCTAATGTCAAAGAAGAGTTTGAGATTTCAAACTTCATGTTTGAGGATGGGGTGAACCATGCTTTGAGAAAGTTATGAATTAGGAGAACACCATGGAGGAGGTTTAACTCACGCAATAGGACAACAAGGAGGAAAATTATATTTCTGACTTGGAGTATTGTCTTGATGGAAAGAATCCCAAGGAGATCACATCATTTTCTCCTCCATCATCCACCTTCCAAGCACATGATTCCGCTGCCATGGAGGAGAGTGTTCAAGGACATCATCCTATGTCTCTCACAGCTTCCCTTTGGAACCAAGGTTGGAGGATCATGATCTTTCATGTTCTTCTCAGCAGGAGGAAGGAAAAGGGAATGAGGATCCCATCTCTTTAATCTCCCTCACCTAATCTACCCAAGAAGTTTAGTAAGTAGACTCCATTGTTGGAGTTGAAATAAAGAGCAAGGGGCACATTCAAAGGACCAGATCAGGCCCTATAATGTACTTGGCTTAATTGAGCCAAGGAGAAAGCAATAAATAGTCATGCTTGCTTCTACACATGAGGGAGAGCCTCAAAGTGCCAAGGATCAACAAAAATACCTCTTGGAACCAAGTGAGCAGCAGACTAAAGAGGTATTTGTTTTGTTTCTAGTTGATACCTTTATGGAAGGAGTAAAGGAACAATTTTCAGTCAACCATCCACTCCTAATGGAAGCCATATCCAATACAAATTCATTTTCATGGATGCAAATTGTAAGGAAGGGAAGCTATTTCTCCCTACCTGTAGCAGGCTTTGTTTAGCTTTTCTTTGTTAGGGTTAGTGTAGGAGTAGGAGTAGGTTTGAGATATGTATTTTTTCAGTTTTTATACATAGTGTGTTGTGGTGTTTTGTTTCTCTTGCACAATACATCGAGAGGTAGTGTTTGGTGGGATCGCCCTAGTTCCAATAATGTATCATACAACAAGGTAGGCTCAGGGTGACTAAGTGCAAGTGTCAGACTCAAGTTTGAGAGACAGGATCAGTTTCAAGCTGTCATTCATGACTCCATGCACAATGGATGTAACAAGGCTACTGGTCTCTTCATATAGTAGGAAGATACCCCGTGAGTCGTTAAACTGTTATCACAATTTTTCCCTAGGCCAAATTGGTCAAACATAACCCCGCGTAGAAGAAAATCAAAGGGGTGGTTCACACCGTGATCTCACAATCGATTCTAAATCTGAGGGGAAGGAGAGCTTGATAATGAAGGAGGCAAGAAGCATGAAAAGAGTCCAAAAGGCTCCACAGAAAAAAAAGCTGAGAAGACTTGAAGTTCTCGGAATTGACACACGAGTTGACTCGAGCCATCGAAAGCATCCATGCATCATCTCGGTGTAATTCTAGAAGGTCGGGTCAAAACAGCAGAGTCCCAAAAGTGTGCATAAATTCCATGTGTCAAAAACCCAACATAGTGTTCCTAAATAGCGAAAGGGACCCATCCAAAAAAATGGAGAAAGAAGAGTAGGCCCAAATCGGTTAAGTATAAAAGGACCAACTGAAGCCTCCACGTGTATCATCGGCATACCTTCAAAGGTGTGACCCGGGGTAGAGACTCAAACAAGCACACATCTTCCATGTGTCCCAGTGTCTAAAGATGGGTCTCATCTACCATGGAAAATTCACTAGATGGTGGAGGGTGCCACGTGCCTCATCGGTGCAACACCAAAGTTGGGTCCAAAGAGTGGTCTTCAAATGAGTGCTAGCTCACCACATAACCAAGAGTCAAAGGAAGGTATAAGCAGGTTGTTGAAAAGTCCAAGGCCACAAAAGGAGCCATGTGTCATCCCCGTGCTCCTTCAAAAGTGAAATTTAGACACAATGTCCAAACAAGTGCTCGCATGCCACATGTCGGATCGACACAAAATCAGAAGTGAGACCCAAAGGGTGGGTCCAAAGTGAGTGCAAAGCTTCCACTTGCCCCGAGCCTAAAAAGACAGAACCGGACATTGAAAATTCCAAGGCCGACGGGAAGAACCACGCGTTCTAATAGCGCACATCAAAGGAAAATTCTGGAGGTAGGTCCCAAACATGCACGAGCCCCCCACGTGTCCCGAGTCAGACATATGGCCCCCTCAAAATATAAGGGACTAAGCCAAATACAAGAAAAAGGTATGGGTGGCCCGTGAGTGATCCCATATGTCCCACTATCACAATTTAAGGGGCAAAGCTACAGAGTCCCACCTGTAAAGGCAACATTCACTCGAGGCTCTAAATCGGCTAAGTATCCAAGGTCAAGCGGAAGTCTCCACATGTTTCATGCATGCAACTTCAAAATTAAAATCCAAAGGCGGTCCCTAAAGGAGCACAGGCTCACCATGTGGCCATGTTTCAAGTCAAATCTGGAAGGTGGGTCTTGGAAGAGACTTTTGCCAAAGGGGAAAAAAATTCACTAGCAAGCCCGAGGAAGAATTTTTGCCAAATGAGAAAATTATGGACCGAAGTGGCAGGGGGTGATAGTTTTGCATTTTTCCCTCACTCACCTGAAGGCACAAGTTATAAAAGTAGGTCGACGGGCTCGGTGAAGACTTTTTACCAAACGAGAAGAAAGCGGGCCAGCGGAGCCAAGGAAGAAAAATTGAAAATGAGAAGGTTGTGGGCTTGTGGGGGCTTTTGGACAAAAGTGAATTTAGGGCCTATGGAGTTGCAAGGGTTTTTGTGAATTTTGCATTTTTTCACAAAAAGTGCAAAGTGAATTTCGGGCTTGTAGATCTGATTTGCAAAACTTATTTTTCTACCATTTTTGTACATATTCGCTTAAAATATTCAAATCGGCATAACTTTCAATCCAGTCCTCAAAATTCAACAAATTTAGTACCATTGGAAGGGTATCAACCTCCTCTATGCCATAGAAGCCTAAAAATTTAATTTTGAGAATGTTAGGTGGGTGAAAATAGGAAAATGTCTCTCATGCGATTAATATGGGATCCGATTGCTTGATTACCTAGATCTCATCTGATTTTCCATCTTTCTTTCTCTAACACGCTAAACATACATGAAAAAGGCATAACTGATATATTATAGGTAGATTTGTAGGGTATTGATGGTTGGTGGTTGAGGTTCCAAAGGAGAATCTAATTTTTTCCTTCTTTCTCTCTCTCACCTCGACCTTCTATATATTCTAAACAATTCTCATTTGAGAAGGGGGAGACATTTTGGGTGTGGCAAAACTCTATAAAATTTCTTTCCCGACTCCATTTGAGCTCGAGCCTTCTCCTACGCTTGACAAGTGTGTTTGTGCCTCTCGAGCGGGATTGTAATTCGTGTGAATTTTCTAGAGAAATAAACTCATAATTTTGTGGTGTTCTTCAACCCTTTCTCGTCTTCTATAATTTCTTTGTGAGTCTCCCTTTAAGATCTATTTTGTGTGCATATATTTCACATTTGCAGGTGTAAGATGTCGTGTTTCATGGAGTTTTGATGGTGGATTGGTATCTAAGTCTATGTCACTTCATCTGACCTCCCTCATCTCCCTTTTCCCTTGTTTCATCCTCCCTCGAAGAAAATTTTGTCTCTTTCCTTTTCGGTGTATCACCACTTTAGTGTAGGATCTCTTTCACTGTCTCTTTATATGATGTGCTTTTTGGGATCACCATTGTACTAAAGATACAAAACAAAAATTAAAAAGGTTCTTTTTTATTGATGAATCTGATCCGCTCAGTTTCTCTCATAGGGATTCACATTTTATTGATATCTGATTCGGAAAGAGATATTAATGAATATGATCCTATACTATTTCTATAATTTTGGGATTCAAATTAGATTTATTTTCTTATACTTGGATAAAGTGAATATCCAAAAAGTATAAGAATTTGATTTTGTTAAATCTAATGTGGATAGATTTCTATGATATGAATTAACATTTGATTGATTTGATATACTTATACTTGGATAAAGTGAATACCACAAATATTATTAAAATTTGATTTTGTTAAATATTATTCGAAATATTCCTCTAATAGGAATTAAGATTTGATTGATTGCATTAAACTTAGTTAAAGTGAATATCTTAAAGTATAAGTATTTGAGTACGATTGTTATGCTTAGACGAGGAAAATTGAATGTCCAAAAGATAATACTTTGTGATATGCTTTAGATTTGGAAAAAGTGAATGTAAAAAAATATGGCTTTGATTGATAGTATGTGATATGTTTAAATTTGGACAAATCCAATGTCCTAAGGATAATACTTTTGATTGATGGGATTATATAGACCAATATTTTAAAAAATTGAATGTTCAAAAGATAATACATTTGACTGATAAAATCTTATAGACCTTTACTTGGTAATGGGTATTGAGAATATAAGATGAAGATTTCTATGAAAAATTGATAGGATGATTTTGATTTTGATTTCGGATAAGATATTCAAACAGAGTAATTTTTTTAATTTTAGGATTATATTGAATGTTGATAGAATGAGACGTGGAACACAAAAATTCTCAAACTAAAAATCTAAACAATAATGGTAGACAAGACATTTTTATAACATATTTTCAAAATGGCTTTAAACTAACAACCAAAAAAACAATATGATATTTTTCAAACAGATTTTTAACCATTTTAAAGGAAAATTCAAATAAGTAGAGGAAAGGTTGGCCCCAACTTGTTAATTTTCCTTGGGATTTGGATAATTTAGTCAACCATACTTGTCTAAGTGAGTACATGCATAAAAAAAATTCATAACTATGGACTACAATCTGTAATAAATTAAGAATTAGGCTATCACCACACATCACTTTTTGTATGCCTCGGGATAATACTAGTCAAGTAACAAGGGGTGCTTTCTGATTTCATTGGGTCGGCTAACTCAATGTGCTTATTACATTAGGATTCTTGTGTTACTCCACACAACGAGTTTTAGGACTATGTCCAAGTACTTAGTAATTCCCACAATTAAGAAGACATTTTAAAACCTTCTCTACACTGCGATGCAAATGTATTATTAGTTGATTAAAAATTTAATCAAGTTTGATTTTTCTTTGGCTTATAAAATATGTACACAAGATATTAGTTGTTTGTTTCTTATTTTTAATCATATTTGGAAATGAGTAAATCCAAGAAAAAAATTAGTAGTTTCCTTGTAAGCACGATATTAGAATAAAATTACAAGTGATCATGGTCATTTCTGATTTACAAGATCACTCAAGAGCACGAGAAAAGAGAACAAGTGACTTTAATCAAAATAAACGAAAATTTAATATATGAAATATAATATTTTAGCACTATTAAAACTGATATAAAATATATTAAGATCATTTAAATGCAAAAACAATAAAGAAATAGAGACAAGAGAGTTGGAAAATATAAAAATTGAAGTAAAAGTGACCACAAGATGCGCTAGCATGTGTAGTGATGCAAAGAGTGCACCCAATACTATGGTATCACATGAAGGAGCAATGTATCATGGGTCTAGTTAATTGTAGCATGTGAGGGAGAACAATATCATGGATTTTTAAAGGTAGTACATGAACTTATATAAGGTAGTGTATGGACAATTACGGTAATTCATGAACAATCAAGACCTAGTGCATGAATCGATATTCTATCAATTTTAAGTTTAATGATAGCATAAATTATGTGTAACGTTAGTGCAGGTAGTACTAAACTAGTGGAGGTAACCTATAAATACAAAAAAACACTTCCAATTTACATTGTTTTTCAAAAATACAATCAAGTTGCTCAATGAAAATCCATGTAAAATTGTAAGTGATTTAAAGATATCTTGAAGAACACAAAAACAAGGTTAATTTTATAAAAATGATAAATAAATGAAAACTATGTGGGTTTTTCCCATCTGGGCATGCCGTAAAATGTATAAAAAGAAAAAGTACATACCAAAGGAAACAAAGAAAAAAAAGAAAACTAGTTCTTCCTTTGTATTTCCATACGAACCTTGGATGAGAGGGTTGAATCTTGGAATGAATAATAAATCTTATTGAATATATTTATCAAATTTGTTTTTGATTCTCGAAAGGCGTTCCATATGGAAGTAGATTAGCCATGAGAAAACTAATTGAAGATTGAATTTGATTCGAGATTCATGATCAGTTAGATAGTGTAATAATGTGTGATATTGAATGATAATCCAAGACAATCATGATGTAATTATCAAAGCTTCCAAAGTTTATAATTTAATAATAATGACTGATTCATTATAAACGAGTAATAATTCCTTCATTTGTATAATTAGATTTCTTGATCTAAATTTAACTAAAGGAATATTTAATTGTTTAATCGACTTTCAAATCTAATTGAGTTGTTGAAACATTGATTTGATCTAAAATTGTGTATCTATTTTTAGTTTAGAAAAGGTGGTACATACTTTTATTTATTTAGAATTAAATATTAATTTTGCCTTCATTTTTTTATTCATCCAAAAAAGTGACAAGAGTCTTACATTTTGCATTGATTTACTTTATATTTATAAGTTCCATGCTTTATTATATGTTTGAGTTACATAGAATGCATGTTTGATTTAATCTATTTTTTTATTTTTTCACATGTATTTAATTGATTTCATTTCTGATTAACTCCTTTTCATGTACTTAACATGAGATGTTGACTAGTGAAATAATATTAATAAATTTTATTAGGGTGAGATGTGTAAATTGATAATGTGAGAGTTATTTAATTATTTCTATATTAAAATTAGCTAATATATTAATTGATAGGATAAGGGATGAATAATAAAAATGATAAAATTAATTAATTAATATTATGAATGGAATATGAATGTAATAGGGTCCATAGTGTGAATATTAAATAATTTGAGACCATGTGTGAACTATAGGAATGATTAGGAACATTGTGGGAATGAAAGAAATTATTTTAGGTAAATGTCGTAGAATGTCGTCAAAGGGCATAAAATAGTGGTATATATTGAAAGTAGTTGAAAATTATTGTAATGTACTACAAAATAATTACGGAATGCTTTCATAGGTTTGGAATGTGTAGTGAAATATTTTAGGGTGTTTACAATAACATACATCATTTAAAATTTTAATCATCAATCATGTAACTCAAATATATCCTAATATTTAAGAAATCTTAAAAATTAAAATAATCAAGAAAAATAATATGATACAGGATATTTTACTTAATTCTTGGATAGTTTAATGTGCACACATCAAATTTTATTCTAGAAAAATAGTTGTGAAAAGAAATAACTATTGGGAGAAAAATAAAACATCTAAATGTTGGGATGGCATAAAAATTAGGATCGCTTGACAAGACAATCACTTACACTTTATGGATTTCATCCCTAAGATAACAAAACTCATTTCTAACATTGAATTGTAAAATTATTAAAATCTAATAAACTAAAATCACTTCCATAATTAAACAACATAATATCATAGTGAAACAAAAGTAGGTGTAAAGGAGTGAATAGAGTAATACTAAAATGGCATCTTATGAAATGGGTGGCTAGTGATGTAAGTTACATTATATATGTTGCATGCAACATTTAATCCCCTTAAACATTTTTGATACATTTATTTATGCATTTTTTAGGTCGGGTAAATGGACAATAGTGTGTCCCACATGGTGGGTATGAAATGTGACCTAGAAAATTTCACATCAATATTTTGAGAGATGTTCGGAGAACACCCCCTTCACATGAACCTCCTTTTCTAACTTTGTAGTGTCATAAAAAAGTGTTTCTCCCGAAGCCCTAATTCAAGCTAACCTCCTTTGCACAAAAGGGATTTCAAGAAAATCTCAAAAGGCATATTTTACCTTCCACACTTTAAGGAGAGCGTGCCGATGAAATTATGCTTAAAGGGGGTTCACGCAAACCGTTCAGAAAACCCACTTCGGGTGAACCCCCTTATGTGGAGCCTATGTGGCACTTATGTGGCATATTTTGGCCCTTAATCCATTTGGAGGATAATTATAGGCTAAAATGTGCCACATAGATGCCATGTATTTAGGTTGAATTAAGTAGTTCACTTACATAAATTTATACCAAAATATAAATTTTTATTACCTTTTGAAAAATATATTTCTCATTTTAAAAATATGTTTAATTATTTTTCTATATTTTTTTTTCTAATGCATGTTATTTAATAACAATCAATAGTACACTTTCAATTCCATTTGAAATTTAGTAAAATATATCAAAAATTTGAAAAAAATAAGTTTACTATTTTTTTAAGTTTTATTCGCACTTATGAAAAAAATACAATTTCAATATAAATATGGAAATATATACTTATAAACATATGTACTCCATTAATCTGAAAATATCTTCACTAATATATATATGAAAAACTTTTAGACACTCGATACTTAAATTTAGACCATATATTGGTGAAAAAAATCTTTCATTAAAAGACACAATGTTGGCACATTGTTGATCTACTATATAATAAGAAACAACATATAAATAAAATTAAGAAAAAGATCATATTTTTTTCTTTAAAAAAATTACATCCTAAACACAAAATTTCATTAGTTCGTTGAATTCCATGAGTGTGTACGGTTTTGGGGAAATTACCTCTAGAATTTCAAAGAAATTGAAAATTCATGTTTATAAAGGTACACGAAATGATAAAACATGGGATACACTTATATGTATACAATAACATACATAGTTTAAAACTATAAGTGTCAATCATGCAACTCAAATATGCCCTAATATTTTAGAAATCTTAAAAATTGAAATAATCAAGAAAAGAAATATTTTATGGGTTGTTTTACTTAATTCTTGTTTTTCATAATGTTCACACTTCAAATTCTATGCTAGAAAAATAGTTAACAAAAAAAAGAGCTATCTAGGGAAAAATAAAACATCTAAATGTTCGATGGCATGAAAATCAAGATGACCGGATAAGGTAATCACTTCATAGTTACTGTAACTCATTTCTAATATTTAACTATAATTAGTAGACTTAAGAAAACAAACATAATATCCATCATTAAACCACACAATATAAAAATGAAAAAAGTAGGTGCAAAGGAGTAGATATAGTAATACTGAAATGGCATGTTACAAAATATACTTTGCAAATATCGGTTATGGAGTCTAGGCATCTAGTGGTAGAAACCTCATTATATGTGTTGCGTACGCAACATTTAAGGCTCTTAAATTTTTAAATAAATTTATTTATGCATTTTGTAGGCCTCATATCTATATGTTTTCATTTTTCAAAAGCATCATTAAGCAAAACTATATATATATATATATATATATATATATATATATATATATATATATATATATATATATATATATATATATATCATGTGTGTGTGTGTACACACACACACACACATATCTAATAACTCTCTCAAAAATTATAGAAGATAAAAATTGTATATAAATGTCATAAAACTATAAGATAAAAATTAAAAGAGGTGCATGTCTTTAATAAATTATTACAAGTGAGGTCTATTTTCATTAAAAATCATCTAATGTAAAGATTTTTTTAATTCATGGTGACTGTTAAATGATGTATTTCTAATTTACTTTCTACTTTTACATTAAAATGTACAACATTTCAATTTCAAGATTCTCTTTCCACTTTAGTTGTTTCATATCTATTTATGTGTGTGCACGTGTGCGCCCACACACACACACACAAACACAAATATATATGTATGTGTATATACATACATACATACATACATACATACATATATATATATATATATATGTATGTATGTATGTATATGTATGTATGTATATATATACATATATATACATATGCGTGTGTGTCTATATATATATCTCTATTTATATATATGTGTATATATATATATATATATACATACATATATATATGTATATCTATATCTATATATATATAAATGTATATGTATATGTATATATACATATATATAACAAATATACATAAATACATACATACATACATACATACATATATATAAATATAATAACTCTCTCGAAAATTACGTAAAGATACAAATTTAATATAAATCTCTAATTTCTATAAGATAAAAATTGAAAGAGGTGCATGTCTAAAATAAATTGTTACAAGTGAGTTCTATTTTCATGAAAATTTTCTCTTGTAATGTAACTATTTTGATAATTCATGATGAAATTTAGATGATGTATTTCTAGTTTACCAATTTCTACTTTTACATTAAAATGTACAAAATTTTCATTTCATGATTCTCTTTCCACTTTAGTAGTTTGATCTAATAAGTCATTATTACATGATATCCTTCCACATTAGTAGTTTTATCTTATATATCCCAATGAAATCATTAGGCCTTATAAATTTATAGCATTAATTTTGAAAGGCTCGTCGATTTTCAATCACGTAACTCAAAAGAAACAATGGGACCTCAACAATGTAATATCCAAAAAGTAATAATGAAAAGGAATTCATTAAAAACTTAATAGTGAACACGTTGCTTTAACTACATTATGAAATTTGCAGTAAATATTAAACCATAGTCGCATTATTATATTACTATAGATATTCCACTACATTGTAACATTGACACTATTTACAACAAACACTAGACCATAGTTACAAGATTAATAGCATTACAAGATTTTATAGTGCACTATGTGACTACTATGTGACTTACAATATTTATAGTAATCCTTAAATGTTTAATATAAAATTATATCATTATAGAGAATTATTGTATCATGACATTTACAATATTTACAATTAACTTTAACTTTTATTTACAATGGAATAACATTTGTAGTTATTGAATTACAAATTGGCTAAGTACTAGATTGATATTCAACTCCAAACCATAACAATCTATTATGAAATGAAAAGATTAATAGTTGAGATAGTTTGAAAGATAATTGATTTATGATCTATGTAATTGCATTCTATTGGACTTCATGTGTTGACATGGATTGAATTATTTATTTAGTCGAGTTAATCGTAATTTTTTTAATATATTGTTGAGGTTTACAAATATTCGTATTTTTAAAATTTCAAGTACAAAACTCGTGAAGTGTGGACAACATTTGAAATAAAATGTAGTCAATTTACTCAATGTGTCCGATGATGTACTCAAATAATGAAAAATGTATTACTATATTAAAAATGACATCTTGTAGAAGATGTGTAGGGACTTATATGTAAAGTTTCCTGTTGGAAAATATTTCGAATATTATGGATGAAAAATGATTTTGTAGGGATATTAATATTTTTATGTGATGTAATCGTTTTAACAACTACCCGATTATTAGTCGATATGCTATAGTATTTGGGAAAAAATTGGCTCTAAAATTGCCTCATGCTAACAAAATGTGTGTCATGCTAGATAATTCTCTCGCTAGTTGCTATTTTTGTACAAGGATGGATTTTTGTTCAAGTTGAAAGCTATTTGTGAAGAAAAGTTAGTCAATAAAGATATTTTCTCCACCTGTCTTGAATCCATTAATCCTCTTTGACAACTCACAAAGAAAATTATTTAATTTCTAAAAAATTGGATTATATTCATACAAGATTATCTTATTCTAATTGTTTATCTATGCACCGATGGAGCCATCCAATGGTATGTTTGGAATTCCATGTTCCATTAACTTCAAATCGATGCAGAGCATAAATTGTAGAGACCATAACTTTTGATGCGACCATTAGATCCTCTTGAAATTTTAGAAGGTAGTATATATGTATTAGCACTATGCTAGTGTCAAATTTTCTTACAAGGTTGTGGCCATTTCGACACATTTTCGGGCTTGATTCCCTCATCTAGTTGCTAAAATTGGCTCCAAACATTTTTTCACCTTTGACTAGATCTTAAAAATTTAATAACTTTTGTCGTAATTTTTAGAATAAGTCAAAATTTCACATGATCCCTAATTTATGAAGGTATATTTTGCACGCAAATCTTGGGGCCCATCCGAGTTCTTTTCCTAGTAGGTAATTTTTGGCATTTTAGGTTTTTTTTTTTTCACATATTAGGGTTTTTAGCATTTTAGGGTTTTTAGAGTAGACATGAAATAAAAGGAGGATTGTAATGATGTAAAGCACTCATGTGGATACCAGAATGAGAAGAAATATATTTTGAAACTCTTGGTTTTTATTTACAAAGTCGTTTATGTGTGTTTTGGAGGTATTTAAACCTCTTCCATCTTTATTCACGTGAAGATCATACTAAATTCTTCAATGCATCTTAAAAATTCTATCTCTCTCTATCAAAATTATCATTAGAAATCCAAAATAATAAATATATGTACATACACACCAAAAATTTGAATTAATGTTTGATGTTTTTATCGAACGATGTCTTCTTTCACACTATAAAACTATCTATTTGAAAACATTAATATGACTTCTTACTATGTATGTATTAATTTTCATTCAATTGAGAGGATAATTAATAATTTAAAAATTAACTCAATTGTATTGAATCGTGTTCCAACTATTTTGGGAGGAATCGAACCACATTGAATTAGACTTGTAGTTTATGAGAAAAATATCAAGAGAGCCATATTTCTAAGAATGAATTTTTTCCAAAATATTCACTCCCACATTAATGAGATAGAAATTAAGTTTTGTTCGCACAAAATATTTCAAGACATCCTCATACATATATAAATCAAGTGTGGAAGTGTGGAAGTTTAGTAAATGGATGTCGAGTGTTTGAAAAAATGACATATCTAGGCATCGCTTCATGGAATATCATGACCGCAATGTATAGAGCACATGGTCATCCTAAAGAGCCATAGACATTTTTCCACCAAATAAAATGATCATATGCCCAATCGAATCAGTTCACCCTTTGAAGCAAACTCTCAATCCTTGACAAAAAGAAGCTTTTGAATAGTGTATGGACACCTATAAATTCATAGTATAAAGTTTTTTTTTTTAGATGTATAAGTTCTGGTGTCCCGACTAATATGTCCGAAAAAAATATGAAAGTATAATTAAGGAAGCTGAGTTGTTCAATAAAAATCCTAAGAGACATATCATTAATGTAATCATTTGAATACAAAGGGCACTTGAATTTTTTTAAAATACCTTCAAAAATGGCATCTTATGAAATGATTTGATCATGGGTCAGATTATTTGTAAATGTAATTCATTCACACGAAACCAAAACATCAAATTAGGGTGCTTGTTAAGTCATTTACATTATTTTGACTTATTAACACCAGACTTGTAGTGTGTGGTAAGGAACTTACTAAATGTTGACTTGTTATAGTCTCTCTCAAGTGGAGTTTTAAGATTTCTTGGCATAGACATTGGAATTTGATATTATGATAATGTAAATATAAGTACACATTAAAACATAAAACTATGGTGTTTAGTAAGGCATTTACTAAAAATATGAAAACATGATGTAAAATTACCTCTAAATATATACTTATTGTCCGAATTGGATATGCCTCTTTAGTTCACCTAAAATTTCTTTTACAACTCTAAAAATCCCATCCACTTAAGAAATTAACGTTTAACCCTTTAAAAATTATGTCTAATGAATGGTGAATCCATGGATCACCACGTTGCTGAAGTGATCTACTTGTAAAGAAAGAAAATACTAAAATTGACAACATCTATTAGAATAATATTCCTAGCTATCTCATAGCCAAATATAAGAGTAAATTGTTTCTTCCTAACTCAATACTTGTGCTCTTAGCACTTATATATTGTTCAAATGTGAATGGTGTCTATTTAAATTGGACTTGATTTTCAATCTTTTACTCAACAAATAAATCTCGCTTCATCACAATAACATGATCCTTTTGTTAATAGAGGTGACACTACAATGCAAGTGACCGCTTTATTAACATAATGGTCGATTGGTTGAGAGATTAGTTTGAAGTGAATATAATTATGAAAAATAATTAATAAAAAAAATGTTTATAAAAACAAATTATTGGCAATGTGTATAATTTAAAAATCTAAATTAAATATTTTCATACTATGATCCTAATGCCAATAGGGTGGCACCAAAATCAATATGGCACTCTCATTAACATAGTATGAAAATAACCATAACACAAAATACATGTTTAAGTGGATTTATGTTTGCAAATTCACATTAAAAATTTATTTATTATTTAGCTAACACAGAGATGTGATTGGAAGGTGCAATGTCATACACTACAACTTATGGAAGGATAAAACACCCAATTTTATGAATATGATGCACTTATTTCCACATTTATTTCTAGTATTTAGTTAAACAATTATTGTGTTCCTCATGGTATCACCATTGCAGTCCCCATTGGTTGGTTATGCATGACCCAAAATTTTTTATTCCATATAGGATATTCGAGTAGCCAAAGCACTTATATATTTTTGTACTATCAAGGATAAGCGATGATGGTTGACTGCCATACATGTGTACATGAAGCAAATACTTGTATTTGAAAAGATTGTAGAAATTGAATAGAAGGAAGAAAATTTCCTGAAAAGTGCTTCATTCACTATGAGAACTATAGTTTTTTCAAGAAATTAGATAAGTTTGTGATGACTATTTTATCCAATCTACGAAATTTCTTATACGTTGATTTCCTTAGCACGTTTGTTAACAAATTTTTCATACATTTGACAACTACTAATTTAAATTGTCACTACCCACTACATTCATGTCTTTTGAATGTCTTAAATGATCTTGGAAAGTAAGAGCTTTGAAGTAGTGTATGGACATCCAACATAGCATAATCCAAACTATTTGTTTGAGATATGTTTCAATTTATGGCACCTCTGTTGTTCTATGAAGTAAAAACATGGAATTATATACAAGGATGTGAACTACTTTTCAAACTATTCAAAGAGATGTCATCTCATAAAATGAAATGATTGCAAGATATTCACAAATATGAACTTTTCAACCTTTGGTAGCATCCTTTGAAGCTTTTCCAAAATGGGGTATTTACCATTGGGTGTAGAAATTTATCAAAGATTAATGGAAAAGAGATTTTGGATAGATGTTGTAGTTGGGAATGTTCATATAGTTATTTGTGCTAAATGTGGAAGAATACTCCTATCTTGTGGAAAATTAAAATCATTGGAGGAGGTTATCGACATCCATCAAAGCATAATGAAAATTGGTTTTTTTCATTTGTTACAGTTATAGGATCCCTCTCCCATTACATTTTATCGATCAGGATAACATGTTAGTTTGCACATTTAGGTAAATGAGTCATTTTTTATTTTTTGTATTAGATTGAGCACCTCTAAGGGTGTTACAATTGGGCACTAGATTATGTAGTTTAATGGAATTTTTGCCTAAGTTCCAGAGGGAACATATAGATTCAACAATGTAAATTAAGCGAGATAAACTAAACCAGTGATCACCTTAAACTAAGCAACTAAGAGTAAGGGGCATCGACACAGTCTAAATCACCCAGGGCACAATCCTAGTCTCAACTATTTGAATCTATGTGTCATGTATCTCCAGGCCTTGCACTCAACAAGACTTGATCCTCGATGGGCTCAACGAGAGCAAACATCATCACCAATAGATCAACGAACCTTTGACCATTTTTTGTTACTTTGGTTTAACTTTCATTTTTAATTAAGAAAAAATGAACATTAGGTAATTTAATTTATTTTTATATTAACGCTTTTGTGTAGAAATATTGGTTGTTCACATTAATTTGAGATGGACCATATATAACCCCATTTCTATATTCAACTTGGTTGACATCATCCGAGGTAATGATGGTGGACATTCTTTATGTTGTAAGCTTTTGTACCACGGAATTACTTCAAAGACTCTAAAATTGTTTATTTTATCAACAAATCAATCTCACCTAGGTATATTGGCCTCATCCACAACAATTTATTATGATCCTTGTGTTACTTGAGGCAAATTTACATTAGAAGTGGATGTATCACTAACATAATGATCGATTAGTTTTATGATATTATTTTTTCTCCCTTTCTAGTACTGTCGACACTAAAATTTTCCTCCGTAATTTCTATTTCATTAATGTATGATGTTGTTAAGTATAATTAGTAGTAGCGTCTGATAGAAGATAACGGCGCCGCAAGATGGTGCCACCAATAATGTGGAGTACGGTAACAGTCAAAGTACAATAGGAATGTTGTAAAAAGTAAATATTTGTCGTAAGTGGTCCGGTAATGTTAAAATGTCAAAGTTTGGGTAATTAGAGAAGTAGGGTCTACGTGATTAGGAATTAGAAATATTATATTGGTAATAAGGACAAGGAGTGAGGTCATAAATATTTTGTGTATTTTATTTGTAAAAAGTCTAAAAATGTGGAACCCATGTAAAATGATAAGGTTTATCTTATCTTAGAAGATAAGCTTACATGTACATATAAGAGTTAAGGTATGGAATATGATTCGTCAGAGTGGATTTCTTATCCTATCTTAGAGATAAGATGGATAAGCCTGGAAGTTCTATAAATAGAGAGGCTACCCCCCTCATTTAGCATAGAAAGAAGTAGTGAGAAATATTGTAGGAAGTGTGCGAAGGAAGCCATCAGTTAAAGGTGTGTTGAAGAAGCCATTAAGAGGTGTAATTGTAAAGTTTCTCCCATAGTCTTGGTGAAAGGCAAGTGAAGTCAATAACACTTGAAGTACCTCATGGGTGAGATTGTAACAGCTTTCATGTTATTATTATAATTTATTTTGATATTTCAGATTTGTCATCATTCGTCTTATCATAGTCGATGGTATTCTTGTGTTATGTTGTTGTTTTGTTTCCAGATTACATCCACCAAACTAAAGGTTGTGCATTAGTAAATAATCATAAGACGAGGAGTTCCCGGGAAAATTATCATAGTGCCGGATTGGTGATGACATTTTGGTTCCGTTGCCGGGACCATTCCTCGTTGGTGGATTTTCTAGAGAGATATTCCCACTTAGTCAAAAATCAATTAGAGGGTAACCTTGTTTTTACTGTGCATAGTAGTTACCATGGTAAAGTCATTTTTGCCATGAATAGTAGTTACCATGGTAAAGTCATTTTTGTTGGAATAGTATTTACCGCAGTAAAGTCACTTTTTACCGTGAATAGTATTTACCGCAGTAACTTCACTTTTTACCGTGAATAGTGTTTACCATAGTAAAGTCAGTTTTTACCGCAGTAAGTCAAGTTTTACCATAGTTTACCGTGGTCATTTCTATTTTACTGTAGAAAGGTGTAAAGTCCCTTTCTAGTATAGTGATTCCAATTATTTGTACACATAAGTCTTGTTGATTGTACTTGTGAGTTGGTATTTCACGGTGGTTACTTTTGAAAATGGGAAAGATTCCTATTTTTTCAGCTCAATCTAATGAAGATGCTTCTTCTTTCATTCAAGAGTTTAAGCGATCTTGTATTTGTAATGACCTTATAAGAAGGGAACAATGGAATGAATTTTTTCCTACCTTTTTGGATGGTTCAACACTTAGGTGGTTTGAAACACTAGGTGATAATGTGAAAAATTCATGGGATTTATTAACTGAAATTTTTCTTGAAGAATTTGGTGAACAACAAAATATGCAGATCTCATGATCGAGATCACAAAGCTATCCCAAGGAGAGAAGGAGAAGATAAGGGATTATCATGCTCGTGTTCTAGAGCTAAGGAGGAAGCTCGATGCCCGTATCCGGAAGGAAGGATTAGCGATGGGTTGATGAATGGTGTGGATAATCTCCTCTGTAAGCACTTCATTCTTGGGATGAAGCCGAGATCGACAACGAGTGAAGTATGACCGCCAACTACCATCGAACAAGCAAAGGAGATTGCAAGAAGGCAAGAAGAAAGCATGGAAGAGGAGCCCAAAGAAATTGTTGCTAAAGTAGAGCCTACACCAGCACCTTTGGTCCAGAATCCACAACCACTCCCGGTGACCACAAATATTTCTCCTAGTACATCTACTGAGTATGAAGATCTACTCAAAAAGATGGGTCAGTTAACTATTAATCTTCTTCAAGGAAAGGAATTTAGTTCTCAGGGAGGAGATAGAGGTCCAAAAAGAAATATTTCTGAAGTTTTATGTTATGGTTGTTATAAAAAGGGTCATTATAAGTATAATTGTCCAGATAGAGCTTCTACATCTAGTAAAGGAGATAATGATAAAGGAAAAACACCTGTGAATTCTTTTGATGTAGTAGATAAGAGCAGAAATAATGAAGTAGATGTGTTTGTAACAAAAAGAAAGAAAGAAAAAGATAATCAAGATGGAAATGATCCTAAGAAGATGAAAGAAGAAACTAGTAAGAAACATAGGAGAAGAAAGTTGGGTGTGCAGGATTTTCTGATTTCACAGGGGCAAGGACCATACTCCATCTTGGAAGATCTATCCAAAAGGGCCTGCAAATATTACATATGGTCAACTTTTGGCTATGTCTTCCGAGAAGAGGCGGGAGTTGCATGAGGTGGACTCAATGCTCAAGAAGGAAGGAGGTTGAGGTCCCTGCTTTGGGAGGCGAGGCGGATCCCTATGCTCCACAAGCCGAGGTATTATGTAATGGTATTTCAATTCATGATGTCTTAGTTGATGGAGGTGCTGTAGTTAATGTAATGACCGAGTCTCAGTAATGAATATGTTGGGTTTAAAATTGATCTCCCTTGAACACTTATGTTAAGGTCATTAAATAAAGGAAAAACTAAACTATAAGGTGTAGTTTCAAATGTCGCAATATCTCGTTATGGGTGTGGTACGTGTGGTAGACTTTCGTGTGATGAAAATGGTACTGTGCATACCCAATGCTGCTGGGAAGACCATGGCTAAGGAGAGTTCATGCAAGAAACTACCGGAATGAAGGTTTCATGACACTTGGACGTGGTAGAGAGAGGGTGAAGATAAATGTGATCCCTCGACATCATAAGGTAGAACCTGTGGATTCAAGTGATGAAACTAATGATTGGACATCCTCTAATTACTCTAGTACCAGTGAAGTGGACACTGAAGATGAAGAAAGCAAGGGGATGTTTCAGTCATGGATATCCTTCCACCACACCAACTCATGACCCCATAAAATTATCTGAAGAAGAAGTTGATGATTGTCTCCAACAAATAAAGATTGGTGATGTTGTGATGGAGAGTGAGAAGGAATCCTACCTCCAACTCTTTCAAGGTACATACACCTATTCACTTTTGATTACAAGGAACTCCGTCAAGTAAGTTGGGTAGAACATTGTATTGAGCTGGTAGATGGTGCTAAACCCATAAAGCAAATGCCATATAGAATGAATCCTAATTTTTCCAAGACTATAAAAGAAGAAATAGATAAGTTGTTTGATGCAGGATTCATATTTGCTATGGAGAATTCAGAATGGGTTTCTCCCATTGTGATCTCAATAAAAAAGAATGGGAAGCTACGCATTTGTGTTGATTACAGAAGCTCAATAAGGCAACAAAGAAGGATCATTACCCTCTTCCATTTTCAGATCAGATCTTGGACGAAGTAGCTGGGCAGAGTGCTATAGTTTTGCTGATGGATATAGCGGCTACAACCAAGTTCGTATAGTAGAGAAAGATCAGCTGAAGACCACGTTCACCACTCCTTGGGGAACGTTTTCTTATAGAGTTATGCCTTTTGGGTTGTGTAATGCTCTAGCAACATTCCAACATTTGATGAATAGGGTGTTCAAACCCTACATTGGGACCTTCATCAGAGTATTTCTGGATGATTTTTGCATCTATGGGAGCAAGTTGGACCACCTGCACCAAATGGAGACAACATTTCAAAGGTTAGATGAAGCACAAGCCTCACTAAACCCTACAAAGTGTGTCTTTGGATGTTCTAAAGGTGTTTTGTTAGGGCATGTTGTATCCAGAGATGGTATTGGTACTGATCCTGATAAAGTTTCAAAAATCAAAGATTTACCATTTCCTATTAATAGAAGTAAGTTGAGATCATTTTTAGGCCATGTGGGTTACTATAGAAGGTTCATCAAGAATTTCTCAAAGATTGCACAGCCACTAACCCAGTTCTTGAAGAAGGATGTTACTTATGAACCAGGAAATAAGGCGCATGAAGATTTTGGACAATCAAGGAAGCCATGGTGTCTTCACCTGCTTTTGAAGAATCCAGATTGGAGCAAGCCATTCATTGTGTACACTGATGCCTCAGATGCAGCACTAGGAAGTACTTTGAGCCAAAAGGATGAAAATGGGAATGAACATCCAATTTACTTTGGGAGCAAACAAATGAGCAGTGCTAAGGTAAATTATACTGTAACTGAAAAAGAGGCTCTGGCTATCATTTTTGTCAGAAAGAAGTTTAGAAATTACTTGCTAGGGAAAAAATTTCTAGTTGTAGAATGATCATCGTGCTCTAAAATATATTGTAAATAAGCCTAACCCATCATGGAGGATAGCAAGATGGATAATTTTGCTACAAGAATTTGAATTTGATATTATAGATAGGCCAGGAAAGAAGCATGTCAATGCAGATGCACTCTCTCGAGCCTATGATGGTTTAGGATCATCTTGTGATGATGATGATTTCCCCGATGCAACATTGTTATCCCTTAACACAATCCCTAGTGAATACATAGATATTTGGAATTATCTGAATGAATTCAAGTTTCCTGATGGTGCCAATGCAAATACTAAGAGAAAGATTACTCAAGCCAGTCATCCATATTCTATTCGCATGGAGTATTATTTCGAATAGGACCTTGATGGACAGTACAAGAGGGTAGTTGGACGTGATCAAGGGAAGGAACTGCTAGAAGAATTCCACAATGGTACATGTGGAGGGCACTTCTCTGGACAACTTACAACAAGAAGGATCTTGATGCAGGTTATCACCGCCCACTCTTTTTAAAGATTGTTATAATTATTGTAAGACATGTGATATTTGTCAAAAGCATGGTAACCGTAAGACTTCATCAGCTCCATTATGCCCTATTCTTCCCTTGGTCCCTTTGAAAAGTGGGAATAGACATTATAGGTCCACTTCCAACTACATCACGCCAAAATAAGTATATTGTAGTTTCCATGCAGATTATTTAACCAAGTGGGTCAAGCTAGGCCATTGAAAACAAACTTCCATGGATGAAGTGGAAAGGTTCATGTATGAACGCATTGTCACTAGATTTGGTTGCCCATTAGAAATTGTAATAGATCAAGGAATCCACTTCATTAATGAGGTGGTAGAATCCCTAGTCAATAAGTTTTCTATTAAGCACAGGAAGGAAACAACATACAAGCCAAACAAAAATGGACAGGTGGAATGAACAAATTTTGTGTTGTGTCAAATTCTAGCAAAAGATGCAGCCTTGCAGGTACATAAATGGGATAAAAGGATTCATGCAAAGCATTGTGGGCATATAGGGAAACATCAAAGTCAGCAACAAGATACTCCCATTTCAAATTTGGCCTATGGCATTGATCCAGTTCTTCCTATTGAGTTTGATATTCCCACTGTGAGAGTTATGAAAAATGAAAGGATGGATGAAAGTGATTCAGTAAAAGAAAGGTTGGTACATCTTCATTTGCTGGAGGAAATGAGAGAAATAGCAAAGGATACAAGCCATAAGAAGAAAATGAAGCAGAAGGAATACTTTGATCAAAAGATCTCGGTGGTCTCCATTTCATGTGAATGACTTGGTTCTAGTATATGATTCCAGATACAAAAAAAGAAGACAGAGAAAATTTCTTCCAAAATGGATGGGGCCCTACAAAATAGCAGCTGTGCATGAAAATGGTATGTACCGACTGGAGGAATTGGATGGCACTCCCATTACGAAATGGGTCAACCATGACAAGTTGAAGATTTTCCAAGCACTAGAATAGTCTACTCCGAGGATGGAGTAGAAGCTAGGAAGGGGGAAGATGTCGACACTAAAATTTTCCTCCGTAATTTCTATTTCATTAATGTATGATGTTGTTAAGTATAATTAGTAGTAGTGTCTGATAGAAGATAATGGCGCCACAAGATGTGCCGCCAATAATGTGAGTACGGTAATCAAAGTACAATAGGAATGTTGTAAAAGTAAATATTTGTCGTAAGTGGTCCGTAATGTTAAAATGTCAAAGTTTGGGTAATTAGAAATATTATATTGGTAATAAGGACAAGGAGTGAGGTCATAAATATTTTGTGTATTTTATTTGTAAAAAGTCTAAAAATGTGGAACCCATGTAAAATGATAAGGTTTATCTTATCTTAGAAGATAAGCTTACATGTACAGATAAGAGTTAAGGTATGGAATATGATTCGTCAGAGTGGATTTCTTATCCTATCTTAGAGATAAGATGGATAAGCCTGGAAGTTCTATAAATAGAGAGGCTACCCCCCTCATTTAGCATAGAAAGAAGTAGTGAGAAATATTGTAGGAAGTGTGCGAAGGAAGCCATCAGTTTAAAGGTGTGTTGAAGAAGCCATTAAGAGGTGTAATTGTAAAGTTTCTCCCATAGTCTTGGTGAAAGGAAAGTGAAGTCAATAACACTTGAAGTACCTCATGGGTGAGATTGTAACAGTTTCATGTTAATATTATAATTTATTTTGATATTTCAGATTTGTCATCATTCTGTCTTATCATAGTCGATGGTATTCTTGTGTTATGTTGTTGTTTTGTTTCCAGATTACATCCACCAAACTAAAGGTTGTGCATTAGTAAATAATCATAGCACGAGGAGTTCCCGGTGAAGAATTATCATAGTGCCAGATTGGTGATGATAGTACCCATGTTGGATATGCCTCTTCAATACATCTTGAAATTATTTCGACATACATTGAAACCTTGTGTTTCTTACTACTCATGTTAGAAATGATTCTTCAAGACATCTTGAACTTTCTTCAATGACTCTATAAACCCTCATATGTGAACTGCTGACAATATTTGCACTTGTGTGAAAATGTGCAACTCGAAACTTCAAATTCTGATGAAGGCATTGGTGAAGTGAACCAAAGCTAGGGAGTTTCTTTTAGTTCAATATTGTTTCATTGGATTTGGTAATGATTACATGAAATATGTAGTTATGTGTACTGTTACAAAATGTAATAGATCACATAGTTTTTAATTTCATGGTTATCCTCAATAGAGAACACAAAACCTCGAAGGAAATATGTGTTATCTTGATGAAGACATGAAATTGTAAAATAGATGAAGTGCTAAGTTTTGGAACAACATTATAAAATTTTACAAATTGCAATAGTCGTCAAGTTCATTGCTAAAAGTTACAGGTATTTTAAAGATTCTTTCCTTCATGATTAATACATTCAATTGTGTTATTGAGTTTTTTAAGTCATTATACAATCCATATACAAAATTTGAAATGTAGAAATAAATACACAACTCAATTTCAAAATCCAATGTTTTATTCATATGGAATTTCAAATGTTCCCACACAAGCCATAGGATGTAACTCAAAAGTAAATTACAACTACTAAAGTAAGAGGTACATATGCATGAAAAAGAAAACACAAGGAGTATGGAAGAACCCATCATTTCCTTGGGTTTCTTTTATTTTGGTTGATTAATTTCCAGCTCCAACATTGCTTCATCTTAATCCTCGCTACTTAAAATGCATTATACCTAAATACCTAAAAGAGAAGATTGACAATCATGAGTTCAAGGTTGATCCATATTCCAATACTATCCAAATTCATGCAGGTGGATCTATTAACATCATGAGGTATATATTACATAAAGATCAAAGGCACAACTAATAAAAACATTATTCTGTAATAACATACATGACTCATTCACTCAGAGAGAAGAAAAAGAAAAACTATGAAATAAGAGAGAGGAAAAAAAGCCTAATGTTTTCTAACCAGTTTGTTAAATGTGCAGATACAAGTTACAAGAGAGGAGTTGTACATTTTGTAACTTGAATCATAAAAGTACATTTATTTCAGTTCAAACTAAAGGCTAAAGTTAAGTGGAATGAGATAAGATTATAGCTGAAATAGAAAAAAAAGGAAATATGAGAAAATTTTGATAGGGCTTTGCCATGTAAAATGTAAATTTTACATCCTTCCATCATGTTATTTCAAAATAATACATGTTTTAAAGAAATATATAAATAAAAAATAGTAATGCATGGAGCAGACATATACATGGTATGATAACAATTACAAGAATTTAGCTTTCAATGATAAGTGATAATTCAATAGATGAATGATACAATTACTAGCTCATAGAAAGTAGTGTTATAGCTTAATCGAATACCAGATTCACATTTCCAAAGTACTCTTTTCCAAATTTTATCAAGAACTATTTAGTAATACTCAAGTAATGCTTAGACATCAACTCATAAATGAATTATAAACAAACAGGTTGTTATCATGGGAAAGATCTCTAAAGGAGCTTTTGATGTTAGCTATAGTATTACAGAAATTGTAGGATTACAATATCAAGAAAAGTAGTATTTAAATTTTGGTCATCGTAAAATGAAACAACGGAATAGATATAAAATTCATAACAACCATGCAATCAAAGGAAGATTCAAGATACAAAGTTGATACAAGGTTCAGCATGGTTGCAGGAAGCAAGTAAAGCACCCAAGTAACAATTAAGGAGGGCATATCATAATGCTTCATGATTTACAATTATCCATTCCAATCAAGTGTAGCTATTTAATTCATTATTTCATATTTCAGGTCTTCATGAGTTCAACTCAAGCAAGTGCTATACTTCCAGCTTTCAACATACAAATGAATGAAGTAAAGAGCAATAGAATATGAGAATCACATAAAGAAATATAGAATATCAACTTCAAAAGCATAACAAAAAGAGATCATGTAGATGAGGAAAAGAAAATCCTATGGCTTTCATTTTCAATTAGAATGATAAGTGCATTTAGAGATTTCACAAAAGATCACATATAAATTGAAAAATCATCGAAAAACAAAATAGAAGTTATTTTTAGGAATGGTATAGTCATAGAAATTAATATCAAACATCAATTGTTATAGGAATCCACTTTGCCATTACATGCCAAGAATATCAAGTATTAGTATTAATAAAAATAAAATTAATACTCTTCACTCATATCTAGTCACACAAGAAATCTGAGTCAAATCTTTTAAGCTCAAAAGCCTCATTCAAGTGCAACCCAATTACTAGGGAAAAATCTAAAATACAAAAAAAGAAACCAGTCTCTTTTACATAATGTTTTAACTCACTCAGAATATTCAGAGCTCATAAAATTCAAAGATGGTGTTTTCAGAATAAGCTACAACAACTCGAGGCTAGAAAAATATATAAGTGAATATAGCTTCAAAATTCAATATACAAAGTATGATAATCCATAGATATGAATACATAGCCATACCCTTGGTGTCAATTTTGAACAACAGAGAAGGTGGTTTTAACAATATGTTTAAAACACTATCAAGGAACAAAAACGAGACAAGAATCCAAGCCAAGAATAAATTTGTTAGTATCAAGAGGGTTTTCATTTGTAAGATCTACAAAGTAGAGTTAAACAAGACACCCAAAATCTCGAACAAGCTCAAGATATCGGTAATAGCAACCATTTTAGAAAGCAGAATGCCATCATGAATCGAGCTCAAAATTTCGAGAGAATGATCAAATTGTTTTCAGAAACTACAAACCCTCATACCAGATATAAGCCGAGTCATAAGAATGAGGAAAAATATATATGATAGGGATACATCCAAAAAATAAGTTTTGGTCACTATAGGTATCATCACGTAAATAATATCGAATGAAAAAAATTTCAAAAATGATTCAAATTAGAGAAAACTATAGATCCAAGAAATTAATTGAAAAACCCATTAATGGGTATCAATAAATTAGGGTTAGATTAAAGTATTAGAGGATAAATCAAACTAAATTGATAAACAACTGTAATTTTGAAGAATAATGGAGTAATAGGATCTCGAACTCAGATATTAAGTTTCAAAGCTCAAAAAATGATGGTCATGAAGGGATTTTCGAAGAAAATGCAAAGTTTTTCACAAATCTTAAAAGACCCATTGATGGCAACATAAACACAAAGCATAGAAAATCTAAGTCCCAAATTCAAAATGGTGAATGAAAAGCAACATAAAAGATCAAATACCCAATGGAAATTGTCTAACAAACCCTCCATAGTTAGTTCAAAGTAAGCTAATAGGAAGAATCATGAAAACCATGATAATAAGAGCTTACCAGCTTCAAGTAAAACAAAACATTCACATTACTGAGCCATTCAGAAAAATGAATCTAGAGTTACCTTCAAAGGAGTTTGCATTCACAAGTTAGGAAATGAAGTTCAATGGTAATGGCTGAGTCCTCAAATAGAAGGAGCCATCACAAAACCATCACCTCGAGAAAGAACAACATTTTGAAGTGAAAAAAATGGAGAAGATATACCTATCCTCGACAAGCTCCAAACCGAAGGAGGTCAAAAATTACGCCATCTAAACAGTGAATAAAGCAAAATAAAAAGCTTCACCTTTATGATGTATTACCCGAGACATTTATCAAACCTTTGAAAAACCAAAAATGCACAACCGAGATCAAAGAAAACGTAATGCCGGTTCTCTCTATGTAGATAAACTCAACGAAAAAATAGCGAATATCATCTAGATAAGTAATGACCAATTTGAATCAAAGAGGTAAAGTAAACTCACGAGATCAAAAACAATGGCGGTGGGGAGAAATTTCTCCAGGGCGCCCACTTTGCTCTAAATGAGAAAATTACAGGATCAAATGACAAGCTCAATGAGCTTATACCCAACTCAACTCACATGGAGTTACCATCGCCAAGGCCAAGATCAAGCCGCAATGATCATAGTCGAAATATGTCCGATGCCACCAACCATATTAAATACCAAGAAAAAACCCTAACCGAGGGTCGAAAGATTAAAACGATCGGATGAGCAAGTAAAATCAACGATGCTCAAAAAATCTCACTTAAACCATGGATAACTTGAAGTACATATGTCACAAATATAGAGAAAAATCCTAATTAGGGTTAAATGGATGCCACCGATAAAGGAAGGGGAGAGTCATGTTGGAGTTGGCCAGTATGGTCATTCAAATAAAATTATTGCATTGACCGAATAAGGTCTGAAACATACACATTTAGATAATGATCACCAAAAGGTAAGCCTTACCTTTTCCCCATGTTTTTCCATAATTGATTAATCAAAGGGGACCAAATCATATGTATGTAATGATCTTACCAAAAAGGTGGTCAATATTCCAATATGCCAATCAAACCAAATGAGGCCCATGACTATGGTGACAAGACTATAGTCTAAGCAAGAATAATCAAGGTGGTCACTTTTTTTAAGAACAATGATGGCACCAAAAGGTGAGTTAATATATACACTTATGTCAGGTTAAAGGGATCACATTACCTTAAATAAATCAAACTACCTCAACTTCCTCGAATGATAGGATCAAGTACAGGTGGCATAGCCAATGGAAGGAAAGTGCCTTTACATCATGAGCCATGTGGTCCCCACTTTCTTAAGGGGTATGTTGTAAAGTTTATCTTACATATTATCACCAGAGACAAAAAAATTATGCATGGAGATGTCAACATCAGCCACGGTGTGGTCCCTATGCATTGGGTGATTTTTTGCAAAAGTATTGTAAATAAAGAAATATTTTTACTCATAGAGGGAGATCAAATTTTGCATGTACATCCAAGGGGAAATGTTAGATTGTTATTTTTACAAGTGGATCAAAATTGTAGATGTCACATCAAGCACTAGAAGACATAAATTACATGTACATGGAAGAAAACTTGCTCATCAAGCAAGGTTTATTATTAGCATAAATTATTCACCCATGCTTTATTAAAAATAGAACAATAATCAACTATAGTTTGACCAAGTGGTATTTTTGTAACCCAAGGCTATTAATGCCTCAATGTATTAGCATGCTTATTTTATTCCTTTATTTATTAATAAATAAAGGGTAAAAATAGGATGCATGGGCAAGTACATGTACTATTTTTAGGATGGGTGGGATTGATAATTTTGCTATATATTGTGTGCATTAGCAAAGCACAAAAGGGGACCTTTTTGGACACAGGAGTGCTGAAGTAGTTTTCCAGTTTTTCCCCTTGAATGAGAAGTATATTTTGCCTTTCCAATTATTTGTAGTCTTTTGTATGTCTTATTAATCCTTGTGAATGTAAATTCCCTAATTAATCATCCTACCCTATTGCAAATTTAGTAATTTCTACATGAATATTAGTGTGCATGTGTAGCCTAATAATATTATTATGAAACTTTCCCTCAATGCATCAAGTGTTTGCCTTAATATTCTACTGAAAACTATTGGTTTATGCATCTAGAATCCTTTTCATATCTATTGTGCATATACTCAATCAAAACCTCAAATAATTTTGGAGTATCACCCAAGTTTCAATTCATTTATAGTCATATTTTACCATCAAACCCCAAAAATTAGTTAAGGATACATCAAAAGAAACCAAAATTGATACCAGAGACTCACCTCAAAATAGGTATACCCAAAGACCTGAGGTTTTTCCATTGTATCTACTAAAGAGAGAGATCCTTTTGAAAGCTTAGAACACCTACAACCATCTCTCTACAGGGTGCACTTTCAAGAGATAATAGTTTTTGGAACACTTGGGGGGACTACAAATCATATCTGCGAGCAAATTATAGAAAATTACAACAAATTTACAGCAGTTAAAAGTCACTTTCGGAGCAACAAGCTACAACAATTTATTTTAAAGATTAAACTATTTATTTCATTACTCCGTAAGGTTGATTTCAGACTAGTTTTGTAGCATCTTCCATGCCTAAAGTGACTACAAGATCATCAGTAAGAGGAATTCCTTCTGAGTTTATTTCATTACCATTGAATTCTACAAGAAGAAGAAGAGTTGGTAATACCCTACCATATAATAGGCCTAGGTTTTAACAATCCTCCTCCTAATCTTCCATCTCCACTTTATCAATTTTCTATTCGATCCCATTTTTCCAATGGTTATTCAACCACCTAGGAATTTTGTGACCTTTACTAATGGCAACCCATTAGTAATCCCAGTTTATCATGATATCCCTAACTCTCCCATGAAAAGTTTACCTTTATTCACTTGAAAATTAGGTTACACCAACAGAGCATATCAAATATGTTACAACCCTATGTGCGTTCATAACATAACCCATGAAGATGTGGCCTTGAGACTTTTAGCTGCATCCTTTAAAGGGCAAGCTTTGAATGGTATATAACCCTAGAAATTGGAAGTATAAAAACTTGGGATGAGTTAGGTGAGAAAATGTTGAAATAATTTCAAGATCATTGAGATCATTTATCCCTTATAGAGAAGTTATCTATGATTAAGAAAGCCCTCATGAATTTATGACCAACTTTGATATCCCTTTTACTAGAACATAGGAAAGAATTCATAAAGTGTTAAGCCTCAAGATATCATGATTTTTTATACTATCTTAGAGCCTTGAATAATATTTCAATGATGATTCAATCCATGGGAGGGAATACTCTTCCAGCTACTTATGATATTTCCATTAGAGCTGAAAACAACCTTATTCAGGATGGTAAATTGGCACCAAGGCCTTCAATGCCCCTTATAGCATGATTCTCTACCTATTCCTTAGCCTATTACCATTGTAGAGCCTACTATTCTAGCTCCATCAGATGATGTTTTCAAAACACTACAAACTATGGGTAATAAATTGACCTCAATTAAAAAAAGTTGGCACAACCTAGTAGGCCCTATCAAGCACCTTACCAACAAAATCAACAGGGTCAACAAAATAGGCAGCCTTATCAACAAAATCATAATTATAGAGAACATATCAGCCAAGGCAATTTGACCCAAAAGCACCTAGTTCATCCAACGCTTTAGTCCCAGTCAATATGATTCCAGAGGAATGGTGTCAACCTTGTAATCAACCTCATTCAACTGCAAATTTCCCAAATGCATTTCTGAATATAAGCCTTATTGCACAACCTCAACTTGAAGCATTATTCATGCCTCAAATGGAGGGTGGGCAGCAAGATGCTCATAGTCAGAAACCACCAGAACAAAATTTGGTCAACTTTGGAGAGGAAAATTTTATTGCAGTTACGACTAGAGCCCAAAAAAGTCAAAAGAAGCAAAATAGGCCTATTCTGCCCATAGTCACAGATAAAACTACAACTACAGGCCAAAAATCAGCTAGTAGTTCTATTGTTCCACAAAAAATAGTAGGTGTTTCAGCTGTAAAGATCAGCAAAAATAGCTACATCCTGATCCAAGAAGATTATTTATACCTTAGATATCAAAGGTAGCTGAAGCAGAGTTAGTTTTCACTAAAGCCTATGCTAAAATAGTAGAGTCTGTTTCTAAAACTATGTTGCTTCTTTTAACATTGTTGATGTAATGAAAAAGCATAATGTTAACATCTCAATGTGGGATGCTTTAAATATTCCAGGATAGTAGGAGCTACTTTCTCATGAACTTGCTAAGCCTCGATTTTTTCAAAAACAACAGAGAAGGAAGTTCAAAAAATACATATGGTCTTTGGAACAATGGAACAAGACCGCATTAAAGAAGTTAAATGGATGGTTCAAAATATTTTAAATTCTCAAGAAATCAAGAAACCACCACCATTTTATTTGTCACTAATTATTGGAGAGCATCTTGTTCACAACATCATGGTTGATAATGGTGCAAGTAGCATAGTTATGCCAAAAGAAATTACGAAAAAGTTGGGTTTGAAGTATGAACCTATAGAGAAGAGTGTGTTATAGCTTGATGGGACTGCAACAAATACAGTTGGTGTCATAAAAATATGGAGGTAACATTACATGCTTGTCCGAATGTTTCCATATTGAAAGATGTTATTGTTGTGGATTTACCTCCTTACTTTGCTATATGCTTATCTAGAGATTTCATATCAAAAATAGGAGGTTATCTCTCTTTAGATTGGTCTTTTATGTTCTTCACTACACATTATGGGACCAAAGTTACTATTAATTCTGAACCATTCGCCAAATTTCACATCAAGCCTCATGCTTCTAATGCATTAGCTAATTATGCAACCTTAGACCAACCTGATTTTGATAATACAACTCATGTTTCAACACTAGATGTTTTTTCCAATCTGTTTATGGATGAAAAGACACATGAAAACATACTCATGATCCTTTCAAAAAATTTTAAGACATCTTCTTGGTGTGTACTTTCATGAGGAAAACACACCAATTCCCTTGCTGTCCAAAACATAAAATGCAGCAGAAGGGATTTGGAAGCTTCATTTCGATGGAGCTAAGAACAAGAAATGACAAGGATTAGGTTTGATGCTCACTTCCAACAAAAACAAAAGGTATTTATCATCTTTGATTCTCCATTTTTCATGCACTTGTAATGTAGCTAAATATGAAGAGTTAATACATGGCTTACTTTGGGCTGTAAAGAGAGATATTAATGTGTTACAGATTTTTGGTGATTATGAGTTGGTTATCAATGAAGTAAGAATTTCAATGTTTGTAATAATCCATTAATGATGTCTTATAGACATAGAGTTTCAAAATTAATGGAAGATCTCAATGATATTAATATCTAGTCCATTCCTAGAACAAAAACAAGCATGCTGATAGACTTGCAACAATTGGTGCTAGTTTTGAAGTGATGGAATAAATTAAAAATAACGAGATTCAACCTCACATACGATGATTTTCATGCCCTATATACCTGAAAATGATTTAATTGGAAAGTTTTTGAAAGTGATGAACAGATTCCAAGGTTTTGTAGTAATTTTACAATAAATCAAGATAAATTGCAGCACTTATATGGTGACCAAATTGTACAATTGAAGACTAATAAACTACCTCAAGGCTTGGTCACATTAGAAGACATCTTCAGTACTGATGATTAGTTAAGGAAATACAAAAAAAGATGTCAACACATGCGAAAAACTATGAGGAGATCTCAGTTAATGATGGGAAGAATTTATTTCTTGGAAAGGTATGTTCCTTAGCTGAGAAACTTTCTTTTATCAATCTTTGTAAGGAATTTAAGGATGTTTTCACTTGGAAATACCAAGACTGAAAGGGTTTGATCCAAGTTTGGTGCAACATAATATTGAATTACAACCAAATTCTAAGCCAGTTAGGTTGAACCAAAGGCTTGTAAACCCTAAGATAGAACCTTTAATGAGAAAAGAGTTATATAATTTGATCGAATCAGGTATTATATTTCTAGTTAAGCATTAAATTTGGGTACCAATATTGTCCTTGTTCGGAAAAAGAATGGAGAAATCAGATTGTGTGTGGATTTCAAAGATCTTAATAAAGCTTCACTAAAAGATCATTACCCACTTTGCACAATATGGATCATATTTTAAGAACAGTTTTTGTTCCGATAGAATATATTTGTTAGATAGTTATAGTTGATACAATAAGATTTTATTCTCGAAGAAGATAGTACAAACATAATTTTACCACCAAGTGGGTACTTATGCTAACAAATGAAAGCCTTTTGGCCTTTCAAATTCTAGTGCAATGTTTCAATGTGCAATGGACTTGGATTTTCATAGCTTATTAAATAAATTCATACTGGTTTATTTGGATGATGTTACCATATTTTAAAAAAAAATGAACATCTAATACATATAAGGTAGAATATTCAATTATGCGAAAGCGATTTGGAATATATTTGAATCCCAAAAAGTCTATATTTTCAATACATCAAGGTAAATTACTTGGTCATATTGTTTCTAAAAAAGGTTTATCAATTGACCCTTTCAGAATTGAAGCCATATCACAACTATCATTTCCTCATCACAAGAAGGCATTTCAAAGTTTTATGGGAAAAATCAATTTTGTTATAATATTTGTTCTAGATTTTGTAACATTGGTTAAACCATTGATGACTATGTTAAAAAAGATAATATAACCTTTCTCTTGACCAATGAAGGGAGAGAAGGGTTTGAAGCAATTAAAATAGTCATTTCTCAAGGTCCTACTATTTCAAATCCCAATTTTGATAAAGATTTTACAATGTATGCACTTGTAGGAGATGAAACAATCTCAGCCATATTATCTCAGGTTAATGATGAAAATATTGACTAGCTAATTGCTTTCTTTGGACAATTTTTGTATGATTATGAAAAAGGTATACATTTCTTGAAAAACAAGTACTTTTAGTAGTTAGAGGACTAAATAATTTTAAGTACATGCTTTCAAATAACAAGATACATGTTCTTGTTTCTCATCCAAGTGTAAAAACTTTCTTATTAAATAAAGAATTGAATGAGAAGAGAGCATGATGGATAACAAAAGTCATGGAATATGATATTGATATCCGTGTTGTGAATAAAGTTTGAGGTAAAGGTTTGTGTGGGACATCTAATCACCGATGACATGGAAAAACAACATTTTCTTGAATCAGAAGATCGAGAACAACATGATGAAGTTACATATCAACAATCAAATATCATGGTACAACCATAAAATCAGCAACCTTAGCTTGTTTAAGAAGTTCGGAATCAAGATGGATGACTGATTTAGTTAACTATCTACAACATGGAATTTATCGAAGGTATGGACAAGAATAAATGAAGATATTTTAGGTTACAAGTTGTACCTTATGTTTTTATTGATTTTTTTTTATTCAAAAAATATATAAACAAAAGTTTTTTACGATGTGTCGATTATGATAGAATTCAACAATTATTATTTGAATTCTATGAATACCTTTCTAGAGGTCACTTTTTCAAACGACATACTACAACCTTGAAAATTATGAAAGATGTTTACTTTTGGCACAAAATATTCAAGGATTTCTTTGAATGGATCAAAAAGTGTAATAAATGTGCTTTATTTCTTGGAAAAGAACATTTAGGTTCACTTCCCTTACAACCTATTTCAGTTGATCAATATCTCATGCAGTGGGGTCTTAACTTTATTAGCATGATAAACCCACCTTCGTCATAAGGACACAAGTGGATTTTTACTGTGACTATTACTTTACATGTTGGACTGAAGCAATAGCCTTGAAAGATGATAATGAAACTTCTATATTGTCCTTTTATGAAGGTATAGTTTACAGATTTGGTGTTCCAATAACTATAATTTCATATAATGCCTTAGAATTTCTTGGTGCAAAGGTAAAAGATTTGGATGTTCACCATGGAATTTATTTAAGTTTTTCATCTAATTATTACCCACAAGGTAATGGGTTAGTTAATTTACTAACAAGAATATTTTAGGATCATTTGAAGAACAAGAAAAGATAACAAAATAGTTTGGCATATAATGTTGAATTTAAGACGTTGGACCGACAAGTGACTCCTAAAAGATCAATTGACAATTCAACATATAATCTTGTTTATGGAAGAGAAGCAAGAATTATGATTTTAGTTGAGTTACCTACATTATATTTTCTACATCAGATGGAGCTGCTTGAGAATGAACCATTGCAGATTTGTTATGAAAAATAAATGGAATTACAAGAGCTAAGAGATCAAGCTCATGTGAACATGGAAAATAATCAAAAACAGATGAAGAAAACTTTTGATAAGAAGGCTAAGTTCATAATCTTCAATGAAGGAGACATTGTGTTGAAATGGGATGCTGATCATGTAAAGCTAAGAAATCACACAAAATTCGATACAATCTAGAGTGGTCCTTACATGATTTCATCTTGCAAAGAACACAATGCATTTCAGCTTTCAAGCCTGAATGGAGAGGAACTTTCCATTCTTGTGAATGGTATGGTTCTCAAACATTGTTATTGAAAATCCTACAATGTATGTTTAGATTAGGATTTCCCTTTCAATAAGTGCAGATCCTGCACATTGTATTTTTTTCAATTCAATAAATGAATTCGTGCATGTGATTTGGTTTACCAAATCTTTCCTAGTTTTAGTTCGTTTTGAAGGGTTAGACCTTCAAGGTAGATTTTGATTACATGCTTTAGACTCCATGCCCAATGGAAAAGATAAAGGCACAAGTTTACAAGCTAGCAAGAAGCTTTCCCCGTAGGATCACCGAAATGTTGACAATTTATGCACTTGTGAAAAATGGGCAACTCAAAATTCCTTATGATGGATCGAATTGGCAAAGTGAACCTAAGCTATGGGAGTTTCATTTAGTTTAATATTGTTTATGTTGGATTAAGTAATGATTACATGAAATATTTAGCTATATGTGCTATTACAAAACATAACAGATCACATAGTCTGCAATTTCATGATTATCTTAGAGAGAACACAAATCCCCAAAGGAAAGATGTGTTAACTTGATGAAGACATGAAAGTGTAGAATAGATGAAGTGTTAGGTTTTGGAACAACAATCATAATTGTGAATTACGAAGTCGAGTTCATTGTTAATCATTGCTACATGTATTTAAAGGATTCTTTCCTTAACGATTAATACATTCAATTGTGTTATTGAGTTGTTTAATTCACTATACAATCCATATATAAAATTTGAAATGTAGAAAGAAATACACAACTCAATTTTAAAATCCAATGCTTTATTCATAAGAAATTCAAATGTTACGACACAAGTCGTGGATGTAACTCAAATGTAAATTAGAACTATAAGTAAGAGGTACATATGCATGAAAAAGAAAGTAGAGAATTATGAAATAACCTATCATTGCCTTCAGGTTTATTTCATTTTGGTTGATGTATTTCTAGCTCCAACTTTGCTTCATCTTCATCCTCGCTTCAGCAAATGGTAATATACTTGAAACATAAAAGAGAATATTGTCAATCACGAGCTTAAGGTTGATCCATATTCCTATACCATCCAAATGAGTCCAAGTGGATATCTTAACACCAGAAGGTATAAATTACATGAAGATCAAAGGCACAACTGATAAAAACACTATTCTGCAACAACATACATGACTCATTCACTCAGAAAGAGAAAAACTATGGAGTAAAAGAGAGGCCAAAAATCCTAATGTTTTCTAACCAATTTGTCTAAATGTGCAGATACATGTAAGAAGAGAGAAGTCATACATTCTGTAACTTGAATCAGAAAGGTACATTTATTTTAGTTTAAACTAAAGGCTGAAGTTAACTAGAATAAGACAAGATTACAGTTGAAATAAAATGAAAAGGAAATTTGAGAAAAACTTGATAGGGCTTTGCCATGTAAAATGGACATTTTACATCTTTCCATCATGCTATTTCAAACTAATACATGTTTTAAAGTTGTATATAAATAAAAATAGTAATGCAGGGAGTAGATAATGCATGATAATAGTTACCAGAATTTAGCTTTCAACAACAAGCCATAATTCAATAGATGAAGGATACAATTACTAACTCAAAGAAAAGAAGTGTTACAACTTAATCAAATACCGATTCACATTTCCAAAGTAATCTTTTCCAAATTTTATCAAGAAAAATTTAGTAATACTCAAGTAATGCTCAGACATCAACTCAGAAATGGATTATAAACAAACAAGTTGTTAACATGGAAAAGAGATCTCAGAAAGGAGCAAATTGATGTCAGCTACAATATTACAGAAATTGCAGGATTATAGTATCAAGAAAAATATTATTTAAATTTTGACTATAAAGGAAACAACACAGTAGATCTAAAAGTCATAACATCCATGCAATCAAAGGAAGATTCAAGATACAAAGTTGATACAAGGTCTACATGGGTTAAGAATAAGTAAAGCACCTAAGTAACAACTTTAGGAGGGCATATCATAAATCTCTATGATTTACAATTATCTATTCCAATCAACGCTAGTTATTTAATTGATCATTTAAGACTTCAGGTCTTCATGAATTCAACTCAAGCAAGTGCTTCTAGTTTTAACACACAAGTGAATGGAGTAAAGATCAATAGAGTATCATAATCACATAAAGAAATGTAGAATATCAACTTCAAAATCATGACAATTCAGAGATCAACTAGATGTGGAAAGGAAAATTCTATGGCTTTAATATTTTCTAACAAATTGATAAGTACATAGGTATAATTTACAAAAGATCACATATAACAAATCCTGAAAAATCATGAAACTTGCAAAAAGAAAGTTTTTTAGCAATGATACATACAATACAAAAATTAATAGCAGACATCAACCGTTATAGGAATCCACTATCATTACATGCAAAGAAGATCAAGTATAAGATCGAATGATAAAATAGTATTTACACTTGAGGAAAAAAAATTAATACTCTTCACTCATATCTTTAAGGGTCACTGAATAAAATATCCAGTCACATAAATAGAAATCTGAGTCAAAGATTTTAAGCTCAAAAGAATCATTCAAGCAGAACCTAATGGATATTGTAGAATCTACAATACAAAAACAAGAAACCTCGGTCTCTTGTACATAATGTTCCAACTCAATCAAAATATTCATAGCTCATAAAATTCAAAGATGGCATTTTCAAATAAGCTACAACAACTCGAGGCTAACAAAATATATAAGGAAGTAAACATAGCTTCAAAATTAAATATACATAGTATGATAATCCATAGATATGAATACATATCCATACCTTTGGTGTCAATTTCAAACAATAGAGAAGGTTGTTTTAACAATATGTTTTAAAAACTATCGAGGAATAAAAACGAGACAAGAATCTAAGCCACCAATAAATTTATTAGTAACAAGATGGTTTTCAGTTGTAAGATCTACAAATCAGAGTTAAACAAGACACCCAAAAGCTCAAACAAGCTCAATATATCGGTAATATAACCATTTTCAGAATGTAGAATGCTATCACGAATTGAGCTTAAAATTTGAGAGAATGATCAAATTATTTTTAGAAGCTACAAACCCTCATACCAAATATAAACTGAGTCATAAGAATGAGGAAAATATATATGATGGGGATAAGTGTCAAAATAATTTCTGGTGACTATGGGTGCTATCATAGAACAAGAGCAGAATGAAACAAAGTGCAAAAGGATTCAAATCAGAGAAAACTACAGATCCAAGCCATTAATCAAAAAATACCCATTAATGGGTATCAGTAAATTAGGGTTGGATCAAAGTATTAGAGGATAAAGCAAACTACATCAACAAACAACTCTAAATTTGAAGCAGAATGGAGTAATAGGATCTCAAACTTAGAGATTAAGTTTTCCAAATCTCAAGAAATGATGGGCATGAAGGGATTTTTTTAGACAATGCAAAGTTTTCCAGAAATCTTAAAATACCCATTGATGTCAACATAATGTAAAGTAGTAAAGTCAAGTCCCGAATTCGGTAAAAAAGTAAAGAAAAATATCAAATACCCGAATGGAAATCATCCTAAAAACCCTTCACATGAGATTCAAAGTAAGCTAATAGAAGAATCATGAAAACCATGATAATAAGAGATTACTAGGTTCAAGTAAAATAGAACATTAACATTACTAAGCCATTTAGAAAAAGATGAATCCAGAGTTCCTACAAAGAAATTCACATTCAAGAGTTAGGAAATGAAGTTCAATGGTAAGGGTTGAATTTTCAAATAGAAGGAGCCATCACAAAACCCTTTCCTCAAAGAAAGAAGCACTTCTAGAAGTGAAACGAGAGAGTATAACATATCCTCAATGAGCTCCAAACTGAGGGAGGTCAAAAATTAAGCCATCTAGACAGTGAATAAACCAAAATTATAAGGTTCACCTTCAGGATGTACGCCATGAGACATTTCTCAAACCTTCGAAAAACCATAAATGCACAATATGAGATCAAAGAAAACATAATGGAGGTTCTCTCAGTACAAGAACTCAGGAAGTATGAGGAGATCATCTGAATGAGAAATGAGCAACATTCACAGAGGTAAAATAAGCCCACAAGATCAACAATGGCGGTGGGGAGAAATTTCACCAGGGCTTCACCTCTCTAAATGAGAAAATGACAAGGATCAAATGACAAGCTCGACAAGCTTCTACCCAACACAACTCACCTGGTGTTACTATGATTTGCCAAGATCAATCCATGCAATGATCAACAAACATAAACCATGTCTGATGCTACCAACCACATTAAATGCCAAGACAAAACACAAACCGAGTATCAAAAAGATCAACAATGTCAGATGAGTAAGTACAAAATCAACGATGCTCAACAAACTCTCACTTAAACCATGGTTCAGATAAGTACAAACATGGAGAATAGAGAGAAAAACCCTAATTAAGGTTGAATAGATGCCATCGACAAAGGAAGGGGTGAGTCACCATGGGACAGGGTCAACCGACGTCATTAAAATAAAATTATTGCATTCACTAAATATGGTCTAAAACATACACATTTAGATAATGGTCTCCAAAAGGTAAGCCTTACCTTTTCCCATGTTTTGCCTTAATTTATTAATAAAAGTGGACCAAATCATATATATGTAATGATCTTACCAAAAGGTGGTCGAATATTCCAATATGCCAATCAAACCAAATGAGGCCCATATCTATGGTGACAAGACTATAGTCTAAGCAGAATAATCAAGGTGGTCACCTTTTCGAAAAACAATGATGGCACCAAAAAGTGAGAAAATTTAATATATACACTTATGTCAAGATAAAGGGATCACATTACCTTAAACAAATCAAATTACCTCAACTTCTTTGAATGATAGTATCAAGTACAGGTGGCATAGTGAATGGAAGGAAAGTGCCTTTACATCATGAGCCATGTCATCCCCACTTTCTTAAGGGGTATGTTGTAAAGTTTATCTTAAATATTATCACGAGAGACAAAAAATTATGCATGGAGATGTCAACATCAGAGCCTGTAGGTGGTCCACATGAATTGGGTGAATTTTTGCAAAGTATTGTAAATAAAGAAATAGTTTTAGCCACAGAGGGAGATCAAATTTTACATGTGCATCCAAGGGAAATGTTAGATTATTATTTTTTGCAAGTGGATCAAAATTTCAGATGTCACATCAAGCACTAGAAGATGAAAATTTCACATGGAAGAAAACTTTCTCATCAAGCAAGGTTTATTATTAGCATAATTATTCACCCATGCTTTATTAAAAATACAACAATCAACTGTAGTTTCACCAAGTGGTATTTTTGTATCCCAAGGCTATTAATGTGTCAATGTATTAGCATGCTTATTTTATTCCTTTATTTATTAGTAAATAAATGGTAAAAATAGGATGCATGGGTGAGTACACATGTACTCTATTTTTAGGATGGGTGGGATGGATAATGTTGTTATATATTATGTGCATTAGCAAAGCACAAAAGGGGTACCTTTGGACACTAGAGTCCTGAAGTAGTTTTCTAGTTTTGCCAATTAAATGAGAAGTATATTTTACCTTTCAAATTTTTTGCAGTCTTGTCTATGTCTTATTAATTCTTGTGAATGTTAAATTCCTTAATTAATCATCCTACCCCATTACAAATTTAGTAATTTTTGCATCAATATTATTGTGAAATTTTCCTCAATGCATAAGGTATTTGCCTTAATATTCTACTGAAAACTATTGGTTGTGCATCTAGAATCATTTTCATATCAATTATGCATATACTCAGTCAAAGACCTCAAATAAGTTTGGTGTATCACCCCAATTTTGAATCCATTTATAGTCATCTTTTACCCTCGAACCCCAAAAAATTAGTTTAGGATACATCAAAAAGGAACTGGCATTGATACCGAGACTCACCTCAAAATAGGTATATCCACGACCCGAGGTGTTTCCATTGTATCTACGAAAGAGAGAGATCCTTTTGTAAGCTTAGAACACCTACAACCATCTCTCTATAAGGTTCAATTTTGAGAGATAACATGAACTATCAATATAACATTAAACCTTCTTTTTGTTCAAGTGTTAGAATGTTTTTATGTTCCACATCTTTAGAGAATATGTGTTGTTTAAAAGTTATATCAAAATACTATTAATTATGATTAAAAGACATTTCTTTTAAAAATTCTCCTCATAATAATAGAGTGCACATTAAAATAATAATGTTTTAGTTAATAAAAATATTGAAGTAATCTAATGCTCATAAAATATCCCCTTTAATTAAAAAAGTCTTAGTTTAAAGTTTCTAAATTTTTTAATTGTAATACAATGGTTGTTAATTAGAATTTAATAATTATAATAAATTAAGTGTAGTGCCCACCTCATCTTGTAGTAGTTCCTTTGCTAACTCATTTCTTTTATTTGTTTATGGACGTGAATTTTAGAACAATTTGGATACTATATGTTCTTATTATGGTTCTTTGAATGCCATTTGAGGTGATTTGGGAACATATCGCCAAGCTAGTATTATAGACCCTTATCTTAGCATTTATACTTTGTATGGTTTTGGGATATGATCGTGTTATGGTAGAATTAGTTTAATTTCATATGTGATGGATTTACGTATGGTTTTTTCATATACTTGGTGATCATTTGATTTGTAATGGCTAATTAGATGTAGTCATGTAATGCTTAGATGGATAGTATAACTTGAGTTAATATGGATGTATATAATTAACAGTTAGCCATTTCATAAAGCCATTTATTGTGGTATATTTAGCATGATTAATCCATGCTTTATTTATTGAGATTATTTAATTAATTTATTATATAGAGAATGTATGTATAATGTTTGCATTGAGTTTGTAGATTATAGGGAACATGAGAAAATGGGTTTTAGGGTAGTTGCACTTCGAGTTTCATAAGCGGCCAACCGGGTCGAGTCCTAGCCATGCATGATTGTTTGTAGCCTTGTATGGTTGTGGCATGTTTGTGTTTGGGATACCATGCGTGATTCCAAAATGTAATTATGTTATTATGATTTGTTTAGTCTTGTGATAAGCTAAATTAGGGACCTAATGGTCCCCACATGTGTTAGAAGTGAATTAGGATTAATTAACTATTCTATTAGGAGGTTGGGAAAACATAATCACCCTTTGGGTGGGTCCCACAACCTAAACCATTATGTCATTTATTCCAACCTCGAATTTGGGCTAAATGCGGTAATTTTGTGGACCTATTTTCACTTTGGGGGTTTCCCTTTCATGGAAATGAGTCCCTTTGACCCTAGCTATTGGTACGGGCTATTTTCAAGGACAAATGGGAATTTCAATTCCATTTGACCCCTCACATGTCACCATCTCGTGAGGCTGTTTGGTTATTATGTTTCTTAAAACTTGTAGGGTGTTCAATTTAATTACATTTTAGAGAATTTGGGAGATCACCTCCTAAAATGGTTTTGTTTTAAAATCATTGTAAAATTGGGAATATCTTGTGGGGAGATGAGATAGGTGACACATGTCACCCTATCATTTGTGATGTTTGTAAATTTGTTTTTCATTTTTACTCCCTCATGGAGAGGGCATGGGGACTATTTTTGGGATTCTTACATTTTGAAGTTGGAGATTTTGGAGAGAGCTTGTGGGTCTTGGAGCTTTAAAGTGTGTTGGATTGCTTTGAGTTTGGGCTATCTTGACTGAGGAAGGCCTCCATGTATCTCTCTCTCAATTTCTTATGAAAATATAATGTTATTTTGAAATAAAAATGGTGTCATATGTGTTGTTGTTTGTATGTTTGTCATGGGAGTGTTTTGTGAGTTTTGGTTTCCTTTCTTTTTCTCCATCTATCATGCTTTGTGATGGATTTTTTCAGTTGTTGGGGAAGAGGGAGGAATACCCTTTCACAAAGACATGGCTTGATGGTAAATCCATGTTGTTATTATTTTATTCTTCCCCTATTATGGTTTGATACGAAGAAGGATTTTCATATGGTTTGAACTTATTTCTCCATCCTTGGCAAGGATATCATGTGTGGTTTAAAAATCCTTCCAAGGAGGAGGCTTGGTGCTCGATTGGAGAGATAAGGAGGGTAATTAGAGATTATTATTGTGCTATTATGGTTGGTACATACTTTGGCATCTTATGGGATTCTTGCCACTCTTCCCCCTTTTGGGGAAAAATGAAGTTTTCCTCATGTTCTAGTTTTTTTATTTGATTGTTGTGTGTGTTTTCAAATTATGATTATGTGTTTCTCACCCTTATTTCCTTCACTTATGAAATTTTGAGGCTTGTTACTCTCTCTTCCGTGGGCTTGGAGGGAGGTTAGCATGTCCTCCATTTTTTTGGAGATGACATGTGGTGATGCCATATGGTTGAAAGGTAACTTGACTCTTCTTCTTGTGTTATGAAGAGTATTTTTTGAGTGATAACTTGCAAATTTTTCTTTGAGAGTGGAGAGGACAAGTTGAAAATTTTGTGATGTTGTTCCCCATTTTGAGGAGGATTATCCTCTTATATTTTAAGTGTGATTTATTATGATTTTTCACATTTGTAAGTGTCATCTTAAATATTGAGAAGAATCTCGTAAAATCCATGTATTGTAATATGTTGTGAACTTGAAAACTTGTTCCTCATCTTGTGGTAAATTCATTCCTTGAAGTTATTCTAATGTGTATCATTGTTTAGTAAAATATTGAAATGTATTTGTGTTTTACAAGTAATGGATTAATTTCGAGTTACAATAAATATTTGTTACTCATATTCCATATGACTTGGTTGGTTGTAGAAGGGACTCTTATTCTTGTTTTGGTGTATCTTTTGTAAATGTTGATTAATCGAATATGTGGATATGTTTTTTATCTTTTGAGAAGAGTATTAATTGACTTAGATTATGGGATTGAAGCTACTATTATTTCTCATTGATAATGAGATGAAGTTTTAAAGGAATGTATGAATGATGAATTTCAAATTAATCGGCTATCCATGTATTATGTCTAATTTTTTGCATTATGAGGAAAGATTTACATTTACATATATTCATTTTGGTTTATAAATGACATACCATATCTTGCATGAGTTTTAGATTAAAAGAAAGTAGGTTTTATGGTTTTTTCTAAGCATACGTTAGTATTAATATGCATGAAGATAGTGGAAGTTTTAGATTATATTAAAAGGAATGTGTTGCCTCAAATTTTAAATTGTTGTAATGTTAAAACTTTTAGAATATGGCAGTAGTTAATCAGCTGGAAATTTTAGCTAACTCTCCCATCTATGCTTTTAGAATATTCAAAGTGATATAAAAATCAACAAAGTTATATTTGTAAAACATTTATTGGGATAAATATTTTTTTATTTGTGTTCAAATGTTGAAGGATTTAATCCATCTATTACTCTATAAATGATTTCCTCATTCGATTATTGTATTTGTTGCTCATCTTATAAAGAAAATAAGAAGAGTTTCAATAAGATTAGTTTCCATATTATTTATCCCTATTAAATCTTTCAAAAATATTTAAGGATTGTCACCTTCATCCATTTGCATATTAGAACATACATATATGTATATATATGATTTTATAGATATATATATACAAACACACTTCATCTCATATATTTTCATATATATGTAATCTGTAAGAAAAAAGAGAGAATATTTTGAAACCCAAATTCATGGGCACCGCTCCTTAAATTCCCAAACACTCAAGTGTATCCACACACACACACACACATTTGTTTTTGTAACTAAATAGTTCTATGTTGTAATAGAAAAATGGATATTCCTTATTATTTCTAACAATATTTTTTGTTTTAAAATAAAATAAAATAAAATCATACTAAGGGGTCATGCGGGCTTCCCTTTTCTTATCTATGTTTTAATGGAGGTATTTGGTGGACGTGAAGGTTGGGACCGGACATGGTCTACCCAACCCCCATTTCACCCTCTTCCATACTACATACGTCTTCTCCACACCATGGGCCAACCTCTCTAAACCCTTTCCCCCGATGCCTATATCAACACCCCACCAAATTTTTGGGTTGTATCAAAATAAAATTAATAATAATAATTGAACCAGAAACCATGGATAATCTAAAATAAACGTAATGAAAAGAGGATTTTGAAACCCTAGTAGAAGTAAAAAACCATAAGCAAGAAGGAGGATTCCTTCTTTCCTTTTCATAGGTAAATCAAAATAAAATCGATCTCAAATGTAGAGCTAAAAATTAATTCTCTATGGCCTTCCTTTCTACCTAATCTCCTTCCCTACAAGTTAAACTTGTGAAAATGAGAAAGAATAAACAATTAAAAATAAAAGTCATAAAAATCACTTAAGGAAACTTATGGATTTCTTAAAAGAATTGGGATCAAGGGCTCATATGCATTTAATCCAAGGGTGGATATAAATCCCTTATACTCTTTTAAGTTATGGGATTTTAAAGTTACATTTGGGTTAAAGGGTGAATTAATTTAATGGGTACTTTAGAGTATGAGGGACTTTTCTAGGTTTGAACTTAAATAAGAATCATAATGTTATTTGATAATAAATAAAGGGCTTTGTCTTAGGTGTGGTTAAATCAATTATTTAAAGGGGTGATTAAATATCAAATCAGATTTTAATAAGTTATTAAAATAAATAAATAAAATAGATTTTACTAGGGGTTATCTTTAACCAAAATTGAATATAAATAAATATAAGTTAACATCAATATAACACGTAAAAAAATTCCGAGATTTTAGTGTTTTTTGTTGGGTTTGTATGTGTCAAAAATGGGGCACTACATTTTGTATCAAAGATCGGGTTCCAACACCGGTGCACTAGGTATGATAATCTACTATATTAATAAGTTTGTTTGATTTAGTTACTCATTTAATGAAAAATTGCTGCTAAACATTTACATTTTCCTTCTTTGATGGTCAAAATTCATAATGAGCGATTTGACGCAACATAGCTAGAACAAAAGCTTTAGAGTGTTGTTCCTACGGAAATTTTGTGTGTTGTATTTGATTTCAAATATTTTACAATGAAATGTGAGAAATGGAACCATTGGTTGTGTTAAGAGGCAATACATTCAAGGTTAAACATTTTTAAAACACTTTGTAGAAGTTAGGAAAATTTGTTTAAAGTAAGCATGTAAAATGGCTCCTAGAATCCCGTAGTAGAGATTGTTTGGGTTTTTAATATTCTTTGATGACATGGGATTCCATAACAACATTTATACCCAATTTATAAGATCATTTGATGATTTAATTGAAGGAACTTTGAGCCCTTTTGATCACATTTCCGCATGGGACAACAAATGAAATCTAAGAAAATTTGTTTCAATCTAGGCCCATGGAAGGGAGCTTTAGTAGAAAATTAAATTCTATGATTTATAACCTTTAGTATTTCTACATGTCAATTGGTTTCTCTAATCATATTTGAGAAAATAGAATGGGGGGTGAGTTTTTCAATCATTTTTAGGAGTTTTTTGGTCATTCCATCACAAAAACAAACTAGTCAATCACATAAATTTTCTCCAGAAACAAGGTCATAACTAGAGTTCTAGTTATCATAATGAAATTTTGTAAGTATCATCGGATCCCATATATATAATATAATTTACCATATTTTATAGAACTTGTTTTTGAGTTGTGAATACCTATTTTTGAGACCCATTTAGTAGCTTATTTCACTATAAGTTTGCTGAAATGCAATAACAAAAAAATAATAGTTGGCCTCGAGAAGGTGCTTTTAATTAAAGATTCATTATCTTGATTTGAGTTTCGTACGTATTTTTTGACACCCTATATAAAAAATAATTATTTGGAAGCAATTTTTTTACCATTTTTGTATTGGGAACTTGTTTGGTAGGCCCTTTTTATAGCCATTTTGGCTAGATCATAGAACCAAAGAACTCGGGCTGAATGAATGTATGAATTCTTAGAGACCCTTATAGGGTATACGATTTTATAATATGATTATCATGATGTCATACATGTAATCTAGATTTAATATTATTACCTTGAGAAATTTGATACTATGAGGCATTTTGGATGCTAACTTTTTTGGTATAGTTTGGTCATTTTGGACATCGTAAAAGTTTAGTTGATTTTTGAAAGAATTAGTGTTAGAATACGAGAGTGTAGAATTTTTCCCTTGGTCTAAAGAATGCATTTAACATTTTTGTTTACTTGGTCTCGATTTTTAGTGATCCATTATTTCTCGAGAAACTCACTCACAATGTTAAGGGAACCTCATTTAAACCTAACAAAACCCGTTTGGTATGGGCATGAAATAAACAATTGAAGCTTGTGTAGAAAAACATAATAAGATAAAATGGTCTTCCACATATTAAAATTTTATTAGTGAAAACTAGAATAATTTTCACTTCTCATGTATACCTTACCAATCTCTATAACTCTCTTTATAATAAAATTTACCAAAACAACCCTACAACCTTTCCTTTCTTTTTGAAAGTGTATTTCTAAATTTAACATACTTTGATGAAAATGTTTACAAATGTAAACTCCTATTGTAAGAAGCAAATAGGCGAGAAGAATGTGGAGTGAAATACTCTCAACACATTGATTTTATTATGAAGAAGCACGTACATTATATAGGAGAAATAATTAACTATATTCCCCTAAACTAAAGGAGGAAGATTTGGATGAAGGTGAGAGAATAATGGAATACAACAAGGAAGAGATAATAAAGGGATAAAATAGAACAAACACTCCTAAAATATAAACTATGCTACATATGCTAACATTCCCCCTTATTACATTATTCTTGCAAATGTGACCCCTGAAAAGTTCAAATTTCACTTTTCCAAGAGATTTAGTGAGAATGTCGGCAACTTGTGCTTCTGTAGGATAGTACTGGAGCTGAATTTGATGGTTCAAGACGTGCTCTCGAATGAAATGGCAGTCAATTTCAATATGCTTTGTTTTTTCTGAAAGACTGGATTTAGCATGAGCTTCAACACCCTCTAATTGTCACAATAGAGAATAGGTGAGTATTTCTCAGAATTTCGAGGCCATAAAAATGTGACGTAACCATATCACTTCACACAAATCCTCATGCGGCATGATATTCTACCTCTGTGGATGAGATAGAAACAACATTCTACTTCTTGCTTATCCATGAGATAGGTCCAGATCCAAGATGAAATATGTATCCTATAGTTGAATTCCTATCATCAACAGATCTAGCGTGGTTTGAGTAGATGTACCCTTGTAAGAAGAATTGATCATTCTTCTTATATTCTATACCATAATCAGTTGTTCCTCGGACATATCTTAAAACATGCTTTGTTGCATTCCAATGACATTTCTTTGGCTCCTACATGAACCTGGAAAGATAGTTGACAGAATAGTAGAGATTTGGTCTGGTATATGTCAAATAGATGAGCCCTCCAACAAATTACCTATAGAGAGTAGCATCCACTAGAGGTGAGTCCTAGAATCTTGAAAGTTGCAAGCCTTTTTCCATGGGAGTGGATATAGGTTTACAGTCGACATTATATACTTTTCTAGGAGTGTCTTTGCATACTTTGTCCTGGGAGACAAAAATGTGATGCTCCTTTCGCCATATCCCCAAGCCAAGATAGTAATGTAGTAGCCCCAAATTTTTCATGTCAAAGGTTCTTTTGAGATCATTCTTTACAATACCAACCTGATCTTCTGAACTCCCAGTGATCACAAGATCATCTACATATAGAATAAAAATGACAATTTCCTTTCCTACCTTCTTTATATACAAATTGAAATCAAAGGGGCTACGAGTGAACCCATGTTGCAAAATGTGATCGTTGATCTTGATATACCATGCCCTTGGAGCTTGTTTTAGTCCATATAGTGATTTGATGAGATGACATACCTTTTTAGGATGCTTTTCATCAAAAAATCCTTTAGGTTGGGTCATGTATACTTCATTTAGATCACTGTTTAGAAAATCACTCTTGACGTCCATCTCGTTGAAGTCTCCATCTTTTCTGCTGTGCTCCAAGTGTGCAAAGTACTGATGGTCTTCATCTTTGTAGTGGGTGCAAAGGTTTCTTCATAGTGAATTCCCTCTTTCTGAGCATATCCTTTTGCTATAAGTCATGCTTTATGTTTGTCGATGGATCCATTTGTCTTATATTTTGTCTTGAAAACCCATTTGCAGCCTATGGGTTTCTTTCCTATAGGTAGATCGACATGTTCCCATGTTTGATTTTTCTTGAGTGAGTTAATTTCTATATTCATGGCTTCCTTCCACTGAGGTTTACTTGAGTGCTTCACAAAAATTTTCTAGCTCAAGCTATTAATCGCTGAACTCATGAGTGCAAAGTGTACCTCATTTCTTGTTTTACTTCTTGTTTTAACTCTAGATGATGTATCTGGGAGTTGTTGCAAATGTGAGTTGTTGATGGTGCTTTGTACCCACTTCGGATGAGAACTTGGCTGCTTCTGAGAAAATATGTGTCATTTTCATGTGGATTGATGTGGAGTCACATTATCTATTTCTCCAAGGTCCACAAATAGCTCTCCCGTAGCATTTCTTTTCTCTCGAGTAGTCTACTTTAGCTCATCATCTCGATACGAGAGACTAGTCGGTGAGAGGTGGGTAGAAGTGGATCTTATGTTGATACTATTGAGTCAAAAGATGAATCATCACAAACCACGTCACGAATCTCATATATTTTCTTTTTCTCAGGATCCAGGAGATGGTACACCTTCGAGGTTGTGCTATAGCCAAGTAGGATACATGAGAGTGACTTTAGCTCAACCTTATTTCTCCTCTGAGCTGGGACATGCATGTATGTTGTGTAACCAAATACTCGTAAATGAGAAATTGATTGCTTTATACCACTCCATACATCTTCTGGCATTTTATTTTGTATAATTTTTTTCGGTTCCCTATTGAGTAGATATGTAGCTTTCTGTACTGCTTCATCCCAATAGCTTTCCTCTAGCTTTGGTGTTGTTAGCATGCAGCGAGCCATCTCCATCACTGTGTGATTACGATGCTCAACAATGCCATTTTCCTGGGGTGTGTAGGGAGCAGTCAGGTTCTTCTTAATGCCTTGTTGGTTCAGGAAGGCCAAGAAATTCTTTGATGTAAATTCCCCCCCTTAATCTGAGTGAAGTAGAAGAAGTGGTGATGATAGACGTTCTGGAAATTTTCAAGAGACTCACTTTTCTTCTTTAGGAAATATACCCACATCTTGTGAGAGTGGTCATCCATGAACAGTTGGAAGTACTTGTATCCTAAAAACGAAGTAGGCAATGGCCATTCAGATCTGTATGAACTACCTCCAGATGCTTCTTGGCACGGAAGGTGCTCGCCTAAAATGGATCTCTATTTTGTTTTCCTACAAGATAGCAAGGGTAAATAGGCAAAGGACTAGACAATTTGGGTAGTCCATGGACCATTTCTTTTGAACTCATCTGGTGTAATGAACTAATTTAAAAGTGTCTATATCTAAAATTCCATAGGGCAATTGATTCTATTGTTGAAGCAGATAAAGCTACTATAGAAGATGAAACATTACCTAAAGCAAGTAACTTATCTTTTATAAATGATTTATCAAGAACCATACCTTTTCTAGAGATTAAACATGATTTAATGCTATTTTGAACAAGAAATTCTACCTAAAGGTGATGATTCAAGAGCTGAGTAACTAACAAGAGATTGCTAGTCAAGCCAGAACATATAGTACCTTTGTAAGTGTACATTTTCATGGTTCCAGAGGAATGGTGACATTCCTTATTCCTTCTGTAATGTACTCTTTGTCATCTGCTATCCAAACTCGATCTCCAGTTGGTTGTTCATGTAGTGAATCAAACAACTTTTTCTCACCTGACATATGCTTGCTTGCACCGCAATCTATTAACCAGACTTTCGTCATGGGCTGATAAGTTTCGAGAGAAGTACAAGGTTCTTACCATAATGGGCTCATTCTAATGCCTCTTCATCGATTCATCATCTTCTTATTGGGCTGCGAGATGTCCCTTGTGCATTCTCCAATGGGGACGTTATTTGGACTTTCTAAAATATTCACACCCCGATGTGCCTATTTGACTTGAAGAGCCTTGTTCCAAGCTATTGTACTAGCAATGATCGCCTATGAGTGTTGGTTCTACAAATGTGACACAACCTCTTTGAATTTTGATCTTTCTATTATTGTATTGGTTGTGCTTGATTTGGCTTCTCTGGGGACCCTTCAAATTCTTCTTGCCACTGTAAGGCTTTGAGAACAAGGATTTATCCCGAGACTCCTCGTGGGATGAAGTGATGGATTATTCCTGCTGCAGTAAATTCACAAGCTCTTTGAATGTCATAGTTTTTTAGACACATTCAATGTCGTAACGAACACTCAGAATTGAGAAGGGAGTGCTCTCAAGGTAATTGCGATGAGAATTTTATCGTCCACCATTTCACCAAGCACTAATAACTCTGATCTCATCTCAGCCACACAACGTAAGAACTCCTCCACTTTCTCATCTGACCCCATAGATAGGGTGTGCAGATTTGACTGAAGATGAATCTTTGTCTGATTTTTGGCTTCATAAATGGTTTCCAACTTGTCCCAGGCCTCCTTTGGTTTTTGTACATTTCAAACATGCGGTTACACATCATCACTGATACTGAGCATTATCAGCATCAAGGCTTTCACACTAGCCATCTCATACTTTATTAATTCATCAGGGGTTGTGGGAGTGGGCACAAACCCTGTGACAATGCCCCATAATCCTTCAAACTGAAGGATTGTCTTAATTTTTGTCTTCTATGCCACAAAATTAGGCCCTTTCAAAGCAACTAAGCATCGGAAAGAAGTAACTTTGGAGTAGACATCATAATAAAAAAATATTTATTTATTTATTTCAAGAGTTATTAAAACTTTGACTCACTGATGAGAATTATTGGCTTGTCAATGCTCGTGATAGTTAGTGTTGTACCCAACTTCACTTTGCGGGGCATTCTTCTTCATCGTCATAGTTGGTGTTGTACCCTACTTCTAATTCTTCATGTACTCACTTTGCTTGGAAGCTGACGTCAAAAGGAAATATTCAAGAAGTCCTTCTCGAACTAGCTTGTTGAAGGCTATATTACCAGTATTCCAAAGCTCATTTAGCAAAGAAAAGTAGAACCTAGAGCTCTCAGGAGCTTCTTCATGGTGTTCTCTAACTAGCGAGTTGATGTTTTGGCTTTCAATAGTGGCGACCGTGTTATTTACGCTCTCAATCAAGTTATCTCTGTTTAACATTCAATGAAGTGTTGTATGATCTACTTCTTGTCCTTCATTGTCTTGGTAGAGAATTCGTCTCTAGGTGAATGATTGATTTCCTCCACGCAGCAAGCCTTCAACAAATTTTCACTCAATCACACAGAGCACTACACATAGAATGTTTATGCAGAAGCACTCCACACAAAAGACTTGATCACGCAGCAACAATCCACATAGGAATAATAACTAAAGACAAAATGAAATGCATATTTCCTCGCAAAAATCTTGTATTTGCTGGATTTTCACTCCATATGTCCTAAGCCATGTATTTCTTCTATTCCCCACGCACAGGTTACATGAAGTTGAATTTGATTCCTCCTTGGTCGCTGCAGTCTTCCTTTCTCCTTCTTCACACAGAGTTCAACACATCTTACGAGCTTCTTAATGCGGAAGAACAATTTTTTTATATGTATCTTTGTTAAAAAAATTCTGCACGAGGAAGTAGATGAATTTGCTGCAGCAAATAGGACAAAAGACATAAAAAAATGGATTCTTCTACGCTTTTCTTCCTTCACGTAGCCTCCTTGTGTTGTTAAAAAAAAATTGCAGGTCAATTTGGAACTCCACGTAATTTCCATGCTTTGGCTGAATATTCTCCACACGAAATAATACAAATTCTTCCACGTTTCTTTTTTTTTCTTTCACCCAAAGAACTTCTCGTCTTCACTACAAATGAGCTTTTCCTCTACCACGTAGCAAGTTCTTGTCTTACACGCAACAAATTCTCATCTTCCACGCAACAGTGCAGAGATCAAATTATGTCATCAAATGCTTACACACAAAGTCGAGATATTGGACATGCTCTGATACAAAAATGTAGGAAGCAGATAGATGAGAAGAATGTGGAGTGAAATACTCACAAAACATTGATTTTATTATGAAGAAGCATGTACATTATATAGGAGAAATAATTAACTATATTCCCCTAAACTAAAGGAGGAAGATTTGGATGAAGGTGAGAGAATAATGGAATACAAAAAGGAAGAGATAATAAAGGGATAAAATAGAACAAACACTCCTAAAATATAAACTATGCTACGTATGCTAACACCTATAACTTTTCTCTAAAAATATATGATAAGGGGAGATAATTATTAGTGTAATTTTTTTTTAGGATGACATTATAAGAAGTGATATTTCATAGTTATTTTATCTTTTTCTAAGTAAACTAGGTATTCCTTGAGCTATTGGAAACCAATCTAGTTTACACAACTTAAAATCGATATCAAGCCCTTGAAATAACTTTTGGATTAGATTCAATATAATCAAATTATTTTAACCCTTCTTGAGCTCAACAAGCCCATTTTATTACTATGATCATTAACTAACTTATGTTACAATATAACATAGTTAATTTTTTCATCCTATAAGATACATTTGTGATGATATCCCCTTTCGAATTTGTTATAACTATAGACACGTAAAAATCACACACTCTGCTCTTACATAAATAATTGAATAACTAGTATACCACTTCATGGTTCAAGCCCTCCATTTGAGTGGTCAAGATGATCATCACATAATCATGTCATCCTTAAACCTAGGTCATTTAACCCCATACCCCTTCAATTAATTAATTCATCACACATTCGCTAAAGTCACACCACCCATCTCGAAGTTAATTAATTGATTAAATATTTAACTCATTAAATACATTCATCAACACACATCACCATGAGCACTCATCAACACTACCTACTTGTAACTAGTTGAATTAGTAACCTTCCATAAATATTTCCCTAAGAACCTCTAATTTATCCCCATAAACACCTCTCGATACCTCACTATTTAAGAATTTTTAAATTTGGAAACTCCAAATTGTCCTTACTTTATCCTAACCCCCTCTTACTCTCACACTCAACCTATCTAGTTATCAAACCATAATCCCCCTAAATCCATAACTTCCTAAGTTTAAAATAGCTATTTTTTCCATGCTTATACCTCCCAAACTCGAACTACCTGAAATCGTCACTTATTCCCCAAACCTTCAGCCGATTCTTTCCTATTATTTCTATAAATATGAGTTTCATGCCTTCTACAGGGTTAGATGATAATGATTTGGGCTTGGACTTTGACAAAAACAAATTTTTGTATTATATCCTTCTTAAATTAATTTGTGTCTTCTCCATCTCTTAGAGGCCATTGATATATCCAGGAGATCAACTTAGTGCATCATTTTCATCTTTCTAATTCGAACCCATCTAAAGACTCCTCTCGTACTCTAATACCATCAATTACTAGACTTATACATTAACTAGAGTGAGGTAAGTAACTAATTTTTTTGTTATTTCATTAATTTTCCATAGTTTAATAACTTGAATCAATTTTGTCTCGTAGATCTTATTAACCTTTCTATAGTCTTTAGTAATTGAAAAGGATTTTCCCAATCACCGATGATTCATCCAATAGCCAAAAATTTTCATCCGTCAAATCATCTATCACAAAGAGCCTATCTTTCTTCATCAAGACCACATTCCCGACTTGCAATTCTCCTTTGCAAGTATCCATCAAGTCCCATCAAGCTCCCTTGATCCATCTGCAACATTTTATCATTTATCCAAATCAAACACATTATCCCACTTGTCTTTGTGAGTGCATATCACTTCACATATTTGATTCTCTTGAGCCATATTGTGATTCCTCAACTCCCTTTGGATCAGGAACCACCATCAAACTAGTATATAGCCTTGGACCCTATCAGTCCCTTTTCCCTTGCATTTTTGGTTGTATCATTTATTATCATTTTATCATTTACTATCATTTCACTTAATCTATTGACTTATGGGACCGGCCTTTTCCAGAAATCAACCATAGTTTTTTTAATCCCATATTGTGTAGTGTTTGTAATTGTAGGTTCATTCGTAGGAAAGGAACTTCTACGGAGTGCAATAATCTAATGAAACATCAACATCATCCATAGGTATTTTCAAAACAATTCCATACTCAAGGTTGATCCGATTTTACCTTATTGTAATACCAAACCACTCGCAAAGGAAAAAATTTGCTCAACATTCGACATGCCCAATGTGGGACCTCATCCCTTGTCTCTTTCCTTTGTTTCAATAAAATAGTATTTTTTTCTAATTCAATGTGTAATAATCACTTGTGATTATCCTAATCACTTACAATTGGGCCAACCACCTATGATTTTCTTGTGTGGTTTTCTTATATATAGTCTCAAAGATTCCTTTCCACTTCCTGCTTTCTATTCTCTATTTTTTTATCTGCACACAGGGAACTATTTTTGAAAACTAATCTTCTGGATTTGCTGGCTGCTCGCTTTAGGAAAAATTCCTAAAAATCAAAAAATAAATATAAAAGGAGTGATCTCACTATAAGTCCTAAAACATTTTATTTTCTTTCCAGCTTTTGCACTATTGTTTTTCTATCTTCATTGAAATCAACATTTTGTTTTGAGTCTTAAAATGAACCATTTCATACTTCTTGATCATTTAGATTTTAATAGGTAAGTTAACTGATTGCATTCACTTATATTCCCCCATACACAATAAAATCACTTCAAAATATAAATGCATTCAAAAATTCCCACCAAAGTGAAACGACCGGGATTTCATCACCCAACAGAGAAAATGACTTGGTGTACTAACTGAGTATAATCTCCTATCTATTGGTATATATTGGCTCATCACCCGAGTCCCTTATCTCAATGGGACTCAGTAAAGTGATGGGGTAGGCTCCAATATAAACACTCATACCAGAAGTAGTAAATATTTATGCCTCACATACCTTTGGGTAAATAGAGGAAGTCACCCATAAACATACCTGAAACAAGCCATAGCTTGTCATTTCCTAGGACCCATCATCCATTTTTCACATTTCACTTTTCTTAGTTAAATCAAGAAAATTTAAAATTTATTCTTTTTGGTTTTCTACTTTTTTAAATCCTTTCATTTAGTTTCTTTTTATTGATTACGAAATTGTCTATTTGTTTGCTAGTAATTTCGTTATTAAACCTCTAAAAATATGTATACACCATTATATACATCATTACAACATCATAGCTCATTTTATCAACCTGTCACATATTACTATAACATGAATCCGTAACCATCTAGACCATGATATGTTCCTTATGAATCTTGCACCCTTCACCAATCCAACAATCCTACCAATAAACATATGACTATTTTTCACAAGAAAACTATTTCCGTACTATTACTTCTAATCCTATGTCTAATGTATCTCATCAAGCGGCCATTCCAACATCTCGTTTCTTCATCACAATATCATCAAAATATCAATATCACATATCCTTCATCTAATCAATCCATATCTACTTGAATCCTACTTTTCATACCTCGGACATCCCAAATCCATACACATATCCATACTCAAGCCCAATCAACTCCTATCATCCAAAAACAACAACATAATCACCATTTTACCACATCTCCCAACATCCCTTTATCAAAACCCACTTCATAAACAATATCCTCTTAAGCTACCACCCATCAATCTCTGCATCAAGCCCATCTATTACAAAACTATACTACTTCGCATTTTCATCAATCGAATCAATCCCGTCCTCTAGTCAATTCCTTCACATTTAATCTTACAAATGGTTGCATACAATATCTTTCAAGAAAATAAGATAATTGATAAACCGTTACCAAAGGATCCAAAGAAGACCTCACTTATGATCAGGTTTGTAATGAACCCATCTATCCATCGCACCATACAAGCCATATCCTTTGCATTAAGAATTTTCATAATTTACAATGTTCCATGTCTAGAAGCATCCTTAGCAACACATACTATCCTCTAGACATTTTGATTATCTCATCATCCACAATCAAGATCTCCCTCTCAAAACCTTCCCTATGTCACTAAAAGGACTTGCTTTCGATTGGTAAAATTCCCTCCATTGAAATTATTTGGTCTTTTTCACATGGTTCTCTATGTTTTTCTCAATCACTTCGCTATAAATATCAAATCGCAAAATCACTAATACCGACCTTGTCACAATAAAACAATAAAAAAGAATCCTTTGGACACTTTTTCACTAGATGAAAAAGTAATATCAATCAATTGTATTTTTCACTTCCATAATGGAAATTAATCAATTTTTTTACTTAGTCATGTTCCCATCACATATCATCCACTCTTCATATCCATACATTCGGCGTTATCGATGAAGCTTTCACCATGACTAGGAAGTTATAAATCCAAGCCCTTGAAGAAGGCCATCTCTATCCTCAATATACACATGATCCATTTGATTCCCCTAGGTATTCCTCGGATTCAAATGAGACTACACACATTTTATCTTATTCCCATAGGTATTTCTATGATTCAAACAAAACTACCATACACGCATGACGACAATAGCCGTCTTCTTGACTCAACACCCTTAATAGATTAAGTCCCTATAAATGTTGTGCATCCTCGAATCTACGTCTTCAACAATATTACATATGATCTTCCCTATAAGAAGACACGTTCATCACCGATGCTTTTCCTAAATACATAAAATCACTTGATCCTCTTTTCAATGATTCTCACACATAAATATCACCAGATTTCATTGTTTATTCATCTATTACCTCTAGACAACCCTTATATTCCACATTGGAAGTCATTACTAAAGAATCATTTGTAATTGAAGATATCAATATTAAATCAATTATTGAATTAATCAACAAACAAGAAAACTTGCATAATCCACCTCAATCATATCTAGAAATAACACCTCCCTAAGCTGAATTAGACATTATCATATCCTCATATACTCACTTAACTTCCATCCTAGATAATTTCCATGAATCAAACACTACACAATCAAATATCATCACCCTCACATACTCACCCTCGTCATTTGACACGAGTCCCTCTTCTCTACCTAATGTAAATGTTATGAAATAAAAATCTATCACATTCACCACCTCATTCTCATCATCTATCATAAAGCACCCTCCTTTACCTAAAATTAATAGTACTAAATATAAGCACATGACATCTAAGGTCTTAAATTTACCATCCATTTTGGGACCTCATCCTTTATCAAAATCTTATTCTATCAAATCTACAGTCCATTGTTAGCATCATTTTGAGGACCACATCCTTTAGCTCAATATCATGGCACATAATCAAACCATATCTCATCCATCAACCATCCCTCTTCCTCTATTTTCGGACATCATCCATCATCCAATCTTATCAACCACACATGTTATCCCTTTCTTAGGTCATATTCTGCCTCTTATCAACCTTGATAATGTCTCTATGATGTTTAAACACTATACAACATCCATGGATCTACTCCCATAAAAATAAGACATGTCCTTCTAAGTGCTCTCATACGCCAAGGTCAAAATCCGTTAATCCAAATCCCATAAAGGGACTTACATTTATATCCTTGATAGGCTCATGCAATCCTATCTTATCACATTACCACCAATAGCAAAACCCATCTCCATACTCAAAAACCTTTCTGGTATGATCAAGACGAAACCTATGCCTACTATAGATGCTTAAGGCATAACATGGAAAGTCAGAAAACAATTACACCGTAATCCAACTACTCTTCCTTATCGATGATCTTCCCCAAAAAGAGGACCATCCTAAGCCATCATCGATATCATCACCCTCCTAAATGTCCACACCAACATATCTAGGATAAGGAAGACATCCCTATTTTATCATCAACAAGGCTTCGTCAGACATCTCGTTATCACCTTCCTTTGAAATTCAACCAATCTTTTCAGTACCTTCCTTTGAAGGACCATTATTCTCATTAGAACCTACCTTTGAAGGTAGATCAATCTTATTAGCACCTTCCTTAGAAGGACCATTATCCTTTTTAGCACCTTCCTTTGAAGAGTCATCAATCTTGCTAGCACATTATTTTAGAGGACCATTATCCTCATTAGCACCCTCGCTTACATGTCACTCAATCTCATTAACACCTTCCAATGAATGTCCCTCAATCCCATTAGCACATTCTATTGAAACACTCTCAACCTCATCAATGTCCACAACTTCCCTTGAATATATGTTAACCTCGTCAACATCTATGTCTAGGCCACTGAAAATTTCCTCACCAAAATTTAAAGAACTAAGGGGTCATCCTCAATCAAATCTAGACAAACCTTCCTCATGCATTTTCCCATCACCTTCTAGATAAGGTACCTTATCTCAAACTAGTATAATTCACCCATTGTAACATCCACATTTTACACATACAAATACAACAAGAAAAAATACCGGAATAAATTTTTAAACTCTCATTGCTCATAAAACAACACCACATGAGCTCAAAAATAAAATTCAATATCACATATGACACTTACATAAGCATGGACCCACATACAAAACATGATAACATAGGGTACACATCAATGTCTTACTTAAATGACATAAATAAAGACAATGACCAAACTATGGTAAGGCTCTTAAGATAGGCATATTCCACAACATGACCTTTTTATGGTTTACATATTTATTACATTTATTTTTCCATTATATAACCTTATAGGTTTCTAGTGAATAAAACTAGTAAGCGTGTAAAATTTCTTATTTTCTAAAACCTAAAATACTTTATTTTCATATAGCATCAGGCTTTAAAGAGGATGTTTTGATGATTCCTTTCTCAAATTCCATAAATTATCCGCAACTCATTTGTTAATCAAATTCAAAGTGTATACACCTACGAGCCTCATAATGTTCATTCTTACATTAAAGTTTTCTTTCTCGAAATATGCTTAATAGACATTAACATTTATCATTGTTACAAAAAGGAACTAACAAGGTGTTAAGGTTTTTCTTTTCAAGACATATATTTGATGCTTAAACATTACCTTTCTAGAAAAGGAAAACTATCATGAGGTATGGGAAGGTGTGTTAATTTTTAAAAGGGTGATTTAGATTCAAGATATCACTTGCCATAAACATCCTTCCATCATAGTACCCTATTTTCCTAATCACAGCTTGATATAGTTCAAGTACTTATTTGAATCAATTAAACATTTCCACAATAAGAAATTGTATATATATATATATATATATATATATATATATATATATATTGTTTTCTTGAAAGTTTGATCTCACCAAGGGAAATTTGTATTTATTTTTAGCAACATGAAAGTTTCTAGTTGAGTTATAAGGAATTCAAGTATGATGTTATTCCTAACCAAAAATCTCATTAAGTCTTGTAGATCAAGGTTACACTTACAACGTATGTTTGTCTCACTATTGACTATTGATATTTTTGAACAATTAAAATTCAAATGATACATAACTTACACTTAGGGATTCATAACAATAGGAATTTTTGTCATTGCACCTATCTACTTATTTCCTTGCTTTGAGACCATCAATAATTAAACACATGTAACAAGATAACCTAACAACTATATGCTTATAAAATGCCTTACAAGGAACAATTTAAATCATTGTGTGAATAAGCATTATTGGTTACTTCACCAAAAACTTTAAGAGAAGATTTACAATCTCGTAACTTCAAAAGCATTTCTAGGATGGTGGATAAACTACCCCATATGAGTAACACATGGTAATCCACTACTACATACTAAGGGACACATTTATCTAAGAGGGACAGAAGGGATTCAAATGTAAAAACTATAAAATTTACGCGTTCAAAAACCATCTACAACAATATTTACAATAATTGATAATCATACATTATATCCCTTTTGTCCAATAAAATCAAGATAGGTCCCTCGATAAATAGAATTTATTACTAATCGAGGGTTTCTACACCTTAGCACAAGACAAAATTTACAAAAATCAAATGTCCATGTATAAAAAGTCATTTGTGTCACTAAAAGTATTCCAAGAATACATTTTTTTACTTTCGTTTAATAGGTATCTTAGAAAAGGTTCTATTAGATTTTGTTAGTTTGTTTGACTTCCAATAAAATATATCATCGATATATAATTTCAAATATACTATCATGCTCACATCTTAGTTTTGATTCTCAAATGGGAGACGATGTTTTCTTATTCACTTGTTTTCTCATGTATCAAATCATGTCCACTTCACCTTATAAGAAATATTTAATATGTTGCAAGCAATATCCATGAACCTTGAAATGATTAGATCGACATCACAAGGGTACATTCCCAAATGAGGGTAACTTAGAAATTTTCCTTTACAATTAAAAACTTAATACTGAAGTAATGAACAACATAACTATATTTGTGGTCCCACCCATTGTTCATTACATTCCACTTGCAACATTGTTTAGTCTCAAAAAACAACCATGAGATTTCAAGATCATCATGTCATCTTGTATGCCATTAAAATTAAGTCATTCCTTTCACTAAGGAATCTTACACACTTTCATACCTATGTGAATACTGTCAACTAGGTTTCTAGGGAGGAATACAAAAACACATAAAATTCCTCTATGTCTCTAAGACTTCAAAATATGTTTGAAGCTTACTAGAGATGGTCATTACGTAAATATTTTTAACTATTTGTTTGTTTGGTCACTTTCCGATCAATAAGAAAACACATATAATGTAATTTTCTATTTTTATTTTGAAGATTAAGTGATTTCCTAGGTCATTACAACACTAGCTGATAGGTAAAATCATATCATTTTATATTACTTTCTAAGAATTTTACTAGCATAATCATATCCCAAATTTTCAGCTATAATAAACATTTTAATTGAAAAGTTCCATTTTCATCATCCTTATTTACATTGAAACTAAAAGAAGAAATCTTTGACTTCTTTTTCAAAATTACATAATACAATCACCTCCATTTACTTAATAGAATATACAATTGAGGGAGAAGGGAGCATTGGCAATAGCCAGCTTGATGAAATATACAAAAAACTGACCTCCCTTGACTCCCGCCTTGGGAAAACGAAGACTAGGCATGAGTATAATATTGCAGCATTCAGGGCCATAGAGGAATTCATCGAAGGTCATGCAAGAAGTGTTTCGCATCTCAGCGGTGTCCCGATGACTCTTTGGGGCAATGAGAAAGAGAGTAAAAGAACCAGAGAGGAGCTCGATAAGACGGATGCTGCTCATATGACCACGCTGGGTATGTACCATGCTTGGAAAAAAGTAAAGATGAGTATTGATCAAGCGGCCAAGAAGTAGTCCAGTTTTACTACTGCTTCTTGGCTGTAGGCTTGCTGTTTTGTTGCCGTTGTTTTGCTGTTAAGTCTCGTTTGTGTTGCTGTTTCTAGGCTTCGGTGTTCTTTGCTGTAACTTTTGTGCTTTGATACAGCTTCTCTGCTCCTCTCTCTTATTCAGGCTTTTAGGCCTCCTTTTGTACACAAGGGTATAGTCCCTTTCAAAAAACTATTTACCAATATTAAAAAAATAGAATATACAATTATTTAAGTAACAATAAAATTCGTTAATTAGGTAAAAGTACAACTACATAAGAAATTGTACATTTTTTGAATACCCAACACTATCATTTTCATCATGGAAACAATAAAAATAATACATTATAGTTATAAAAATATCATCAAAATATTCTAAACAAATACATTTTCTTCAAATAACATGATAATAAAAGACACAAATGTCAGTTTTACTACTCCTTTTGTTCAAGTACCCGTAATCGAACGTTGCGTCGATCCTAGGAATGAGTATCGAAATCCCCCTATGCTCAAGCATAAATCCACATGTTAATCATGTCTAACATTTAAAATTATATAGGAGAGATAGAGAAAGAGAGGCATTTAAGTTTTCATCCACAATGTCATAATCATTTGTATTTCATGTCCATATTCATTTTATTTCAAACCAATTTACATTTCTCAATCCCTTTACGTTTTGAAATTAACCAATGTATTATAGTCATTTTTTTAGAGAGAGAATAGGGTGGAGAGATAAAATCACCATACATTTTAAAATTTCATTTATACAAGATAAAATATTGAATAAAATTATACATAGCATTAAATGCAAAGTATTATGAGGTCTCACATCTCACTAGAAGTCAAACGAGACTCAAAAAGTAGATTCTTGCTAAGGTTGAGAAAATGTCCAAATAAAGGAAAATTCTCATAACTAGGTCTCAAACACACTTGTTTCAAGTTCAATCCTAAAGTTTAATGATTGATTCTTTTTCCCCAAAATTTAGAGAATTCATCATGTTAGGCGGAAGTTGGTTGTGATGAGAATAGCTCAAGTTAAAAGAGCTACTTTGAGGCCGCTTATCATAATTGCATCAACAAATCTTGTCACACACTAACCAGTGAGCCCCAAAACCCACTTGAAAAATTAGTTTCCAAAGGTTTTTCCTAGTAGTAAATTTGGTTTACAATTCTCTTCTTAAAAGCCTATAGTTATGAGGTAGTGGTTTTTAGTTTCGATTAAGCTAAATGAAAACTATAGGCGAAACCTATCATGTTTTATTAAAACAATGACACCACTATAATTGACTGATAAGCTAAGATAGTTTAGGAATATGCCTTGCAAGTGCACTAAATAATTTGTAACAACTCATTAAAGGTTTTGTATGGTGTTCCATGTTATAAGGACTTATGCAAAGAGTTTTGGCTTTCTAGTACTATTGTCCAAAATAAGCTCATTCTTATTTTTGGTCAACTAACACCATTTCCCCTTTAGTGCTTCAATCAAACTTTTCACATATTTTAAGTGCTTCATCCATCTTCATTACATAGAAAATTTCTTCCTCTTTTCGAAAATATAAACAAGTCCTTCTAACTCTTCATATTTTCGAAGTTGTGGGCCTGTGGGCACTGGGAAGATTTTCTCGCCAAATTTGCAAATTATAGGCTACGAGTCTTGGGAGGATTTTCTTCCAAATGCACAATTTTAGGACTGTGGGCCATAGGAAGAATTTTCTTTGTAAGTTAAGTTATGGGGGCGTGGGTCAGGGATGTTTTTGCACTTTGGCATTTTTGCATAAATGGCACAGTTTACAAATGTCGGCACGTGGGGGGTGAGTTTTTTTGTCAAATGTAAAGTTACGGAATTTTGGGGATGCATGATTTTTTCATTATTATAAATTTTCACAAGTGGCACAATGTGAAGTTACGGGCCCCAGTGCCCACAGGATATTTTTATCCAAACATGAAGAAATAGGGGTGGCACATAGATGATGCCAAGTGTCCCACTGTCACACTTTCGGGAGATGGCTACAAGGGTCCCACCCGTAATATTTTTGAGCGTTATATGAAGTGGACCCCCTTTAATTCACCAAAGAGATGAGGCGGGACAAGTTCACTTAGGTCTGAATCGATAAGCATAGGGCGAGGCATCGAAAAGCCCGACATGTCTATTCGATACTCTTTCAAGGCACAAATTCAAAAGTGGTTCTCAAACAAGTGCCGGCTCATCATGTGGTTAGGGTCAAATTTTGTTACAAAGCCGGTTGTTGAAAATTCCAAGGCCGGGAGCGTAACCATGAGTCGGTCCCAACTGTCTTTCAAGTGGCAGATTTAGAATTGGCTCCAAAACATGTGTAGCCCTCCATGTGTCTTGGGTAAGGTACACAACCTCTACCAATGGGCAGGCTTAGGCAAAGAACAAAAGAAGTAGATCAGGCCCGTGGATGACACCACAGGTTGATCTAGCACAACTTCAAGAGTGTAGAGGAGGGGGAAAAAACTTGAGACATGTGTGGCTATCATATGGATATGGGCGAGTAGAATCCAAATCTGAATTTCATTTAGGAGGCCATATCTTTTGACCAAGAGGCTAAGGATTGAGTAGAAGGGGATGTTTTGGAGAGATCTCGGCACCTTCTACCCACCTGCCAACATTAAGGTTGCGGCCTACCATATTTGAGGCCATCAAGTCTCCCACTTTCCACCATGATGAAGAATGGGCCTCCTTTCTTTCCCAATAAGGAATAACAACGGGGGCATGGGTGTTGCAGCAAGACTCATCATTATGACAGGGGAATTCAATGCTCCTTTAGAGGTAGTTGGAACAGGGTCTGAATTTTCCCTCCTTCCTCTTTTATTGTTCCTATATATTGTATAGGAGGGGCTATTTCTAAGGGTTAGAAATTCTTGCTTTGTGCCATCCCTTTTTTTGCTCTACGGATGAATTCATGGAGCCTTAAACCCCGCTCTCAAAATTTTAATGGATTTCTACCTCTTAGATACTTGTAACGCACTTTATTAATTCTTGGAGCGATAAAATAAGTCTAGATGATTTCAACCTGTTTTATGTTTATTTACTTGCTTCTGATCCCTCATTGCAATTTTTGGTCATTTTTGCATGGATATTCTATCACATTTTAATGGTTTGTGTTTAAGAGCAATGCAAGTGTTCACCATTCCTTTGGTGCATCACCTTTGTTAGATTAGGTTTTATTTATGTATTCTCCTAACCTTGTCTCCTTGGAAAATTAGAGTAGGATTTAGAATTGACCCTCTATAATATAAATGCATGCACCTAAACAAAGGAATCTAAGGTAGACTTCATCCAGAGAGGTTCCCTGATTTGAAAATTCCCACACTTTAGTGAAAAATCCATGTTATGTAATCACATTGGATGCCCCACCCAAATCTAAGGCCTTTCGGGGTGTTATGATTCAACACTAACAGTTTTGGGATGCCTGGTGGGACACTGGAGTTGGATTTTGTCATCTTTTCAAGGCGTATAATTATCAATAGAAAATCTAAGCCACCATGCAACCACAAGAACATTTTTAGAACACTCGGTGGGACCGAAGTCTTCAATTTTATCACAACAAGATTGATGTGCACTTGTTGTGAGTTCCCATATTTCAAAAATCCCTGAAATTACACATATGACGACTCCCACAGAGGTAGAATCCACTAGTTTCAATAGCCCAATCTTGTCAAATTCATGAGAAGAATGCAAACAAGGTCAACGAATAGAGAGGAGGGGCTATTTATTTATCTACATTTATCCCTAGATAGAGCAAGAAGAGGAAGAGGAGCTAAAGGTCTTTTTCTCTACGAAGTAGGACATTGTCAATGGCTCCACCTCGTAGACCCTTTGTTTAATTGACTAGAGTACTCTGACCAGTCAGGATGGCATAGTCTAACCCCTACGTCAACTTCACTTACAACAGCCCACTGGATCTTAATGCACAAAATCTAGTTCCAGCTCCAGAACTGAAGAGCATCCCATATTTCACCGGAGATATCTAGATGACTTCAATTGAACACATCTAACATATTACAAATATCCGTGTAACTCATGAGATTGTTGAAATAGATGTTGTGGTCAAGTTTTTAGTTTCATATTTTAAGGGTAAAGCTTTATAATGGTTTAGAATTCTAACCACGGTCTATCCGATTTGGGACCACTTATGCATGGCTCTTCATAATCAATTTGCAGATAAGGGAGATAATATGTCCTTGTTGGAGCAATTGACAAAAATCAAAAGGGCTCCTAATGAGCAGTTGACGGACTTCAACTTCAGATTCCAACGTACGTGGAATAGGATTCTAGTGGCCATGAGACCAATAGATGAAGTTGATTTCCTATACTTAAAGCTTGAAATTATGATATTTCCATGATGATTCAGTCTATGGGAGGTAGAACCTTACCCCCATCTTATGACATTGTCATTTGAGCTGAAAATTGTTTAATTCAGGCTGGTAAACTTGTACCTAGGCCACCTATGCCTCTATATCTAGAACTCAAATCTCCAAGCACTAGTTAAACACCCACATTAGCTCCCATACCTACTCCAAGGAATCAAACTTGAACTAAATCTTCCACCTCATCTTCTAACTCCTCAAATGAGCTGCAAGAGGTCATGAAGCAACTAAAAAACTTGGGTAATGAGTTGGTAACACTTAAGAGGCAACGAGCTCAAAATTTTAGATCATATCAGCCTCAAACTCAACCCAATAGGCCTCCATATAAGCCTAATAAACCACCCATACAAGCTGCAAATCCAAACCAAGGAAGACCTCCTACCAATAGGCCATTCCAACCTTACAATATGAATGTTGCATCCACATCTAGAGCCTTGGTACCAGTGCAAAATAACATGGCTCAGGAATATGAATGGTGTTTCCCATACAATCAACCTCATAACAAGTCATTGTGATTTAATGGTGCTTTGAATCAAACTTTGATGGTGAAAATGACTGGTGTAGAACAAGAGACAGTCCGGGAAGGAAATCGGTAACAAGAGGCACCTCCAAATGAGACCACACTTGTCAATTGACAGGTTGAAGATTTATGTGGTATGAATCAAGTGCCTCCTCATAGTGTAGCAGCAAACACATGGTCCAAGAAGAGGAATATTGGAGAAGGGAAGTCCTCTAATTCAAATGGTCATGCAACCCTCTATTCTTCCACAAGGTGCTAGAAATCAAAGTGCAGCCCCCAATGTAAGTTCAGCCCAATCCACCTTCTAGACCGACTTAAGCACCGGTTGTAATGGCCCATGTGAAAGAGAAGAAAGTGCAAGTCAAGCGGAAGAAAAACATAGCTCATCCCCAATCAACGTCATTGAGAAGATGACGAAAACAAATGTAAACATCTTGATGTGGGAGTCATTGGCTATCCCAGGACAGAGAGACCTATTGTAGGCTATTATGGCCAATTCGTTAGCCTCAAATAAGCCACCCAATCTACAAGAAAAGGTGCTTACCAATACAGATTGAGCAAGAAGGAAATCATAGAGATCACAAAGGTAAGAATATGAAGCCCCCTTTGTTCTATGTTTCATTGATCATTGGGGAAAAATTGGTACATAATTACATGATTGATTCGGGAACAAATAGCTCACCATGCGAAGTAAATAGCTGATCAACTGGGTCTTGAATACGAACTCATACCTAAAGGCATAGTGCAACCGGATCGAAAATGGTAACAACGGTTGGATTCATCAAGGATTTTAGCCTCACATTACATGCATGCCCCAATGTGACTATATTACAAGACATATCAATCATAGACTTGCCACCACTCTTTGTATTATGCTTGTTAAGAGACTTCACCACTAAAATTGGGGGATATTTGTCTACTGATTGGTTGCACATGATTTTTAGAATGAGGTATGGGGCTAAGTCCATAATCAGATCTTAGCCAATTATAAATTTCCATATTGAGCCTCATGTACCCAGCCCAATCAATGCAAATTGTTCACCTTTCAATCAAGAGGATTACCTAAACACTCATGAAGAGGACACTAAGTTTGAATGCATCACAAACATGACTCTTGATGAATGGGAAAGAAAGAGGCATGCTTTTGACCCTTACAGGAAATAGAAGAATCAGAGATAGGAGTGTATTGTTTGCATGAAGAGAATCATCCCCTCCTTAAAATTACTGAGCCAGACCATAAATATGATAATGAAGTATGTCATTTATTCTTTGACAGCTTGAGAAGTAGATAGGAAGTCGAAGGAGGAGCTATGCTTGTTTCACCTCAAGGTACAAAATATTACAAATTCTTTCGTTTCCCTTTTTCTTGCTCAAACAACATAGCAAGAAGTCTCAAGCCTTGATCCATGGACTTCATTGGGCAATAAAGAGAGGCATTAAAAATTTACAAGGGTTTTGTGATAATGAGGTAGTTGTGAATCAAGTTAGAGGATAAAATGCTGCCAAAAATAATCTATTAAACAAATACAAGAATCGGTATGGGATCTCATCGAACATGTTGAGGATTTTATTATAAATTTAATCCCAAGGAAGAAGAATGAATCGGGAGACAAGTTGACAGCAATCGGGGCAGCATTTGATGTTGTAGACAGTATCAAGAGTGAGAAATATTAGCCCCATATTAAAGTGGTTGTAAGACCAGCTGTTCTAGACAACAACACAAGTTTATAAGTCTTCAAGAATGATCAACAAATTGTAAATTTTCTACAAGAAGAAGTTGAGGTCTCTGCCAAAACCAAGACAAGTTAGAGAAGTGGTATGGTGACCAAGTTGTGTAGCTGAGAACTAACAAATTACCTAAAGGTCTTGTAAATTTGGATTTTATATTCAACCCAAATGATCAATTCCATAAGGAAAAGGAAAACTTGCAGGTAAAGGGTAAAGATTCGAAACCATTTCCATAGATGAAGGTGAAACGTTGCAAATTGGAAAGGTAAATACCCAACAAGAAAAATATGAGTTTGTTCAACTTTTTCAAGAATTCCCAGATGTCTTTGCTTGGACTTATAAGGATTTAAGAGGTTTCAAACCAAATTTGGCACAACACACTATTGACTTAGATCTGAGATCTAAGCCTATCGAATAGAAGAAAAGGGCAGTGAATCCTCACATTGAGCCCCTCATGAGGAAAGAGTTGAAAAACCTGATTGAAGCTAGCATCATCTTCCCTATCAAACATTCAAGTTGGGTTGCAAACTTGGTGCCAATGAGGAAAAGAAATGGAGAAATCAAATTATATGTATGCATTCATGATTTGAACAGAGCATCACTCAAGAATCATTACCCACTTCCATAAATGGAATAGATCTTGTAGGTTGTAGATGGATCCAAAAGGTTTTCATTGCTATACGTATACTTAAGCGATAACCGGTAATGGTGAAAGAGGAGGACCAACACAAGACAACCTTCACCATGAAATCGGCACATATGCTTATACGAAGATGCCATTTGGATTGTCCAATTCTAGAGTAATTTTTAGAGATCTATGGATATGGCATTCAAAGGCTTAATTAACAAGATGGTTTTGGTAAATCTAGATTATATCACTTGTCTTCTTAAAGAATTGAGCGAGACCACCTCTTTCACCTCGGAAAGTATTTAAAAGCTGTAGAAAATTCAGAGTGTCATTGAATCCAAGGAAGTGTGTATTTTTTTCACACGAGGAAAAGATGTTGGGCCACATTGTCTCAAGGGAAGGGTTGAAAATCAATTGTGAAAGATTTGAATCCATTAGAACACTTCCACCGCCACATCACAAGAAATCCCTCCGAAGCTTCTTAGGAAGGATAAATTTTGTCCACAAATTTGTGCCTAATTTTTCCTCTCTTGTGAAGCCTTTAACATTGATGCTGAAGAAGAGTCTTGCATTCAAATGGATAGTAGAAGGAAAAGGGATTTTTGAGGCTATCAAAGTTTCAATATCACAGACCCCAACTCTTATTAACCAAGAATTTTCAAAGTAATTTGAGTTATATGCTTTTGGAGGGTCGAGACAGAATCACACCTATCTTGGTTCACCTAATAAGGAAGGTTCATAACAACCCATAGCATTCATCAGCCAAATCTTGGAAGAGTATGAAGTTAAGTATTATTTCATTGAATAGCATGACCTCCCTATCATTAGGAGTTTGAAGAAGTTCAAACACTTGGTTTCAAACAAAAAGATTCAATTACTAGTGTCTCATGTTGGTGTCAAGGATTTTCTCCCGAACAAGGATCTGAAGGAGAAAAAATAAGGTTGGATCACTTGTGTAATGGAATATAATATTGAAATCGAAGTGACTAATCTATTTTGTGGCAAAGGTTTGTGCTTTAGTAGCTCGCTTCATAGCAAAAAATGGAGTCAACGGATGAGGAAGAGGTTTTCCTACTACTACAGAATGATGAAGAACAACCAGCTAATGATGCTCTCATTCCATGTTGGAGTCAAAATTTTGTGCATTATCTCCAAATAGGTTCTTTCCCTCAAGAAATGAGTAGAGAAAAAACAAGGTACTTGAGATTACAAGCCATTCCGTATGTGCTTTGTTGCTACCCAAATTGACTCTCCCTCAGAATATAAGCAACATCAAAGGTTTGGTAGTAAGCTTAGAGACAAGCGAGCATGTAGTGTGTAATATTGTAGCCAGGGATGAAATGCAGCTTGCTCTTTGTCACTCATATGTGGATAAAAGGGTAGCACGCTCAAAAGGATTTGACCTATCCTCACTACTTTATGGTTGTTCCTTTTCAACTAGGGTGAGAGGACCCTTTTTGTATCCTTCTATTTTTGGAGGAGATGGACATATCCTTCCTTGTGAAATTATTCAGAAAACCTTGAAGAAAATATGATCAATGCAACAAAACCTAACTCTCACAAGTTGTCACTTTAGATAATGGAGATACTTTCTAAGCAAGGTTTAGGCCACTAAAGAAAATGAAAACCTGATTGTTTCTACATGTTTTGGTAGTAAATATTAAGCTTTTGTATACACACATAACAAACATGGGTAGTACGGGTATGGTTGGTTGTTTTTAAACAAGTTACTGGTGGGAGGTGAGGCATAAATGAACTTGATTTACCAAATCCATGAGAAATTTTACAAAAATGGTGACCTTAAAACATTGAATGCTTTGGGATAGCTAGGATGTTCCTTTAAAAAAATATGTGCTTCAATGGAGGCCAAAATTAGCACTTTCACACAAACTTCAAGGATCCAAAATGAAGGCTCAAATTAGAAAACTTAACTAAACATTATCAACCTTTCTTTCATCACACGTAAGATACCCTCAAATGCTAACAAACAATCTTATAGTCATGTTAGGATTCATAACAATTTCAAATTTGTTTATTTCATTATCAAATGAAAGCTCTTTTGATAAATGAAATTGCAAATTCCACCAAACTATCACAAGGATAAGATCTTGTGTGATTTATAAAGATTTCAATGTAATATTACAACAAGAACAAGAAAGCTACTTACGGACATTTAGGAATGAATCCAACAAATTTTTTTCCCAAAATAACGTAGTTTTAACTCAAGTTTGATTAAATTTATCAGCAGGGAATGTCTTTAGAACAATCTCGGGGCTTGTCAATGGTTGTACAATTGCAACCACCTTGACATGATAAAATTTAACACAAAGGAGATAAACAAGTTTCCGGATGCTTTCTCAAAAGGATGAGTTTTTTCAAGCATTTGTCTTAGAAAAATCATTCCCGACCTCTAACACTCCAACCATTTGTATGAAAAATTCATGCACTTTATAATTCTTCATTTACAACACAGTTTTCTCCATAAAAATCCAAACATTGAATGCACCAATGATCACCATGATCCTGATCATGATTCCTGGAATTAGATCTCGTAAAATTTATCGGTGCTCAAGGGGTGGATCTCTTCAAACATCTCCCACATTCAATTCCTTCTTCTAGTAGACCACTCTTCCCTCTACTCACTAACCACTTCTGCCCCTAATCTATCAAATCTAGTTCTTTGCATGCTCGGGAAGAAAAATGGAAGATCAAATTGAGCCCAGAGGTCAGATCTCATCTTAATGGCAAAAGACATCCCCAGATCTTCCTCACCAAACTTAGATATCAAATTAACTCCCCTTCCCTATTTGGTGTGTAAGAAATATCGAGAAATCATGAAGACTCACATCTCCAGGAGCTCTGGAATGAAAATGGTGGAAAAATTTAGATATAGATGCATAGCTTCCGTTGATTTCTATTTTGAATTTGGACCGTCCACGTGGGAGATCCATTTTAAAATGGGCTTGTGGGTTCCCTTTTTCCTTTTACAACTTTTGGAAAAATGTAAAATTTTCACATTTTGTTCCGCACCTCTGCCCTTGAGAAATGATCCTAACACATGTCCTAAGGTGGGTCCCAAAGGAACTACGGCCAAATTTTGATATTTCACCTCTTTTTGGAAAAGGGAAAAATTTCCAAGTTTTCCCCACAGCTCTGCCCTTGAAAAATGAGCTCGACATGTGTCCCAGTGGAACCATTCTTCCATTTATAATTTTAATTCCTTTTCCCATAAAAGGAAAATTTCCCAATTTTCCTCCAAAGTTTAACACCTCCGCATTGTTGACTGGAGCAACTTTTTACTTTTCTCTATCAGGCTCTTGGGCCATTTTGATAATTTCGAGTCTTTTGAATATTAATGTGCAAAAAAATCCATGTAGCCCTTGATGGCCCACCTCCAGCCCCTTTGACTTTTTAAACTACCACATGTCACAATGGCGCATCTTGAGATGGTCCCCAACAGTTGAGACCTCAAATTCGTGTGGGATTGCCACATGTCCTAGGCCTTTTAGGAAGTTGCTGAAAAAACTAAGGAAAGAAAACCTCGCAGAAACTTCCACATGTCGTTATGACGCAACTTAAAGAGCCTTATAAGGCTTTAAAATGATTTAGTGGGGTGTGCATCCATTTTACAATTTTAATCCATTTTGCCAAAAGGGAAAAATATAAAAACTTTCCTCCAAAGGCCTGCATTTGTGCCTTTAACTTCGCCACATGTCCTTTCGTGGGATCAAAGTAAGATTTTTTCCCTACCACTTAAATTTTGCTTTAATCAAATCCTGGCAAGGCCATAGGGTGGGCTTAAATTTTTTTCAAAACAGAAAAAAATAAAAAGTTGAAAAAACAAACCCACCATGCCCCACCCAATTAGAAGAAGCCACGTAAGCACCAAAAGAACCAATCAGATTTGAGTGGAGCTACGAGACCAAATTTTCCCTTTTGCCAAAAAATCAAAAAGTGACAAGTTAAAACATTTTCCCACCATCCCCTGACCAACCAAAAGAAGCTATGTGACCACTGAATCCTAAGGAATAATTTTGACAAGATAAAGATACCCATCAATTTATCAAAAACATAGAAGTTCACCATTCATTCCCAGAACCTAATTGTTTTGTTAAGGATGAAGATTTTTGAAACAAAACGAAGTGAATCATGGTTCTAAGCATCTTTTAACCATGGATTTGGATTTTCAAAGGCATAAAAATATAAATTGATCATTCTCAAGCTTCCATGGTCAGGGAAAAATAGGAAAAATGACATAGCCCACGATTTTGAAGAAATTAGGGTAAAATGGTGTGAGATCAAGACGAGCACCAACATCAGCTTTGACTTGGGGATGGGCACTCCTTATGAGTACCACAAGAACAAATAGCAGACCAAGTGCCAAAAACAGATCGTTAGGCAAAGGATTCATCTTGCAGAGCACGCAACTAGAACCATCCCTCAAAAATGGACCAAGAAACTAGAAGAAAAAGACCACCAGGGGCCATAACGAGAAAAAAACATGAAAGATAGAAAACAAACCAACAAACTATACACTGTATAGATGATGTTTACCTTGATTATGGGGAATCAATCCAAGAAATGTTTCAAATGCCTTCCATTAATAGGTAATTCAAGAAATTCCCCATCCAAGTCCTTCAGGAAGAAGGTATGTTCACCAATTCTAATATCAATGGAGTAAGGGCCCATTCATAAAGTGTCAAGTTTGCCATGCTTGCCCTTATCTTCTTGCCTACTCTCCCATAACAGCACAAGATCTCCAACATTAAAAGCTCTTAGGGTGACCTTCTTGTCAAATAACTTCTTCAGACTTCTCTCTGAACTTTATATGCCTTTGGTGGGATTCCCTCATTTCTTCATCAAGTTCAACAATTTGGTTAATGTGGGCATCATATGGACTTGCTTCTTGATCTTCTAGTTATTGAATGAACTAATATGAGGATAGTTACATATGCAGGGGAATAGAGATTGAGTGCCTTACACCAATTCAAATGGAATTTTTCCAAAGGCTCTTTTAACAGTAATTCTATCATCCCAAACAATGAACTTCAGTTGTTCAACCCATTTTCTTTTATTCAGCTCCAATGTTCTTCTATAATTTCCAGCAAATTTTTACTACGGGACTTAGCTTGTCCATTTCCTTAGGGATTGTAATTAGAGGCATATGTCAAGTTGATCCCATATTCTTTGCACATTTCCATTAAAGTTTTATCTCTAAAACTCATGGCATTGTCGGAATAATTTTAATCGCACTCCAAACTGCGCAGATGATATGGTTCAACATAAAATCAATGACAATTTGGTGTGTTACTTATTTTGTTGGGATTTCCTCCACCCACTTGGTGAAGTAATCGGTGGCTACATGAATCCACTTATGGCTAACAATTAAAGGGTCTGAAATCTCACCAATGAAATCCATTCCCCATTACTTGAATGGGGCTTCAATTCATATAGGATGCAAAGGCAAGGAGCTTTAAGCTTTCGGTATAATAGAGAAGCGCTGGTAACTCTCACATCTTCTAATAAAAATATTTGTATCCTTGAAGAGAGTTGGCCACCAGTAACTAGCCCTCAGGATCTTGTGTGTTGTGACTCTTCTAGCAAAATTCCCCCCACAAACTCCTCCATGAAGATCAAAAATTATCTTGGGGGCTTCATCTTTAGTGATGTACCTTAAGAGAACTCCCTGAGGGTTCTTCCAATCCAACCCATAATCAATAATGACATATTTCTGGGAAGCCAGCTTATAGGCTCTTTTCTGGTTCTTACTTAAATGCCCAAGGTAGTATAGATGTCTGAGATAAAAAATTACATCTTTGTACCACTTAGAACTCATCAATTTTTTAAAAACATCTACCCTACCTTCTTCTACCTCATTCACTTCAATAATTTGCAAGTTACTCTCATTCATAAGTTTAGCCAAGCCCAAACCTCTCAACAACTTTGTGGTTTGGATATCCATGTCATATTCTTGCAAGTTGTTCACCCATCTGCATCTTTTGCTTATACCTCCATCTCTGATAAGATGTCTTTGACCATGGTGTTGGGAACATATGCAATAATTTTGGAACTCAAAATATAAGGCACGAAAACCTTTGTTGGTTTTACCAACGAAAATGCTTGTTTCTCCATAATAGTGTATTTCAGCTCAACCCCTGCAATGCCTTAATAAAAAGGCAATTGGCCTCTCACCCCTTCATCATCTTTCTCGCAACAAGACAGATGCAATATTGTTCTTAGAAGAAAAATAAAATACTTGGAAAGGCTTCTTATAATCTAGAGATGATAAAACAGAGGCATGATTAAATGCCTCCTTGATCCCATTGAAAGCTTGAATGGCATCCTCCTCCCATTTGATGGTCTGGTCATTCTTTAGCATGCCAGTGATTGGAATAGTGAACTCAGCAAAGTTTGATATGAATCTTCTGATAAATTTTATCTACCTGAAGAAAGAGTGAGTCCCCTTCTTGGTCCTTGGAATTGGGACCTTGTTGATGGCCTCTACCCTTTCTGGATCAATCATTACCCCTTCTTGTGACACAATGTGGCTAAGAAATTTTTACCTCTGTACTCCGAAATGGCACTTCTTTCGATTGTGTTAAATACCATATTCCATACATCTTATCATAATTTTCTCCAAGTGTTGCAAATGATCACCTCTCTTTAGAAAACACAGTTACATCATCTTGGTAGATAATAATAAAATCTTTGATGTAACCAGCAAAAGCAACATCCATTGCTTTTTCAAAGGTTTCTCCAACATTCATTAGTCCAAAGGGCATCCTGACATATAAATAGGTTCTCCATGGGGTGGTAAAGGTTGTCATAATTCTGCATGATTCCTTCACCACAACCTAGTTATACCCGGAGAGAAACCATCCAGGGTAGAAAGCATCTCGAGACCTAGTCACTAGTCATAAGCATGTTTTCCATGTTTGGCAAAGGATAATTATCCTTCATTGATGCTCTATTCAGATTCTTTAAATCCACACATAGCCTAATGTAACCATTCTTCTTTCTAATCTGGTACTAGGTTTGTAACCCAAGAAGAATACCTTGTAAGGTGAATAATCCCTCCATCACTCGGTTTCATCGGTTCTTCTTGCGTTTTAAGAGATAGGAGTGGATTGATTGGTATTTTTATGCCTTAAAGGTTTTGCATTAGATTCCAAGGGAATATCATGTTGAGAAAAATCCTCTTTGTATGCCTTTAGTTCGAGAATAAGTCCAAGCCATGCAATCTTTATATTTTTTCAACAATTAGACATAAGACTATTTTTCTTTCTTGTTGAGATTGCTTCCCAACCAAATCTTCCTTGGTTTCTTCTTTGTGTCAATTTCATGCTCCTCAATATCCCTTGAGGTTGTCATGCATCATTAATAATGTGATCAACATTATCAATGTTGGATTCAATAGCAACCACCATCTAGGAATGGTATTAATCTTCGAGTTGGATGATGCCTTTGCCAAAAAGGTTTCCTTAGCCTCTGCTACACACACCATAGACTCCCAATGAATAATTTGATCAGTAAACTCCCCTTTGTTCTACAAAAATTTTCTAACCTAAGCATTATCGTCAAAAACATGCCAATGTTTAATATTGTCAAGAGAGAAGGCTTTGTCAATACTTCAACATCATATTCACAATATGAGTACATTGCACAATTATCAAATTGAGATTCCAAATTGCAAGTTTATCTCCCAAATTATTGAACTTCCTATCACGATGCACAATATTGAATGAATCAAACATCTCAATGAGATCCCAAACTGCATGCTTGTACTATTTCATTCATTGATTTTTATGGCATATAGTTTTCGACTTTCTTTACAATTAATTCAGTCTCCTTTGACAATGATGTCTTTAATTCCATATTTCCAAGCAATTCTTAAACCTAACAACAGTGGATCATACTTAGCAATGTTGTTAGTACACTCAAAGTTGAGTTTAAAGGAAAAAACAAACTCTTCCTGGCCTGGAGAAATAAAAATAGCAGCAACACCATTTCTAAACCTGGAGCAAGCTCCATCAAACAATAAAGTCCAAGGAGATCATTTCTATTCAAGAAACTTGCATTCTTCAATTTTATTCTCTTTTCCATCAACAAATCTTAGAAAGTTATCAGCATCAACACTTGTATACAATACCTCATGGGATGCATTACGGGATCCTCAATAAGGTGCAACATATTCATTTTCCCATCTAACCTAACAAGGCTTCCCTTAATTGGGATGGTAGCATAAGAAATATCCATTTGGACACTCCCACCAACACTTGTAGCCTATTTTCTAGATAACAACATTGATACGCCCTTCACATATTTTATATTGGATGTATATAGCTAATTTCTGCCATTTGGTGTTGGCCATACCATAGGAATAGTATATATAGGGGTTAGCACGTAGTAGTTGATCAACATTCAACATTTGAGTCTTATTTTCTGGTTTGGAGGTTGCCCCCTCGAAGTGGAAAAGCTATTATTTGTGCACATTGAGGGAATTTATCTAAAATATTGTGTTCATTGGTGTTATATTTATGCTAATAATCAGATTTATCCAAGTAATTACATTATAAGTTGTATCAGAGCTTAAACTTGGTCAGCACTGCGTCAAACCCTAATTTTTAAGGTCCATCCATATCTCAAAATCAGCAGCAAATTTTTCTGCAAATGTTTTTGAGGTGTGGTGAAATAAGTCAAGTAAGCTTCCCTCCAAATTTTAAGAATTTTTGACTTGTTTTGCAAAATTTATAGTGGTTTTATGTTTTTTCATAATTTGGCTACCTACGGTGTAATTTGTGGAATTTTTCAAAGTTATTTACATTGATAGAAATAAGATTAAAAATTAGTTTGATTTTGTTCTTTGAGTTTTATAAAAAAATTCCGAATTCCTATTGAAATCTAAAACCCTAAATTTCGACCTTGATCCTTAAATTTTACCATTTTGGGGCATCATGGTTGGGCCTTCGAAAATACGTAAAAGAATCCCATCACTCTAGGTAAAACCCTGATAAGGATGAGATAATAGTTAAGGAGTTAGAGTCAGGAGGGGTATCTACAAAGTCCTCAAGGTAAGGGTTTACTTCAACAAACTATAAGGTCAGCTATCTTGAGTTAGAGTTGTAAAACCTCGAAGGTAGAGTTGCTTGACAAAGAAGATGTAGACATGATTGGACAAGTCCTCATCGAGATGTAAAAATTTCTTAGAAAGGGTGCGAGAAGGGTTTGTAGAAAAACTATTTTCATTGGAAGCACATCATTCCAATACATTTATTCCCATAGATATGCAAGTGGTTATAGATGAGCACTCAGTGATGTTTGGAGAAATACCCAAGAGTCTACCTCCAAAACGAGACATGACCATGCCATCCAACTAGTACTAGGGATTCAACCACCCAACATCAGACCTTTAGGTACCCCTATATGCAAAAGAGTGAGATTGAGAAGATAGATCAAGAGATGTTAGAAACATGACTTATTCATCATAGTCAAGGTGCTTACTCCTCTCCTGTAGTGATGGTATGGAAAAATATGACAAATGACACAGTCTAGATTACAGGGAACTCAATAAGCACACGATTAAAGATAATTTTCCTATTCCTGTAATTGATGATTTACTAGATGAGTTACATGGTGTTGTTTACTTTACAAAACTTGATATTCATTTTAGATATCATCAGATTAGAATCAATGATGAAGATATTCATAAAACAACCTTCAGGACACATGAAGGACATTATGAGTTCTTGGTAATTCCTTTTGGACTAGAAAATGCACCCTCTACATTTCAAAGCTTGAAGAATTCCATCTTTAAGCCATTTCTTTGAAAGTTTGTTTTAGTGTTCTTTGATGATATATTAATCTATAGTAAAACATGGGAGGAACACCTGCATCATGTAAATAAGGTGTTGGAAACTCTTGAACAACATAAAATTTATGTAAAGCCTTCTAAGTGTTCTTTTGGTGTCAAGGAGGTTGAATAGCTGGGTCATATTGTCTCTTATGAAGGCGTTAAAGTGGATCCTAACAAGATAAAATCCATGCTTTAATGGAAGGTTCCCAAAACCCTAAGAAATCTCCAAGGATTTTTACGGCTTACAGGTTATTATCATAGATTTGTAAGGAATTATGGCAGCATCAAAGCACCACTCACAACTTTATTGAAGAAGGACTCCTTCCAATGGAACGAGCAAGCTATTATGGCCTTTGAGAAGTTAAAGGAGGCCATGTGCACCACTCAGTTCTACCCACCCAAGATTTTTCAAAAACATTCATTGTTGAATGTGATGCTTCGGGTATGGTATGGGGCAGTACTCATGCAAGAAGGGCAACCCATTGCCTTTGAGATCCACCAATTAAGAGGTAAGAATATCTCTAAAAAAGTTTATGAGAAAGAAATGTTAGCAATACTTCATACGGTGAAGCAATGGAGACCATATGTAATGGGATGACATTTCAAAGTAAACATAGATCATGATATTTTGAAATACTTCATAGAAAACATTTATCATTAGAAGAACAATATAAATGGGTCTCAAACTATTGGGGTATGATTTTGAGATAATATACAAGAAAGGAAAAGAGAATTTAGTTGTTGATGCTTTATCTCGGAAGGATGAATCTGCCCAGGCATTGCTTTGTGTGCTATATCTATATTATAGGAGGATTGGATAGAGGATGCAAGGTCTGAATGGAAAAATGACCCAAGTACACAAAATATCATTCAAAATATCCAACAAGATCCAAGCATGTTAGAAAAATTTGTATGGAAAGGATATGTTTTATGGTATAAAGATAGATTATATCTATGTAAGAATTCAACCCTTTAAAATAGGGTTCTATCTGAGCTCCATGCTTCTCCAGTAGGGTGTCATTTTGGCTTCTTAAAGACTTATCATCGAATCAAGCATGATTTTTTATAGGAAGGACTAAAAGGATATGTCCAAAATTTTGTGGCAGAATGCATGGTTTGTGAGCAAAATAAGGGTGAAACAATTAAGTCCCCCAGGTCTTTTACAACCTCTATCTATTCCTAGCTAGAGGTGGGGAGAGGTGTCTATGGACTTCATCACATGACTACTTAAATCAGAAGGTAAAAATGTAATCATGGTGGTGGTGGATAGACTCACCAAATATGCCAATTTTTTTGCTTTATCACATCCATTTGTTGCGAGTACAGATGTTGATGGCCTTAAGGGATACAATTCAAAAGCTATATGGGACACCAAATATTATAGTGAGTGATCGAGACCCTATCTTTACTAGTAATTTTTGGACTGACTTGTTCTCATGCTTGGGTACACAACTAGCTTGTAGTTCATCTTATCATCCCCAATCTGATGGAAAAATAGAGGTGGTAAACAAGTGCTTAGAGGGATATCTTCATTGTTTTACATCAGATAAGCAAGCGAGATGGGTCCAAAGGTTACCGCTGGCAAAATGGTGGTATAACAGCTCCTTTCATACTTCATCTAAAATGTCTCCTTTCTTGGCATTATATGGGTACCATCCACCATCTATCACTTCATCTTTCGAGAGTCCAACCAAAGGTTCGAGAATTTAAGAACATATTCAACACCAATAAGAGGTGCTTTCTAGTCTCAGGGAGAATTTGGCCATGTCACAAAACTGCATGAAGTAGCAAGCAGACCAACATCGTAGTGAAAGACATTTTGAAGTCGGTGATTGGGTTTTTGTGCGTTTACAACCATATAAGCAAATGTCCTTGAAATAATAGAAAAAGGATAACAAGCTTTCACCTAAGTATTATGGTCCTTATCAAGTGTTACGAGAAGATTGGCAATGTGGCATACAAATCGGAACTTCCTCTCGCTACTCAAATTCATCCAAAGATTCTATGTATATTTCTTAAAGAAGGTAATTAGACAGAAAATATAAACCCAGACAGTGTTACCCGAGCTTTATGAAGAGAGAAGAATCAACACTGAACAAGAATGCATCCTTCGGACATGCACTAAGTGATTGAGGACAAGGGTCATCACTCATTATTTGATCAAGTGGAAAAATCTAGACATTGAAGACGCAACTTGGGAGGATGCAAATTTCCTACAAGCAAAGATCTAGATCTTCTCAAAATTTGGGACAATGTTGCTTCGAAGGGGAGGGGCATTCTATGCCCGTAATCATATATCTTAGATTGGATGTATATAGCTGACTTGTGGCTATCATAACTTCTTATCATTATGTATCTCTTTCATATATATTATATTTTCATTACTGGGTCGGCCTTAGTGTTGGCCATAGCATTGGAATAGTATATATAGGGGTTAGTAGGTAGTAGTTGATCATCATTCAGCATTTGAGTCTTATTTTTTGGTTTGGAGGTTGCCCCCTCGAAGTGGCTAAGCTATTATTCATGCACATTGAGAGCATTTATCTGAAATATTGTGTTCATTGGTGTTATATTTATGCTAATAATCAGATTTATACAAGTAATCACATTACCTCACAGATGCATTGTTGGTATCGGTGCAACATCTTTTTTTCCCCATATAACACGATAAGGATTCCCTCAATCGGGATGGTAGCATAAGAAATATCCATTTGGACACTCCCACCAACACTTGCAACCCATTTTCTAGATAACAACATTACTACGCCGTTAATCATATATATTATATTGGATGTATATAGCCAACTTGTGGCTATCATAAATTCTTATCATTATGTATCTCTTTCATATATGTTATATTTTCATTAGTGGGTCGGCCTTGGTGTTGGCCATTTCTATTCAAGACACTTTCATTCTTCAATTTAATGCTCTTTTCCATCAGAAAATCCTACAAAGTTATTGGCATCAACACTTGCATACAATACCTCATAGGATGCATTGTTGGGATCCTCAATAAGGTGAAACATCTTATTTTCCCCATATACCCTAATAAGGCTTCCCTCAATTAGGATGGTAGCATAAGAAATATCCATTTGGAAACTCCCACCAACACTTGCAGCCCATTTTCTAGATAACAACATACCCCTCTTGGTTGGGCTATCAATAATGACAATGTCAAGATTCAATTTTTAAGCTTGGTAGGTTGTAAGTTACACCACCATACCTTTCACACATCCCACCACTGGCACTTATCTGGAGTTCATGGTAGTGAATTTCCCATATGTTGTTGTCACTTTAATATTTATCTCATTCATGACTTCCAAAGGAATGACATTGCATGATGCCCTTGATTCAAACATGCGGTCATGCAATAGTTTGTTCTTTATGATTAGAGTGGTGAAGAATGGATTCACATTTAGGCGAGAGTCCACCAAGGATGTCCCCAAATAAACCTCAGGTGGTTCACCTATTTCCTCCAACATTGGTGGTGTTTCTAACTCTTCAATGAATAGGGAGTCTCCAAAATGTTTATATTTCTACCTAGGATAGCCTTCTCCTCTTTCAGCCCCAAATATTAAAAATCCATTTTCTTGTGCTCGGGGATCCTCAAAAACTCAACAATTGGAATAGAAATCTTGATCGACTCAAGACTTGTGCAATATCATAAGGGACATACTTTGGCAAGGCAGCATTAGAAGGAAGGATGACACACTCATTAGGTGGTATAGGATTTTTGATAGCTTGGTCATGAGGGAGGGTATGATTTTTGTTTAGGACAACAAGGTCTTTGGCAGATGCATCTTTCTTGGGAGCCTCTTTAGGAATGTTTGAAAGAAATGGAGTTTTTGGCTTGGCGTGAGGCCCTGTCCCTTTGAAAACCCTACTTATTGTGTTGTACTCCTTTTCTTGAGCCACAATAGTATTCATCAATAGCTACCTATCCTCCTCAAATGGGATTCCTCCATCATACTTCTTTATCATTAAAGCCCTTAAATATTCAAAGTCATTATTGGGAAATTCAAAAGCTTGTACAATATCTACTTCTAAAGAATGAGAGGGAGGAAGAATAGGTACCCTATGGATGTAATCCCAAAATCGGTAAAGAGTTCTAGAACTTATCACCTCGGTTAAAGTTTCCCCTTATTGTGAGCTCATGGAATCATCCATCATGCGAGATGTCATCATAATTATCATCATCACTTCTTCTTCTTCTTTTCGATCTACCTCACATGGAGCATGGGGCATGAAACATCTTTCACACTAGTCAATGACATCTGTCTCATCCACAACAGCAACTCGGTAGCCAAAGGATTAGGAAGCATTCTATTTTGCCTAGCGTGGGACTATTTATTTCCAAATCCAATAGGTCCCTTTCCTCTTTCATCGACCTTTGATCATTTCTATGATGATTGGTAAACTTATCTTGGCATTGTTTCTTGTCTTGACCATGTGAAATTTACCAAAATCCTTTTTATGGTCGAGCTAATTTTTATGATATTACTTTGTGACCCCTTCCAAATTTTTCACAACTTCCTCCAAATCAGCAGCCTTATTTGTTTGATGCTTTTCCAAGTTAATCAGTTTTACACCCTCCCTTTTTGGAGGCTTTCCAATTGCCTTGATGTTGTTCTCTATCTACAGAGCCATGGTGAAGTCCTACATCAAATTAGTAGGATTTTTATCACTCAAGTAGTAAGAAACTTTTTTATCAAATGCATCTGAATATTTGATCAAACATGATTCATCACATGGCCTCAAGATAACAAGAAATCTCCTCAAGTTTTTGTTAAACCTTGTATTGAAATCATGTCTTGACTCATTAGGATTCTTCTTGATGTTTTCAAATTCTAATAGAAGAAACCAAGGGTCAGTTCTATCACCATATTTCAATCTAAATCCATTTTTCATATTTTTCGAAGAATCAATGGAATTATCTGGCAAATCTTTATGCCAGTCCCTTGCATCTTCTTCCAAAGTATGGATAAACAATTTGATATATACATCTTCATGTTCAATCTTAAAGTCTTCCATCATATTGATAAAAAGATTTAGATGTTGATCACCATTTATAGCATTGTTTCCTGGAACTTTGGTAATCTATTTCTTACATCTTGGGGAGCTGCATTTACATAACCAAACATTCCCACAAAATTTATAGGTCCAAAGCTATTTACAACAAATGGAGGTCTGGGTGGGGGATGGGCCATGTTGAAACATGAGAGTATAACATGAGAGTATAACTTTCAAAATGGATATCCCTTAAAGGCCTTGTTTATTAGAAAAACCTATCAACTTTTGAAAAGACAGGGGTAGAATGAGAAGCAAACTTTTCAAAATCAATTAAAGGCCCCTCTCAATTTGGAGAATTCAATTCCACAAAGAGGCTACCTGATTCAGAATCACTTTCATCAATGGAGATCCCTTTTCTTGTCTTCTCTCGATCTCCAATAACTCTCCAGTTTTCTTCCTTCGATTTTGTTTTTCCTATCTCTAGAAATAATGTCCTAGCAAGATCCCTAGCAAAGAAATATCTTCTTCCTTCCAGCTTTGTACAGATTAGTAACAAATATCACTTGAAGAGGTTAAGACAACTTTGGTACTCATCAAGAATCGATCAACAGGAGTCGCCACTAAGGATTTCAACATTTTTTGTCCGAATGTACTAAAATATGATCTGTCAAATGTATGTCAAGATTAGAAACTAGAAATAAGATGATCTAACTTTTCTTTACCCAAATTTATCAATGAAAGCTAGTGCACTAAGTGTGGAAACTAAAAATAATTACATACAACACTTGTAACTTTGAATACTTCTTACAGGCCCAAACACAAGATGATGTTTGAAAAATGTATTAGCACTTAGAGCATATAAGAAGTGTTTTACCGAGGTCCGAATATGAGCTATAATCATTATTTCCTTGAAAACGACACCAATAAAGTGTTGGTACATAAATTTATTCTCCCTCGAAGCGGAGCACCATCATAGGTTTGGCAAGAATCTTAGAGATAAGAAGAGCATGTAGTGTGTCATTTGTAGCCGGGGTGAAATAAAGCTTGCTCTTAGTCACTCGGATGTGGAGAAATGGGTGGCACCCTTAAGAGGATTTGACCTATCCTCACTACTTTATGGTTGTGCCTTTTCAACCAGGGTGAGAGGACCCTTTTTATAGCCTGATGTTTGTGGAGGAGATGGAGATATCCTTCCTTGTGAAATTATTAAGTAAACCTTGAATAAAATATGATCAATGCAACAAAAATAACTCTCATGAGTTGTCACTCTAGATAATGGAGATTTTTTCTAAGCAAGGTTCAGGCCACTAAAGACAATGAAAACCTGATTCTTTCTACATGTTTTGGTAGTAAAAATTATGCATTTGTATACACACATGACAAACAAGGGTAGTATGGGTATGATTGGTTGTTTTTAAATGATGTTTTGGTTGGAGGTGAAGCATAAATGAACTTGATTTACCGATCCTTGAGAAATTTTACGTAAATGGAGAAATTAAACAATAGAATTATTTAGGATAGCTAGGATGTTCCTTTGACAAGAATATGTGCTTCAATGGAGGCTCAGATTAGTGCTTTCATGCAAAATTTAAGGATCCAAATGAAGGCTCAAATTGGAAAACTTAAGTAAACATTATCAACCTCTATTTCAGCATGCCTAAGATACCCTCAAAGGATAATAACTAATCTTATAGTCATGTTAGGAGTCATAAACATTTTAAATTCATTAATTTCATTATAAAATGAAAATTCTTTTGATAAATGAAATTACTAATGCCACTAAACTATAACAAGGATAAAATATTGTGTGATCTATAAAGATTTCAATGTAAGATTGCAACGGGAACAAGAAAACTACTTGCGGACATTCGGGAATGAAGCCAATGCAAATTTTTCCCAAAAATAATGCAGTTCTAACTCAAGTTTGATTAAATTTATCAGTAGGGGAGAGTTTTTAGAACAATCTTAGGGAATGTCAATAGTTGTACACTTGCAACCACCTTGACATGATCAAATTTAACACAAAGCGAGATAAACAAGTTTCTTCGATAATTTCTTAGAAGGATGGGTTTTATCAATCCTTTTTCTTAGAAAAATAAGTCTTGGCCTCTAACACTCCAACCATTTGCACGAAAAATTCATGGAATTTATAATGCTTCATTTATAACATAGTTTTCTCCCCAAATATCCAAACATTGAATGCACCAGTGCTCACCATGATCCCGATCGCAATTCCCAAAATAAGATCTGTAAAAATTTATCAGGTTCTCAGGGGGTGGATCTCTTGAAACATATCTCACATTCAATTCCTTCTTCTAGTAGACAACACTTCCCTCTACTCACCAACCACTTATTCCCTAATCTGTCAAATCTAGTTCTTTGCGTGCTCGGGAAGAAAAAATGGAAGATCAGATCGAGCCCAGAGGTCAGATCTCATCTTAATGGAAAAAGATGTCCCTAGATCTTCCTCACCAAAATTAGATATCAAATTAACTCCCCTTCCTTATTTGGTGTGCAAGAAATATCGAGAAATCATGAAGACTCACATCTCCGGGAGCTATAGAAATGAAAATGGCAAAAGAAATTAGATACGATGCACAATTTTTCGTTGATTTCTATTTTGAATTTGGACCATCCACATGGGAGATCCATTTTAAAATGGGCCTGCAGGTTCCCTTTTTCCTGTTAAAACTTTTGGAAAAATGCAAAATATTCACATTTTTTCCGCACCTCCACCCTTGAGAAATGAGCCTGACACATGTCCTAAGGTGGTTCCTAAAGGAACCGTAGCCAAATTCTTATATTTCACCTCTTTCTTGGAAAAGTGAAAAATTTCCAAATTTTCTCCACAGCTCCACCCTTGAGAAATGAGCCTGACATGTGTCCCAACGTGGGTCCTAGCAGAACCATGCTTCCCTTTATACCTGTAACTATTTTTTTCATAAAGGAAAATTTCCCAATTTTCCTCTAAAGGTCCACACCTCTACCATTGACTGGAGAAATTTTTCACTTTTCTCTATTAGGCCTACGGGTAATTTTGATAATTTTAGTATTTTGAATATTAAGGGGCAAAAAAATCCAACTTGCCGCACATGGCTCGCCTCCTGCCCTTTGACTTTTAAACGCCACGTGTCACAATGGTGCATCTTGAGATGGTCCCCAAAATTTGAGACCTTGAATGAGCATGGGCTTTCCGCGTGTCCTAGGCCTTAAAGGAAGTTGCTGAAAAACTAAGGAAAGAAAACCTAGCGGAAACTTCCATGTGTCGTTATGGTGCAACTTCAAGAGCCTTATAAGTCTTCAAAATTATTTGTTGGGGGAACGTGTCCATTTTAGAAATTTTCTCCATTTTTCCAAAAGGGAAAAAAACTATCCAACTTGCCTCTAAAGGCTCGCATCTTCACCTTTAACTTTGCTAGGTGTCCTTCTACGGGGTCAAAGTAAGACATTTTCCTGGCACTTAAATTTTGCTTTAATCAAATCCTGGCAGGGCCGCAGGGTGGGTTCAAACTTTTTCCAAAGTATCCAAAAATAAAAAGTTGAAAAAATAAACCCGCCATGCCCCATCCAATTAGAAGAAGCCACGTAAGCACCAAAAGAACCAATCATATTTGAGCGGAGTTATGGGACCAAATTTTCTCTTTTGCCAAAAAATCAAAAAGTGACAAGTTCAAACATTTTCCCACTATCCCCTGACCAACCAAAAGAAGTCATGTGACCATCGAATGCTAAGGAATAATTTTCATAGGAAAAATACACTGCTTAGGACCGTCAAAAACACATAAGTTCACCATTCATACGCAGAGAACTGATTTTTTCGGTGAGGATGAAGATTTTGAAACAAACAAAAGTGAATCATTATTTCAAGCATATTTTGACCATGGATTTAGATTTTTAAAGACATACAAATGTAAATTGATCATTCTCGAGCTTCCATGGTTGGGGAAAATAGGAAATATGGCGAGATCCACGAATTTTGAAGAAATTTGGTAAAAATGGTGTGAGATCAAGACAAGCACCAACACGCTTGTTGATGGTGATTTATTCAAAAGGGACATCAATGGCACCCTATTAAGGTGCATTGGGACAGCCCAAATTGAGAAGGTATTACATTAGTTATATGAAAGAGAAGTAGGAGGCCACTTTTCTCTGTGGGTAACAACTCTTAGGATTGTGAGGGTAGGTTACTATTGGCCTATAGTGTTTAGGGACTGCTATACATGGATCATAAAGTGTAAAAGTGTGCATTCTTGACAAGGAAGGAAAAGCTAGCAGCCCCGCCTCGTGTACCATTTATGTAAATCAACCATTCATGCAATGGGGATTGGAGTTTATTGGAGTAATCAATCAAAATTCAAGTCGGGGCCACAAGTGGATACTCACAACGACCGACTATTTCACCAAGTCGATCAAGCGGTGACACTTAAGGAGGCAAATGAATCCAACATTTTGGACTTTTATGAAAGGATAGTCACAAGGTTTGGTGCCCCTTCTACTATCATATCAGAGAATACATTGAAATTAATTAGAGAAACAATTAGTGGATGGGCTGTCAAGAATGGTGTATACCTCAGCACCTCTTCAAACTATTACCCTCAAGGTAATGGCCAAGTAGAGTCCACAAATAAGAATTTGCTAAAGATCATCAAAAGGAATCTAGATGAAAATAAAAGGACATGGCATACCCATCTCAAATCAGCATTGTTGGCTGACATAATCACACCAAAAAGGTCTACATGTAATTCCCCTTACAAACTAGTCTATGGGAAAGAGAAAGTGTTGCCTATATAATTAGAACTAGCCCACATTAGAGCTCATGAAATAGTTGGAGTTTTCTGATTTCGAATTCATGAAGGCTAGGTATGTAGAGATGATGGAATTAGAAGAAATCAGGCAACATGAAGTTCAAGCAATGGAAAACGATCAAGTCTTAATTAAGATATATTTTGATAAGAAATCAAAAGAAAGGACCTTTCGGGAAGGAGACCTAGTTACAAGTGGGATGTAGATCTGAAAAGCTAAGGAGGCATTCTAAATTTTATGCTATTTGGAGTGGCCCCTATATGGTTACAAGATGTAAAATTATCAATGCCTTACAATTGTCTACATTTGATGGAGAGGAGCTAAAAGGATGGTTTCACCTAGGTCATGGTTCCCACCTGCCACCATGATGAAGAATGGGCCTCCTTTCTTTCCTAAAAAGGGATAGTGATGGGGGAATGGGTGGTGTACCGAGACTCATCTTTATGATAGGGGAATTCAATGTTCCTTCGAGAGGTAGTTGGAACAGGTCTGAATTTTCCCTCCTTCCTCTTTCATTCTTCCTATATATTTTATAGGAGAGGCATCTAAGGTTTAGACATTATTGCTTTGATCCCTTCACTTTTCTCTACTCTACAGGTGAATTCATGGAGCCTCAAACCCCTCCATCCAAATTGTAATGCAATTTCTACCTCTTGGCTACTATAATGCACTATATCAATTCTTGGAGCAATAGAATAAGTCCGTGGATGATTTCAACCCTCTCTTATGTTTATTTTCTTCTTCTTGATCCCTCATTACAATTTTTGGTCATCTGTGCATGGATATTGTATCACATTTTAATGGTTTGTGTTTAAGAGAAATGTAAGTGTTCATCATTCCTTTGGTGCATCACCTCTGTTAGATTAGGTTTTATTTCTTGTATTCTCCCTAACCCTATCTCCTTATACAATTAGAGTAGGATTTAGAATTGACCCTCTTCTATATGAACATGTGCACCTAAATAGAGGAATTAGACCGGATGTTCATCCGAAGAGCTTCCCCAATTCACAAAGTCCCACACTTTGGGGAAAGCTCCATGTTATGTAATCACACTGGATGCCCCACCCAAATTTTGAGGCATTTTGGGGGTGACGTTATTCTACAAGGGTGTTGTGCTCCATGCACATGACTTTCGGTGTAAATTTTTTAATTTAAATTCTTTTATGAAGTTTCCAAAAGAAGTAAGGTTTTGTCATTATTTAGGGTACATTTCCTAATAATCAAAATTTAATTTCAAAATTCAAGAAATAATGAAATTGATATTTAGAGAAGGAGATCAGAGAATGTTCATACCTATTTTATGTCAATCTCACAATCATCACATTCGATAAGATTACATCATTTTCAAGCATTTCAACAACAATGCACTTGCTTGAGAGCTCCACATTTTCTCTGCTAAAGTTTTTGTGTGAACAAGATGCAACTATCCTATTCCATGACATTGAACTCCTTAGGATATTTACACACATGCACAAACATCCATTTATTTTCTTGGTTTTCTCACAACCATGGAAGAGTATTTTACAAAGGTCTTGGGTGGCCATTCATAATTTCTCAAATAAATGTTGGGTTAGTCTAGTTACAATCAGTAATGGATTCCTTAGAACTACAAAATCTGGAACAATTAAAAAATGCATGCATGATGGGATTATAGAAGACAATGCATCCCATTTCTCCAAAAAATCATGTTATGCCTAAACACCTATAATAGAAATTTTTCCATTCACCACTCAACCTTTATTATTTTATGATATGACCACCATATACGAAGGCCAAAATATGGGATGGAGGAATACATGCCAAGGAGTCACATTTCTGAGATTCTTTTAGTCAAGTAATCCACATGTCCTAAGAAAATAGTCCTTTAAACCACACAACTATCAAGTATTTTTCCAAAAAATTAGGTACTTGTTTTGAATCTCCCATTTTGGCACTTGTTAGTGAAAATTAACAAAATAATAAGCTTTCCCAATTTTCTTTGATGGTTGTATGTGCAATGTCCTAAGGCTCTATACCCAAACATTGGTATAAATACTACAACCATGACACACAAAGAGGGATCATCTAGCGGGAAGTGTTGACAAAAAAATAGATAATTTCATGAAGAGGGAGATTACAGGAGGTAAATCTGTAGATATATGTGTGGGTTAGCAGGAAAATACATCATCTCTACCTTAATCAATACCACACCTATGCAAAGCAAAATATAGAGAGTATTAAAAAAGAAGGTGGTAGCTTCTTTTTATAAAGGCTACAATTCACACAACATAGGAGCTCAGAAGCATAAGAAGCAAATTTAGGATGGCTAGACATATGCTCGAATGAAACACCTTTTGATTCTCAATCTTCTTCTACACACAACTAACAAAATCATAGCAAGAAACAATTTCCTTTCCTCTCCAAGAAAAATGAACCTTCTTCATAATGTCAGTTTAGACCCAAATCAATCAATGGTATAGAAAAAAAAAATAGAGGATATATCCGGTTACAGATCTTTCTCTGTGTACAACGGTTCCTTAACCCATAATGGGTATGATTTTAGGGAGGATATAGGTGAGAATCTTATTCAGCATAGCCCTCCTAAGAAAAAAATATTTTTAATTTAATTATGAGAGTATATAACTATACACTCACCGCAAGTAACAAATTTACGTTAAATTTTCAGCGCTAGCTTGGGTTTCACCATGGCTAACACCTTAGATTCTTAAATAAAGTGGTTATATTATACTTTGCAAAGAAAAATACCTTTATCAAAGGATGTTAAGGATGTGTTTCACTCCAATCTTTAAAAGATCTGGCTCACGCAAGAAGGAGACTTAAAAAGGAGGATCAATAAAAAAAAGAAACTTTTTAAACATTAACATGTTCCTCCAACTTGTATGCTTCCCAGGAACTGTTCACATATTTATTGATTATTTTAATCAAAATGTAACCATTAAAAATAAGGAAAAAAATTGAGGCCATTACATCTCCCTCCCCTTATAATAACATTGTCCTCAATGTGACATAATGCCAAAGCTTGAAGGATGCGTAGGTAAGAAGGTCTATAATGGCACATGTCCTTTTACAAAACAACTTTCCAATACAATGCAACCACATAGAGGTAGACTAAATTTGATAATATCTTAAATTTTAATGTTCTATGAAGATTGGTAGTTAGTTATATTTTACTTTATTACTTAAGTTGTTTTTTTCTTCCTTTACAATATTTCTTAATCTCAAGCCCTTAATATTCAATGTTTATAATTTCAATCTTCTTATGTTTATGGGTGCCTAATAGTAATTGGCCTCAAGTTGTCACAAAAAACTAAACACGAACAAAATACCCACGAGAAATCTTGGTACATACTTTAACGACTATATCACATGACAAGACATCTAATTTAACCATGGAAAAACAACAATTAGTCCATATAACAAAGAATTTCCTACAATTATGTAATAGGCATTGATTCAACACACATACGTGACTAACAAACAGTGAATCATGATGTTGATACAAAGGTAACTGGTATCAAATGACCCAATAAAACCATGACTGTACCAACATAGTGCCAAGACAATATACAATAGTCCATACATCTTAAGAGGAGCGTCAAGCCTCAATCATAACAATGTGTAACAAGACTCACAAGAGTACACATAACTCATAACACTAACTCCACACATCACAAAACATCAAAAACAATCTCCATATATCTCCCAAAGCATCACAAAACATATCCATATGCCTCCCAAAACATCACCAAGAAATTACATATACCTCCCAAAGAGAAAGAATATCACCAAGAAATTCCATACACAAAGTGCAAAAACCAAACTGGGTCACTCAATCATAGAGCCCTATCAAGAATATTAGGCCACTCAACCACAAAGTGTCATCAATAATATCATGTCACTCAACCATGAGTGTAATCAAGATCATCAAATCACTCAGTCATAGAGTTCCTTCAAGAATATCAGGTCACTAAACCATAGAGACCCATATTCTTTCTCCATTTAATGAGGTCGAGTTACCTTATGAACTTGGGCACATAAGGCCCCATCAGCCCCACCTAAGTGACATAATAAATCATGGCTCAACAACCCGCTAGTTATATGTAATTCATTGGGGCATACCCCCATATAATGAAGTGGGTCCATACGTTCCACCACTCCATGGTGAATCCCATGACCCTATTCCAACACATTACGACATTAGAACCAACATAACAATTTGTCTCAAATGCCAAGTGGAAAAAATCCCAAGCCTTGGGAAAGGCTATAAAACTTTTAAACATGAAAATAAAATTTAAAACTAAGAAAAAAATTGGATAAATAGCCATAGTTAGTGCAAAAAACATCCGTATGTTAATATAGCAATTAAATAAAATGCCTAAAATATAAGAACACATCAATCAAGAAAAACAACTTGTTCTTACAAGAAAAGAGATAATGATCAATTTACGACTAAAATATATGTATTGAGAAATAGAACATTAAAATCACTATATGGCCTCATATGGCCACAAAAGGGGTACTCATTGAGTTGCTGACACTCGGATGTCGAGCCTCATCTCATAAAAATATACATGTAATCATAAATGAGTATATCAAATAATGTAACTATCATCATCTCTTCTGAATCATCCCTCCATACTCCCACAAGGCTCAACATCATCAAAATCACATAACATTGTTGAATGGACAACCAAATAGGAAAGATGAGAGGATGCTATTTTTCATAAGTTGAGCCTAAGGTGGTGCACATCCATAATATACTGAGCAAGATCAAAGTATAATAAACATATAGAAGTGGGTTTTTAGTCTATATAAGACTCCACTTCCTCACTTGTACTCGGCTCAAGATTATGAAAACCTGTTCCATACCTCTTATCTCCACACCCACACTCTTAAAGATTGTTTCCCTTAGGCTCATCTATTGTAAGGTTCACAACAAAATAGATAACTACATCACTAACACAATGGTGATTCATGGACATTAACCATGGCATCTTGTGCATGGTATATATACAAGGTATATCACAATCATTTACCTTCATGGGTTTGATACATCACATTACCACCTAATTCATCCAAAGTGCAGTAGCCTTTGTATAATAGGGTCATACGATCACCATATACCTCTAACTCACGACACGAACCATCACACAATACACGAATTATATGTATGATGAACATAATGAATAAAATTACAATATATATTCAATTCCAGAACAACATGGTGATTCACATGATTCATCACAACATGTTGGAGACATCACAATATAATCTAATTCACTTTACACAATTTTTTTCATGCAACACATCAACACACCTTCATATCACATAATAACAAAACACTCCAACACTCTGTAATTAGAAATAATATTCTTTTCACACATAATAAGGTGACACATCACACATGAACTCCTCATTGAATCCACAAAAATGAGAGAAAATACTCTCGTTACAAACACATCAACATGATAACAAATACACACTAAGTGACATGCATAACATGTGTGTTCATAATATTACAATTACAACATTGGTCACATCACAACATATATCACATTACTCTTCCTATTTCCACCACCACCATGTAATATCATATGTAACTCCCACATTTTACACACTTAAATACAACAAATAAAACATAACGAGAATAATTTTTTTATTTCTCATTGCTCATAACATGACACCACATTAGCTCAAAAAATAAAATCAACATCACATAACCATGGATCCACATACACAACATGATAATATAGGGTATAGATAAAATGTCTTACTCAAATGATGTAAACCAAGACAATGAACCAACTATAGTAAGGATCAAAAGATAGAAATAATACCAACATGAAGTTTTATATGGTTTACATATTTATTACATTTATTTTTCCATTATATAACCTTATATGTTTCTAGTTAATAAAAATGCTAAGGGTGTAAAACTTATTTTTTTCTAAAACATCAAATACTTTATTTTCATATAGCATCACCTTTAAAAAAGGATGTAGTGTTGGTTCATTTATCCATTTCCATAACTTATCCACAGCTCATTTTTAATCATATTCATTTTATAAATCTATAAACCTCCTAATATTCATTCTCACACTTAAAGGTTTGTTTCTCAAAATATGCTTAACTAATGTTAATGTTTATCCTCCTTATAAAAATTAACAAACAAGGTGTTAAGGTTGTGATTTTCAAGATGAATATTTGATGTTTAAAATTTACCTTTTCCAAACAAGGGAAAACAATCATGAGGTAAAGGAAGGTATGTTAAAGTTTAAAAGGGTGATTTAGATTCAAGATATCTCTTCCCATAAACATCCTTCCATCATAGTACCCTATTTTTCCTGTTACAGTTGATATAGTTCAATTACTTGTTTGAATCAATTAAACGTTTCAATAATGAGAAATTTTATCTAGAGTCATTTATATTTTATTTTCTTGAAAGTTTGATCTCACCAAGGGCAATTCATATTTATTTTTATCAACATGAAAGTTTCTAGTTTTTAATAAGGACTTCAAGTATGATGTTTTTTTATTATTGGTAAATAGTTTTTTGAAAGGGACTATACCCTTGTACAATATGACTCAAAATCCAGATATATCCAAAGTAGCATTCGGAATCTTATGAAAAAAATCCCAATAGCAACAATCTGAAAGAAAAGCCTGCAACCAGCAATCTAGTTGAAAAACAGTTATAACAACAACTAAACATCGAACTTTGCATTATAGACGTATGATGTTATTCCTAACCTAGAATCTCATTAACGCTTGTACTCTTTACTCTTATAACATATTTTGGTTTCACTATTGATAATTTTGAACAATTAAAATTCAAATGATACATAATTTACACTTAGGATTCATGACTATAAGAAGTTTTTTCATTGCACCTATCTACTTATTTCATTTCTCTTAGACCATCAAGAATTAAACACATGTAACAAGACAACCAAAAACTATATGGTTCTCAAATGGCTTCCAAGGAACAATTTAAATTTTTGTGTGAATAAGAATTATTGTTTCCTTCACCAAAAACCTTAATAGAGGATTTATGATCTCTAACTTCAAAGCATTTCATGGATGGTGGATAAACTACCACATATGAGAAACACATGGTAATCCACTACTACATACTAAGGGACACATTTATCTAAGAGGGACAAAAGGGGTTCAAATGTAAAAGCTATAAAATTTTATGCATTCAACAACCATCTAAAGCCATATTTACAATCATTGATAATCGTACATCATATCCCCTTTGTCCAATAACATCAAGAGAGGTCACTCGATAAATTGCATTTATTAGTGCTCGAGGTTTCTACACCTTACCACAAGATAAAATTTAGAGAAATAAAATGTCCATGTCTTGCAAGGCATTCATGCCACTCAAGTATTCCAAGATTACATTTTGTCACTTTCATTTAATATGTATCTTATAAAGGGTTCTATTAGATTTGGTTCATTTATTTGACTTCCAATAAAATATATCACTCGATAGTTAATTTCAAATATCCTATCATATTCACATTTTAGGTTTGATTCTTAAATGGGAAACTATGTTTTCTTATTCACTTGTTTTTGCGTGGATCAAATCACATCCACTTCACCTCATAAGAAATATTTAATATGTTGTAAGCAATATCCATGACCCTTAAAATGATTAGATCAACATCACAAGGGTACATTCCCAAACGAGGGAAAGTTACAAATTTTCCTTTATAATTAAAAACTTAATAGTGAAATAATGCACAACATAACTATCTTTGTGGTCCCACCCATTGTTCATTACATTCCACTTCTAACATTGTTTAGTCTCCAAAAACAACCATGATATTTCAAGCTCAACATGTCATCTTGTATGCCATTAAAATGATATTATTCCTCGCACTAAGGAATCTTACACACTTTCATACCTATGTGAATACTCTCAACTAGGTTTCTAGGGAGGAATACACAAACACATACAATACCTCTATGTCTCTAAGACTGCAAAAGATGTTTGGAGCTAGCCTAACTTGGAGCTTACTTGAGAGGGTCATTACATTCAAAAGGTAAATATTTTGAACTATGTGTTTGTTTGGTCACTTTCCGCTCAATAAGAAAACACACACAATGTAAGTTGATATTTTTATTTGAATATTAAGTCATTTCCTAGGTCATTACAACACTAGCAGATAGGTAAAATCACCTCATTTTAAATTACTTGCTAACAATTTTACTATCACAATCATATCCAAAAAAATTTTTGCTATAATAAACATTTTAAATGACAAGGTTCCAGTTTCATCCTCCTATATTTATTTTGACACTAAAAGAAGAAATATTTGACATCTTTTTCCAAAGCACATAATGTAATCTCCTCCATTTACTTAACAAAATATACAATTATGTAACTAAGAATAACATTTGTTAATTAGGTAAAAGTACAACTACGTATGAAATAGTACATTTTCCCAATACGCAAAACTATCATTTTCATCATGGAAATAATGAAAATAATACATTTTATTCATAAAAATATCATTGAAATATTCTAAACAATTACATTTCCTTCAAATAACATGTTAATAAAATACACAAATGTCATTTTTACTACTTTTTTCAAGTACTTGCAATGAACGTTGCCACGGTCCTAGGAATGAGTATGGAAATACCCCTATGCTCAAGCATAAATCCACATAGTCATCATTTCTAACATTTAGAGAGAGAGAGAGAGAGGCATTTTAGTTTCCATTCACAATGTCATAACCATTTGCATTTAATCTCCATATTCATTTTATTTTAAACCAATTTACATTTCTCTATCCCTTTATGTTTTTAAATTAACCAAAGTATAAGAGTTGTTTTATTATTTTTAGAGAGAGAAGAGGGTGGAGAGATAAAATCACCATACATTTAAAAATTTCTTTTATACAAGATAAAAGATCAAATAAAATTCTGAAATATAATTATAATGGTATTACGAGGTCACACGCTGGATTGAAGTCAAATGAGACTCAAAATGGAGATTTTAGCTAAGGTTGATAAAAATTTCCAAACCAGGAAAAATGCTTACAACTAGGTCTCGAACACACTTATTTAAATTTCAATACCAAATTTTGATGATTCCTTCTTATTCCCCCAAATTTAGATAATTCATCGTGTCTAAGAAAAGTTTATTATGAAGAGCTCTCAAGTTACAAGGGAAACTTTGGGGTGAGTTATCGTAATTACATCAAGACTCATGTCACACACCAACCAGTGTGGCCCCAAAACCCACTTGAAAAATTAGCTTCCAAAGTTTTTTCAAAGGAATGAATGTCATTTACAATTCTCTTCTTAGCAGCCTAGAGTTATGAGGTATTGGTTTTCGATTTCGATTAAGCTAAACGACAACTATAGGCCGAAATTGATCATGTTTTATTAAAACAACCACGCCACTAGAATTGATTGATAAGCTAAGAGGGTTTAGGAATATGCCTTGTAAGTGTGCTAAATAATTTCCAACAACTCAGTAAAGGTTCCCTATGGTGTTCCATGTTATAAGGATTCATGCAAAGAGTTTTGACTTTGTGGTACATTAGGGTGTGGTGCTCCATGCATATGAATTTCAATGACAATTTTTTAAATTTCATTTTTATTTCATTTTTTTCTCGACATTTCCAAAAGAAGTAAGGTTTTATCATTATTTGGGGTATATTTCCTAATAATCGACATTTAATTTCAAAATGCAAGAAATGATGAAAGTGGTATTTAGAGTAGGAGAGCAGAGACGTCCATACCTATTTTACGCCAAACTCACAATCACCGCATTCGATAAGACTACGTCATCTTTACACATTTCAACAAAAGCATACACTTGTTTGAGAGCTCCACATCATCTTCATGAAAATCATTTGTGTGAACAATATACAACCATCCCATTCCATGAGATTGAACTCCTTAGGATATTTTCAACCCATTTACACACATGCATAAACATCCACTTATTTTCTACATTTTCTCACAACCATGGAAGAGTATTTTGTAAAGGTCTTGGGTGGCCATTCATAATTTCTCAAATAAATGTGGGGTTGTCCTTCTTACCCTTAGCAATGACTTCATTAGAACTGCAAATCTAGAATGATTGAAAAATTCATGCATGATGGGTGTATCGAAGACAATGCGTCCCATTTCTCTAAAAAATCATGTTATGCCTAAACACCTATAATAGAAATTTTTCCACTCACCATTCAACCTGTGATTATATTTGCATATGACCACCATATCCCAAGGCCAAGATACGTGAGGGAGGAATCCATGTCAAGGAGCCACATTTCGAGAGGATTTTAGTCAAATAATCCACACGCCCAAAAAGAATAATACTTTAAACCACACAACTATCAAGGCATTTTGTCTAACAAATCACGTACTTGTTTTGAATCTCCCATTTTGGCACGGGTTGGGGGAAACTAGAAAAAGAATAAGATTCCTAATGTGCTTTGATGGTTGTATGTTCCCTGTCGTGAGGCTCTATACCCAACCATTGGTATAAATATTGCAACCATGGTATGCCAAGAGGGATCATCTAGTTGGGGCGATGTTGATGGAAAAAAAATAGATACTTTCATGAAGAGGGAGAGTACAGGAGAAGAATATGGTAGAGACATGTGTGTTAGTCGCGGGAAAAGACATTGTCTTTGCCTTAATCAATAACACAACTACTCGAATAAAAATATAAAGAGTAGATTAAAAACAAGGTGGTAGATGCTTGTTGTAAAGGATATAGTTCACACAACATAAGAGCTTAAAATCATAATAATCAACTTTATGATGGCTATATGTATGGTCGAATGAAAAACCTTTTGATTCTCAATATTCTTCTACACAAAACTAATAAAATCATAGCAAGAAAAAAATTCCTTTCCTCTCCAAGAGAAAGGAATTTCTTTAAAATTTCAATATAAATCAAAATAAGTCAATGGTATACCAAAAAATAAAATAAAAGGAGATATCTGGTTATAGATCTTTCCCTATGTACAACAATGCCTTAACCCATAATGGGTATGATTTTAGGGCGGATATAGGTGAGAGCTCCATTCAGCAACCCTCCTAAAAAATGGATTTTTTTAATTTAATTATGAGAGTACATAACTATACACTCACTACAACTAACCAATTTTTCTAAATTTCCAGCACTAGCTTGGGTTTACCATGGTTAACACCTTATATTTTAAATAAAGTGGTTGTATTATACTGCAAGGAAAAATACAGTTCTGAAAGGACGTTGAGGATGTGTCTCACTCCAATCTCTGCAATATCTAGAAAACGCAAGAAGGAGAGAATGAAAAAGGCATATCAAAAAAAAAAACAAAAATTTTAAACATTAACATTGTCCTCCCACTTGCACGCTTCCCAGAACTATTCATTTATGTTTATTAATTATTTTATTTTAATCAAACTGTAAACTTTCATCATAAAGAAACAAATGAAGGGCATTATACCCACTTATTCCAACCCAAAATCAACATATACAAAGAAAAGTAAAAACAAAATCTTCATCATCTAGCACTCTTTATAAATTCTCCTCTCACGCCCTATAAAAATTTCCCACAACCCTTTTGTCAAGGGCTCCTTTATTTACCATACACTTGATTAACCAAGAAACAAACTTCTATCATCCTCGGGACATCATTCCTTTGAACACATGTCATTTCTATCCACATTATGGTTTTAGGAAGGTTCCTATCTACTTAGACTTCTAAATTCTTACTTTACATACCTTCCATTTTACATGTCCTCACCAACATATCATGTCACTACTCTTGAGAATAGTAAACGTGGGAAGCTCTCCCTTAATTGGATTGGTCAATATGACACAGTCCAACCTTTGAAATCCTTTCACTTGCATCATTTCTACTATTAACACATCAATCGTCATGACAATAGTAGCATCGAAGGTATTCTTCCATCGTTATCTAGTCATTCTAACATTGTAATTATTTGAGACCATGCGGTTCTCCATGGGCAACCTAAGTAGACCTTAAAGATGAGCACCACGTCTATGTTCATCGCATCTTTCACATGGACATGTTCCTATTTAGCAGAACCCCACAATAATTACATCCATCCATGTTGTCTACCAAAGAAATTACATGTCTTCGGGAATATAGGTGTAGTTTGTTTAGAAATATTTTTCCCTCCCGAAATACCTTATTAGGGTCATGCCCTTAGCTCAAAAGAGAATAAAAAATATCTCTTGATCCTTTATATTAAAGTAAAAAACAATAGACTAATCCTCGAAATATAAATATTTAAACATAATATTGTCAAAATAAAAGTAGATTGAACCCTATAAGGATAACTACTAGTAAAAATCATAGAACGATCCCTCAAAGGATGACCTTCTCTATAAAAATATAAATCAAAGAAAAAATCACAAATATAGACCATATCCTTGAAGGATGGCTACCCACGTAAGAGGATTCCCACATCTATAAGCCTTCAAAAATCCAAAACTCAAAGCATCATAGCAAATCTTCCTGCATTAATTAGCTTTCTCATTATAGAAAAATTCCTGCATCGATTAGTTTTCATCGAAATCAAAAATGTAAATATGGGGCATGAAACCGTTAAACTAAGAGCCTTGTTTTCCCACATCACCTACATATGTCAACCCTTTCTCATGTCCTAAGAAGGTAGACACTTTCATTTCAATTAATATAAAAGATCTATAATGGCACTACCCATTGTTAGTCATTTGTTAAAATTCTTCGTAAAGGCCAAAAGTGCAAGCGCCTTCACTTTGTTGTTTCCCAATACAAACAAATCTATCCATGTTTCATCCTTGACCATGGTTTTGACAAAACATTAAATCACTTTAACATCAATATCAAATACAAATCATACCTAAAACATAACTTTAACAGTTTTCAACACTTCCGCATCAACATTTATCAAAATACCTAATGAAATCTATTAATCACATCAACATCATACATCAACACAATATTGAGTATATCTCAACATTATAGTCTTATTTATAAAACATTACATTTACTTACTAAATTTTACACATGTCAATAGGATGTCTCCTCCAGCATTATTCCCTTGATTAATGTCAATACATTCATCTATTCCTCAAAATCCTACCCTTGTAGCATCATCAAATTTTAGTCCCTTGACCCCATAAAATAATTATTTTATCATATTTTTCAATGTTAAGTCAAATTTTTGGTTTCCATATAACTTGAATTCCCGGTCTCGTAATCCCACCTTTGTGGAAAAATTAATTTATGGTCCCTTGACCTCATCAAATCATAATATCATTTTTGTTGTTGTTAAGTCATATGTCTATAGGCCATGAATCCTTTGGTTCTCCTATAACTTGACTTCTTGGCCTCGAAGCCTACTTTTGTGGCAACATCAATTTTTGGTCCTTTGACCTTATCAAAACATCTTGTCAATTATTAAAATTCATATGTATATAGGACACAAACCATTTGGCTACCCTATCACTTGAGTTTATGACGACACCCATCTTATTTATACCTCGTCCTAGGGTATCACTTTAACCTTGCATCTTTCCATATATTTATTTAAAGCTCATGATCAATTCCAATTTCCATCAATCACTAGTTTGAGGGGGATCACCTCATCATGTAATTATGTAACATTCATCTATCACATCTAGACACTTTGAAAAATATGACACTAAGCTCTCACACAAATAATCGAATAACTAGTATAAAATTCATGACTCAAGCCATCCATTTGAGTGGTCAATCTTGTATTCGCATCCTCACATCATCCCTAAATATAGGTCATTTAACCCCATACCCCTTCAATTAATTAATTGATCACACATTCACTAAAGTCACACCACCTGTCTCAAAGTTAATTAATTAATTAAATGGTTAAATCCACTCACCCACACACATCACCATGAGAACTCATCCACACTCCCTAGTTGTAACTAGTTAAATTAGCAACCTTCCATAAATATTTCCCTAACCACCTCTAATTTATCCCCATAACCACCTCTCACTCCTCACTAGTTAGGACTAGTTTAAATTTGCTAACTTGCAAAATTATCCATACTCTATCCAACAACCGCTATCCACCTCTAACTCTCACACTTGACCTATCTAGTTATCAAACCATATCCCCCTAAATCCCTAACCACCTAAGTTTTGAATAGAAATTTTATCCACCTTTATCCATCCAAAAATTGAATTTCCCTAAATAATCAGTGATTCCCCAAATCTTTTGCGATTCTCTCCTATTAACTCTATAAATACAAGTTCTATGCCTTCTTCAAGGTTAGTGATAATCATTTGGGATTGGCCTTCGACAAGAGGTCTTCACATAATTCTTGTTGTATTATATCCCTCTTCAATTAATTTTTCTCTTCTTCATCTCTTGGAGGCCATTGACATATCTAGGAGCTCAACTCAGTGCATCATCTACATCTTTCTTCTAACATGTCTATACATTCCTCTCATGCATAATATCATCAATTCTTAGTCTTATACATCAACTAGAATGAGGTAAGTACCTTACTTTTGTGTTATTTCATTAATCATTCATCATTTAATAACTTGAATCAATTTTTTCTTGAATCTTATTAACCTATCTATATTCTTGATGTCGCCGATTCGATTCATCTAATCACCGCGATTTCCATCTCACAAATCATCATCACGAAGCCTATCTTTCATCATCTAGACCACAATCCAGGACTAATACTTCACCTTTGCAAGTATCCATCAAGTCCCATCAAGCTCCCTTGAGCCATCTGCAGTGTTTTATCATTTATCCAAATCAAACACATTATCTTGCTTGCCTTTGTGAGTGCATATCTATCCATATATTTTCTTCTTTTATCCATATTGTGATTCCTCGACCCCCTTTGGATCAGGAAGCACCATTATACCAATACATAGCGTTGTACCCTATAAGTCCCTTTTCCCTTGCATTGTTTTGTTGTATCGTCTATTATCATTTTATCATTTACTATCATTTCACTTTATCATTATTTAATAACATTCTTAAAATTGGATTGAAATCTTCATAAGTAAGTTTATTTAATTCTAGGGACTATCCTTTACCAAGAAATATGGCATAAATTTTTAATCCCATCTTGTTTAGTGTTTGTGATTACAGGATCATTCACAAATAAGGAACTTCTATGAAGCGTAATAATCTAATAAAACATCTCGCATCATCCATGGGTATCTTGCAAACCCTAACATACTTGAGGTTAATCCTATTTTCCCTATTATAATACCAAACCAACCATGAAGATAAAAATTTTCTGAACAATAACATTATTAAATAATTACATTTATGATGTTAAGACTTATGAGTAGAAATAATTGAACAACCCTTTCCCTCTTATCTTATCTCAAAGATATGAGAACAATGATTATGCGAAAATAACAAGAACATCTCATCCTTGCTTTATTAGTTTTGATTACTCTCTTCGTTGGGTAATATAGTATACCAAAGATATTGTTCACCATGGATTTACAAGTAATATGATGTAATAATGGTGAATAAAATGTTTCTTAATCAATATATATAATCACACTTGTGTACATATACCTTATAAACTAGGATAAAATTGTGTAAATGTACGTAAGTGGGAAGACTTGTAAAATAAATATCATTTACCAATCCTTGTTGTCTAATAGTGTTATATTTTGTTATTTTTTAAAATTTAAAATTTAGATGATCACAAGTTATAAGTTCAAAATAAATAAGTGAGGTTTACTATTCTTAGTTGTGCAATGTTCATCTAATTTAGGTTACACACTAAATAGTTGGTCTTATGTAAGTAACTTAGGAATTGTGTTGTTATTCCTAAGTTCTAGGTGAGAAATTAATGTGAATAATCGAAGGTTACAATGGTCTCACAAGTTAAATATGCCTTTGGCTACTTGACTCTAAGGATACTCTTAATGTAATTTTTCATTCACATTAGAAAACTCACAAGGAACTTATTATAAAATAAATGATGTAACCCCTTGTTGTAAGGACTAAGAATAACGATTATCTATCCATTCCACCTACCTTGGGTGAAGACAACATTTTTTATCACTATAAACACTAATTAAGCAATGTAAATTTGGAGTTGTTTTGAAAGCTATGTTGTTTTGGGGTACTCTTGAAAACATGGCCCCATTATTTCACCATTCAATAGGGTGGAAAAATTTAAGAAATAGAATTCACCCTCTAGTTAAGGAGTAAAAGTTAACATAAATTCCGGATTTTGAGAAGCCTTAGGCTATGCCTTTCCTTAAGGGAAAATGTGGGTTAACCTCTTTTACTCTCAAGGAAGGTATGAATGAAATCATTTTTGTATTCTGTCCAAGCTACAATATGTGTAGTATCTTGATAGGTTTGGGAAACATCCCCTTTGAATTTTTTTGTTCTCCTAACTCACTTATGTATTATCTTTACTATAAAAATAAATAAATGAAGAAATTAAATAATTTTCTCATGTCTTATTGAATTGAAAATTTGTTGTTTATTGCTTCATTAATGAATTATGGCTTGTTTGGGTTGTACAAAGTTTGAATTTTTTTGGTCATGGTGAAAATGTATGTAAAACATATTAACAATAATAAATTAAACCATCCCTTATGAGTTTTCTATAGAAAATATTGAACTAGAAATGAGATGTCCTAAAAAAATGTCCATGTTATCAAACCTTGAAACTAAACAAGAAAACCAATCCTAACTCAGTGACTAGATATATATTTCACGCACAATTTACCGGCACTATCACCATGTAAATGTAAGAATTCTGGGCAAATCAAGTCATATCCCCCTTAATTATGCTTAGTATTCCATGAATCTTCATCGTTGACCCATGAATTAGTAACGCGGATGTGAGGACCCTATTGGATAGGTTCATGAACCGGTTTTCCAAATTTTAAAGTAATGGTGAGATAGGAGGTGTAACCACATGTAAACTTGGAAAATTTCTCTCTCTTATTTTGTGGTATTTTTCATACCTTATAAGGTTTCAATGAGTGGGCTTGTACACATAGAGTATACATAAATATTTATCCCTGTTTGAAATGACCATTATGTTCCCTTTGCTCACCCATCAATAGTTTCCTTTAAATATGGACCTTATGTTGAACATCCACTTATGTGGACCCTTGTAGGAAAGTCAAATTATGATGAAAATAAATCCTTTGGAAAAATAAATTTCTCTTTATTAATAATTCTCTTTTTGAGATAAAATTTCTCCTAAATTATGTTATAGCTAGTGAGGCATGTATGTTGAGACAAAAAAAAAAGAATTAACTTAAGTGAAATTAATGTTGGACATACACTATGTGTGACCATTTAGATGTTTTAGACAATGATGTTGATAACAATTTCCTTTGAATCTATAACTTTCTTTAATTAGATTACTAAAAATGAGAGAAAAACTTAGTATAGGACCAATTTTAAATTGGTGGATCGGGCATGTTGTCACTAATAGCCACATGATACAACACAATACATCATGAGGTCATATCCTTATCTCTTCTAGTTACTACCAAGAGGAAGTCTAATTTTAGGAGAGGGGGATGTAGTGCCCACCTCTTCTTAAAGTAGTTCTCATGCTGACTCATTTATTTTAGTTGATGATGGACATGAATTATAACACCAGTTGGATACTATATGTTCTTATAATGGTTATTTTGATGACACTTGTGGTGATTTAGGTGCATAGAACTTAGCTAATAATATGGACCCTTATCTTATATTTTTCATTGTATGGTTCTCGTATATTAGCAGGTTATATTACAACTCATTTCATTTCATATGTGATATATTTATGCATGGTTTTTTCATATACTTTATGATCATTTGATTTGTAATGGTTGGTTTTAGGGTGGTTGCACTCGAGTTACAAAATCATCCAATTGGGCGAGTCCTTGTCATGCATGATTGTGTGTAGCCTTGTATGGGCTGTGGCATGTTGGGGTTTGGGACACCATAAGTGATTCCTAATTGTAATTATGTTATTGTGATTTTTTTAGTCTTAAGATAAGATAGTTTACAGACCTAATGGTTCCCAAATTTTCTATAAGTGAATTAGGATTAATTAAATTTTATATTAGGAGGTTTGGACCACATTACTACCTTTGGGTGGGCCCCACCACCTCAAGCATTGTGTCATTTACCCCAGTATCAAATTTATGCTAAATGTGATCATTTGGGGGACCTCTTTTCACTTAGGGGGTTCCCCTTTCATGGAAATGATCCCATTAGAACCTACCTATGGGTAGGGGTTTCTTTTACCAAATCCAAATGGGATTTTCCTCTCATTTAACCCCTTACATGTAACCATCATTTGAGGATGGTTGGCTTTTTTGTTTCTTAAAAGTTGTGGGGTGTTGGATTTATTTACATTTTGGGGAATTTAGGATATTATGTCCTAAAATATTTTTGTTTTATACATATTGTAAATTTGGGAATCTTTTGTGGGAGATGATATGGGTGACACATCTCACCCTCTCATTTCTGAGGTTGTAAATTGTTTATTGTTTTTACTCCCTCATGCAGAGGGGTTGGGGAATTTTTTAAGGGATTATTACATTGTGGAGTTGGAGATTTAGGAGATAACTTGTGAAGCTTAGAGCTTTGGAGAGTGTTGGATTGATTTGAGTTTTGGATAGCTTGATTGAGGTAGGCCTCCACATATCTCTCTCATTTTTTCTTATCATAACATAATGTGATTATGAAATAAAAAAGGTGTCAGATGTGTTATTGCTTGTATATTTGTCATGGGAGTGTTTTGTAAATTTGGTTTTACTTTGTTTTTCTCCATCTATCATTCTTTGGGATGAATTTTCAGAAGTTTTCAGGAAGAGGGAGGAAGACCCACTTACACCACAAGGATTGATGGGTAATCCATGTTGGTTTTATTTTATTCCTCCCCTCATATGGTTTGATGTGGAAAATGATTTTCATATGGTTTGAACTTTCTTCTCCATCCTTGGCAAATAAGTCATTTGTGGTTTGAAAATCCTTCCAAGAAGGAGGCTTGGTACTTGGTTTGGAGACATTAGGAGGGAATTTTTGAATGGAAAGATAAGGAGGGTACTTGGAGATTACTATTGTGTTCCTATGGTTGGTTCACACTTTGGCGTCTTACGGGATTCTTGCAACTCTTCCCCCCATTTTAGGAAAACATAGAGTTCTCCTCATGTTTTTGTTTTTCTAATTGATTGTTGTGTGTGTTGTCAAATTATTCTTGTGTATTTTTCACCTTTGTTTCCTTCAATTATGCATTCTTAAGGTTTGTTACTATCTCTCCCATGGGCTTAGAAGGAGGCTGTCGTGTCCTGAATTTTTTTGGAGATGGCATGTGATATGCCATATGGTTGGGAGTTAATCTGAGCCCTTTTCTTCTTGTCTTAAGAAGACTATTCTTGGAGTGATAACTTGATCATTTGGCTTGGAGAATGGAAAAGCAAAGTTGTAAATTTTTCCATGTTGTTCACCATTTTGAGGAGGCTTATCCTCTTATATTTTAAGTGCGATTTACTATGATTTGTCACATTTATAAATTTCATCTTTGATCTTGGGAAGAGTCCTATAAAATCATTATATTGTAACTTCTCGTGAACTTGGAAACTTGTTTCTCATCTTGTGGTAAACTCATTCCTTGAATGTTCTTGTATTGTGTATCCTTGTGTTGTAGAAGACTGAAATTTATTTATATTTTAAAAGGAATGGAATAATGTTGAGTTACAATAAAAATTGTTATTCATATTCCATATGACTGGTTGGTTGTAAGGAACACTTATTCTTTTTTTGTTGTATGTTTTGTAAATGTTGATTAATGGAAGATGTGGATACATTTTTATATTTTGAGAAGAGTATTAATAGACTTAGATTATGGTATTAGAATCTTGTTATATTTATCATGTGTACTAAAATGAATTTTGAAATAAATTTATGAATGATGAGCTTAAAATAAATCTATTATCTGTGTCTTATGTCTAATTCATTTGCATTATGAGTAAAGAATTACATTTACATATATCCATTTTTGTTTATAAATGAAATACCATATCTTGTATGATGTTTGGAATAAAATAAATTTGGTGTTATGTGTTTTTCTAAGCATAGTTTAGTATTAAAAGGCAATAAGATAGTGGAAGTTTTAGTGTTGCCACATTTTTTTATGTTAACACTTGGAGAATAGAACCATAGTTAACTAGCTGAAACTTTATGCTAACTCTCCCTTCTATGCTTTTAGGATATTTAGTGATATAAAAGATTAAAAAATATATGTTTGTAAACATTATATTAGAATAAATATTTGCATCTTAGTGTTCGAGATATTGAAAGGATTCAATGATTTTATTAGTCTTGAAATGATTGCCTCATTCATTATTATATTCATTTGTCATCTTAAAAATAAAATAAGAAAAGAGTTTCATTAAATTTAGTTTGCATCTTATTTATCCCTATTAAATACTTCAAACAGGACTTAAGGATTTTCTCTTTCATCGATTTGCATATTAGACCACACACACACACATATAAACTTCATCTCATATATTTTTATATATATCCTTACTTTAAAAAAAAAAGAAAGAAATGTTTGAAACCTAAATTCATAGGCACCACCCCTAAATGCCAAAACTTTCAAATATAGCTTAAGCATGCACACGCGCACACACACACACACATGCATGTGCATGTGGGTGTGCAAATGCACGTGTGCCTAGATACACACACATAAATAAATAGGTGTATGTTGTAATAGAAAAACAATTATGTCATATTATTGCTAATAGTGTTTTATGTTTTAAACAAAAATAAAATAAAATCAGACTAAGGGGTTGCTTGTATTATTGCATTCCAACCTTTTTCACTATCTTTTCATAGAGGGGTTGTGGGGCATGAAGGTTGGGAAAGATCATTCCCTACCCAACCCACACGTCCTTCTCTCCATACTTCGTAAAACTTCTCCGCACCATGGTCCACGATCTCTAAGCTCTATGTTGCCCCCTTATGCCTATCACCTCTATTCCTTTAACGAAAGTGACCCATTTAGGATCTGTACAAACCGAATGCTTTATAAATTAATTTACATGATTATATATATATATATATCCACACCTAGAAAATATGTGGGTCATCTACAAAAAAATTAGATAAATAATCGAACCAAAAACCTTGGATAATCTAAAACAAACACAAAAAGAGTGTTTTGAAACCCTAGTAGAAGTAAAAAAATAGAAGCATTAAGGAGGATTCCTTATTTCCTTTACATAGGTAAATAAAATTAAAATGGATCTCAAATGTTGAGCTCAAAAATATTCTCCATGGCCTTCCCTTATATATCTCATCTCCTTCCTTGTTAATTAAACCTGTGCGATTGAGAAAGAATAAACAAAAAAGAAAAAAGTTCTAGAAAATTGTCTTAAGGATACTTAGGGCTTTTTGAAAATAAATTGGATCAAGGATTAGATGGACTTAATCCAACAATGGATATAAATCCCTTATACATTTTTAAGTTATGTGATTTAAAATTTATATTGGGGTAAGGGTGAACTAATTTTAAAGGGTACTTTAGAGTATTAGGAAATTTTCTAGGTTTGAACTTAAATATGACTCGTAATATTATTGGCTAATAAATAAACATTTTTTCTTAGGTGTGATACAATCAATTATTTAAAGGGGTGGTTAAATATTAAATCGGATGTTAATAAGTTAATAAAATTAATTAATTAAATATGAAGTAAGTGTGCTCTTTAACCCGACATGAATATAAATGAAAATAAATTAGCATTAATATAGCACCTAAAAAAACTTCACTTTGGTATTTTAGTGGTTTTGGTTGGGTTTGAAAGTGCCAAATATGGGGCACTACATTAACAAACATATTAAAACAAAAGATTAAAATTTGAGATGGCATAAATAATGCTCCTATAGTTATCCACAATTTCTTTGCATTACATAGATAATAGTGATGAAATTAATGTGTGTATACATAATGGATAAACTTTGTAGGAATGATTTTAGTTACCATAATTCACTGCGAAAACTTTGTGTCCATATCCTTTGTATTAGTTTCCCATTAGTCCTGTCATAATGTCTTTCATTTTTTATTTTTTGTTAATGTGGTGCCAAACTTATAAATGGCGAACACTCCTGTCATTGCAACAAGTGTTGCAACTGGTGGAAATGGATCCCAAGTGTGTAAGGAAGTGTGTGCAAAAATTCTAAAATGAGGTATGTGTTGGCAATTTTTACACTCATGCAAAAATGGGAAACTTGAAACTTTGTTACGATGGTTGGCATTGATGAAATTTACCTAACTAGAGGGATGTATTATAGTTCTATTATGTTTTCAGTTGCAACAATTGATTAAATACATCTAATATGCAGCTATGTATGTTGTTAAGGAATGTAACAATGTACATAGACTACCATTCCATGTTCATCTTCGATAAATAAGCACAAAATCCCCAAACAACAAATGTATTGCCTTGATGAATGCAAAAATTGTATCGGAAAACGAGTTGTATTTTACATGCAGCATACTCATTTTAAGTTATAGGTACATTAAAATCTTATTATTTCGCATGTTAAATACATTCAATTATGTGACTGATTTGTTTATTTCATGATACAATCAATATCCATGTCATAAGCTGAAAGAAGAAAGAAGTATACAACTCAAGTAAAAAAATTAAATGTTATTTATTCATGAATAAGTACAATGTTTCCCACACAAGCCGTTGGATGTAACTCATAACTACTAAAGAAATACGTACATGTGCATGAAATTTAAAGTAGAATAGTATAGAAGAAACCCATAATTACCTTGGGCTTTTCTTATAAGTCTTCTTTAGCTTCAACTCCATATTTCACCTAGCTCTCACAACATTCATAGTGTACCTGAAAAATGAAAAGAAAATGCATCAAATTTGAGCTCAAGGTTTGATCTCTACCCATGTAGTATCTAACTACATGAAGATGGATTTCTAAAAGTAGAAGTATAAGGTACATAAGATACAAATACACAATTGATAAGATCAGTATTCTACATTAGCACATATGATTCCCATAATCATTTCGAAAAGAGAGAGAAAAGAAAAAAATATGGAACATAAGACAGGCCAAAAATCCTAATTTTTTCTAACTAGTTTGTCAAAATGTGTAGGTACCATAAGAAAAAAGTAAAATAAGCACTAATTGTTTTATTTGCATATCAAAGGTATTGCATTATGCAAGTTGAATCAAAGAAGTGCATTTATTTCAATTCACACTGAAGGATGAATATATAAAGATATAGTTTTACCAATCCATAAAAGAAATATAAGTTCAATACTGTAAATTCTAACAAATGAAATGCATACAAAAAGTGCAGATAATGATGTTGATCTAGCTTCAAAACTTCAGTATAATAGTAAAATGAATCATACATTAGATTAACTTGGAGAAAAGGAATATTGTACATTACATAAGTCAAGGATGAAGATCTGAGACACCATCAAAAGTATGATATAGAAGAAAAGTATAGTTGGACAAATTCCAGGGGGAACATTTTTTAGAAAAAAGCTGTTAAAAAAATTTCAAGATGAAATAAGTACACTTATGCGATACGAAAAGAAGATTGCAGATATCATACTATCTCCAAATCTGTTTTCTACAAGATAATATCATCATCTCAGTTAATGATTGACATAGAAGGAGTATTTTTAAGGACATAGTAATGAAAATGCACTAAAGAGTTCAACATCAAAGAATACATCCTATGTTGATCAACTACAGTTATATCATATTGGTCAAGATATCAGATTACAAGTTCAAAGTATGATCTAATGTCATATTTTATCAAGTGAGATAGTTTCAAGACTCATAAGTATGAATTCAAGAAAAGTAAGATGAGCTACATGTACTACTTCTTTAAAATACAATTTACAAATGATTCATATAAACTATCACGTTAAGGACATCATTACAAAAGAAGAAAAGAAGAGTGAAATAAGGTCCATCATCCATTACATATTGCAAAGGAATCAAATTGTATTAAAAGTGGTGACATTTCCAGCTTAGAAGCAAAGTTAAATGATCAAAGTATAGTTGCAGGTTTCTAGTCAACCATCCATAAGTAAGTCACACACTGAATGCCAATATCACACTACAGGAAATAAAAAGAATTCAGTCATCGATTTAAAGTATTAAATCCGTAACGACCCACAAATTCACACACACGAACAACACAGTAAAAGACAGGATAATTTTTTTTTGAACTTGCTTGACACGTAGCATGATGCAACATGTCGTCACCAAGGATACAACTAACACTGAGAACAACTTGTTACGGGGATGACCACAAGGTCAGCACGAAACGTTCACACCCAAAAGGACAATACACTTTTTTTTTGACATGACAACATAGAGGTCCATCCACAGAACACACTAACAGTTAGGGCCATCCACAATGAGATATTCTTGAGGATTATTTATTTTAAAAATACATCTTGCAATTCTTAGTTTACGTTTTCAAGGATGCTCAAGGTATGATTCATATAATTCATCTTACCAAGCTAAGTTTATTCTTTTTACACTGAGTAATCATTTTTAATCTTCTCTATTATGACATTCATTTGCTTAATTCGTTTGTTTAGAGAAAGGGGTAATTTAATTTCACAAGGCCATCTATTAACACTTACGCTACTAGAACTTGTTCATGCCCATATGACAACATGGGTTCACGTTCAACAACTTAAGAGAAAATTACGAGGTACCTTGGATAAAGTTAAAGGAAGAAGGTCAATTGAGTTCATCCTTGAGACATCATTAGTTCTTACTGAGGTTTAATTGGAGCTTGAGGTTTTATACGTAATTATTAATTATTTTACTTAGGCTTCACTGGATGATTTTACAAAAGAAAACAATTTACCTTTCAAATGGTTGAGGGATAGATTGCGTGGTTTCGAAACCGATCCCTCCTACTTATTAAATCTTGTTAACTTATATCAACTAACAATTTGTTTCACCTTAGGATCATTCTAAGAATTCACCATACAAAAAGGATAATGTTCGCTAGTGTAGCTAGGGATATCAAGTTATAAAATTTTTACTTCACAAAGGATGGTTTCATTTTGATCACTCATGGAATTATTTGATTTCAAGTAGATCACCTCTACATTTATTTGTTGAATATAAAATTATTATTTGTTTAGCTTCTTAAGGGTTAACCGACCCATTTTACTTTACTTATAAAATATTGTCACCAAGTCTTAGAAAGATTTAACTTAACAATTTATTCCCAAGATCAAAGTTTTACAATACTCATATCAATGTAAAGATTGAATACCATTTCTCACAAGGATAAGTTACCAGTTTACCTACAGAAGGACAAGACAACATCATCACACAATTTCAGAACAACCCAAGGCAAGAGGTCTTCTAAACTCCTTTACAAGCACTATTACAAAAATTTACCTCACATTGGACATTTTTACAAGGAACTTCATAAATTGCACTGATGAAACCTTTACAACTCTTTCCTTTAATCTACTCGCATAATCCATCTGCACAAATACTAGCTAGAATCAGTTCGCGAGAACTGAGCATGTTAAGGCTACACATTGCAACAGTAAGCTAACATTTAACAATATCAAGAAAGGAATGTTCTAAATTCAGAAATGGATTAAAACACAACCCACAACTCCAAGATTAATCACATGAGAGAGAAATCTAAACCATCCAACAAGGAGAAAGTCAAAATACCAGTAAGAACAAAATTACATAAATCAAGGCAAGACCTTATGGGTTAGGAACAAGAAGATCAAGAGGGTTGATATTTCTTCATGTGATCCTATGGTTTACGTGATTGGAATCCAATACTCAATCCATCCATCTAAAGGGGGTCCAAGAGAAGACAAAACATACTAATTATGATCGTAGGCGCGAAACAAAACGACGTTATCCAATTCTCCCAGGGAAAGGCTTCATAGTAATAAGGGTTCGACGCCCTAAAAGAAAACAACTATAGTTTCAGTTTTAACCAAGGAGTTTACCACTACTTCCTTATAGGATTTCTTAAACGTAGCACTAGTTAACAAAACAAATCCACCCTTCCAAACGCATACAAATGAGACACAAAAAGGGCCATTATTCTTCCAACAAACCTTATCCTAATCGTCAACTTCTCTTCATAATGTAATGGAAGGCTAAACCCAAAAGTAGTTAATAATTTTTATATATTTCCGACAATGTCAATAAGTATTTTAAAATAAAGATAAAAATTGATTTCCTTAACAAAGCCACAAAATGGGACTTTTAGTAACCAAGTTGAAGTATAAGATATTCGAGTTCGAAAACAAAGGGATTCGATACACGGTGGGTAATACACCATTGATGCCCCAGAATCAAAGGACCTTACCACGAGTACAAGCACAAAATAAGAACCAACACACATATCCATCAGGAAGGTTACGCAGTGCAGTCAGGCCTAGAAGTTCTATGAGCTCCTTGCCAATGGTATAGAAGATGGAAATTTTACCCGATCCATGTGGGCTTATCAGGGAAAGGTCTAGCAAATATCAAACAGATGAATATAATAGCCACCTATTATATTATCACTGTAATCAGCTGTCATCTAACAGAACAGTTCACGAGTCCAATACCATGGATTCACCTACAACTTTTGTTTCAGTCCAGCTATTAATAGCTTGCTCGTGACCCCTAGTAAAATTTGAAGAGATTTCATTCAATAAAACTTACAATGTTTCCCCCTTACTTTAATCACACAAGAGTTTGAACCAGGAAGAAGGTAAAGTAATTCTCTCAACACGTAGAGGCCAAAATAGATGTCAGGTCATTCATCCTCTAGAACTGGGTACAACAGTCAACCATGTACAGTTCTAAAACAAAACCCTAATGCCATTTTCTAATTAAACAAAAAGTAAGGAATGCCCACAGGCTTAAACAAGTTTTAGAACACAACGTCACTATTAATGTACCATTTAGCAAAACAAGAGAGCCCTAGACAGGAAATACGTATATATTCAACCCAAATAGAGATATGAAGGCTTAACCTTCCATATAGTAAGCCTTCAATTATAATTACCATCACAGAGTTCTTTAAAAGAGAGTCATATAAGCAACGAAACCCTATAATGTTTCCTTCCCTACGAACTAGACTGCATTACTCAAAATTGCAGTAACCCTTTTAGACAAGTATGAAATAGAGTAAGCTATAAGAGAGGAAAGAACATTCCAAGCAAAATCAGTGAAATTGGATCGAGATTTAAAGGGACAACCAACACAATCAAGCAGCGATATAAACAACCACGAAAACATTTGTCTAGGCGCCATTCAAGAGGAAAGAAAATTCATTTCAAGATACTGAAAGAAGGTAGAAAACTATTACAAAGAGTAGATTTAACATGCCTGTTTTAAACGCTAAATCTCATGGCCACGCATGCAGACCCCTTCTCCCCGCAGTCCCAAAATTATTCTCCACCAAATTCACGCTTCTCACCCACTCGGCGTCCCAAATACCACGCAAAAGACACAATAACCATTCCGGTAAATGCATAGACACAGGCAGAAGGAGAAAGTTCATTCTAGAGCAGTTAACCCCAATTTCCAGTATGTAATTCCATGAAACAGCAACAGAAATTTGGAATAATTAACAGGGTTTTGCATGACCTTGCAATATGCTTTTACTCTTGGGTCTAGATTCTAGAACAAGATCGGAAAGTCTTGCGTTCAACTATTCAAACAACTCATGAACTGCTTTCCTATTTAAGGCATTGTCAATTAGTTTTTTTTAAAGCCATTAGGATGCACTATTACATTAGTTTACCCATCAATTTGTGCGCAAAGAAAACATTCCAGAAACTAAAATCAAAGTTGATTCATGCTTACCATTAGAAGTCTCACACATTATAGCTTGCTTCAATTAACATCACTTTTATCCTCCATGCTAAGCAAAATTTCTTTGAAGCATTTTGTCAAACAGTTTGCGCGTAATCTACTCCAACGACGTGAAGCAACACTGTCCAACATTGGAAAGGATATTTGTCAGATGATGAAGTAGTTGCAAGAGCTCTTGATATTAAATACCCGCAGCCTACCTGCCACTCAAGCCCTAATCCTCCTCAAATTGAGCTGATACTATCTCAATAGAAAAACTTGCTCCACATCTGATAATTACAGAGGTTTTAAACTACGTGGAAGCACGGGTGATGTCCTTACCCTCCAGATGTATCGATCACATTCAGATGAGTTGGGTTGAGTTTGGAGGTGCTGATTTTGTTAGGTGTCATCAGATTGCTGAGTGCAACTGCAAAGGCAGCCCCATCTTGTGGACTCAGAGCTCCCTCGCCTCCTCCCGATCTTGTGAACAATGCAGTGCATAAATGAGCATTCAACAGTGACCGTATAAATGCAAGGAGTAATGGGATGATTTGCATACGAGAAGGATTATTAGGCATCGCCATTATTACAGCATTCCAAACGTGCTTCATGAATATTCTGATCTGAAACAGATCCGCCTCCAAGAAACAAAAGGGCTTTCCCCTAGGCTGACTCGGTGCCATAAATACTGGCAGTGTCAAAATGCCTGTACCCGACCTGTAAAGCTGTGTCAACAGCTTGCTTCATCTGATCTATGTTGTCAGCCTTAGCCACAGTACCAAAGCCTATCAGTGGTCTTGCTATTCCTGAATTCAGCTGGGAAACTCTCTCTCGTATCTCCATGCTTCTGCTCTGACCGCAAAAGTGAAAACAACTACCTGAGTTGTATTTCAGGTACAAATTGATTTTGGGCTGTGTAAAACAGTCAACCCCGAATAGATGTTTGCAGTCGATGCTGAACAGATAACAACAAAGTTAGACAACCTGCTTGTTGGAGCGCTCAAAAAGGCTTCTACTACAGCTGTAAGATTTTGCAACAACTGATCACGACTGTGGTCGCGTGCAACCAGAACATCAGGATCAACACCAATGGTTCCTTGGGATCGCCCTGCAGCAGCTGTCGCACTTATCTCTCTCTGGAGGCCACTGATTTTCTGAGATAAGTTTACTTCTCTACCCTGTAGCTGCTGCAAATCGCCAAACACTTCCTCACGGCACTTTCCTAGGAGAATTTCAGTTCTGCGCTCCACTGAAGCTGCCTGTACAGCATGATTTTGAGACCCACACCCACCCTTGCAACGTCAGGGTGACAGACCTTCATTTCACCATTAATGAATCCACTATCCAGAACACGCTATAGCGATTCATCTATTTCAGCATTTGATGGAGTGCAAAACAAGCATCCGTGGTTGGACAGACACGACAGGAGACCACGTGAACAGCAGGTGAAGTCAACATTTTAATCAATGAGCATGTGCGGCCACCATAGGTTCCTTCACATCACACATTAATAGCTTCACCCTCCACGCCAAGAAGGAGATGAAGGCGGCCGAGACAAGGTAGGTTGGGGGCATTACAAAATCTATGAACAAGGATTTCGTTCTCGCATTCAAATCCTAGGTATACCTTTCAATGGAAAATTCATTGAAAAAAATAGGAACATAACTCATCTAAAATGGTGATCACAATGATTTATCTATAGTGTACATAAAGATATTAATTAAAAAGTTTAAAAGAAGTTTCAAGATGTCGAAGTTGTAAAGTAATAAGTGGCATCAACCACATAAATGAGCTTCATGCCATCAAAATTTTCAATTAAAGGTAGACCAAATGTGGTTAAGATTACACAAAAAGCAATGCGGGTAATGTAAAATTTCCAAAGTTTACTGATGAGCATCTATCTTGCACATTTCAAATTATGAACTAAAATTTATAATCAAAAGGATTGAGAAATCAATGGAAGGAAAAAGAAGATGAGAAACAAAGACAAATTTAATTTATCATCAATTTTTAACAATTTTTTTACCAAATTAGGAACCAAGTATTTCAAAACAGAGCTCATTTGGCAATGCGAGAATTTCAAAAGGAGGTGACATATCAATCAATTAAATTTTATTTTTTCTCATGTTTTTGAAAGACAAATCAAGTCCATATCTTCTCAAAACTATCAAGTGATAGTAATACATGGCCATATACATTTACATGAGTTCGACCCAAAAAGGCCGAATGAAAATTTTCAAAAAATTGTGAGATTCAGAGCAATAAATAGGAAAATACAAATCATAGAACTATGAGCTCGATAGTGGCGGTTGAATTTTTAGAAAGAGTAGAGAGACAAGTTCGAATAACTATTTACCGAGCTCATTCTACCAAGACTAGTTGTGGACTGAGTTAAAATAAGAAAATAATTGTCCAAAACCCACTTTGAATAGAACTAAAAAAGGTACTTAGGGTTACATAAATATTTAGTATCGTAAAACTTAAAGCCTTACCTCATGTAATGACAAACTAATATTTAGAGAATGAACCCGGTAGAAACATATGACAAGCTTGGATAAACCAAGATCTTGTTTTCCTTAAAAACTTTAGCAAATTCAATGTCAACTAATGGAAGGAAGAGATCAATTTACCTAATGGAGGAAACAACTACGAGAATAATTAAACGGAGATGTGAAAAAGAGCTACACATACCACTACAAGAAAATGATGTTTGACTCATGAATAAGGACCAAAGTTCAAATGATTAACACATGGCGAGCCATTGTAATTAGGAGACGTTGATTTACAAGTCTAAGTAAGAGGAAAACCAACAATTCAATGCAAAAACCATGGAGAAAAATTATAGATAACCTAGATGAAAGCATAGAAAGTAATCGAATAGTGTAAAAACCTAAATGGTTGCCAAGGTGAACTCAAATGCCAAGAATACCATTCGAAAGTATGAAATGGAGGAATATAAATTACGGGAACTTTAACCTATGTATTGTGGGAAAATATTTAAAACCTTGAATACTAGATCGACAAAGCATGAAGATTAATGACCCAAAACAAGTTTCAAACTATAAATCCTCAAGGGAACACAAGAAATGTGAAGGTAAAAATCAAAATATTAGTACATATCGATGCCAACATTGGCATGAACAAGTAAATTTTATGCTCAAAGAACAATGATGTGCCCTTTTCTTTAGTCAAATGATGTCATGGATCCAAAATGATCATTCTTACATAGCTGAAAATTTCATTTCTTGGCGAAAACCTTATCAAAGATGAAAAGTCATGCACATAGATCCTTAATAAATGGAAATTGAATAGCAGAGATAGGTTCTAGTTTAAGCTTATATTTCATGCTTCAAAGGAAATAACGACCAAATCCTCAAGTAGAGCCATCACTAATGTACCAAGAGATCAAAAGATCATTTTATGACTATAAAATCCTCTCGAGCCAATCAACCCATCGACAGAGCTCATGAAACTACTAAAAATGCACCATATTTTCAGCTTGAAATACAAATTAATGGTGTCCAAGAAATTTTTCTAGGGATTTTCCCGGAAAATGAAAATGTAAATGAATCGAATGATCACGGTCGATCTGTTGTGCTCATCGAGACTAACCACCATGAAACCTAACTCAACCTGAGTTAATGGTTTGATGGCCAAGATGAAATCATGCGAGGATCAAATTACCAACATTCAATCACTACCATCTACCTTGCTTAGCATGGTGAGAAGATCAATGTTTCATAATCAAATCGGTACAAGATCAAAAGGCTAAGGAATAGTCACGTATTCATGTAACCCGCAATCAATAATAAAAAATCAAATGCTTAGAGAATCAATGGTTAAGAGCACCGGAATTACTTTAATAAATGGATAAAGATCAAACACGAATCAATGCAAACTCCATGTTTCCCATAGTCGAATAAAGTAGAAAATATAATAGAGGAGATCACAAAGAAATAATCAACAATGCACAATAAAATCTCCTAACTCAACTACGGTTTGCAAAAATCAACCATAAGTCAAAAATAGTGCACATTCCACAGGATTGTGAAACCCTAACTTGACTGAGTTAATCCATATTCGACTAAAAAGTTACTAAGGGTCAATGCAACATGAGGAGGGGAACATACTTTACACCCCATCATTATTGTTGACTTCAGAATCAAATCCACAAATTATGTGCAATGATAACTATCAAAGGGGGTAAACATTACCTTAGTCTATGCATGAAATAATAATATATATTGACCAATGGTTAGGGTCAAAACCTTAGTCTATCAAAATTATGCCAAAATCAAGGAATGACCAAATCATTGTAACAATGATTATTACCTTTGATTTAGGTTGAGGTCCAAAACATTATGCCATGAAATAATCATATATGTCGACCAAGTGAAAAAGGTGAAAGCTTTATGCAATGATTATTCAAAGGATCCCAATAAACTATATGTGCAATGATGGGCCTAAAGGGGGTCAATAATCCAATGAAGACCAAGTGTGCACATCAAAGGTGGTCCCCACATGGGAATTGAGAACAAATCAAAAGTATTATACTTGCAAGAGAACAAGATTTTGCTTAAGATGGTTGACAAGAGGATTATTTCACCATGGAAATAAATTAAAACAAATCTCAACATCAAATCTTATAGGTGGTCCCCAGCGTTAGATGGAATACATGGGCGAATATTTTGCAAAGTATTGCTAATAAAATAGTTATATTTTCTCACATAGGGAGATTAATTTTTGCATGCACATTAAGGGGGAAAATTAAAGGATGCCTAGAATATCATTAAAAGTGGATCAAGTTGTAATGTCACTTCAAGCACTAGAAGAGAGAGATTGCATGCACATTGGATAATACTTACACAACAAGAAAGGGATATTATTAGCAAAAAATTAATCGTACTTTATTAGAAATAGATCGATCACCTACAGTTTGATTGAAATGTATTTTCGTAACTTAGGCTTTTAATTGCCTCATTGTAATCAACATGCTTATGTTTATCTCTTTTATTATTTACGATAAAAGTATAAAAAATAGGATACATGGGCGAGTACAAATTTTAGTCTACTTTTAGGATGGGTTGGGTGAAAAATATTGCTATAAGAGTGCTGAAGTAAATTTTACCAGCTTTACCCCTTGAATGAGAATCGATTTCTACCTTTCCAATTATTTACACAGTGTGTATATCTCATTAATTATTGTGAATTATCTTATTATGTTGTTACGATTCATTCCCTTAATACACAAAGTGTTTTTGGCTTGATATTATACTAAAAACTATTGGTTTGTGCATCAAAAATTCATTCTCAAATTGATTGTGCATGAAATCAGTCAAATCCATCAACAAGTTTGGTGTATCACCCCATTTTTGATTCATTTTTAGTCATCTTCTTACCCTCAAAACCCCTAAAATTAGTTTAGGATACATAAAAAAAGAAACTAGCCTTGATACCGGAGACTCACCTCAACAATAGGTATACCCACAGACATGAGGTGTTTCCATTGTATCTACAAAAGTGAGAGATCCAAAGAAATCTTATAACCCCTACAGTCATCTCTCAATAGGGTGCACTTTCGAGAGAAAAACTATGGACTTTGAATCCCATCCGTATTTAATAATTTCTAATGAATTTTTAGATTTTGTTCTCAAGTGATATAAAAACCATTGTCTTATTACTTATTTATGTGTTCGTATTCCCTCACAAATGTACCTACAAAAATCAATGAAAAACCATTGGGAGTCCAATGGTATCCTAGTCTCAGGTCTTTCTAACCTCACTAAGGGGTTTTGTCTTTGTTTCTTTTACTAGCCTTCTCATCCTTCAAGCCCTTTTCCTTAAGCTAACATATTGGTACTTAGGTAATACTTAGCTTATACTATCTCTATGGACCAAGGATATTAATCTTAGTAGCAGAGTCTTGATCAAAATCCCTATTTTGATTGAGCTTCTTGGCCTTCCCATTCATCTTTGGTCCTTTCTACAAGAGATTGTGAAACCCATATGCAGGGTTATTTTCCATGAACAAGAGCATTTTTTCTTTTATCGTCCCAATAAGCATGTGTGTGTGTGTGTATTGAAGTGTAACTTGTGTGAGATTTATGGGATCATTTAGATTTAGATCCCCACATATCTCTCAATAGGTGGTTTATTTTAACCTCCCCATCATGTACTTTTGTTGTAAGGCAAAAAACCATCTCATTTAGGAATTTCTACATTTTTATAACTTCAAGCCAATGCAAACATAACCCACCATTTCAAAGTCTAAATCTAACCTTCCTCGGCTGATGGCTTGAATCTGGTTACATATATGAAGACCTCGGGCACAAAACCTTTTGTTGAAGTTTCTTCTCAAATATTATTCCCTTCCACTATCCAGGGATGAGCCAAGAGTGGTTCCACAAAAGCCTTGATTTTCATTCCTTCCAAGCCCTTACAGAGCCAAGTTATTCAATCTGATTGGGATAATGCTGGGAATTTGGCATCAACCTCTCTTACTCGCGAATATCATGTAATCAATCGTGAGAGCATTCACGCCACATTTGGGGAAAATGTGGCCAAGCACCACTACATTCATGTTGAGCATAATGAGTCAAACCAGGTTCTTCTACTGAATAATATTTCCATTCTTGGTTTGGAGGATGGAATTCTTGATGGGCGTGGGAATTAGATATGTCATGGAATGTTCAAGTTGTGATAGATCCCTCACGAAAAATTCTCTATTAGTTTATCTTTCAAGTTAATTAGCGCTTTAGATGTGATTTGTTTAGATGAAATCACAATTTTTGGTTTTTTACTTGAAAAACTCTAACTTGCATTACCCTAGATTTAACACATTTCCACACACATCATATAGAAGGTAGAGGTGGTGCTAGCATTTCCATCATGTAGAATTTTTGGAATTAATCGCTACCTTGGGCCAAGACCCGATAATAATATTGTGTGGGTGATTATGAGTATTAATGATCTTTTTTTGGCATTATTAATATTTATGCCCCTATGACGGTCACTAAAGCATAATATTATAGAAATTGGTAGGTGACAACTTACCCTTTGTTTATTTTTTGGTGTTTGGTTATATTAATATGGTGGAGCACCCAGATGATAAATGCGGTGCCCTTCTTATGCACTAGTGTATTGGAAAATGTGCCGCCTCGTATTATTTTAAAATCAATTGGAGCCTTTCTAATTCTTTTCTCAAATTGTGGTAAGAATTTAAAAACCATGAATGAATAATGGCGAGAGCAACAAGGACAATTGGGATTAGGGATTCCAATATGACTAAGACATTTGCCCATAGGTAAACCTTGGTAAAAATGACACTAATGAATTTGGTTAACTTTGGGCTCAAGAAGAGAGTTTTGAGGTATGGGAAAGGTGGCAAAGGCAAGTGGAATGTTTAACATGTAACCCCACTCGAGCATTAAGCTTATCAATTTCGACATGAGTGGGATCACTAATTGTTAAATGGTCGAGTGTTGTATCAGAGGAAGGTAATTTCCGATTCCACCGTAAATCATGCCAAAGATGGGGAGAAGACCATAAGAGTAGTTTGAATGAATAATGGTGAGAGCAAAAAGGACAATTGGGATTAGGAATTCCAATATGACTAAGACATTTGCCCATAGGTAAACCTTGGTAAAAATGACACTAATGAATTTGGTTAACTTTGGGCTCAAGAAGAGAGTTTTGAGGTATGGGAAAGGTGGCAAAGGCAAGTGGAATGTTTAACATGTAACCCCCACCGAGCATTAAGCTTATCAATTTCGACATGAGTGGGATCACTAATTGTTAAATGGTCAGAGTGTTGTATCAAAGGAAGGAAATTTCCTGATTCCACCGTAAATCATGCCAGCAAGTTGTAGTAGGTTGAAGCCCTAATTTATGGAGCATAACATCCGGTAGGAGCTCTTGATGTTTTCGAATAGGCGTAAGGTCCATATTGGCGATTTAAATTCGGTTTGAGTTGGGGACAAGGAATCTAGTCTTTATGGCTCACTAAATCCTGAATGGTATGAATTACCTTGCAAGAGAGTCTAATTGCTTTGATTCACAGAGTTTCAGCAAGCGAAAGATCACCTTCAATGATGATATAATACAAACAAATGTTCTACCAATTAAAATAAAGTCTTGTGCAAAAGCCCTCACAAATCCACCACATCAAAGGCTTCACCTACTTAAAGGCTTTCCAAATATGTTTGGAAACAAACGTGCTAATAACATTGATAGGAGATGAAGTGATAATAATAGTATGCACCCAAGACTTTTCAAGCACTTCATACTATAAGGGGCTCCAGAGTCAATCAATGGTGCAATAGAATTTTCCATGCCTCGATTTTCGAAAGACAATAGATAGCAAATTTAGCACATAGGGAACCACTCTATTGGTAGACATAAATTATCTACATGCCACCTTGATCACATAGAAGGAATCGGATGTCATAAGTACCTATGTGAAAACCAACGAGATCCAGAACTTTTATGCCATACAAATTCCCAAAGTAGCTTGGCAAGTGGGTAAATGAATCAGGTGACAAGGGAACCAAAATGCAAAGTAATAAACATGAGTAGTGGAAAGGATCTTGGTGCAAATTTGGAATTTACCAGCCAGAGATAAGGGTTTGGAACACCATTTGGTAACTTTATTTTCCACCTTGTTAATGACATAATTGGTTATAGTTGCGAGTCACTATCAAAGGTAAATGGAATGTCTAAAAATATGAAGTTATCCCCATCGATAATCCATTTTCTTTGATAGGCCTTCAACCATTATGGAAGATGCAAACAAATCTCTTCATAGCCCACGATTTTATCCATTTGAATATTGGAACCAGAAGCCAAAGAAAAGTCTCAATACATTTACATATACTACCAAAGCGTTCTCGCTCGATTAAGAAAGATTCGAGAAGGAATCAGCAAAAAAGTGGTCATTGATTAGTTGAGTCACATGATCGAGAAGGAAAATCCCCCGAATGTGACTTTGGGTAGCTTGAAAACAAATTAAATATCCCGGGCCTCAACAACAAGCACAAACAATGTCGACGGAAGGGGACACCCATGTCTAATAGAGTGGAAAATGCCTATGCTATTGACTGGTGACCATTAATGGTAAGACAAGAAGATGAATTTGAAAACAAAGTGCTAATGACCGATTGAAAGAGAACGCCAATGATAAGGGCTTTAAGTATGGAAAGGATGAAAGGAAACTTGATGTGATCGTAATATTTCCCTAAATCATTCTTGAGGAAGAATGGCCTATGTGAAGAAACCCGAGCCCATTCCATGCCTTCCTAGACCACAATAATATTATCCAAGATGTAACGACTTTTGACAAAACTAATATTCTCTGGTCGAATAATTTTAGGGAGAAGATCCATACCGTGGAGAGCCACCGCCATGGCAATAATTTTATAAGAAACATTCAACAGGGTAATCACCCACCAATTAATCATCTATTCAAGGTTTCCTTCTTTGGGAATGAACTTGTTGTTTCCTTGATTGATGTAAGCTCCAAGAGAATGAGGTTATAAAGATTCATTGTAGACCCACAACAGATCAAGTGTCATAAAAACCAGATTACTTTGTAAAACTCACTTGGGAATCCATCTAGTCTAAGAGAATTGTCATCCACAAGACAAAGAATGGCTGCATGAAATTCCTCAAAATTGAGAGGGGTGTCACATCGAGAATGATCTCTGGAAAAACTTTTATTGGGCACCACATCAATACATTTCTATAGAGCAGTAGTATGCTCACTTGAATCCTCCTGAGCTTGAAAACCCAAATGGTAGTGCTTGATAAAAGTGTAAGATATCTATGGGAGCTTGGTAATTCGATGGTGAGAATCATAAATAGATTTTATTTTTGAAAAGCATGCTTAGACCAGAGGAACTTGAAAATTTTTTTAGAGGATTTATCTCCCACCCTAAGACAGTGAATTCTCTACTAGATCTACACACCATGAGCCAAATGGGATTCAATGTGTTTGAGCTTGTGTAAAATAATTGCAGCTTGGAAAATAAGATGAGAAAAAATATGATTAGACTCAAGAAGTAGAGAGATCCTTTTGAATTCTCTATGTAGAGTCAAATCAGCCCACCAATGAACTCGGGCCACTTGTTTATCGAATGGTAGAGGAACCGATGGTGCAATGAATTTCCTCCTCCCACATAAAATCCAGCTTTGGAAGCAAAAGGTGGATGTGGCGCCATGTTAAAAATATTGGTAATGAGTGGGATCACTCCAGGATGAATCTATAGAGAAACATTAAGAAACAATTGATTTGTGGAAACCTTGGGAGGGCCTCACCTACCAAACACAATTAAACGTGATTTGGATGGTGGTTTGAAAAAATAAATTCTGACCAAACCTTGATAATGGAGGATCATTGCATGTCAAAATCAAAATAAGGATGTTTTGAAAGAAGTGCATAGTTAAGGAATTTTAAAACCCAATCATATCCTTCTTGAAGATTGGTCCAAGTGAACCATTCATGGTATTTAAATTCTTACCACAATTTGAGAAAAGAATTAGAAAGGCTCCAATTGATTTTAAAATAATACAAGGCGGCACATTTTCCAATACACTAGTGCATAAGAAGGGCACCGCATTTATCATCCGGGTGCTCCACCATATTAATATAACCAAACACCAAAAAATAAACAAAGGGTAAGTTGTCACCTACCAATTTCTATAATATTATGCTTTAGTGACCGTCATTAGGGGCATAAATATTAATAATGCATAAATTTCCTTCCTTTGATACAACACTCTGACCATTTAACAATTAGTGATCCCACTCATGTCGAAATTGATAAGCTTAATGCTCAGTGGGGGTTACATGTTAAACATTCCACTTGCCTTTGCCACCTTTCCCATACCTCAAAACTCTCTTCTTGAGCCCAAAGTTAACCAAATTCATTAGTGTCATTTTTACCAAGGTTTACCTATGGGCAAATGTCTTAGTCATATTGGCATCCCTAATCCCAATTGTCCTTTTTGCTCTCGCCATTATTCATTCAAACTACTCTTATGGTCTTCTCCCCATGCTCAGTCAATCTAGAGATGGATCCATTCTTTGTTTTAGCCTTATCACCCTGATTTATTCCCTTCATGTCTAACCTTATTTGGTGACTTCATTCCTTGGCCTCATTACATTGATACACTTTGGCATTTTTTTCGAGCTTGTATATTGTTTCATATCTGGAAATCTCGTAATGCTTAAATTTTTAAGCATGCTCAATCTAGTATTTGATTTTCCACTAATGTCAAGGTGATTATTTTGTTTAATATGCACATACAGATTCAAGCTCAAGCCACCAAGTTTTCCCAGGAGTTTATTCATCCGTAGGAGCTTCTTGGTCACTAAGGGAGTGTTCCTGCACTATGAGTTAGGTCCCACCGGATCCTCACCTATTTCCACCTTGGCCTTCTCCACCGTGATGCCCACCACCTACGGGACCACGTCGGAGGAGTTGCTTGCACAACCACCATTCCGCCTCCCCTCGGGGCTTCCCCTCGGCCTCACCCTCCTCTGGACTGGTAGGAGCCCACTTAGTGAGGGAAAGGACTTTCTAGCTCTTTGCGGTGGGTTTCTCCACTTGCTGGCCATGCGACCATTATAGGATATCCTCCCCTTGGTTGGGGAATTCTATTTCCATTATAGATGGATTATCCCAATCACGACGTATGGCAAGAGGATCCTCCTTCGGTGGAGCCTAACAGTGGATCTTTAATCCCTCCTTGGGATGATCCTACCCACCTCTCGGTGTGGCGGCATATGTTTGATGGTGGTGGTTTTATAATTTATTGTCTAGTTACCACATGTGGGCATGATAATGTATCCCTTGTGACATTTTCTACTTTTTTGGTGCCCTTGTGACATTTTGTATGACAGTGTGTTATCTAGTCACCCCTTACTATGTAACTCTATTTTATTTTTATTAATATAAAGGGAAGTTCCAATAGTAAATTTTCTAGGTGTTATATTTAATTTATGTCTATATTCTAAAATAAAACAAAACACACAAGTAAACAAAACCAAACATATGAAAATAATGCTAGTCACTCGGAGACTTTGTTATATTCATTTGCAATGTCTTTTTATAATTGTGTATTGTATACGTATGACATAAGAAAAATTTTAGTGAAAGGATTTTCACTACCCATTTTTAAATTAATATATATTTAGTCGAAGGCTTGTTATTGTACAGACAAGTCCGACGACGACACTATCCTGCCTCACCTACCTGCTTCGATTGCTTCCCGCCTTCAACATCTTCATGTCTCATGCCTCTAACCAACCTGAGACATGTTTTCTTTCTCCATCGCTTCCCTGCTACCAACATGCTCCGATTACGTTGTAGCGTCCTCCCACTGCCAGCAACCTCCTCTGGATTCACCTGCTTGGTGCGCTTGGCATGTTGTAGGGTTGTCTTAACCTTTTTGTGTACTACCATTTAGTGAGGGAGTATCCAAGAATCTAAAATTGAAATTTACAGATGAGCTTCAACGGCTTCTTTTGGTAGGATTGCATCTACAACGTCCTTCTTTCCGTTGATGGGATCAAAATTCTGAGGGCATAGGGAATCCGAATTATTTTCATTTTATAACCCTCATAAGGCTCTTGTTTTCTCAATCTCTACAGACTATAATGGTTTCATCGATCGCATACATTATGGCACTGGGCGCAGGACTGTACAAATAATGTCATTGAAGAAAGGCCAAGTTTTTCACTTCTTGATGTCATTTTCCCAGAAAGAATGTGCTCCTGTGGCAGTGGATCCTCCATAATTCGCAGATAACCAACATTATCCTAGCCGTAAATACTACAGGTTCTATCCGCTATTTTGTATATAATTTTAAATGCTTTTCATCCGTTTTTAACACTATGACCGTTATAGATGCATTATATTTATAAATGAAATGTTATATTTGTTGCGTATTTCTTGAATTGCTCAAGTATTGGTTATCTGGGTTCTTGTCTTTTTGTTTTTTTCCCGCTTACCAGATTGACTGTTTTCTAACGTTGGGACGTCCGATAGGGCTACATTGTTTGTATTTTTATATTCCCATGGACACACATTTTGTAAAGAAAAATTGCAACAATTTGTTTTTAGACAAATATGTTTCTATGCGGAATCCTTAAACCCAAATTTTTCCATTAATAGAGTTGAACTTATTATGCAGTGTGGATGTTTCCAATGGTGTGATGAGCTCAAAATCTCTTCCTCATAACCGTTTAGTAATTCTTCCCTAAGAAACCCTAGCTCTCTCCCATGGATCCCTGACCCAAATTTTATGTCACGCTCATCCTCAGAAAACCACTACTCTTATCCTTAGCCCTCGCGGAGAATTTGGATACTGGCAACGATTTTCATATCCTTCGAATGATGACAAAATTAGTAGGAGCATTGTAGGGAACGATGTCTCATTAAACCTGTACCCTTGTGGAGCAGGTGAAATATGGCTTGAAGTATGTTTCATTGCCCATCAGCAACGTAAGGGTAAGTGGCGGACTAATTTAAACACGTTGATTTTCTTCTTGGCATGCAATCCCTTTTGTTGGGGGGCGGTGGGCGGACGCGGCGGATAGGTGTGTTTCAAACGGTGTACTGATTAATTAAATTCATCTCATTTATCCTCTTATTCACTTCTAAATGATTTTTTCACATCCTAATAGGTCGACGATGTGATAAGGAAAATTGGCATCGATGAATTTATGGGTTTATATTATAATTCCTTTTGTGAGCTTTGCCTGCTTTAAAAATATAATTTCCTTGATATGTGTTAGGGCATTTTCCCTCACCCTACTAGGCCCTTGTCATTGATTTCACTTGGATATTCTAGGCATGTGAAATGATTTAACAACGATTTTGATTCTTACCCTCAAATAATTATTAATATTTGACTATTTTGGTAACCTCTATCATCTTCGATCATATAAATGAATCAAAACAATCACCTTAATTTATTGTTAGAGTAGAGGATTTATCAATTATATTCCTATTCAGAATTCAGCATGCCTTTCTCATGAGGCATATACGTGGGCGTCTAGTTATCTTTAATATATATTTCTTATTGTTTGATTGCATTCTATTACATTCTATTTATTGTATATATAGCCCAAACAAACCAAAACAATCTCTATTATATTTTCTTGTACATTTATTCTAATGCCCCATTTTACGACACTAAAATACCCACATAAAATGGTTAAAAATCTAGGTAATTTTTATTTGAAATGTAATTAAATTATTTTATCTTATTCACCTAATGTTTTCAAGTGAAACTATAACCTTAGTCTATATTAATTTTATTTAACAAAATTATCAACGACCAAAGCAGTTTTATATCTTCCCAAATTATTTAATTCAAACCATTCCAAGCTTACTCTATATTTATTCCCTTCGTAGTAAAAGGGTTACTTTATTTAAAATATTCCCTAAGAATTTAGGTGTACCCTTTTCAAATATAACACTATGTTAATTTCCCATAACTTAAATAAGTCAGTTTATTTTAAAAATTCTCCCTAAGGTCTTCCACTAATATTTATCCACACTAAGTAATAAAATTACCCCATGTAGTACTCACTAATACCAATTTAATTATTTCTCCCCATCCCACTTAAATCCCATAACTAAAAGAAAGGTTTAGGGATTATTCTTGGCCCTTGGATCAATTAAATCCAAGCCATTGATCCTAGGGATCTTAGATATGCCCTAATCCTCCACTAAAGGCTTTCCTTTCTTTTCTTTTCATTTTGTTTGTGTAGGTAGGGTTTGGAACGAGGAGGAAGAAGAATTTAGTGGAAATTCGTGAACGATTGTAGAACTTCATTCGATGGAGAAGAATAATCTATTTCCTTTTTGTTTATGTTGGGGATAATTTTACCCTACTCGGGTTTCCTTTTTTTTTTTTTTTTTTTCTTTACAATTTCCATTACGAAAAACCATAGTCTTAATCTCTGTTGAAATTGTGTGTGTGTGTGTATGTGTGTGTGTGTGTGGATATATAGGGTTTGGGTCATAAAAAATGTAGGGTTTTATGTGCTTATGGTGGGCTGCAGATGGTGGCAAAGAAGCCACAATCAGTTTATTTAGTCGATTATGTGGTACAGTCCCAAACACAATCACACCACATTGTTATTAATTAGTGGCAAAGGGGGTTCCGTTTCCCCCACACCACCCCAAAAATTACCATTTTTTTGTTGTTTAAAACCAATGTCATTCCCAAACATGGAAAAAAAAATTTCTTATATATATCACTGTATATATATATATATATATATATATATATATATATATACTGATTGATTCAATAACTACAATGACGAATTTTCATCAAATATAAAAACTATTTTATATATAAATATACAAGTGAACTGATTCAATAACTACAATGATGAATTTTTATGTTATATATATATATATATATATATATATATATATATATATATATATATAAAGTTTTGTAATACATTGAGAAGTAGTATTTAATGTACCAATATTTATTATAAATCTTGGAATACATATCTATCGAGAAAATTCACATAAAATTTTATGGAGATAATCATGTGTGTGTGTAAGTTCCAAAAGTATAAAAATAAGAAAGGCTCTTTTCTTTAAAAAAACGGATGTTTATATATTCTTTTGTAGGAATAATAGGGAATACATTCACCATATCACATACAATAGATTTAAATATTAATTGTTATATAGAAGCAAACATACAATTTTGTTCCTTTCTTTGCTTCCATTATTCCTACACATATAGAATCCTTCATAATTAAAATTAACTAATAAAAAGAGCTCTTTTCTCTTAATTTTAACAAGCAAAACTACTTGAAAAAAGATAACAAATTTAATTTACTCAACTAGTACTCACTTATTAAAACCTTTACTTCAGTGCAAACTAAAATGTAAACTTCCCATTCCATCATTTAAGTCTTACAAGACTACTCATATATTTTCCTTTTGCAATGTTTGTAAACAAATACATAGGCTGGGATAAAAGTTTCCTTGATGTTGCAAAAGTCAGGATTACCATACACCAATATTTATTCTTAAAGGAAGGATTCAAAACATAATTAACTCGTTCATTTTCCCATGTTTAAACCACATTCACAAAAGTAATAATAGGAAAAAATTAGAACATGATGGAGTAGAATCACAACATGCTCTAAAGCAAGAATAAATAACATTATAACAAGCTTACAAAAATGAGCAACATTCATTACCAAAGAGGATATCTCAACTCAACTCATACAATGTAAAATACAATATTTACCCCAATATATGAACGCTTTACAATATATAATACACCATTTAAAACTCCCAATAAAATCAAAAAGGAAAAGCCTCCCAAAATTTTGGGAACAACATGCCAAGGTCTTAAAATTTCTTTGCCAACATCCAAGAAAAATCCACAAGCTATACACAACCAAATTATCTCCAAAGCACAATAAGAAATGGTTTGGTTTCCTACCAACCTATTGACATCATTACATGCCATCGCCAATGCATGGAGTAAATTCTAGCCTCCCTCTAAGCCCATGGGAGAGAGAGCATTGATTGCTTGGTTTTGCACAAGTGAATAGGGAAGGGAGAACATACATGCAAACACTCTTATCAAATACACAAGAAAAAAGTAAACAACACTCAAAGGAGAAGATACATGCTTTCTTGCAAAATGGAGACGAGTTGTAAGAATCCAATGTAGCAAAGTTGTGAATCCAACCATGAGAAACACTGAGTAGAAATCCAAGAACCCTCCTTATCTCTCGAAAACATAATATCCATCTTCGAACCCATTCACCAAGCCTCCTCCTATGAAGGATTTTCAAACCATGATAATTTCCTTGCCAAGGACGGGGAAAGAATTCCAAACCATATGAAAATATTTTCACTACATCAATCCATATGAGGGGAGGAATATAGCTGACCCTCGTGGATTTCCCATGAAGCCATGTGGTGAGAAGGTTTTCTTCCCTCTTCTGCAACACTCCAAAATCCATCACAAGTGTGATTGATTCATAAAAAGTATAATAAAAGAAATCCACATACACACCCATAATCACACACATAAAAACAAGACAAAAAAACACCATATTCACTTCATGAACAAAATATCTTTTCAATAACAAAAAAAAACATAGTAGAAGAACAAGGATGCCTACCTCAATCAAGCTCTCCAAAATCTGCATGTAATCCAAAATCCAAATTTGCGTGCTCCACATGCACACCCAAAATCTCCAACACCAAAATCCAAGAATGACCAAAGTTTCCAAACCCCTCTCCATGAATGAATATTACAAGAAAACAAATCAATAATTCCCCAATATGAGTGGGTGATATATTTCACCCTTATCTTCTTCCCACACATAGATTCAAGAAATTAAATAAAGAATTAAAAAACTCACAATTTGGAGGACAGCTCTAAATTTCAGAAAATGTGATTAAAACCAAAACCTGTACAACTTTTAATAAACACAAAAATGAACTCATTTACAAGAAATTAATGTGTGAGGGGTCAAATGGAAGGGAAAATCCTATTTGGCCTTGAAATGAGACCCCCTACCGATAGGTAGGATCCAAGGGGTCCTTCTCCATGATCGAGAAGCTCCTAATGAAAAGTGATCACCTAAATTGCCACTTTTAGCTCAAATCCTAGTTTAGGTTAAATGGAAAAAGATTTGAGGTAGTGGGGCCAACCCAAGTGATACTTAGGTGGTATCATGCCTCAAAACACACACTTAATTAACATTAAACATAATTAGCACAAGTACGGGCCACTAGGTCCTAAAATATCTCAAACAAAACTAAATAAATTACAAAGTAATTAAATTTACTAGTAGGGATCACCGATTGTGCCCAATTATGACATCCACAACAAATAAGGCTTCACACAATCGAGACATGGCTAGGACTCGGTGAAATCTGCCACTTGTACAAACCTCGAAGTATAGCCACAAAACCCACATTCTCATGTACCTCGTAATATGCACACTCAATTCAAACATTAAACATATATGTCCATTAAAATATAAAGAATAAACAATATCGATAAATCATTCATGAATAGATTATAGTAACTATACCAAATAGTGTCGAAGGAAATGAATAATGCTAAGCATATAAATCCATACTAATTAGAAATATATTAACCATCGAAATTACACATGGCAACATCAAATTAGCCATTACAACTCCAATGATATCCAAGAATATGAAAAATCCATAGATAAATCCATCACTTGTGAAACGAAGTCAACGATAACATAATATGTTAATATCCATAATCAAAATGTACAAGAGCTAAGAAATAACCACAATACTAACTTGGTGGTATGTAGCTAGATGAAAATAAGTGTCATCAGATGAACCATTATAAAATGTATAGAAATAAAATGATGATTAAGTACATGTCCATCATCAATAGAATTAATGATCCAACAAATGAACTATGGTAGGAAGAGGTGGGCACTACATCCCTTGCCCTAAAATTAGACTTCCTCCTTGAAGTCACTTGAAGAGACAAGGATGTCAAGCCCTCAATGGTGTAGCATCCTCCCATGTATATGTTGTCCCATCATATCTTTCCCATTGCACTCCAACCTGGTCCATGTATCACACTTGAAGGGTTAACCTCTGATTCTTGAGGATGTGCATGGGCTCCAATATCTATTTACCTTCATCATCCACTTGTAATGTCTACCGATCCAATACATGAGAAATATTAAGCACATATCTACATAATAATGAAATATGAAACACATTATGGGCCCATGAAAGGCATGGTGGCAAAGCTAAAAGATCAAAAACTCCACCTATGACCTTCAAGATCTCAAATGGCCCAATAAAACGAGGTGAAATTTTTAAACCCTTTCCATAGGAAATTGGTCTCTTATGTGAGAAAAATCTCAAGAAGACTTTATCACCCACTACAAATTGATGATCAGTCATCTCGATATCTACATATGCCTTTAGAAATGCTCTAGCTTTCTCAATACACTTCCTAATCAAAATAACCTATTGGTCTAAGTCCTAAAGGTAAGTTGGCCCAAGTACCACCGTGTCGTCTAGCCTTCCTAACTCAAGAGTCAAAGATGTCTTACACGGTCGTCTATACAAATCCTGGTAGGGAACCATATCGATAATTGTTGTTACATGCAAACTCAACCAGGTGTAGGTAATTCTCCCACTTATTCTTTTGGTCCATTACATAAATTATCAATAACTCCTTGATTACTTGATTAACCCTCTCTATCTTCCTATCTATCTCGTATGTGATATGCTTTATTGAAATTACTATGCATTTCGAAAGAATATTTAAAAGAAGTCTAGAAATCTAAAGTGTAAATTGTGTCCATGTCATTTATGATGGTCTTGAGAATCCCATGTAATCTAAAAATATACTCCATAAACACTTTGGCAATCACAAGTTCATTATAATATACCTTAGTTGGCAAAAATGTGTGCAAACTTGGTCATTTTATCCACTGTGACCATAATGACATCATGATGATAAGAAGACATAAGAATTATGACACTGAAATCCATGGAGATGATGTCCCATTTACACTGGGAATGTCATGATGATGTAACATTCTTGTGGGATGAGAATTTTCAACCTTGACCCTCTAACACTCAAGGAAATGGCATACACAATTTGCTATATCTAGTGGAATACCTGGCCAATAATATAACTCTCTCAAATATGGATGCATATTCTTCACTCGTTGATGTTCTACATATGGTGCTTGATTAGCCTCCATAAGAATGATGTTGCGAAGATCACCTACTTTAGGCACATAATCGAGCCTCTAAAATTAGAGTAAACTATCTACCTCTAAAATAAACCTTTAATATCTACCATCTAAATAACCTTGTGACTCAAACATCTATGTAGCACCCTCATAAAACATGTCCTCTGGAAGATACTAAAGAATCCTTCCTCAAAGTTCGATTGTAGTGTCGTGGGAAGTAATCACATGTCTTCATCTACTAAGTTCATATGCAATGAAATTTTCATTTCCTTTAATATAGTAGACATCTATGTCATACTCAAATAAGAACTTCATCCAATCGTCAATGATGAGAATTAAGGTTTGGCTCGAGAGAGATATGTTGACTAATGTGATGATATGTCCTCAAAATGAATATACTACAAAAAGGAAATGATGCCAACACACTAGAGCATGAACGATCACTACAAGCTCCAAGTCGTGGGTAGGATATTTAAGCTCATAATCCTTGAGCTTATGCTAATCAATAGAAATAACACAACACTCCTACATACGAAATACTCCAAGACCCTCTATTAAAGCATCGATGAAAACATTAAAATCCTTTGTCATATATGGAACTTCCAAGATAGGTGTCATTTCAATCTCTCGTTAAGAAACTGAAAAACCCGTTCACACTTCTCGAGAATTCAAATTTCTTCCCTTTCCATTGAAGAGAAGTAATAGGGTGTGCAATCCTCTATAAGTATCACATAAACATATGTTAATACCCTACTAATCCCATTAAACTCCTCACCTATATCACTGATGTGGGCGATGGAAAATCTAGAATGGCTCATATCTTCAAGGGATCTACTTGAGATGCCCTCTCCGTAAAATGATGTGACCTAACTACCTAATCTTTGACTAAAAGTAATCTGTACTTTTCTAGCTTCCCAAAAATACTCTATTGTCTCAAAATGTGTAGTACCTATCACAAATGCTCCTTGTTTTCCTCCTTGGAATGATAATATATTAATACATCATCAAGAAACATCAATACAAAGCAGTTGAAAAAGGTCCTGAAAACCCCATTCAGGAGGCTCAAGAAAGATAGCTAGGGCATTGGTCAAGCTGAAAGGTACAATATAGAACTTGTAATGACCATATAAAGTGTAGAAAACTATCTTGGAAATATCTACATCTACAATGTGCAAAAGATGATATCGTTAGTTGAGATCAATTTTGGATAACACTTTGGCTACCCTCATCCGATAAAACAAGTCGACAATCCTTGGAAGTGGATAAAGGTTCTTACTTGTGACCGTATTAAGTTACCTCAAGTCCACACAATGCCCGAGAGCACCTTCCATCTTCTTCACAAAAATAACTCACGTTCCTATAGGGATACACTAGGTTGAATAAGGATCTTCTCCAATAACTCATCTAGCTGAATCTTGACGTCATGAAGATCTAGAGTCATCATCATATAAGGTGCCCTAGAAACTGGAGCTGCTCGTGGTACTAAGTTTATGGTTAAATCTACCTCTCGTGTAGGGTGGCAACCTAGAAGGTTCACCTAGAAATACATCTACAAAATAAGTCAATACTTCATTCTCATCAAGAAATTAATGATTTGAAGTAGTCTTTGATCTATCATTGATCGTAATTGAAAATAACCGATAAACCTTGTATGTTCTCCACTTTATTTTCTTAGCAAAGATCATATGCAAGGAGACATGCCTATGAATCCTAGATATTTTAACTTATATCACAAGGTCATCTTCACACTCAATGATATTCCCTCTATGGTCTACTTTGGCCCGATGAGACTCACAAAGCAATCCATGGCTAAAACTACCTCGTAGATTCCAAATGGTAACACTTGAATGTCCAAGGTAGTGGAGAATATCCCCAAGTCAAGTATAAAACTTTCCACATAGGTATCCACTTTGCTAATTTTTCCCCAAAGGCCAACTCGGCCCGTAAACTATTTAGTTTCCTAACCACCACTAGCCCACAGGTGGTCCACTATAGAAGGTGATATAAATGAATCTAATGCACCTAAATCATAAATAATTGAGACATAAATACCCATGATGGTACCTATCTCAATAACCATGGCATGATGCTCTGCTAGGTATTTATGTACTACTTTTGTGTAGACATGATGAGAGCGTACTACATCTCCCACCTTCCATTTGGAGATAAGATATCTCTATCTATCTATGGTGGTGGGTTTTGTAGACACATATGCACATAAAGGTCGAGAGGACCCATAAATCAAACATCCTACTTCACCTCTCTTAGATGTTTTTGTCTTGTACTTTGATGTACTATCCTGCTTTGCCCAATCCTAGTAGGCTGCTAAGTGAAATTTTGTTGTACCTATTGGGTACCCTATCTCCTATCTTTACCCAAAAAAAAACCTCCTCAATCTCTTCCTTTGTGCATGCTCTAAGTATTTCTAGCCTTCTACGCTACTTACAAGCATGATACTTTTGTAACAAATGTTATGTTTGCTATAGAGGCCTCGATCTCGATTATGGAGGACTAAATCCTCCTCTAGACGGTGGTGCAATACCCCATGACCTCTAATCCTGAAATGATTGCATCTTCTCCTAAAACTTACCCTTGTTTCTTTCTTTGTGCTCCCGGCCCAGTTCTATTCTCCTTAGCTAGGAAGGCCTACTTCAACTCATTCTCAAGTGTCGGAGGATATAACATTCTTACTACCTCAACTATGTCTATATTTAGTCCCCCAATAAACACATTAACTTATAATTTCTCATCCTGAAGATTATCCACTTACAAGAAAAAAATTATGAAATCCACTCTCATATTGTGCTACCGTGCCTAATCCTGTCGTGGATCATGGAACTCATTTATTCTCTTATGAAAAAGTGTCGAAACATGTGATGTGCTCTAAATTTCTCCTCAAATAGCACCCAAGTAAGTGTGTCTCTAGTTAAGTGGATATTTCGTTCCTCATTCATCCACCGGATACTTACTTGTGTCACAAAGGAGGTGTTTAATGAATCTCTCCTTTACATTTCTCTCGTATGAGTGCAATCCAAAGCAACTGTCAAGGTTGAAGAGAAATGACTTGGCCGCAAATCTATCGAGGTGCCACTTTAAGTAGGTAAGTATAAATGAAGGAGATCCCTAATCATGTTGCGTCAGAAGACACTACTAGGTAACACCTATCAACTACTGAAGCGCCTCTAATATCTATAGTCCATGCTTAGGGGCACATGGGTTAGGCTTATGTGATCTATGTCCCAAATTTCTAACAAATTGGACTCTTGTAGGCACCATCCTATGTACGTAAAGAAGAGGGAGGTTATAAGTCTATGTAAGGTAAAGGAAATGATTTAGTTTGTTTTAGTTTATTGACTTAACCTTTATTAAGTAATTTTGAAGTGTCTCCTAGAGCGTCGATGTGAGAACATGTACTCTAATACCAAATGTAGTGCCCCATTTTACGACACTAAAATACCCACATAAAATGGTTTAAAAATAGGTTAATGTTTTTTTGAAATTTAATTAAATTATTTTATCATATTCTCCTAATTTTGTTGCGTGAAGGTCAAAAATTGGTTTGTATTAATTTTATTTTACAAAATTATAAAGGTCCAAAACACTATTGTATCTTACCATATTATTTAATTAAAATCATTCCAAGGTTATTATATATTTATTTCCTTGCTAATAAGGTTATTTTATTTAAAATATTTGCCATGAAATTAATTGTATGCTTTTAAAATACAACACTAGGTTAATTTGCACACAACTTAGATCATGAACTTTATTTCAAAAAATTTCCCTAAGGTCTTCCACTAATATTCATCCACCCCAAGTAATAAACTTACCCCATGTAATACTCACCCATACCAATTTAATTATTTCACCCCATTCCACTCAAATCCCATAACTAAAAGAAATGTGTTGGGATCATTCTTCACCTTTGGATCAATTATATCAAAGTGATTAACCCTAGGCATCTTAGATATTTCCTAATCCTCCACCGAATGCTTTCCTTATTTTTCTTTTCATTCTTTATTTTATTTTTGTTTGTGTAGGTAGGTTTTGAAATGAGGACAAAAGAATGGAGTGGAAAGTCATGGAGGTTTGTGTAACTCAATTTCATGGAGAAGAATAATCTATTTCATTTTTATTTATGTTGAGCATTATTTTACCCTACCCGGGTTTCCTTACTTTCTTGTTATTTATTTACAAATTACATTGCGAAAAAAGAGATTAAATCTTTTTGACATGTTATGTATATACATACATACATACATACACGCGCACAGCAAACACACACACACACACACACACACACAGAGAGATATACATACATAAATACATACATACATACATACATACATACATACATACATATATATATATATATATATATATATATATATATATATATATATATTTCCTTCATATAAATAAGGTTTTTAATACATTTAGAACTATTATTTACTGTACAAATATTTATTATAAATATCCGAATACATATGTATAAGAAAATTCACATAAAAGTTTATGAAGATAACCCCCGTGTGTGTGTGTCTCAAAATATAAGAATAAGAAAGCCTCATTTCTTTAAAAAAAAGTCTTGCTTATATATTCTTTTGTAGTAAAAATAGGGAAGACATTAACCTTATGACATGTAAAAGATTTAAATCTTCATTTTTATATAGAAGAAAAATTATAATTATTTTTCTTTCTTTGCTTCCATTATTCCTACACGTAGAACATCCTTGTTAATTTAATTGAAGTAATAAAAAGAGCTCTTTCCTCCTAATTTTAACGATGAAAACTACTTGAACAAAGAAAAATAATTTAATGTACTCAAATAGTACTAATTTCATCAAACCTTTAATGAAAACTAAAATGTAAACTTTCCATTCCACCATTTTAGTCTTACAATCATACTTTTAGAAGAATGCAAGACTACACATATATTTCTCATTTTCCAATGTTTGTAATCAAATAGTTAGGATGGAAAAAAAAATTCTTTTACCATGCAAAATTCAAGACCATACAACAAGATTTATTCTCAAAGGAAGGATCCAAAACATAATTAACTCATTCATTTTCTCATGTTTACACAACATTCACAAAATTAATAATAGGTAAAACTTACAACATGATGGATTAGAATTACAACATTCTCTATAGCATGAAAAACTAATATTATAACAAGCTTAGAAAAAGGAAAAATATTCCTTCCCAAAGAGAACAACTCAACTAACCCCATACAATGAAAAATACAATATTTTCCCCAAGATATTAAACCTTTACAATGGATATTTCATTATTACAAAGTCCCAATAAAATCCAAGGGGAAAATCCTCCCAAAATTTCTAGAACAACATGCCAAGGTCTTAAAATTTCTTTTCCAACATCCAAGCCAAATCCACAAGCTCTATATGCCAAAATGTTCTCTAAAGCCCAAGACAAAAGGGCATGGTTACCTCCCAACCTATTGGAATCATTACATTTCATCTCGAATACATGAAGGACATGCTAGTCTCCCTCCAAGCGCATAGGAGAGAGAACATACATGCCTAAGTTTTTCAGAAGTGAATAGGGAAGGGAGAACATAAGTCCAAACAATCTTATCACATACAGATGTGAAAATAAAATAACACATAAGGAATAATTTTCATGCTTTCCCCAAAATGGGGAAGAGTGGTAAGAATCCAATGTAACCAAGTGGTGAATCCAACCATATGAAACAAAAAGTAAAACTCCAAGCACCTTCTTCATCTCTTAAAAACATAATATCCCTCCTTATCTCTCCAACCCATTCACCAAGCCTCCTCCTACGAAGGATTTTCAAATAACGATGATTTCCTTCCCAAGGATGGTGAAAGGAGTCCAAACCATATGAAAATATTTTCCTTACATTAAAACATATGAGGGGAGGAATAAATAAGACCATCATGGCTTGCCCATCAATCCATGTAGTGATAGGGGTATTCCTAGATCTTCCCAAACACTCCAAAATCCATCATGAGAATGATGAATGAAGAAAAAATTACAATAAAAATCCAAACACACACCCATAATATAACACATAACAACAACACAAACAAAACACCATATTCGTTTCATGAACACAACATATTTTGCATAAGAAAAAAGTCATAGTAGAAGCACAAGGAGGTCAGCCTCAATAAAACTCTCAAAAATATCTATGTGATAAACAATCCAAAGCTCCTAGCTCCACAATCACACCCAAAATCTCCAACACCAAAATGAAATAATGACCAAAGATCCCCAACCTATCTCCATTACCAAATATTACAGTAAAACTAATAAAAAATTACCCCAATTGAGAGGGTGACATGTGTCATCCTTCTTCTCTCTCCACACAAATATTCCAAAAAAAAATCAAGAATAAAACAATTCTCATTTTGGAGGTAAACTCCAAATTTCCCAAAATGTGATTAAAACCAAAACCTCTACAACTTTTAATAAACACAAAAACCAACTCACTTACAAGAAAGTGATGTGTGAGGGGTGAAATGGGAGGAAAACTCCCATTTGGCCTTGAAAAGAGACCCCCTACCCATAGGTAGGGTCTAAGGGGTTCTTTTCCATGCTTGAAAGCTCCCAAAATGAAAAGTGATCACCTAAATTGCCACTTTTAGCCCAAATACGAGTTTGGGATAAATGACACAAGAGTTGAGGTGTTGGGGACCACCCAAGTGACACTTAGGTGGTCCCATGCCTCAAACAACACATTGAATCAACATTAAAAACAATTACCACAAGTAGGGGCCGTGAGGTCCCTAAAGTTACTAAAAAAACTAAATAAATTATAGAGTAATAGAATTTACAAGTAGGGATCATCCATGGTGCCCAATTACGACATGCAACAACAAATAAGGATTCACATAATAAAACATGAGTATGATGTGGACCAATCGTCTTCTTGTGCAAACCCAAAGTGTAACCCTAAAACCAAAGTGTTCTCATGTACCATGTAATCTACACACTCAATGCAAACATTAAACATACCTTCCCAATAAAATATAACAAATAAAAAATCTCGATAAGTCATCCATGAATATATCACACTATCTATACAAAATAATTTAAAAATGAAATGACTAATGCTAAGCATATACATCCATACTAATTCAAAATATATTAACCATCTAAGTAACACATGGTGACATCCAATTAGTCATTACAATTCCAATGATAACCAAGTTTATGATGAAGCCATAGATAAATACATCTCATATGAAATTAAGTAAACTATAACATAATATGCTAATATCCAAAATTATAACATATACGATCTAACAAATAACAATAATATCGGCTTGGTGGTATGTGCCCAAATCACCACAAGTGTCATTAGATGAACCATAATAAAACATATAGAAATCAAATGATATTAAAGTCTATGTCCATCATCAATAGAAGTAATAAGCTAGTAAAGGAACTATGGTAAGAAATGGTGGGCACTACATTTATGTTTTTTTAATTTTTGTTTCTACTCTCTTGTATTCAAAAAAATTCTTCCACTTTTTGATGTGTTGTTATGTGTTTTGCAAGGAAAAAATTTAAATTTAAAATAGGACCACTACACCCTAGTGTAATTTTTTTAATTGTAAACCTTCCCGGACACCCCTCCGTGTCAATCCAGCCCTATGTTAAGCCTATGCACATCCATTTTGTGTCCATGTATATGGTCCCACCTTCTTCCATCTGTTGAAAAGAGGAAAACAAGTTCAAAGGATTTTTAGAAACACTATCTTTCAAGGAAAATCTTGCAACATGATTACGAATGGATATTTTTAGCATTTATAAGGCTCGTGCATGTTCTTTGGAGTGGATTTGCAGTCATAACCTCATCGGGAAGATGTATTCATGATCCTAATTTTTCAATTAATTTACAAATATTTTTTAAATATGTGGAGGTTTAGGAGCAAGTTAAGAATTAGAGGGTTTTGAGGCCAAAGGAGCTTACAATTTGAAAAATCACACGAGCTTCGGAGATGATTCCAAGATATTCATAATGAGTTGGCAGGTAAAAAAAAATAAACAAAAATATTATTTAAGGCCCTACATGATTAGAATCTCATATTTTTCACAACATCCAAGCATTTCTTTCCATATGTCATTCTTCACGGACACACGCGGAGGTCCCAATAAAAATGATAATTTTTAGGAGGTTGAAAGATGAATCAAACTTATATTCCCATCCCATCCTTCTAGAAATGTTTTTGTAGTCAAAATAAATATACAAAAGTGCCCAAAACTCATCTGGGATCTCCGACAATATCATTTTCAAGCTCCTCTCGAAGGTATAGGCTAGATACTTAGTGAAACATTTCAGTACGATGTGTCACCATGAGGATAATGTGAACTTTTGGTGTCCCTCTATCCCTTTCCAAGGGGACAAGGGGGAAACAAATTCACACCCACCTTAACCCTCGTAGGCTCCAATAAGAATATGTTGTCAAATTTCTAGCCCCACTCCAACTCACGCATGCTCAAAACTTTTCATCACTAGGATAATGTGCAATTTTGGTGTCCCTCTATTCTGTTCCAGTGGAAAAGTGTGGAATTAAAACATCCCACACATCATTATCCCATGAGGTTTCTCACATGAATGAAAATTCACTCTCGAGTGCTCAAACTAATCTTTTCCGCAAACTCATCATCCTATCCATTTCTCGTCATATGTCACCGTGGGGATAAGTCAAAATTTTTGTGTCCCTTTGTCCCATTCCAAGTGGAAAAGTGGGGAAAAAATATGTTCCCCCCTTCTTGTCTCTATCTCATGCCTATAAAACCTAGAGTTATTCATATTTTGATTCCCCCGATATTTCTTTGTTTCTACCTCGGAACTCGGTGTAAATTTTTAAGACTCACCCATCTCCATTTTTATCCTTGCATTCACTCCTTTATTTCCCCATGATCATGCTAGATTAAATTTCATCAAAAATTACAAATTTTAAAGGATCTGGGCACATTTTTTGTTAAATTGACTCCATATCCCATGAAGAGAGGATATTCATAACTTACACATCAGTGTATGGATTGACGTGGGATTTTTTGCATTCTTTTCCATTTATAGACACCTTAAAAAATCAACTGGTAAAATTGACATGCATTTTTCATATTTTTTACCGTGGAAAAATCATCACTTCATGCCCTCATTTTATAAAATTTTATTTTCCGTTATCCCAAAGATCACTTTAAGCTAAATTTTTATATGTGAGATAAAGAGGAAATTCCCATCTCAAAAATGTGTTGATTTCGTCAAAATCCGAGGTCGAGAAAGCCAATTTCAAGACATTGAAATTCTCTACATCGATAACTACTATATATAGCTAATTCTCACAAAGGCCAAAATATTTAAAGGGAGTGTGTATGAGGAACATCTAGAGGAATGAGAAAAGTGATCGAAGGTGAAACAGGTTGAATAGAGTGAAACAACTCGGTTTACTAAAAATAGTGAACTTCCATTCCGAGGTAGAGAAGGTACCAAAGTGTCGGCCAAGAAGTTAAAATTTGTTGGACTCAAACCAGTGTCATCTCTCTCTTTTGCATACTTAGCTATGAGGGAAAGTGAAGTCACTCACATGGACATCAAATATCTTTGAGGACTAAGAGAACTGAATGAGGAAAAGGTTTTCGAAGCATGTTATATGTAGCACGTGGTTACCCAGTATCAGTGAAAAGTATCAAATTGGTGGTGGCATGTTCTCACCATTATGAACCAGAAACTTGAACCATCTAAGTGGATGATGGCTCAGCTATTGCAGTAGTTTCTCCCTATGTCATCTCTCATTCGATGCAGATATGAAATTGTAATAATATGGATATCGTCTTAAAAGATATTACGAAAAAGAGTATGCCAAAATAGACTCCTATCTTTAGGTCCTTGTACTTGGCTTTTGGTTTTAAAAAGTAAGAAAATATTTACGAGTGTAAAAGTCTATCCCGTGAAGTGAATTTCATGAAGGGTATTCAGATCTGATCATCCTTCTCAATTGGGTGATGGGAGAATAAACCATTAAATATTTTCAAGACAGAATGAATATATTCATGTTCATGATCATGTAAGATAAGAAGATAATTAATTGGGGATATATCGTTAGTGAAAATCTACATCATTAGTTGCTCTAGGTACGGATCACAAATCATTTCGGTGTGATTTCATATTTGGTGCATGTTGTGGTAATCTCTACACCATTCAAAGGGTTGTAACTTTCCTAGAGCATCTACACAAAGGCACCAACATTCAAAAGGTAAACTTAGTTCATATTAAAAGAGATCAATAAGCATTTCTCAAGGATGAGCGATTTGTTCATCATGTTTTTCATCAAAACACTTGAAGGGGAATATTCGCTCAAGGTTTTCGTCACAAGCGACGTCTTCAATAAAGAAGTACGAGACCATATTTCACTCAATTTTTGACTCTCACCTACATCCAAGTTTCTGGTTATGATATTATTAGTGCCAAATCACAAGGCACCACGAAATGAGTTCTACGGGCATAATTTTCTAAGGCAAGGTCATTTGGTGTGATTGCATAACGTTGAACTTTCCCCAAGATGTGGGACCTTGTAAAAGTGGGAAAGATCTCTAGATTAAAGGTTGGTTCCTATTCCTCTGTTTAGGTGCATGCATAGAAACTTGCGAGAGGGTTTGTTTTTGAACCTAAACTATACTTTACTAAGGATACAAAGATAGAATAATTACAGAAATTAAAACAAAGCTACACTACGAGGTGATGCACCAAAGGAATGATGGACACTTGTTTTGCTAATAGACACAAACCAATCAAATGCATACAATAACTAAACATAGATAACCATATTTATAATGGAATATCAGATGAAAGTGAAAGGGACAAGAGAGGATCTAAAATTGATCACATATGTGTTTTATTGCTCTGCAGATTGATACAATGCATTACAAAGAGGCCAAAAGGTAGAAACATATTATAGTTTAGTAGAAGGTCTGAAACCCCATGATTTTCTTTGTCAAAAGAAAAGGGAGACTGCAAAACAAAGAATATCCAACCCTTTACAATGAGTCCAATGTCTATATTTATAGAAACCATATAGACGAGAGAAAAAGAGAGAAAGTAGGGAAAAACTATTTCGACCTCAACCACCACTATTTAATGACTCTAATGAAATCTACCCCAAAATCTACCTTTACTTCATTAATCACTAGTTTGGTACCTTGAAAAAGGAGGAAACGGAGGAGAAAATCGAATCCAATCTAGTAGTTGGAAGAAATAGATCCTGCATTGAAAGCCATAAGTCATTTCTCCATTTTTCTCCCACCTAACCTCCCAAAATTAAAGTTTCAAACCTCCATGGCATAGGCGAGGTCGATATTTTTCCAACGGTGTCAGATTTGCAATATTTCGAGCCCTGACTCGAAAGATACGACCCTTTAAAGTTCACATCGGGTCCGTACAAATGAGCTGGAAAACTAGTTTGAAAAACGGGCCCCTTCTTTAATATGGGACATGTGGCATCCAGATTAGGTCAAAATCAGGTTTTTGGGCTTTTCTTGGACACATGGCACCCTTTGGTTGGGCTGGGAGGTGTTCTCTAATCTTTTCCTTTGTGCCCTTTTTGTCAAAAGGAAATTTTTCATCTTTTCCTTTGACTCCCTTGCTTTTGTTTGACTCGAGCTCAAAAGCTAACTTTTTCCTCTTGGTGAGTCACGGCCTATTTTGTAACATTTACAAATTATAGGGTAAAGGGGTAAAAACTAACTTTTCCTTGATAGCCCACTTTAGATTAGGACACACGGTATTCGGCACTTGTTTAAAACCTTTATCTATTTAATCCTTGAATTAGTGTCGTTTGGACACTTGGCACTTTCTCTACCGGTCTAGGATATGTATTGACAATTCAACCGACTTTGTCCCTTTACGAGATTGGACACGTGGATGCACCACACTTGTTTGAAAGGTTGACTCAAAGCTTTCCTTTGGAGGAGCGTCAAGTTGACACTTGTTAGCTTCCATAGGTTTGTGTAATTTTCAATGGTTCCTCTTATCTTCTTGGACTCTGGGCTACATGGTGAGCTCGTGCTCATTTGGTTTTCCACCTTTTGGAAAAACTATTGGAAATGCATCAGGATGACAATTGGCACTCTCCACTTGCATCTTCATACTTAGCCAATTTTAAGGCCCGCCCTGTCTACCTTTGAATTTATTTGAACATTTTGACTTTGTCTCTATTCCACCCTAGGACGTGTGGAGATGCAATGCTTGTCTCAGCCTCTCTTTTTGGATTCATCTTTAGAAAAGTGTCATTTTTACACGTGGCTCTCTCTCTTGGCTCCTCCATACTTAGCTGATTTTGAACCTTTTCCCAAACAATTTTGAGCCTGAAAACTTTGAGTCCTTTCAATTTTTTCCCTTTCTTTCTCCCCGGCCTCTTTGCAACATTGCACCTTCCTTTCGACCCCTGAAATTTCATCGTTAAGTCTACCTATAGCTTGCAAAAATATTTTTAAGCCATGAGATAGCTTGACAAGGTCATTTTCTCCCACATAGGGTTGTTTCTTCTCTCTCAACCCCTGCCACTCCATTTCGATTCTTTTAGCTACCTGTGAGTAGGATCTGAATGTGATTTCTCGAGTTCTTTTTCTACGTGGTCATGACGGATCCAATATTCTTCCCGGGGTGAAATATGGATAACAATTTGGCGACTCACGGGGTATCTACCTTCTAGATGAATGATCAATGGCCCTTTTTTACATCCTTTGGACATGGAGTTGAGAATGTTGATCGTCATGTTGATTCTACCTCTGATTCATGAGCCCAATGTTGGTGCACTCTTAATTTTATAAGAAGTTTTGAAACATAGGTTTTATAGAGAGTAAAAATTTATTTTGACCTAGGGTTTGTATTATTTTCTAAATGGACTAAACAAGAGCAACAAAACAACACCATAACTATATCCAAATTTAAATCATACATGCTCTAAATGGATTATGTAGAGCGTGCAAAGCACTTAGGAGAAAATTTACCTAGACTACATCAAGAAAATGTGCACAAGCACTTAGAGGAAAAGAAACTAAGATAATATGTATAAGGTGAGAAACTTCCTTCTAGTAGTAGTGTTTAAGATGGATTCCATACACTAGAATCTGCAACTCCTTACCATCCAATGTAAACAATTGGAAAGAATTGCTATTTTTACATTTTATGACCATATAAGGGCCACTCCAAATGGCATCGAATTTGGAATGTCTCCCTGGTTTTGCTCAATTTGTATCCCATTTCAACACCAGTCTCCTTCATGGAAAGTCCTTATTCTATCCTTCTTGTCAAAAATCTTTTAATTGAGGCCTGATCCTTCTCCATTTTTTTGCAGTGCGTGCTCTCTGGATTCTTCAAACTCCATCAGTTCTGCATATTTCACCTCCATTAGTTCAAAATTAGACATATCCAGTTGTATCATGAGTTCCAATGTTGGCAAATCTAGTTATATAGGAAACACTTCCTCTTTCCCATAGATAAGATTGAATGGGAACTGCTTATGGATATTATGGGTGTTGTCCTATCAGCCCATAAGGCTAATTTGAGCTTTGTGTGCCAGGTCCTTTGGTTTTCATCAAGATTTATTTTGGTGATCTTCAACAAGTTCTTGTTTGTGGACTCATCTCTACCATTACCTTTAGGGTAATAGTTTGATGAAGTTCTTAGGTAAATCCCATTCTTGACAGCCCACTATGTGACCTTGGAACCTATGAATATCAATGGATTATCGATATAATGGTAGTTGGCACTCCAAACCTAGTCACTAACCCTTCATAGAAATATAGTATACTAGATTCATTAGCTTCCTTAAGTGCCACTACCTCAGTCCACTTGGTGAAATAATTAGTTGCTGTCAAAATCCATTTGTGGCCTTGGCTTGAATTTGGATTGATGAATCCAATGAAGTCCAATCCCCATTGCATGAAAGGTTGATCAACTGAAATTGGGTGCAATGGAATTGCTGCTAGCTTTTCTTTTCCCTTGAAGAATGCACAATTCTTGCACTTTTTGATCCATGCATAGCAGTCACCAAACACTCTGGGCCAATAATATCCTACCTTCATGATTTTTAGTGTTGTCACCCTTGGAGAAAAATGACCTCCAGCTGCCCCAACATGGAATTCTTGTAACACTCTTTCAACTTGATCTTGTCCCAATGCATCTTAGCAGAACACCATTGATGTCCCTTTTAAACAAGACACCATCAATGAAAACATATGGGATGGCCTGGAGTCTAAAATGCCTTCTTTTTGCTTTACTCATCTAATAAGGACATAGGCGGTTTGAAGGAAGTGCACCATGTCTTGAGTCCAACAAGGAGCAGGTACATCAACATCTTCTTCTTCTTGACTATTCTGTAGAACAAAAACAACCTCTTTTTCATTGTTTGCTTCTTCTTGCTGACCTAAGGCTAGTTGTTCACACAACCCTTTACCACGGACCAGCTTAGTGACCTTGATTTCAATGTCATACTCCATGACACGAGTGATCCATCCTACTCTTTTTCATTCAAATCCTTACTAAGAAGGAAATCTTTAATTCCTGCATGAGAGACTAGCAATTAGATCTTATTGTTCGAAACTAGATGCTTGAAATTTTTAGCCCTCTCACTTTACCAAAACTTACCTTTCAATGAAGGAATATCTCACTTCATAGTCTTCCATATCCTAACTAAAGAAATCAATTGGTTGTTCTGTGCCTTCTTTGTTCTATTGAACTAAGATTGCAGACATCATGTCACTTCCACCAAAGGCATACAATATGAAGTCTTTGGAGAAATATGGATTCACAAGAGTTGGGGCTTGTGATATAGCTTCTTTGATAGCTTCAAAGCTTTCCTTCCTTCAGCTATCCATCTAAATGCTAAGATAATCTATAAGATCAATGTTATTGGATTAACAAGGGCAACAAAGCTTGGTACAAACCTTCGAACAAAGTTGATCTTCCCTAAGAAGCTTTGAAGAGCTTTCTTGTGACTTGGCAATGGAAATTCTCTTATAGCTTCAAATCTCTCTGGGTCAATTGACAAACCCTCCTTAGACACAATATGGCCTAAAAGCCTACCCTCAGGGGCTAAGAATATGAATTTTTAGGGTTCAATGATACCCCAAATATCCTACATCTTTGAAACATTTTCGTTAGGTGAAAAGGGTGGTTTGTTGCATTCTTGGAAAAAAAGTAATGTCATCCAAATAGATTAGCACTATTTTTTTGATTAGCCATTTGAATTCCATATCCATGGCCCTTTGAAAAGTGGCACCAACATTAGACAATCCACATGGCATTTTTTTGTATGCATAGGTGCCCCATTTGGTGGTGAAATTATTTTTAAACTGATCATCTTCTGTCATCATGATTTGGTTGTATCCTAAGTAGCCATCTAAAAGATAGAATCTCTCTGACCTAGACACTACTTGCAAGATCTACTCCATTGAAGGGAGTGGGTAAGGATCGTTGAGAGAAGCTCTTTTTAAATCTTAAAATTCTACACATAATCTAATCTCAACAATATTTTTTCTTTGGGACCGATTAGCAACCCAACTTGAATATTTGATTGGAAATATTATACTTGCCTCTATCATCCATTTCAGCTCCTTCTTCATCAAAGGCTAAATGTGTGGATTGACTGGTCTCTACTTTTTCCTGATGGGCTTGATAACTCGATCTAGTTTAATTATGTGTTGTGCTAGATTTCGATTGAACCCTCTTAGGTATTCATAACTCCAAACAAATACATCTGGAAATTCTTGGCAAAGATTTGTATGAATTCATACCTTTCTTGCTCGGTAGCCACTTTTCCAATTTGAAGTGTTTTACCTTATCCAACTGGGATTGATTTTGAATCTTCTCCTCTGATCTGTATGTTAGCCTTCTCCCTTCAAAACTGATCATTTGAATTGAAGATGGACTCCAATGTCACTAAGCCTTTGGGAAGCTTGTTTGTGTGCATCTGTACTATTTCATTCCCATATTTCTGCTCTAATCTGTTTTGACTTCAAGTTGAGAATTCAGCCTCTTCTTACAAAAAATTAATGATCTATTCATCATTCTCAAACACTTTCCAGCATGTGTTGTTGTCTACTACTGCTGGTCTCACAACCACATGGATATGTGGTTGTAATTTGTCTCTCTTGATGTTGTGCACCACATCAAATACTACCCTAACTATTGTAAGTTTATCAACAGCCTCGTTCTTCTTCTTGGGAATGGACATAATGTTGAAGGCTTTGAAATCCTCCATTAGATCACATACCCTACTCTTGTAGTTCCTAATAGGTCATTCTTGACATCATTAAGTCCTCTGATTTTATTGGAAACCAATTCACTATCACCAAACACTTTCAAGTTCTTGATTCCTAGCGTCCTTTCCCAATGAAGACCATGGTCTAAATCCTCATATTTAGTAGTGTTATTTGAACAAGAAAAATGAAATCTTAAGGCTAAGTAACATTTCATACCTTTGGGAGATACATTCATAGCTCTTCCTCCAGCACCTTGTCTACTCCTTGAGCCATCAAAGAATAATTTCCATACCTCGTTGTAATCCTTATATTCTAGCTTAATTAGGGTAGGAAAAGGATGATCTTCTTCATGTAGATAGTAGACACCTAGCTCAGATTCTTACATCTCATTATAAGGGTCAAAATCATTTATTTTGTTGGCCCATTCATCCAGAGTAAAGCTTGGGATACTTCCCACCTTGATATCTACTTCACAAGTATTTAGGAGGTCTTCTTTATCAAAAGTTGAGCAATTGGCATTGATTGGGCTAGGCACATAAGATTCAATATGGTAATCAGCAATGGGCTCAGATCTGATTGTGGAATTCACCCCATACCTTGTTCTAAAGAGCATATGTGACCAATCAACAGACAAATAACCTCCAATTTTGGCACTGAAGTCCCTGGACAAACACAAAGCAAAATGTGGTGGCAAGTCTATGACTGACATGTTCTGCAATACAATCACATTAGGGCAGGCATGCAAGGGGGTAGGATTCAAATCTTTGATGATTCCAACAATTGTCACTATTGTCCCATCTAATTGTACTACTCCCTTAGAGATGACTTCATATCGGAGACCTAGTTGATTAGCTATTTTCTTGGGATTTACTAAACTACTTTCTCTAGAATCAATCATGCAATTGTGCACTAGCTTGTCTCCAATAATCAATAAAACATAGAAAGGGGGAGGTCTTAGGTTCTTACCTAGTTTTTCCCCATGGTTCCTCCTAGATTGAGATGAATTGATAAGAACCCTCTCTTGTTGATTAGGGGGCTGATTTGAACTTGACCAATTTTGTATGGTAGTCTGCAATAGATCCTTCTACCCTAGAATGGCTAGTGATTCCCATAGTGAAATATTTACACTTTTCCTCTTCATTTGCTCAATGATATTGAATGAGTTATATTTTTTTACCCCTTCCCTGACACATTCTTTTCTTGCATATGGGTTGATACAACTGACTAGTACTGAGTGGATTTTGAAGGTAGCTGGTTTTGGTTGGCTCAATATGTTGGGAATTGAACTTGAAATAATAGAACCTTGTGGAGTGAAGGAAGGTTGAGGGTTACCTGAGTTCAGTGATTGACCTTCTCCATTATTTCTCCTTTTAGACCGTGTATTGGAAACCACACTTTGAGAATGGAACTGGTTCATCCACGAAGTCCCCAACTCTCTAATTGACAAGCATAGTCTCACCTGGAGATGTTTCTTGTTGAGCTCCTTGTTGATTACCTCCTTCCTAGCTAGGTTCTCATGACACCATACTGGTTTGCACCATCAAGGCCTGATTTAGTGCTCCATTGAAGCACATCGATTGATTATGTGGCTGACTACATGGGAAACACCATTCATACTCTTGTGCCATGTTATTATGTGCTAGAACCAATGCCCTTGATGTTGAGGCTATATTTGGATCATAAGACCTGAAAGGTCTAGTAGCTTGAGGTTGTCCTTGGTTTTGACTCTGATTTATAGTCTGAGATGGTGGTCTATTTTGCTGATATTGAGGTCTATCCTGATACTGAGTCTGAGGCTGATATGGCCTAGAGCTCGGGCTTGTTGTCTTTTGATGGTCACCAACTCATTCCCTAGGTTCTAAAGTTTTTTCATGACTTCTTGAAGTTATTTTGAGGTGTTAGATGATGAGGTGGAGGCTTCAGCTGAGATTTGACTCCTGGGAGTAGGTACAAGGGCTAATGTGGGCATTTGGCTAGTATTTGGGTTTCCTAACTCGGGGTATAGAGGCATGGATGGCCTAGGAGCTATTTTTCCAACTTGAATCAAATGGTTCTCAGCCCCTATGGAAAGGCTATAGGCTACAGGTAAGGTTGTACCCCTATTGACTAAGTCATCGAAGAAATATCATAATTTAAAGCCCTAAGAAAGTATAAGAAGGCACCTTCGTTAGTGGGCTTTATTGCTGTTGGAATCCTATCCCAGGTCCACTGAAATATGAGGTTAAAGTTTGTTAGTTGCTCGTTCGGGGCTCTCTTGATTGTTGTTAGTTGCTCTAGCAAAGATAAGTTATCACCTTTCTCTCCAAACTGGTTGTGGAGAGTTGTGCACAACTGGTTCCAATTTTGGATAGAGCCTACCTCAAGGCTTTTGAACCATTGTGAAGCTTTCCCTTTGAGTGAAGAGGTGAGCAACTTGATTGTAATGTCCATCTCATGGATTTCATGGATTGTATAGACATTTACAATATCTTGGACATGATCACTAGGAGAAGTCTGGTTTTCCCAGTGAAATATGGGATGCTCTTTAATGTTGCAATCGGGACCAGATTTTGTGCATTCAGGGCGAGTGGACTACTACCAGTGAAGTTGACATATGGATTTGGTTGTGCCATTTTGATTGGCTCAAGAACCCTCGTAGACTTGAAGAAAGGCCTTACAGGTGGAGGTGTTGATATAGCTCTGATTGGTGGGGATGGAGACCTCGAGGTTCTTCTTCTTTCCCTCCCTCTATCTGGGGACAAGTCTAGATAGACAAATAATCTCTCTTCTCTGGTTCTTGAACATGTTTATATTCTTCTCATGAACTTGCTTGGACTACTGAAACCAGTGGACTTGTTTCCTTGAGTCACCAGATGTATAATTTTAAGACTTCTTAAAAGCTAGAATCACAACAAGTGCACATCAATTCTTAATGTAATAAGATGGAGACTTCTCTATATTGTTGGGTGTGCAAAAACTATTAGTGTGAAATCACAACACCCCCAAATGACTTCTACATTCTTGATTTTCTAAGGCATGGTCATTTGGTGTGATTACATAACATTGAACTTTCCCAAGATGTGAAACCTTGCAAAAGTGGAAAAGATCTCTGACTAAATGGTTGGTTCTTATTCCTCTGTTTATGTGCATGCGGAAAAACTTGCAAAGCATTTGTTCTTGAACCTAAACTAAACTTTACAAAGGAGACAATGATAGAAGATTTACAGAAATTAAAACAAAGCTACACTACGAGGTGATGCACCAAAGGCATGATGGAAACTTGTTTTTCCAATAGACACAAACCAATCAAATGCATATGATAACTAAACACAAATCACCAGATTTATAATTGAAGATCAGATGAAATGGAAAGGGACAAGAGAGGATCTAAAATTTATCACATATGTGTTTTATTGCTCTGTGATTGATACAATGCATTGCAAAGAGGCCAAAAGGTAGAAACGTATTATAGTTTAGTGGAAGGTTTGAAACCCCACAAGTTTCTTTGTGAGATGAAAAGGGAACCTAAAGAACAAAGAATATTCAACCCCTTACAATGAGTCCCATGTCTATATTTATAGATTTGATACAGATGGGAGAAAGAGAGAGAAGCAGGAAAAAACCAGCTTCGAGCTCAACCACCACTATTTAATGATGCCAATGAAATCTACCCCAAAATCTACCTTTACTTCATCAATCACTAGTTTGGCACCTTGAAAAGGAGGAAACAATGTAGTAGATCGAATCCATCTAGTAGTTGGAAGAAAGAGATCTTGCATTGAAATCCCAAAGTTGAGATCTTTCCTCCTTGGCAATGGTGTTAGATTTACAATATTTCAATCCTCGAGTCGAATGTTACGCCCTTCAAAGTTTACATTGGGTCTATACAAATGGGTGGGAAAAAGTTTTTTTGAAAAAGGGCCCTTTCTTTAATATGGGACACGTGGCAATCAGATTAGGTCAAAATCATGATTATGGGCTCGAATTTATCTTTTCCTTTTTCACAAAAATCACAAAATCAAGAAAATCCTACTGGGCCCGGCTGCTCTGATTTGACACATGGAACCCTTTTTTTTGCTAGGGAGGTGTGCTCCAATATTTTCCTTTGTGCCCTTTTTTGTCAAAAGGAAAATTTTCACCTTTTCCTCCAACTCACCGCTTTGTTTTGACTCGGCTCAAACACTAACTTTTTCCTTTCGGTGGAGTCATGGGCTATTTTTCAACTTATAAACCTTTCGGGGTAAAGGGGTGAAAACTAATTTTTTCACCGATGACCCACTTTAGATTAGGACACGTGGAAGTCTGGTGCTTGTTTAAAACCTTTATCTATTTAATCCTTGAATCAAAGCATCATTTGGAAAATTGGTATCCTCTGCTGGCACAGGCTATGCGTTGACAATTAAACTAACTCTACCCCTTTCTGAGAATGGACACATGGATGCACCATGATTGTTTGAAAGGACAACTCAAAGCTTGCCTTTGGAGGAGAGTTGAGTTGACACTTGCCAGCTTCTGCAGGTTTGTGGACTTTTCAATTATTCCTCTTATCTTTTTGGACTCTAGGCTACGTGGCGAGCTCACACTCATTTGGGTTTCCACCTTTTGGACCATCTTTTGGAAATGCGTTAGGTTGATACTTGGCACTCTTTGCTTGCACCTTCATACTTAGCCAATTTTAAGGCCCATATTGTCTACCTTTGACTCTATTTCACCATTTTGACTATGCCTCTGTTTCTACCCTAGGACACATGGAGATGCGGTGCTTTTCGAGCCTCTCTTTTTCAATTCATCTTTGGAGAAGCATCGTTTGGACACGTGGCTCTCTCCACTAGATCCCATACTTAATCAATTTTAAAGCTTTTCCCCCTATTCCGAGCCCAAAACTTGAGTCCTTTCCATTTTCTCCCCTTAATTCTCCTAGCCTCTTTGCATCACCGATCCTTCTTGTTTGACCCTACAATTTCATTGTTGAGTCTACCTGTAGCTTGTAAAATAGATTTAAGGTATGTAAACATCTGACTTGATAGGGTCATTTCTTCTCTCTTAGCCATGCCACTCCATTTCTAAGTCTTTCTCTTTACCTATCGGTAGGATCTGGATGTGATTTCTCGGCTCTTTTTCTATGAGGTTGTGGCGGATCCAATATTCTACTTGAGGGAAAAATATAGATAGAAAATATTTCTCTACTAAGGTTACCATGATGCCTCGGTGACAAGATGATCATGTTTGAGCTATGCATACAACATTCCCCTTTTCACAAGAACCTCAAGAATATAAGCCGGAAGAATGTCTCATTTCCCATCTCACTTGGAATCTCCATCCGCATGAGTGTCAATGATACTACACACCTAAAAGCTTCCTTCTCAGCCTTGATCATTTATTCATATACACCAAGTGAAAATTTTGACATTCAAAAAGATCCTTACAATTTATATCTCCCATATTCATATCATGCCCCACAGATTAAAGATTATTGGGTAAATTACATAGATGAATTTTATATTAAGGAAAGAAACTATATGTAGATTATAGTAAGAAAAATGAAGAGATTTAAGTTTTCTAGATGATACAAAATTTTCTAATCTGGAGTATAAAGCAATAAAGTCTTCACCTTTTCTAAAAATAACATGGAGGTTCGTGAGTTGGGAGACATAAGTGATTGGACCAAGGTTCAAATAAAAATATCGAATGTTACTTGAAATAAAAAGGTTTCGTCATTACGTCGTGAAATTTTCCCACCGTTTAGGGATAGGTTTCACACAACTCTTCATCAAATGTTGTCAAAAATACTTTAGGATAAATTCATTCTGGAGAGATTTTAAAGTGCACAAAAGTGGATTCGAGGCCCCTATTACACAAGATTGCATAAGAAATTAAGAACACTATATCATCTTGTAGTATAATAAGACCTTGAGGAGAATTATCTAGTCCATATTTTTTTCCCTGATCTACCCCACAACTACAAACCTTCCATCTCCACCTCTTTTCCCCTTGTACAAGATACACATCCTCCCCTCAAGAAGGAAACGATGTATACATGTTAGGCTGCAGAGCTTGAGATAGATGAGATGTTTCCTTGGATGAAATAAATGATGATAATATATTCTCGTATAATCTAACAGTGATGGTCCCCGATTTTTCAAAAATATCATCATTGGTAGAAGGGAAGAAGAATTTCTTTTCTCAATAACCTTCTCACTTTTTAAGTGGTATCATGTGAAATAAATATATAGAAGTGGTCAGGTGAAAGGTAATCAAGCCTATCAAATAAATGTAACCAGATGAGTATGAGATGAGAAAATTTACCTTAGCCTTAACCACACATGAGTGAGATGCATATATTTTCAAGGTGTCTTTAACTCTCCTTCCGGAAAAGAACAAAACTACAAAGAGAAGATAAATCGATTGGTAGACCATGTGAAAACACTCACCTCATATGTATAAACCTTTAAGGAACCAAATGCTCCATCATCACTCCCATTTGTAGAGGTTACCCCAATTAGTAGCCTCAACCTAATGTCCTTCGAAAGACAATTATTCACCATGCAAGGACAATAAAATTCCAAATGAAAAAAACAAGATCATATTTAAAGGGCAATCATTTCTTCCGGAGGTAATATCATTCTAGAAATACAGTGTGTAAATTTTGACAAAGATCATATGACAAGGAGGGATTAGAAAAATAAAAATAACAATAGCAGAAACTACATCCACTTGTGATTGAGATGGGAGATTCTGATTCCCAAGTATTCATTTGAAGAAATGTGTTCAATTATCCATCTCAGGATTTGTCACGTGTTTAGGAGAGGAATCCCATCTTGCAGGTATAAAAATTTAAATTAGGATATTGACAAGTTATACTCGAGTGAGGTGTGTGCCTTCAAGATGCAATAAATTATTAACATCAAAATGTATAAGCTTTGAGTTCTTATTATTTATAATAACTCTTTTGTATATGAATTGTTGAGACCATTTGAAAAACATGTTTAGAATAAGGACGGGGACCTGTTTTTTTTTTTAAGGAAGATAAAATGGAGTATCATTCTAAGATTAGAGCTACAATTTGACACATTTCAAAGAAACATAAGTTGTGGTATGCTAAGAGTAAAATCATAAATGATATTATGGGTGGTTGGCTCGAGTCCCCGAGTTGTGCACAAATTCCTCAAGCAGAAAGTTGCATCCGTGGGAACTAAGTATAGTAAATATTTCAAGGGAGTCAAAAAATTTATATTAGAGCTCATCATGGATCAATCGGTGGTGAGGTGCAATCAGCAAGGGTAGAATATTAATTTTCCTAGTATTTCTCCTTCTCTCTCTCTCTTCTCCTCCATTCCACCTCATCCTTCATGTGTTAGGATGTTGTGTTCTAGGTGTTTTCATTGATGTAAAATCCCATTAATCATAAAGGGGATGACGGATTTTAGTAGATGTTCTCAAAAGTGTATGAGTTTTTTTAATATGGTATATAGGTCTCTTTGGAGTATGAACTACTTTCTTCAAAGTGTTAACTATTTGATTATAAGTATGAACTATTTTCTTTGGAGTATAAACTAGTTTCTTCGAGTATTAACTCGAATACTTCATAGTTTTACTAAAAAAATTTAGTGTCGTTGTGACATGTGGTTAAGGTCATGAATATTTTAAGTGAGGTAAATGAGTGTAGGTACATGTTGTAACATGGTTTGCAAGTATTCAACTAGACCTAGTTTAGATTCTTGAAGGCCAAATGGTGCACAAGAATGAGGTGCATAGGTATATAAGCTCATAAAAGCATGAAAAATTGTGAGATATATTGTCTCAAATTTGTTAGGTCTATTTGGAGTACTTGGAAGAAGAGTCATGTGATTCTCCTCCTTGGTGATGGTGTAAAATAGGTCTAATCCTAGTTCTTGGAAGCCTATTTATGCATGATACTAACTTATAGAAGTGTTTCAGCTCTTAGAAACACTCTAGAAGTTATGTCACATCATATTTATCATGTATAAACAATTATTAGATAGTTCGGACTTGGTTAGAGTGTTGGTTTAGTATGTTTTGGTCTAGAACATGTAAAACCCTAAGGCCTAGTCATGCAAGTGAGATGGCACATGAAGTTATATACCTATTTGAGATAATATGATGATTGGATATGTTATTAGAAGGTTTTTGATGTTCTTATTTGACATAAATAGGGTGCTTAAGAATTCTTTTTCTAGATCGAAGTGAGTGAAATGCTCATGGTTGGCATGTGCATAGTTTGCATCTGAAGCTAATCATTTTAGGGATGTTAGATAATGTATTTAAAAGTATCTTATGGTTGGAATGAGGTCAAATGATGTCCATACAGTTATGAACAAATGGCAAGAAGAAAACATTCTTATTACGAGCTTAAAACCTTAGGTTGAGTAAGATGGAGGAAAGCATCTTGGTATAAGATCAATATTGATTATTTGTGATGAAATTATAATTGGAGGTTGTAGAGGACCCTCCAAGTTTCTAGAAAGTTAAAATAGAGAATTTTATGTTTATTGGACCTCTCTAAAATAGAAAAATTTCCAAATAAATTCAGTTTGGGAAAAGGTTGTCAACGGGAGTTGAAAAATAAATGGGCATTGGTTTTATCATGGGATTTGTTCTTGATGTCCATGATGTTTCACATGAGTTAGTGTGGTTTGCAGATATGTATGTTTCATGAGATATAATATGAATGTATTTCATGTACATGTCATGAGGATTCAATTGAGTGGTTAGATACAAGATTTGAGTTTATGTTGTGTCATCTTGAGGCCCAAAGGTGAAGACAAGGTGTAGGAAGTAGTTGTTTAGTGAAGTATACAAGATTTTTGTCTTGTATTATGATTTACTTGAATGGTCCAATATAATTAATGACCATATATGATGTTTTTATGTTATATTACATATTTTAAATGAATTTTGGGTCTTTATTAATCATCATTTTTATTCGAGTGGATTTTACTCATCCAAGTGATTGAGTTTTGAGCTTGTATGGTGCTTGTTTGATTGCGTTAGGCATGGCTTACATATATGGTTCATTTTTCAGTTTTATAATGATTTAACTGGGATGTGTTAATGATTCATTTTTCTAATGAAAGGTATTGGACCGAAGTCCCTTGTTTTAATGAGTTGATAAGGGTATAATGGTAAAGTTTTGAGTTCATTTTTGAACTAGTTATGCATGTGGGAAAAAGTGTGAACTATTTGAGTGTGTGTTACAAGTATTAAGACTGATTTTAAGAATTGAGAGATCGTATGACAATTTGAAAAGTATGCGCATTTGTTTGAGCACAAGACAAATGTAGAAGGAAAGAGAAATGTGACATAGGTGAATGAGGGTTTGAGGAAGGGTTTGAAGTTTTTAAGAGATGAATATTTTGATCACCACCAGCTCGGTTATTGTAGAATATATTCAAGTGATCTCTTCATCAAAATATTTTGTAATGAGTCATATTAATGCAAGTATCTTGTTGTCATTAATATCAAAAATGTTTTAGGGGTTGGTACCTCACTAAATAAATCTCTTGTAATGTGTAAAATTAACATAAGTCTTTGTTGTGTGTTATATTAACAAAGTTTTGAGTGGGATTACTTCCCTTAAGGGTTTCCCGTTATATCTTATGTTACGGTGTTCTCTCTCAAGTTCATGGTTATGTGAATATATACTATTCTATATTGTTCACGCATAAATAAATGGCTAATTGGTTTTGAATTAAGTAATCAAATATGAAATTAATTTAAGTTTCTAAGGACTGATTCACCACCCCCTCTCAATCCATTCTTCTCCTAACCTCATGTTGTATTTCTTCATTAAGGGGTTTACATTTTTCATCTTGTCCAATTCTTATTCTGTCTTATTCATTTAAATGTGTCTACACTTTGTAATGTAATAAGTCCCCTTAATTAATAGAAGGGAACTTAATTATATTCCTATTAATATAAAAAAGTCACATGTAGTAGGGGATAAATGAAAAGTCATGTGGGGTAGGTGAAGACAATTTATGAAGTCAATAAATTTAAAAAATATCATCATGGCTAAAGGTTGTCAATTTTTTATGCTCAAGGAGATATTACCTCTTGGAGTAAAGCAAGAGAGATAGAAAATTTCCTCTTTTTTATCTCGTATGTTCTTCCATTCGTCACCATGTACAAATTTTCCAAAATATCAATGAATAAGAAAGGAGTTTCTTTCTTTTCTTGATGAGAGAATTATTGAAAATTTGTGTTCCTAATTCTACCTTGTATTGATGTTAGTAAAAATCAAATCTTTATAATTTGTTTGATGATTTACTCGATTAATGTACGCATGCATATGATTTTCTACTTGATATTTTAATAAATCCTTCCTTTTTCCCACTCCCTTTTCCACCTACTTAGAAAATTCCTTCCTTGCAAGAAATTGTAAGATTTTACCACACGTTCAGTGGAGTGTTCCTATTGGATACCTGGCCTCTAAGCCATCCAAATATTTCATTTTCATTAATGCATAATAAATGGAGCTGACCATTCAAGTAGAGGGACCTTGAGTCTCGAGTTTTTGACGATACCCACTAATTTGTCTACATTCAAAATTTTCTCACCAAAGTAGCTTTTGTGTGCCCATGTTGGGGTAGACATAGAAAATTCTTCACGTAAAATATGAATTAAAAAATAATAGAAAAATAAAAATATATCAAAACTAAAAATGTAATTTGAAGAGTCACAAAGCCTTATTTCTCATACGTATGGCTATTCCTTATAACTATCTTATCTAGATACTTGAATTTATTTTTACATTATAGAAGATATCATACCCGATTTAAGGGAAGTTGTCTAACACAAAAAGGAGATTTTGCATAGTACTTAATATCCATCAAGGTGTTATATAGTGAAGAGAAACATGCTTTGAAGAACTAGAAAGAGTGAGATAATCCCAAGTTTAAAAATTAGAGCTTAATTCAATATCAAGTCTATAAGTTTGGTCGATCACGATATACTAGATAATAGAGAAAAGGAAAAATCCTGACCCAATCTTTGAACATATCTATAGAAGATAAGAATTAATAAAAATTCAAGACACTCCCTTCATCTGAAAAATACTCTCCGGTGGTCCAAGTGGTGTATACCCATTGGACATAAAGTTTCCGAATCTCGGCGAGTATTTTTAAAAATCCACTCATGTATAAAATGTTATCCAACTTTTCCCTTGAGAAAATTAGACAAGGAGGACCTAACACAAACTAGTTACATCAGAAAATTCCTAGAGATGAACCTAGTTTACAGAGAAAATTGAGGCTTTAGGGATCCGATTCAAGAATTTAGGAGTGAAATTCATATTGAGGATTTTTTTCTGTTTTAGGTTTTTACCGTTAGGATTTACTTTAAAATGATGAAATATAGATCTCATGGGCCCACACCAAGCCAAAATGAGAAAAATTGGAAACAAAACACGGCGAGCCTCAAATCCCCTTTGATGCAATCCTATTCAGTCTCCGACACCAAGAAATTTAGATATTTCCTAAGTTAAGGGTTTAGGGGTCAAAACTTTGCAATTGAGCCATTGAGCCCACCTAGCTAAAACTTATCTCACCAATGTAGAGTGCACATTGGAGGGGTGAGTTAGAGGAGAGATTTCAAGTAACTAGACAAGCTAGTCTATGAGCCGGATTGTATTGGCGAGTGGTCAAGCCTTTGGAGAGCTTGTTTGAGCTTAATGACGGATGTAAAGAAGCATTGTGTGACATAAATGGCTCGATAAATGGGTTAAAGGGAACACGAGAGGAACCGCACTTTGAGGGGTTGAGCAATATGAGCTAGTCTTCCATGGAAATAATGAAGAGCCCAAGGGAGATCTCGAAAACATAAGCCGAGATCAACATCATTGAAGGTCAAGTCTATTCCATGGAACCCGGAAATGCATATAGAAGGATCTTAGTGATATGAATAACGACCTGATCCAAAGGATCAAGAAACACATGTGGGAGGATAGCTTGCCACATTGATCCATTTGAGTCACGATGGGGCCGACATGGATGAAATATGAAAGAAGGAAGGTTGGAGGTTGGCGAGTTACTTTCATTGGCAAACAGGAAGCTAGGTCAAATATGATGGAAGTGACCTTGGCTTGTGAATCTTGTCATTAAATAGGGCGTAAGAATTTAGTCTTGGTGAACATTTTAAGGTAAGAAAGACCATGAAATTAATGAATAGCTCAACAGACAAGGCAAGGGCAATTAGCTCAGTTTAGTGCCGGCTTTGAATAAATAAAATGAATCATCAATGGATGCATGTCAGAAGGTATTTTACAAGTTTCGGGATAAGATAGCTCAAACTCAAGCTTGCATGGTTTCGATGACCACCCATTTCAAGATTTCTCAAGTAGGTCTTTCGAGAGAATGGTGTAAAAAATATCCAAAGCAATGAGCTTGTAGAATCCAAAGATGAAGGACTTTGGAGCTTAGGGAGTTAGTTATTTGGATGTGGAAGTTGTAGAAACCCAAAGGGTGGCACAATAAACCTCTAAAGAAAATAAATTTGAAGATCCAAAATAATATCCCACCAAGTTAATTCGATTTACTATCGAGTCGGGTTGGCAAGTGTGCATCGATAGGTGAAATGAATTAAGTGGAAAGCCCAAATTGAGCCATTTCAGAGGTGGTGAGTAGATAGAGTAATGAATTAAAAGTTATGTAAAGAGTTAGCATGAAATGCAGCTAAGTTTTATTGATTGAATAGCTCGGTGGGTGAATGGAGGAGCTTGATTTTGAGGGTTTGAAAAAAATGGTATCCGAAATTAACTCTATTATAAATTTTCCATTTTTGATCATTTTTAGAAAAAAATTACTCGTTGGAAAGGATTTTAAGAGGAGCATTCAATGGTGATTACTAAATTCATAGACTAGGTGAGTAGGTGAAGAGGAATCCATATAAGCAACCTATGCAAACATGATGAGAACTTCCTTTGTACTTTGTCATTCTTGGAAAATTTATAGTTATTGGAAAGTTGTTCCGGGATCTATAGTATGGAATGGTATGACATGAGAATTTATTGTAATTGGTGGAAAAAAATTTCATGATGATGTTGTAGGAGTCAAGGCCATACCCAAGTGCATCATGAATCCCATTTCTCCAACCACAAGGCAAGGTACATGGAGCATGGATTTTGTAGGAAAGATAATGATTATTTTTGGAGCATTTCAGAGCTTTCCTCTCTCTCTTATCTCATCTAATTTTATCCTATAAATTTTATGGAGGGGCTTCGTAAAAGCTGTTGGATACTCTGTAATTTCCCTCTCCTACTTCCATCGACTTTGTATACCGATTGCCATATATTCAAACTCGGCTAGTTCCAATCTGTTTCATAAGCTCCAAAATGGGAAACTCAAATGATATGGGCGATCTTACCTCTTTTCAATATATGAGCTTGTATGGGGAGCTGGATGTGGACCTTTTCGATGTGATCATATCACCCCATAGAGCTGATTTGAGATTTGTATTCCAAGTTATTTGATTTTCATAAAGTTTCCTTCGATAATCTTCAGCAAGTTCTTATTTGTGGACTCTGCTTGGCCATTACCTTAAGGGTAATAGTTTGATAAAGTGCTTTGAGGTACACACCATTCTTGACTTCCCAGTGAAGTGATCCTTGTACTAAGGAATGCCAATGCATTATCTCGATATATGGGTGGGACGGACTTCAAACCTAGTGGTTATTCCTTCATAGAAATCCAAGATGTTGTATTCATTTGCTTCTTTTAGTGCCACTACTTTAGTCCACTTAGTGAAATAGTTTGTTGTAGTAAGTATCCACTTGTGGCCTTGGCTTGAATTTTGGTTAATCACCCCAATGAAATCTAGTCCCCATTACATGAATGGTTGATCCAATAAAATGGGACAAAGGGGAAGGGGTGTTAGCTTCTCCTTTCCTGCGAAGAATGCACACTTTTTATACTTATTGACCCATGAGTAGCAGTACCTGAACACTGTAGGTCAATAATAACCAGCTTTCATGATCTTCGAGGTGTTACTCGAGGGGAAAAGTTACCTCCGAATTCTCCATCATGGAACTCATGCAACACTCTCTCAATTTGACTTGTCTCAACGCACCTCAATAGAACACTATTGATATCCTTTTTAAACAAGACACCACCAACAAGCACATATGGAATAGCTTGTAGTCTGAAGTATATTCTCTTTTCTTTGCTCCATTATGGGGGCAAAAATTGTTGGAGGTAATACAACAAGGCTTGGGTCTAACATGTAGTAGGTGCATCATTAGCTAGTTGGTCTTGATCATTTTGTAGAAATAGGACAACCTCTTTTCCACCCACTGACTCAGCCTGTTTCCTAGAGGCGAGATGTTCACACAAACCCTTTCCTTGAACAAGTTTGGTCACCTTGATCTCAATGTCATATTCCATTACCCAAGTGATCCAACCTTCCCTCTTCTCATTTAAGTCCTTGTTCAGGATAAAATCCTTGACACCAGCATGGGACACTAGAAGTTGAATCTTATTTTCTCGAGACCAAGTGTCCGAACTTATTCAAGCTTCTAATCTATCCAAGGACATGTTTTTCAATGAAAGAGTATTTTACCTCATAGTCCTCCAAGATCTTACTAAAGAAGGATATTGGTTATTCTAAACCTTCCTCGTTGGGCTGGACCAAGATGGTTGAGATGGTGTCTGACCCTCCAAAAGCATATAACATAAAGTATTTTGAGAAGTCTAGGTTAATAAGAGTTGGAGCCTGTGATATTGTGAGCTTGATGGCTTCAAAACTCTCTTTGCCTTCTGTTTTCCATTTAAATGCAAGAATCTTCTTTAACATCATTGTTAAAGGCTTCACAAGAGTGGCAAAGTCAAGTACAAACCTGTGAATAAATTTTATCCTCCCCAAGAAGATTTGGAGATATTTTTTGTGTTGTGGCAATGGAAGTGTCTAGATGGCTTCCACCCTTTCAGGATCAATTTTCAACCCTTCTCTCGAGACAATGTGGCCCAAAAATTTCCCCTCATGAGCCAAGAACACACACTTCTTTGGGTTTAGTGATACTCCGAACCTTCTACACCTCTGAAACACCTTCCTAAGGTGGAAGAGATGGTTTGCATCATTCTTTGAGAAAACGGTGATATCATCTAGATACACCAAGACAATATTGTTGATTAGGCCTTTGAATTCCATGTCCATAACTCGCTGAAATGTTGCTCGACATTTGATAATCAAAATGGCATCTTCTTATAAGCATATGTGCCCCATTTGGTGGTGAAGGTTGTCTTGAACTGATCTTCCTCTTTCACCATTATCTAGTTATAGCCTGAGTATCCATCTAGCAATGAAAACCTCTCAGAGCCAGCTATAACCTGCAAGATCTGTTCCATTGATGGAAGTGGATAGTGATCTTTGAGTGATGCTCTATTTAGATCACGAAAGTCTACACACAACCTGATTTCCCCACTTCTTTTCCTCACAAGCACCAAGTTTGCAACCCATCTTGAATGCTTGATAGGGAAGATGATGCTGGCCTCAATTGGTGTTGATGGTGAATCACAACACCCTAAATGTCTGCAACTCGATGGGTTGAGACTCTCGGTCAATTGCATAACATGGAGCTTTTCCCAAGTGTGGGACCCAGTGAATCGGAAAGCTCTCCTGGATGAAGGTCGGTTCCTATTCCTCTGTTCGATGATGCACATAAAAATGTAGATGGCTTAATCAAAACCTAATCTAACTTTCCAAGGAGATAGGGTAAGAAGATGCATAAAAATAAACCTAAATTTACAAAGGTGATGCACCGAGGAATGAAGAAACACCTGTCTTGCCAATAAACACAAACCATTAAAATGTAATGCAATATCATGCACAGATAACTAGATTTGCAGTGAAAGATTAGGAGGATGAAAATGAACACAGAGAGGGTTGAGAATCATCCACAGACATGCATTATTTACTCCAAAGATTGATATAATACACTACAAAATGCCAAGAGGCAAAGTTGCATTACAGTTTTAGATGGGAGTTTGAACTCCACAAATCCACCTATGAAAGAGAAAAAGGGAGGGCCAAACAAGAATGTCCAACCTTTAGAAAGAAGAACCTCCTTACAATTTATAGGAAGAATGAGAGAGAAAAGATAGAGGAATTCCAAATCTACCCCAACCACCTCGAGGTTGCATTTAATTCATCTCATTATGGCGGTAGGTGAGAACCTTAGCAAACCCGAGCTCCCTGTGAAAATTTATGGCCATTTGAATATCTGCGCCAGGGTTTGCTTTCTATCGGGTTCGGGGTGTCAATGCTCAAAATGTTGCACCTCCTGAAGATGCGCCTCAGCGTAACTATCCTCATGTCAACATACTCTTAAGTGTGCCATAGGCGTTGAAAATGTGGTGTTGACATTTTGTGCTTTGTGCCCCCAACCTACACCAGGGCATGAATTTTCGCATGTCGACACCTTCTGATGTGTGCCCCAACCTGCGCCAGGGCATGAATTTTCACATGTCGACACCTTCTAATGTGCGCCTCCAACCTGCGCTAGGGTGTGAATTTTTGCATGTCGACACCTTCGATGTGCACTCCCTCAACCCGTGCTGGGGCCCAAATTTTCACATGTTGAAACCTTATGATGTGCGCCCCCCTCGTGCTAGGTGTGAATTTTTACATGTCAAAAGCTTCTGATGTGTGCCCCCAACCTACGCCACGGTGTGAATTTTTGCATGTCGACACCTTCTGATGTGAGCCCTCAACCTGGAACAGGCCGTGAATTTTTACATGTCGACACCTTCTGATGTGCACTAAAGGCACTTGGTGACATAATAAATGTCAGGTTTTTGACCATGTAATGCATTTTCAAAACCTAAAATGAAGGATTTTGATTTTCCTTGATTTCCATATTCTTCTGCTCTTGACTATATTTACACAGGGAAGATATATACAACAATTTGGTGACTCAATGCGATCACCTACCTGCTAGGTAGAAGATCAGTGGCCTTTTAGCAATCCATTGGGCATTGATTCATAAGCAATAACTTGAAACCAACTTGATATCTGGTCTCGAGCACGATCTTCGCAACTCCTTCTCCGAGAGCATGCTAAATGTTGTCCACTCAAAATTTCCCTGCTTTTGAGAAGTTCAAAATTGAAAATTTTAAGTTAAACACTTTTTCAGTTGTCCTGGTAATGTGAAAAGTCAGAAAATTTGGAAGAATCTGTATTTTTGGGTCATTTTGTGTGATTTGCGGGTCTGCCGAACATTTTTGTCCGAGATGTCCCAAGTTCATTCGGGCTCCTTGTTTGCCGATCTGCTGATTTACCAGAAGTCCGCCTCTTTCGTGCCAAGTAACACAAGTTCACCCAGTCTCAATGTTCACTTTTCGTCTGATTCAACTGAATCACGTACTCCATGTACTTTTGTCCCTCATGTCCTAAAAACATTTTTGTATCTTTTTCTGCGTCGCCCGTTTCGGCCGAATCGTGCTTTCGCACCCCACATGTCCCAAATGAACCACAGGCCATATGAGCTAATTTTTCCCGCTCTTCCCAAATATCTTGGTTTTCAAGTTGGTAGATGTGTATTTGATGTGCATTAATCTTCTTTCTCTCTCCCAAACGGCTATATAATGAACTTCCCCTATGCGTTTTGCACTTTGCTTTCGCTTTATCTATCGCCATACCCTTGCGATCAAATTCCTACACGTGTATCCATTTCCCTACAATTTCACCTGTAGTCTAGTACTGCAACCTTGCTTTTCAAATTGCTATCAATATGAAGATTAAATTCCAAGGTCGAGGAACAAATCTCACTACTTGAGTTTGCGGTTCTTGATATCAGGGACAGTGAAGTTTTCCACCTTGACTTTGGGGATTTCTGGGCAAGAATGACAGACTTGAACCCTTATCCTATGGTAAAATGATTCATGATAGTGGCTTGGCATTCACCGGTGGTTTCCCAATCTCAGTACAGTGTGCAGATACAGTACTCTCCTGCGGAGCTCATTTCAATCCCGACTCAAGTGAACTAATGAACGTGCATGGAGAACTCATTGCCAAGCTAGATGCTACCACCATTGGCACTGCCCTAAGGATTCCAGAGATGGAAAATTCTATAGTTATCTCTCAAAACCAGGCACAGGCCCTCTTCGATCAGGACAGTGAGAAATACAAGGCGTGGGTGGCGAAGTCCTGGCTCAAAAACCCTAAAAAGGGGGCATCCCGTTTATCCAAGGTTTTGTTCCGTGCCGATTTCAATGAGGAACTATCAGATTTTATAATCCTACTAGCTCGGTCATGGGCTTACCCTCTACCAATGAGTTCCATTTCTAGATGTGCCCACTTATCAATATAGTGTGCGAAGGAACTCAGAATATCAATTGGGTAGAGATCATCAGTATGAACCTAGCAGAGCAGCTGTCCAATGTACAACGAAACAAAGAAATTTTACATGACTTCATACTTGATGTATACTCTGGCAGCATCGAGGCAATGGTTTGGATTCTCATACATTGATGCTCATAAGGGTGACCCTGTATATGCCTACTGCCCTCAGTTCACCCTGGACACTAGCAATCGCAACTTCAGAAGGGTGAATGATGCTTTCACCATGTACATTGTTAGGCTTCTGGAGAGCGACACGGTGAGAAGATTTTCCGATGAAGCCATGAACCTAATTTCAAAATATGGTGCCTACTTCATCCAGTTTAGGAAATTCTCCTATATCAGGCTTGCAGGCTATGAGAGCACTCCTCTTAAGCTCCCCATGTTCTGCAATGATAAAATGGCCTTGATAGAGGTATGCAGAAATTGGAAAAGTTACACAGAACCTGTAGGGATAAGAAAATTACTGGCTTGCACTTCCCCATCACTTTGGGAAACTACACCTGTAAAACAACTCTAGATGCTCAAAACATAGAAAGAGCCCTAGCTCCCATCACTGTCCATTTCTTCAGGCCAAGAACCTGTTTTGACTTGAAGAAATTTATTGAGTAGAATATCAAAATCACTTATCATCATAGGGCAGACACAGAGGACTATTGGGCTGATTGTGCTGATGATTTTGAAGCAAGGAGGAGACATTATGGCAGGTTTTCTCTTCAATTAATTCAAGAGCTTAACCTGTACCAAGTTCTGAGGGACTCCAGGATGATAATTCTGACTGTACTCATATGAGTATGACAACGTGGTCAAACACACTCCCTTGGAGGATTTGGATTGGTTCAAAAAGGAGAAGTATGATCTGGTAGAAATCCTAGCTCCCGTCTTAGTAAGAACCAAAATTTGGTTTGACGGAAGAGTTTGTGAACTCGAAAGGCACTCGGTGAGTCCTCCTCTAAAGACACCTCAACACCAATAAATGAGGTATTTTCACCTGATTTAGGAGTACTGTACAAACCCCTCCTACCTCATTAATTAAAGGTCCTACATCTTGCACTCCTTCCTCATCCACCCAAGTTTATCGGAAGAAAATCAAAGAAATTAAGAAGGAACCTGTGGAGGAAGATCCCCTAAGGAAGCATTCAGAATTGCCTTCAGGACCAGAGAACATTATTGTTCTCAGTGAAAGCGAGGAGAGTGAAGTGCCAGTTTCTACAAGCACTCCAGAAGCTCCTACAGATAAAGAAAAGGAGGTTCAAAGCACTGAACTTCCAAGCACCGTTGATTCCTCTGCACCAGAAGCCCCGAGTGCCTCAAGTGCCCCGCTCATATCTCAACTAGAAGCAACAACCATGCACACCTTGGGTGCTATGAGTTCTCTGTCTCTCGGTCCTCTTGCCCCACCCTCTTCTTCCTCCTCTTTTGCATGGGTGCAGCCTCTTGTCGATAGTAGGAAGAGAAAGTCCTCTTCTCGAGATCTCGGACCCAACTTCGATGTTGTGGCAGCCTTGTTAGGCACTACTCCCCTACTCCCGCCAAGAAGGCCAGGACTACTTCCAGAATAGTATTTGATGCTCAGGGCCAACAATTCCTGGAGATAGCCAAGCCCAAAGTAGACAAGCCAGAGCATGATTTGCAAACATCCGACCTTGAGCTCTCAAGGATTCCCATGGGAGAGTCTACCCCTGAAGGTGAGATCCACAATCTTTAGGAAACAGTCACCAGAGTCATTGGGAGGGTAGAGAAAGGGAAACAAACCATAGAGTAGTTGGAGGAGCAGGCTCAGGTTCTTACAGGTTTCATCAAGTCACTGCTATCCAAGGATAAGGTTTTAGATCCTACCCCACTGGCTACTCTTCCACCACCTGTGATTCTCAGCCAAGATGAAGTGTAGAGTATCAAGGATATACACAGGTATTCTATATATGGAAGGGCTATCGAGGCCATGGTGGATGACATGCTCATTGCAGGATTGGATTTCATTGGTTAAGCCTTCAAACTCAACGAGAAGTTGAATAATCTGCAACAGAAGCTCTCCTCCACTATTGGAAATATAGATAAAGAGCTCAAACTTTAGAGTAGCTGCATAGTATACCTTTGCATCATGGGACAAACTGATGAGAATATTTTAATGTCGAGCAAGGTTTTCGATGATGCAAAAGATAACTTGTCAAAATCTTGGGTATACAAAGTGTGGAATGGAAAATCAAGGCCTTTGGAGGAGGCTTTGGGAGAATTAAAAAATAGCTGGCATAAGGGTGAGGCCTTCAAGACTTTGGTAATATCTACTTTCAAGGACATACATTGCCACCTCCATGATGAGACCTCTGGTACCCCTCTCTTTGCAAGAAATCAAAGCTCAATTCAGAGCTTTTGTCAAAGATAATTTGTTCAAGGAGGATTCCATTTCAAAAGAAAAGATGAAGGAAATCTACTCTCTCCAATCTTCTATTGAAGAAGCAAATAAAGATCATCATACGCATGTCGAATTTGACAAAGAGATGGAGAAGTGCCTCGGATTTTGGACCCAGTCCACTGCCAACACATTGGTCCCATGAGGCAGAGACATAGCAGAGGCGTTGAAAATATTCAGACAGCGGATCCTCAAATCAGTGGGCCCCTCCCAATCATGAACACTTGTCTTCTTCTCCTTTCTTCTTTTCTTCATCTTGGATTTATTGTAATTAGTTGGGGTATTGCGATTAGCAGCCCTTTAACTAAACATTAGTTAAAAGAAGTAGTTACTAAAGGTAACTGTTTTGTAAACTATATAATGGTCTCTCTTTGCCATTGTAAAAGGAGGGAACTTGGCTTATTTTTGAAAGTGTAAAGAAATCGTAAAGCAATCAATACAGAAGGATTTTTCATTCTTTGTCTATCTGATTCTTTTTATTCGTAAGCTATCTATCAAATATTGTTAGATCATTTGTCTGCATTATGCTGAGAAGCTTTGTATTCTTGTAGATGTTATTCATAGAACTGTGTGTCTTTTCGAATTTCATCTTATTAATGTGGGTACAAATGATCTTATTCCAATTCGCTGTATTCTGGCATGCATAAGGAATTAATCTGTCATCTATAATTCTGAATGGTGCCTTTCTGCTCATTTCCACATCTTGATTCCTCTGTACTTCTGTAATTGACGATCTATTTAGGAAACACTTTCATGATATCCAACTTCCATGATGAAACCATGCTTTGTACATATGTAAATAGGTTCGTTTCTAAATAAGGGAACCTCTCCCACTAAAGAGGAGGGACTTCTTGTCCCCTGACTGTTGCTCTTCTTGAAGTTCTTTTTCTACGACCAACACTAAACTGTAGAAATTCAACCTGAGAGCAACAAAACTTGTGCCGAAGCACTTAGGGAAATTGAAACCTAACTACAACAAGACAATGTGCATCCGCACTTAGAGGAATTAAAATCTAGGCTAATATTTACAAGGGTAAACCTTTTCCTTTTAGTAGCAATGTTTAAGATAGATTTCGTTAACTAGAATCAGAAGTTCTTCTCCATCCAATGTAGAAAATTGGAAGGAATTACTACTTTTACATCCCGTGACCATGTAGGGGCCACTCCAAATGGCATCAAACTTGGAATGCCTTCCTGGTTTTGCTCGATCTGCATCCCATTTCAGAACTAGGTCCCCTTCCTGGAAGGTCTTTGCTCTTTCCTTCTTATCAAACCATCTTTTTACTAAGGCCTGATCCTTCTCAATCATTTGAACTACATGTTCTCTTATTTATTCCAATTCCATCAACTTTGCATACCTAGCCTCCATTGGTTCGAACTCAGACAACTCCAACTGCTTCATGAGCTCCAATGCTGGCAATTCTAATGATATAGGCAATACTGCCTCTTTCCCATAGACCAACTTGTAGGGAGAACTACCTGTAGACCTCTTTGGTGTTATCCTGTCATCCCATAATGCTGATTTTATCTTGGTATGCCATGTTCTTTGGTTTTCATCTCGAGTTATTCTGATGATTCTTAGCAAATTCTTGTTCATGGACTCTGCCTGTCCATTACCCTGCGGGTAATAATTTGAAGAGGTGCTCAAATAGATTCCATTCTTGACAGCCCATTCTATAATCTTGGAACCTATGAATGCCAATGCATTGTTTGATATGATAGTGGCCAGCACACCAAACTTGGTCACTATTCCTTCATAAAAGTCTAGTATGTTAGACTCATTTGCTTCTTTGAGCGCTACTACTTTGGTCCACTTGGTGAAATAGTCATTTCCGTGAGAATCCACTTGTGTCCTTGGCTTGAGTTTAGGTTGATGACCCCGACGAAGTCCAATCCCCATTGTATAAATGGTTGGTTAACCAAAATTGGGTGCAATGGAAGCACTACTAGTCTTTCTTTTCCCGTGAAGAGTGCACATTTCTTGCACTTTCTTATCCATGTATATCAGCAGTCACTGAACATTGTTAGCCAATAATACCCTACCTTCATTATCTTGAGAGTCACATTACTCATGGCATGAAATTTCCTCCGAATCTCCATCGTGAAAATATTGTAACACCCTCTTAATTTTACATGTCCCAATCCACCTCAATAGAACTCCATTGATGTCTTTTTTAAACAAAACACCATCAACAAGCACATATGGAATGGCTTGTAATCTGAAGTATCTCCTTTTGCTTTGCTCAATTTTGGAGGGCATAGGCCTACCTGTAGGAAGTGTATCATATTTTGAGTCCAACAAGGAGAGGGAACATCATCATTTTCCTATTCTTGACCATCCTGTAGTACCAAGACAGTCTCTTTTTCATCACCTACTTCAACTTGCTAACTTGAGGCTAGTTGTTCACATAATCCCTTTCCACGGACCAGCTTAGTGACCTTAATTTCAATGTCATATTCCATGACACGAGTGATCCATCTTGCACATTTCTCATTCAGATCCTTATTTAGAAGGAAGTCCTTGACTCCCGCATGAGAGACCAACAATTGAATCTTGTTGTTTGAGACTAGGTGCTTGAATTTCTTTAAGATTTTGATCATTGCAAGGACATGCTTTTCAATGAAAGAGTACCTAGTTTCGTATTCCTACAAGCCTTGACTAAAGAAAGAAATTGGTTGTTCTAATTCCTCTTTTTTTGTTGTACCAGGATTGTAGAAATTATGTCTCCACCACCGAAGGCATATAACATGAATTCCTTGGATAAGTCTGGATTGACGAGAGTTGGAGATTGAGATATAGCCTCTTTTATTACCTCAAAACTTGCCTTGCCTTCGTGACATCCACTTAAATGCCATGCTCTTCTTCAACATCGTGTTATTGGCTTTACGAGAGGCTGTAAAGTTTGGAACAAACCTATGGAAAAATTGATCCTTCCCAAAAAGCTTTGAAGAGCCTTCTTGTGACTTAGCAATGACAACACTCGAATTGCTTCAACTCTTTCTAGGTCAATCCTCAACCCCTCCTTTGAAAGAATATGGCCTAGAAGTTTTCCTTCATGAGCCAGAATATGCATTTTTGGGATTCAATGATACCCAAAATTTTCTACACCTCCAAATACCTACCTTAAGTGAAAAAGGTGATGCGCCGCATTTTTGGAGAATACAATGATGTCGTCAAGATATATCAGAACTATTTTATTGATCAATCCCTTGAATGCCATATCCATTTCCCTTTGGAAAGTGGCTCTAGAATTTGATAGCCCAAATGGCATCTTCTTGTAGGCATAGGTGCCCCATTTGGTGGTGAAAGCCATCTTGAATTGGTCATCTTCTTTCACCATTATCTAATTATACCCTAAATAGCCATCTAGGAGAGAGAATATCTCTGAACCGGATACCACTTGCAATATTTGTTCCATTGAAGGAAGTGGGTAATGGTCTTTGAGAGATGCCCTGTTGAGGTCTCGGAAGTCCACACACAACCTAATTTCTCCGCTCTTCTTCCTGACCGGAACCAAGTTTGTAACCCAACTTGAGTGCTTGATTGGGAATATAATGCTTGCCTCTATTAGCTTGTTTAGCTCTTTCTTCATTAGAGGCTCAATGTGAGGGTTGATTGGTCTCTCGCTTCGCTTTATGGGCTTAAAATCTGGATCCAATTCTATGGTATGTTGTGCCAACTTCGGATTGAATCCTCTCAAGTCTTCATAGCTCCAAGTGAAGACATCAGAAATTCTTGGAAAAGCTGTATGAAATATGATTTCTCTTGCTCAATGGCCACTTTACCAATTTGAAGTGTTTTTCCTTCCCCAACTGGAATTGGTTCTGAATCTTCTCTCTTGACATGTATGTTATCCTTTTCCTTACGGAACTAGTCGTTAGGGTTAAAGATAGACTCCAATGTTACTAAACCCTTAGGAAGCTTGTTTGTCCCGTCATCACCAATCCGGCACTATGATAATTCTTCACTGGGAACTCCTCGTGCTATGATTATTTACTAATGCACAGCCTTTAGTTTGGTGGATGTAATCTGGAAACAAAACAACAACATAACACAAGAATACCATCGACTATGATAAGACGAATGATGAAAAATCTGAAATATCAAAGTAAATGATAATATTAACAGGAAATTGTTACAATCTCACCCATGAGGTACTTCAAGTGTTATTGACTTCACTTGCCTTACACCAAGACTATGGGAGAAACTTTACAATTACACCTCTTAATGGCTTCTTCAACACACCTTTAAACTGATGGCTTCCTTCGCACACTTCCTATAATATTTCTCACTACTTCCTTCTATGCTAAATGAGGGGGGTGGCCTCTCTATTTATAGAACTTCTAGGCTTATCCATCTTATCTCTAAGATAAGATATGAAATCCACTCTGACGAATCATATTCCATACCTTAACTCTTATCTGTACATGTAAGCTTATCTTCTAAGATAAGATAAACCTTATCATTTTACATGGGTTCCACATTTTTAGACTTTTTACAAATAAAATACACAAAATATTTATGACCTCACTCCTTGTCCTTATTACCAATATAATATTTCTAATTCCTAATCACGTAGACCCTACTTCTCTAATTACCCAAACTTTGACATTTTAACATTACCGGACCACTTACGACAAATATTTACTTTTTACAACATTCCTATTGTACTTTGACTGTTACCATACTCCACATTATTGGTGGCACCGTACTGACGGCACCGTTATCTTCTATCAGACGCTACTACTAATTATACTTAACAACATCCTATTCCTAATACATACATTAATGAAATAGAAATTACGAGAGGAAAATTTTAGTGTCGACATCTTCCCCCTTCCTAGCTTCTACTCCGTCCTCGGAGTAGACTATTCTGGTGCTTGGAAAATCTTCAACTTGTCGTGGTTGACCCATTTTGTAATGGGAGTGCCATCCAATTCCTCTAGTCGGTACGTACCATTTTCATGCACAACTGCTATTTTGTAGGGCCCCATCCATTTTGGAAGAAATTTTCTCTGTCTTCTTTTTTTGTATCTGGAATCATATACTAGAACCAAGTCATTCACATGAAATGGAGACCACCGGATCTTTTGATCAAAGTATTCCTTCTGCTTCATTTTCTTCTTATGGCTTGTATCCTTTGCTATTTCTCTCATTTCCTCCAACAAATGAAGATGTACCAACCTTTCTTTTACTAAATCACTTTCATCCATCCTTTCATTTTTCATAACTCTCACAGTGGGAATATCAAACTCAATAGGAAGAACTGGATCAATGCCATAGGCCAACTAAAATGGGGAGTATCCTGTTGCTGACTTTGATGTTTCCTATATGCCCACAATGCTGCATGAATCCTTTTATCCCATTTATGTACCTGCAAGGCTGCATCTTTTGCTAGAATTTGACACAACACAAAATTTGTTCATTCCACCTGTCCATTTTTGCTTGGCTTGTATGTTGTTGCCTTCCTGTGCTTAATAGAAAACTTATTGACTAGGGCTTTTACCACCTCATTAATGAAGTGGCTTCCTTGATCTGTTACAATTTCTAATGGGCAACCAAATCTGGTGGCAATGCGTTCATACATGAACCTTGTCACTTCATCCATGGAAGTTGTTTTCAATGGCCTAGCTTCAACCCACTTGGTTAAATAATCTGTGGCAACTACAATATACTTATTTTGGCGTGATGTAGTTGGAAGTGGACCTACAATGTCTATTCCCCACTTTTCAAAGGGACCAAGGGGAAGAATAGGACATAATGGAGCTGATGAAGTCTTACGGTTACCATGTGTTTGAAAAATATCACATGTCTTACAATAATTATAACAATCTTTAAAAAGAGTGGGCCAGTGATAACCTGCATCCAAGATCCTTCTTGCTGTAAGTTTTCCAGAGAAGTGCCCTCCACATGTACCATTGTGGAATTCTTCTAGCAGTTCCTTCCCTTGATCACGTCCAACTGCCCTCTTGTACTGTCCATCAGGTCCTATTCGAAATAATACTCCATGCAGAATAGAATATGGACGACTGGCTTGAGTAATCTTTCTCTTAGTCTTTGCATTGGCACCATCAGAAACTTGAATTCATTCAGATAATTCCAAATATCTATGTATTCACTAGGGATTGTGTCAAGGGATAACAATGCTGCATCGAGGAAATCATCATCATCACAAGATGATCCTAAACCATCATAGGCTCGAGAGAGTGCATCTGCATTGACATGCTTCTTCCCGGCCTATCTATAATATCAAATTCAAATTCTTGTAGCAAAATTATCCATCTTGCTATCCTCCCCGATGGGTTAGGCTTATTTACAATATATTTTAGAGCCTCGATGATTCACATTCTGACTAGAAATTTTTTCCTAGCAAATAATTTCTAAACTTCTTTACTGATAAAAATGATAGCCAGAGCCTCTTTTTCAAGATTCTGATATAATTTACCTCAAAGACTACTCATTTGTATGCTGCTCCCAAAGTAAATTGGATGTTCATTCCCATTTTCATCCTTTTGGCTCAAAGTACTTCCTAGTGCTGCATTTGAGGCATCGGTGTACACAATGAATGGCTTGCTCCAATCTGGATTCTTCAAACAGGTGAGGACACCATGGCTTCCTTCGCTGTCCAAAAGCTTCATGCGCCTTATTTCCCGGTTCATAAGTAACATCCTTCTTCAAGAATGGGTTAGTGGTCAGCAATCTTTGAGAAATTCTTGATGAACCTTCTATAGTAACCCACACGGCCTAAGAATGATCTCAACTTACTTCTATTAATAGGAAATGGTAAATCTTTGATTTTGAAACTTTATCGGGATCGCACCAATACAATCTCTGGATACAACATGCCATAACAAAACGCCTTTAGAACATCCAAAGACACACTTTGTAGGGTTTAGTGAGGCTTGTGCTTCATCTAACCTTTAAAAAGATGTCTCCATCTTGTGCAGTGGTCCAACTTGCTCCCATAGATGCAAAATCATCCGAAATACTCGATGAAGGTTTCAATGTAGGGTTCGAACACCCTATTCATCAAATGCTTTGGAATGTTCTTTGGAGCATTACACAACCCAAAAGGCATAACTCTATAAGAAAACGTTCCCAAGGAGTGGTGAACGTGGTCTTCAACTAATATTTCTCTACTATACGAACTTGGTTGTAGCCGCTATATCCATCAAGAAACTATAGCACTCTGGCTAGCTACTTCGTCCCAAGATCTGATCTCGAAAATGGAAGAGGGTAATGATCCTTCTTTGTTGCCTTCACCGAGCTTCTGTAATCAACACAAATGCGTAGCTTCCCATTCTTTTTTATTGAGATCACAATGGGAGAAACCCATTCTCAATTCTCCACAAAAATATGAATCCCGCATCAAGCAACTTATCTATTTCTTCTTTTACGCCTTGGAAAAATTAGGATTCATTCTATATGGCATTTGCTTTATGGGCTTAGCACCATCTACCACTCAATACAATGTTCTACCCAACTTACTTGACGGAGTTCCTTGTAATCAAAAGTGAATAGGTGTATGTACCTTCAAAAGAGATGGAGGTAGGATTCCTTCTCACTCTCCATCACAAAGATCACCAATCTTTATTTGTTGGAGACGATCATCAACTTCTTCTTCAGATAATTTTATGGGGTCATGAGTTGGTGTGACTGGAAGGATATCCATGACTGAAACATCCACCTCGCTTTCTTCATCTTCAGTGTCCACTTCACTTGGTACTAGAGTAATCGAGGGATGTCCAATCATCGGTTTCATCACTTGAATCCACGAGGTTACGCCTTACGACATCGAGGGATCACATTTATCTTCACCCTCTCTCTACCACGTCCAAGTGTCATGAAACCTTCATTCCAGTAGTTTCTTGCATGAACTCTCCTTAGCCATGGTCTTCCCAGCAGCATTGGGTATGCAACAGTACCATTTTTCATCACCTAAAAGTCTACCACACATACAACACCCATAACAGATATTGCCACATTTGAAACTACACCTTCTGGTTTAGTTTTTCCCTTATTTAATGACCTTAACATAAGTGTTGACGATTTGCGATCAATTTTAAACCCAACATATTCATTACTGGACTCAAGTCATTACATTAATTGCAGCACCTCCATCAACTAAGACATCATGAATTGAAATACCATTACATAATACCTCAGCTTGTGGAGCATAGGGATCTGCCTCTACCTCCAAAACAGGGACCTCAACCTCCTTCCTTCATTGAGCATTGAGTCCACCCGTAACTCCCGCCTCTTCTCGAAGACATAGCCAAGAGTTGACCATATGTAATATTTGCGAGCCTTTTGGACAGATCTTCCAAGATGGAGTATAGTCCTTGCCCCGTGAAATCATAAAATCCTACACACCCAACTTTCTTCTCCTATGTTTCTTACTAGTTTCTTCTTTCATCTTCTTAGGATCATTTCCATCTTGATTATCTTTTTCTTTCTTTCTTTTTGTTACAAACACATCTACTTCATTATTTCTACTCTTATCTACTACATCAAGAGAATTCATAGGTGCTTTTCCTTTATCATTATCTCCTTTACCAGATGTAGAAGCTCTATCTCTGACAATTATACTTATAATGACCCTTTTTATAACAACCATAACATACAACTTCAGAAATATTTCTTTTTGGACCTCTATCTCCTCCTTGAGAACTAAATTCTTTTCCTTGAAGAAGATTAATAGTTAACTGACCCATCTTTTTGAGTAGATCTTCATACTCAGTAGATGTACTAGGAGAAATATTTGTGCTCACCGAGAGTGGTTATGGATTCTGGACCAAAGGCACTGGTGTAGGCTCTACTTTAGCGACAATTTCTTTGGGCTCCTCTTCCATGCTTTCTTCTTGCCTTCTTGCAATCTCCTTTGCTTGTTCAATGGTAGCTGGGCGGTCATACTTCACTCGTTGTCTGATCTCTAGCTTCATCCCAAGAATGAAGTGCTTACAGAGGAGATTATCCACGCCATTCATCAACCCATCTCGCTAATCCTTCCTTCCGGATCTGGGCATCGAGCTTCCTCCTTAGCTCTAGAACACGAGCATGATAATCCCTTATCTTCTCCTTCTCTCCTTGGGATAGCTTTGTGATCTCGATCATGAGATTTGCATATTTCTATTGTTCACCAAATTCTTCAAGAAAACTTTCAGTTAATAAATCCCATGAGTTTTTCACATTATCACCTAGTGTTTCAAACCACCTAAGTGCTGAACCATCCAAAAAGGTAGGAAAAAATTCAGTCCATTGTTCCCTTCTTATAAGGCCATTACAAATACAAGATCATTTAAACTCTTGAATGAAAGAAGAAGCATCTTCATTAGATTGAGCTAAAAAAATAGGAATCTTTCCCATTTTCAAAAGTAACCACCGTGAAATACCAACCCACAAGTACAATTAACAAGACTTATGTGCACAAATAATTGGAATCACTATACTAGAAAGTGACTTTACACCTTTCTACAGTAAAATAGAAATGACCATGGTAAACTATGGTAAAACTTGACTTACTACGGTAAAAACTGACTTTACTGTGGTAAACACTATTCACGGTAAAAAGTGAAGTTACTGTGGTAAATACTATTCACGGTAAAAAGTGACTTTACTGCGGTAAATACTATTCCCAGCAAAAATGACTTTACCATGGTAACTACTATTCATGGCAAAAATGACTTTACCATGGTAACTACTATGCACAGTAAAAACAAGGTTACCCTCCAATTGATTTTTGACTAAGTGGGAATATCTCTCCAAAAAATCCACCAACGAGAAATGGTCCTCGGCAACGGAACCAAAATGTCATCACCAATCCGGCACTATGATAATTCTTCACCGGAACTCCTCATGCTATGATTATTTACTAATGCACAGCCTTTAGTTTGGTGGATGTAATATGGAAACAAAACAACAACATAACACAAGAATACCATCGACTATGATAAGACGGAATGATGACAAATCTGAAATATCAAAGTAAATGATAATATTAACAGGAAATTGTTACAATCTCACCCATGAGGTACTTCAAGTGTTATTGAATTCACTTTCCTTACACCAAGACTATGGGAGAAACTTTATAATTACACCTCTTAATGGCTTCTTCAACACACCTTTAAACTGATGGCTTCCTTCGCACACTTCCTACAATATTTCTCACTACTTCCTTCTATGTTAAATGAGGGGGGTGGCCTCTCTATTTATATAACTTCTAGGCTTATCCATCTTATCTCTAAGATAGGATAAGAAATCCACTCTGACGAATCATATTCCATACCTTAACTCTTATCTGTACATGTAAGCTTATCTTCTAAGATAAGATAAACCTTATCATTTTACATGGGTTCCACATTTTTAGACTTTTTACAAATAAAATACACAAAATATTTATGACCTCACTCCTTGTCCTTATTACCAATATAATATTTCTAATTCCTAATCACGTAGACCCTACTTCTTTAATTACCCAAACTTTGACATTTTAACATTACCGGACCACTTACGACAAATATTTACTTTTTACAACATTCCTATTGTACTTTGACTGTTACCGTACTCCACATTATTGGTGGCACCATACTGACGGTGCCGTTATCTTCTATCAGACACTACTACTAATTATACTTAACAACATCCTATTCCTAATACATACATTAATGAAATAGAAATTACGGAGGAAATTTTTAGTGTCGACAGTCCATTGAATGCACTACTTGATCCCAGTATTGCTGCTCTAGTCTATCCCGATTCCTAGCTAAGAATTCAGCCTCTTCTTGTAAAAATTGACAATCTATTGATCATTCTCAAACACACTCGCCAGCCTTGTGTTATTATCTCGAACTTCTGCCTCACAATCACATGCATATGATGTTATGTTTTTCCCCTTCGATGTCACAACCACATCAAATGTTTCTTCAATCTACTTTGTGAGCCTATCTCGTGGCTTCATTTTTCTTCCCCGGGTATGGACATGATGTTGAAAGCTTCGAAATCATCAATGAGGTCCCATACCCTATTCTTTTAGTTCTTCAGTAGGTCATTCTTTGCAGCATGTTGTCCCCTGACTTGGTTGACGATTAGCTCGCTATCTCCAAACACCTGTAAGTTCTTTATGCCCTTTTTCCTGGCCCAATGAAGTCCATGAATCAAGGCCTCATATTCAGCTGTGTTGTTTGAATAGGAAAACTGGAAACAAAAAGCTGAATAATATTTGATGCCTTGAGGTGAAACCAACATTGCACCACCTCCAGCACCTTGCCTACTCCTTGATCCATCAAAAATAACTGTCATACCTCATTATCATCCTTATGGTCTGGTTTGGTGATGCTAGGAATAGGCTAGTTTTCTTCATGTATGCAATAGACTCCTAGCTCAGATTCTTCTACTTCTTGGTAGGGATCAAAAGCATGTACCTTTCTCACCCATTCATCAAGAGTCAAATCTAGGATGCTTCCAACTTTTATGTCGATTCATCTGTGCTTGGATAATCTTCTTGATCAAATGTTGAACAGTTGGCATTGATTTGGCTTGGAGTATGAGGCTCAATATGAATGTTTGCAATTGGTTCGGATCTAATTGTGACCTTAGTACCATATCTTCTTCTGAACAACATGTGTGACCAGTCAGCAGATAAGTATCCTCCAATTCTAGGCGTGAAATCCTTGATAAGCATATGGCAAAGAGTGGTGGCAAATCTATCACCGACACATCTTTCAAAACAATAACGTTAGGGCATGCATGCAAGGTAATATTGAAACCTTTAATCACTCCCACCATTTCTACTATTGTCCCATCCAATTGCACTACCCCCTTTGATATGACTTCATATTGGAGATCCAACTAATCAGTTATTTGCTTGGGCATGAATGAACTACTTGCCCTTAATCAATCATGTAATTGTGTACTTGTTTGTTCCCAATGATTAATGAAACATAAAATGGAGGGGGCTTCAAAAATTTACCTTGTTTTCCTCCATGATTCCCTTCAGGTTGAGTAGTATTTGTGAGGACATTCTCTTGCATAAGGACCTACTAGTTTGAAGTTGACCAATTCTTCATTGCAGCTTGTAGAAGATCTCTTTGGCCCGGGATGGATAAAGATACCCACATTAATATATTCACATTTGTCTTCTTCATTTGATTAATGATGCTAAATGTGGAAGAAAGTTCTCTTTGATGTCCTTTGGCTCTGTACATTCCTTTCTTGCGCATGGGCAGCAACAACCGGCATTTGATCCGCTTAGAAGGTGGTTTGGGATGTCCTTGCGTGTTTAGAACTGTATTTTTCTTACCAACACCTTGTGGAGTGATGGAAGGTTGTAGATCAATTGGAGCCAATGACTACCCTTCACCAATATTCCTCTTCTTTGATCTTGTGTTAGCTGCTACACTCTAAGAAATTGTTTGATTCATGCCACAAAATCCTCAAACACCAATTCACAAGTGCGGTATCATTTGGAGTTGTGTTTTACTTGAGATGTCTCTTGTTGCTGATTTATTTCTTGACTCACTTCACCGTGAATGCCAGTAGTTGTCACCATCAAGGCTTGGTTCAAAGCACCATTGAAGCACATAGATTGGTTGTGAGGTTCATTGCATGGGAAACACCAATCATAATCTTGAGCTATGTTATTTTTCACTTGGCACTAATTCTTTAGAAGCATATGCAACATTGGTGTTATAGGGCTGAAATGGTCTATTAGTGGGAGGCCTTACTTGGCTTTGATTTGCAGTTGGATTGGGTGGCCTATTGGGATGGTATGGTTGCCTATTAGGTTGAGATTGAGGTTGATAAGGAGGTCTAAAGCTTTGGGCTTGTTGCCTCTTGAGTGTAACTAGCTCATTTCCCAAATTTTGCAATTTTTTCATGACATCTTGGAGTTCATTTGAAGCACTAGAGAACGAAGTAGAAGTTTCATTTGAACTTTGATTTCTACGAGTGGGAATAGGAGCCAAAGTGGGTGCTTGACTAGTGCTTGGATTTTCTAAGTTTGGATACAAGGGCACGGAGGCCTCAGGAGCTAGCTTACCACCTTGAATAAGACAATTTTCAGCCCTAATGGCAATGTTATAAGTAGTAGATTAAGGCTTTCCTCCCATAGATTAAATTAACATAGAAATATCAAAATTCAAAGCCTTAAGATAGTATAGAAAAGCACCTTCAGCTATTGGCCTAATGGCCACTAGAATTCTATCCCAAGACCTTTGAAATCTGAAGTTGAAGTCAGTCAGCTGCTCATTGGGAGCTCTCTTGATAGTCATCAATTGTTCTAGTAGAGACAAATTGTCTCCCTTTTCTCCAAACTACTCATGGAGAACTATGCATAACTGATTCCAATTTTGTATAGAACCAGCTCTAAGGCTCCTAAACCATTGCAATGCCTTCCCTTTGAACGAAGATTCCAGCAATTTGACAGCAACATCCATTTCATTTATCTCATGGATTACACAAATGTTAGCAATGTCTTTGACATGATCACTAGGAGTGGTATGATTTTCTTCAATGAAAAATGGAATTTTCTTCAATGCTGCGATTGGAACTGGATTCTATGCATTGAGGGCAAGTGGGATACTGCCACTGAAGTTGACAAAAGGGTTTTGTTGTACCATTCTCGATTGGCCCGAGAACCCTTGTCTATTGGATGAAAGGTATACCAGGTGGAGGGGTTGATAAAGTCATGTTAGGTGGAGATGGTGATCTTTGTGGTCTTCTTCCTCTCCTTCTTCTTCCCGGTGATAGCTGCAAGTAGACAAAACCCTTCTTCTCGAGTATTAGACCTGGTTTGAATTCTTCTCATGTACTGGGCAACTCCGTGCTAATATACCACCGAATTCTACCCCTTCAAAGTCACTTTGGATGTGTTAGAGAATGAACCTCAAAATGCTGGATTCTCGCCAAGTTACACACCAAACTCCGACCATATTAAAAATAATTTAAAACTTTGAAGGACCCAAAATATACATTTCTTCAAATCGGTTATTGGGTCTTGTTGTGCAAATTCTACTAATCCTCGAAAGGTATAGGTGAAACTTAGGTCATGTAAGGTAACTTACAAAACTTGAAATACACCGTGTTGGAACTTGGGACATGCCCGATAAGTGGGAAAACCTGAAATACTAAAAACTATGAAATTTTGAAAGTCAAAATTTAAAAATATAAGAATACCCTTTTGAATATTATCCCCGATCTATCAACTAGTGAAATTTTGACTTGTTTTGAGCAAGTTAAGTCTATGAAAATCAATTTTGGAGTTCATCCTGGAAGGTAAAAAAATCTGAAATTGTAAAACTTACAATTTCCAACTCCAAATTTCTTGAAAATTCCTTAAAATCTTATGGAATGACCTCTTGGTCGCACCAAGTGTGCCAAAAATATTAATGGAGAATCACAAGACTTCCCAATGTCTCGCAACTCGATGGGTTGATACTCTCAGTGCGATTGCATAACATGGAGCTTTTCCCAAGTGTGGGACCTTATGAATCGGGAAAGCTCTCCGGATGAAGGCCGGTTCCTATTCCTCTGTTCAAATGCACACATAAAAATGCAGAGGGTTTACTCAGAAACCTAATCTAACTTGCCAAGGAGATAGGGTAAGAATATGCATAAAAATAAACCTAAACTAACAAAGGTGATGCACCGAGGAATGAAGAAACACCTGTCTTGCCAATAAACACAAACCATTAAAATGCAATGCAGATCATGTATGAGAGATAACTTGATTTGTAGTGAAAGATCAGGAGGATCTAAATGAACACAGAGACGGATGAGAATCAACCACGTACATGCATTATTTGTTCCAAATATTGATACAAGACACTAGAATGCGAAAGAGGCAAAGTTGCATTACGCTTTTAGATGGTACGTTTCAACTCCATAAATCCACCAAAGAAGGGAGGGGCAAATAAGAATGTCCAACCTTTAGAAAGAAGCCCCTCCTTACAATTTATAGGAAGAATGAGAGAGAAAAGAGAGAGGAATTCCAAATCTACCCCAACCACCTCCGTGTTGCATTTAATTCATCTCATTATGGCGATGAGGTGAGAACCTTAGCAAACCCAAAATATGGTGAATTATATATTGCATTTTTGAAGAACTTGTTCTCACCTAATTAAAGACCTCGTAAGCTTTTTGAAAAGTTATGGCCATTTGAATATATGCGCCAGGGTTTGCTTTCTGTCGGGTTCGGGTGTCAACGCTCAAAATGTTGTGCCTCCTAAAGATGCACCTCGGTGCAACTATCCTCATGTCAACATACTCTTAAGTGTGTCATAGGTGCTGAAAATGTGGTGTTGATGTTTTGTGCTTTGCGCCCCCAACCTGCGCCATGGGCATGATTTTTCGCATGTCGACACCTTCTGATGTGTGCCCCCAACCTACACGATGGCGCGCATTTTTGCATGTCGACACCTTCCTCGATGTGTACCCTCAACCTATATCAGGGTGTGAATTTTTGTATGTTGACACCTTCTGATGTGTGCCCCAACCTACGCCGGGCGTGAATTTTTGGTCGACACCTTTTGATGTGCGCCCTCAACCTGCGCCAGGAACGAATTTTTGCATGTCGACACCTTCGCACTTGGTGACACAATAAATGTCAGGTTTTCGACCATGCAATGCACTTTCAAAACCCAAAATGAAGGATTTCGATTTTCCTTGATTTCCATATTCTTCTCGCTCTTGACTATATTTACCCGAGGGAGATATATACAACAATTATCTTGTTCAATTCTTTTCTCATGAGAGGCTTGATGTGAGGATTTATTTTCCTTTTCTTCTATCTTAAAGGCTTAGATCCTATATCTAGCTCGATAGTGTGTTATGTTAGCTTTGGGTAGAAACCACCTAAATTTTTGTAAGTCCAGGCAAAGACATCTAGGAATTCTTGAAAAAGTTGAATAAACTCAAATTTTTCTTGTTGAGTGCTTACCTTGACAATCTGCAACATTTTTCCTTCCTCTATGAAAATGGGCTCTGAATCTTCATATTTTACCTGAATATTCACCTTCTCCTTCAGAATTTGTCATTTGGGTTGAAGATTGATTCCAAAGTGAAAAGAACCTTTAGTAGTTTATTGGTCCTCAGCTGCACCACTTGATCACCATACAGGTACTCCAATTTGTCTTGGTTCTTGGAGGAGAACTCAACTTCTTCTTGTAGAAAGTTGATGATTTGTTGATCATTTTCAAAAATTTCCATCTTGTGTTGTCGTCTAGAACAACTAGCCTCACAATCAACTTGATATGGGGCTGGGATTTATCACTCTTGATACTCTCCACAATGTCGAAGGCTGCCCCAATCGCTGCCAGTCTATCTACTACTTCATTCTTCTTCCTTGAATGAAATTGATGGTGAATGCTTCAAAATCCTTGATGAGGTCCCATACCTAGTTCTTGTATCTCTTTAGCAGGACGTTCTTAGTAGATTTTTTTCTTCGACTTGATTTTCAACTAGCACACTGTTTCGAAACACTTGCAAAGTTTCTTATACCCCTTTTCCTTGCCCAATACATTCCATGCACTAAAGCGTCATAGTCTGTTGTATTTTTTGAATAAGTAAATTGGAAATGAAAAGTTTAGTAGTATTTCATTCCTTGAGGAGAAACAAGCATAGCCACTCCTCTGGCTCCTTGTCTACTCCTGGAGCCATCAAAGAACAACTATCATACCTCATTATCATCTTTGTGTTCTGGCTTAATGATGTCAAGAAGAGAGTGATTATCCTCATGAAAATATTAGACTCTCAAATGATATTCCTCTATCTCCTTATAAGGGTCAAACGTATGCCTCTTGTTCACACACTTGTTGAGAGTTAGGTATGGAATACAACTAACCTTGGTATCTCGCTTCACAAGTTCTTTGGAGGTCCTCCCGATCAAAGGATGAACAATTCACATTGATTAGGTTAGGTACATAAGACTCAATATGGTAATCAGTAATGTGCTCAGATCAGATTGCGGCCTTAGCTCCGTACCTTGTTCTAAAGAGCATGTGCGATAAGATAGTACATGATAGCCCCAATCTTAGCGGTGAAGTATCTTGAAAAACACAATGCAAAATGTGGTGGCAAGTCTATGACTAATACATTTTGTAACACATGTCACACTAGGGTAGGTGTGTAGTGTGAGGCTCAAATCTTTGATGAATCCAATAGTTGTTACTGTTTTACCATCCAATTGCACTACCCACTTGGAGATGACTTCATATTTAAGGCCTAGTTGATCTAGTATTTACTTTGGAATTACAAAGATACTGTCTTCAAATCAATTATGTAATTATGTACCAATTTGTCCCCAATGATCAATGAAACATAGAACAGAGGGGGCTTCAGATTCTTACCTTGTTGTCCTCCATGATTTCCCCCAGTCTGAGCTACATTGGTAAACACTTTCTCTTGCTGGTTAGGGGATGATTTGAGCTTGACCAATTGGCCATAGCAGTCTACAATAGATCTCTTTATCCTAGAATAGCCAATGACTCCCACATTGAAATATTCACATTTTTCTTCTTCATTTGTTCGATGATGTTAAATGAGCTATCCTTTTGTTTCCCCTTTCTTGGTACATTTTCTCTTGCACATGGGTCATTACAACCGGTGCCTGAGTGGGTTTGGAAGGTGGCTTGGAATGGCTCTGCATATTGGGAGTTGCATTCTGAGTGCCAATACCTTGTGGGGTAACTGAGGGATGAGGATTACATGATTTTAGTGATTGTCCCTCTCTAATATTCATTTTTTTGGACCGTTTATTGACAACTACACTTTGAGAAGGTGTTTGATTCATCCCACAGAAGTCTTTAGCCTACCAATTGACAAGCATAGTATCACTTAGAGATGCTTCTTGTTGAAATACTTAATGCTGATTTTCTTCTTTGCTGGACTCTTGTAACACACCAATGGTGTGTACCATCAAGGCCTAGTTTAGTGTACCGTAAAAACATATTGATTGGATTTTGTGGCTTATTTCATGGGAAACACCAATCATATTCTTGGGCCATGTTGTTTTGTCGTTGGAACCAAGGCCCTTGATGTTGAAGCTGTGTTTGGATCATATGACCGGAAAGGCCTAGCAGTTTGAGGTTGTCCTTGGTTTTGGTTCTATTTTTCTCGCCTCAGCCTAGTGGCCTATTTTGTTGATATCACCCAGTGTCTAGACCGAAACTAAGCTTGAGGCTGATATGGCCTAGAACCCTGATCTTGTTGCCTCTTGATAGTTACAAACTCATTCCCTAGGTTCTGTGGCTATTTCATAACTTCTTGAAGCTCTTTCGAGGTGTTAGAGGATGAGGTAGAGGTTTCAACTAAACTCTGATTCCTAAGAGTAACTATAAGAGCCAATGTGGGTGTTTGACTAGTGCTTAAGGTTGATAGTTCTAGGTATAGAGGCATGGGTGGCCTAGGAGCAAGTTTTCCACCCTGAATTAAACAATTTTCAGCTCTTATGGAAATGTCATAGGCTTTAGGTAAGGTGGTTCCTCCCATTGATTGAACCATTAAAGAAATATAAAAGTTAGAGCTCTAAGAAAGTATAAGAAAATACCTTCATCTCGTGGGCCTTACAACCAATGGAATCCTATCCCATGTCCTTTGAAATCTGATTTTTAAATCATTAACCGCTAGTTAGGTGCCCTCTTGATTGTTGACAGTTGCTCCAACAAGGATAGATTATCTCCCTTTTCTCCAAATTTATTATAAAGAGCTCTACATAGATGGTCCCAAGTTTGAATACAACCTACTTGTTAGAATCCCGAACAATTGTGAAGCTTTACCTTTGAGTGAAGAGGCTAGTAACTTGACCGTAATGTCCATCTCAGTGATCTCATGAATCGCATAGACATTTGCAATGTCTTGAATGTGGTCACTTAGAGAATTTTGGTTCTCTCCAGTGAAATATGGGATGCTCTCTAATGTAAATAGCTTCGGGTGGATTTTGTGCATTAAGGGAGAGTGGGCTGGTGTCAATGAAATTGACATAAGGATTTGGCTATGCCATCTTGATTAGCCTAAGAACCCTTGTTGATTGAATGAATGGCCTACCAGTAGGAGGTGTTGAAAAGGTTCTTTTTGGTGGAGATGGATACCTATAGGCTCTTCTCCCTCTTCCCCTTTTGTCTGGGGACAAGTGTAGATAGACAAATACTCTCTCCTCTCTAGTTTTTGACCTTGTTTATATCCTTCTCATGAACTCAATAAGCTTGGACTATTGAAACTAGTAGATTCTGATTCGTTTGGGGTTGCCAAATGTGTAATTTCAAAGCTTCTTAAAAGCTAGAATTACAACAAGTGCACACCAAACTTGCCGTAATAACGATGGAGAATTCTTGGTCCCACCGAGAATGCCAAAACCGTTAGTGCAGAATCATAGAACCCCTAAATGTCTCAAACTATATGGGGGTGGAAATCTTAGTGTGATTGTACAACATGGATCATCTCTCAAAGTGTTGGAATTTACGAGTTCAAAGAGCTCTCCAGTTAAGGTCGGTTCCTATTCCTTTGTTCGGTGCACACAAATAAGATGTAGAAGATCTATTCTAAAACCTACTCTATCTTACCAAGGAGACAAAGTTGAGAAGATACAATGAATAAAACTTAGTTAATGAGGTGATTTAGCAATGGAATGTTAGACACTCATTTTACAATTTAACATAGACCACATAAATGCAATACAAACACCATGCACAGGTAACCAAACTATAATGAGAGATCAAAAAGGAAACAATGAAACACATGAGAGGGTTGAGAATCATCCACAGACATATATTATTTATCCAAATTCAATACAATACATTATAGTGGTGAAGAGGAAAAACTTAGCATTACAACTTGAATGGGGAAGTTAGGACTCCGGAACTCACCTGCACATCAAAGGAGAAGGGAGGATGCAAAACAGAAATGCCAAACCCTTTTCAATGAGTCCAACTCCTTCTTTTATAGATGTTACACAGAGAGAAGAAGGAGAGAGGGGTAGGAAAACTAATTTTGAGCTTAGCTACCAGCCATCAATTCCCCTACAAATCTCCCCACAATCTATCTAGTATGCCACTCTATGTCTACTCGGCATATCGAAGAAATAAGAATGATAGATCAAATCCAATTTAATCTGGTGGTGGGAGCAATGGAATTGCGTATTAATGGCAAAAAAATTATTCTCCTTTTTCACCCACTCAACCTCGCCAACATTAAAGTTTCAGGTTTCCATGGTGTAGGAGAGGTTGATACCTTTCCAACGGTGCCAAATTTGTTGAGTTTTGGGCACTGGGTAAAATGATATGTCCATTTGAATGTTTCAAGTCGTGTCCATACAAAATTAGCGAAAACTAATTAGAAGAATGGGTCTGCAGGCCCAAAACTCATTTTGTGCCTTTTGGCACAAAAATACAAAAATGTAAACATTTCCCCCTAGCCCCACAACTCACTTTTGGAAAAATATCATATTTAGGCCCATCAGCCCCCATGCAATTAAGGCCTTACACATGGCTATTTGGGCATCAACGGAGGTGTAACTCATTTTTTCACTTTACGCCTTCTTGGGGCAAAAATTTCAAACTACCTCAGATGACCCACTGACCCACTTTGACTTTTGGACATGGCAATGTGCCCCTTTGCAGGCCTTAGTCATCTTTTCTGAATTTTGCTTTAAGATCCCTCTGTAGGCTTGTGGGCCCGAAATTCACTTTGTGCCCATTTTTTGCAAAAATCACAGAAGTTCCAAAACTCCCCATAGACCCACTAACCCCAAGTTCACTTGGGCAAATTTTCCTCTTCAAGCCCGATGTCCCTCATTTTCCCTTTGGGTGAAAATTTTCAATATCTCCAGCTACCATGCCTCTCCGCATGGGCAAAAATCCTAAAAAACTCTCGTCGGTCTACTTTTGGTTAAAAATACCCTCCAAGGCCCACCGGCTCGTAACTTGAAAAATATGAGGAGTTAAAAGGACTTCTTTATATTTTTTGAAAGGGGAAGAAAATCAAGCAAGTGAGAAACCAAAGATCAAGTAAAAACCCAAGACTTAGGCATTATAGGAACAAAGTTTTGATTGTATCGAATATTTCAATGATTTCTCCATTCAAGCCATCACTTGGGATTAGAATGAAAAGATGACTCTCTTCAAGTCTCAAATTGATTGGTGACCCACCACATGTCCTTTTATAAGGATAATGGGACTGCAAAATAGGTTTTAAGACCAAGTTTTATAGACAATGCAAAGTATTTTTAAGTCTTCAATGACGATAATCAACAACTCCCTTTCTTGGAAAGAAGAGACAATTTTAGTGGTCTCTTCTATGAAGGAAGTAAACATCCACATCGAGATTCAATGGTGGATGAGGAAATATAAGGAATAGAGGGAGTTAACTTAGAGGGGGTAATCAAGATAAAATGGAATAAGATCCCAAAATAAATTGTGTCATTAGAGTACCTATATGGAAAACATTACCGGTTCATCAAAGAATGGAAAAAGATTCATCACGGTGCACAACTGATTTTGAAACTTAGAAATATTGACACCCTAGAGAAATCAAGGATGGTTAATACTGGGAATTTTTTCTCTCGTGAAGAAAAATATATATTTTTCTCACTTTTGAGGAATTATATGAATATCTCAAACAGATCTTATGATGAGCTCAATTTTTTTAGCCTAAGGAAATGCACCAATCTATTCTCGCTAAATATGGAAACCAAGCCATCTAGGAAAAATCAATGGCCTTACAATAAAAAAAATTGGATGCCATTAAGGATTAAGTCGTCAAGATGTTGGAAGCGAGGATAATATTTCCTATCCACCACTCCACGTGGGTAATGAACATTATTCGAGTGTGAAAGAAAAATAGGGAAATAAGGATTTGTTTGGACTTTTGAAACTTGAATAAAACCTCCTTGAAATAAAACTACCCTCTCCCAATCATGGATTATATTTTTCAAGAATTAATAGGTTCCGAGATGCTTTATTTTCTTGATGGATTCTTGGGGTATAATCAGATTGAGGTGGTATTAGAAGACAGAACCACATAATCCTTCATGACACCTTTGGGAATTGTTCCATATAAACAAATGTCTTTTTGTTTGATCAATGAAGGAGCTACGTTCCAAAGAGAATTAAACATGACATTCAAAGATCTCTAGCATTGTGACATAATCTACTTGGATTACATCACAAGATTTTCAAAGAATTGAGGAAACCACATAAAACATCTTGAATAAGTTCTCATCGGATGTTGATAGCACATAATATCCTGACCCCAAAAGTGCATCTTTGGGGTCACAAAAGGAAAACTGCTTGGAAATTTTTTTAACAAGGAGGGGGTACATATAAATCTATACAATAGATTAGCAATTCAATAATTTTCATTTCTAAATAGAAAAAGGGAATCCACTCCTTATTTGGAAAAGTGAACTTTCTTTGGTGCTTCGTCCCATACTTTTCCAAGTTAACAAATCATATGACTACCATGATGAAACCGCAAGCTATCTTTAAATGGATTAAGGAGGGAAAAAGAATTCGATCTTATAAAAGAAGTGATAGAAAAGTCACATACCTTGGTGCACCCTAATTTCGTTAAACAAATCATCTTGTACTATTACAATTTGGATAACACAATATCATATATGTTATTCAATAAGAATGAAGATGGCCTCAAAAGTACCGTTAATTTCATGAAATATCACATGAAAAACAATGAAATAAAGTATAAGTAAGTAGATAAGCATGTGTATTACGTATTAAAAGTGATAAAGAACTTTAAGTTCCATATCCTCAACTCTCACATGGTTGTAATGATCCCTAGTTCTACCATCAAGTAAATATTCACCTAACATTATCCAGAATAAAGAGAGGAAATGGGGTAGTGATAATTCATGAATATCACTTGGAGGTCAAAACTTCAAACTTTGTTAGAGGGAATTAGTTGTGGCAATTTGATTGCAAAAGGATAAGAATTGTTGATAAAGAATGATGTTGGGTAATGTTTGTGTTGCAAGTGTATAAAAAAGGACTTGCCTCAAGTTCTTTTCATGAACACAAAAATTTAGTGGTATGCAGACATCACCTAATTTGTTAGAATTTCGTGTTATGAGTGTATCAAAAGGACTTACCTCAAGTGCTTTTTATGAACACAAAAAATCAGTGGTATGCAGAGATCGCCTACTTCTTGACCTATGGTGAGTACCCTCCTCATCTTAAACAAAAGAGAACCCTCAACATAAGGTTAACCATATATGTTATGTGGAATCTTGCACTCTACAAGAGACAATTTGATGGATATTTCTTGAGGCGTGTACAAAAAAGAACAAAAAAAGTAGTTTGTAAAGGCATAACATGATCAAGTATGCGATGGACATGTTTTTGTGATGGTCAATACCCAAAAATCCTCCATAGTAGGTGCTAATAGCCTACCTTGTTCACAGATGCCCAAGAATGGGTATCCAATTGTGAATCATGTCAATAGTTTTTCATGAAACCAAAATTGTCGTGCTTCCTTTTAGGATGTTGGTGATTTAATAACTATTCCAATGGTGGGGACTAGATTTCATTGGAGTTATAAACCCGCAATCAAGTACAGGTCATACCCATGTGTGCACAAAAATTGAATATTTCACCAATTGGGAAGTGTTATCGTAATTTTTCTCCCGAAAAATTGATCAAACATAACCCCGCACAAAAGAAAACCTAAGGGTCGGCTTTGTCCCGTGAGCTCACATTCAAATATAAAATTCAGGTTGTCAGACGAACTCGAAATGGAGAAACTAGAGGCTCTCATTAGAGAAGTAGGGAAAGGCTCAAAGTTTTCGGCTTCACAAATGATTTAGAGTGGGCCCAAATTGGCTAAGTATGGAAGAACCAGTGGAAGCTGCCATGCGTCACTTGGTCAACTTCAAAGGTAAATTCAAAAGTGAGTCTCCAAAATGAGAGAGAGGCTTCCACATGTCCCAGTCCGGAAAAGGGATACATCTGGTCATTTAAATTGACTATTTATAAGATAACTAGTGGAAGCCTCCACCGTCTTGATGGCGCAACACCAAGGGTGGGTCCGAAGTGTGGAGACTCAAATGAGCGCCAACTCTCCATGTTTCTAGGGTCCAACAGAGTCAACAGAGGGAGATAGAGAAGGCATAAAATTGACTAAGTATAGAGAACTAGTAGATGGTGTCATGTGTTACATCAGTGCAAATTCAAAGTTGTGACCCAAAGTAGAGACTCAAATGAGCGTGGGCCTTCCATGTGTCCCAGGTCTAAAAGGGGACAAAATCGACATTGAAAATTCAAAATAGGGAAAAGGCCAATGGAAGGAGACAAGTTTCAACATGCTATTACTTCAAAACTAAAATTCAGATTGATTTCCAAACAAGTCCGAAGCTTTCATGTGTCCAGGGTTAGATGTATGGCCCCACCAAGAAAAAGGGACTTAGCCAAATGCAAAGAAAAGAGCAAGCTAGCAAAAGAGCCACGTGTCTCTTCGACACACTTTCAAGAGGAAAATCAAGAAATAAATGATCCGCAAATATGCGCCAAAGACATGCCATGTGTCTTGTCGGTGCAATTTTAAAGGTGTGCCCCAAAATGTATTTCCCAATTGAGTGCAAGGCCTCCACATGTCTTAAGTCACCACGTGTCTCTCTGCTAGTAGGAAAGACTCAAGTAGAATACAAAATACATATGGGTGCTTATAGATGATGCCACATGTCTCAAACTAGAAAAATTTCAAGAGTGAAGGAAAGGGGGAAAATATCAAATGAGTGCAGGGCTTCCACGTTGCCCTTGTATGAACATACCCTTACATACTATAAGTCACGTTAAGCACCCGACCCAAGGAACTTCAGATGGCCATATCTTTTGATTAGGAACTTAGATTTGTGTGGGAAAATACTTTTTGGAAAGGTCTCAACATCCTCTACACCATGGAAGCTTGAAACTTTAATTTTGATTTGGTTAGATGGGTGAGAAGTATGAAAACGTCTTGCAAGCTATTAATGAAGGATCTGATTGCTTCAACCACCTAGATTTGATTTTATGATCTGATGTTTTTCCTTCTTCAACATGCCGATATAGACATAGAGTGGAGAAGTTGAAATATTGTGGGCAGATCCACAATAGACATTGAGCGATGGTTGTTGAGCTTTCGAGTAGGATTCAATACGTCGCAGGGGTGGATGGAATAGAGTTTTATTTCCCCTCTCTCTCTCTCATTCTTCAATATATTGTATAGGAAGGGAATATTCAAATTTTTTTCATTGTTTCTCCTCTTCCCCCATCTTTCTTCCTTAGGGTAGAATTAAAAGTCAAAGCCTCCTCACATGGCTCTATAATGGCATTTTCTTAACTCTTTCCCACTAATGATGTGCCGTGTAACATTTTGGAGCAATAAAACTTGTTTTGCGATGCATCTGTCCATCCTTGGCTTATTTTGTTGTCTCTTCTTACCTCTCATCATTGCAGGGTATACATGCATACTCTGATGTTTGTTGCAGGTTCTAGGAGTTGTGCTTAATGGGTTTTGAAGTGGTATTCCATGTGAAATCTATCTCTCGGTCCATGGTGTATTCTATCAACCCTCTCCTCTACTCACCTCTCTCAACTTTAGGCGAAATGGATCTTTTATTCAACCACTTCCTTTTCTAGTGTATCACCACTTAGTGTAGGATATTTCACCCTCTCTTTCTCTCTCCCCCTTGGAATGGTTAGATTAGGATAGAATAGGTTCTACCTGCACTGGAGTAGCTTGTGGTAGGTAGATTAGGAAGAAAGAACCAGCTTTCTCTGGAGGTCCATCTCAATTTTGCAAGTCCCACAGCTTGAGAGATGGTCCCATATTGTGTAATCTCACCAAAATCCCCAAATCACACCCAGGCCATTCGGGGGTGTTGTGATTCTGTACTAATAGTTTTGGCATGCCTAGTGGGACAGGTCTGAAGCACCTTACCACTTCATCTTAGTAGGTTGGTGTGTTCCTATTAAGGTTCAGCCTTTTGAGGCACATGAAAGCACATCTGGTGACTCCATCTGGTCAACAACCCCATCTCTGAAGTTGCAGACCTTTTCCATCCATTTCCACCCATCTTCATTCACTTTTTTTCCATATCTCCCATTTTTCTTCCATTTCATGAAGTATTGTAATCATGACTTCATTCCCTTCATGGAATTCACACCTACTTCAGTGTCATCTAGCTCCAATGTTTTTCTTAGCTAGTCCAGATCAACATTATGATCAGATCCAAAACCATTATGCTTACCCATATAAGCAGGGTCAAAACCAGTTTGGCCATGAAGCTTATCAAGAACAAGGGGACGCATATGATGGTGACAACTACATGGAAGATTCTAATCAGCTTGAGAAAATTAAAGGTATGGAGGCTAGTATTGTGTAATCAAGGGCTACAACACAAATAAAGGCATTCAGGATTGGTTTCAGGGCACCTTGTCCATGGGGAGGCCCTTTTCCAAGACATTACAGCACTAAGGAGAAGCTTGAATTCATGGTTGAAGTGCTACCTCAACTTACACAGTGGATTGAGGATATTGAGGCTTAGGAGTTGGACGTAAGACAACCTTGTCAATTAGTAAGTCTGCCATCTCCTAGATTTTCTTTTCCTCTTCGTCAATCTTTATCATTTCATCGGTGTCATGAGTCAAGCTCCTCACTTACTACACCAAGTGTTTACTTCCCTTCACCATCTCTTAGTCTTCCACCTTATCTTGATTCTTGTTTCCTTTTCCCTCCCAAGAATTCATCCCCTCCAAACAAATAAGAAGTTCTACTCTCTCCATAAAAACAATAGAAAAACTAGTTAAACCCCAACCCGCCACTCCTCTTGCTTTCCCAAGTCCATGTTGGGAAAATATTTAAGAATCCAGTCAAGGAGAATAGCAAGAAGGGGAGCCCAATAGATAAGAAATGGCAGAAAATCTAAAGATTTGGGCTGCCAAATTTGATTTTACAAAGATCCCCTTGATGGTTAAGCCAATAAAGGAGGTAAAGATTGAAGAGGAAGTGGTTGTTAAGGCTAAGTTTGTAGTAGAGAAGAGAGAAAGAACAAGAGGAAGAAAATTAGCAGTCTTTTTATGGTAGTTTTTCTGAAGAGGATGTTGATCTAACCCAAGTGACACAACCAGTTAAGGAGGATGAACAACCAGCTCTAATTCCCATTAAAGAGGAGTAGATGGGAGAGATCTAATTAGAGTTGAAGCCACTCGATGAAGAAATCATTATTGAAGATTCTTTGCTTTTATTTCAAGGGCCTGATTTGATTTATGAACCCACAATGAAGGAGGACCATATAGTTTCAGAGGCTCCAAGTGTGGAGCAGCCACAAGATAACCTTCAGCTTCTTCCTCCCACTTCAACGCCTTCAAAATCTAATGTTTCAAGAAGATGTTGAGCATTCAAACTTTATGTTTGAAGATTAGGGGGACTATGGTGAGAAAATTGTAGATCCAGAGGACATCATGGAGGAAGTCGAACACATGCAACAGGACAACAAGGAGGCCAATTATCTGTCAGACTTGTAAGATTGCTTTGATGGAGAGGAACCCATGGAGATCACATCATTTTCTCCTCCATCATCAACCTTCTAAGACATGAGCTTGATGCCATGAAGGAGAGAATTCATGGACAACAACCTGCACTTCCTGACAACCCTCTATAAACAAGGTTGGAGGATCATATTCTTTCATGTTCTTCGCAAGAAAAGGAAGGGAAAGAGAAAGAGGATGTCATCATCTTTCTCACACCATCCACCCAGAAGGTCGGCAAGAAGACTCTATTTTTGGAGTTTAATTTTAGAGTAATGGGCACATCCAAAGGATTAGAACATGCCCAATCAAGTACTTGGCTTCATTAGAGCCAAGGAGAAGAAAACCATTCATGCCTCCTTCGGACGTGAAGATGAGTCCTCCAAGAGTCTAATGCCAATTAGCTTGAGGAGGTTTTTTTTTATGTTGATACCTTGACTATTTGGCTAGAGGACCGACTTATTGTAATTTTTTCACTCATACAAACATCCATATTCAAAGTGTCAAATAATTTGCATGGCTGCCCCTCTTAATAAAGAGAAGCTACTTCTCCCTCCCACATTCAGGATTTATTTGAGTCCCTCTTCTCTCTAGTTAGTGTAGGAGTAGGTTTAGGTTTGATTTCAAGTAGAAAAGTTCATTTGCACACTCTGCATGTCTCATTTGAGGAATGTATGTTTTTTCTCTTTATACATAATTTTTGTTCGTATTGATCCAAAGGTGCATGAGACCAAACCCTTTAGTATTCGTGGGAAAAGACCCATAACTCGTGTGTAATAGTTGTTAGTTCCAAAACAAAATAAATATAGAGAATCTAAAAATGGGTTTCGAGGAGTCCATTTCCAAGGTAGATTCAGGGTCACCAAGTGCAAATGGTCGGGCTAGCGGATCGAGAGAGGATCATTATCAAAGCTATCATTCTCTACGCTATGCCCAATGGATGCTTCAATGCCATTGGTCTCTTCATCTACGGCGTGCGGATGTCCTAATTTTTCCCCCTGGAAAAATTTATCAAACACGACCCCGCACAAAAGAAAACCTAAGGGTCGGCTCTGTCTTGTGAGCTCACATTCAAATCAAATAGTCAAGTTGTAGGCGGACTCACAAATGGAGAAATCGAAGGCGCTCGGGAGATAAGTGGGAAAAGGCTCAAATTTTTTAGGATTCACAAATGATTCAGAGCAGGCCCAAATTGGTTGAGTATGAAAGAACTAGTGGAAGCTGCCATGAGTCACTCGGCGCATCTTCAAAGGTAAATCCAAAATCAAGTCTCATAAATGAGCTTGAGGCTTCCACATGTCCCAGGTTTGAAAATGGGACAGAGCTGATCATTAAAATCTACTAAGTATAAAAGTACCGAAAGAAGCCTCCACGTGTCTTGGTGATGCAATATCAAGGTTGGGTCCAAAGTGCAAAGACTAAAATGATCACCAACTCTCCACGTGTCTAGGGTTGAACACAGTCAATAGAGGGAGACAGAGAGGGCCTAAAAATGACCAATTATAGAGAAGTAGTGGACAACACCACTTGTTACATCAATGAAAATTCAAAGGCACAACACAAAAGTAGAAACTCGAGACAAGCGCTGGCCTTCCACATGTCCCCGGTCCAAAAGGGGACAAAATTGGCCATTGAAAAGTCAAAATAGGGAAAAGGCCAATATAAGGAGCCAAGTTTTAGCACGATGCTACTTCAAAATTATAATTCGGATTGATTTCCAAATAAGCAAGAAGCCTTCATGTGTCCAGGGTCAGATGTATGGCCCCACCAAAAAAAAGGGACCTAGCCAAATGCAAAGAAAAGACCAAGTCAATGAAAAGAGCCACGTGTCTCTTCGACGCACTTTCAAGAGGTGAGTCTAGAGGAAGTCCGCAAATATGTGTTGTCTCACAATGTGTATCATCTATGTAATTTCAAAGGTGTGCCACAAAAGATAGTTCCCAAATGAGTTCCAGGCCTCCACATGTCTTAGGTCGGGCATAATGTCTTCACCAAATAGCAGGAGAGCCTCAAGAAGAATACAAAAGACATAGGGGAGCCTATGACGATGCCACGTGTCTCAATTTGGCATAAGTTTGAGAGAAAATCCAAGGGGTGAAATCTCAAATGAGCATAGGGCTGCCACGTGGTCCATGTATGAACAAACCCTTGCCCACTGCAAGTCACGTTAAGCACCTGACCTGAGGAACTTCATATGGCTCTATCTTTTGATTGGGAATTCAGATTTTGGTGGGATAAGACTTTTTGGAAAGGTCTCGACATCCTCTACATAATGGAGGCCTGAAAATTTAATTTTAATAGGGTCAGGTTGGGTGAGAAGTAAGAAAACGTCTTGCAAACTATTAATGAAGGATCTTATTGCTTCAACCACCGGGATTTGATTTTTTGATCTGCCATTCTTCCTTCTTCAACACACTGAATAGACATAAAGTGGTGCACTTGATAGATTATGGGTAGATGCACATCGGGCATTGAGGGATGTTGATTGAGCTTTCAGAGTAGGATTTAATGCGTTTAAGGGGTGGTTGGAACATATTTTGATTTTCCCTATCTTTCTCTCTCATTCTTCTATATATTGTACAGGAGGGGCATATTAAAAGTTTGGTCATTATTTCTCCTCTTCTCACCTCTATATTTCTTCGTTAGGGTAAAATGCGGATTATAATCCTTCTCCCATGGATTTGTAATGGTGTTTTCTTGCCTCTTGCCCACTGATGATGTATCGCGTAACATTTTGGAGCAATAAAATTTGTTTCGTGATGCATCTGTCCATCTTTGGCTTATTTTTGGTCTCTTCTTACCTCTCCTCATTACACAAAGTATATTGTGCATAGTTTGATGTTTGTTGTAGGTTCTGGGAGCTATGCTTAATGGGTTTTGAAGTGATGTTCTATGTGAATTCTATCTTTGGTCCGTATCACATTCTATCAACCCTCTCGCTTTGCTTACCTCTCTCCATAATAGGCAATGGATCTATGATTCAACAACTTCCTTTTCTTGTGTATCACCACTTAGTGTAGGCTCTTTTGCCCTCTCTATCTATCACCTTGGAATGGTTAGATTAGGATAGAATAGGTTTCACCTACATAGGTTTCGCCTGCAGACCGGAGCTTGTGGCGGGTAGATTAGGAAGTAAGAACTGTATTTCTTCGAGGTCCATCTCAAGTTTTGCATGTCCCACAACTTGAGAGATGGTCCCATGTTGTGTAATCACACCGAATGCCCCACTTAACACCCGTGACATTCAGGGGTTTTTTATTCTACATTAATAGGTAGAATCCATCCCAACTCATCTTGCCAATATTTAAACAATGTGTAATTTCATCAGGAAAACATCATTTTTCATTTTGGTATCCCCGAAAAGTTCATGGTGGAAAAGGCCATATACTTTTCCTTCAGGAGCTGATTGAATTATTCTATAGCTATGGAATCTCTCCGTCACATGCATCAGACTATTACCCTTAAGGGAATTTTCAATAAGAATAAAGCAATAAAAGCATTATGACCATAGTCTATAAGCTAGTAAATGAGAATCAATGGAATTGGCATAAGAAGATCAATGATGTGTTATGGGCGGATGGAATAATTTTGAGAACGTAAATACTATGTCACCATTAAAATTATTCTATGCGATCAAGGTAAATATTAGAGTCACCATGGAGATATCAATAATCAAATTTCTCCAAGCATTGGAAGATGGGAAATATCATGATTTTATTGATAAAATAATTTTATTTCTTGAGAAGCTTAAAATAGATATGTTCAAGGTGGTGGATAGTATTAAACCACAATAATTGAAGGTCAAGAAGTTCTGTAACAAGAATACAAAAGCTAGATAGTTCAAGCTCGATACCTTGTCTTACTTTGGGACAAGTGAAAATAGCGCAAGGGAAGCCATGGGAAATTCAACTCTTTATAGCTTGGTCCACTCCACATTCACGGGAATTATAGAGATATTGCATTCTATCTAGCTTATCTCGATGGTACATAGTTGTAGTTACCCCAAAGTGGTAAATATATGATATTGTATAAGCATTGAAAGTAGTTTTTCTCATGCTTTGTACTATAGGTTATTTAGGTGTGTGTTTTTATTTCATGTTGTGTATTTTTCCCTTTCGTGTGTTGTGTTTTCCCATTTGTGTCTCTGTGTGTACTTCTTTTAAGAAATATGTTTCTTTTAATTACTTTGTGAAGCACAATGGAAAAGACACTGACCAAATTGAAAATAGAGATTATAGAGTTCTTTCTCATCATGTCCTCACTTTGTTTGATATAAAATAAGTTCCCAAGTAAGAGCCATTTTTGTCCTATTTTTTTAAGGGAAAATTCATCTTTAAAATAACACAACGATACCCTAGTGTCAAAAATTTCAATGTCAATATTCTTAGACACCCATCAAGTTTTATTTAATCATTTGTCTTTGCCTATCCCCATCCATTCAATGACTATGTATGTGGTCCTACCCTCACCAATTTTTTGAAATGACGAAAACAAGTTCAAAGGATTATTTGGGAACATTTTCCTTGAGGGAAGATCTTTTGGTCAGCTTATGAATGAATGTTTTCACCTTTCTAGAGCTAGTGAATATTCTCCAGAGAGAGTTTAAAGTCTTAAATTTATTAGGAGGGTCCATTCATGAGCATATATCATTATGAAATTGATTTAGAAAGAGTTTGAAAAGATATGGAGGTTTAGAAACAAGTTCAACAAAAAGTGGGTTTTTGAGGCTAGAGGAGCTTACACTTTGTGAAAATACACATTAGCTTCAGGGAGATGATTCTAGGAGCTTTGGAATGAGTTGGAGGTAAAAATAATATCAATCAAAATTTGATTCAATTCCCTACATAGTGATAGTTCCAAATGTTTCACATCTCCCATGCTTTTTTCATAACTTATTACTCGCAAGAAAATCTCACATTCATGATCAAAAGGAAATATTTCAAAAGGTTTTAGTATAAATCATACCATGATACCCATCACATCCTTCTTAATAGTTTATTTCTATAAAAATAATATAACTTAGTGTCTAAAAATTCATCCAGAGCTCTAGTAATGACATTTTCAAGCCCCTCTCCAAGGTACAAGCTTCAGATTTAGCAAAAATTTAATTGAAATGTGTTACAATGAGGAAAATCCACAATTTTAGTGTCCCTATGTCTTTTTACAAGAGGAAAATGGATGAAGAAAAATGTGCCCCCACCTAAATCATCATGGAACCACTACATGACCCTAGGATGCTCCACTAAGCCCCTGTTTCCAAATTTATAGTCCCCACTCCAACTCACGCATGCTTGACACTTATCATCATGTAGGATAATGCACACATTTTGGTACCTCTTTCCATTTCCAAGAAACCAAGGGGCGAGAAAAATTCACCCCGCCACCATGATATCAATCGGAGTTCCTCACGTGACTAAAAATTAGCTCCTAGGTGCTAAAACTAAACTCTTTTCACAAACTTCTTAGCCTTTGCATGTGTTCCATCTATCACTACTTTGGGATATGGAACACTTTTTGTGTCCCCATATCCCTTTCCAAGGGAGGTAAAAATACATCCCCTTCATCTCTCTCTCATGCCCATAAAACCTGGAGTTAGTCATTTTTTAAGTACCCCATTGCTCCAAATCTCCCCTTAACTCTCGCAATTTTTTTCAAATTTCTCTATATCCATTTATCTCCTTGCATTTAACCCTCTAATTTCCCATGATCATAGTAGATGAAATTTAATGAAAAATTACTACTTTTAAAGGCTCGAGAACATTTTTTTACTAGATTGACTTCATAAGCCGTCAAAAGAAAAAATATTTATAACTTGTAAACTATCGCACGTATTGATGTGGGATTTTTACATTCTTTACCATTTCCAGGAACCTTAACAACAAAATTTGTAGCACTAAAATTTATTTTCAATATTTTTAACAGCATAAAAACCATTACTTTTAACCTTCATTTTATAAAATTGTATTTCCCATTGTTCCAGAGATCCGTTTAAGATAGTTTTTATATGTGAGATAGAGAAAAACCCATCTCAAAAATCTGGTTTCGTTGAAATCGAGGTCGGAGATCCACTTTCAAAAATAGTTAGTCTCTAGAAGAGGAATTATTATAAATATCAAATTCTCACAAAGGGAAAAATCTTCAAAGATAATGTGTACGAGGAAAATCTAGAGGAACGAGAAAATTTATCGAAGCTGAAAAAGTTTAAAAGGGTGAAAAATCTCAATTTAAAAAAAAAGAGTAAAATTCCATTTCAAGAATAGAGAAGTACTAGTTTCAACCATGAAGTTCAAATTTTTAGGAATCGAATGAGTGTCATCTCTTCCTTTTGAGTACTCAGCTATGAGGGAAATTAATGTCACCCAAATGGAAATCAAGGATCACAAAGATTGAATTTTTAAAGGAACAAGAGAGCTTGTGGAGGAAAAGGTTTTCATGAGCAGGTCATATGCAACATGTGGTCACCGAGTGTCGCATAATATTGAATTGGTGGTGGAACGTTCTCACTATTATGAACCAAAACCAAAACCATCAAAGTAGATGATTGCTCATCCCTAGCAGTTCTTTCTCGCAAAGCCATGTCTCATTCGAAGAAGATCCCAATTTTGAATAATATGGATCATTTGAAAATATGTTGCAGAAAAATAATTGACCAAAATGAACTATTACCTTTAGGTCCTTAGAACTGATTCTTGGCTAAAATAAATAAACAAAACTTCACGACTACCAAAGTATTTCCTAGGAACTGAATTTCATAAAGAATATTGAGATGCAATTATCATTCTAAGTCATGTTATGGGAGAAGAAACCACAAAATAATTTCAATACTAGATGAATCTATTCATGTTCATGATTACGTAAGAAAAGAAGAGAATTTATTGAGGACATATCATTAGTCACAATCTGCATCATTATTTTCTTTGTGTATCACTCTCCAAGAATTTAACTATGAATTCATATTTGTATCCTATTGTGATCTTAATACCATTCAAATGGTTTAAACTTTCTCATTAAATCTTACCGAAGGCGTAGCATTCAAATCTACCCTTAGTTAATCTTAAAGAAGAGAAATAAGAATTTTGTGAGCGCGAATGATTCATTCACCATGTTTTTCATTATAACACTTTGAAGGGGAATATTCACAAAACTCTTTTGTCACAAGCGACCTCTTTCATCAAGAAGTATGGATCATATTTCACTCAATTTTCCACTTTCTCCTACATCCTTTTTTATCATCAACTTTCTCTCGCTTATGGTTACCATTGTACCTTAGTGACAATATCTTCCTCTTCAAGCTATGTAGACAACTTTCCCATGTTCGAGTAAACATAAGAACTAGAAGAGAAAAATATGGCATTTCCCATCTCACATGGAATCTTCACATATGAGAGTTTCAATTATGATACACACCTAGAAGATGCCTTCATACCACCGAGCATGTATTCACATACACCAAGGGAAGACATCAATATACAAAGTGATCCAACAATTTTCTATCTCGAATAATAATATCATGCCCTACAAATTGAATATTATTGGGTAAATTTCATATAGGAATTCAATGTTAGCGAAATTGACTATATGCGGATGATAGTCAAAAAGTGAAAGGATTGAATTTTGACTCGTTTAAAAAGGGGATTCAAGATGATGGTACATAGTTGTATGATCTACATTATAAAGAGATGAAAGGTTAAAATTTTCCACAGTAACATGGAGTGTCTCGTGAGTTGCAAGACACAAGTTAAAGGACCAAGGTTGAAATCAAAATATCAAAGGAATGGTACACAAAGAAGAAGGTTGTCACAATTTTCGAAATTTTCCCAACCCTTTTGAGACAAGAATGAAAACACTCTTCCATGAAGGTTGTGAGTATACTTCAAGATCAATTCACTCTAGACAGAGTTAAAAGCACAAAGTAGTGGAATCAGAGGCCCCCTACTACAAGAGATTGCATGATAAATTGAGAACAATAGAGTATCTTGTAGTAGAAGAAAATATTGAGGAGAATTATCCCTTCCATCTTTCAGTCTTGGAGACTCCCTAGATTTTTCCACCTTCCATCACCACTCCTTCTCCACTTATAGAATATGCACCCCCTCACGAGAAGGAAATGATAGAAATTCTAGTTGCAAAAACCCCAAGGAAGATGAGATATTTTCTTGGATGAAAGAAATGATCACAAAATAGGCTCGTATTGTCCACTGTGTCATAGTCCCTCATTTTCTAGTGATATTATCACTGGTTAAAGTGAAGAAGAAAAAGTTCTCTCAAGAAGCTTCTTGCTTTTTTACTAGTGTAATGGGAAATTAGTATGCAGTAAGTGGTCAAGTCAAACCTAATCAATCCTATGAAATAAATGACATCATCCGACTATGAGATGAGAAAATTCACTTATGCCCACCACACACAAGAGAGAGATGCACATATATTCTAGGATTCTTTAACTCATATCCTTGAATGGGATAAAGAATATAAAGAGAAGATAGATCAGTTTGAAGACCACCTACAAATAATCACCTCTTATGTGCAACATTTCATGTACCCTCGAAATGATTCATCATCACCCCCATTAGAACAAGTTACTCCAATTAGTAGCTTTGACCCGAGTCCATATGAAATATATAGGATTCACCATGCAAGGAAGATAAAATGAGAAATGGAAAAGAAATACCATAGAGAAAGGGAAATAATTACTTTTAGAGCTAATATCACTATAAATGTACATGTACGCAACTACCGAAAAATATTGGACAATGAGGGAGGATTGGAAAAATTAAAATAATATTGGGACCAAGCGTATCCACTTGTTTTTAAAAGGGGAGATGCACATTCCTAAGTATTGATAAGAATAAAAGTGTTCAATTATCCATCTAAGGATTTTTCACATGTCCAAGCGAGGACTCTCATCTCGATGTATGAAAATATTGAATCGGGATATTGATGAGTTGGTCTCAAATGAGGATGGTTCCATCAAGATGAAATACAATGTCAACATCAAAATGAAAAAGCTTGGATTACCCGCTATTTATGAGAATACTTCCACAAATGAATTTTTGATACTATTTGAAGAACATCTTCATAAAATGTTGGATACCCATTTCATTTCAATGAAAATATAATGGAGTATCTATCAAGGATCATATCCACAATTTGACACATTGGAAACATAAGTCATGGTTCACAAAGAGAAAAAGATTTGATATATCATGGATGTTTGTCTTGAGTCCTTGCATTGTGTACACATTCCTCAAGTGGATAAATTTGCACTTGTGGTAGCTCATTCAAGTAAATACTTCAAAGGAGCAAGAATTTTTCTAGTGGAGCTTGTCATGAATCATTTAGGTAGTAATGTGTAATCTACAAGGTTGGAATCTTCATCAGGCTAGTTATCTCTCTCTCTCTCTCTCTCTCCCCCCCCCATTCTTCATGTTTTATTTTTTCATTGAGGGGTTAAACTATTTCATATCATCCTATAATTATTTTTCTAATTCCTTTAAATTGGACTATAGTTTGTAATTTAACTAGTCAACCTTAATTAATAAAAGAGGACTTAATTCTACTCCTAGGAATAGGAAAATTCACATGTTGTAAGCGTTTACAAATTAAAAGTCATGTGAGGGGTAGGAGAAGATTCTTTCTCAAGTCTATAAATTGTAATGAACCCCTCATGCTTAAGGAGAGATTACTACTTGGAGTAAAGAAAAAGAGATAGAAAATTTCCTCTATTTTTCCTCTCATATGTTCTTCCATTCCTCACTATGTACAAATTTTCCAAACTATCAATGAATAAGAAAGGAGTTTCTTTCTTTTCTTGATGAGAGAATTACTGAAACTTTGTGTTCCTAATTCTACCTTGTCTTGATGCTAGTAAAAAGTTTTTTTCTTTCTAATTTGTGTGATGATATACTCTGATTAATGTATATATGCATCTTATTTTTTACTTGAAATATTAATCCCCCTTTCTTTTCCCAACTCCCTCTTCCACCTATTTAGCAAATTCCTCCCTTACAAGAAATTGCAAGATTTTTCCATAGGTTTAGTGGAGTGTTCTATTAGGTCCCCAACCTTTAGGCCACCCACATATTTAATTTTCATTCACACATAATAAATGGAGCTGCACCATTCAAGCAGAGGGACCTAGAGTCTCAGAGCGTTGGCGGATACCCACCAATTTGTCTACTTGAAATATTTCCTTGATAACACTTTGATATATATTCATATCTAAACATGTGAGAACATTTCTATCGTAATGTATTTGTTATAGAATCTTATGATTACTAGAGTATGGGTTTATTTGTTAAATAGCTACTTCAATGACTTAAAATAGAATAAATGCAAGGTGGATGTTAAACTAGTGTGGACTAAAGACATTGTATATTTCCTTTAAGCATTTTTTCCCAAACAAAAGAAGTAAATAGTGATTTTATCATATGCACTATTTCACACTTTTATGTGTCCATGACAGACTTTAATTCCACATACCCATGTGTACAATCGAGACTTGATCATCCAAAATTTACTCCACATGGAAGGTGGTTTACTATATATAATTGTTATCCAATTTTTCCCCTTAGGAAAAATTTAAAACACATTAACTTGCACACTAAGAAAATGGAGGGATTGATTTAGTCATGGGAGCTTGAATTTAGAAATTAGCAAAACAAATTATAGGAGGGCTCGAAATGGTAGTAATGTCGAGACAAGGAATCAAGGAAGCTTGTAGTGAGTAAAGTGAAAAAATGGGCACTTCAAAGTCCAAAATTTTTAAAATTCGGAGGTTTTAAATTTTAGAGTTTTGCAAAGAAGTAGGTAAAAACAACAAATAGGTCTAAAATCCTGAAATGTCAAAGTTCAAAAGGTTTGGCATTTTCGTGGTAAATGACACTTTAGATCAGATTTTTTGAGTCCAAAATCCAAAGTCTGATTTTTGGACTTTAGAGGTTCTTAGGTTCGTGGTTCTTTAGTAAAAAAACACAAAAAAACAAGATAATGACCGAAATCCTTAAATTCTAAAGTTTAAGAGGGTTCGGCATTTTCAGGGTCAAAATTGACTTCGGGGTCAATGTTGAGGGAATTTTTAGACTTTCAGAGGTTCTATTTCAGACTTTTGGAGATCCCAATTTTAGAGGTTTATTTTGAGCTTGAGATGGTGAGAAGTCTGAATGACACAAGGTTTGAAACACGAAGACCGAATTTCAAACTTTGGTGTTTCGTAGAGGTTCGATTTTGAGGTTCGTAGGTTTCAAGTGTTGAAACAGATGAACAATAACTAAAACCTCCAAATTCAAAATTCTTGAAATTCCAAAATTTTGGTTTTTTTTGAGGTTGCGAGGTGTTTGATTCCAGAGAAACAGATCCAACCACTCACCATTAATGCATTATAGCACGCGAATATTCATATGGCCATAACTTTTGATTGGGAGCTCAGATTTGCACAAGAAATGACTTTTTGGAAAGATCTTAAGTCAAGTGGGACTAAGTCATTCAAAATGAAGAAATAGAGTCTACCAATTTAGAGGATGTTCCAGGTTTATCTCCTACCACATTGATGAAGTATGGGATTCCTTAATTTCCTAACAAGGTATAGTACATGGAGGAATCGGTTTTGTAGTGGCACCCTTCATCGTCACAGGAGATTTTAATGCATTTTAGGGTGGTTGAAACAAGATTTTGAATTCTTCTCTCCCACTTTTTCTCATTCTTCATATATATTGTAATGAGGGCATTGTTCTAATGTTGGAAAAAATTTCTTTGTACCCACCCTTCTTCTCTTGTTTGTGAGTTAATTTTTGGAGTTAAAACCTCACATTCAAGTTGTAATGAAAGTTTGTGCTTCTTGGCCATTATAATGCAATGTATCAATTCTTTGGAGAAACAATACATGTTTTTGGATGAATTTTAAACTCTCCCTTGTTTTCATTGCTTTATTTGAATCTCTCATTGTAATATTGGTTATCCGGGCATGGTTATTGTATTACATGTTAAATGGTTTGTGTTTAATGGTTAGTGGATCAAGATATGTGGTGTATTTTCATCCTTCTTGATCTGATTGTGGTTTCCATCTCCATGCAAAGAAGGTGTTTCAACATTCCTTTTGGTGCATCACCTCTGTTAGCTAAGGTTTAATTTCTTGTAATCTTCTTAACCCTAACTCTTTGGCAACTTAGAGTAGCTTTTAGAGTAGATCCTCTAAAATTTTCATGTGTTCATTAGAGTAGAAGAATAGGAAACTTCCTTCATCGAGAGGGTTATCCTGATTACAAAGTCCCACACTTTGGGATAAATCCATGTTTTATGAATCACACTAACTACCTCAAACATCCACTTGTAAGAAATAAGGGGTGCTTTGATTTCACCATAACAATAATTAAATTACACATCAACGGCCCTTTTCGGTGTTACCTTTTCTCCTCCTTGTGATTCCCATTAAAACAACCCACTTGAGACCCAAGAACAACCTAGGATTAGTTAGGAAAATTACGGAATAATTTTATTTTTTTATTTATTTTTGTTTAAAAGAGTCTACAACTAGATTACAAGACAAAAATGTCACTAACAAGTTCCAAATAAATTATAATTCACTAGATTATAATTTTCTCTTATTTCCAACTATTAGAGGTCATAAGGTACCAAAATTTAGGATTAGAAATTTCAATTACGGTCAAAGGATAATTCCTCACCATACGCACTCTCTAATAGGATTTAAATATTCAACTTTATTTTTCTCAAAATTAACACATTCAAAATTCTTGTAAATCATCCCCAAAGTGGATAGGAAATTTCCTCACCTTTCCATTGATATAAATAAGTCCTCCTAACTCCTCATATTTCTCAAGATATGGGCCGACGGGCCTTGGGGTGACAATTTCCCCCAAGAGCGGGCCTGCGGGCCCAAGGGAGGAAATTTGCCCCAAGGGCAGGTTTGCAGTAACGGGAATAAATATTTCCTAGAGGGGGTGGTTGGGTCGGCAAGGCCATGGGGGACTTTTGAAAATTTTCCCCATGTGGGGCGAAAATCCAACCTTGCACTTGTGCTCCCACGAGTCTGCAAGGGACACATGGCACCTCTTAAGCCAAAGCGGGAAAGCATGGTGGTAGGGATAAAGAGGGTTTTTGCCTCAAAGGTAAAAACGAATGACTTCACCCACGTCTCCATTGATGCCTCGTGATACCACATGGTAACTCCTGATTAGATGTGGGCTAGCGGGGAAACTTTAGAAAATTTTCCCCAAAACTTTCCAAAACACCCAAGGTAAAAAGGGACCCACTCCTCCACCGATGCATCACGATGACACATGACAGCTCCTAATTGGTTGTGGGCCGGCAGGAGGCGGGGAAAATTTGGAAAAATTTCCCAAAATTTTCTAGTAGCACTAAGTTAAAAAGGGATCTGCCCCTCCGCTAACACCTCATGGTGCCACGTGGAAGCCTCTGATTTGCTATGAGCCAATGGGGTTGCAGGGAAAATTTGGAAAATTTTACCAAAAAATTTTCGAAGCTTTTAACCGAAAAATTTGGACCCGCGACCCCCAAGGAAATTTTTCCCAAATTTTTTTGACACCAAGTGAAGAAAAACTTCAGAAGGCCATAAATTTTGATAGAGAGATTAGTTTTGAGAAAATGAGGACTTTCTTGGAAGCTCTCGCGTCTTGTTTTCTCAAGAATAATTAATTTTGATTTTGGTAAAGTTAGAAGGGTAAATTTCACAAAATGCTCTGCAGATTTTACAAAGGTAAGTGGTAATTTTAACTTATAAAATTTTGTTCAATTTGTTCTTGTTCCTCTCTCAATATGTCAAATAGAAATGGAGAATTTTTCTTAGGTGAATTTAGGATAAGTTTGTGAGGTAGATTTATGTGATTGAATTCCGATTTGAAATTTTACAATTTTTATAGTAAAATGACTGTAAAAGCTTGGAACTCGCTTTTCCCAAGTTTGAAAGATTTCCTTGAAGTGTTTTTATCTAATTGGATTCGTCTAGGGAAAACTACTTCAATTTAATTGTTTAATTTTTATTTCATTGTTGCAGGTTTGATCTCAGGCATTTTGGATTAAATAATTTCCAGCTTTGAAAATACAAGATAGAGATCAAATTTTTGAAGGGTTTATTTTTCATTTCCTTCTCCCAAGTATTATAATATGTTCCAAGTCTAATCTAATACATTTACTTGATTTAATATAACCATTCAAAACTAAAATACATCTATAATTTTCAATCTTCACTTATTTCAAAAGACAGAGTATTACACTTCCTTTATACGCATTTCTTCCTTTCAAACAGAGACTACAACTCACATTTATATAATTAATTTCAATACATTAATACAATTTGAGGAAGGATATGCAATCCTTCATTGATTCTAAAAGACAACTTTACAACTTCCTTCTTTTATTCTTTCCAAAATTATATATTATATACAAAGAATAATGCATTTTCTTTTCACATATTTCACTTTTCAACTTTCTAAACACGGATTTCCAATTGCATGCAAAACACATATTTCCAATGGAAATAATATCATATGAATAAGGAACATATTCCCATTAATTCAAATGAAAATCTTACTACTTCCTTTCCATTTTATTTCAAAATACAACATACAAATTGCATATCATTCTTTCACATTCCTTCCAAAAAACAGAATACAGACTATAACTCTTTTACATTTCGAATTTCAGCACAAGGTACCTTTCCATTATAATTAATACACAGAACATCCACTTCAAGTGGGAAAGGGCTACAATAATATTTCAATTCACGGGGATTGTCAAACCGGCTTTATCTCAGCTCTAGAAACAACAACATGCATTTCTTTTTCTTCCAATTTGATCACAACAAGAGTAGGGAAAGGAAACACTCTCCACCCAACCAAGACATCCTATGAAAAGGAGAAGCCATCCTTCTTCATTGGCCCCAAATCCCCAACCACAATGTAATAAAAGATGTGATTCAACTCATGGAAACAACAGGTGTCCACAAACACAAAAACATCATTTTCTAATAAAAACACAGTCCAAAACAGAATGTAGTTTACAACAACATTAAAACATGAAAAACATTACGGAGGTTTTCATCAAGCAAGCCAAAGGAGCAAGAAACTATGGCGGATGTTGTTTATGCCTCCCAAAGGGGAAATGGGTATCACCACGTGAGAGCAAACCACCAAAATATATACATATATTATATCAAATACCTTACATGCCCTTATGGCTCCCCACAAGTACCCCTTATTACTCACATTTCCTTATGCCTCCCCAACCTCTTATGGCACCCCATATTGAGTACCCTTTATTTCTTTGTAAGGTGGAACCCAAATCCCAACTCCCTCCACCCTTATACCTCCCTGAAACACACTTGTTCCTCCCACAAAATAATTCCATAGTCTTCTCCTACACCATTCCTAGGCCATATACCTAGAAACCCACAAACATGCCAAAAATTCACACATTAACATTCTCATAAACAAAATGGGAGCATTTCAAGAACAAAGGTCCTACCTCTCCATGATGGAGTTGTTCCAAGTTCCAAAACAAGAAGCTTTATCCCAATACAAGAAATCCAAATCATCCAAGCACAAACATGCAACAATCTTCCAAGAACTTCTTCAAAGCAAGAGCTCCAAAACAACAAAAGAATTCACCGAAAATGAAGTCTCCAAGGTGAAGCAACCCAAAACAAGGCAAGGAGTTTGAATTTTATAGAAGAGGGAAGAGAAGAAGATGAGATGGATCCATGTAGGATGCCACATCACATCTCCTCAACCACAACCCCAAAATTCAAATTCATTCTCTAATGAACAATAAATAGCTCAGTGAATAATATGACAATTTACTTACATACTCATATCTAACTCACACCCCAAAGGACTAAAATTAAATCATGTAATAAAAATGCAATAAAACTTACAATTTGTCTTCTCAAAAGCATTATAAAAGTCTATTCTCAGCTCTCCAACCATAGGTATGGTTGGTAACTAAATTTAAGAGGTATGAGACATGTTTAACTTGTCCCACAAGCCTCCAAAATAGGCCTCCAACGACAATTTCAATTTCTAAGAAGGTGGAGTGTTTCACACTCAAAAGTTAACTTACACATCACTTACATCTCTCTTACAAAACTTACACATTACTAGCACATTACTTATAACACTTTAAATCATGGCAAACAACTCTCATTAATTTCCTTCTTATGACATGTTTGATTTATTTATTGTAACAATATGATTACTCACAATATTAGACATCATATAATGAAATAATGAAAAGGTCAATGCAACCCAAAAACAACACAAGCAAACATAACAAAGGCTCCAAATAAATAAAAACACCTAATCCCTTGCTCACATTTAAAGGTGATCACATGGGAATCAGTAACACAAACAAACATGCAAAAACAAACACAAGTTGTCATGGTGACCTTGTTGAATTCATCTATAATTCCAATGTGATTGGTCTCCAATCCCCCAATGTTTTTTGTGATTTTTAAACCCGCAAAATACAAATACCTCATTCAGCCTCATGGCCATATCAAAACATCCAAAATAATATAAATAAAATTCCAAGTCATCTAGATATATGGATCACAATAAAATCCAAGCAAGGAACAAGAGCATTTGCAATTTTACTCAACAACTATATCATCATCAAATAATTTCCATTTCCAGATCTAATCACAATATCCAAATATCACATGTCCGAACACATCCATAATATTACCATGTTGAATAAGATATCAACATCAATATCCAAAATGTCTCTAATAATCATCTTGCATCATAACTCAATCAAGTCAATAATAATCCATGATCTAACATCTAACATCTAACATCTTATTATAATAAAGTCCACAATCAAGTCCATAATATAATAAGAAGTATCATGATTAGTATCGAGAAATGTGTCAAAGGAAAGTGGGCACTACATCCCCCCCCTTAGGCTCGACTTCTTCCCGGAAGTCATTGGAACAAATGTGGAAACCGAACCCATAACAGAGTAGTATCCTCCCATGTGGTTAAAGTTTCGTCATAGCCGTCACACTACACCCGAACCTAATAAACCTCTTTGCCTCAAAGGCCCAAGGTCCCGCGATTTGGGATATGAACATGCTCCACCATCACCTACCCCTGATCCTACACCTTCAATGATGTCTAATCTAATACATGATAAGGATCTCGTAACATATCTCCTAATAATCTGAAACATGAAACACATCATGTATGTGAGACAAGTTAGGTAGCAATGTTAGAGGGTAGGCCAAGGGGTCAATACGTTCCAAGATCTATAAAGAAACAACAAACCTAGGAGCTAACTTAGAACCTTTTCCATAATGGATAGGGATCTTGTGTGGCACGACATGAAGGAAAACCTTCATGCCCACATCAAAAATATAGTCCATCTTATGCTGATCTGCATACTTCTTTTGCCTATCTTATGCCTCCTGCAATCTCTGTCTGATCAAAACAACCTACTGCTCCATGTCCTATAACAAATATGGTCCAAGAGAAACCCTATCCTCTAACCTATCCTAACTAAGAGGTGTCTTGCACTCTCGACCATTCAAATCCTGAAAAGGAACCATACCTATAGAACTCTGAAAACTATTATTATAGGTGAAATCCACAAAGTACAGGTACTCCTGTGTGACCGATGATCCATCACATACATCCTTAGCATATCCTCTAAAATATGGTTCACCCGCTTGGTCTATCCATCTATCTCGGGTGATCACCTATACTGAAGTTGATTCTCATCCCGAGGGCTTGCTGCATGGTAGTCAAAAAATGGGAAGTATACAAAGGATTGTGGTCACTATTGATCTTCCATAAAATCCCGTGCAACCTGAAAATCTCATCAAGATTTACCCATGCCACTACACTGGATGTATAAGTGGTCTTCACCAAAGAAAAGTGAGCCACTTTTTTCAATTTATCAATCGTGCCCATGATGGCGTCGTGGTGATATCTCGACATTGGTAGCCAAATAATGAAGTCCATGGAAGTGGTGTCCCATTTCCACTCTAGTATAGCTTGAGGAAAGAAAATTCTAGCCTGGATGCGATGTTTGGCCATCATTTTCTAACACTCTAAACAATGTGACATAAAATGAGCCACGTCTATGAAGTCCTCTCTAATGATACAACTATCTCAAAGTAGCATGCATCTTCTTCACCCCAGATGTGTTGAATAGGGTGCTCGATGTGCCTCTGTTAATATGACCTGCCTCAATCCTCCATTTCTAGGAACATAAATCCAGCTGTGTGCCTGATAAGGCCATCTTCCTTTAGTGACAGAGACCATCCAACTTCCCTCAAGGGGTCTTTAAGACTCGATCTCTGCTCAAACCGCAATGTAGAAGCTGCCAAGAGGAAGTCTGCTGAAAAATCCTACTCCACAAATCTGTGCTCACTAAAGTGGCCATAGCCACATGTCTCCATCTGATGAGAGCGTCTTCCACCACATTCTCCTTCCCTTTCACATGTTTGATCTCCACATCATACTCATAAAGCAACTCCATCTAACACTGTTGACGAGTGTTGAGATTGGGTTGCATGAAGAGGTGGTGAAGACTCGGAGTGATTTGTCCCGAGCGTGAATCTCCAACCAAGTAAAAGTGCCTCCATCAAACCAAATCGTGCATAACTACCATAAGCTCAAGATCATGATTTGGATAATTGATCTCATAATATTAGAGTTTTCGAGATTCAAAAGCCACTACCTTTCCCTCCCGCATCAACACACCTCTAAGCCTTGCTAAAGAAGCATCCGTGCAAATGAAAAAATCACCATGTGGATCCATTACTTTCAAGAGTAGGTGATGTAGTGAGACACTCCTTCAAGATACTCAAGGACTTCTCGCACTTTGTCCGACTAAAAAAACTTCTTCCCTTTCCTTTGAAGGGAAGTGATGGGGTGAACAATTTAAAAGAAGTCTTGAATAAATCTCCTATGGTAACCTGCTAAGCCCATCAAGTTGCATACCTCACTCATCGTAGTGGGTGCTGAACAATCCATAATAGCTCTAATTTTGGAAGGATCAATGGCGATACCTTCCCTAGAAATTATATGACCTAAATATTGCACCTCCATCTGAAAGAATGCACACTTCTCCAAGTTCCCGTAAAGCTACTGCTCTCGAAGACACTGAAAAACCTGGCAAAGGTGCCCTCGTGCTCCTCACACATACGTGAGTAAATCAAAATTTCATCAAGGAAGATGAACACGAAGTGATCTAAGAAATTCTTGAATACCCCATTCATCAAACTCATAAATACTGTGAGGGCATTCGTTAAACCAAAAGGCACCACTATGAACTCATAGTGGCCATATCTAATATGGAAGGCGGTCTTATGAATGTCCACCTCCAAAATCCTCATCTAATGGTAACCTGGATTAAGGTCTATCTTAGAGAAATTTGTGTCTCCCTTCATCTGATCAAACAAATTATCAATGTGTGGAAAGGGATAATGATTCTTGATCGTTACTTTGTTCAACTTGTGGTAATCAATACACAACTGCAAGGATCCATCTATTTTCTTCACAAAATTCACTAGTGCGCCCCAAGGGATACACTAGGATGGATAAGGTCTTTCTCCAAGAGGCCCTCCATCTCAAACATGAGCTCACGTGAGCTTTCGGTGGTCATCTAATAAGGTTCTCATGAGATAGGCTCTTGTCCCTGAACTAGATCTATATGAAAATCAATCTCACATAAGGGTGGTAACCCCGGTATCTCCCTAGGAAAGACATCTACAAAATCTCTTAGAATGGGGTGATCATCTATTGATGTTCCACTATACCCATCCTCTAATCTGTCATTGACTATAATAGCATATATTTGAAAACCCTGTCGAACACACCGCTTAAGCCACATAGCAAAGATGGTGCAAATAGAAACGGGTCTCTGACCCCCCGAAATCACCAAATCAACTCGCCAAATCATCTGCGCACATTATAATCTTGTGGTAACAATCCAATCTGGCCTTGTGTGCAGACAACCAAACCATACCGAAGATGAGTCCATATGAGCCTAAAGGAAGGATACGAAGATCCGAGGTAGTGGTGAAAGGTCCCAAATCTACCACACACTCCTTAACTAAGGAGTCTACAGAGATCTTGGCTCTAGAAGCCATCTCAACATCCCAACTATGACCTTGCCTAACTACCACCAGCTTGCATCAATCTACTAAACATGGTGCAATAAAAGAATTAGAAGAACCATAATAAAATAAAATGGAGGTAGGAATGCCTCCAATGTTACCTGTAGTCTCAATAACTATACTCTGATGCTCTACTTGGTGGTTCTCGACCACTCCATACATCCTATGAATGTGCCCCATATCACCAATAGTAGGCTCTGAGATCTTTGTCTTACCCTTTTTATTAGGGTTCTATGGGTAATCTCTCCAAAATTTCCAAAGAACATCACAACCAAAACAATCGCCTAATCCTCTCCCTAATGTAGTAGGTCCAGCCGGTACTCTAGAGGAATGTGGTGTGGATCCCGATGATCTTGCTACGGTCTGATGAGATCTCTGTGGTGAGCACCTACTTGAGTGAGCTCTTTGGGAACCCCGTGTCCCGATGCAACCCCTAGGGGCAGGCCCCATACTCTAGCCTCTCTATGCATAAAACCTCTATGGAGGTCTATAAGATGGCTTTGGACTGTTGCTGCTACTATGGTCTAAAAGATGACTATGTTGAACCCTTTCCACCATGAGGAAGAGGTACTGACCCCCTCAATCTATTGTCTCCGCATCTCACATTGATGTGGCTCCAGGACTCGGTCTCTAGCTCGCTTTGCATTTTTTCCCAAGTCTCCTTTGTTATATAGGCCTTCTCAATGGCCTCAACTAATGTCTATGGATAATGGATCTGTACTACACCTCTAATGTCTAGATTTAGGCCCTGGATGAACCTATGGATCTGCACCTGCTCATCCTACATGTAATCAACATACTGGAGTAGATCTAGAAATCTACTCTCATACTCACCATTATAAGAGATGCCTATCGGAGGTTATGGAACTCATCTATTTGCTATTATATGAACCTTCGTGACAAGTATCTTCTCCTAAAATGCTCGTCAAAGAGCTCCAAGGTAACTGTGTAATAATCTACATGGAGCTTCTATTCCTCTATCCGCCACCAGACACCAATAGACGTTAGACTCATAGATGAAGCATCCGATCGAGCTCACCAACTAGGCCTCTACCTGAAATCCACCTATGTCACCAGGGATAATATGATGGCCGAAGCTTTAGGATCACCCAAATGTGATCTGCAGCTATGGTATGATGGCCCCTAGGTCTCTCTGCATGCTTATTTCTAAGCCTAGGACTCGAGACCTCTCTCTATGTCCTAAAACTCGCAACCCTGTCCCCTTTATGGTGACTCTTCTCTGGCTGACTCTACATGGAAGTTATCTCGTCCATGCTCCTCACTAGTTTGAGGAGATACGTGACCACTGAATTGAAGTGACTCTATCATGTTCATTGCATGTCCTCCTACCGATCCTCCGTGTAGAGTGGCATTAACATCTGAAGAGTCTACAAAATCTGGCTAAGATGGATGCTACAACATGATCTAGTGGTGGTAAGTCTAGGTCTATTTAGATAGACCACTCATCCCATTTGTGCCTCTTGTACGAGACCAGGGAAAGAGTTAGTTCATCTTTTGAAGTCTTATTTAGTTTCCATGTTTACTAAAATATGTAATTTCTAAACTAGGTTGTTTTCTAGATTTAAAATTGTGTTAGGTTTAAGGTTCATGTCTCAAGTTTTCTAGTATCCGTAATGGCCCAATATTTTGAATCATTTCTCTAACCAAATGTGATGCTCGTTAAAACAACCCACTTGAGACCCAAGAAAAACTAGGATTAGTTAGGAAAATTATGAAATAATTTTTATTATTACTATTGTTTAAAAGAGTCTACAACAAGATTACAAGACAAAAACTATCACTAACAAGTTCCGATCAATTCTAATCCTCTAGAAAATACCTTTCTCTTATTTCAAATTATCGAGGTCACAAGGTCCCAAAATTTAGGATTACAAATTTCAATTAGGGTCAAAGGGTAATTCCTCGCCATACCCACTCTCTAAGCAGGTTTAAATATTCAAATTGATTTTTCTCAAAATTAACACATTAAAAATTTCCCTAAATCATTTCCATTGGATAGAAAATTTCCTCACCTTTCCATTGATATAAAGAAGTCCTCATAACTCCTCATATTTCTCAAGATATGGGTTGGCAGGCCTTGGGGTGAAAAATTTCCCCGAAGAGCGGCGAGGCTGCAGCCCAAGGGAGGAAATTTACCCCAAGGGGGTAGGTCCGGGGCTGCGGGAAAATTTTTCTCGGAGGTACTTGGGTTGGCAGGGTTAGGGGCACTTTTGAAAAATTTCCCCATTCGGGGTGAAAATCCAACCTTGTGCTCGCGCTCCGGCGAGTCTCGCAAGGGACATGTGGTGCCTCCTAACCCTACGCGGAAAAGTAGGGTGGTGGGGATGAAGGGGTTTTGTGCCACAAAGGAAAAAAGGAATAAATTCACCACCTCATATGTCGATGCCTTGTGATACCATGTGGCATCTCTTGATTGGCTACGGGCCGGCAGGGAAACTTTAGAAAATTTTCCACGAAATTTTCTATAAACGAAAAAGGAAAAAAGGGACCCACTCCTCCGCCGATGACTTGCGATGCCACATGGCAGCTCCTAATTGGCTACGGGCTAGCAGGAAGGCGGGAAAATTTGGGAAATTTTCTAAAAAAATTCGGTAGTGCTAAGTTAAAAAGGGATCCACCCTCTGCTGACACCTCTTGGTGATACGTGGCAACCTCTAATTGATCAGTGGCCGTAGGAAAATTTGGAAAATTGTCCCAAAAGTTTTCCAAAGCTTTTAAGGGAAAAATTCAGACCCGTGGGCCCGCTAAGGTATTTTTTCCCAAATTTTTTTTGATGGGAAGTGAAGAAAAACTTTATAAGGCCATAACTTTTGATAGAGAGCTCAGTTGTGGGAAAACAAGGACTTTATGGAAAGCTCTTGACAACCTCTTTACTTATTAATCATTAATTTTGATGTTGGTAAAGTTAGAAGGGTCAATTTTGTAAGACGGTTTGAAACTTGAAAGTGAGGATCATGAGGGACAACGTGCACATCAACGGACATGCAAATAACATTATGAAGAGATCTCGGAGGAGCGAGCATCATCGAAATGCACATGTAAAGATTCGAAAAATGGGAGGAACCTCGTTACAATCAACAAACTCTCGTCTATCTCATAGATCCAAAAGGATGTACATATAGAAGGTGCTTTGAGTAATGCCCTATGCTAAAATCATGAAAACTCGAGTGGAGAGGGGAGTTATATTCTCCAGAATAGAAGTGTAACTCCCAATGATGCATATGACACACTGATGTGTAAGATAATCTCATGATGACCCCTAAATGACACGTGGACCTACGATCTCACCTAAGTGATATGACTCACCTAATGATGTGGAAAATAATACACACCAACAACCCCTCTTCATCGTAACTTAGGATGAGGCAGCAAGTCAGAAATGAGAAATGGGTCCCGACACAAAGCCTGATGAGGTACCCACATACAAGAAAAAGGTCCCAAGTAGTGAAGGAAAACCCAGTGGGAAAAACATCCACCACAAGAGAACAAAACACTCTCTAATCTAGGAAATATGCCAAAGATGGGTCCCAACTATGATAGCGAGCCTAAAAACGTACCTATGTACAAAGAGGAAATCTCTCGAAAGAAAAAGAAGAGAGAAGAAAAGGGAGATGAGAGGAATGCCAAAGATGCCATGGATGGATCTCGAACTCTGCAGTTTTAGGAAGTCTCCTAGAAGAATGTCGATGACGAGATCCTCTATCTCTAGATTGAAGAAGAGCCATCTGCACCAAACTATGAGCCTACCCTTAAGAAGGATAGAAATGACGTGCTAGAAGTCTGCTTACTCCATGAAGGAAACCAAAGGTAGTAGCATGAATAACTCTGATTCTGGTCCACGAAAGTGTGATATAGGTCTAGCAAGTGAGTGCAAAGCAACCAAAGGTAATGTTACGAGTGCGGAACTATCGAGTGTGAAGGGTGAACACCGTGTAGAAAGGATGTCCAATAGATTTGAAGGTAAAAAAACATCCCCCACAACAAAAAAGTTATCCACAAGCAAGACCGGATCAATGAAGAACTCCGGAAAAGTGGAAGTGATAAGAATCCCAAAAGGGGCACTCCCAACAATGGAGATGATGAACTCCTTCGAAATACCCGTAGATGGATGCAAAACCTATAGAGCATCACAAGTGGACTCTATGAAAAGACAACAAAGGTCAAGCAGATACTCGTCCCACTGAGGGGGCTCAATAAACAGAAACACAATGTTAGATAGGTATGAGTCATCCAATGAAGGTAGAGGAGTGAAAGGGGCCTCGCACACTAAAGATGGAAAAGAGGTGGGTGTGATGATTGTATAAGACTGAATAGGATAATGATCGATATTTGATAAGATGTGGGATGTGTCAACACTCTCTGGAATAGTGAGAGGAGGGGATAAGTCCTATGTAGTACTATCTCGCATCGTAACTAGGTGCACAATCCTTGTCATCAGAAGTAGAATCAAGTGATTCTATGTCAAGTGGAACTACCATCACATGAAGAACAAGAGGAGACAACTGGATCAGTAGCAACAACAATGGCGGTAATATGTGAAGGGTCTCCATAGAGGGACTCAAGAATTCTCCAGACACGGTGGGGTGGATATGAGTCTACCACATGAAACCAGAGAGATCTAGAGACATGCATCATCAAGTGACCAAAAACATGGTTGCATGTGTCAAGGAAGTCCTCCAGATGATGATGATCACCGGGTGCAGAACTGCCCAAGTAAGAATGGTAAAAGACCCTCATGGGTGAAGTAGCATTCCAAGGAAGCACGCCAAGCTGAATAGTTCCCTCTCTCGGTGAGAAGTGGTGGACCCCGTAAGGTGATCTTATGACACTCAACTCTAGAAAGAGAACTCTCCATGATGCAAAAGTAAGAATGCAAGATGCATAAAAACAAGACGTCGACTCGGCCGATAATGCGTATGTGTGTAAAAACCTAAGAGTACTAGTGAACCTCCCTAGAATGTGGCATTTTATAAGGTAGTGCATTTACAAAACTGATAATGTCATCATGTAAAGTACGATAAATCATGCAACTTTGACCAAGGAAGTGCTCAAAACGAGTTGCAAGTGAAAAGTTATGACATTATTATGATTCTTGCAACCGATGAAAAATGCTAATAGGCCCCGCAAACGGATTAAAAAAGTTCCTGAAATGAGTGCAAAGGGTATCATGTGAGCGCTTGTTGGAAATGGAACCAAATTTTAGGTAGGGTTTATTTTTCTTGCGAGGGGAATTAGCCTCCTCCCAACCCCGCACCTAACCCTCCATCTTCGACATGTGAATGAAGGACATAATACAAACAAAATAAAGCCTTAAAATATTTTACAATGCCATAGAAGGAATGTTTTTACCTCAAGAAATTAAAAACAAGGATTGTTTTAACCTACAAACAATTCTAAAAGGGAGAGATGACCAAGATGCCTCACTTAACCGAGCTAGGGAAAGGTGTAATGCTACGTGTTAGAGGTGTTAGAAGGTCTAAAATCAATGTCGTGGTCTGAGTTCCATGTGGAGCAATGAATGTACCGGAGAAGGCGAGTTGATTGTTGGACCAGCGAGTGCAATGTGCCATAGAGTCAGGTGGGAATCCCAAGTGGAGTGACACGTAGAGAGGGAGTAGGACACACCGAGCCAAAATGCCAAAATGAGCAGAGAGTGGTCAGGGAGGTGTAGGTATGGAAGACCGTGATAGTCGGGGTCACACACTGTAGAGAGCCCAGGAAGAAGGAGTAGCACAAGAATGCTAACCACAATGATGTCGGTCGGGCAAGGGAACATGAAGCCACAAAACTAGGGGGTGGACAAGCTTGAGAGCATGCGTAGAAGCCGAGAATGTCGTGTCTAAGTAGAAGGCACGCAGAGGGCCGAGTAACTCAGATGGGTAAAGAAACCTCATGTGACATGGAACAATGAACCATTCTAGGAAGATCAATGCATGCAGGGAGCTAGGGAGAGTAGAAGTGATGCCAAAGTCGGGGACCATGCACGAATGATGTGGAACGGTGTACAAGGCACCATACACAAAACACTCCAAGTGCCAACGAAGGGAGATGAAAGCAACCGAACGGTCAAAGATTGAAACTCAAACCCAAAACAATGCACCCAAACACGTAGGTCAAGGAAATTCAAACAAACCCAAGCAAAAGAATTGCGAGATCCGCACCAAAAAAACAATAGAAATGGCAAGATGAGTCAAAGACAAATGTTACAACCCCCACAACAAGTAACTCAACCAAATCAAATGAAGGCAAAAGAAAAGTAAGAAAAGGTTGCAGAGACCAAGGCAGTGAATGGAAAACATGTTGAGCCACTACCAATGTAGGCCGAGCGAGTCAGAAAATGAGCCAGGTGGTAGAGTGAGCAGTGAGCTGCCAAGAACTCGGCTCGTGAAAAACTCAATTCTGAAACTATAAAACACCCAAACTGCAACCAGAGACTGTGAAGCACCTCAAAACCCCATGCAAGGTAGAAAAACCCATGAACACCTAAAAATGAACCACCCAAATCAATGCAAGAAACACATGAATGAAATATCCATTACGACACACACATCGAGAACTGAATATCATGTTGGAAGATGGAAAACACACGAGCAACATTGAAGAGTGCACGGATCCACAAGATCCACTCTAATACCATGTAAGAGGGTTTGAAACCTTAAAGCGAGGATCACGAGGGACAATGTGCACATCAACGAACGTGCGAATGGAAGCATGAAGAGATGTTAGGAGGAGTGAGCATCAACCGAATCTGCATGCAAACATTCAAACATGGGTAGAACCTCATTACAATCAACAAACTTTCCTCTATCTCATAGATGCAAAAGCGTGTACATATAGGAGATGCCGAGTAACCCCAATGCTGCAATCATGAAAACTTGAGTGGAGAGGGGGAGTTACATTCCCAAAATAGAAGTGTAACTCCCAATGACATATATGACGCACTGATGCATAAGATAATATCATGATGAACCCTAAATGGCAAGTGGACCTACGATCTCACCTAAGTGAGATGACTCACCTAATGATGTGGAAAGTAATACACACCAACAAATTTCACAAAAACACTCTGCAGGCTTTTATAGTGCAAGCTGATAATTTTAAATTATAAAATTTTGTTCAATTTGTTCTTCTTCCTCTCTCAACATGTCAAATAGACATGGAGAATTGTTCTTAGGTGGATTTAGGATAAGTTTTGGAGGTAGATGTATGTGATTGAATTCTAATTTGAAATTTTACAATTTTGATAACAAAATGACTGTGAAAGCTTGGAACTCGGTTTTGCCACGTTTGAAAGATTTCGGTGAAGTGTTTTTGTCTAACTAGATTCATTTGGGGAAAACTACTTCAATTAAATTGTTTAGTTTGTTATTTCATTGTTGTAGGTTCGATCTGGCATTTTGGATTAAATAATTGCCGCTTTGAAAATACAAGATAGAGATCAAATTTTGAAAAGGGTTTATTTGCCATTTTCTTCTCCCAAGTATTATAATATGTTCCAATTCTAATCTAATACATTTATTTGATTCAATTTAACTATTCAAAACTAAAATACATCTTTGATTTCCAATATTCACTTATTTCAAAAGATAGAGTATTACACTTCCTTTATACGCATTTCTTCCTTTTAAATAGAGATTACAACTAACATCTATATGATTAATTTAAATACATTGATACAACTTGAGGAAGGATATGCAATCCAACATTGATTCCAGAAGACAACTTTACAACTTCCTTCTTTTATTCTTTCCAAAATTATATATTATCTATAAAGGGCGAGAATAATGCATTTTCTTCTCACGTGTTTCACTTTTCCACTTTACTGAGACAGGATTTCCTAGTGCATGGAAAACACAGATTTCCAATGGAAATAATATCATATGAATAAGAAAAACATTCCCATTAATTCAAATGAAACTCTTACAACTTCCTTTCCATTCGATTTCAAACTACAACATATAAATTGTGTATCATTCTTTCACATTCCTTCCAAAAATAGAATACAGAGTATAAATCTTTTACATTTCGAATTTCAACTTTCATTGTCAATAATAAAGGTACCTTTCCATTATAATTAATATACGATCAATCAATTCAAATGGGAAAGGGCTACAATAAGATTTCAATTCACAGGGACTATCAAACTAGCTTTATCTCAGCTCCATAGCAGCAACATGTAGATTTCTTATTCTTCCAATTTGATCACAACAAGAGTAGGGGAAACGCAAAAATCTCCACCCAACCAAGAAATGCAATGAAAAAGAGAATCCATCCTTCTTCATTGGCCCCCAATCATGATGCACAATGTAATAAATGATGTGATTCAACTCATGGCAACAACATGGTTCCACAAACACACAAGCAACATTTTCCAATAAAAACACAAGCCCAAAACAGAATGTAATTTACAACTACATTAAAACATGACAAACATTACCGAGGCTTCATCAAACAAGCCAAAGGAGCAAGAAATATAGGGGATGTTGCTTATGCCTCCCAAAGGGGAAATGAGTATCACCACTTGAGAGAAAACCACCAAAATATATACATATATCATTTCAAATCCATGACATGCCCTTATGCCTCCCCACAAGTACCACTTATTCCTCACATCTCCTTATGCCTCCCAACTGCTTATGACACCCCATAACGATTAAAGAAATGCAAGTTATTTCTTTATAAGGTGGAACCCAAATCCCAACTCCTCCGCCCTTATACCTCCCTAAAACACAACCGTGTCTCCCACAAAATAACCCTATATTCTTCTCCTACACCATTCCTAGGCTATCTACCTAGCAGCCAAAAACATGTCAAAAAATTCACACATTAACATTTTCATAAAAAAGGGAAGCATTTCAAGAGCCAAGCTCCGACATCTCCATGATGGAGTTGATCCAAGTTCCAAAACACCAAGTTTTATCCCAATGCAAGCAATCCAAATCAGCCAAGCACAAGCATGTAACAATTTTCGAAGAACTTCTTCAAAGCAAGAGCTCCAAAACAAAAAAATAATTCACCCAAAAAGAAGTCACCAAGGTGAAGCAACTCAAAACAAGGCAAGGAGTTCAAATTTTATAGAAGGGGAAGAGAAGAGGATGAGGTGGATCCATGTAGGATGCCACATCATACTTGTTCAACCCCAACCCCAAAATTCATATTCATTCTCCAATGCATAATAAATAGGTGGGTGAATAATATGACAGCTTTACTTACATAATCAAATCCAACCCACACCCCAAAGGAATGAAATTAAATCATGTAAGAAAAGTGAAATAAAAACTTATAATTTTTCTTCTCAAAAAGCATTATAAAATTCTAATCTCAACTCTCCAACAAAGTAGGTATGTTTGGTAATTAAATTTAAGAGGTACGGTACAAGTTTAACTTGTCCCACAAGCCTCCAAAATTAGCCTCCAAGGACAATTTCAAATTTCTAAGATGGTGGAGTGTTTCACACTCAAAATTTAACTTACACATCACTTACACCTCTCTTACAACACTTACACATTACTATCGCATTACTTATAACACTTTAAATCATGGCCAACAACTCTCATTAATTACCTTCTTATGACATATTTGATTTATTTATTTTAACAATATGATTACTCACAATATTAGACATCATATAATGAAATAATGAAAGGGTCAAGAACCCAAAAACAACACAAGTAAACATAACAAAGGCTCCAAATAAATAAAAACACGTAATCCCTTGGTCACATTTAAAGGTGATCACCCCCATGGGAATCCATAACACAAACAAACACACACAAACAAATACAAGTTGCCATAGTGATCTTGTTGAATTCATCTAGAATTCCAGTGTGATTGGTCTCCAATCCCCTGATGTTTGTTGTAATATTTTAAACCTGTAAAATACAAATACCTCCTTCGGCCTCATGGCCATATCAAAACATCCAAAATAATATAAATAAAATTCTAAATCATCTAGATATATGGATCACAACAACATCCAAGCAACCAACAAGATCATTTGCAATTTTACTCAACAACTATATCATCATCAAATAATTTTTATTTCTAGATCTACTCACAATATCCAAATATCACATGTCTGAACACATCCATAATATTACCATGTTGAACAGTATATCAACATCAATATCTAAAATGTCTCTAATAATCATCATGCATCATAACTGAATCAAGTCAACAATAATCCATGATTTAACATTTAACATCATACTATAATAGAGTCCATAATAATGTCCATAATATAATCAGCAAAGTATCATATTTAGTATCAAAAAGAAGTCAATGGAAAGTGGGCAATACACTCCTAGAATAACCACTATTAATAGATAATAACTTGTAAAATTGTTATTTTTCTTCCGAAGAGACAAATACCTATTTATATATTTGTTTTAAAATGTACAACTTAGTTTTAAACCAATTTATGACTAGTTTTTTAAATTAAGGATAAAGGTTTGTAAAATGTGATATTGCTTAGGAAGAATGTGATTTGAATGTCTTATGAGAAGGGATTAATTGTAGTTTAGTGGAGACTCTTTTCTTGATATAGACTATTGTCCACTCCTCTTTGTTAAGCTCGACACCGAATCACACGAGAGAAGAACATGTAAAGAGGAAATAGGTTTTAAAAGAGACCTATCGGAAGAAGAGGTGATTACCCTCTTCGAGACTTCCTCAAGATAGGATTGTGGAATATGATTCTTTGATTTTATATGAGGTAACCGGGAGGGGTTCACATTAAGGAAAAAGACTACCCAAGGAGGGCTCGATAAAAATCATGAATATGTTTGGGAGAGAGATCAATGGTTAAATGAGAAGAGAGAGAATCCATCCACCAGGAAGGATTGGCTCCATTTTTTTCTTAGAGGGACCACAATTCGCTAACACATGTCCCGTTTCAAAATGCCTATGACAATGAAAATCCAATATTTCATAGTCCAACATTTGAATACAATTTATGTCATCAATCAACAAATTTATGGTCTCAGGAAGGTCCTGGGACACATCTCAATCCACAATAATCCTAGCTTAAGTAGTATGCAGCTGAAAGCTAGCAACATCATTATATTTTTCAAATGCCCCCTACTTATTACAAATGGCTTCAAGACAAGATTTGTCCCAAATTCGTAGTAAAAGGCCTGGCAGTCTAACCCAGATGGGAATTGTTTCAAATGAGTATTTCAATGGATCAAGCAAGGGATATTAGGGTTTAGTCACGAGTCCATATTGATCTCCCCAATCCCAATACCTATCATGTATGATTTCACAATCCTTAATATGATAAAAACTGTAATGAAATACACTTTACATCAAGGTTATAGTTTGATCTTAGCATTAATTTTTGGCTCCATTAATCAGTGATCCATTCATGTACTTAAGATAGCTTGGGTTAAAAATTATTAAATACGCAAATGAGATAATGCCTAATGTATACCTCCTCCAATATCTTGACTTTACAGAGCACATCATCTTCCAACTTCGAGACAGGGATATCTTTAGCAGGTAAGAAGTGCTAATTATTTTGGGCACCTTTGGCAACGACAACAAAAAATGAAACATGTCTTCTCTATCTGCTGCTTCCCACGCTATGCATATGTGTCCCCTCCCCTGCAAGTGACATTAAGCATTCGAATATGTTGTTTTATCTAAGGCATATCCTATAGCACTAGCTTTCGCAGAGCCGATCCCAATCTTTCCTAAGTCCTTTGCGCCAACACCAGACCAAGAATGTTTCCATACACTGGCAGACGAATTGGTACCCTAGGATGATGACGCGAGTGTGGGGTCCTCATTCTCCTTCCCCGCTCCACTCCAGCCACAACACATGTATCTTCGTCATCGCCCATAAACATATGGTTAAGGTTAGGGTACACCAAAATGATATGTAGATTCACCTTCATTTTCCATCGAGGATCCCAAAATACTCCTTACGATGACTTATTACTACTTACTTTAAAACAATTCAAAATGAAACAAGGACTAGTTATATTACCACTCTTGTTTACTAAATAACTTCAATAAGAAATGGCATAATGACTACAATATGTAGATACCCAGAAAGTAATAAATAATCTAAACTGAAATAAAGATATCAAAATGTAATTTGACAAGACAATAATATCATAAAAAATGCCGCATGCACTTATATTAATGTTAAAATACTAATCAAGAAATCAAAGAAACAATAAATTGATGAACAAATGGCACATGTCTTAATTATATGAATGTTCAAACTCTAATTAAGAAATAAAGGAATATAGAAATTTGTTTGGTTAAGTGACTATAGACTACAATCTTAAAAGTTAAAATAATTAATTAAATATAAAAAAATAAAAACTATATAAAGGTTAGAAATCACTTTAAGTTAAACCAAAATAGATAGATGAACAATATCGACTATGAAACGACATATCGATTCAAAGGAATTGTGAGAGTGTAGAGTAGGAATTGACTAGATAACAATAATTTCTAACTATTATAGAACAAAAGACCGATGGTCAGTATGTAACAAATAATTTCAATAATCGACAATATATGTTCAACACATTAAATATATTTAGTTTTAGTTTACATTTATCTACAATTGCAATGTTAAGTATTCTAGACAACCACACTCGCTAGAAATTTAATTTTCCATTTAATCCTCGCTCTTTATTTAAAAACTTGATATTGTGAATTTCATGTCAGAGCTATGTTATTTCATATTATAGATATGTGCAAGATTCTATGGAAGTATTGCTAAGAGGAAGACATTTACTTGATTATGGCTAAAAAAAGTACAATATGTACTTTATATGTCCGAAGTTGTGGCGATGAAGTGCAACTTTCAATTGCTTAACTTTTCATAATTTAGCATGTTTATCAATATTTGAACACCATTATTGGTCAATGTCAATAGTTCCAATTGGTTCATGTTAAACATTTGAACATGGGTAATGATTCCCTTCTTCAATAGTGAACATGTCTATAGCCAACGATAAGTTGGTCACCTCTATTTTAACTTTCACTCCAACAATTTCCCTACAAATACAAATGACTCATCAAATCATCTATACAATGTATAAGGTATGGAGTTCAAGTTACACTAATTTTGAAGCCAAGTGGAGGAGAATCATTGAGTTGAGAAAAGTTTATATAGATATAATAAAGAGGGAAATGCTTGAATACATAACAAAAGAAAGAGTGAAACAATGACAAGGAATAAAGTGAGAGGAAAGCACTCTTGTTGTGAAGGTGGAAACTCATTCATAGCTAGTAAGTGCAAGATCGAACCAATGGAAATAAGAAACCAAAATGGAAAAAAACATCAAGTTCACACATTAAGATGGGAGTGCTCATAATTAAATGCTAAAAAGTAGTTTAATTCACATGCTCACTAGGGGGATTAAGCCCTAGGTAGACTAGGTAATTGCCTAGGGCACCAACAATGAGGGGGTGCTTAATTATAAGGATTTTCATTATTTTTGGCTATTGTTAGAACTTAATATTAAATTTTCTTCTTATCTTAAGTCAATATTAATCGACTCTTTTGTTGATATTATTATAAAGTAAAATAATTTTCTTACATACACATAAAAAGATACTACATTATTTTAGCAAGTTAAAAAAATATGTATATTTGTAAGCTCATACTATTTAATGGGTATTGTCTCTAATATAACTCTAGATAGTTCACGTGTGTAATTTTTCTCAAAAAACATTCATGTATTTTTATAATATCATTGGTGTAGCTACTAGAGGAAAATATAATTGAAGGAAATAACTATTTAATTCTTGTTAGTGCGAGAATCACAAAGACTCTGGATGTTGATCGATTTCTAGTTTGATCATACTAGCATCCAAAGGTGATTGCACAACATGGAATCCTTTCTCCAAGTGTGGGACTTGTAAAAATGAGAAAGGATTCTCCGAGAAGGTTGGTTCCTCTTCCTGACTACCTGCCATAAGCTATTCATGTGCAAGCAAGCTAATCTAAACCTAATCTAACCATGCCAAGGAGACAGAGAGAGAGAGAGAAAAGGGAAAAATAGAGCCTACACTAAAACGGTGATACACCAGAGAAGGAAAATGTTGAACATCTATCAAAACTGCCATGGAACAAGGAGAGGTGAGCAATGGGAAGGATGGACAGATGCATCACAGGCCCAAGGATAGATTTCACACGAAAAATGTCCCAAAACTCCATGAACACAGCTCCAAACCTGCAATGAACATTCAAACGTGCACAAATACCTGCAATGAAGAGAGGCAAGAAGAAAACAAGTGAAAAATGAGCAAGGATGGACAGATGCATCACGAAACACGTTTTTTTGCTTCAGAAGTTTGCACAGAACATCATTTTAATGGTAAAAGGCAAAAACACCATTACAGAGCAGGGGAGGAGGTTCAAACTCCATTTTCAACCCTAGAGAAGAAAAGAAGGGAGGGTAGAGCTGAAAAGATGAACTGCCTTTCAAAAATGAGCCAAATCTGGCTCTTTTAAAATGCATCTGGTCGAGCCTGTGAGAGAGAAAACATGAAAAAATGTGGGAGCCATTCCTCATTGAATGCAGATGCATTAAAATAGCATGGGCATCCTTAAAAACCCATGCCCTGACATTTTTGGCTGTGCTGGAGAAGAATGCGACCCATTTTTCGCATTAAAACTGGTTGTTGAAACACCACCTCGCCATTACCACGCGACAAAGACATTTCTCAATTTTATCTCTCCAAACTAAACCAAAATGAAAGATTGACCTTGGAATCATGTAGATAATTTCACCAGATTTCCATTGATATAAAGAACGTGAAAATTCGAGCTCTGGATCAAAAGTTATGGCGAACTGAAGATTAGGGCAAAAATAGGCCAAAACGGATCAGCGGGAAAATATTTGAATTTTTTCCACACTCTGCCACTTGGATGACACATGTCAGGCTCTGATTCATCTGTGGGTTCATCCTCTAAAAATTCCTTTCGGGCCCTTCCTTAATTTCTTGCCACTTGGACACGTGGCACTATTTTATTGGCTCGGGCCTGAAGGGCGCACTTTGTCCTTCGAAAATTTGGTACTTTTCACTTTTGGAAAATTTTCCCATTTCTCCCCGTGCTCCACCACTCAAGTGCCACATGGCATGATTTCATTGGATACGGGCCCTTCCTGACCATTTCCCTTTAGTTTTATGGTTTTTGAAATTTTTTCAAAATTTTCCCGCCAGGCCGATGAGGTGAAGACACGTGGCGAGATTTGATTTGTTGGTAGTTCTTTCGGCTTTTCACGTCCCATGCATACTTTTGGCCCGGCTGTCCCAAACTACCTCGGAAAAATATCTCCGAACCGCCCGATTCGGGCTTCCTTCTTCTTATTTGCGGTGAAGACACGTGGCGAGATTCCATTCGCTCTCGGCTCTTTCAGCTTTTCGCGTCCCATGCATACTTTTGGCCCGGATGTCCCAAACTCTCTCGGATGAAAGTCTCCTGTTTCAGCCGAATCGGCCGGTTTGCATCCTCCGCGTACTTCCGGCCCGGATGTCCCAAACTGTCTGGGACAAATATCTCCGAACCGCCCGAAATGGACTGACTTGCGCCAAACCGGCCGATCCACATCCCACGCGTACTTTTGTCCCAACTATCCCAAACCGAGTGAAACAAGACTTAGGCAATTTTTCCCTCTTTCGACCGATTCAGCTTTTTGCGTCCCACACGTCCCGATGTCCCAACTATCCCGCAGACCGCCTGGACTAGGACTTAGCCGTTTTTCTTCATTTTTCGGCCCCAAGCTTGGTTTTTTACAATTTTTCACCTTTTCTAACTCGTTGGGTTTTCTTCTTGGATGGGAGAGTTAGAAGAAGCCGAGGGGGCCCCAAAAAACATGATTTTGGGCCTTGAATCAATCTACTTGCTCGGGACTGAATAATCTGATGCATGTTATCAAAATTACCCTGGGGGTGAATTTTGGATAACAATTTGGTGACTCAGTGGGGTCATCTGCCTGCTAGGATGAAGTTACTAGTTGCCTGAAGCATCCATTGGGCATGGAGTCATGAGTTGTAACTGAAAACTGATCTGAACTTTGAAAACCTCCTCTCTGAGCCACTTGGAAACCCACTGAAATGGACCGTGCAAGAGCAAAACCAACACCACAAAAACTATGTACAAAACTGAAAATCATACATGCTCCAAATGGAACATGCAGAGTGTGCACAAGCACTTCTTCTGCTAAAAGCAAACCTACCTACTCTACTCTAACTGGAAGCAAAGGCAAGCTAAACAAACCCTGCAATTGGTTGTGAGAAATAGCTTCCCTTTCTCAAAAGTGGTAGCCATGCAATTGATTTGGCATTGAACATGGCTGATTGGATGGATGGAAAATCAACAAGAAGCTGGTCTTCCACCCAAATCATCAAGGTATCAGCTGAAGGCAAATTCAATACCTCTTTTAGTTGCTCTGCATTTGGATTGAAGAGGTATGACAGCTGATCCTTGGTACTTTGTAGCTTACCATCATGCTCGTGCAAGCATGACCGGTTGTGACTTCTCCTTTGTCTCCAATAAAGCCAAATCCCTCGATTGGGCAAGGTATGGTCCGTTTCATATGCCCATAGCTTTGATTTTCAACTCCAAAATGGAGTCTTCTTGTAGACCTTCTTGAATGGATGGTGTGGAAGCAGCGGTAGAATCTTTGTACCCTTTCTCTTCCTCCAATGAAGGACATGAAAGATTAAAATCTTCCAATCTTGGTTCCAAAGAGCTACTATAAGATGCAGGCTGCTGCAAATGAATGTTCTCCTTCATGACAGCAGACTCAAGTGTTTGGAATGTGGATGATGAAAGAGAGAATGGTGGAAACTCAACCGGTTCTTCTTCATCAAAACAGTCCTCCAAATCTGACAGATAAACTGCCTCATGGCTGTCCTGCTGCAAATGCTCCACTTCCTCCATGGTGTCTTCTTGATCTGTAACTTGATCATCATGGTTTCTTTCATCCTCCAACATTGAGTTTGAGAGGTCAAACTCTTCTTCAGCACTAGAACTTGAGAGAGATGAAGTAGAAAGAAGAACTGAAGGTTCTTCTATAGCCTGCTTTGTGCTCAAAGCCCTTGGATCTGCACTTTTCTCCTCCACAACTAGAATGTGCTCCTCTTCTTTTGGATCTGGAGCAGCTTCTCCTTCCTCCAATGTTTGAAGACAATCTTGCTCTTGATTGAACTCTTCCTCCAGCATGAAGTTTTTCAAGTCAAACTCTTTGATCTGCTGCTCTAGAGGACAAGTTGGGACTGCAAGAACTTCTTCTTCTACTGCAACAAAATCAGTCCTGACCACCATTTGTTCAACCTTAGCCTCTTCTATAGGTTTAACCATCAAGGGGATCTTTGTCATCCCAAATTTGGCAGCCCAAACCCTCAAGTTGTCTGTCATTTCTTTTCTATTGGGCTCCTCTTCTTGCTGTCCTTCATGGCCAATTTTTTTCAATTTCTTCTTCCCCACATGGAATTGGGAATGCAAGAGGAGGGATGGGTTGTAACTCAATTGATTTGGAAATTTTTTTGTGGTGGTAGAGGAGGTGAAACCTCTTGTTTCTTTGGGGAGAGCGTATTTCTTTTAGCTCTTGTGGAGGGGATGACTGTTTGGAAGGAAAAAGGAAAGAAGAATTGAGGTGTGGTGGAAGACTAAGAGGTGGAGACATGGGATCAACATTTGGGACAGCAGATGGGGAGTTTAGAATTTGCAATTCCAAATGAGATGATGCTGCTTGAGTAATGGGAAGAGAAAACCAGATGATGGTGTAGAACTTACCCATTGACAAGGTTGTTCAACAACAAGCGTATATACCTCTATTTCGTTGTCCATTGTGTAAGTTTGGGTACCATCTTCATCATGAAGTCTAGCTTCTCCTGAGGGCTGAAGTGTCTTGGAAAAGGGCCTCCCCATGGACAAGGAGTCCTGCAACCAATTCTGAAAGCTCTCATTTGAGCTGTTGCTCTGGACTGCACCATCTTTACCTCCATCTTTTGGATTTTCTCCAACAGACCAGCATCTTACATCTGATTGTCTTCATTATATGCATACTCTTGCTCTTGGAAAGCTCCATAGCCAAACTGATTTTGGCATTGCTGCTCATATGGGTATGTATGCTGATTTTGAATTTGTTCAAAATGCTGATTTGGAGGATTTAAAAAACATGTTGGAGGTGGGAAACATTGCTGCTGTTGTAAATGTGAGTTCCATGATGGAAATGAAGTCATGATTGCACAACTTCATGGAATGGAAAATAATGAAAGGGATGGAAAGAAGGATGGATGGGAATGGATGAAAAACAGGTCTGCAACTTCAGAAATGGGTTACTGATCAGATGGAGTCGCCAGATGTGTTTGCAAGTGCCTCCAAAGGCTGAAATCTTCACAGGAACACACCAACCTGCAAAAGATGAAGTGGAAGACCTCTAAGGTCCCACCGGGCATGCCGAATCATTAGTGCAGAATCACAGCACCCCTGGATGTTGATCAGATTTCTAGTTTGATCATACTAGCATCCAGTGTGATTGCACAACATGGAATCCTTTCTCCAAGTGTGGGACTTGTAAAATGAGAAAGGATTCTCCAGAGAAGGCTGGTTCCTCTTCCTAAACTACCTGCCACAAGCTATTCCAGTGCAGGCAAGCTAATCTAAACCTAATCTAACCATGCCAAGGAGACAGAGAGAGAGAGAGAAAAGGGAAAAATAAAGCCTACACTAAAACGGTGATACACCAGAGAAGGAAAATGTTGAACATCTATCAAAACTACCATGGAACAAGGAGGGGTGAGCAATGGGAAGGATGGACAGATGCATCACAGGCCCAAGGATAGATTTCACATAGAAAATGTCCCAAAACTCCATGAACACAGCTCCAAACCTGCAATGAACATTCAAACATGCACAAATACCTGTAATGAAGAGAGGCAAGAAGAAAACAAGTGAAAAATGAGCAAGGATGGACAGATGCATCACGAAACACATTTTTTGTTGCTTCAGAAGTTTGCACAGAACATCATTTTAATGGTAAAAGGAAAAAAACCATTACAGAGCGGAGAGAGGAAGTTCGAACTCCATTTTCAACCCTGGAGAAGAAAAGAAGGGAGGGCAGAGCTGAAAAGATGAACCACCTTTTAAAAATGAGCCAAATCTGGCTTTTTACAATGCATGGGTCGAGCCCAGGAGAGAGAAAATGTGAAAAAATGTGGGAGCCATTCCTCATTGAATGCAGATGCATTAAAACAGCATGGGTGTCCTTACAGACCCATGCCCGACATTTTTGGTCAGGCTGAGAAGAATGCAACCCATTTCGCATTAAAAGCCGGTTGTTGAAAGCGTCCATTTCCGCCATTACCACGCGCCAGATATGTTTCTTGATTTTATCTCTACAAACTAAACCACAATGCAAGATTAACCCTGGAATTGTGTAGATAATTTCACCAGCTTTCCATTGATATAAAGAACGTGAAAATCTGAGCTCTGGATCGAAAGTTATGGTGATCTCAAGATTAGGGCAAAAACAGGCCAAAGCGGATCGGCGGAAAATATTTGAATTTTTCCGCACTCTACCACTGGATGACATGTGTCGCCTCGATTCATCCATGGGTTCATCCTCTAAAAATTCCTTTCAGGCCCTTCCTTAATTTCTTGCCACTTGGACACGTGGCACTATTTTATTGGCTCGGGCCTGAAGGGCGCACTTTGTCCTTCGAAAATTTGGTATTTTTCACTTTTGGAAAATTTTCCCATTTCTCCCCCGCACTTCGCAACTCAAGTGCCACATGGCATGATTTCATTAGATGCGGGCCCTTCCTAACCATTTCCCTTTTGTTTTTTCCTTTTGGAAAATTTTTCAAAATTTTCCCTTGGTCGATGAGGTGAAGACATGTGGCGAGATTTGATTCGTTAGCGGCTCTTTCGACTTTTCGTGTCCCACCCGTACTTTTGGCCCAAATGTCCCAAACTACCTGGGACAAATATCTCCGAACCGCCCGATTTGGGCTTCCTTGTTCTTGTTTGCGGTGAAGACACGTGGCAAGATTCCATTCGCTCTCGGCTCTTTCAGCTTTTCGCCGCACGCATACTTTTGGCCCGGATGTCCCAAACTCCCTCGGACGAAAGTCTCCTGCTTCGGCTGAATCGGCCACCACGCGTCCTACGCGTACATCCGGCCCGGATGTCCCAAACTGTCTAGGACAAATATCCCCGAACCGCCCGAAATGGACTGACTTGCGCCAAACCGGCCGATCCGTGTCCCGCGCGTACTTTTGTCCCAACTATCCCAAACCGAGCGAAACAAGACTTAGGTAATTTTTTCCACTCTTTCGGCTGATTCAGTTTTTCGCGTCCCATGTGTCCCGACGTCGCAACTGTCCCGCAGACCACCTGGACTAGGACTTAGCCGATTTTCTTCATTTTTTCGGCCCCAAGCTTGGTTTTTTGCAATTTTTTCACCTTTTCTAACTCGTTGGGTTTTCTTCTTGGATGGAAGAGTTAGAAAGAAGCCGAGGGGCCCCAAAAAACATGATTTTGGGCCTTGAATCAATCTACTTGCTCAGATCGAATAATCTAATGCATGTTATCAAAATTACCCCCGGGGTGAATTTTGGATAACAATTCTCTCATTCTAATATTTTGTGGGAAATGTCTTTTTTTTTTTTTTTAGGAATCAATAGCCCTCATCCAAATACCACTCTTCACCAAACTATGGGAGCAACATATGATTTTTATTGCTTAGCCAAAAATGGTGCTTTGTCCAGTTTTGAGTCCCATCAACTACTTGATATTGGTAAATAAGATGAGTAACCAACACTATATAAAAAGTTATATTTGTTGCATTACAAGCACCTTCTATCATTAATTTCCTATATCCATAGATTATTACTTGTCAGGTTACTTGATAATTTTATAGGATATGTTTATTCCTTTTGTATAACAATTTCTCTATAATGTAAGTAGCATTTATTTGTTTATTTGATAGAAGAAAATTATTAACTAAAATTGTAAAATGGGCACCTAATAAAATTACTGCCTAGGGCACTCCTAACCTTTAATCCAAGTCTCACCGACATAAAGATATGTTCTTAACACGAAATATCCTAAACATTAGGGAAATAAGGTAATATGATAATGGTAATACCAACGACATCAACCCAACAGAAATAAGGTAAGATGATAATGGTAATACCAACAACATCAACTCAAACTATGTCGATATGAAAATACAAAGACTTACAAATAAACCAAATAAAAACCAAGGTAAGAATTTCAAGTTTCAAAAAATAAATGTAACAAAGATTCAAAGAATTTTGAAGTTGTTGGAACCTAAAACTGGCCGAATTAAATGATGTTATGATTGAACTCGAACTTGAATTTTTAAGTTAACATAAATCTTGGAAATGTAAGTATTTGCATCAAGAATGAAGGTAATATTTTTAGTGTTAGTATATGATACTTTGCATGTTCATTAGGAATTTGTGGATCCCTAACCTTTTATAATAGTAAATGTTTCTAAATGCACGGTCTTTAGGATTTTTGTGGATCCATAACCTTTTGCATTGTACTTTATATTCATGTTTTTCTAAACTAATAATCCCGCATGCAACATCCAAAAGAACTTAAAATTATATCCTGAGATTAGATTTTAAATTTTCACGTTTTAGTGTTTCAGTTTTCTGGACTAAGGTTTATAACAATTATTATTTCATTAGAAAGTTCGTAAATCTTGTTGGATTTATTTTATTTTCTTAAGATGAATATGCAATCATCTAAAATTTAATAGAAGTCGCATAAAGTGGATCTTTATTCTAGAACGAGAACTAGGTTTGATGTTATCGCATCATTTTCATTATGAAAATTAGTCACATCTATGGATATGTATGTGAATTCCATTTGGATAAATACGTTGCAGAGTAATAAGAATTTTCAAAGTCTTGACTTATGATTATCTGAATGGTTTGTACATTCAAATTTCAATTATACTTAGAATGTTTTCAAGTTATATAATTATTTCCAACATAAAAATCATCAATTTAATAATGCAAACATAAGAAACAGAAATGAAATATAAGACAAGGTTCTAACTTGGCATTTACTTATGAGTTTTTGAGTCAACCAGGTTGCCATGACTTATTAAAAATCAAATGCTGAAAAGCAATAATATATCCCTATTGCACGGTAATCAGTTGTTTCAAAAATTTACAACTAAGAACATCTAGACCACATTTTGAATAGAATAATTAATTAGAGTTTTTTTAGGAGAGAGTTGGGAAGAGATCATTCTTTGTAGAAAATTAAAAGCGAAAGATTTACGTAGAGGACAATATATTCGGACAACTACAAGAAAAAAAATTTAAGTAATACATCCTAATAGATTAATAAATTAACAAATTTCTATACAAACCACAAAATACAACAGTTTAAGTACAAGTGGTCAATTGATTAGAATATAAGATATATGATTTTGTGAACAACCTGATATTGCGAAAAGGGTTGGGCCTTGCCAATTTGGAATAGAATAAAAATAATGAAGATAACAGATTCTAGAGAATAGAACTTGCATTTATTAGGTATTTAACCCACATGAGCCCTAGTTTGTTGTTCAAAAATATAAAGTGCTTAAAGAACAATAGTTCTAGTACCCTATAAAGACTGCATATATCAACACATTTATTGTAGTGAAATGAAATGTTAGGGTTTTCTACATGTTCATGTAATGACATTTTACTATAACTTGCCAAAAATAATTAATTAAGTTATAACATACGAAAAATTTATATATTATGGATATCAAATATTGTTGAAGCAATATCTAGAATTTGAAGCCATAATGAATAAATGTTAAAACTAGAAGTGTTTAGAGGAAATAGAATCTAAATGAGAATAAAAATAAATCAAACATTTTCCATGGAATCCTTTGAATCACCCTTTTGATCTATGATTTACATAAAAAGGAACAACATGTGACAAGATACTAGAAGCATGCTTAACCTGCCCAAACCCTCAACATATGCAATATCAAATGTCAAGATCATATGAGAACTCAAATCAATTATAACATTTGTACAATGTAATGGTCATTGAATGCATGACCCATACAGTCAAGGAAATACATATTGTATTCAGTTTTACTGGGTTCCGCATGGACTTTTTGGCAATAAAGATGTTCGCTTGCAAGAGAGGCCTCAGCTACGGCCTCGTCTATTTACTATATAGAGAGAAACAAGTGAATCTGCATACCCAAACAAATTATGATAAACAAATCTCCTATTAACTAATCTTATCAAAAAAACATAAAATAGACAATAACCCTAGAGCCAAACTAGTTTACTATAAATAAAAGTGAAGAATGTATAGAATAGAGTAAGTATCAAATATAATATTATTAGAGTTGACCACGAGTTGATTATTGGTTGGATCGCAGATGAAACATTTAGAATAATTAAAGGTAACATAAGATGTCGTGACTTGATTATCTTGATTGTAGACAATAATCTACAGTTCGCTATTTTGGCATGTCCCCACACAGGAATATCTCTCCAGATTGACTCCCATAATAGGTCCCAATCCTTTACACATTTTATATCAAAATAAATAGTGAGCTCTAAAAATATGAAAGGGCTAATGGTTACTACATGCATGATCCATATATGATACCTCATTCTTCTTAAAGAATAAAGGCATCAATGAATCAACAAATAAAATAATAAATAAATATGATTTATTAATAATTATAAATATTGTAATAAACAAACTATACTTGTAAAAAGAAAGAATTTTTGATGGTAATATTTCTTGAAGCTTTAAATAGGATGGTTGTGAGCAGAGAAAATAATTGAATCCCTAACCCTAGATGGCAAGAAAAAGGTAGCGCGAGCTCGGTGGAGGAAACCGGTCGAAGGAACGAGGGAAGGGATCTGCAAAGGATGACTTTGGAAGTTGTGGCAAGACAGTGAGCACCTTGAATAAAACGGAAACTAGATTTACCTCATTCAAGGAGGCATTGCGGTGGAAGGACAAAAAGCTGATTGGAACGGATGAAAATACTCATGACGAGGTAGAAGAAATGCCAAATCTTAGTCCGAACATGTCGGAGGTTTGCACCCATCTCCTCTCATTGACCCGGGCTTAGCGGTGATAGGATGATTTAATGGACGGTGCCCTGCTTCTTCACCTTCTCATAGTAGGTTCACGATAAATGGTAAAAATACGATATTTCTTTTTGCTCAATGACATTCTTCGTGGTTGATTTCAAGGAGGAAGAGGATTACAAATAATTCCATTTGGATGGTCCTTGGTTTTGAGATAATGTCAGTTTATTCTTCATGTCGTGGTTTCCACTTTTCGACCCAAATACTCATATTATCACTATGATGTCCTGTAAGGACCCAAAAACCACACACGAACAACACAAAGAAATATAGGATAACTTTTTTTTTTTTTTTGACTTGCTTGACACGTAACATGACGCAACATGTCGTCACCAAGTATACAACTAACACTCGTGAACAACTTGATACAAGGATGGCCATAAAGGCAGCACGGAAATGTTCACACATATCAAGGACAATTTACTTTTCTTTTCCGACATGACAACATAGAAGTCCAACCACGTAACACACTTACGCTAGGGCCAACCACAAGGAGATATTCTTGAGGGTTATTTATTTTAAAAGGACATCTTGCAATTCTTAGCTTACGTTTTCAAGGAGACTCAGGATATGATTCATACAATTCATCTTACCAAGTTAAATTTATTCTTTTGACACAGAGTAATTATCTTTAAATCTTCTCTATTATGACCTTTATTTGCTTAATTCGTTTATCAAGAAAAAGGAGTAATTAAATTCCACAAGGCCATCTGCTCACCACTAACGCTACTAAGATTCGTTCTTGCCCACAAGACAACATGGTTTTAAGTTCAACACACTTAAGAGAAGAGATATAAGGTGCCTTGAAAAAGGGATAGAGGGAGAAGGTCGAGATGAAACATTTTAGGACCTCATTAGTTATCACAAGATTAAATTGAAGCTAGGGCTCTTAACTGAGAATTAACAACTTTACTTAGGCTTCATAAAAGTATTATCAAGGAGTAAAAGAATTTACTTTCCAAATGGTGAGTCATAGATTGTGTGGTTTCAAAATTGTTTTCTCCTCGTTTATTAAATCTTATTATCTTCAAACAATTAACAGCTTCATTTCACCTTAGGTCATTTTACAAATTTTACCATAAAAGGCATAATGTTCACTAGAGGAGCTAGGGTTATCATGTTATAAAAATTACTTGCAATGATAGTCTTACCCTTGTTTACTTAAAGAATTTCTTGCTCTCAAGTTGGTGACCCCTACGTTACTTTATTTGAATACAACTTTAAATTTAACTTCCAGAAGTATTAAACAATCCCATGTTAGTTTACTTATGACACTTTATTACTAAGTCATGTCAAGGTTTAGCTCAAAATCTATTCTCAAGGCAAGGTTGTAGCAACACTCATTTACAAGAACAAAACAAGATTACATCAATTCTTAAAATACTGATACTCCAACAATGTCACTCAACAACAATAACCAAATTTTCTTATAATTTCAATGATGGTCAAACAATACAAGGTTTCCAAAGTTCAGATGACAAAGTCCACAATAATTTATACTAAGACATTAATCCTCTTTTAAACTTTCCACCGAAGTTATCAAAAGTTGAACAACATAAAAAGGTTTCGAGCAAAGGATCTTCTCAACTGAGGGTGATGACAAAAGTCTACAAATCTATCCCTCATCTACACGCAAAATCCATCTGCAAAAAATTTTCTACAAGAGTCAGTTCACGAGAACTGAGCAAGATAAGGCTACACAAAACCACCATACTATTATCTAACAATATCACGAAAAGGAAGCACTTTATTACAAGAATTGGTTCAAACCTCTAAACACTATCAACACATCAAGTTATAATAAAGTCTTCATCATGCCAATCGAAGAAGGAGAAGACCTTGTACTTCAGTTAGGAGTAATAGCAACGAAAGTATAGCAATCGTAAGAGAATGGCCCTTGGCCCTATAAGGAGAAAACAAACAATCTAGCAGAAAACAGAATTCCCATCAAGTAAGTAATTAAACAAAAATTACCAGATTGAGATTTGATATATACACCAACCATCTAGGAATTTATCAAAGGTACCAAACGCATAGACTAAATTAATATATTTCTAAAAGAACAGGAGTTGATCGGCCCAAGAAAGGGGAACCACGAGTTTCAAAAATTAACACAAAAAAACCATGTATAATCGAGTTTCAAACCGGAAATCAAATACAGTATACACACAACATAAGTTTCGAGGCGAAAGCAAAGTATATTAGTTTTGACCATTAACTACAAAGATTTCCCAATCATCCAAGAAGGGTCAAAGTCTTACAGGCTAGTAGCAAACACGCGAGAGAAGAAGGGAGTTCCGTCACACAAGAGTACACAATAATGTCATCAACAACAATTCCGAGAGGGGAATTAGACCAAAACTATTCCAGTGTCAACGAGGTACTGGATTCACACAAAGAAACCTCGAGCTTAGTTGATCCGAAAGGCTAGTTATGGTTCAAGTTGCCAGGGATGGTCAAGGTACTTCCTGAGGATGGCCTTAAAAGCCTAGAAACAAGATGAAAGATAGTATAAGAGTCTAAACATGCGAGACGGCAAAACACGTTGCACACGAACCCTTTTATTCTACCAGTTTTAATACCACAACTCTAAGCTGGCTAGCCCACACATTGCTCACACAATCCTACACCCTTTCTTTCTCGATGCCAAAAGGTTATCCAAGGAACTTGCGAAGGGGCTAACAAAAAAAACGTCAAAAGACAACTTGGGTGCTAGAGAGGAGCTTCATAGTTATCATAACTTACTTCCATAATATCGAAAATACTAGTTGATCAACATAATAACTTGCAACTCAATCGCAGAGGAGAATTAATACATAAACAAACAGATGAAGGTCTATCATTCAAGTAAGAGAAACATAACATTCATAGGAGAGGGCACACGCATCCTTTCGACCCACATACTATCAACGATAAAAGCTAAAACAAGAAGAAACAAGCAGAAAAGGGAAATCTCCCATCATGACATCCAACTGACAAATCAATGCAAGGAAAAGTGGTTCGATTTCACAATAAATGTAAATATAATAGCAGTAGAAAGGTGTAGAAATATCTTGCCTTTTTCTCCAGAGTCTTGCCTATCTTCTTCTCCCACAAAGCTACCAGGTCATTGAAAGAATATGTATTGGCAGGAAGCCTCAAATACAATTTCTTGTTCAGAGTTCTTGGGTCACCCACTGCCTTGATGGTAAAAGTGCCAATATCTTCCTCTTTCACAAACACAACTTTGGCATTTCCATCCCCTAAAATCGAAACTGTATCCCTTGGTAGGGCAGTAAGGCCTGGTTGCCCCAAATTTGGCACAAAATACGTGGCAAAACAGTTGCTGCAAACATATGTGTAGGGAATTCCTTCTGCCTCAATGGCCCTACGGACTTTGACCTTGTAACCCCATGCAGTATTTGCAGGCTCGACTGCATGGACTCTATCAAAATCATTTCCAAATTCAGATGGCAGAAAACTCTTGATGGTTCCAACCTCTTTGATTGCCTTGATAATGTTAAACTGATCCATTAACTTGTACGGAATGCATCTGAATTATAACATCAAAAACTATTCAATCAACAACAGTGATAACCTCGAATTCTATCAACGATAAATTACTATCTTCCTTTGCTTCAAATTTGGCATCTTCTGTTGGTTCAACACGTCCCCATCGATCAACTGATAGCCTCATGGACCCACGGAACATGTCAACTTTGGCATTGTGTAGTATTACTGTTGCTCCAGGCTTCATCAATTCCACTTGATCACCTCTGGCAATGAATATAATAATGGTGGTGTCATCTCCCACAAGGCATTTGGCAAGTCACATTTGACGGCCCTGAGGCCCCTTCTACAAAACCGCCTTTGCATCCACCACTTTTACCACCATCGTAAGCCCACTTGTGTCTGGATGCAACTGCACCACTTTCGTGAATTCCTCCACCATCTTCCTGAAAATATCTCAGATGAAGCTAAGTATGGAGATGTAATCCGACAGAGGCCTTGAAGGATTCAAGAAGCTCGGCCTGCTGAGGATTTGAAGCTGTGGACACAAGACATAATGATTACATTACTCTAGGCTCTGAAAGGCATCTACCATAATGATATCTAAACCTTTTCCTTCAGATTTGAGGATAGCATCAAACTCTCGGTGCAAACATTACAGCTGTAGCTTGTAAGGTGTGATAATTCCAACATAAACCCTTATGCCTGCCAACATAGTGACTCGTTGAAGAAGCTCATATAATAGCAAAGCAAAAATGCGCTTCATGAATATTCGATATGAAACAGATCCACGCCTATGAGATTCTCTTCCATGAGTTACATCGTAAAACAAGTAAGAAAACAATAGAGAATCTCAACAATAATCTTCTCCAAATCTCCTGGTAACTCTCTCACTGTCACAGTCGATTTTGATAACCATATCATGAAGGAGAATCCCGAATTGAGGATGCAGTCGATCAGCAGCAATGTATGACACCATAGTTGGATGACTCCGCTTGTTGGAAGCGCTCAACAGTTTCTACCATGCTGCCACAAAGATGGCGCCCATCTTCATCTACTTCCCCCTCCCATCCTCGATGCCCGGAAGATGCATTGTCTACTCTTCTCTGCTCGTTTGAACCAAAACAGAAACAATTCTATAACCACAGAATTGCAGACCTCCCAAAATAGGGGTTTCCTTCCCCCAAGACGCGGCAGACAAGGGCATCAGGAAGTCAAAGAAAGTAGAGCAGGTAATAAAAGATACAGGTCCTTCCACCCACCGCCAGCTAACAACCTAGTTGACTCCATAGCTAGGCAGGAAAAGGAATGGCGTGAAAGAGAAGATAGAAAGGCAATTAATACCAGCAAGTGGTTAAATCAAAGTTTTCGTTTGTAGAACCACATAATGGTCTGAGCACAATTTGGTGAGACAAGAAAGAAAGGAAAGGCGGTGGTCAGATTCAAGTAAAATGCATTTCCAAGAAGGCCAAAAGGTCATTAAATAAACAATAAAAGTGGTGCATGCGGCCAGCAGATGGGTTACGTGGTTAGGCATGAAAAAACGTGTTCAAAATGGGTGAATGCATCCAAAATTTTATTATAAAAAAATAAATAAATAAGTTATAGAACAAGACACGAGAGAAGGCTTGGTTGGCCGATGTGGTAGGAAAAGCAATTCACCTTTAAATGGACAAATAAATGAGTACGCAAGCAATCCTAGTCGACCGAGGAGGAAACTAGTGGTAGAAGTTTCAAAAATGAACACAGACAATGACCGACCACACGTGTCACAACAGAGACCCTCTACTTTGCGCAAACCGGTGCTCGGTCCGCGAAGCGACCAACCAAACCATAAAATCGTTCACCGATAATTAACCATAATGTTGATAACAATCGACAATAATATAATGAAGTTATCGTCTATCGATAATTAAATGAGTAATATTATTAGTATTTCTATTACTATTATTATTATAAATTAACAATAATTATTAATCAAATTAAGAAGGACCGACAAACAAGCATGGTAAAAGAGAACATGATTTTCCTTTAACAAGGAAATTGTAACAGCGTTATTGTAAGGGCTAGTAACAACAACAAAAACACAACACCAGCAAACACGATGAAGAGGGAGATGATTGAGTATTCCCTGTGACTAAGGCGAAGCCCACCAATGATCGACGAAGGCACAATGACGCTCCATGCTTAGCACTTGATCACTGCAGGATGAACAGGTGTAACGTAGAACAGGGCATTACATTCTCCTCCCCTTAAGAAAGCATCGTCCTCGATGCGACATTACACAGAGAGAAGGAAATGGCACGTAACCAAGAATAGGTAAAGGAGAAATCACACCCTATGGTTTAAAATTTTTGTTGATTAAAGCATGGCCACAGGGTAGCCTTAGGAAAATTTGGTAGAAATTTTAACTTTCAAGGTTCTGTGAAGATTGGTAGTTCCCTCTTATTTATTATTTCATTAGTTCCTTTCCATTTACATTTTTCTTAGTTTAATTTCTTTTAAAAATTTCATTATTGAAGAGTTTTGGTTTATTCCTTATTATGGGTGCCCAACATGAACTGCTAACACAACCCCCTATCAGGTTCACGAGACACTACAAATTCACAAGCACGCAAGTAAATACTTCAAGATTGTATTACACCACAAAAGGTTACTCAAATACGGAATAGAACAGGCACACCACATAACATAGTACTCGTCACACCTCAAAGACTGACATACAAAATACTCAACCAAAAGAGTACTACAATCCACCAGACATTTCCTCAATTTGCATCAATGAAAAATTCACATAACACCAAACCATGCTACAGGTACATAGTGTCCACAAGGGAATCAATGACATATCCACAACATCACAACACATATCCATCTGACATGAGTAACACATACATCAAAAGACCACTACCAAACATCACAATAACTCAACATATATCCCAAACATCAACCATACACACAAATATCATATGCCTCCCTCAAACTCTTATGCCTCCCTCAAATCTCTTATGCCTCCCTCAAGTCTCTTATGCCTCCCTCAAGTCTCTTATGCCTCCCTCAAACTCTTATGCCTCCCTCAAGGAGGCCGGTTGACCCTATGGTCCAAGACACATAGAGTTCGAACACTCCTAACCCAAGTGACATAATAATGCGTGGTTCAACAACCCACTAGTTATATGTAACTCCTTGGGGCGTACCCCCATACAACGAAGCGGGTCCATAGGTCCAACCAATCCATGGTGCATCCTATGACCCTATTCCACACATCACGACAATAGAACCAAAGACAACAATCCAATCAAAGTGCCAAGTGGCAAAGTACAAGCCTTGGGCAAGGCGGTAAGAATTCCAAATTTAAAAGAAGACCCAAAATCAAGAAAAATAAATGGCCAAATAGCCATAGTTAGTATCAAAATCCCCATGTTAGTGCCACAAACCAAGGAAATGCCCAAAATTGTAAAGCATGGCAATCAAAATTGTAAAGCATGGAAAAGCACTTTGGTCCTTACAAAATAAAGTAAAAGCTCAATTTACGAATAAAATCAACTTATAATAATGTCACATTACGATAACTGTGTGGCCTTATCTAGCCACCAAAGGGGTACTCAATGAGTTGCTAGCACTCGGAACATCGAGCCTCAGCTCGTAAAATACATATCAATAATACAACTGTCATCACCTCCATCTGAATCATCCCGCCACCACTTCGACAAGGCTAAACATAGTCATAGTTGCACTTAGGTTGCATACATGCAACCACATAGGGAGAGAGGAAAGAATCACATGTTATCTACTAAACCGAGTTTTGACTCGAGTTATTGACCCATGGTACACCATTCCTCACTCTCAACATACACTTCTACCGATTTCCCTCAGGATCGGTTAGCGTAAGGTTCACAACATAACATACAACAACATCACTAACATAACGGTGGTACACACATAGCTACCATAACGTCCTACATATGGTACGTATATAGGGTAGATCACGATCATACATTCACTGAGTGTAACACATCACTTTACCACATTCTGCACCCAAAGTGCAATCACTATACGATAGGGTTCATACACTCACCGTATGACCCCAAATCACAACATGAAGCATTACATATTTGCACAAATCATACATACGATGATCATAGTACATCTCAACATAACATCCATTGCTACATAACAAGGTGGTACACACATTTCTTCAAAACATGGTAAAAACATCATGATACAACTTATTTCTTTTAACATCAATATAGTCATACAACACATTCATACACCTATGTATATCACAATATGTCACAATGCTCCAACGCTATGTCATCCACTTTATAATTCTTTTCACATGCCTCAAACAAGAATTCACACGTGAACTCTTCATAGAATCCACAAGAAGGAGAGAGAATACTCCCATCCCCAACACATCAACATGATGACAAATACGCACAAGGTGACATACACATCACGTGCGTTCACAATATCACAATTACGACAATAATCACATCACGTTTAAAGCACATTACTCTTCTAATATCTACCACCATCATGCAACATCATCATCATCATGCAGTATCATCATATAACACCTCGACCACCATGTAACATCATCATATAACACCAATCCGCCCATAGGTTCGAGAGCATGAACCTATGCTCGATACCAAGTGTAAGGACCCAAAAAACCACACACGAACAACACAATGAAATACAGGATAACTTTTTTTTTTTGACTTGCTTGACACATAACATGACGCAACATGTCATCACCAAGTATACAACTAACACTGTGAACAACTTGATACAAGGATGGCCATAAAGGCAGCACGGAAATGTTCACACATATCAAGGACAATTTACTTTTCTTTTCTGACATGACAACATAGAAGTCCAGCCACAGAACACACTTACAGTTAGGGCCAACCACAAGGATATATTCTTGAGGGTTATTTATTTTAAAAGGACATCTTGTAATTCTTAGCTTACGTTTTCAAGGAGACTCAGGATATGATTCATACAATTCATCTTACCAAGTTAAATTTATTCTTTTGACACAGAGTAATTATCTTTAAATCTTCTCTATTATGACCTTTATTTGCTTAATTCGTTTATCAAGAAAAAGGAGTAATTAAATTCCACAAGGCCATCTGCTCACCACTAACGCTACTAAGATTCGTTCTTACCCACAAGACAACATGGTTTTAAGTTCAACACACTTAAGAGAAGAGATATAAGGTGCCTTGAAAAGGGATAGAGGGAGAAGGTCGAGATGAAACATTTTTAGGACCTCATTAGTTATTACCAGTATTAAATTGAAGCTAGGGCTCTTAACCAGAATTAACAACAACTTTACTTAGGCTTCGCTAAAAGTATTATCAAGGAGTAAAAGAATTTACTTTCCAAATGGCTGAGAGATAGATTGTGTGGTTTCAAAATTGTTTTCTCCTGTTTATTAAATCTTATTATCTTCAAACAATTAACAGTTCATTTCACCTTAGGGTCATTTTACAAATTTTACCATAAAAGGCATAATGTTCACTAGAGGAGCTAGGGTTATTGTGTTATAAAGTTTACTTGCAATGATAGTCTTGCCCTTGTTTACTTAAAGAATTTCTTGCTCTCAAGTTGGTGACCCTTACGTTACTTTATTTGAATACAACTTTAAATTTAACTTCCAGAAGTATTAAACAATCCCATGTTAGTTTACTTATGACACTTTATTACTAAGTCATGTCAAGGTTTAGCTCAAAATCTATTCTCAAGGCAAGGTTGTAGAACACTCATTTACAAGAACAAAACAAGATTACCTCACTTCTTAAAATACGGATACTCCAATAATGTCACTCAACAACAATAACCAAATTTTCTTATAATTTCAATGATGGTCAAAAATATAAGGTTTCCAAAGTTCGATGACAAAGTACACAATAATTTATACTAAGACATTAATCCTCTTTTAAACTTTCCACTGGACATTATCAAAAGTTGAACAACATAAAAAAGGTTTTGAGCAAAGGATCTTCTCAACTGAGGGTGATGACAAAAGTCTACAAATCTATCCCTCATCTACACACAAAATCCATCTGCAACAAACTTTCTACAAGAGTCGGTTCACGAGAACCGAGCAAGATAAGGCTACACAAAACCACCATACTATTATCTAACAATATCACGAAAAGGAAGCACTTTATTACAAGAATTGGTTCAAACCTCTAAACACTATCAACACATCAAGTTATAATAAAGTCTTCATCATGCCAATCGAAGAAGGAGAAGACCTTGTACTCAGTTAGGAGTAATAGCACGAAAGTATAGAATCGTAAGAGAATGGCCCTTAGCCCTATAAGGAGAAAACAAACAATCTAGCAGAAAACAGAATTCCCATCAAGTAAGTAATTAAACAAAAATTACCATATTGAGATTTGATATATACACCAACCATCTAGGAATTTATCAAAGGTACCAAATGCATAGACTAAATTAATATATTTCTAAAAGAACAGGAGTTGATCGGCCCAAGAAAGGGGAACCACGAGTTTCAAAAATTAACACAAAAAAAACCATGTATAATCAAGTTTCAAACCGGAAATCAAATACAGTATACACACAACATAAGTTTCGAGGCGAAAGCAAAGTATATTAGTTTTGACCATTAACTACAAAGATTTCCCAATCATCCAAGAAGGGTCAAAGTCTTACAGGCTAGTAGCAAACACGTGAGAGAAGAAGGGAGTTCCGTCACACAAGAGTACACAATAATGTCATCAACAACAAATCGAGAGGGGAATTAGACCAAAACTATTCCGTGTTAACAAGGTACTGGATTCGCACAAAGAAACCTCGAGCTTAGTTGATCCGAAAGGCTAGTTATGGTTCAAGTTGCTGTGGATTGTCAAGGTACTTCCCGAGGATGCCCTTAAAATCCTAGAAACAAGATGAAAGATAGTATAAGAGTCTAAAACGCGAGACGGAAAAACACGTTGCACACGAACCCTTTTATTCTACCAATTTTAATACCACAACTCTAAGTCAAGCTAGCCCACGCATTGCTCACACAATCCTACACCCTTTCTTTCTCGATGCCAAAACATTATCCAAGGAACTTGCGAAGGGGCTAACAAAAATGTCAAAAGACAACTTGAGTGCTAGAGAGGAGTTTCATAGTTATCGTAACTTACTTCCATAATATCGAAAATACTAGTTGATCAACATAATAACTTGCAACTCAATCACAGAGGAGAATTATTACATAAACAAATGCAGAGGCGAAGGTCTATCATTCGAGTAAGAGAAACATAACATTCGAGGAGAGGGCACACACATCCTTTTGACCCACATACTATCAACGATAAAAGCTAAAACAAGAAGAAACAAGCAGAAAAGGGAAATCTCCCATCATGACATCCAACCGACAAATCAATGAAAGGAAAAGTGGTTCGATTTTACAATAAATGTAAATATAATAGCAGAGAAAGGTGTAGAAATATCTTGCCTTTTTCTCCGTAGTCTTGCCTATCTTCTTCTCCCACAAAGCTACCAAGTCATTGAAAGAATATTTATTGGGAGGAAGCCTCAAATACAATTTTTTGTTCATAGTTCTTGGGTCACCCACTGCCTTGATGGTAAAAGTGCCAATATCCTCCTCTTTCGCAAACACAACTTTGGCATTTCCATCCCCTCAAAATCAAAACTGTATCCCTTGGTAGGGCAGTAAGGCCTGGTTGCCCCATTTTGGCACAAAATACGTGGCAAAATAGTTGCTACAAACACATGTGTAGGGAATTCCTTCTGCCTCAATGGCCCTACGGACTTTGACCTTGTAACCCCATGCGGTATTTGCGAGGCTCATTTGCATGGACTCTATCAAAATCATTTCCAAATTCATATGGCAGAAAACTCTTGATGGTTCCAACCTCTTTGATTGCCTTGATAATGTTAAACTGATCCATTAACTTGTACGGAATGCATCTGAATTATAACATCAAAAACTATTCAATCAACAACAGTGATAACCTCGAATTCTATCAACGATAAATTACTATCTTCCTTTGCTTCAAATTTGGCATCTTCTGTTGGTTCAACACGTCCCCATCGATCAACTGACAGCCTCATGGACCCACGGAACATGTCAACTTTGGCATTGTGTAGTATTACTGTTGCTCCAGGCTTCATCAATTCCACTTGATCACCTCTGGCAATGAATACAATAATGGCGGTGTCATCTCCCACAAGGCATTCGGCAAGTCGCATTTGACGGCCCTGAGGCCCCTTCTGCAAAACCACCTTTGCATCCACCACTTTTACCACCATCGTAAGCCCACTTGTGCCTGGACGCAACTGCACCACTTTCATGAATTCCTCCGCCATCTTCCTGAAAATATCTCAGATGAAGCTCAGTATGGAGATGTAATCCGACAGAGGCGGTGAAGGATTCAAGAAGCTCGACCTACTAAGGATTTGAAGCTGTGGACACAAGACATAATGATTACATCGCTCCAGGCTCTGAAAGGCATCTACCGTAATGATATATAAACCTTTTCCTTCAGATTTGAGGACAACATCAAACTCTCGGTGCAAACATTACAGCTGTAGCTTGTAAGGTGTGATAATTCCAACATAAACCTTTATGCCTACCAACATAGTGACTCGTTGAAGAAGCTCATATAATAGCAAAGAAAAATGTGCTTCATGAATATTCTGATATGAAACAGATCCACGCCTATGAGATACTCTTCCATGAGTTACAACGTAAAACAAGTAAGAAAACAATAGAGAATCTCAACAATAATCTTCTCCAGATCTCCTGGTAACTCTCTCACTGTCACAGTCGATTTTGATAACCATATCATGAAGGAGAATCCCGAATTGAGGATGCAGTCGATACAGAACAGATGACACCATAGTTGGACGACCTGCTTGTTGGAAGCGCTCAACAGGCTTCTACCATGCTGCAACAGTAACGTCCATCTTCATCTACTTCCCCTCCTGTCCTTGATGCCCAGGAAGATGCATTGTCTACTCTTCTCTGCTCGTTTGAACCAAAACAGAAACAATTCTATAACCACAGAATTGCAGACCTCCCAAAACAGGGGTTTCCTTCCCCCAAGACGCGGCAGACAAGGGCATCAGGAAGTCAAAGAAAGTAGAGCAGGTAATAAAAGATACAGGTCCTTCCACCCACCACCAGCTAACAACCTAGTCGACTCCATAGCTAGGCAGGAAAAGGAATGGTGTGAAAGAGAAGATAGAAAGGCAATTAATACCAGCAAGTGGTTAAATCAAAGTCGTCATTTGTAGAACCACATAATGGTCTGAGCACAATTTGGTGAGGCAAGAAAGAAAGGAAAGGCGGTGGTCAGATTCAAGTAAAATGCATTTCCAAGAAGGCCAAAAGGTCATTAAATAAACAATAAAAGTGGTGCATGCGGCTAGCAGATGGGTTACGTGGTTAGGCATGAACAAATGTGTCCAAAATGGGTGAATGCATCCAAAATTTTATTATAAAAAAATAAATAAATAAGTTATAGAACAAGACACGAGAGAAGGCTTGGTTGGCCGATGTGGTAGGAAAAGCAATTCACCTTTAAATGGAAAAATAAATGAGTACGCAAGCAAGCCTAGTCGACCGAGGAGGAAACTAGTGGTAGAAGTTTCAAAAATGAACACAGGACAATGACCGACCACAACGTCACAACAGAGACCGTCTACTTTGCAAAAACCGGTGCTCGTTCATGGCTAAGCGACCAACCAAACCATAAAATCGTTCACCGATAATTAACCATAATGTTGATAACAATCGACAATAAGATAATGAAGTTATCGTCGATCGATAATTAAATTATTAATATTATTATTATTTCTATTACTATTATTATTATAACTTAACAATAATTATTAATCAAATTAAGAAGGACCGACAAACAAGCACGGTAAAAGAGAACATGATTTTCCTTTAACAAGGAAATATTTACAGCGTTGCGAGGGCAAGTAACGACAACAACAACACGACACCAGCAAACACGATGAAGAGGGAGATGATTGAGTATTCCCTGTGACTAAGGTGAAGCCCACTAATGATCGACGAAGGCACAATGACACTCCATGCTTAGCACTCGATCGCCGCAGGATGAACAGGTGTAACGTAGAACAGGGCATTACAATGTCTATGTGGGTGCATCTCCGAAACCTACCTCTTCATTTGTGGAGTGCTCTGGAGGATATAGGGAATGTTCTGGGAAGATTCCAAAAGGCGGATATATCCAGGGATGAGGTAGGCCTTAGAACATATGCCATATTCTGTGCTGAAATCGATCTAAGCAAAGGGCTACCTGATAAGATCCTCCTAAGCACAGGGAACCATCAGCATGTCCAGATTCTGGATTACAAAAGTACGGTGTTCGGATGCTTTGGTCGTCGAATTCCGTGCCACTTATAGGTAGATTGCCCTCAAGGGAAGAAGAGTATCCGTAAAAGGAATTCATCAAATAAGGGAGGATGGAGCAGTCCTTTTCCAAATATGGAGAGTAAGGAGGAGAATATTAAGGAACATAAAGAGACATCTTCAGAGGACTTAAGGAAAGGCTTCATGAGTAAGCCCCCATAGCTCCTTTGAACAGGAGAAATTCAAAATTCTATGGTTGGGGGAGTTAAGCGAGGGCATGAATCAAAGAAATCGGATAAATCAAACTCGATTAGGAGCAACATCCGTAACCCTCGCATAATATTAAGATGGGTTTTCCTCCGATCAAAGCATTTGGCAATAGGTTAAGAAGAAAAAGGGAAAGAAGGGGTGCCATACTAACTCGAATGACTACTATTTGATGTTCGTAGAATAGTAATTTTTAGAATTCATTATATCTTCTTCACTATATTTTGTAGGGCGTAGTGTTTTTGTTGGCCTAGATTGGTTGTTAGTTTTGTTTGTTATGGTGGTAGTGTTTGGATGGGATCCCTTTTATCCCCCGGTTCTAAGATCTAGTCAAAAGCGTTTAATCATCGAAAAAAAAATACTCTAAAAAGACAATTTGACATATAACAAATTGGAAAGATAGAAAATTTAGTAGCTAAAATTAAAGGCAATATGCCTACCTTGTGTAGGATAATAGTATATCTCTATAAGATAAGTGATACTAAAAGGCATCTTATAAAATAATTGTAGTTATTGAAATATTTTATGTAACGTTGTGTATTTCTATTATTGGAGCTATACATTATTTTTAACAAATATAATTAAAGTTACAAGAGTGGGGCAACCAGAAAACTCACGGTCCCATAAACAAGTCATGAATGCAACACGAAACGCCAAATAGGCAAATGGAGAAAAAAATATTACCATGACTCTAGCACGGACCTTAAAAAGAGGGGAAAAAGGGTGTATAGGCACCCAACGACACAACAAATCAAGTAATAGGAAGCTCAAAGCGCCCCTTCTTCTCCTTTGACCTCATAATAACAATCTAGTTTCTTTGGTGGTTAGCCAAATCTTGCATAGGACCTAAGCGAGGACTATCTGCTTTGGGTCTTAATCCGAAGACTCGGATACCTAAGACCGCTTAACACAACCGCTAATGGGGGACCTCAAGATCCATAGCCTTTGAATTTTCTAGGTGAGAACCTTCTTTGACTTCGTTCGGTGTAAAACATTACTAGCCTTGAGGCTGCGAAAAAACCCATTTGTTCTTTAGTTTATACTTGTTGATTGGTAGTGGGGAAGCCTCTTGAAGGTGTCAAATTTAATGATCTAAACATGAGGGTGTTGCACACACTGTACTTTTCGATTACACATGGTACATAAATCTATCACATATATTTAGTGAGTTGGTATGAAGCTCATAAAAAACTTCAACACATGTGATAGCTGTTGTGCACAGTACCAATTTACAATGACTTCTTATGATATTTACGGGTCAAATATGAGCCATAACCCTGTTTCACGTGCGACAACACTACTCAAACATTCCAATTTTCTTGAAAAGACCTCCCGCCGTTCAATGTGCATCCCACGAAGGCTGTGATTTCCCTTACCGACAAACTCTTTTGTCGGGTGCAAACTATTTTTTTAAAAAGCGGGACTATAACCGGATACGAATCAAATGAATTTAATTACAAGATGCTAAGAAATCCCTATCTCTTTATCACAAGAAAGACGATCATAAATCGATGAAGAGACAGGATAGCTTGAACTCCTTTCTCGATCCATATTCCTCCTAATTATCGTGTACCATTTTCTCACTTTTTTCATACATCTTTCCGAGCTACAAAGTTTCAAATGAAGGAACAAGCACTACTACAAGAGGGGGTGTTTTGAGACAATACTTGATCAAATTGTCTCAAATAGGGACAATTAAAAAGTTGTATATTGTCTCAAAGCTGGTGTCTCCAATATTGTTTCTAATTATTGTCCTTCCAAAGATAATATAGATTGATACATATTTTGTCTCTTGAGAGACAATATAATTTTTGTCTCTTTAGAGACAATATCACTTTCATCTCTTTAGAGACAATATCATTATTGTCTCCTTAGAGACAATTCTGAATACTAACATTTTTTCTTTTTGGAGAGAATACTAATTTTAATTTTTATTGTCTCTCTAGAGATGATACGAATTTAAAGAATGAAAAATATGAATTTTAAAAATACATAATAACCAAATATCATATAGTGCAATCAACGAGTACATATCATCTATGATGTCGGAGTGGTCTGGTAATTAATATTATAAATTAAAAACAATTTTATTTAAATCTTGTGCCCAATAAATGGGTCCACAAATATTTTATTAATATCAAATAAGATAAAATACAAAAGGGTGTCTAAATTCTTTTAACACTTGAAATATAATGATAAAATACAAAAGAGTACCTAAATGTTGTTAGCCCTTGATATACAATATTAACACCTTCTCTCCACCACCAACTTCAAGCGATCCATTTGATTCCCTAGTGCTACTTTGAGGTTATTTTTCTTAACTTTAATTTTGAGCGACTTCCTTTTAGAGAAATTGCCTCTCCATCGGCAACAATCATCTTCATGTTCTTCGCTTTGATTGTCTTATCTTTGATGCAATTCTCTACTATCATTAGCAGTGAAGGTGCATTGGATTCTGAGAAATTATGATCACATATTTTAATCCAATTCTGCCAAAACTGTTCACAAATTACATTTAAATTAGGACAATAATTTTTTTTTACTAAATTGACTTGATCTTTACATTTTTGTTCCATAAAATTAGCTATCACTAACTCATTATCACAATCCATTTTCATAACTTATATGAAGGACTAACCTCATACATTTATAATCCCGGGAATTCCATCCATGCCTTGTGCAAATGTTCCGATATAGGCATGTAAGGAAAAACAAAAAAAAAACCATTATTCATCTATTTTTTCTTTAGTGGATATTCTACACTACATGTATGAAAATTAAGTAAAAACGTACAAGCATTATATACAAACAATGCCCAAAGAAACCATTGATGTAAAAAAACTCACTAATAGTCCAATTAAAGCTACCCTACTTCAAAGAAATTTCAAAGTAGATTGATGAGAATGCCCCTGTATAATAGAAAATGAGTCAAGATAATCCACAATAAACATGAATAATTGTGATCTTTGCTCTAATTTCTGTTTTGTAGTTTATACTTTTATGTACTTGGCTATTGTCTTAAGTGATTGATTCTCTCCTTGTGAACGTATGCAACATCAAATCTCAAAGGTCAATAAAATTATATTATATTCAACTACATTTTTGTTTTGTCTTTAGATTAGTTTCTTTGCATGTTAGTTTTTTGTTGGATTTTCCTAAAGTCAGCTACATGAAGCCTGACATTTTGGATCCCACTTCTGGATCCATCTTCAGATGATAATGGCATCTCCATACGAATGATTAAAAAGAGAATTACTACTTCATTTGCATCTCCATACCAGTATCCTAATTGCAGTGAACAATTTAATTAAATGAAAATAAATCCCAACAATAAAGATGGGTGGATATAAAGATGTGATAAGTGTAATTACCAGTATGTAAAAGGACAATCCAACCACAAAGAAACTGACGCTCATTCCTCCAGTAGCAATCTAAAGAAAATTTTCTCTTAATATTCATGTAAATAAGCAATGAAAATCCTTATAATAGCCTTTTATCGAGCCTAAGTTCATACCATAAGAAGTGGTCATCTACCAGATTTGTCCATCAGCAATGCACCTACTGTTGTCATTGGCACCTGCCAAGCAATATATACATATTGATAAACATAGAAAATGTGCTTCATCATGGAGACAAGCCAAATGGGGTGTTATTATGTAAGGAATTAGACATATTTGGCACCTGCAGTATAGCTATTCCAACTGATGTTGTCTGACCTGAAGAATAGCCTACAACATGCTCAAAACAATCATATTCTTCCTGAAAGGAAAAACATACATTTATATTACCAGAAAAAAAAAAAAAAAAAACTTTCTGGTGTACAAATATAGCCTCTCACCGACAACTTTGAATATTGCACCAACATAAAATATAATACCATTGATTCCACCAAGTTGTTGTAATACCATTAACCCAACTCCAACCTAATATGGAGGAACTACAACTAGTCAAATTGTAAAGGATGAATGGTTTAATGAAAGGAATTATTGATGAATGGATAAAGGTTGGAGATAAACAAATAAATTTTAATCAAGCATTATTACTCACAACGATAGTAGGAGCATGGCTTCTTTGAAATAAATCAGATATTTTGGCCTTGGGAAGACTTTCCAACTCCCCAACGTAAACTTGTGCAACATATTCAACATATTAACAAGAATTTCTAGCATCAATCAACTCTTTTGTTTAAATCATTATTATGAAACTAATTACCTCACAAATTATACTTTGAAACTAATTACCTCAGGAATTATAGTACCAGGTTGTGTGCGACCTCCAATAAAGACCACCTGAAAAAGAAATACAAATAAACATTTATGTCTAGATACAAATACCAATATAAAAACTTACTAATTAATTACCACATAAATCATATAAAATAATGTAATTTGAATGTATCACTAAAATATAGTGACATTTACAACTTTAGCTGAAACAAAATTGGTAACAAGAAGGCCATACTAGTTTCATAATTTCAGCATCTAAATAATAACTAGTAGACTTCCATAAGGAAATTCATATCAAGTCCACAGATTAGAGTGCATCTAGACTATTCTGAATCGTAGAGAAAGGTTCATCCAACATGATAGATACACAGTTACAAAACTAAACCATTGTATCAAATTCAACTTGATTTGGACTACATAGTAACATCTTTCTACTTTGGGGAAAGAAATAAATCACATTAGTGTCCACCAATGACCAAATGGAATCAAAGAAACTGATTAGAGTATCCCTTAACATTTTGGTTGACTTTTACTGAAACTCAAATGGTAATCCAAAGGTTCATCCAAAGGACATGCTCCTTAGGAAATGTCATTTCACCATATCAACAAATACCAAGAATCTTCAAATATTCTTCAATTAACACACTTACATTGGCCATATGACACTTTAATGGTTTCTTATTTAATACAGGGTTGACTAACTTAAGCATCCACATTGCATAGATGTAGAAGACAAGAATTTTTTTAGTAGAATCTACATACAGATATTTTTTAGAAATTGCCTTACATTACTTATGCAATATAAGCAATAAAAATTACAACTAATTTTAACTATTTAGTAAATTAAATTGAGAGCGTGAAAAACTCAAAATTGTTTTAGGTTAATTCATGCTTTAAACTTTCCAACAGCTATGGTCTAGTGGCTAACTTAGTGGTCACTTGAAATGCAAAATCTAAAACTTTCTCAACAGATGCTGCTCAAGAATTTTATGAACTATTTTCAAATTAATTAGTCACACACAAAAATTTACTTTCTACTTGGCTACGTGTTTTTTTATTCTAGATTTACTTTCTACTTGGCTATAGGTTTTTCAGATTCTAGATGTTAAACTAACTTATTACAACAAACAGAATGCCAAAACAATCCCACTTCCACCAATAATAGTAAACATACTTTGGGCACATGGAAGTGAACCCAAAAGTTCCTTCTAAGGTAATTGGTCAACTGGATAGTTTCCTCCTATAGTAAAATGTTATTTGGCATAACCAGTCCTAAAATTTATCTCTAGTTACTATGCAAACTTCTAGGCTCCAGCCTTTAACAGAATCTACATCTCTCCATATTTGTAATAACAATGAGAATTTATGAAGCTAAAATGTCAGACTCCACATCTTTCAACAAAGTATTGATCATCTGCATGGCATGCAGGCATTGCTGCCAATTTCCAATGTCAAGGATATCAATTGCTGCCTTAAGTAGAGACCTTCCTTAGGGTTCAAGAATTAGACTATTATGCTTAGCTAGAGAACAAGCCAACTTCATGTGATAAATCCTTTGGCTTCCTTTCTCCTCCAATGCCCCTATAACTCTCAAACAGTTCTCATTAACAATATCCTTGGTGTAAATTTTCATACCTTTTTGTGCAACAAAGCTTGCAAACACATTGTTGCTCCTTCTGCATTCCCTAACAGAACTTCAAGTAGAGGATTCGCTAAATCTCGAATTACACATTCTCTTTGCCTTTCAAAGAAGTAGGTTCAATTGTATACCTAGCCAAAGCCAAAAGCACCTTTGAATAGGCCTGTTGTGGGTCCAATGAGCTTAATACATATACAAATTATACATCAATCAAATCTTCAAACATTTTGCACATCTAAAAAAATCAGCTACTCATATTGTAACAGTGCCCCCTGTTATTAATAATTTAACAATAGTACAGCTATAAACAATTTTAAAGATACTATCAAAACCCAATCCAACTCAATTATGTTCAAATAATCATAACCATAATCTAAGTGACAATGCAGAGAACAAAACCCCTCATCTTATCTGTTCATACAGAATTGATTTACTAAATTATACACAGTGCCATGAATGAATCAATGAATGAAAACGGTAAAACTTTTATTTCCCCACGAAACAAATGAATCTATAGATAAAAACACTACTACAAGAGGGATCATTTTGAGACAAAAGTTTGAGACAAAATTATACATTTTGTCTCTAAATTTCCTCCAAATTATACTTTTCTCTCTAAACTTTTAATTTAACTTTTTAATATTTTTATAATAATTTATTCACTTTTGTGCATTTTCCCTTTCATCTCTCACCCCCTGTCTTGTCCCGTGTGCTGATTTTTTTTTCCCAGTCATGGCACAAAATTATTACAGAGGTAAAATATAATGCTTTCACCCATGCTCAAAGTCTTGTCATACCGATTCGACCAAGGATCATACAAGACTATGTGACGGATCCTCGCAAAGGTGGGTTATCATGTTGGAGTTTTTTCCGTCACTAGATAATATAGAAATTCATGTGAACCAACTCATAACCAATCTCAATGGATTAGAAACGTACATAATTGCTGACATGGTGCTCAAGTGGGTGGTAACCCTTACCAAAAAATATGCTCTTCAATTTAGACAATGTCTCATTAGGAATATTTCTATATTTTATCATTCAAACATGGGAATGTAAAATTTGCTATTCTAATTGGTTAATTTTTAGATCTTGTTAAATGTTATTGATCGTTGTTATGGATTGTTGAAGTTAGGGAAAAACTTCCTTCGATTGTTACCCATTTAGAAGCCCTAAAATTACTCGGTGTTTGGTGAATGTTGGGAAAGCATATTAGATTGTGGTGAATTATTTATACCCCTTGGAATGTAGGTCTGCGGAGGAATTGTGGAAAAATTGAAACCCCCTATACTACATGGGTCCCTTGTTGTCCTATTCCTACTTTGACCCCACAGGTGTCGGGATTGGAAGTTGGGCACCGATTCAAGGATCGAAACCATTGTAGTCGATGGCTAGAAAACAAACTGCTACTGATTAGTCACATAGGTTTCCTTTGGCAGCTTAATTCTGTGTCGAGGACTCATATTTGGGAAGAGCAAGTGCTATTTTGTCTGGGCACTTTGTCTGTATAAGGATGTGTCTCATGTCTCGGCAATCTTGCCTCTTCGATTTTTGGATGAATGTAAAGACCAGGGTTTTATTTCCCATGGTTTAACCAGATAGAGATTCTCCATCATTTTTTTGTGGGAGTATTTCTGAGCCACTACGGATTGAAATTTTTAATGGAGAGAATTTCTTTGGGTGTGCCGATGTTGGGGTTTCCTTTTGGTTTGGACCAGCTCTTGAACTGCAACCTGCCCAAATCCCTACATGCCCTGTTCCCTTCTTCACTCATATTTGATTTGGGGTGAAGCCCTTAGTCCTCTCTCTAATCTTAGTGGGAGATTTTCATTTTCATGGATGATGGAAAACATCAAGGATCAGTGGGTGTTGGTCTACAATAATTATCTAGCATCTAAAACCGAGTTTCAGGTGGCATATAGAACCTAATCTTTATTAGTTGTAAATGTGGATTGTTATTCAACCTACTTACACACTATCATGCTTCTAGCCTATACAAAATGGGGTTTTGAAACACAATATGGACACCACTAAAGCATTATGAGAAAATGGAAACATTTCCCTTTTATGGCTTCCACACCAAGGAATATAAATATTCAAAATTTGAAAGCATGCACAAGGAATACAATCTGCAATGGGCTAACTCCACCTAGCAGTAGTCTAAAATCTATATTGTGGTCACCAACAAGTAACTCGACTATGTAATGTACACCTCCAGTTATGTTGGCCTCTGGATTGTTCAGGGTCTTCTACCTAGAGGTTACAATGCACATTCCACTATCCATAATGGAAGTATATATATCTTACAATGGATAAAAAATATGAGATGAGATGAGATTTGTTGTATACCAAAACTTGGTCTGCAGGACCTGTCAAAAGCCAATTTAGCTACACATGTACATGATTGTGTTTGTGGGTGTCCAGTTTGAGAATTATATCTACAAACTTGATTGTCAAAATTGATCAAAGATAAGTTATGATGATTAGATATTGGCAATATGATGATTTACTTTGGTGGCAGGTGAAGCTAAATCTTTAATGAAATTCAATGGGGAGTGGTTGAAGATCTTGTATGCAGATATGTTGCATTATCACTTCATTGTGGATGCCTTTGAATGGTTGTTGTGGCCTTTTCTACACATTTGATCCCCCTCAATATAATGTATGAAAATTCAGTTTTGGTTTTTCCACAATTTATGTCTAGAAATTATGTAAGGCCTAGTTTTTGTAAAAGAAATGTGGTGATGATTTATTTTTGGTGGGTGTGTAGGAGGTGATGGATGAAGTTGAGGTGAGGGCATCCCACAATGTGTTGGAAGCTGCGCTCATACTGCGAAACACGCAAAAAGTGGTATTCACATTTTCGGGGCTGACCTTCATGAGAGACATTGGAGCAATGCAAACCTTTGTAGAAGATTGAAGGTAATGTTTATGCAATTTCCTACTAGAATGTATAATCGGTAAGTTCATAAAATTAAAGGGTGTGTTGTTGTTGTGATTACAACCGTGGTATGCATTGGGAGAGACACTTTCGAGAGAAGACAACATGGGCCCTGACAATGCACAGAGGAGTGAATATGGTGACAATCAATACAAGTCTAGTTGTAGGGCTTGGCTCTGCATAAAAACCTTAAGATTGTCCATTGCATATCTTAAAGGTATAATCTACCCATTAATTTTTAACACTTAATTTTCAAGTAATTTGGACCATGTTATCAGTAACAAATGATGTTCCTACATGAAATGATCCTTTTTTAATGCTAAATTGACAATGTTCATTGGTGTATTCAACTTTTAGATCTAGCCTCCTAGTGTTAATTTAATAGATGATTAGCCTCCTTAGTTGTTGAGAGTGATTTTATTTAAATTTACACCAACAATCATAGGCCTATACAATGTCTCCCGTGTTTCATTGAGATTTCTTGCTTGAATTTGCTTTTTCATTGAGATTTTGGAGGTTGAATGCATTGTTCTATTGGATTTTGGACTGATGTATCCACTTGTACTCTAAAGCAAGACCGATTCACCTACTTTAGAATGGTAGAAATATAATACAATCACCTCCATGTAAATAAATATGTGGGAAATGAAAAAATTGGAGTCAACCTTAAACATTGATGTTCTCATGGAAAAACTTTGAACTTCAGTAAATCCTTATTTTAAAACTTTTATGGGAAACACAAGTGCTAGACAGATGTATGAGAATGGAATATTAGCAAGTGTAGATTTAAGGTTTGTAGCAGAGGCCCACATCTCAGCATTTGAGTACTTCTGCATTTGGGAGATACATTTGTTTCAACCAAATTGTCAATAATGCCTAGAATGCTAACAAACTTGCTGAGAGTTTGAGACCACTCATTCCATGTTTGTTTTATTTTGTTCATGATGACAGGGAAAAGCTTAGTGAAGAAAGATAAGATCAGTCTTTTCTTCTACAATTTTATCTAGAAATAACCATGACAACTAATTTTATTGAATCCTTAGACGTAAGTCCTAGAGAAGAAATTTTTATTCAAGGTCCATTCAAAAATTGTTTAATTTTTAAAGAGTGTTATGGAGCTCCAAACCAAGTTTTTAAGACAATTAAGGATTTCATTATAAATATTTTGATTTATTGAGAAGGATCCATATGTGGGGACCATTCATCTAATCAAAGAGAAGACAATTAGAGGTCAAAAATCTAGGGATGCAATTAGTATTGTCGAAAATGAAAGAAATGGAGAAAAATTAAATAGAAAAGAATGACGTGAGACCCACAATATTCGGACATAAAAAAATTAAAAATACATAAGCTGATTCGAATCATGGAATAAAATGAGTTTCAATCACATTCTCAACACAAGGGGCATTAAAAACAAAGCGGATTATATTAAGAGAGTATTCTCCCTCTCTTTTAAAATAAAGAACAAAAATAAAAGGAATCCTTAGTTATTATGTGATCAATTTGAATCCTCCTGTAAGAGAAGAAAAACCATCTAAAGAAAGAGACATGGCGATGATTATATTCCAAGCTGAGATGAAGGAGATTATAATATCTAATCTTTATGCTTTACAGTTTAGAATGGAATTGCAGAAGATGGGAAGTGTTTACGATCAGTCTTCAGCTACTGGCGTTCTACTTTTCAGAAAGAATAATTAAAATCTTATTTTGGAGGATAAATCTCTAACTGTATCTTTTGTCCTACACGGGACACAATAACCTCTGCTAGACATGGATTTCATATTTAAAAAAACTCTCCTATTTTTAAATGTAACGATTACACATAACCCAATATAGTTTATATCTGGTTTCAATTTTTAGGAGGCGGTGTAATGCCCCGTTGGGCATCAACTTCCGTTTCTGCCACCTTGCCCCCATTGCTTTTCGTTGAACGTTTATTTGAGCTCTCTTTTTATCGTCAGGTGACTTTGACCTTATTACGGAGTTATTTTGGAATAGTTTCTTCCCTTCTTTCGCTTTGTCTCGCCATCTCGTTCTGTCATAAGTGCACTTTTGTTTCCGAGGGTCATTTCTAACTTTCATCTAGTGAGCTTATCATGCTTTTGATCGGTGAAATGCGTAATGAATTTTGTTGTTAAAATTTCTAATAGAATATTAAAACCTTTTCAAGGCATTCGGGCATGTTTGTAGTCTTTTCCAGCCTTGGTTTTCTTGGAAGGGGAGAGAGGTTGGGTGGTGGTGCCTTTGAAGGTGAGGACTACGCAGTTTTTGAATCTATTAATTTGCTTGCACCTACCCTCCACTGCCACCTTGGCTGATCAGTCCTTTCGCGCTTCTTGTTTGCATATGGATGACATTTGTCTCCTCCCAAATACCCAACTACTGTTGTAATGGCCGTCACGTTTTTACCTTGCGTGACGAGAGATGGGAGTCGGTGGAGGCTGGTTTTTATTCACTGGATCTCTTTTTGATCCTTTCATTCAATGTGTATGGGCGCAATCTGGTTTGACATGATAGCTAGTGATGTAGGCGTGTGAGGGGCGTTTTCTTCCTGGTTGCATGGGCAGAAAGGCTAGCAAATCCTTCTGTCATGGCTTTTTCCTCCTGGCTCCTCCCTGCGCGCGTGATTTTAGTTGGAGCTTCAAGCTAGTGAAGCAGGCATGCTGCCTCCACTTTCATTGAGTGCTGTGAGGTGTTTTCTTGTCAAGGATCCACTGCAATGACCCTTGTGAAACAACTAGCCGGGCAAAGCGGAAAGATAGTAGAGGATTGTGGGTTTTCGCTTATTGTCTCTTCTATTCGGTGGGTTATTGGGTTAAAGAGAGGATTCGACCTATTTAACTCTCCCTTCAGGAGCGCGTGGGATCAAAACATGGGAAGGACGTTCGCTGTTCCAGTCGCAGGCTCTTCTTCTCCCTCTGTCGCTTCGTTTTCCCCGCGCTTTGTGAATGCAGACACCCCATGGCATGTCACGGCTCCTCCTCATCGGATGGGCGACACCGTTGCAGTCGAGTATGGAAGAAATGCGGCGGCAGGCATGTTGCAGTATAGTAGAAGCCTTTGTGAGTGCTTCCAGCAAGCAGGTTGTCCAACTATGTTGTTATTTGTTCAGTATCAGATGCATCCTCAAATTCGGGTTCTCCTTTAAGATATTTTATCAAAATCGATTAAGTGACAGTGAGAGTGTTACCAGGAGACATGTACCGTGAGTTAAGAGGCGACGACATGCATTTTAATATGGGCATTGCCTCCATTCATATATGCATATGTGGCTTGTCAAAGCGATGGTGTCTTTTCTCTTTGTGATAAGGAACTGTGGCTTACTGTGGAGTTTTAGGTACTGCGCTGGTCATTCCATATGGTGAAGAACATGAACAGGAAGAGTGCATTATTGCGTTTTGGGCAACAGACCCAACTCGTTATAATTTGAATAATATGACACTAAAAATAGGTGGGAGAGATACAGATAACTTATGAAAATGGAAACAGCTTTGGCTGAGAGTTTGTTGGAGTGGAAGGTTTTTTTCCCAAAGCCCTCAGGGTTCTGGTGTTGGATGAGGACTCTGAGGCAGCTACTCAAACCAAGTCCAAACTAGAAGCCTTTGTCTATGTTGGTAAGTAAGACTAAATAATAATAAAACCATTAATAACACCTTGAGTTTTTCAACGCAGGCCAAATTCTCAGCCCGTATGTTTCTAACAATGTCTCTGTACATATTCATTGTTTCTCAGCAACCTGTACAATCATGTCTTTGATCACACCCACAGGCACAGGAGATCTATGCAATGTTGGAGAAAATGTCTTGGGAGATGAAGGTAGCAGGATATTTTTCAGATTCAGAACATGTACTGAGTGAACGGGAAAGTAAAAGTATTCCTCTGCCACCATAGAGAGAAGATGGCAATTGCATTTGGATTGTTAAGCCTTCCCCATGGGACAACTCTCAGAGTTGTCAAGAACCTTAATGTATGTGTTGACCTTACACCGCACCATTTTTGTCCAAGATTGTTGCAAAGAAAATTGTTGTGAGAGATGCAAAGCGGTTCCATCACTTTAAAATATATATATATATTCTAAGCACTTGTAAGATCTAGACATGGTGGCCGCCCTCTCCCTGACTGTACCAGGCGCTGCCATGAAGCTTGCATGAGAGATCTACGTGCTGAGGGAAATGAATGTTTTTGGAATATGTTGTAGCTGCTGGAGCCTTGGTTCGACGTGGCTGCATTGAGGAAGCCCCAAACAGGCATGATAAGACTAACCCTCTCTCTTAATGATTTATTTCCTTTAGCATTTGGATAAATCGACCTTTGCAATTTTGTTCGATTGCTGTAGATGTGGGTTTCTTTTGAAAATGTTGATGTGTTTTTGTTTTACTAAATAAATAGCGTTTGGACTCTGGATATTATATAACATGCATTTACATATATTGACTCTTTCTTGAAAGAGATGCCCAGAAAGAGATGGGTTCCAAATGACTTTTAATCATAATTGCATGAACTGATCTCTCCCCTTTACAGTTTATCTTATTTACTGTTTGAGTAGAAGAAATCTCTACATCGATTCTTGCCTACTGATCTTATAATGTTGGTTTATCTTTTTCCTTGATTATTCCTTTGAATGATGGTTTCTATAGAAAATAGTATGGAGCGTGAATGAGGTTTATAATTTTTCTTGTATTGTTTATATTATGTAGAACATGGCTTGAAAAAGGGAATTTTTCGATATGACTGTATTTGGATTTTTCTGTGGTTTTATAATAATATAAACTCCCATTACGATTGGGGGCTTCTATTTTGGAAGAGTCATACTAGTTTAATTGGTCTTTCTAGAAATCTCCATCTGAGTCATTCTAAAATGACCCAAAAAAATTCACACACGAACAACACATTAAAAGACAGGATATATATATTTTTTTGACTTGCTTGAAGATAATACGACATTACACAAGTTCTCTAGGGAATACTACCAACTAAAGACATGCTTTCCACAACACGGATCCACACTGGTTACAGATAAACATGACGCACACACTAAGGACACAATGGTCCATCTAAAGTATGCAATTTTACAAACAAGATCTTCCCACATAAGGTTTCTTTAGAATCATGTTTTAGCTGTAAGTGTTTTTACATTCTTTACTTTTCCCAGAGGAATCATGATAGGAGAATCTGAAGTTCATGTCTCCTTTGAAGAATTTTCCCCTACATTGTTAATGTTAATAAACAAAGTGAAAACCAATTATTGGATGATAAGAGGTTGCTTCATTTACTTGATTAACTTATTCATTGGTTAGGAGGTAGTTAGTTTCTCAAGGCTCTTAACTTCATCAAACTATTTTCAACGTTGTGCTTTTAAACATGTATGTTTTACCCTTTTTAAGCGGTCATATTTTTATTTTATTTTATTTTTACAAGACATGACGGTCTAAAACTTGGATTTATCCTTAAGATCTTATTAGTGGTTAAAAAGGATTTCATTGGGTCAAGAGTCTAACCAAAATATTATAGGTTTGACTTGGGCTTCCTGAAGAGATAGAAATAAGTATACTGTTTACATTTTCAATGGGTAAGACAGATCGAAGAGTTTCTTAGGCAAGTTCCTTCTATTTATTATAATCTTGTTATCTTCCAAGAATTTAATCATTGATTTCACCTTAAGACCGTTCTAAGGACTCACCACAATAAGAGATTGTTGATTTGTTTACGCGGGATCACAAGGTATATTTGTTTCTCTTGTTTTCTTTTTTGCTAGGTTCAAAAACATAGTCCTCTACCAAACGACACATGACCAAAGGTAACCAAAGTGATGTAAGTTGATTCAAGTTTAGATAATTATAATTAGGTTGACAATTCAAGGATAAATCATATTCTGAAAAGTGAAAATTCAACAAAGGATACGCATGTCAAAACAAGTTCATTTAATCTTATTGACAATAATATTTCTCAAATTGACTTTCAAATGATAACAACCTACATGAGAACAATACAAAATTATAATGCAATTCCTTCTAAATAGTCTCCACAATTTCCATACCAATGTTTTAAAGCAAAAGAAAAACATTCGTACAACAGCAGTTCCTAAGAAGGCTGGAATCCACTTTCTACACGTGTTTCTTTTTCTCTCTCTCTTTTTTTTTCTTTTCTACTCAGGAAATCCTCCTGCACATTTGTTAGCACATGTCAGTTCACAAGAACTGAGCATGATAAAAGCTATAACATTAAGACAATATGTTGTTATCTAACTGTTTCAAGGAAGAAAAGCACCGTTTGTGATGAAAAAATAATCCAAGAGTCTAAAAAGAGCAATTAAAGAGTTGTCTAATAGCATAAAATGTCGAAATAAAAGGGAGGCACTAACTCTATTTAATTATCATTTTCTCATAGGAGAAGTTAACAAACAGCATGGTGAATTCCACCCATATCACAATAATGACCATCATTTTAACAAGATAACATTTCGAAACAAAAACAATTACAAGAAGAGAATTAATTTCAAACGTGATCTGTCCCTATTTGTTTAAGTTAGTTCACCAAGCCAAGGATTCACTATGCCACTGGAAGATCCCGAACAATCAATCGACATGAGAATATCTAAACCAACATGACTTATTAATATTAAGATGATGTGCCTATAATAATTAATTTTATGTCAAGACAGAATAAATAAATTGGAAGGAAAAGGGATGAAATGCACAAATGACACCGTATGGGCCACGTCCTATCCTAACAATCCTTCTATTAAACTTTCTTCTAATCAAGAGAATGTCTTAAGAAAATGGACAAACTTGACAAGACCAAACATAACCATTATAAATCTTACAGGAGGGTAACTCAATCATTCCCAAGAACACAACACAGGATACATAGCTTCCAAAGGATCTCGTCAACAACAAGTTGACTTTAACCTTTCTGGTCAACATGTAACCATTCTACTACAATGACAGCAAGGAGGTCATATCACAACGAGCATCACAAAAACCAGTCAACCAATGAGTTTCCAAACACACCAACCTCTAAGTCACAGGAGAATGAAATTTAAACATCTTTATGGAGCAAAACGTAGGGTAATTTCTTATGCATAAAACCAACATCCCAATTTTAAGATTTGAAAACTTCCTCAATAATGATCCAGTAGATCTCGTATCCTCCAACATGTGTGAAACAAAATCAAGGTACGAAAAAGAGTATTTCCTCTGACATTTTAAGCTATCCAAAAAAAATGTGAGTAACGTCTAAAGAAGACATTCCATAGGATCAACTACATTCCTCAAAACAAACAACAACCACCAGGGAGAGAAGGTGAATTCCAAAGAAAACAATCTCCAAACGGTGAACATGAATTGATATCAAATTATGAAGATCAACCATGACGCTTGAAGAATAAAAGTATTTCTTCGAGCGATTTAAAAATAACAAAAGCAACTAACCTAGTTGAGAGTAATATCAACTTGGTTCAATTCAAAGATCACCAAGCTAAGCACACACTAAGCCAACCGGAAAGGGTTACTAGAACCTAAAACAACTAAAAGAAAAGGATAGAGACAGGAATAGCATCATTTACCTATACACAATGCACTCGCAGTACTCAATCACTATTTCGCAAATACCCAACATAAACCAGAACTACAGATCTCGAACCGAAACAAGAATAAGAACAAAATAGGAACTATAAGGTTGAGTCCAACGACAATGTTGGATAAAACATTCAAATCGTGAGACCAACACAAAGAACTCGGGAATTTTCATTACAGGACCCCCACCTCTTTTGTTTTATTAGTCTTAAGAACAAATTTCACCCAACTAATATTTATTAAAACCTTGAAAACAATGTAAAAGCTTCAACCAGTGCAATCATTTCTAACACCAAAAAAAATACAAAAGAGCAAGGGAAGTGGAAACCAAACAGCATACCATCACACGAGACATTTATATGAAGATTAGAGTTATTTAATGAATCAGTTAAATAACAGCATAAGAATCAATGGTATAGAGAATATCGTGCCTGATTAAGCTCCCGCAGTCGAAATCAAGATGGACAGGGCCTGCAACAGCAACCCAAGCCTAATTCCATTTTCTTCAAGCTCGTTGGGTGCCCAAACATCGAACATCTTCACGTTGGCACAGGTAGGAGTTCACGGCCAGGGTGGGTGGTCTAAAATACTTGCCATCATCCTCCCAACACCGCTCCAAGATTAGCCCTAGAACTTCTGTAGGCCCCATTTTTGGCAATTGAACTTGATCCTTCGTCATTCATCCAAACACCTCCACCATCTCCATATGCATCTGATTGTTTCTAATTTGGACCTCCTAACCTTGGTGCTCTCATATTAGGAGCAGCCCTAGTCTGAGACAAAGCAAAAGAAGATGGCTTTATAACCAAAAACAATCTCTTGGTACAGACTCCATATCCATAAAACAGTCCCTAGACTTAGCATCCTCACCTTTTCCCTGCATCCCATAACCTGCAATCATGGCTGTCCATGAGAATACATCACTTTTAGGCATTTGATCAAATACTCGGCGTGCAACTCTAAAATTCCCACATTTGCAATACATGTCTACAAGGGCATTCATTACTATAATAAACAAATCAAAACCACTTCTTAGTATGAAGATGTGGATCTCCTTCCATTATTTGCAAATTCGACGGTGAAAAGTTACTAGAAGAACAATTGCAAAGTAACATTGTTGGGCTTCGTGTCAACCAGATGCATTTGTTGAAAGAGAACTAAACTTTCCTCATAATGTCCACTCTGTGCATACCCTGCAATCATTGTATTCCATGACACTCTTTGTTTTCTCGCACATGTTCAATCTGAAAAATATCCTGCTACCTTCATCTCCCAAGACATTTTCTCCAACATTGCATAGATCTCCTGTGCATGTGGGTGCGATCTGTCACCTACACAAAAAGCATGCACCTTTTTATTTCCTTTAATCCAACTACACCAAGTTTCTTTTTAATTCCTCTATCCTTCATCGATCTCCTAAAAACTCTCTTAAAAGCAAAGCTGTGCTTCATGAATATTTTGATATGAAACAGATCCACCTCTATGAGATCTTCTTCCATGAGTTACATTGTAGAACAAGCAAAGTCTCAGTAGAGAATCTCTGTAATAAATTTCATCGGGTCTCCTGGTAACACTCTCACTGTCACTTAATCGATTTTTATGAAAATATCTTGAAGGAGAATCCTGAATTTGAGGATGCAGTCGAAATAGAATAGATAACAATAAAGTTGGACAACCTGCATGTTGGAAGCGCCCAAAAAAAGGCTTCTATTATTCTGCAACATGCCTACGTTAAAGATGGGGCACCAGAGGGATAGAGACATCAAACAAGCACAAGGAACAAGGATAATAGAAATTTGAAGGAGAAGACGCCTCCAAAATAACGTATGCAAAGAGAGAGTGAATCCACGAAGTGTGCCAAACATGACAAAATGCCACAAATCGATTGGGGTCTCATGGAATAGCAACAGACACAGGACAGAACACAAGGGAGTGTAAAATTAGTTTAGTACAGGGTGATAACATCCATCAAAGCACAAATGGGTCACATATTTTTCAGAGATAGAAGCATGTGCTTCAACACCCATGTATGCAAGGTTGGAAGAATCTACACGACAGGAAAAATTGTTGGAAAGAAAGAAAATCCTCAATGAGGAGTGGTCTCAAGGAAACATCGACTGAAGGTATGCCCAGCAGGGCCAGTAAAAAAAATGGCCTACAGAGATAACCATTGCCAGAATGCGCAGCCTGTCCAAACATGGGTGCAAAAATGACCACCGGCGCCACCATCAAAGTTTTTGTCTGAAAGCTCAAAGCCTTTACCAACAACCCCCGAATGCGGATCTTTCACCAAAGAATCTCACATGAGCAAAGCAGGATGGTGGAGGCAGACCACAAAGGTCAAAGAAGATAGCAAATAAAAATAAAATAAAAATAAATGGGAGGTGGTGCGGCCAGCAGGTAAAAAGGCGTCCAAAAGTCTTGCACACTCACCAAAAATCCATGCAGCAACAACAAGAAATCTGGGAAAGATTTGCAGAACAACCAAAATTAAAGTATGCGGCCCACTACCAAAAGGGAAGAGATATTTCTTACTCACAGCACGTGGGGCAAACCAAGCATAAATGAAATAATTAAAGAAGTAGGTGGCCTTCATTCCCATGCACCCACTTTGCCAGATAACAACAAAATTCAACAAGAATCCACGCAGAAAACAAGAGATGGCGACCCAGAAGAGAGTGGTCAAAGCATTAGGAAAAAAATGTGTTTCAGCCTGCACATACGATCAATAAAATAAAGGGAAAAAGATTACCACCATGCCACGCCAAGCAGCAGAGAAAATGGACCAAAAGATTTACAAGCCGGTGGAGTGAAATTACAATTTCTTTTAATTATAATATAAATGATTGAAATGACAAGAAACATGCCTAAACAACCAAGGGGATAAACTAGATGTTAAAGTTCGAAGGCAACAAGAAGCAAAGACCGACCATGGAGTCAAGACATCGAATTACACACACTTCGATGCTGCCCACAAGAGCGTCATAGAGACAAGAACTAGGGTACACGCGACAGGGCATTACATTCTCCTCCCCTTAAGAAAAGCATCATCCTCGATGCGACATAACACAGGGGAGAATGAAATGGCACGTAACCAATAACATGAAAAGGAGAAATTACACCCTATGGTTTAAAATTTAGCTGATTAAAGCACGGTCACAAAGTAGCCTTAGGAACATTTGATAGAAATTTTAACTTTCAAGGTTCTGTGAAGATTGGCAGTTCTTTTTTTTCATCATTTCATTAGTCTCTTTCCATTATCATTATTTCTAGTTTTAGTTTCTTTTAAAATATCATCATTGAAGGGTTTTGATTTATTCCTTATTGTGGGTGCCCAACATGAACTACTAACACAACACCCTATCAGGTCCACAAGACACTACAGATTCACAAGCACACAAGTATATACTTCAAGATTGTATTACACCACAAAAGGTTACTCAAATACGGAATGGATTAGGCACAGTCCACATAACATAGTACTCATCACACATCTATGACTGACATACAAAATACTCAAACAAAAGAGTACTACAATCCACCAGACATTCCCTCAATTTGCATTGAAAAAAAAAAATTCACATAACACCAAACAAATGTTACAGGTACATAGTGTCCACAAGGGAATCAATGACATATCCACAACATCACAACACATTTCCATCGACATTAGTAACACATACATCAAAAGACCACTACCAAAACATCACAATAACTCAATATATATCCTGAAACATCCACCATATACAAATATCCTATGCCTCCCTCAAACTCTTATGCCTCCCTCAAACTCTTATGCCTCCCTCAATGCCTCCCTCAAGGAGGCCGGTTGACCCTATGGTCCAAGACACATAGAGTTCGAACACTCCTAACCCAAGTGACATAATAACGCGTGGTTCAACAACCCGCTAGTTATATGTAACTCCTTGGGGCGTACCCCCATACAACGAAGCGGGTCCATAGGTCCAACCATTCCATGGTGCATCCCATGACCCTATTCCACACATCACGACAATAGAACCAGCATAACAATCCAATCTAAAGTGCCAAGTGGCAAAGTACAAGCCTTGGGCAAGGCGATAAAAATTCCAAATTTAAAAGAAGACCCAAAATCAAGCAAAATAAATGGCCAAATAGCCATAGTTAGTATCAAAATCCACATGTTAGTGCCATAAACCAAGGAAATGCCCAAAATTGTAAAGCATGGCAATCAAGAAAAGTTGCTTAGTCCTTACAAAATAAAGTAAAAAGCTCAATTTACGAATAAAATCAACTTATAATAATGTCACATTATGATAACTGTGTGGCCTTATCTAGCCACCCAGGGGTACTCAACGAGTTGCTAGCACTCGGAACATCGAGCCTCAGCTCGTAAAATACATATCAATAATACAACTGTCATCATCTCAATCAGAATCATCTCGCCACAACTTCAACAAGGCTCAACATAGACAAAATAACATAGGTTGAATCTATATGACAACCATATCAAGAGAGAGAAAGAAGTACAAGTCATCATCTACTGAGCCTAATGTGTCCGCGAAACACAATATGCATGACACCCATTGAGCAAGTGCCACACATACCAAATGAACAAAAGTGGGTTTTCAGCCTATGTAAGGCTCCACTTCCTATCTCGTACTCGGCTCGAGTGACTGGTCAACGGTACACATTTTCTCACTCCATACATACACAGTTTACCGATTTCCCTCAGGGTCGGTTAGTGTAAGGCTCACAACATAACATATAACTACATCACTAACACCATGGTGGTACACACATAGCTACCATAACATCTCACGTATGGTATGTATACAGGGTAGATCACAATCATACATCCACGGGCGTAATACATCACTTTACCACATTCTGCACCCAAAGTGCAATCACTACACAATAGGGTTCATAGGCTCACTGTATGCCCCTATATCACAACATGAATCATTACATATTACACAAATCATACATACGATGAACATAATAACATCACAACATAACATTCATTGCTACATAACAAGGTGGTACACACACGTTACTTCTAAACATGGTAAAAACATCAAGATACAACTCATCTCTTTTAACATCAATCTAGTCATGCAACACATTGGTACACCTACATATCACAATATGTCACAATGCTCCAACACTATGTCATCCACAATATAATTCTTTTCACACGCCACAAACAGTAATTCACACGTGAACTCTTCATAGAATCCACAAGAAGGAGAGAGAATACTCCCATCCCCAGCACATCAATATGATAACAAATACGCACTGAGTGACATACACATCACGTGCGTTCACAATATCACAATTACGACATTAATCACATCACGTTTAAAGCACATTACTCTCCCAATATCTACCACCACCATGCAACATCATCATCATCATCATGTAGTAACATCATGTAACACAACCACCATCATGTAACATCACCATACAACACCAATCCGGCCCATAGGTTCGAGAGCATGAACCTACGCTCTGATACCAAGTGTAATGACCCAAAAAAATTCACACACGAACAACACAGTAAAAGACAGGATATATATATATTTTTTTGACTTGCTTGAAGATAATACGACACTACACAAGTTCTCTAGGGAATACTACCAACTAAAGACATGCTTTCCACAACACGGACCCACACTGGTTACAGATAAACATGAGGCACACACATTAAGGATAAAATGGTTCATCTAAAGTATGCAATTTTACAAACAAGATCTTCCCACATAAGGTTTCTTTAGAATCATGTTTTATCTGTAAGTGTTTTTACATTCTTTACTTTTCCCATAGGAATCATGAAAGGAGAATCTGAAGTTCATGTCTCCTTTGAAGAATTTTCCCCTACATTGTTAATGTTAATAAATAGTGAAAACCAATTATTCGATGATAAGAGGTTGCTTCATTTTCTTGATTAACTTATTCATTGGTTAGGAGGCAGTTAGTTTCTCAAGGCTCTTAACTTCATCAAACTGTTTTCAACGTTGTGCTTTTAAACATATATGTTTTACCCTTTTAAGCGGTCATATTTTTATTTTATTTTATTTTTACAGTACATGACTGTCTAAAACTTGGATTCATCATTAAGATCTTATTAGTGGTTAAAAAGGATTTCATTGGGGTCAAGAGTCTAACCAGAAATATTATAGGTTTGACTCGGGCTTCACTTGAAGAGATAGACATAAGTATACTGTTTACATTTTCAACGGGTAAGATAGATCGAAGAGTTTCTTAGTCAAGTTCCTTCTATTTATTATAATCTTATTATCTTCCAAGAATTTAATCATTGATTTCACCTTAAGACCGTTCTAAGGACTCACCACAATAAGAGATTGTTGATTAGTTTACGTGGGATCACAAGGTATATTTGTTTCTCTTGTTTTCTTTTTGCTAGGTTCAAAACATAGTCCTCTACCAAACGACACATGACCAAAGGTAACCAAAGTGATGTAAGTTGATTCAAGTTTAGATAATTATAATTAGGTTTGACAATTCAAGGATAAATCATATTCTGAAAAGTGAAAATTCAACAAAGGATACGCATGTCAAAACAAGTTCATTTAATCTTATTGACAATAATATTTCTCAAATTGACTTTCAAATGATAACAACCTACATGAGAACAATACAAAATTATAACGCAATGCCTTCTAAATAGTCTCCACAATTTCCATACCAATGTTTTAAAACAAAAGAAAAACATTCGTACAATAGCAGTTCCTAAGAAGGCTGGAATCCACTTTCTACACGTGTTTCTTTTTCTCTCTCTCTTTTTTTTCTTTTCTACTCAGGAAATCCTCCTGCACATTTGTTAGCACATGTCAGTTCGCAAGAACTGAGCATGATAAAAGCTATAACATTAAGACAATATGTTGTTATCTAACTGTTTCAAGGAAGAAAAGCACCGTTGATGATGAAAAATAATCCAAGAGTCTAAACAAGAGCAATTAAAGAGTTGTCCAAAAGCATAAAATGTCTAATAAAAAGGGAGGCACTAACTCTATTTAATTATCATTTTCTCATAGGAGAAGTTAACAAACAGCATGGTGAATTCCACCCATATCACAATAATGACCATCATTTTAACAAGATAACATTTCGAAACAAAAACAATTACAAGAAGAGAATTAATTTCAAATGTGATCTGTCCCTATTTGTTTAAGTTAGTTCACCAAGCCAAGGATTCACTATGCCACTGGAAGATCCCAAACAATCAATCGACATGAGAATATCTAAACCAACATGACTTATTAATATTAAGATGATGTGCCTATAACAGTTAATTTTATGTCAGTACAGAATAAATAAATTGGAAGGAAAAGGGATGAAACGCACAAATGACCCCGTATGGGCCACATCCTATCCTAACAATCCTTCTATTAAACTTTCTTCTAATCAAGAGAATGTCTTAAGAAAAAGGACAAACTTGACAAGACCAAACATAACCATTATAAATCTTACAGGAGGGTTACTCAATCATTCCCAAGAACACAACACAGGATACATAGCTTCCAAAGGATCTGTCGTCAACAACAAGTTGACTTTAACCTTTCTGGTCAACATGTAACCATTCTACTACAATGACAGCAAGGAGGTCGTATCACAACGAGCATCACAAAAACCAGTCAACCAATGAGTTTCCAAACACACCAACCTCTAAGTCACAGGAGAATGAAATTTAAACATCTTTACGGAGCAAAACGTAGGGTAATTTCTTATGCATAAAACCAACATCCCAATTTTAAGATTTGAAAACTTCCTCAATAATGATCCAGTAGATCTCGTATCCTCCAACATGTGTGAAACAAAATCAAGGTACGAAAAAGAGTATTTCCTCTGACATTTTAAGCTATCCAAAAGAAATGTGAGTAACGTCTAAAGAAGACATTCCATAGGATCAGCTACATTCCTCAAAACAAACAACAGTCACCAAGGGAGAGAAGGTGAATTCCAAAGAAAACAATCTCCAAACGGTGAACATGAATTGATATCAAATTATGAAGATCAACCATGACGCTTGAAGAATAAAGGTATTTCTTCGAGCGATTTTTAAAAAAAAATAACAAAAGCAACTAACCTAGTTGAGAGTAATATCAACTTGGCTCAATTCAAAGATCAGTCAAGCTAAGCACACACTAAGCCAACCGGAAAGGGTTACTAGAACCTAAAACAACTAAAAGAAAAGGATAGAGACAGGAATAGCATCATTTACCTATACACAATGCACTCGCAGTACTCAATCACTATTTCACAAATACCCAACATAAACCAGAACTACAGATCTCGAACCAAAACAAGAATAAGAACAAAACAGGAACTATAAGGTTGAGTCCAACGACAATGTTGGATAAAACATTCAAATCATGAGACCAACACAAAGAACTTGGGAATTTTCATTACAGGACCCCCACCTCTTTTGTTTTATTAGTCTTAAGAACAAAGTTCACCGAACTAATATTTATTAAAACCCAGAAAACAATATAAAAGGCTTCAACCAAATATGAATCATTTCTAACGCCAAAAAAATACAAAAAGAGCAAGGGAAGTGGAAACCAAACAAAGATACCATCACATGAGACATTTATATGAAGATTAGAGTTATTTAATGAATCAGGTTAAATAACAACATAAGAATCAATGGTATAGAGAATATTGTGTCCGATTAAGCTCCCGCAAATAGAAATCGATGGACAGGGCTGCAAACAATGCAACAAGCCTAATTCCATTTTCTTCAAGCTCGTTGGGTGCCCAAACATCGAACATCTTCACGTTGGCATAGGTAGGAGTTCATGGCCAGGGTGGGTGGTCTAAAATACTTGCCATCATCCTCCCAACACCGCTCCAAGATTAGCCCTAGAACTTCTGTAGGCCCCATTTTTGACAATTGAACTTGATCCTTCATCATTCATCCAAACACCTCCACCATCTCCATATGCATCTGATTGTTTCTAATTTGGACCTCCTAACCTTGGTGCTCTCATATTAGGAGCAGCCCTAGTCTGAGACAAAGCAAAAGAAGATGGATTTATAACCAAAAACAATCTCTTATTACAGTTCCATATCCATAAAACAGAGACTTAGCATCCTCACCTTTTCCCTGCATCCCATAACCTGCAATCATGGTTGTCCATGAGAATACATCTCTTTTAGGCATTTGATCAAATACTCGGTGTGCAATTCTAAAATTCCCACATTTGCAATACATGTCTACAAGGGCATTCATTACTATAATAAACAAATCAAAACCACTTCTTAGTATGAAGACGTGGATCTCCTTCCCCTGATGCAAATTCGATAGGTGAAAAGTTACTTGAAGAACAATTTGCAAAGGTAACATTGTTGGGCTTAACCAGGATGCATTTGTTGAAAGACATCTAAACTTTCGTCATAATGTCCACTCTATGCATACCCTGCAATCATTATATTCCATGACACTACTGTTTTCTCAGTACATGTTCTGAATCTGAAAAATATCCTGCTACCTTCATCTCCCAAGACATTTTCTCCAACATTACATAGATCTCTATGCACAGGGGTGCGATCTGTCACCTACACAAAAAGCATGCACCTTTTTATTGCCTTTAATCCAACTACACCAAGTTTCTTTTTAATTCCTCTATCCTTCATCGATCTCCTAAAAGCTCTCTTGCAAAGCAAACTGTGCTTCATGAATATTCTGATATGAAACAGATCCACCTCTATGAGATCCTCTTCCATGAGTTACATCGTAGAACAAGCAAGGTCTCAGTAGAGAATCTCTGTAATAAATTTCATCGGGTCTCCTGGTAACACTCTCACTGTCACTTAATCGATTTTGATGAAAATATCTTGAAGGAGAATCCCGAATTTGAGGATGCAGTCGAAATAGAACAGATAACAACAAAGTTGGACAACCTGCTTGTTGGAAGCGCCCAAAAAAAGGCTTCTATTATTCTGCAACATGCCTGCGTTAAAGATGGGGCACCAGAGTAGGACAGAGACATCGAACAAGCACAAGGAACAAGGATAATAGAAATTTGAAGGAGAAGACGCCTCCAAAATAACGTATGCAAAGAGAGAGTGAATCCACGAAGTGTGCAAAACATGACAAAATGCCACAAATCGATTGGGGGTCTCATGGAATAGCAACAGACACAGGACAAAACACAAGGGAGTGTAAAATTAGTTTAGTACAGGGTGATAACATCCATCAAAGCACAAATGGGTCACATATTTTTCAGAGATAGAAGCATGTGCTTCAACACCCATGTATGCAAGTTTGGAAGAATCTACATGACAGAAAAATTGTTGGAAAGAAAGAAAATCCTCAATGAGGAGTGGTCTCAAGGAAACCTCGATCAAGGTATGCCCAAGAGGTCAGGCCAAAAAAATGGCCTATAGAGATAACCATTGCTGAATGCGCACCTATCCAAACATGGGTGCAAAATGACCACCGGCGCCACCATCAAAGTTTTTATCTGAAAGCTAAAAGCCTTTACCAACAACCCCGAATGCGGATCTTTCACCGTGAGAATCTCACATGAGCAAAGCAGATGGTGGAGGCGGACCACAAAGGTCAAAGAAGATAGTAAATCAAAAAAAAAAAAATAAATGGGAGGTGGTGCGGCCAGCAGGTAAAAAGGCGTCCAAAATGTCTTGCACACTCACCAAAAATCCATGCAGCAAAAACAAGAAATCTGGGAAAGATTTGCAAGAACAACCGAAATTAAAGTATGTGGCCCACTACCAAAAGGGAAGAGATATTTCTTACTCACAGCACATGGGGCAAACCAAGCATAAATGAAATAATTAAAGAAGTAGGTGGCCTTCATTCCCATGCACCCACTTTGCAAGATAACAACAAAATTCAACAAGAATCCACGCAGAAAACAAGAGATGGCAACCCAGAAGAGAGTGGTCAAAGCATTAGGAAAAAAAATGTGTTTCAGTTTGCACATACGATCAATAAAATAAAGGGAAAACAATTACCACCATGCCACGCCAAGCAGCAGAGAAAATGGACCAAAATATTTACAAGCCGGTGGAGCGAAATTACAATTTCTTTTAATTATAATATAAATGATTGAAATGACAAGAAACATGCCTAAACAACCAAGGGGATAAACTAGATGTTAAAGTTCGAAGGCGAACAAGAAGCAAAGACCGACCATGGAGCCAAGACATCAGAATTACACACAGCCGTTCGACGCTCCACAAGAGGGTCATAGAGACAAGAACTAGGGTACACGCCGAACGGGGCATTACACATTCGATTATCATTTACCTTGGGATTATTGAAAACCCCTCCCGTGCCCTTTCCTATTATTATTACTATGAAGTTATTATTAGATTGGAACCCTCCTGAAGCATGCGTTAATGGGTTTTCTATGACCTTTACGAATATGTTAAGCACGCAAGTCATTATCCTGTGAGGATAATTCTTTGGCTTAATTTTGAGGCACTACTTGGATCTTTGGATCGGTTAAAGTAATATTGGATACATCGACATTCTTCAAGTTTGATTGATATGTGATGTCCTCATGCATATGAATTCAGGCAATGCTTGAAATATGAAATTATAAATTTATCTTATACTTTGACCTTGAAGCTTGTCAAAAGACTTTTTGGTAGGAAAACAGATGAATAGGGAAGTTAAGATAACTACCCTAAAATGGAGTCATGCATAGCCTTAAGTAAAGGTGACAGCTACCATAATGGGATAATGCATACCATGTATGACATAAAGAAGGATATAAGTCCACCAAATTATTTAACTTCATTTTATAGAACAATAATTAATACCCATAAATTGGGGTATGCAAGTGGAGGTTGAATTATATAACAGGGTATATTATGTTATCAGGTAACCAGTAAGGATAAATATGTTATTTCAATACTTGGTTAACGAGTGGAATATTTTCTGGCATTTACGATGATTATTATGTTAGCTAAAAATTGATACTCGCATCTTATTAGGAGTTGAGATAATGTTGATACTTGTATTCATAGTGGCTTGGACCGCGCTTGCATATCTTAGCTAGTCAAATGTATCTTTGGCATATTACCAACAGATGACAGTATTGTCGATCATAACTCATTCTTATGAGTTGGACTCTTTTACTAGAAGAAATATATAAAGACATGGAATAAGCAACCAAAAGGATACCTAAATAATATATGAACTTGAGGATTGGTGGAATCTTTGTTAACATAAGTATATTCTTAAAATTGTGAGATAAATATCCAAATTATACTTACATATCACTGATTATCTATGAAGGTTTGATACTTGGGTAATACCGATGAATAATATAAGATTGATACTTGTATTTATTATATAAACTTAATGTCGTTGGTGCTTTTATTTAATTGAAAGATAATATTATTGGATACTTACATATGTGAAGTAGGTCGAGGGTATTAGGTGAGCGTTATTATTATTACTGTAATTTAAGTATGATTGATTGCATGGTTAAGGTTGTATATCTAGACACTTGGAATTGTGTTCTTATGTAAGCAGATCTTAAGGAAGTGAACATTAATGAGTATGAAATGTATTATCATGAGATGTGTAGTTAAGTTTTAAATGTATGTTAGAAATTTATTTGATAAGGAGTATTGCAAACTTTCATTTATTTAAATGCTAGATGGCATAAATTATTAGGTGAGGTTTATATCTTATCATGCTCAGTTCTAGCGAACTGAATCTAATAAATATTTGTGCAGATGGATTATGCGAGTAGATTAAAGGAAAAGAGTGTAAAAGTTTCATCAGTTCAAATTATGAAGTTCTTTGTAGAAAGTTCAATGCGTTGTAAATTTTGTAACTTTGCTTGCAAGGAGTTTAGAAGATCTCTTGTCTTGGTATGTTTGGAAAACTACGTGGTGAAGTGTTCTTTCCCTTTTGTTGTTAGACTAGTAACTTACCTTGGTGAGAAATGATATTCAATCATTACATTGGCATAAGTATTGTAAAACCTTGATTTTGAGAATAAAGTGATAAGCCACAACTCTCTGACACCTTGTAATGTTGTGATATAAGTAAAATTAAATGGAGTTGTTAACCCTTATAGAAGTTAGCTAAATATATACATTCAGATAAATTAATGTAGAGACGACTTACTTGAGAACAAGAGATTCCTGAAGTACTCAAAGGTGAAACTACCCTTGTAAAGTAAATTTTTATAAATTGATATCCCTAGCTAAACTAGTGAACACTACCCCTTTTGGGTGAACTCTTAAACAAGCTTAAGGTAAAACAATGGTTAGTTTCTAGAAAATAATATGATTTAGCAAGTAGGAGAAGACTTTAAGTGAATTACTCTACAGTGTATAAGAAAATAACTCAGTTGGTAAGATTAAATTGTGCGAATCATATATTGAATCTCTCTGAAAACATAAGTCATGAGTAAAATTAAGGGTGTTTTATCAAAATAAATAGCCTTCAATCATTTCTTACTGTGGCTTGCCCTAGCTGTGAGAGTGTCATGTGGTTGGACTTCTATGTTGTTCTGTCAAAAAAAGAAAAGTGTATTATCCTTTTGGGTGTGAACGTTTCCGTGTTGACCTTGTGGTCATCCTCTTAATAAGTGGTTCCCAGAGTTGGTTGTAACTTTGTGACGACATGTTGTGTCGTGTTATGTGTCGAAGCAAGTCAAAAAAATAAAATTATCCTGTCTTTTACTGTGTTGTTCGTGTGTGAAATTTTTGGGTTGTTACAAGTGGTAGATTGGGGAGAGAATGCAAATAAGAATTAGTTGCAAAATTTGGAGCAGAGCTAAGTAATATACATACATAAAGTTCCTCCAACATATCAGCTTGTTTAAAATATTTACAGAGGCCAAACAAATCAATCGTACAAAATAACAGCTAAAATTTGATCAATATGAACATCCTTCAGCTTTTTATGCTGGAAACATGTTTTCTTGTGCCAACCTTTTCTTTTTAATGAGCATTTCTTTGTGTGCCATAAACTATTGTAATTGATATAGATATACATGTGATATCCTCAGCATTCGTCATCTAAAACAAATTTTCAAGATTAAGAAATATGAACACTGGACTATGGTAGGTTGTAGCCATCAAAGTTGTTCACAGTAACCTTCATTTTCTTCTGTAGCTGTTAGCCCTTTGGGAAAATTCAAACACTTCATGTGATTTAATATCATCGTTGACAGTAATTTGTTGAAAGTTTAGAAGTATATAATCTTCTTATGCACATCTTTACTCTGTAGGCTCTTTCAGGATTTGCATTCCCTTTGATTACATGGAAATTTGGAGGATGGGATAAATAGAATTTATTCATTTCAGTATTTACCTGTCATCTGCCTAAGTTGTTAACCTGTGACATTAAAATATCACCCTTGCAGAAACACGTGTCAATCTTGTTATTGTGGAAAGGGATATTGTGTTTTGGTACATTCTTGGAACTGCAACTCAATGTATTGATTAGGTCATGTCTGTTAGATGATTTCAAGTTCCATTCTACCTTTAAGTTGCAGGTGTAAATGTCTTTAGAATGGGGAAGAGACCAGTCTATCGAAGATGCTATGATGTGAGGGACACCGTAGAAAAGTTTCAAGTTTAAAGCTGTCAAATTGAATGCAACTTAATTAGGCTCATCTAGTAAATTATAAATTACGTTGACGTTAGGCCAGTAATTGTGCAGATGGGCAATATGCTGTCATGGTGGAGGAAATCATCATCTAAAGAAGTGAAGAAGAAAGGAAGTAGAGATAATATATTTCATGGTCTGCCTTTCCGAGAATTCAATCTTTTATTAGAAGAAAAGGGGAGCTTCAGGTCTTCACGAGGCTCTCGGTGAGACAGTGATAGAACTTCTGAAAATGGATAAAGACCGAGGGTGGACTCCAGATCGCCTTCACTTTCTAACTCGGTATCCCGTTGTCAGAGTTTTTCCGAGAGGCCCCATGGGAAACCACTTCCCTTCCCATATACATTGCCATCGGCACTGGGTCGTATAGAATCTGTGATCAGTTTTCCTGTGCCTTTGGGGAATGTGTCTTGGAGATCATCTCCTTGTTTTCCACTTCCTTCACCAGGTCAGGCATCAAACATGTTGGATAGTGCAGATGTGGATGGATGCTCAACATCTTCATTTGTTTCTAGAGTGAGCTCTGTAGATAGTGTTGAAGCTGTAGATCTGCAACAGAACAATAGGCCAGAAAATGCTCATTGTAAGCATCGTGATGCACCCCTTGCCGGTAGAGTCATTGCAAATGGTTTTGGAGGTTCTAGGTAAGTTTTTCCTTCAAATATATGTGGATTATATTGGCATCTTGAGTCTCTTTTTAACTATTTTATTCCCATTTTAAAATTTTGTAGCTTATGTAATATTATGAACCACTACTTGAAAGGTAATCAAAATACTTTTTTCTGGAAGGTTATTTTTCTGTTCCGACAGATCTTTTTGCTATATATGCTTGAAGCGTGATGAATGCAAGGCATTCTCCTAAGCTCATCTTCACCAAAAATAATTTTTTGAATAACAAAGATGCTCCAAAACGCCTACAAATTCCAGTTAATGGAATACTTGGAAGTGCACCAGAGAGTTACATGTCCAGCCCTGGGCATTCTCCTAAGCTCATCTTTACCAAAAATATTTTTTTGAATAACAAAGATGCTCCAAAACGCCTACAAATTCCAGTTAATGGAATACTTGGAAGTGCACCAGAGAGTTACATGTCCAGCCCTTCAAGAAGTCCAATGCGAGTTTGTGTGTCTGAGCAATCTCAGAACAACGCTTTCTGGGAAACAAAACCTTATCCTGAAACATCTCTGTTTGGGTCAGGTCATTGTTCAAGTCCTGGTTCAGGTTATAATTCAGGGCATAATTCTATGGGTGGAGATATGGTTGGACAACCCTTCTGGCAATAGAGTAGGGGCAGCCCAGAGCGTTCTGCCGTTCCTAGTCCAAGAATGACAAGTGGTCCAAGTTCAAGAGTTCTGAGTGGGGTTGTTACTCCTTTGCATCCTCGTACTGTTGGAGCAGGTCCCGAATCCCCAACCAGCTGGTTAGAAGAAGGGCAGCACATAGGGCATCATTTTCCCCTACCTCCACTATCTATTTCAAACATGCGACCTTTTGTCGCTTCTAGCTCAGCATCTTCCTTCATCTTCTGCAGTGCCCCGGAGTCCTGGCAGGGCAGACAATCCTCCAATTCCTGGATCACGCTGGAAGAAAGGAAAACTTCTTGGAAGGGGGACTTTTGGGCATGTTTATGCTGGTCTTAACAAGTATGAATCTATCATCTTACTATTCATTCTTTTTCCCAAACTGATCATCCCTGGTTTGTATTATTTTTTTGAGAATTTGTGTGATGCATTATGCACATACATGTGATTGCACCACTTAATTTTTTTCAGTCATTGTCCCTCAATCATTCTGTTGTTTTGCATGGTAGTTTTTCTTTAATATAGTCGGTTTGCATCCATTTGTAATTGGTCCACATCCCAATTTAAAGATGTCTGGTCCATGTATAAAGACATTCATTGTCAATCACTGTTGTATTCTTGGGCAGCATTCTGTCTTAAGTATTCTACTTTTTAAAAAATCTCTGTCTCTCTGTTGGTCACAATGGATACTGTAAATAACCCTTCATAGTAGTTTTATCATGCCTTGAACTCTTGTCCAATGCTCAAATTATTGAAGGGGAAGGATGGCTAAATTTATGTCACACTTCTAGCTTATTTTCCAAATCTTATTTTGCATTCGTTGATAACTTCTGCCTTTACCGGGACAAAAATAGATTGCATAGCACAACATAGGAATATATGCAAATCAAATTTTGAGTTTTCTGTTATTTTTTGTCATCATTACACACTGAGCGATGTTTGATGAGCTTTATTCTGGCCATTTTATACTTTGCATAGTTATCATTGGCTAATTTGTTGTTTTGTCACAATGGATATTGCAAATATCCCTTCATATTACTCTACTATTTCTTGAACTGTTACTTGATGCACCTGCAATGGATTTGGGAAGATGGACTAAATTTATGTCACAGTTCTAGCCATTTTCCCCCAATATAATTTTGTCTTGATATGCTTTTCCATAATCTAGATGAAATATATTGCATTGTAGGATACAAGAATATCTACATGTAGCAATCCTGAGTTTCTGTTATTTTATTCAACATTGCATTGGCAAATATTTGATGCTTATTTTTGGTTATGTTATTACTTTTATAAACATTATTCAGTGATTTTCTCAACCTATGTCTACTCCTAATAACCTTGTCATATTTTTAGTGAAACTGGCAAAATGTGTGCAATGAAAGAAGTTACTATGCTTCCTGACTATCCGAAGTCAAAGGAAAGTGTAAAGCAGTTGGTACAGGTCACTTCATCTTAAAATATTTATTTTCAAAGATTCTCATTTGATGTTTAAAATCAATTGAATTGTGTATCTGCTATCATGATTAATCTTTTAGAATTGTGCAAGTAATTTGTCATATTTTCAAGAAATATTTTTCAATACCAATTCATGATTTCCGGTTGCCTTTGATAGGAAATTGCCTTAGTTAGTCGTCTTAGTCATAAAAACATAGTGCAATACTATGCAAGTGAAATGGTATGTGGGCAATAACTTCTATTGTAGTAGAATCATCTAGTCTTTTGTTTGTCTTTAAAGAGCACACCTTTAGCATGAAATTTTATTAAATTTGTTGCTTGTCATACAACCCGAGAATAATTGTAAATTTTCTATGCTCCAGCATCTTTCTATTTATCAATGTCTCCATTTCTTACCTATCATAAAAATTCTTGTTAGTCGTCATGCTTTCTCGAGAATGTAGCTTACAAAAAGTGCTACTAGAACATTATAAGAGTTCAATTACCTTGGTAATAATTTATCTGTAAGGCCAGGTAATTTTATTAGGTATAGTTTGTGTCAAATTAAATGCAGTAGGTTACATTGTCTGCATTTGTTTTAGTTGATAGAAATATTTGGCTACTTGTTTGGCTTACTCAGGGATGTAGTATACTGAAGTGTCATTTTAACATTATTAGTAATTACATTGTAATGATATCAGGCCAGGTTATATTGTTTCTATTTGCTTTGGTTAATACAAATATTTTGCTGCTCATTTTACTTGCTCAGAATACACTATACGGATGTGTTTGTAAAATTATAAGTATTCAATTCATATGTAATAATACATCTATCACCTGTCAGTACAGCTTATGGGAAAGTTAAATATTGCGCTTATTTAAGATTGTATGTACACAAACAACATTTCATTTTCTTATTTTTCTTATTTGTTTAATAAATTAATTTTGTCATTAAATGCGGGTAGCTCATGTATCTCGCTATCACGTTGGGTATAAGTCTATGGAATCATAAAAATTTCCTATCTCGAAGGTACCATCATATTTTGGATTTTTATGTTCAAGCGTATAAGAAGATACATGTCTCATTACATGTTCTATTTTTCATTCTATAAATGTTGGGTGAATGTCACAAATTGTTTATTATATTTTGAAAATTGAACACAAATAAACCAAGAAAGAACACAATAGTGAAGTTGGAAGAGAAATTCTTCTTAGATGTATTATTGAGCTTGAACTACGATTTATAGGAAAACAACACCATAAACCTTTATACTTGAGTGACACAGACCTAAATCCTAAAATGACTTAAAGTGAACATTAAGTCACATTTATGTTATTCGATAGAGAAAACCAAAGTCTCATTACTAAACCTCTCACTAAGAATTTATGTTACAAACTCTAACATCCTCCCTTAATGGTAACTCTATAAAATACACATAGCTTATCTCTAAATTTTACAAATTTATCTGGGCCAAGATACTTGGTGAGAATGTTTTTAGTCTGGTTTCGCTTCAACACTATTCCAGCTCAACTTTACTATCTTCTTCAAGCTGTCGACTCAAGTGACAAAGTTCTCTCGAATTCATATCATACAAAGATCTTACCCAATTTGAGTTTGAATATCCACACAACTCTTAACATAAAGAATGTCAAAGTTTGGTGGTCCCTTCACATATCTTAACACTCTTTTGGCTGCTATCCAATGTTCTTCTTTTGGAGCTGTGTCATAAATAGGGAGATGTAGTTGACAGCATGGCTCAAGTCATGGCTAGTGGTTGTATGATATAGATCAAAATGCCAACTAGTTTCTTGTAGATTTATTCATTTATCTGTTTTGAATTAGTCTTGGCTGAAAGTTTCAGGCTTTCAGCTTTGTCTCTATAAGAGTAGATGTGGTTTTATAATCTATGATCTTGAATTTGTTAGACAATTTTTTCACATATTTTGTTTGAGAATAAAAAATAAGATTATCATTTTCCCACACTTCACACCTAAAAAGTAATGTAGGAGGACAAAATTGTCATGTCAAAATTGGAACATAAATAGGATTTTCCCTTTCCATTTGCTCCGATCTCACTACCTATGACGATGATGCTGTCAACAATATCACGAGAATCACCATTCTTGATTTTGACATAGAGGACTTTTTCTGAATCCCAATTCTCCCAAATATCAGTTAATTTTGATGAACCCTAAAAGCTTGTTTTCACCCACAAAGAGATTTCTTCAATCTACATGCCATATGTTCCTTTGTGTAACCTGAAATCGTTGTTGTTGGTGCATGTATATACTTCTTCTGGATCTCCATTGAGGAAGGCACTATTCACGTCCATTGGAAATAATTTGCAGCCAAACTGTGCTGCCATGGCTAGAACCAAGGAGCAAACATCTCCTCATGGTCAGTCTCTTCCTTCTGTGCAAAGCTCTTTGCTACTGGCCTTGCTTTAGGTTTATCGTTTTTCATCTTGGTTTATACTTGACCTTGTATACCCATTTACAGTCAATGGGTTTGTACTGAGTTGGTAGCTCTTCTAGGACCCATGTTCGTTTTTTCATCAGAGTTTCATATTCGGATTGCACAGCGTTTTCTCATTCTAGCCTATCTTGGACTTCTTTACATACATCAGGCTCAAAATAGCGTTGAAGGTTAGCCATAAAAGCGTAATTTGCCGTATTATAGGTCCTACATCTTTTTGGTCTTCCTTTAGCCCTCATATTAGGTATCTCATCCAGTGAACATCACCAATAGCATTGTGCCATCATTTTGGTCTTTTCTTTTCCTCCTCTTCCAAATTGGCTGTTTTTTGCTGATTTGGGTTATTTTTATTAGTTTCATGTTTGGAAATTTCATGAGATTCGATCCCAGAACTACGCCCCCTTTAGGATGATGTTTCGTATGCATCTTACCTGATTTTCTAGCCAATTTATCTTTGTTTCCAGCAACTATTAGGTCTATTTTTTTTCTTGTCGCAAGGAACATCCTTTAACTTCTGCGAATTACCAAATCAAGACTAAAGCATGCTTTTTTAATTTTAACATCAACTAATCAATACGCTTTATGATTGTCGATGTACATTGTGAGCATAAATTTCTTGCATTTGCATAAGGCTTGGTTCATTTTTCTTTAGGAACCCATGCATATACAATTAAACCAATTTTTTTTTAGGCATCTTACTTCGTTTTTTTTTGTCTAGACCATGTTTCCCTGGAATTTTCTTGTGTACTGCTTTTGTTGGAGACCAATTGAGAAGATACACATATTTTACTAAGAATACAATTCTTCTCTAACACACACCTCGCCATCTCAACAATGGGTATAGTTTCACATCTATCACTTAATTTTGTTGTGGAGTGTGGGCTATGATGTATTGCCTCTCGATGCCATCCTGAGTACTGAGATTAAAAAAATCCTTAAGAACAAAATTCTCTGTCCTTATCTAATACAAGAAATGTAATGTTCTTCCTGGATTGTTTTTCTATCATAGCCTTGAACTTTTTGAACTCGTCAAACACATCTCGTAGGTTAGTTGAATATAATTTACTGATGCTTCTTTCCTGTCTTTAGTTGTAAGATATTTCCAGTGGCCATTCTTCTTTTTAGTTGTTTAGAATTTACTTATTTTGTAACCTACCATTTCTGACCTGTATGATTTAATGACAATTACAACTAAAATGATTACAATGACGATTATGAGAATATTAACTAATATTATTATTTTATTGGGAATAAAGATTTTATATATGATTACCTATATGATTTGAATAGAATATTTTAGTTGTAGGATCTATGGGGCTATGTACGGTCATAATAGAATTTGTACAAAAAATAATTTGTGGGCTTATGTCGGTTGAACATGCTTATAGTTCCTTGGAATAAAGAACAACGATTACAGATTAACTAAGGTAATGTGGTGGTTTGTTGTGCAGGAAATCTAACTTCACTGGCACTTTTCCTATCACCTATGTTAGTACTGTGTTCATCATATTTCTTTGATTCAATACCAATAATTCTTCTTGTTCCATTGCACATGCTCAATATATATTCATTACTTGTCAACACATGTTGTGAGAATTGAAGGCCAACTTTTTGGGGGATATACAAGCTCAAGTGTACACAAAACTTCTTTGGTCTTCCATATGTGTGTACCTTATTCACATGTGTTGTTTGGCTACTTTATGGAGCCCCATTTGCTAAACCCCACAACACTTTGCTGCTCACAATGAATGGCGCAGGTTTCATTTTGGAGATGTTTTATGTTCTATCCTTTCTGATATTTGCCTCTAAGAAAAACAAGGTATGTTATTATATGCCACTTATGAGATAGGGATTTTAAACATTTTGGACACATTTAATGGTTTATTAGATTCTATACTTGGATCTATAAATGTAATTGTAATATTGTTGATACAAATATTTTAATCTATTCTTGCAGGTGATAACATTGGGGTATATTAATTCTAATATTCATGCGTGATCCTCTCCATTTTTATGTATGTCTCATTGATGAATATTTTGGTAGGTATTTAGTCTTAATCGATTCTTAAGTATAGATTGCTATAAAATGTGTGTAATGATTCTTTCAACAATGTTGATCATTTTAGTTTTTATTTTATGGACTTGTTATCATAACCAAAAGTGTTGAGTATATGCCATTTTAACATCCTTATTCAACACCCTAAACACACTTGTCTGGATCTGGATACTCTCTAATCACTAGGGATATGTTTTTAGTAGTACACTTCTCTTATTTCTCACTGCCATTTTAATTTATAGACTCAATTTTTTTCTTTAAGGACTATGAACAAAGAAACAAAAGTTTTTCTTGGATGGTAGGTACATATGATCACCTACATACTTATGTGCTTTGGGAGTTGCAACAAAACATGAATTTTATTATACAAGTATATGAGTGCACAACTTATCCTATTAGTTTTGTGTGATGTTTTAATTATTGTCCTGGTTTAAATGTAATTTGTGAATACTTTTGATAGAATTGGAGTAAAATATGTGTTTTTAATATCTTAGAATCCAATGGACCTTCGCTGCTAATGATAGTAGAGAATTATATCAAAGTTGAGACAATCAAAGTGATGAACATGAAGATGATAGCTGTTGGCGGAGAGGCAGTTGCTCAAAATAAAAGTTAAGAAAAAGAACCTCAAAGTAACACCAGGGAAATAGACAGATCGGTTGGCGCCGGTAGTGGAGAGAAGATGTTAATATTGTATGTCAAGGTTTAACGGCATTTAGACACCCTTTTGTATTTTATCATTGTATTTCAAGGGTTAATGGCATTTAGACACCCTTTTGTATTTTATCTTATTTGATATTAATAAAATGTTTGTGGACCCTTTTTTGGGTACAATATTCAAATCAATTTATTTTTAATTTATAATATTAATTATGAGCCCACTCGATATCATCGACGATACGTATCGTGATCGCATTGCACCATATGCTATTTGGTTATTATTTATACTTAAAATTCATATTTTTCATTCTTTAAATTTTTATCGTCAGTAAAGAGACAATAAAAATTGAAACTAGTATTGTCTCTAGAGAGACAAAATTAGTATTTTGTATTGTCTTTAAGAAGACAATAATGATATTGTCTCTAGAGAGACAAAAATGATATTATCTCAAAAGAGACAAAATATGTATCAATATATATTGTCTCTAAAGAGACAATAATTAGAGACAATATTAGAGACACCCGCTTTGAGACAATAATAGAGACAATATACAACTTTTTTATCATCTCTATTTGAGACAATTTGGTTAAGTATTGTCTCTATTATTGTCTCATAACACCCCTCTTGTAGTAGTGAAAGAAGAATAAAAATTATGTCTTGCAGATTTATCACCAGGGTATTTGATGAATGGACTATCACATGATTTACCATGGTGCATCTGAGGACAAAGCCCTTAATACATTATCTCACTTATGTAGGGAGTTATGACCTTACCGTGTTCACGTCCTCTCCCACGTGCAATAGTTGTTTCACCTAGCCTTCGTGGTAGGAGAATTAGTCTTGAAATTCACCCTCCTAAAATGTGAACATTTCTCTGCCACGGCCATAGTCTTCATCAATGTTTTGAGGCAATTTTCCTTCAGTTCGCACTCCTCTCTGTATGAATTTTGCAAGGCACAACAAACCCTTGGTGTCAGTTATATGGTGTTGGGTGTGACCTTGTGAATGTCAAGCTACACGATGGAATGTATGGAGAGATTGTTGTTCTTTCCGATCTTTTCACTCATCTAGGAGGCGAGGAAGGAGACGAGAGGGTGAATGATGTCTTACTAGCTAAAATCCTGCTTAGGGTCAGGGGTAGCTAGAAACCACGTGATTCCCCATCCATAGTATCCCATGGATATGACTGGTATTGTGGATGAGGAATCCAATGGAAGTGATGCAACAGTATCCTTTACCCTATAAGCTCCTCTTGCCCCAAATGTAGTGATATATCCGGCTAACTGATCTATCTTTTGAAAGTGTTGAGATGGCTACGTCTCGGAATCAGTGAGCTCCTCTACTTCCAATCTAGTGTTCCCTTCCCACTATTTGCCCCCAATTTGATACACTAAAACTCAGGCATGCGTGCTTTTTGTAAGGTTTGAATGGATTTGTGGCTTCTATTCCTCATCACGCCTTTGTTGATGTCTCAGTAGTGTCGAGGAATAGATTGAAGCGGCTGTGTCGTTTTGCCATATTTTGACATCTGTAATTTGTAGGAGCTATAGTGGATCAGATCCGCAAACGTAATACCATGGTGTTGGTGTTGCGAAGATTGTTTCAGAGTTAGGAGGACGACACGAAGGCCAGTTGATCTCACTTTGTCAACCAATTTGGCACTATCAATCCAAGCCTTCTTTTCGAGTCCCGAAGCCCTACAATGAAAAAAGTTTGCCCCAAGTTATCTCAATATGTGAAAGTAACTTTATTATTAAATTAAATGAAAAAAGGCTAGAGACAAAACTTTAAAATTTAAGACAAAACTAAAGTTTTGTTTGTAACTATTGTCTCAAAATAGGCCCTCCTGTAGTAGTTTAAGCTACTAATTCTAATTTTTGTAGGGACAAGGTTTGTTTTCAGAGAAGCTATTGGCATACACTCATGATTTGCAGAAGAAACTCCAAGATCTCCGTAGGAAAAGAGAGAGACTGAGAATGTTATCCCAAGCTAAAAGTCATTGCCAGAGAACTTGGTTTGTTGGGAAAAACGGTGAGATTAACGACGGATCCGACGGCTTTGCTGCAGTGAGGGTAGTTTGCAACGTGGGTTCAGGAATTCAGGTCTTTGTAAACGCATTCAAACGGCAGGTGGAGTTGTCCAGTTTTTTACGACTCTTTGGCGAATGCGGCGTTGAGGTTGAGACTGCCTTGCTGTCTACTTTCAACGACAAAGTCTTTTATACCTTTCAATGCAAGGTAGTATCTTCATCAATTTTCTTAGTCTTTTATGTTTTCAACTTGCAGGTATCATCTCATGTTATTTTTTTTGGTTTTTTGTTATGCAATTTCTTTTCTATTCTCTGGCGCTGCAGATCTCGAATGTTCGCCCTTTTACTGCAACGTGATCTGGAATTTCTTTTCTATTCTCTGGGGCTGCAGAATTTGGCGCTTTGTAAAAGGAAAACAGCTCCACGATTAAGCTTTCAACTAGCCAGCTGTTTCTATAATAGTTGAAAATGGATGAAATCTGTTATATGTATGGATTTGTACATAAACAGCTCCAGGATCAAACTTTGTTGAAAATTGTTGAAATTTGTACTTAATTGTTATCTCAAAAAGTTGCCATATTATTTAACATCACATGTCTCGAATTTACTTATTAGTAAAATGTTATGTTCTATTTTTAATATCGTATTTTGTTTTTATCCTGTAATATTCCTCGTGCCATATCCTTGGATTTACATTATAAGTTATCCTTTCATTAACAAGATGACGATGTGGTTTAACGGAAAGAACTAATTGTAGGGAATGCAAAAACAATTCTTTTGCAAGGATGATCGTATATATTTTGACCGTCTAAACTTGATTTCCATTTTTAGTACCTGCCTCTGGCAGTGTACTATTGTTTTCGGCTATTCGTATTAGTTGCAAAGCGGTGGGGCGGTGAGCTGTTACTGGTGGATTAAATTGGCATGTTATTATTTCTCCAAAGTCAGATTGCATATTCCTGGAAACTATAATGTATGTTGCCCAAATTTTTGATTTCCTTTGCTTTTCATTGGTCCTTCCTTTTCCCTTCATTGTCCGCCGCATATTTTATTGTTAGTTTATTTGTTTTGACAGACTCATGTTTGTCTTTGCTGTCAACACTTGGATGCATGCATTTCTCAATTTTTGTTTCTACAGAAGATAAGTCAGTTCATATGAGTCCATTTCCAAATATCTCTGTTTGTATTTTAAATTCTCAACTAAGTAAGCAATCTGATTCTTTTCTAGACACAACCCCTCTGAATATTACATATCTTCAATTATTGCAGACCTGTATTTTCATGAGCATGGTTTCACAAGGAAAGACAGTCCACTCTTTCATTGCTCACAGGTGATACAATTATTGCAGCATACAGAAGACATGGTTATCCTCACGAGGCAGTCACACTGTTTCACCATATGCAACAAATAGGCCTTCAACCCAATCAGTTTACATTTGCCAACATACTCCCAGCCTGTGCCAAAATGGGAGCTTTGGAACAGGGTATGGATATCCATCAAAGCATAAAGGATAGAGGAATTTTGTCAGATGTGGTTGCAAATGTCCTGGTAGACATGTATGCAAAATGTGGAACCGTAGACAAGGCACGTGAACTGTTCGACACAATGCCTCAAAAAAATGTAGTATCGTGGACAGTCATGATTGCAGGATATGCCCAAAATGGATTTGTTGAAAATGTGTTATAATTACTTAGAAACATTCATGCAATTGCAATTGGCAGATGTAAAGCCAAATTCCACAACCTTTGTCAGCATCCTCCCTGCCTGTGCCAAAATGGGAGCTTTGGAACAGGGTATGGACATCCATGAAAGCATAATGGATAGAGGAATTTTGACTGATGTAGTTGCAACTGCCTGGTAGACATGTATGCAAAATGTGGAAGCATAGACAAGGCACATGAACTGTTTGATAAAATGCCTCAAAGAAATGTGGGCTCATGGAATACCATGATTGCAGGATATGCACAATATGAATTTGTTGAAAATGCACGTGAACTGTTTGATAGAATGCCTCGAAGAGATGTAGTCTCAAAGAGTTCCTGAAAGCCCGTGGAAATAGTGCGAAAAAAGCAGCAAACCAGCTGAGGGCGTGCCTCACATGGCGAGACAGCATTCCCATTGGTATTTTATTTTTGTCCATATTTTTAATCTTAAATTGAAAGATGCGATTCACATTTCCACTTTTTCCAATCGCTTTATAAAATCCTCAGTGCAAAATAAGAATGCTACCCTGTAGACATTGATAGCTTGAGCTTTCTATGGCATTGTTTTTGTCTCATCCAAATGCTGACAGCTAAATTACAAATAATGTTCAATCCTAGTGCGTTCGTTGAAAATTGAAATTCCACAGTACAAAAATGGAGTGTTTTTAGTCATTTTACATCCAAAGATTTGACTGATTATTTCCCTGACTTCGCCTAAACCAGAAAAGGGATGATGCATACTCTGATCCGTGTACAAATTAAAGTTCTGGACAGAATTTGGGGTTCCATTACAGCTTTTAGTAACATTTTTATTTGTCTCGTCTCAAGTTATATAGCTAATTTCTGGAAGCTTGATCAAACATTAGACGTGCTAAAATTTCAACCTCATTTTTGATAAAATGCAGAGCATTTGATAGCAGACGAGTTCTCTGCAGAACTTGCAGAGGGAATAGCCTTTGTTGCGGGTAGAGATGAGGAGGCTCGGCCAGTTATTGTAAGTAAAAGCCTGGATTACCGTTTCCTTCACACTAGTTTTGTTTAAAATTTCAAAATATGTGAACATATTAGACTTTCAGTGCACCGGCTGACTGGTCTCATGCCATACTGTCACAGTGAAAAGTACATTCCATTACAAATTTCCCTTAGACAAAGTAATTTTTTATGTTGTTATGCATGCAGATTGTGAGAATGAAGCAGTCTTACCAAAAATTTCAGTCCCAAAAACTGTAAGATCCTTATCGGCTAAAGCTACATCCATCCTTGTATTAGTTCAATTATGTTTTTCTGATTTTTTAATTAGGACGATGTTTGTTTCTGCCTATTCTGGGGACAATTTCCAGTAAGCTAGCTAATATAGTCCATCACTACAGAGTAGTAGATAACAATAGATCTGGTTTAGCAGAGTGGCAAAGTAGGTATCAAACCCGCTCGCGTAAACTGTATCGCAACAGACACACGTGGCAACCTGGCCTCATTTGGGAACCCGGGCCGAAACTTTGCATTTGCAATTGCGACGTTCAGCCACGTCAATGCCTTCCGCATACTCCGTTCACCGCTGTAAATGCCGACAAATATCAATACTAGCACTGTTCAACAATCATTATATTATGAGTCGACACTGCTGACAAAGATTGTGGAATTTGGCTTCATAGCTGCCAATTGCAAGTGCATGAATGTTTGTAAGTAATTATAACGCATTTTCAAAAATCTATTTTTCGCATATCAAACAATCATTACTGTCCATGACACCACCATTTTGGTCATGAATGTTTCTAAGTAATTATAAAAGGCATTCTGTCTAAGTAATTATAAAAGACATTCTGTTGAACAGTTTACATGCCTTGTCTACGGTTCCACATTTTGCATACATGTCTACCAGGACATTTGCAACCACATCTGGACAAAATTCCTCTATCCTTTATGCTTTGATGGATGTCCATATCCTATTCCGAAGCTCCTATTTTTCCACAGGCTGGGAGTATGTTCGCAAATGTAAACTGATCGGGTTGAAGACCTATTTCTTGCATATGGTGAAACAGTGTGAGTGCCTTGTGACAATAACCATGTTTTCTGTATGCTGCAATAATTGTATTCCATGACAAACTGTCTCATCGTTTCACTTGGTCAAACTCTTTACGTACATCTATCAAAACTCTGCACTGGACATACATTTAAATATGTTCTTTATGAAAACCATGCTCATGAAAATACAAGTCTGCAATAATTTAAAATATGTAATCTTCAGAGACGTTGTGTGCACCTGCCTCTGGCAGTGTACTATTTTTTTGGCTATTCGTATTAGTTGCAAAGCGGTGGGGCGGTGAACTGTTACTGGCGGATTAAATTGGCATGTCATTATTTCTCCAAAGTCAGATTGCATGTTCCCGCAACCTATAATGTATGTTGCCCACATTTTTGATTTCCTTTGCTTTTCATTGGTCCTTCCTTTTCCCTTCATTGCCCGCCGTATATTTTATTGTTAGTTTATTTGTTTTGACAGACTCATGTTTGTCTTTGTTATCAACACTTGGATACATGCATTTCTCAATTTTTGTTTCTACAGAAGATAAGTCGGTTCATATGAGACCATTTGCAAATATCTCTGTTTGTATTTTAAATTCTCAACTAAGTAAGCAATCTGATTCTTTTCTAGACACAACCCCTCTGAATATTACATATCTTCAATTATTGCAGACCTGTATTTTCATGAGCATGGTTTCACAAGGAAAGACAGTCCACTCTTTCATTACTCACAGTGATACAATTATTCAACATACGAAGACATGGTTATCCTCACAAGGCAAGTCACACTGTTTCACCATATGCAACAAATAGGCCTTCAACCCAATCAGTTTACATTTTCCAACATACTCCTAGCCTATGCCAAAATGGGAGCTTTGAAACAGGGTATGGATATCCATCAAAGCATAAAGGATAGAGGAATTTTGTCGATGTGGTTGCAAATGTCATGGTAGACATGTATGGAAAATGTGGAACCGTAGACAAGGCACATGAACTATTCGACACAATGCCTCAAAAAAATGTAGTATCGTGGACAGTCATGATTGCAGGATATGCCCAAAATGGATTTGTTGAAAATGTGTTATAATTACTTAGAAACATTCATGCAATTGCAATTGGTAGATGTAAAGCCAAATTCCACAACCTTTGTCAGCATCCTCCCTACCTGTGCCAAAATGGGAGCTTTGGAATAGGGTATGGACATCCATGAAAGCATAATGGATAGAGGAATTTTGACTGATGTAGTTGCAACTACCTGGTAGACATGTATGCAAAATGTGGAAGCATAGACAAGGCACAATTCCTCAATAAAATGCGGGCTCATGGAATACCATGATTGCAGGATATGCACAATATGAGCACAATATGAATTCATTGAAAATGCACGTGAACTGTTTGATAGAATGCCTTGAAGAGATGTGATTTCAAACAAAGTGCCATGATTGCAGGATATGCACAAAATGGATTTCTTGAAAAGTCCCATGAACTGTTTGATAGAATGCCTCAAAGACTTGGTGTGGGCTTTGGTTCCACGTGCATTTCCCATTTTCACTCAATCGCCTTACTCAGCGACTCATGCCCATTTTTGAAAAGTCAATGTCGAATCATCCTTCAACCACGAGCTCACTTCTTGATCAGCGAGTTGGTACCTCTACCATTCTGAACTCCACGTGGAGGCCCCGCGCTACTCCATGGTCTCCACTACTCCCTGGATTTTTGAAGAAGCATCGAGGGGCCACGTGGTACCTCCTCGCATCTCCTTTTCCTACATGCGCCCGCCATATGACTTTCCATGAACCCAGCTAAGGATTCGTGAGGCCGCCTTGCCTTAGACCTTTAACTCGTCCTAACTCCATTGTCACATTCGCAAATATTTTCTTTGCGTCGCCGATGATTGGTGCACTACTAATCCTTTATTGCCCAATGAAGCTTAAATGGTCAGGCCATGTTCTAAAGTGTTTTAGTACGTCAAAGAGTGAGAGCATCCCTACAAAATCCATCTGGTACATATACTGCAATCATGGCAATCCCTGATACGACATCTTTTTCAGGCATTGTTTCAAACAGTTCATGTGCATTAGGTATGCTTCCACATTTTGTATAGATGTCTACTAGAGCACTTGCAACTACATCTAACAAACCATTAGGCAGTCCCTGATACCACATCTTTTTCAGGCATTCTTTCAAACAGTTCATGTGCATTAGGTATGCTTCCACATTTTGTATAGATGTCTAGTAGGGTAGTTGCAACTACATCTGACAAAATTCCTCTATCCTTTATGCTTTGATGGCTGTAAATGCCCTGTTCCAAAGCTCCCATTTTTCCACAGGCTGGGAGTATATTGGCAAATGTAAACTGATTGGGTTGAAGACCTGTTTGTTGTATATGGTGAAACAGTGTGACTACCTTGTGAGGATAACGATGTCTTCTGTATGCTGCAATAATTGACATACATTTAAATATGTTTTTTTATGAAAAGTATGCAAAATGTGGAAGCATAGACAAGGCACGTGAACTGTTTGATAAAATACCTCAAAGAAATGTGGGCTTATGGAATCCCATGATTCCAGGATATGCACAATATGAATTTGTTGAAAATGCACGTGAACTGTTTGATAGAATGCCTCGAAGAGATGTGATCTCAAGGAGTGCCATGATTGCAGGATATGCACAAAATGGATTTCTTGAAAAAGCCCATGAACTGTTTGATAGAATGCCTCAAAGAAATGTGGTCTCATGGAATGCCATGATTGTAGGATATGCATAAAATGATTTAACTTATTGTAGCTGAGTTGATGATATTTTTATAGACTTCTGAAACAACTCTAGTTTTCGTTGTTTTTGATGTGGAAACAGTATTTCTCTATCCGTGGGCTATGAGTTTTGATATTTTGGGTATATATACATTTATAGAAGCTTTTATTTTCGTGCTTATCTTAATTATTGGTTTAGTTTATGCATGGAGAAAAGGAGCATTGGAATGGTCTTAATTATTGGTTTAGTTTAGGTATTTTTCTGAGTATCACATTTCATAGGGTTCAGCTTTCAATGAAATAGTTATTGTTTTTTAAATGGATCTATTTTCTTTTGTTTGAAGATTTGCTGGTATTTTCTTCCGGCTGTCACTTTTCCCCTTTTTCCCCAAATGTCCCGTGCCTTGTCTATGCTTCACCATAAGTTTTTCAGCAGTTTGGATTCGAATATTTTGGATTTGGTTGCTGGCAGTGAGTTCATTGATTACACAAAGCAATAAGAAAGTGACATTACTTTTAACCGCATTTTTTTGTGAAGGTATGTATCAACATTCACATTACCTTTTCAATTTGTTGTAGTTTCGTAAAATACATATACATTTGAGCTTTAGAAAATAGTACATCCGATACTGTATGTACTGAAATTTAAATAGCTAAAGTCGTTGAAAAAAATGAGTAGAATTGCGAATGACGTAGAGATACAGTTTAAGAATTTTCATGCACTGAAAAACAAAATGCGGAAGAGAACAGAAAATGATGCTGAAATAGAAGAACACATTAAAAAAGCAAGTAAAGTAGAATCAATTAATATATTGATTATAAAATGCTGAATAGTTTCCACAGCTCTCCTAGCCTTGTTTCTTTTACAGCATGGCCAGAATTTAAGAGACCACTGCATAAAAAGGTGTGGAATTTAGGGTAATTCAGAGCTAAGTTGGAACACTACAGAATTTGTAGGTGGCGGTGGCGACCACCTTCAACAAAGACATGGCATTCCCAACTAAGGAGGAGTTTGAGAGGAAAGAAGTGGGTTTCCAACAACAATGATGATCATGTGATTGATGAGTTGATTTCTGAAATTGTTATGCACAAAAATTGGAATTGAAAGTTGGCTATGAGGACAAGCTTGAGCAGGCCAAGAGCTTGTTTCATGCCAGTTTGCAAATTACAAGCATTTTTTTGAAGAACACATACATTTTTGAAAGCAATAATATGGAAAATTGAATTTACAGCCACTAGTTGTCACATACTGAATTTGTACCTATCAAAGAAGTTCAAACTTCATGTCTACTTTTGAAAAGTTTTGTGTTACATATTTCTTTATAAATCCTTCTTGTTGATCAATGCACAGTATGTTCCATTATTTCTTGCCATCACCACCCATCATATTCACATCTTTTGGAAATATCCTTCTTTTGTGGTTTTAGGACATGCACCAATTTCATGGAATGCCAAAGGAAACATGTGTGCAATAGAAACCCTAAGTTTACTAGTAACTGCTTCCAGGAGCTCTCCATAATGCAGCAAGAAACTCTTCATAAATTCTACATGTATACAAAGCATATTTTCAAACTACCTCATTTACACATTTGTCAGTTCAACCAACATTCCAACAATTGTCTTCAATAAATCCACAGTAGGTCTAAATACCAGGAGCACAACCATCTTCAAGGCACTGGTTTGTGTCCAAGCTTAGACAAATGAAAACACCGCCAATGGTTTAGTTTTCTTTTCTTTCTATTATGTAAAGTGTGGACTTATACATCTCTCCCTAGTGTATATAGCTTCCATCAATACTTGACTTCATGATACAATGAATATGGACCATCAAATATAGATTTACATGCATTGAACTAACGCACCACATTCTAATTCATCAATCTAGCCCATATTGAGTCGAACTTGATCTAATCTTGCTTATCTTCCACATGTTTGATGTTCTTAATACTAAATCCAAATACATGAACTTGAAGTTTGCATTTGGTGTAGTGTCCTCTCAAAATGCTTCACAATGTCTTCCAATGCTTGATTTCCTGGCTCATTGAATCTAATATCACAGATATTTGTAATGCATGCAAACTTACACTACTGATTCTCATCGAGGTTTCTCTTCCGTAGCCAATGTATTATGCTTCTTCCTTTCCTAGAAAGCCATAGATTTATATACGAAATTACATTTGTTCAATGTCTTTCTAGTACTTATCTTTGGTTTTGTTGTCTAAGTCGTCCATCTTATTTTCTGTTAAAATACATTTGCTTTGCAACATGCTCCTTCCACAAGCCTTGACAATGTACATTTCAAGCCTTTACTCTAGTAGATAAAATCCACAATTGTGTTCTTAAGAAAAAAACTTCTTCATATGATATCCTTAGGGGGATCATAAATTGACCGAACTCTTGTATATACATTTATAAATTCTAATGCACATCACAAAGGATGCCTCCCTGACACAAAGTGCAAGTATAGTGAAACAGTGTAACTGCCTTGTAACAATAACCATGTCTTCTGTATACTGCAATAATTGTATTCCATAATAAACTCATCCAAAGTAGCTACGAAAACCTTCTGCATAGGCATTGTCAATTTCAATTAAGATTTAACAAATAAAAACAGACCAACCAGGAAGAATCCCACTCAGTTCCCAATTCCTTACCAATACCTTGCTTCGCATACAAACAATTTGCTTTTAAGCTTTGAAGGCAGGTAATCTTGCACTGCAACGCAGCCCTCCTTGTATTAACATGGAATCATGGAGACTTATTAGATGAGGGTTGTTTACATATATACTTCAATGACATTATCCTTCTACTTGGTTTAGTCAAATATAAATGAAAATCAAATTGAACACTTTAAATCTAGATCTTTCACCTTGTTTCTATAATTGAATGCCATTATATGAATATAATTTGATATTTTCAACATTTCGTGTTTGGGATGTTACACCATGCCTCACAATATTTCTTGTTCACCATTTCATGGAGTGCGTTAATTGGCGCGCATACATTTTGGTTTTCACAAATGTGATTTGTTGGCCCAACTTTTGGTCAATAGTCCAATCATTAATGTTTGTTATTTCATCTATTTATATGTTACATTCATCCGTTACAAATTAATTCTCATTTTTCCCATTTTTGTTTCGACATTCTAGAATCACATGCGATATTATTATTAAATTATTTTAAAAGTGCAACCTATACTCTTATATCTCAAGCCGTAAGGCGAAGAAACCATAGGAACATAATTGAATTTTAGTTGTTTGTGTGATTCACACTTTACTTATACTTTAGATTCTTGATAATATATGTAATGTTGCACGGTATGGGAATTATATCATATATTTGACATGAACTTGAACAAGAATGTTTGTGAAAAAAAAAGCCTTAGGAAAAAAACGTTATAAATCTTGTACTCATTTATTCTACTACTCGTGTTGCAAAGAGTTGATTGGAAATATTTTCTATCCTTTCGCAAATTCTTTTTAAAAAAAAACTACTATATTCCCCGGGATGGTCCAACCTTCCTTAATTTTTTTCTCACATGTCTATGTCTCCCTACTAACTGACCCGAAAAACTAAATTTTGGGTAAGTGAACTATTTCAATTTCGAATATCAACATACCCCAATTTTATTAGCTCTCTATATCGCAATTGTGAAATACATTTTCCATGACCGAATGGATGTAAAATCTAGGCTCCCATTTGGTGAACATATTTAGATAGATGAAGTGAATTGTCCATTTTTGTAATTAATGGTTGCTAAAATTATTTATTGAACCTTGGAGAAGCATTTTGATGTTTATGCAATATATTTAACTTGAAAGGGTCTGGGATCACCCATTTCTCAATTTATGAAGGTAAAAAATGGATTGGATGGGAAGTGGAATGAAGATAATTTGATCCAATAAAAAAGTATGAGAGAAGAAATACTTTATAAAATCTTTAGGATAAATTCAAATATATAAACGAAATACACAAAAAAATCTTGACGAACCCTTTCAAGGAAAAACCCAGTGTGGTAACTTATCTCCTTATTATATTAACTCAACTATTTTACCATATAATATAATGTACTTCTCAATTCTACTCTATCCTACTACATGTCTAGCTATATGTAAGTGCACCATAAGGTAACCATCACAATCGTAATACAAAAAAATTGGTACCAAAACCATGGGCTGAGAATACAACCCATAATGGATCCCCATAAACATGAGTGATCTAACCACCCATAATAAACATAGGTTAAAATAACCTATATGGGATAAAAATCCTAGAGGGGACATAAAATTATTCTTGGTGCTTTGCCTCAATCCCTCATGGCTAGGTCGAGTTGTATAGTATTAAAGAGTAGAAATGATGGAACAACAAATTTCTAACATTGTCCCGCTTATTGAATACCTTTCATATGGGCCTCTATAGAGATGGAATATAGAGAAAAACTACATTTTTGTGAAGATTGTGGAATACTAACAAATACAAGAATTGTAGAAATGTTACAAACATTAAGAAATGTGGACAATGTACAATTTAAAAAATGGAGATTAGCTATAAATTTTATAAATTGTGGACTATCCATGGTATAATGAATTGTGGAAAAACTACAATAATATATCAAAATGTGGATTAGCTATAATTCCAATGCCACAATTTTAATTTTTGGAATACCATGTAACCACAAAATTATTGTTGAAAAATTGTAGCAAAAGGCCATATTTGTTGTAGTTAAGATATAATATTCTTCTTAGATAAATTTTCATAATAGAAATTAAAAAGATGAAATGTGTGGCTGATCAAGATGTCTAGTGTGAAGAGGTTACTCTTGTAACATTGATTTTATTTCTTAAATTAACCAAGATGTTGGTTGATAGATCCGTCATAGATTTGTGGAAGATTTAACCCCTATGCTTTGAGGCTTCCACTTTATCTCTTGGTACCAATTTTGGTCCATAAGAAAGTAAAAAATGTTAAATAGATTTCAATGCACGATATGACAAGTTAGGGACCCATTTCCATATTCACGAGTTTTCTAGTGTATTAGTTAAGGACATTCTTTGTCCAATTTGCGATTAGAATGAAAGGGATAAAAATAAAATCTACAGTCAAACAAGGACTTCTTCATTGACATTCCTTCATAAAATTATGTTTAATGAAAACATTTTGATGCTTCGTAAAACAACGAAACCCTAGAGATGAAGATAAAACAATTTTACAAAGTACCTAAAAAAAGACTCTTATTCACGAAAGATAATGATAACGCAAATAAAGTAGCAACATCCCCAAAGAACACACAAACACCCCCAAATTAATGCTAGATCAGGAAAAAGCATAATGGAAATATAGCCTACCCAAATATGAACCCAACAATGCTTTTTATTTCTTTTATTTGTGTCCTAGTGATGCGGGAGCAAACATGAGAGACCATAACTTTTGATTTGACCGTTGGATCATCTTGAAAGTTTACATGGTGGTAGATATAAATTAGTAATATGTTGGCGTGGACCTTTAATGCAATTTTGTGTCCATTTTGTCACAAATCTGAACCCATATTCCTTCATCTAGTGGCATAAAATTGGCTCCAAACATTTTTTTCACTTTTGACTAGGTCTTAGAACTTTAATAACTTTTGTTGTTCTTGTTAGAATAAGTCAAAATTTCGCGTAAGACTTTATTTATCAAGGAATATTTTCTATGAAAATTTTGGGGCCCATCTAAGTTGTTTTGCTAGTAGGTAATTATTGGCATTTTAGGGTAACACACGGAAAACACACACGAAAGACATGGGAAAGGTCGGAGTAATTTTTTTTTGTTTTGAAGTCTAAACAACACCACAAGAGATCACAATGGGCCACAACTACTCATGATAGGTTGGGAAAAACATTGACCACATAGGAAACAAGGAATCATACCACACCCATCATGAACAATTCACTATTCTCTTCGACAAGGCACAACATAATAGTCCAACCACAATACATAGTTATAGTTAAGGACATCCCATGGTGTAAAATATTTTAAGGTTATGTATTTACTAAAAAAATCTTTCAAAATTGACTTTACGATCTAGAAGATTCATGTTTTGATTCATACAATTATCCTTACAAAGGTGAACTTCTTTCTTTTATACTAAAGACTAATTATCTTAAGATCAAGTTTTCTAAAGAGGATCATCTATAATATGTCAATAACTTGCTTAATTCATTTGATTAAAAATAACATTTTCCATTTCTCACAAGGTTACTTATTCATACTCAAGCTACTGAATCTTGTTTCCTACCTCCATTGCACAAGGTGACGAGACAAGCTCTAGTTGAGGGAAAGTATCGTTTAGTTTCGAACTACCACCTCCTTGTGCAAGGATCAAACGTTTAAAATAAGAGAAGATTACAAAGCACTTTGGAAGAAGTTAGAGGAAGAAGATCGAATTGGATTCATCTTTAAGATCTCATTAGTTATTAACCAGGATTTTATTGGGGCTAAGAATCTATCCAAAATGATTAAAGGTTTCACTTAGGCTTCACTTGACGAGATTGACATAAGTATACAAATTATGTTTTCAATGGGTGAGATAGATTGAATGGTTTCTAATCAGTCTCCTCCTACTTATTATGACCTTATTATCTTCCAAAATCTAATCATTGATTTCACCTTAAGATCATTTAAGAACTCACCATAAAAAGGATAATGTTCATTAGTTTAGCTAGGGGTAGCAAGGTATATAATATTTTTTTCTTTACAAAAGATAGTTTCCTCTTTGATCACTTAAGGACTCAAATGTTATCAAGTAGATCACATCTACATTAATTTATTCACACACACACACACACACACACACACATATATATAACTTTTATAAGGATTATCCAACCATTTTATTATGCTTAGAATTGCATTGTTACTATGTCCTAGAAGGGTTTACAACACAACATTTTATCTCAAGAGAAAATTTTACCATTACTCTTTTGTGAAAACTATACATGGTTACATCAATTCTTTCCAACATGATGCACAACCCAAAGGGACAAAACAATTCTATGGAACTATGACTAGGGAACAAGAGAGTAACAACATTGGTCAAGCAACACTATACTATTCTTAGAATTCCTATAATCCATTAAAATCACTCATAACAATGTGGTGAACCAATTTTTATATTTTCCACGATAGTAAAACAAGCCAAGGTTTCAATAGTTACGACAACATTACTCCACAATACATTATACTAAGGCACTGACCCTCTTCTAAAATTTCCACAGACCCTTTCCAAAGTTTTACAACATAAAAATTATTCGTACAAAATAACTTCATAACCAAGATTGATGAAATATTCTACAATTCTTTCCCTCATCTACTCACATAAGCCATCTACAAAAAATTATTAACCTGAGTCAGTTAGCAAGAAATGAGAAAGATACAACTACACATAGCAGTAATAAGCTACTAAGTAACAATATCAAGAAAGGAAACATTCTATTCCAAGAATTGAATCAAGCTCTAAATACTAACAACTCCTTAAGTTAAATAATAAAAAATTTCCACCATGTCAATCTAATAAGAAAGTCTTATACTTCAGTTATGAACATTGTCTAAAAATCAATGAAATTTTAACCACCAAACAAGTAAAACCATAGGCCTAGAGAGTTAGAATTAAATTTTCAAGTGTAAAAGAGAGTTCTGTTATACAAGTTAGCTCTCAAACATCCATCCAAGTTTTTAACATTATGTATTTTCAAGCTTCCTCAATAAGTCTATAGTTTCGAGTTTAAATAAAATGGATAACCCCTTTCCATCACAAGTTCCTTTTAATGCAACCCTTGTTACCATAATCAAACCACTAAAAAAATGCATTTACATGAATCACCAATGCCATTAACTTAACAACAACTCCAATCATAAATCAACAACACATCTAACTATATAAATACCCTAGATGTCCCTAATAATCTTAACAATTCTATCATGAGTCAACAAGATTTGAAAATACATATATATTTAATTGTCATAAAAATATTATCAATTTCCAACAAAATCAGCGAGGTGCACAATTATAAATACCACCAAAAGTCATCACATATTAGAATCAAGCCAAGGTAGTTCTAAAAATAAAAGAGTAATATCCATAAATGCACATATGAACTTCAAATCTCGGTGACTAAAAATTTTAGCTGCGGTTCAAGCTTCATAAGGAACGGTCAAAGTGCCCCTTAAGGAAAACCTTAAATGTCTTGGACCTATACCGATGATCATCAAGAAATGGGTATATGTCTAGTATCGTAAACAAATATAAAGGAATAACCAATGTGCAAAATGACTAAGTAACTGAGTACCTTAGCCATGATACCCCCTTCATACATAAATCTAACCACTATGGTCAACCACAAATAAAGTTTTTGTAAACCTGCGGGATAGATTCAAAATTGAAGGGACCACTTACTTAGTCAAAAAAATAGGACATGGAGGTCCAAAAGACCTCGAAAAACTCACCACTCAAGGTTGGGTACATCAAAGAAACAACTTACATTACACAATTTGTTTCCATAACCCAAAAGGGTGATTAAGTGTCCATAAAACTATGGTCCCTCCCAACCTAGATTGGGTACGATCTAGTGGCTGTTTACTAAAGCAAGGTTTTCATAACCCGTGTGAACTGTGCTCAACATACCCAAAAACATAAAGTAAAACTACACTGGTCTTGATTCCACTAATCTAGATTATTTAAGGAAATAATAGAGAATGGGCGGGGGGGGGTATAAACCTTTGAAGATCAAATCAACTTGCATACCTAGAAGATAAATTCCATGATAGAATACCTAATTGAGTAACCAGATCTAACATCACAGAGATAGGAACAAATCATTTTTCTATGAAGCAAATAAAATCTAATGATAATAAGTTCTTATGAAAAGAAAGAGGTTTAAAGTTATAACAGGATTGCTTTCACAACAAAAAACACTAGTTATAAACAACATGACAAACTTGATACTCAATCCCAGAAATGCAGCTAATAATGGTAGAAGGTTGATCATTCAAGCATGAACACACAATAGCCAGAGAAGAGGGATACATCTATGTTGTCCACTTTAACACTGACAACTATTATTGCTAAAACAAGAAGATTTCAAGAGGAACAGAGAGATTTCCTTAGCAAGGTGTACAAACCCACAACAAAAGTAGCAGAGACAAACCAATTTCAGGGAAGAGAAGGTTCTATTTCATGATATTTTTAAATTTTAGCAATTGTAGCAATGGTAGATTTATCTTTCCTAATTCTCTAGCTTCTACAAGTCACCCAATCGCCTCACAGCCCGCAACAACAAACCCCGGGTTGAAACTCTATCCCCAAACATGTCGGGTGCCAATACACCACTCACTCCCATGTTGGTATAGGATGAGAGCTTCAAGATCCACGAGCTACATCTATCTCAAGAAATGTGATCTCAAAGTATCATAAGATTGCAGTACATACACAAAAACAAGTATACAAGAATTCACGGGAACTCCAAATGAAAACACATTGACAAGAAGAAGGCCAGACTCCACAACCTTGCAAACATACTCCCAACCTATGTAAAAATGGGATAGTTAAAGAAGGAAAAAGACCTACATCAAGCATAATGAAAATAAGATTTTTGTTAGATGTAAAGGTATGTGACTCAAAATCCACATATACAAAGTGTGGAAGCATCCACAAGGCATGTAAATAGTTGACAAAATGCCTCAAAGTGATGGGGTCTCAAGGAATGTCGCGACCACGGGAAATGCAAAAATGAATCCTCAACACGGATTTCTTATCCACAAACAAAAAACACATGTCCAACCTTCTCACTTCCACTTCACTTCTAGAATGAATGCAACCAATGTCAAAACCACATACGCATGTTAATAGAAGAAAAGAACAGGGCCAAGTTTTAGAACAAAGCCACCATTATAAGGAAGCGACAAACCTCCGAGAGAAGGTAAAAAGAAAAATAGGGTTAAAAGAGATGAACCCAATTAAAACAAAACCAACGGCCAGCAGGGGAGACATATAGGGAGGTGCCTTCATTAAGGCACTAAATCTTGACAAGTGCGTCTAGCAGGGAGAAAAGAAAATGGGTGAGGCACCCAACCACCCACCATATGTCAATAAAATCCAAAAATAAGGAGAAAAGGAAGCCAATAGTCCCCACGCCAAACAAGAAGGGTAAATTTCCATAAAGAATGGTAGGTTGGTTGGTGAAATATCAAATTCTCATTTAATTTAAATGATTAAAACAAGCATGTATGCATGCCCGATCGACTAAGGGGGAAAAAATAGTTATTGAAGTTTTGAAGGCAACACCGGACAAATACAAACTATGGCACCACAAAAGGGGATTCTCTTCATTTGTGCGAACTCGAGGCTCACACTACAGAAATGATCAAGACACAATAAAATAGCTTAAAGATAATTAATAATGATATTGATAACAATAAAAATAAAAATAATGAAATATTCACCGATCGACAGTTAAAACTATTATTATTATTATTATTATTATTATTATTTTTACAACTTAAAATAATTATTAACCATATTGATAATAATCGACACTCAAGATTGATAAGTAATAATAATAACCAAATATCAACAATTCATAATAATAATTATTATATGGATATTCCTTTTAACCAGACACACCCTAACAACACCAAATCATCATTCAAGCCACCTATAGAATTCGAGAACATGATTTTCCTTTAATAGGATAATCGTAAAGGACACTACGAGGCCCACAACTAGAGGCATCAACAACGACATGAGAAGGCAAGACGAAGAGGAAGGATGTTAATCCTTTTCGCATCAATGTTGAAGTCACTAACAATCGGTGGGAGCACACAACCATTTCACCCTTTGTAATAGGGTCACCAAAGCAAGAATTGGGGATCAAAACATTGAACAGGGCATTATAACAGTGATTCCTCTAATGTAGAAGGGCATGAAGATTTTGGTCAAATCTGTGGTAACTATGAAATAGATAGGGTGTTTTAAAGGGGAAGTTGTTATAATGGATGATGGGGCTAGAATAACCCCCAAAGGCAATATACATGCTATAATTGTGATGAAGAGGGGCACAAAGATTTTTAATTTCCACACTAGCCTACACAATTAGATAGATGGAAAAGAGAACAACCATGAATAAATTTGGTTTAATCTAAAGAGGAAGAATAAATGAAGGTTATTGTAGACTTGGGTGAAACCCTCATGATAAGGAGGAGGATTTACTCAAGTAAGGAGAAAGAAAATATGTTATTGATGTTGATTCATGGCTGTAAACAAATATATTTCGAACAAGATGCACCTCCGGAGGAAAGGTATGTACAATTATTATTGGTGGTGGTAGTTGTGAAAATATGGTTTCAATCGTGATGGTTGATAAACTCAAGCATAAATGTGATAAGAACCCATATCCCTATCGTATATCATGTTTCAATAAAGGGAATGAGGTAACCATGGATAAAATATGCCTTATAAATTTTTCGATTGGGAATACCTAGAATGATGAGGAGTGGTGTGATGTTATCCCAATGGATGCATGCCATATATTACTTAGTAGGCCTTTGCAATATGATAGAAAGGTTTCAGATGATGGATGGAAAAATAAATATAATTTTTGGAAGGATGGTATAAAGGTTGTCTTGTTACCCTTCAAGGAAGAAACGAAGAGTGAAAGATTATTGGCTACAAAAGAAATTGTTACGAAATGGAAGAAGTTGGTTGGTGTTCGGAACTGATGTCAAAGAAGGTGGAAATAGAGAATTTTAATATACCTCTTGTTGTGGAAATGCTACTAAATGAATACAAATATGATATACTAGATGAGCTACTGGATGGGTTATCTCTCAAGAGAGATATTCAACAACATATTGATTTGATCCCAGATCGGCCCTTCCAAATAAGGAAGCCTCTGGATGAGTCTGATACAGAGTGAAGATTTGAATAGACAAGTAAAAATCTAATACAAAAAGGGTTAGTGAGAGAAAGAATGAGTTCATGTGTAACTCCAGCACTATTGAATCCCAAAAAATATAGAGATTAGAGAATGTGTATAGACAGTAGGGCCATAAATAATATTATAATTATGTATTGGTTCCCAATTCCAAGATTGGATGATATAATGGATGTGCTAGCGAGAGCTTGATATTTTAGCAATATTGATCTGTGGAGTGGTTACTACTAGACCACATCCATAAAAGGGATGAATGAAAAATGGCTTTCTAAAAATAAGAAGGATTATACGAGTGGATGGTGATGCAATTTGGGCTATCTAATACACCCAAAGACATTCATGAGGGTGATGAATAGAGTACTCCAAGAATACAATGGTAAGTTTGTTGTTTTCTATTTTGATGATATTGTAATATTCAATAAGATAGTTGAAGAACACTTGTTACATATTAAATTGGTGTTAGACTTGTTACGTAAAGAGACTATATATGCAAACTTAAAGAAGTGTAGGTTTTTTCTGAAGAGTTTTGTGTTGTTGGGGTTTGTCATATCGTGAGGATGGAGTGAGGATGGATGAGGAAGAAGTAAAGGCAATTTTGCAATGGGATATTCCAAAGAATGTGACAGAGGTTTGTAGTTTTCATGGATTGGAAACTTTTATAGGAATTTCATCAAGAATTTTGGTAGCATTGTTTCTTTCATAATAGAGTGTACAACCGGGAGGGAGTTTCTATGGACCAAGGAAGAAACATATAGCTTTGAATTGTTGAAGAAGAAAGTTTCAAGCACCTATTTTGGTATTGCTAGATTGTAGCAAGGTCATTGAGGTTGACTGTGATGCTTCACATGTTGGGATTGGAGCTTTACTTGAGTCAAGAAGGATGACCATTTCCATTTTTCAGTAATCTAAATGAAGTGAGGAGGAAATATTGTACATATGATGTGGAATTTTATGCTATTGTTGAAGCCTTGAGGCACTGGAGACATTACTTGGTACAAAAATTTTTACTCTTCCTTGATCATGAATCCTTGAGCTATGTAAACATATAGAAGAAACCAAATAGTAGGCATGTAAAATGGAATTAATTTTTGATAGAATATAATTTTGTCTTAAAGTATAAGTTGGGAAAGCGAATCAAGTTGTCGATGCCTTGAGTAGGCGTGTAGCACTTTTGACGACAATGGAAATTGAAGTAGTAGGGTTTAAGGTAGTTAAGGAATTGTATGAAGGTGATCAATATTTTTTTATGTTGTGATACAACTTAAGGACCCTACCATATTTGATGCAGGATGGTTATTTGTTCAGGGGTAAACAATTGTGCATCCTTGCTGGTTGAATGAGATAAAATATTTAAAGAGAATTACATAGTGGGAGATTGGCTAAACACTTTGGTATCGAAGAAGAAAATTGCTCTTGTCGTGGGAAAGTTTTATTGGCCAAAGGTAAAGAGGGACATAAGTAGGATTGTAACAAGATGTAGAGTATGCCAAATGGCTAAGGGCCATGCATAGAATACTTGGGTTTTATATGCCATTACCTGTCCCTATAGGGCCATGGGTTGATTTGAGTATGGATTTCGTGTTAGGACTTCCTAACACACAAAGAGGGAATGATTCTATATTTTTTGTGGTTGATAGATTCTCTATTATGACACCTCTCATTCCTTGTAAAACAATTAATGATGCTTCCAGAGTTGGAAATTTATTTATTTTAGAAGTTGTTAGATTGCATGGAGTTCCAAGAATGATCACTTCAAATCGCAACACGAATTTTTTGAGTCACTTTTGGAAGACTCTATGGAGGAAAATAGGGACAAGACTATAGTTCAATAGTGCATATCAACCCCGCAGATGATGGGCAGATGGAAGTCATGAACAAAATATTAGGAAATCTCCTACGTTGCATAGTTGGAGAAAAGCCAAAACAATGGGACTTTGCTTTATCTCAAGCTAAGTTTTACTATAATAGCTTGGTAAACAAGTAAACAGGAGGTCTCTCTTACAAATCATATATCGTAGGAATTCCAAGGGGGTCCTATATTTGATTGTCCCGCTCAAAGTGAGGATAAAACTAGTGATGATGCCGAAGCATTTACGTAACACGTTCTACAACTACACGATGAAGTGAGGGAAATGTTTAAAGTGAGTAATGCATAATATAAAGCATTTATAGATACTAGTAGGAGAGTAAGTGTATTTGAGGAAGGATATATGGTGATGGTTCATCTTTGAAAGGAGATGTTTCCAAAAGGTACATATAATAAAATCAAGTATAAGAAGATTGGTCTATGTAGGATTCTCAAAAAAATGAGTGATAATTCCTACAAGGTGGAGCTACCCGATAACTTTGCTATCTCACCAGCTTTTAATGTTTCCGAATTATATAAGTTTCTTTGTCATGATGAAAATGTTGTGGAGGAGGAAGAAATAAACTAGGTGCAGAGACATTGAAGAAGAAAAACGAAAGGGTAATGCATGTCTTAGACCAAAAGACAGTCACTACTAGACATTAGAGCTACAAAAAAATTGTATAGTGGGAAGATTTCCAGTGAGATGAAACTACTTAGATTCCTTAGTAGGAGTTGAAAAATATTGATAGTGATAAATTAGATGAATTCCTCAACTGGATTCGCAGGAGATGAATTCTTTTCAACCAGGGAGAATGATGCAAGAGCATGACTTGTGGAGAACATAAATTTTTATCCGACTGTTGAATCGTCTTGAAATTTTATAGGGTGGTAGATATACACTAGTATTTTGCGTTTAGTGTTGTGGCCATTTGGGCACACTTTTGATCCCGAATTCTTTCATCTAGTGGCATAAAACTTTGTGAACATTTTTTTCACTTTTGAATAGGTCTTAGAAGTTTAATAACTTGTGTTGTGCATGTTAGAATAATTCAAAATTTCATGTCATCCTTAATTTATGAAGGGATATTTGACATGCAAATTTTTGGGCCCATCCAAGTTGTTTTTTAGTAGGAATTTTTGGCATTTTAGGGTTTTTGGCAATTTAGGGTTTCTATAGTACATGTGAAATTAAAGGAGGATTTTGATGATGTAAAAGATTAGAGTGGATTCCGGGATGAGAAGAAAGTTATTTTTAAATTCTTGGTTTTTATTTGCAAATTTGTTTTTGTGTGGTTTGGAGGTATTTCAACCTCTTGCAGCTAGATTCACATCACCTCGTCCCCTTTAGTAATCATGCAAAAGAGGAATGTTATTTTCATGGTTAATGTAGATACCTCCATAAAAATAAATGTAAGGGCACCTCCAATGATAGGACCGACCAAGATACACAATTGTGTCCACTCACAAGGGTGAGGCCAAAAGAATTTGCAGGATTCATGGAGCCACCAGAGAATAGCCCAACCACCGAAATGTTTTGACCCACAATAAACCCAATGGTAATGGGCACAACCGAGAAAATGCTATAAAAAAACAATCTATTTACTAAAATGTCCTACATTGTAGAAATGCATTTTTAAGAAACATATTCTTGTACTACAAAAATTGTTGAAAATAATAACAAAATCTAGAACAAAAGTTTAAACCCTTTGACATGTAAATACCAGGTCTTACCCAGTACCCACATTGTGCAACATCCTCTTTAACTAAAACAAAAAATTGATTTGTAACAAGATATTGCTATTTATCAAAGTAATATGCAGATCTAATGGGTTTTCGATGTCTAAAGAATTTAATATATTATCCTCCAACAATGATCTGCTTAATACCATATACCTTAATTTCCTCATCAAATAACAATCCTTGAGATCCCCAAATGTAAAGCTTCTTCGCTCCCATTTAAAATTTTCTATAAACAAAACTCATATCTCATTTCATCTAGTTTTAAACATAGATAAGGTAAACTCTTATAGGAGGCTCTTGTATTCCTTTATAGATCGACATAATAACAAAACCTTCTACCATTTTATCCAATAACTTGTAGGAAAGTAAAACAAAAAATGTGCAGTTGAAGAAGGAAAAGCCATTTAGGTATTCATATCAGGACATTAAACATCCCTACCTTTAGATCATTTTCTCTAATCAATGGCCTACAAACATTCTTTGCTCAATCCTTATGAATGGAAATTTCTAATTTTAAAATATATATATTTTTGTTTGGTTATATTTCATACATTTTAAATTATTCATTAATAGATTTTGTTTATGATGTGGTTACCCGCAATACAATTTTTACTTTTTTTTTTTTTTCAATATTAAATTTTAGCAGTATATTATTCATAACTAGAGCTTAGTCTATTTAATTATATTATAATAATTATAAAGTTGTTAACACATAGGTTAAATTGTATAGGTCTTAAGTAATTAATTATAATAACTAAAGGAGCTGTACGAATTTTAGTAAGTAAATACGATACATGTCATAATGAATGGTTTGGACTTTATTTTAAATTATTCCGCTAGGAGGATATTATCTTTTTATAGCCAAATATGCTTTTTAATGGTTATAACTATATGATCAAGGATTACATTCTTGATATTTTATTTGTGTACTAATTACTTAAGCATTGAAATTAAGTAATATTTAAATGGTGTTAAAATGATTGTTACGATGATTTATATCATGTTATTTATCCTCTTTAAATCATGGATGATTCCCAATCTAAATATTTTTAATTTAAATTATAGATATGTATAAAAATTTAATTGATATTATGGATAAAATTAATAGAGTGATTTATCAACTAAAAAATGTTAAATTGATTGTATCTATTGTTAAATTTCGTCTATAATATGTAATCAAATTTTTAGCGATGCATAAATTATTTAAATATTACATTTTTAACAATAGAAATATTGTAGAAAATAGGTATAATAATAACATATATTTTGATTTTGTAAACTCTAGATAATTCTAATTTCAAAAGCTTAATTTCCAAAAGATTTGCACATTCAAAATTCATGGGTTTAAAATTTACTAAATTATGATATTTTTTTGTTTGATTATATTTCATACATTGTAAATTATTCATTAATAGATTTTGTTTATGATGTGGTTACCCATGCAATACAATTTTTTACTTTTATTTTTTTTTCAATATTAAATTTTTGTAACGACCCATAAATTCTCACACACGAACAACACAAGAAAAGATAGGATATTTTTTTTTTTGACTTGCTTTGACACATAACACGACACAACATGTCGTCACAAAGTTACAACCAACTCTAGTAACCACTTGTTACGGGAATGACTACAAGGTCAAGCATGAAACGTTCACACCCAAAAGGATAATACACGTTTTTTTTTTTTTTTTTTTTTACAAGACAACATAGAAGTCCAACGACAGAACACTCTAACAAATAGGGCCAACCACAATGAGATATTCTTGAGGGTTATTTATTTTAAAAAGACATCTTGCAATTCTTAGCTTACGTTTTCAAGGAGGCTCAAGATATGATTCATACAATTCATCTTACCAAGCTAAGTTTATTCTTTTGACACTGAGTAATCATCTTTAAATCTTCTCTATTATGACATTTATTTTCTTAATTCGTTTATTTAGAGAAAGGGGGAATTTTAATTCCACAAGGCCATCTATTTACACTTACGCTACTAGAACTTGTTCATGCCCATATGACAACATGGGTTTCATTCAACAAACTCGGAGAAGAAGGACAAGGCACCTTGGAAAAGGTTAGAGGGAGAAGGTTGAGTTGAAATCATCTTCAAGACCTCATTAACTATTACCAAGATATAATTGAGACTTGAAAACTTAACCAGAATTATTAAAGATTTTACTTAGGCTTTACTAAAAGAGTTTTATAAAAATAAAACAATTTGCCTTCCAATGGCTGAGAGATAGATTGTGTGGTTTCTAAATTGTTTTCTCCTGCTTATTAAATCTTATTATCTTCTAGATCTAACCATAGATTTCCCTTAAGTTCATTTAAGAATTTCACCATAAAAGGGATAGTGTTCATTAGTGTCGCTAGGGATATCAGGTTATATAATGTTACTTAACAAAGGATAGTTTCATCTTTGATCACTTATGGAATTACATGCTCTCAAGTTGGTCACCTCTACACAAATTTATTTGCAATATAAATTTTAGTTTAACTTCTATAAGTATTAAACAACCCATTTTATTTTACTTATAACACACTATTACTAAGTCTTAGAAAGATTTAGCTCAACATTTAATCGTAGGGATAAAGTTTAACAATACTCATTTACGAAAACAAAAATAAGGTTACTCAACAAGCGGTAAACAAATTTTCTTATAATTTCAAAGATAGTCAAACAATTCAAGGTTCCAGAGTTAAGACGACATAATCCACGATACAATATACTAAGACATTGATCCTCTTCTCAAATTTCCACTAGATGTTATCAATAGCTGAACAATATAAAAAGGATTCATGCAAAAGAACTTCTCAACTGAGGTTGATGTAAAAATCTACAAGTCTATTCCTCATCTACTCGCAAAATCCATCTGCAACAAATTTTTCCACAAGAGTCAGTTCGCGAGAATTGAGCAAGATAAGGCTACACAAAACCACCATAACTATTATCTAACAATACCACAAAAGGAAGCACTTTATTACAAGAAATGGGTCAAACCTCTAAACACTAACAACACATCAAGTTATAATAAAGTCTCCATCATGCCAATCAAAGAAGGAGAATACCTTGTACTTCAGTTAGGAGTAAAAGCAACGAAAGTATATCAATCGTATGAGAATGGCCCTTGGCCCTATAAGGAGAAAATAAACAATCTAGCAAAAACAGAATTCCCGTCAAGTAAGTAATTAAACAATAATTACAAGATTGAGATTTGATATATAGACCAACCATCTAGAAATTTATCAAAGGTACCAAACGCAGAGGCTAAAATAATATATTCCTAAAAGAACAAGAGTTGATCGGCCCAAGAAAGGGGAACCACGGGTTTCAAAAATTAACACAAAAAGCCATGTATAATTGAGTTTCAAACCGGAAATCAAATAGAGTATACACACAACATAAGTTTCGAAGTGAAGGCAAAGTATACTAGTTTTGACCATTAACTCCAAGATATTTTCCAATCATCCAAGAAGGGTCAAAGTCTTACAGGCTAGTAGCAAACACGCGAGAGAAGAAGGGAGTTCCGTCAAACAAGAGTATACAATAATGTCATCAACAAATTTTATAACACTAAAGATTTGCAAACCTCCACAACAATTCTAATGTTTGGTTAATTTAAAACAAATTACCTATTTCCCAAACAATAATATTTTAAGGCAACCCTTTGGTAACACGATCAACCGTCACACATAGATACAAACATAATTTCTAAGTGACATTATCAAAACAAAACCTTCCACTATGAATCCATAAGACTATCAAATGAATGCTGAGTTTTTCCCAAAGATTAATCACATTTAAGGAAATTTCCATCACAAACTATTTAGGTAATTATGTGCATAAAATCCAACCAATATTAATTAATAGCATTAACATTGCAAAGGAGAAATAATGCAAGTTAGGAAAAATAGAAGAGCGCCATCAACAACAATTCCAGAGGGGGATTAGACCAAAACTATTCTAGTGTCAATGAGGTACTTTGGATTTGCAGAATGAAACCTTGAGCTTAGTTGATCCGAAAGCTAGTTATGGTTCAAGTTGATAGTGATGGTCAAGGTACATCTTGAGGATGGCCTTAAAAGACTAGAAACAAGATGAAAGATAATATAAGAGTCTAAACACGTGAGACGGAAAACACATTGCACACAAACCTTTTCATTCTACAAGTTTTAATACCGAAACTCTAAGCTAGCTAGCCCACGCATTGATCTCACTAATCCTACAACCTTCCTTTCTCGATGCCAAAATGTTATCAAAGGGACTTGCGAAGGAGCTAACAAAAAATGTCAAAGACAAACTTGGGTGCTAGGGAGGGGCTTCATAGTTATCGTAAACTTACTTCCATGATAACAAAAATACTAGTTTGGTCAACATAATAACTTGCAACTCAATCACAGGGAAGAATAAATACATAAACAAACAGACGAAGATCTATCACTCGAGTAAGAGAAACATAACACCCAGAGGAGAGGGCGCACACATCCTTTCGACCAACATACGGACAACAACGATAAAAGCTAAAACAAGAAGAAACAAGCGAGAAGGGGAAATCTCCCAACATAACATCCAACTGACAAATCAATGCAAGGAAAAGGTGGTTCGATTTCACAATAATTTTAAATAAAATAACAGTAGAAAAGTGTAGAAATATCTTTCCTTTTTCTCCAGATTAAGAAGGTTTCATGGACACCGCCCGGACCAACAACAACCCAAGCCTAATTCCATTTTCTTCAAGCTCGTTGGGTGCCCAAACATCGACCATCTTCACGTTGGCACAGGTAGGAGTTCACGGCCAGGGTGGGTGGTCTAAAATACATACCAACATACTCCCAACGCATGTCAAAAGGGAAAGTTACAGTGAACATGGAAATCCATCCAGCACAATGGAAAATCCACTTTTGGAGCCCATTTAAGAAGCTGGAAATAAAATCTGGTCTCTTATTTATCATGCAGACACTGCGCACAAGCGCCATCGCCATGTTATAGTGCGGTCTGTCTCAGATTGCTTCACCTGGCATTACCAATAATCTCTACAAGAACATTTTCCTTTTTTTTTAAAGTGATGGAACCGCTTTGCATCTCTCACAACAATTTGCTTTGCAACAATCTTGGACAAAACCTGGTGTAGTGTGGCAGTCAACACATACATTAAGGTTCTGAATCTGAAAGATATCCTGCTACCTTCATCTCCCAAGACATTTTCTCCAACATTGCATAGATCTCTTGTGCCTGTGGGTGTGATCTATCACCTACACAAAAAGCATGCACCATTTTATTGCCTTTAATCCAACTACATCCAAGTTTCTTTTTAATTCCTCTATCCTTCATCGATCTCCTAAAAGTTCATAATTGCAAAGAAAATTGTGCTTCATGAATACTCTGATATGAAACAGATCCACCTCTATGAGATCCTCTTCCATGAGTTACATCATAAAACAAGTAAGGTTTCAATAGAGAATCTTTGCAATAAACTTCATCAGGTCTCCTGGTAACACTCTCACTATCACATAGTCAATTTTGATAAAAATATCTTGAAGGAGAAACCCGAATCAGAGGATGCATCGATGCGAGCAGGATAACAACATAGTTGAAAAACATGCTTGTTGGAAGCGCTCCAAAAGGCTTCTACCAAACTGCAACACTCCTGCCGCCTGGCTAAATCCTGTTGTAGGCCGTTGCTGAGGCTCTCCGACTAGAACACACCTCGCAGCACCCAAAGAAAGTGGAGGTAACACGCCTGCTACACTAGCTTGCAGCTGGAGCACACCCAGACTCCACAACCTAGCCAACATCCTCCCAGCACATGTCAAAAGGGTAGACTTGAAAGGAAACTCCATTAAAGTGTAGCGACCAGTCTCTAGAGGAGCCCACGCGGCCAAGGAAGAATGCTCGAGTAAAACCAGTCTAAATCCAATCAAAAGACTCCCCAAATCAAGGGTTTCCTTCCCCCAAGACGCGGCAGACAAAGGCATGAGGAAGTCAAAAAAGTAGAGCAGGTCATAAAAGATAACAGTCTGAAGTGGTTGAAAGGTCGCTGGAAAAGACAGGTACCAACCAACCGCCCCCACTTGGCATTCAAACCAAAGGAAAGACCAACACGCCTTGCCTAAAAAAAAGAATGAGTGGTAAGTGCTCTTCCTCCACACATAATTAAAGGCCAGGTGTTTTTCAACAAAAGGAAACAAGTGTACGCAGCCAGCAAGGGTAAAAAAATTAGTTGGGGTGGGTGGATGCCCCCATACAACCAAAACACTAACCGAAAAGGAAAGTATGTATACACCACACACAAAGAGATCTGGATGGCCACAAATAAAATGTTAAACGCTAAGAACGAACACCACTTCCTAAGCAATGGCATCACCCATGAACAAGGTCCTCCTCATGCGTGAATCGGGGCTCAGTCTTCGAGAGCGGCCGATAAAATAAATAAATAAGGTAACTTACAGGTAATTAATAATATTCCTGAAATCGACACAATAAATAAATAAATAATAATAATAGTAATTGTTATTCGACAACTAAAATAATAATACTATTATTATTATTTTATAACCTAATAATAATAATAATTATTAATCCTATTAATAAGGGCCGACAGACAAGCACGGTAAAAGAGAACATGATTTTCCTTTAACAAGGAAATCGTAACAGGCGTTGCAAGGGCCAGTAACGACAACAACAACACGACACCAGAAACACGATGAAGAGGGAGATGATTGAGTATTCCCTGTGACCAAGGTGAAGCCCACCAATGATCGACGAAGGCACAATGACGTTCCATGCTTAGCACTCGATCGCCGAAGGATGAACATGTGTAACGTAGAACAGGGCATTACATTCTCCTCCCCTTAAGAAAGCATCATCCTCGATGCGACATAACACAATGGAAAATACATGGTTCACAACCAAGAACAGGTAAAGGAGAAAGTACACCCTATGGTTTAAAATTTTAGTCGATTAAAGCACGGCCACAGGGTAGCCTTAGGAACATTTGGTAGAAATTTTAACTTTCAAGGTTCTGTGAAGATTGGCAGTTCCCTCTTATTTATTATTTCATTAGTTCCTTTCCATTAGCATTATTCTTAGTTTAATTTCTTTTAAAATTTCATCATTGAAGAGTTTTGGTTTATTCCTTATTGTGGGTGCCCAACATGAACTACTAACACAACACCCTATCAGGTTCAAAAAGACACTACAGATTCACAAGTATATACTTCATGATTGTATTACACCACAAAAATTTACTCAAATACGGAATGGCATAGGCACAGTCCACATAACATAGTACTCAACACACATCAATGACTGACATACCAAATACTCAAACAAAGAGTACTACAATCCACCAGACATTTCCTCAATTTACATCGATGAAAGAAATTTACATAACACCAAACAAATGCTACAGGTACATAGTGTCCACAAGGGAATCAATGACATATCCACAACATCACAACACATATCCATTTGACATGAGTAACACATACATCAAAAGACCACTTACCAAAACATCACAATAACTCAACATATATCCCAAACATCAACCATACACACAAATATCTTATGCCTCCCTCAAGTCTCTTATGCCTCCCTCAAACTCTTATGCCTCCCTCAAGTCTCTTATTCCTCCCTCAAACTCTTATGCCTCCCTCAAGTCTCTTATGCCTCCCTCAAACTCTTATGCCTCCCTCAAGGAGGCCGGTTGACCCTATGGCCCAAGACACATAGAGTTCGAACACTCCTAACCCAAGTGACATAATAACACGTGGTTCAACAACCCGCTAGTTATCTGTAACTCGTTGGGCGTACCCCCACACTGACGAAGTGGGTCCATAGGTCCAACCATTCCATGGTGCATCCCATGACCCTAATCCACACATCATGACAATAGAACCAGCACAACAATGCAATCAAAGTGCCAAGTGGCAAAGTACAAGCCTTGGGCAAGGCTGTAAAATCTTAAAATCTAAAAAAATATCCAAAACCAAGAAAAATAAATGGCCAAATAGCCATAGTTAGTATCAAAATCCACATGTTAGTGCCAAAACCAAGGAAATGCCCAAAATTGTAAAGCATAGCAATCAAGAAAAGCTGCTGGTCCTTACAAAATAAAGTAAAAAAAAAAAAAACTCAATTTACAAATAAAATCAACTTATAATAATGTCATATTACGATAACCGTGTGGCCTTATCTAGCCACCAGGGGTACTCAACGAGTTCTTGCTTTTCACTCGAACATCGAGCCTCAACTCGTAAGATACATATAAATAATACAATTGTCATCACCTCTACCCGAATCATCCCGCCACCACTTCGACAAGGCTAAACATAGTCATAGTTGCACTTAGGTTGCATACATACAACCTCATAGGGAGAGGAAAGAATCACAGGTTGTTATCTACTAAACCAAATTTCAGCTTGAGTTATTTACCCATGGTACACCATTCCTCGCTCTCAACATACACTTCTACCGATTACCCTCAGGGTCGGTTAGCGTAAGGTTCACAACATAACATGTAACTACATCACTAACACAATGGTGGTACATATACAAGGTAGATCACAATCATACATTCACCGGGTGTAACACATCACTTTACTACATTCTGCACCCAAAGTGCAATCACCATACGATAGGGTTCATACACTCACCGTATGACCCTAAATCACAACATGAAGCATTACATATTTGCACAAATCATACATACGATGAACATAGTACATCACAACATAACATCCATTGCTACATAACAAGGTGGTACACACATTTTTTCAAAACATGGTAAAACATCATGATACAACTCATTTCTTTTAACATCAATCTAGTCATACAACACATTGATACACCTACATATCACAATATGTCACAATGTTCCAACACTACGTCATCCACATTATAATTCTTTTCACACATCACAAACAACAATTCACACGTGAACTCTTCATAGAATCCACAAGAAGGAGAGAGAATACTCCCATCCCCAACATATCAACATGATCACAAACACGCACAAAGTGACATACACATCAAGTGTGTTCACAATATCACAATTATGACACGGATCACATCACGTTTAAAGCACATTACTCTTCCAATATAAATCATCATCATGCAATACCATCATCTCCATGAAAAAACATCATGTAACACCATCACCATCATGTAACATCACCATACAACACCAATCCATCCCATACGTTCGAGAGCATGAACCTATGCTCTGATACCAAGTGTAACGACCCATAAATTCTCACACACGAACAACACAGTAAAAGATAGGATAATTTTTTTTTGACTTGCTTTGACACATAACACGATACAACATGTCGTCACAAAGTTACAACCAACTCTAGTAACCACTTGTTACGGGAATGACTACAAGGTCAGCACGGAAACGTTCACACCCAAAAGGATAATACACTTTTTTTTTTTTTTTTTTTTTAACAAGACAACATAGAAGTCCAACGACAGAACACTCTAACAAATAGGGCCAACCACAATGAGATATTCTTGAGGGTTATTTATTTTTAAAAAGACATCTTGCAATTCTTAGCTTACGTTTTTCAAGGAGGCTCAAGATATGATTCATACAATTCATCTTACCAAGCTAAGTTTATTCTTTTGACACTGAGTAATCATCCTTAAATCTTCTCTATTATGACATTTATTTTCTTAATTCATTTATTTAGAGAAAGGGGGAATTTTAATTCCACAAGGCCATCTATTTACACTTACGCTACTAGAACTTGTTCATGCCCATATGACAACATGGGTTTGCGTTCAACAAACTCAGGAGAAGAAGGACAAGGCACCTTGGAAAAAGGTTAGAGGGAGAAGGTTGAGTTGAAATCATCTTCAAGACCTCATTAACTATTACCAAGATATAATTGAGACTTGAAAACTTAACCAGAATTATTTAAGATTTTACTTAGGCTTTACTAAAAGAGTTTTATAAAAATAAAACAATTTGCCTTCCAATGGCTGAGAGATAGATTGCGTGGTTTCTAAATTTTTTCTCCTACTTATTAAATCTTATTATCTTCTAGATCTAACCATAGATTTCCCTTAAGTTCATTTAAGAATTTCACCAAAAAAGGGATAGTGTTCATTAGTGTTGCTAGGGATATCAGGTTATATAATGTTACTTAACAAAGGATAGTTTCATCTTTGATCACTTATGGAATTACATGCTCTCAAGTTGGTCACCTCTACACAAATTTATTTGCAATATAAATTTTAGTTTAACTTCTATAAGTATTAAACAACCCATTTTATTTTACTTATAACACACTATTACTAAGTCTTAGAAAGATTTAGCTCAACATTTAATCGTAGGGATAAATTTTAACAATACTCATTTACGAAAACGAAAATAAGGTTACTCAACAAGCGGTAAACAAATTTTCTTATAATTTCAAAGATAGTCAAACAATTCAAGGTTCCAGAGTTAAGATGACATAATCCACGATACAATATACTAAGACATTGATCCTCTTCTCAAATTTCCACTAGATGTTATCAATAGCTGAACAATATAAAAAGGATTCATGCAAAAGAACTTCTCAACTGAGGTTGATGTAAAAATCTACAAGTCTATTCCTCATCTACTCGCAAAATCCATCTGCAACAAATTTTTCCACAAGAGTCAGTTCGCGAGAATTGAGCAAGATAAGGCTACACAAAACCACCATAACTATTATCTAACAATACCAAAAAAGGAAGCACTTTATTACAAGAAATGGGTCAAACCTCTAAACACTAACAACACATCAAGTTATAGTAAAGTCTCCATCATTCCAATCAAAGAAGGAGAATACCTTGTACTTCAGTTAGGAGTAAAAGCAACGAAAGTATATGAATCGTATGAGAATGGCCCTTAGCTCTATAAGGAGAAAATAAACAATCTAGCAAAAAACAAATTCCTTCAAGTAAGTAATTAAACAATAATTACAAGATTGAGATTTGATATATAGACCAACCATCTAGAAATTTATCAAAGGTACCAAATGAGGCTAAAATAATATATTCCTAAAAGAACAAGAGTTGATCGGCCCAAGAAAGGGGAACCACGGGTTTCAAAAATTAACACAAAAAGCCATGTATAATTGAGTTTCAAACCGAAATCAAATAGAGTATACACACAACATAAGTTTCGCGAAGGTAAAGTATACTAGTTTTTCCCATTAACTCCAAGATATTTTCCAATCATCCAAGAAGGGTCAAAGTCTTACAAGCTAAGTAGCAAACACGAGAGAAGAAGGGAGTTCCGTCAAACAAGAGTATACAATAATTTCATCAACAAATTTTATAACACTAAAGATTTGCAAACCTCCACTATAATTCTAATGTTTGGTTAATTTAAAACAAATTACCTATTTCCCAAAACAACAATATTTTAAGGCAACCCTTGGTAACACAGTCAACCGTCACACATAGATACAAACATAATTTCTAAGTGACATTATCAAAACAAAACCTTCCGCTATGAATCCATAAGACTATCAAATGAAACCTGAGTTTTTCCGAAGATTAATCACATTTAAGGAAATTTCCATCACAAACTATTTAGGTAATTACGTGCATAAAAGCCGACCAATATTAATTAATAGCGTTAACATTACAAAGGAGAAATAATGCAAGTTAGGAAAAATAGAAGAGCGCCATCAACAACAATTCCGAGAGGGGAATTAGACCAAAACTATTCTAGTGTCAACGAGGTACTGGATTCGCACAATGAAACCTCGAGCTTAGTTGATCCGAAAGCTAGTTATGGTTCAAGTTGATAGGGATGGTCAAGGTACTTCTTGAGGATGGCCTTAAAATCCTAGAAACAAGATGAAAGATAATATAAGAGTCTAAACACGCGAGATGGAAAACACATTGCACACAAACCTTTTCATTCTACAAGTTTTAATACCGAAACTCTAAGCTGGCTAGCCCACGCATTGATCTCACTAATCCTACAACCTTCCTTTCTCGATGCCAAAAGGTTATCAAAGGGACTTGTGAAGGAGCTAACAAAAAACGTCAAAGAAAAACTTGGGTGCTAGGGAGGGGCTTCATAGTTATCGTAAACTTACTTCCATGATAACGAAAATACTAGTTTGGTCAACATAATAACTTGTAACTCAATCGCAGGGAAGAATAAATCCATAAACAAACGAGAAAAGATCTATTACTCGAGAAAGAGAAACATAACACCCAGAGGAGAGGGCACACGCATCCTTTTGACCAACAAACTGACAACGATAAAAGCTAAAACAAGAAGAAACAAGCAGAAAGGGGAAATCTCCCAACATAACATCCAACTGACAAATCAATGCAAGGAAAAGGTGGTTCGATTTCACAATAATTTTAAATAAAATAACAGTAGAAAAGTGTAGAAATATCTTTCCTTTTTCTCCAGATTCAGAAGGTTTCATGGACACCACCCGGACTAGCAACAACCCAAGCCTAATTCCATTTTCTTCAAGCTCGTTGGGCGCCCAAACATCAACCATCTTCACGTTGGCACAGGTAGGAGTTCATGGCCAGGGTGGGTGGTCTAAAATACTTGCCAACATCCTCCCAACACATGTCAAAAGGGAAAGTTACAGCGGAACATGGACATCCATCCAGCACAATGGAAAATCCACTTTTGGAGCCCATTTAAGAAGCTGGAAATAAAATCTGGTCTCTTATTTATCACTACGGACCTAGCACAGTGCGCCATGTTATAGTGCCAGACTATGTCTGCAGATTGCTTCACCTGGCATTACCAATAATCTCTACAAGAACATTTTCCTTTTTTTTTTTAAAGTGATGGAACCGCTTTGCATCTCTCACAACAATTTGCTTTGCAACAATCTTGGACAAAACCTGGTGCAGTGTGGCAGTCAACACATACATTAAGGTTCTGAATCTGAAAGATATCCTGCTACCTTCATATCCCAAGATATTTTCTCCAACATTGCATAGATCTCCTGTGCCTGTGGGTGTGATTTGTCACCTACACAAAAGCATGCACCATTTTATTGCCTTTAATCCAACTACATCCAAGTTTCTTTTTAATTCCTCTATCCTTCATCGATCTCCTAAAAGTTCATAATTGCAAAGCAAATTGTGCTTCATGAATACTCTGATATGAAACAAATCCGCCTCTATGAGATCCTCTTCCATGAGTTACATCGTAAAACAAGTAAGGTTTCAATAGAGAATCTTTGTAATAAACTTCATCAGGTCTCCTAGTAACACTCTCACTGTCACATAATCGATTTTGATAAAAATATCTTGAAGGAGAAACCCGAATCTGAGGATGCATCTGATGCAGAACAGATAACAACATAGTTGGACAACCTACTTGTTGGAAGCGCTCCAAAAAGGCTTCTACCAAAATGTAACACTCTGCGCTTTGCACAGCTAAATCTGTTGCAGTGCAGCCGTAATTCTTTGAGGCTCTCCGACCAAAACACACCTCGCAGCACCCAAAGAAAGTGGAGGTAACACACTGCTACACTAGCTTGCAGCTGGAGCACACCCAGACTCCACAACCTAGCCAACATCCTCCCAGTGCGTGTCAAAAGGGCAGACTTGAAAGGAAAACTCCATTAAAGTGTAGCGACCAGTCTCCAGAGGAGCCCACGCGGCTAGGGAAGAATGCTCGAGTAAAACCAGTCTAAATCCAATCAAAAGACTCCCCAAATCAGGGGTTTCCTTCCCCCAAGACGCGGCAGACAAAGGCATGAGGAAGTCAAAAAAAGTAGAGCAGGTCATAAAAGATAACAGTCTGAAGTGGTTGAAAGGTCGCTGGAAAAGACAGGTGGCCAACTGCCCCCACTTGGCATTCAAACCAAAGGAAAGACCAACACGCCTTGCCTAAAAAAAAAGAATGAGTGGTAAGTGCTCTTCCTCCACGCATAATTAAAGGCTAGGTATTTTCAACAAAAGGAAACAAGTGTACGTGGCCAGCAAGGGTAAAAAAATTAGTTGGGGTGGGTGGATGCCCCCATACAACCAAAACACTAACCGAAAAGGAAAGTATGTATACACCGCACACAAAGAGATCTGGACGGCCACAAATAAAATGTTAAACGCTAAGAATGAACACCACTTCCTAAGCAATGGCATCACCCATGAACAAGGTCCTCCTCATGCGTGAATCGGGGCTCAGTCTTCGAGAGTGGCCGATAAAATAAATAAATAAGGTAACTTACAGGTAATTAATAATATTCCTGAAATCGACACAATAAATAAATAAATAATAATAATAGTAATTGTTATTCGACAACTAAAATAATAATACTATTATTATTATTTTATAACCTAATAATAATAATAATTATTAATCCTATTAATAAGGGCCGACAGACAAGCACGGTAAAAGAGAACATGATTTTCGTTTAACAAGGAAATCGTAATAAAGCGTTAAGGGCCAAGAATCGACAACAACAACATGACACCAGAAAACACGATGAAGAGGGAGATGATTGAGTATTCCATGTGACCAAGGTGAAGCCCACCAATGATCGATGAAGGCACAATGATGTTCCATGCTTAGCACTCGATCGCCGAAGGATGAACAGGTGTAACGTAGAACAGGGCATTACAATTTTAGGAGTATATTATTCATAACTAGAGCTTAGTCTATTTAATTATATTATAAAAATTTGAATATGTATAATATATATCATCAAAATGTCGTGTGCACTTTAAAACATACTATTTTCTGTTGGGGTTGTGTAAACTATCCATAATTCTATTTTTAAATTCAGAAATCATGATTTTTTTCTTTATGAAATTTATAATATGTGGATGTTTCACTGTTCAAATTTTACTTATATGCACATTTTCTAAAAAATAAGAAAATCTAAATTTTCTAAAATAAGATTTGAATCTTAAATGTAGATATTGTACATGTTTAAAACGAGCTTTTATAAAATTATGGAAAACATTGTATTTTATAGAATCTATGGATTTAATGTTAATGATTCACATTTTTTTACAAAATGATATTCTTTTGAATAAGAATTTGGATAAATGAAGTGATGTTATAAAAAAATTGCCCAAAAATAGCAATGGAAGATTAGCACACAATTATTATTTTAAATTAATTTAGTTTAAATATGTTATAAATGCAAATACAATAAATTCTATACATTTTTTTCAAATTTTTGATGATGTGGCATTTTTGGGCTATTTAATGTGGTATTTCCACACTACTATATTTTTTATTTGTATTTTAAAAATATATTATAATAAATATAACATTTGGTTAATCTAACATTTCCACACTATTTTAATTATATATTAGTTTTCTTAAAATATGTAAAAATTTAAAATTCGAAGTCAATTCTATTTTTCTAAAATTGTGTAATGTATAATTTCCACAATATTTAATGTGGCTTATTTACATTATTATAATATTCAAAAAGTATATTTTAATACACATATGTTTGGTGTAATGTAGCATTTCCACACTTTATATTAATATTCTTAGATATGTAAAAATTTAAAAATCTAAAATATTTAATGTAGCATTTCCACAATATTAGTGTTTTTAAAATATTTAAAACTTAAAATAAAAAAATTATTTATTGTAATGCTCAAAACCATACCAATGTGTCACTAAAATTTTGGGTAATTTTTTTAAAGTGAAACTAAAATAATAATAATGTCTTCATCATTGTTTCTCGTTAATAATTAATTGATCCTAATTTAATTTTCCCAAAATTGAATAAACATTAGCCCAATAAAAATTAATTATTTTACTTTATTAAGTTTTATTAGGGTCACAAATAAAAGTCCACGCCCCTTTATAACTTAATTAGTTTTCTCCCTTTTAATTAATTTTTCCACACACCCCCTTCAAATTTATTCTCCCATTCCCATAAAATGACTTTGACTTAATATTATGTAGGGTGACATATGGACCCTAGGATTAAACAAATATTGGCCTTTGATCTCATCTTACCCTAGATTTGACCTAACTCAACTTTATGTTTTCTTTTCCTTGTTTTTTCCTCTTCTCATTTTGTTTTGCTGTCTTTAGAGATGTAGGGTGAAGAGGAGCCTGAAAGTTTGCTCTCATGGAGTCTTGAAGAATAAAAATATTGTTTCCTTATTATTTTATTTATTCTTTGTTTTTCAATTATTTTCTTACCTAAAATTTTCAGGTTATTGGATATACAAATACCCACAAATTCTCTTTTGCAAAAATAAGACAAATCCACCCGAGATTATATATATAACCATGATTATATATATATATATATATATATAATCATGATTATTTTCAACCTAAAAGAAAAGTTTTCCACAGGGTTCAGTGCCCATGGGACGACAAACTGTGTTGTTAATGCATGAAGAGAAGTTGGGGTTGCGTGGAGGAGTCGGATGGTGTAATTGGGAGTATAAAGGGAGGGATGAAGCTACGGTGACTGCGTGGAAGGGAGGGTCTGCATGAGAAATGTGATGTAGGGTTTTAGGTTGAGTGTTCAATTTGGGGAGGGCTCAACCCTCCCCACTTTCCCATTTTTTTCTTTAAATATGCTTTTTCTTAAAAACTAAAACTCCATTTCAAATTTCACCGTAATTGTTTATTGATATTTATTTTGTCTTATTGCTGCTCATTTAATTATTATTACCAAATATGATATGTGTTTCCATCTTCATTCTTAACTTAATAAAATTCATTTCTATGAACTTTCAAACTTCCACCGAATTCTCTTTACTAATTCATTTTATTACTGTCTTTTTTAAATTTTGGTTTTGTTTTTTTGTTAATTAAAATTTTATATATATATATATATATATATATATTTTGCTATCTAAATAAATTATAAGAAATTTTCATTCTATTATTTTATAATATAACCTCATATTAATAACATAAAATAATGTATGCAACTATATAGTTATATTAAAATAAATAACTATATTAAATACTCATTTATAAGTAAAGAAGAAGATTATATCAAGTTGTAAAATATCAGATTTCTATTTGCTATCTTAGTAAATTATGGAACCTAAAATTTTCCAATATCTAGTTTTGTTAAAATGAGTTACTTCTGAGATAAAGGAAAAGAAACAAGGTATTTCAAATGGGAAGAGAGAGTATTAAATTGAGATTAAAACTTAGTGAGGAAGAATAATCATTCATGTTGGTTTTCCTTGTACAATACATTCATAAGTTTTTACATAGAAAGGAGGCAAAACCAATTTCAGTCCATACAATAACGTCACAAAAATTTACAAGAAAGAGGTGTATTGCAAGGAGGATAATATTTCCATACAATGTGAAATCCTAAATCTTCATGTTGGACAATCTTTTCCTTTCAAATGTAAAGCTAAATGAATATTTCAGATTTTTAAACAAGAAGGATTTCCAACAAGGAATATCACATTTTCTTCCTAAACATTTACCATACCAATAAGGATATGAAAATAGCATTGTTATATATCATATAAAAATCAATTCTTTTACTTGCAAAGGAGATACTACAACCATAGAGCAAGATCTATATAAAGGTATTTACAACCAATTTTCTTGTATTGTATTACAAAGTTTAAATCCCTTTTTTTTTACATTTAGTATACAAGGAAAAATTTGCATTCCTTATGGAACTTAAACTCACAATCTCCATTATTCCAACATACTTAGAATACTCAAGAAACCATATTACAAGATACTTGCAAGATTTAAGGGAGGTTGCACAACCCATTGTCACTCAAGTTTACAAGTAATAATTAATACAAATTAGGTATTTTACAAGAAAATAAAGCTCCCACATAGCCATATTCAGAAAGTTGCAATGAGAGGTAACATTTAAGAACCATGATGAAAAGTAACTCCAACTATCTTCCACTTGCACTCCAACTTCAAACGCTTGTTTAACCATCCAACCTTTAGGCATCATTACATGCCTTTCCAAGGTTAGAAGACATGATATCCTCCTCAAGCCAATGGGAGACAAATCTAGCCTCCACAAACTTTGCACATGATAATGGAAGATAACAAGATTATACATTTCACATTCAAGATAATCCAAACACTAAGAAGAACATCAAATTTACAAAGAAAGAAAAGAGGAGAAACCATATTCTCCATCCAAAATAGGGAAGAGAAGAAGAGATATCCAAGGTGGAAAAATTGTGGTCCAACATTGGATGCATAGAAACAAGAATTTTCACAACCTCCTTATTACTCCAAATCCTCAAATCCTCCTTATTTCTCCATCCATTCACCAAAATCATTCTTGGGAGGATTTTCAAACACATTGGGTTTCCTCTCCAAGAATGGGGAAGGGGTTCAAACCATACAAACCACCTTCCTCACCTAAAACCAAATGAGGGGAGTAAAAAGAACCTACATGGATTTCCCATCAAGCGGCGGTTTGAGAGAAAAAATCCCTCTCTCTTCCCCCATAAACTCCAAAATCCATTATGCCATTTGATGGATGGAGAAAAATAAAACAACGAAAAGCATACTAAATAATATCCTCACACAAGAAACAACACACACATTTTAAACAATCACAGGCTAAGATCTAGCATTATATAAAATATAAAATAAGATCAAGGAGCCTACCTCAAAAGCTCTCCAAGAATCTAAATATTCCATTTCCTTATCCAAGCAAGCTCTATCTCCCAATCACCAAGCCCCAAGCAAAAGCTCCAAAAAAGGTCCTCTTCTTCGCCCATGAGTGATAATTTGAAGAGAAGCCAACAAATTTCCTCGAAATGAGGGAGTGACATGTGTCACCCCTCTCTTCCCTCCAAATCAAAGATTCCCAAAATAAAAGGAAGAAAAGATAAATTAAATTTTAACAGCTCTTCTCCCAAATTGCCCAAAAAGAAAAAAACCAAACTTGTGTAGCTTTTAACAAACACACATACCAATCCATCTTACATGGATGATAACCAAAGAGAGGGAAAATCAAAGGGAAACTCCTCTACGACTTGAAATCAATCCCCCTACCTAATAGGTAGGGTCAAGGGCATATTTTCATGCTAAGTGAACTCCAAAACTAAAAGGGGTCACTTAAAATGCCATAAATAGCCCAATTTCGGGTTTGACATATTTTAGGCAAAAGTGTAGAGGATGTGGGGCCCACCCTAGGGTTCACATGTGACCCTAATCCCTTATAATTAATTCAAAATTACCCAAACACAAAACTAAAAGCATGTGAGGACTATTAAGTCCCCAAAACAGGTTTACCTAACAAAATAAAATATCCTAAACAAGATTAATTTTACATTACATCCTATATTACAAAGAGAGTCACTCATAGTGCCCAAAATAATGAGATTTAATTCTAAGGTGTCATACAACTAACATGGTTAGGGCTTAGTCCTCTGGGCCACTTGTGCAAAATTTGTGTAGCCACCCTGAAACCAACGTTTTCCTGTGACCTGTGACCTACACACTCATTGCACACATTAAACACACTTGTCTAATATAATGTAAATCAATTGTTAAATAAGTGATCAATGAAATCTATGATATCCTAACATCATCATGGAATTGTAAGTGTGAAAAAATGCTCAATTACACCCAATTTACCATGAGTTAGCCATAGAGATAAATATAAATGACATACATCCATAAATCTAGACATGCAACTAAGCAAAGTATCCAACATATATCAATTAGGTCCAAACAACATCGTAATAAGTTAGTATCTCGCAACATCAAATGAAAAGGTGTCAACATACTAGTCAAATTCGTGTTACGTGTCCAAATCTCCATACATGTCCAACAAGCTCAAATCTTATAACATATTGTCCAAACTATATCAAAATCCTCACAAATCATGTCTATGAATTAAAAAATCAACAAATAACCGAGGCTACAAAAATTTTGGCACTACATCCCCTCTCATAAAATTAGAATTCCTCCTAGAATTCAGTAAAATAGATAGGGGTATCTAGCCCTCAATGGAGATCTAGTTTTCCCACTGTACCCTAACCTAGTCTAAGTCTCGACCGAGAATGACCAACCTCTTGTACTCCAATATCTATGTACATATCTATGTAGTACGTAAAACATGAAATACATCGTGGGCCACCGCAAGGCATGGTATAAAAGCTAGGTGATAGGCAAATGGACATATGACCTCTAAAATAACAAAAGACCCCAAAAATGAGGCGAAAGCTTAGAACCCTTTCCATAGCAGATTGGACTCTTATGTGGATGATATCTCAAGAAGACTTTGTCATCCACTAAGAAGTGACAATCAGTCCTCTTGGTGTCTTCATACACCTTCCGGAATGCTCTAGCCTACTCAAGACGTTGTCTAATCGTAACAACCCGCTGCTCCAAGTCCTATAGGTAAGATGGTCCAAGAATAATTTATCATCTAGTATGTCCTAACTCAGAGGTGTCCTGTAAGGTCAACCATACAAATCCTAGTAGGGAGCCATACCAATGGAACTACGTTAGCTATTGTTGTATGTAAAATCAACTAAGAGAAGATAATCTTCCCACTTCTTCTTATGCTGGTCCATTACATACATCCACAACATGTCCTCTAGTCCCCGATTAATCCTCTATGTCTATCCATCTATCTCTGGATGATATGCTTGAGTTGAAAATAATCTAAGTACCCAGAGCACTTTGAAAGAAAGTCCAAAAACTAAACTATAAATGGCATCCCGGTTATTGATGATGTGTGTCTTTGTAATCCCACACAATCTAATAATATCCTCCATTAATACTTTGGTGGTGGCACATGCATTATAGTTGACCTTTGTTGGCAAAAAATGTGCAACCTTAGTCAACTTATCCATAGTGACCATAATGGCATCATGATGATAAGAAGACATAGGGAGTACTACTATGAAATCCATGGAGATCACATCCCATTTCCACTTGGGAATAGCATGAGGATGTGACAATCTCATGGGATAAGAATTCTCTTCCTTGATCCTATGACACTCAAGGCAATGTGCAACAAAATCTTCTATGTCCCGTCGAAGACCAGGCCAATAGTATAACTCTCTCAGATTGGCATGCATTTTCTTCACTCTTGGATGTGTTGCATATGGGGCATAATGGGCCTCTGTAAGGATGAAGCTATAAAGATCACCTGACCTAGGCACATACGTGCACTTATGGAACCAGATTAAACCATATGTCTCTAAAATTCACCCTAAATATCTTCTCTCTAAAGAACACTGTGACTTCAACATTTGTCTATCTCCCTCATAAAACTTGTCCTCTGGAAGATTCTCAAGAATCCCGCCTCTCAAATCTAATTGCAGTGTCAAATAAGCAAGCACATGTCATTCTCTACTAAGTACATCTGCAATGAGATTTTCCTTTCCTTTTATATATTGCACCTCCATGTTGTACTCACATAGGAAATCTATCCAATGACATTGTGAGCATTGAGGTTCGGCTTTGAGAAGATATGTAGTAAACTACGGTGGTCTATCCTCAAAGTAAAAGGTCTACCCAAAAGGAAATGATGCCATAACACAAGCACATGAACGAATGCAGTAATCTCTAAATCATGGGTAGGATTGTTAAGCTCGTATTCTTTGAGCTTACATGAATCAAAGGAAATCACCCGATGCTCCAACATCGTAACTACTCCCAAGCCCTATAGTGATGCATTAGTGAAAACAAAAAAATCCTCTATTGGGTCTTGAACTGCTAAGATGGGCATGGTGGTTAAATTTTCCTTAAGCAATTGAAATTCCTACTCACACTTTTCTAACCAATCAAACTTCTTCCCTTTTCTCTGAAGGGAAGTAATAGGGTGTGCAATCCTAGAAAAGTCCTACAAAAACCTAGTAATAACTTGCTAAACCCATAAAACTCCTCACCACAAGGATGATGTGGGTGCTGTCTAAAATCCATGATAATATATCTTAAAGGGGTCTCTTGAGATACCCTCACCTAACAATATGTGTCCCAAGTACTGAATCTCAGTCTAAAATAAGATACATTTTTCCAAGTTCCCAAACAACTTCTGCTCTCTCAAAACCTATAGTACATGTCTCAAATGCTCTTCATGTGCTCCTCCTCGAAATGAGAATATATCAATATATCATCTAGGAACACTAAGAAAAAGTGATCCAGAAAGGTCCTGAATACTCCATTCATGAGGCTCATGAAGATAGTTGGGGCATTGGTCAAACCAAAGGGATAACTTTGAACTCATAATGCCCATAGTGTGTATGTAAAGTTGTCTTATGAATGTCTATATTAGAAATACGCAATAGATGACACCCTCACTTGAGATCAATTTTGGAGAAAACTCTACTCCCCACATGTGATCAAACAAGTCATCAATCCTAGGGAGTGGATAATGGTTATTTATTGTGACTTTGTTGAGCTATCTAAGTCTACACAAAGTCTGAGAGAACCATCCATATTCTTTACAAATATGATAGGTCTCCCCAGGAGAAAACTAGGATGAATGAGACCCTTCTTTAACAACTCCTCTAACTAAATCTTGAGCTCATGAAGCTCTAGATTCATCATCCGATAGGGTGTCCTAGAAGCCGGTGTAGATCTTGACACTAAATTAATGGTGAAATCCAACTATATTCAGGGTGGTAACCTTGGAAGATTGCCTAGAAACACATCTACATACTCCCTCAAGACTATATGATCATCTAAAGATGAATGCTTGGAGTGCTCTCTAATCAATCACTAATGGTGATAACAAACAACTAACAACCATTACACATGTTTTGCTTGAGTTTTTAGATGAGATCATGCACAAAAGGATAGGCCTTTGGATCCTTGATATCACAACTACACTCCCAAGATCATCCTCACAATCAATGACCTTATTCCTACAATCTACTTTATCCCGATGATCCTTGAGCCAATCCATACCTAAAACAACCTAATAGGGACCCGGAGGAATAACTCAAGGTCAAGTGTAGTGTAGAAGACTCATAAATCAAACACACAACTCTCACATATGATTCCATGACAAGTTTTTACCTAGAGGCCAACTCAACTCCTGCCAACTATCTAATTACCTAGTGACCACTAGCCCACACTAGATCTACTACGAGAAGGAGATATAAAATAATTTTAAGCACTGAATTAAAGAGTACTCGAGACAAAATACCCCTAATAGTACATGTTGTCTCAATAATTGTGGCATGATGCTAAGCCTAGTGGTTGTCAATCACTGCATATATATGATGGGTACATCCTACATCACCCACTATCTGCTTGGATCTAAGAGCTCTCTTCATATCCATGGTAGTGGGTTTGTGTGGACACATACACATAGTGATCATGGGACCCAAAAATAAAACATCCTCCTATACCCCTCTGAGATGGGGTCCCTCCTGTCCTCTGGTGAGCTGATCATGCCGTCCCAACCCTAGCTGACTGTTGCATCCTGGTTGGCTTTAACTACTTAGTACCCTACCTCCTATCCTTGGCTCCACCAAAACCTCCTCTATTACCACCTCTTTGTAAGCTCTGAGTCTATCTTGTTCTTTGCCGGTGGTGGCCTGTGGATGTGTTGATGCAGTGGAGCACTCAATACTATTGGTTGAGGCCAGAATTCTCCTCTATAGGGGTGGTGTTGTACCCCGTGACTTCTCATTCTAGAAGGCTTGTATCCTATCCTAAAACTTGCTCTTGTTCCTATCTCGGTGCTCTTGTGCCCTAGTCCTATTCTCCTTAGCTAAGTAGGCCTTCTCAATGGCATTCTCAAGTGTGGGAGGATATAACATCCTAATTGCTCCTACAATGTCTGCATTAAGGCCCTGAATAAACTTTTTAACCTATAATTTTTCATCTTGTAGGTAGTCCACATACAACGCGTAAGATCCAGGAATCTTCTCTCATATTGTGCCACTGTGCTAGAGCCTATCGTAAGTCATGAAACTCATCAATCCTCTTCTACATGAAATTCTCTGACATATAATGAGTGCCCTCAAACACTCCTTGAATAAGTCCTAGGTCACCATATCTTGAATCAAATGGACCTTCCGCTCCTCATTCCTCCACTGAGACACCTGCACGCATTTCGGAGGAGGTGTATAACAAACCTAGCTTTGACATTGCTCGCATAAGAGTGAAATCTAAAGTAGCTATCAAGGATAAGGAGCCATGACTCGGGCCCAAATCCATATATAGAGCCGGTGTATGTAGGTGTCTGCAACCAAAGTAGATCCCTAATCACACTTCCTATGTCATGATCCTAATGCTACATGCCAATAGTGAATGGGGTTTTCTATCTCCATATGGTCCCTCAAAGCTGTGTGAATGGATACGAAGGTACAAGGCCACCCTCTCATGGTGAATGGAAGGGCTATGAATGCTATCCCTCCCAGGGTGTATCATGCTCCGTGGCTCCAAATGCGTGTCCTCACCTATCGGTTACTCATCTCCTAACTGGATGTCCTCCTCTCTCACCTCCTGTGGTGGTGGAAGTCAGTGTTGCACAACGCCTATCAACTACTACAGCGCCTCTAAGATCGAGGTCCAACTTAGGTACTGCGAGTTAAGCGTAGGTGAGAACTACATCCCCAAACCCTAACCGATCATCATCTCCCTAGGTGCCATCTTGTGTACATGGCAAGAAAGTGGATTATTAAATTATTAAATTATAAATAGTTGTGGGAAAAATTTTTAATCCATTATTATTGTAATGTTATTAAAATATTGTTACCTAATTAATTAATTACCCAGAGTGTCCGCGTGGGTGAACCTTGCTTTGATACCAAATGTAATGCCCCGCCTCAAGACACCGAAAACCATACCAATGTGTCACTAAAAATTTAGGTAATTTGTTTTAAAGTGAAACTAAAATAATACTAATGTCTTCTTCGTTGTTTCCTCGTTAATAATTACTTTATCTTAATTTAATTTTCCCAAAATTAAATAAATATTAGCCCAATAATAATTTAATTATTTTATTCTATTAAGTTTCACTACGGTCACAAATAAAAGTCCACACCCCTTTATAACTTAATTAGTTTTCCCCTTTTAATTAATTTTCCCACACACCCCCTTTAAATTTATTCTCCCATTCCCATAAAATGACTTTGACTTAATAGTATGTAGGGTCACATATGGACCCTAGGATTAAACAAATCTTGGCCTTTGATCTCATCTTGCCCTAGATTTGACCTAACTCAACTTTATGTTTTCTTTTCCTTGCTTTTTCCTCTTCTCATTTTGTTTTGTTGTCTTTACATGTGCATGTTGAGGAGGAGCTTGGAAGTTTTCTCTCATGGAGTCTTGAAGAATAACAATATTGTTTCCTTATTAGTTTATTTATTCCTTGTTTTGTAATTATTTTCTTACCCAAAATTTTTGGGTTATTGGGTATACAAATACCCACAAATTATCTTTTGAAAAATAAGGAAAATTTTCCCGATATATATATATATATAATATAACCAAGGTTATTTTCCACCTAAAATCCAAATTTCCATAGGGTTCAAGGTGCCCATGGGACAAATGAACTCGTGTTGTTTCCATGTGAAGAGAAGTGGGGGTTACATGGAGGAGTGGGAGGGTGTAGTGGGATTATAAAGGGAGGGATAAAGTGTGGTAATTGCGTGGAAGGGAGAGTCTACATGAGAAGTGTGGTGTAGGGTTTTAGGCCGGGTGTTCAATTTGGGGAGGACTCATCTCTCCCAACTTTCCCATTCTTTTCTTTAAATCTGTTTTTTCCTTAAAAACTAAAACTCCATTCAAATTCCACCGTAATTGTTTCTTGTATTTCTTTTGTCTTATTGCTGCTCATTTAATTAATATTAGCAAATATGATATGTGTTTCCATCTTCATTCTTAACTTAATAAAATTCATTCCTATGAAATTTCAAACTTCCACCAAATTCTCTTTACTAATTCATTTTATTATTGATTTTTTTTAAAGTTTAGTTTAGTTTGTTTTGTTTATATATATATATATATATATATATATATAAATATAAGATATCAAATATAAATTATAATATAACCTTATATTAATAGCATAAAAGAATATATGAAATTATATATTAATATTAAAATAAATAACTATATTAAATACTCATTTATAAGTAAATAAAAAGATACTATCAACCATATAAAAATCAATTCTTTTACTTGTAAAGGAGATACTACAACCATAGAGCAAGATATATATATTTCAGGGTATTTTGAGATTAAAACTTAGTGAGGAAGAATAATCAATTTTTTCTTGTATTATATTACAAAAGTTTAAATCCCCTTTTTTTCATAAAATTTACATTTAGTATACAAGGAAAATTTGCATTCCTTATGGAACTTAAATTCATAATCTCCATTATTCTATCATACTTAGAATACGCAAGAAAACATTTCCACAAGATACAATTCAATATACTTATGAGCATAGAGCAAGATCTATATAAAGGTATTTACAACCAATTTTCTTGTATGTATTACAAAGTTTAAATCCTCCTTTTTTACATTTAGTAAAAAATTTGACTGACTTAGAATACTCAAGAAACCATAAAAAAATGTGACTTTAAGAGTTTAAAAGTAATAACAAATAATAACAAAGTGGGAATTTTAGAAGACAAGAAAGCTCCCACATAGCCATATTCAGAAAATTGGAATGATAGGTAACAATGTAGAACCATGATGACAAGTAACTCCAACTATCTTCCACTTGAGCTCCAACTTCAAAAGCTTTCAAAGAACCAACACAAGGAGAAAAGGCTTGTTTAACTACCTAACCCTTAATCATCATTACATGCCTTTCTAAGGTTAGAAGACATACTATCGTCCCCAAGCCCACAAAGGGAGAGAGAGCTAGCCTCCACAAATTTTGCACAAGATAAAGGGAGACATAACAACATTATACTTTTCACATTCAAGACAATCCAAACACTAAGAAGAACACCAAATTTGCAAAGAAATAAAAGAGGAGAAACTATATTCTCCCTCTAAAATGGAGAAGAGAAGAAGAGATATCCAAGGTGCTAAAAGTGTGGTCTAACATTGGATGCACACCAACAAGAATCTTCACAACCTCCTTATTCCTCCAAATCATCAAATCCTCCTTATTTCTCCACCCATTCACCAAAATCCTTCTTGGGAGGATTTTAAAACCAATTGTGTTTCCTCTCCAACAATGTGGAATGGGGTTCAAACCATGTATGAACCACCTTCCCCACCTCAAACCAAATGAGGGGAGTAAAAAGAACCTACATGGCTTTCCCATCGAGCCATGAGGTTTGAGACCAAAAATCCCTCTCTCTTCCCCATAAACTCCAAAATCTATTTTTCCATATGATGGATGGAGACAAATAAAAAACACAAAGCATTCTCAATAATATCCTCACACAAGAAACAACACACACATTTTAAATAATCAAGGCTAAGAGATCTAACATACCATAAAATAGAAAATGAGCTCAAGGAGCCTACCTCCAAAATCTCTACAACACTCTAGCTTCCATTTCCTTATCCAAACAAGCTCTAGCTCCCAATCACCAAGCCCCCAAGCAAAAGCTCCAAAAAAAGTTCCTCCTCTTCTCCCACGAGAGATAATTTTAAGAGAATCCAAAAATTTTCCTAACTAATGAGGGGTGACATGTGTCACCCCTATCTTCCCTCCAAGTCAAATATTTCAAAAATAAAAAGGAAGAAAAGATAAACTAACTTTTAACACTTTATCCCAAATTGCCCAAAAATAAAAACAAAACAAACTTGTGTAACTTTTAAAAAACACACATACCAATGCATCTTACATGGACGATGACCAAAGAAAGGGAAAATAGGAGTGAAACTTCCTCTATGACTTGAAATCAACCCATTCTACCTAATAGGTAGGGTCTAAGGGCTTATTTTCATGCTTAAGTGAACTCCCAAAACTAAAAGGGGTCACTTAAAATGCCATAAATAGCCCAATTTAAGGTTTGGCATATTTTGGGCACAAGTTTAGAGGATGTGGGCCCACCCAAGGGTTCACATGTGACCCTAATCCCCTCTAATTAATACACAATTAACACAAAACTAAAAGCATGTGGGGACCATTAAGTCCTCAAAACAAGTTTACTTAACAAAATAAAACATCCTAAACAAGATTAATTTTACATGACATGCTACATTACAAAAGAGGGTCACTCATGGTGCCCAAAATAATGAGATCTAATACTAAGGCCTCATACAGCTAACATGGTTAGGGCTTAGCCCTATGGGCCGCTTGTGCAAAATTTGTGTAGCCGCCCTAAAACCCACGTTCTCCTGTGACCTGTCACCTGCACACTCATTGCACACATTAAATGCACCTATCCAATATAATGTAAATCAACTGCTAAATAAGCAATCAATGAAATCTATGATATCCTAACATCATCATGGAATTGTAAGTGTGAAAAACATGCTCAATTACACCAAATTTACCATGAGTTAGCCATAGAGATAAATATAAATGACATACATCCATAAATCTAGACATGCGACTAAGCAAAGTATCCAACATATATCAATTAGGTCCAAACAACATCATAATAAGTTAGTATCTGCAACATCAAATGAAAAGGTGTCAACATACTAATCAAGTCAAATTGGTGTTACGCGCCCAAATCTCCATACATGTCCAAGAAGTTCAAATCTCATAACATAATGTCCAAACTATATCAAAATCCCTGTCAAATCATGTCTATGAATAAAGAAATCAACAAGTAATTTAGGCTATAAAAATTTGGGTACTACATTTACTTTCCACAATATTATAATTTTATATCAATCTTTATAAAATATGTCAAATTTTAAGCTTGGTGGGTAATATTTATAAAAAAATATAATATAATTATCTTAAAAATGTGGAATTTCCATAATGAAGGTTTGGCGACGTGGGTTTTCTACAAAATATTAACAATATAAATTTAGTATGGAAAATCCACAATAAATAAAAACCAATAACTAAATTATCATAGAGATGCCACAAATATTCTACAATTATATCAAATTAAGGAATGATTGTGGTAAAAAGTACTTGTTTGTTGTAGTGGGGTTTTAAGGCAATATAGTTAACAACTAAAAACATCAAGCCGATTGATATTTTCCCCAAGTAACTTTCTTAGTGCTTACAACATTTGTCAAATAATCAATAACATTATGTTCCATGTCAACCTTCTCCATCAAGATCTTCTTCTCCTCTACCATTTTTAATTGAAAATGATATTAAAAATCAATTTGTTTCATTATAGAATTATGTTTGGAGTTCCTTGCTAGGAAAATGTCAATTTCACTATGATTATCTATCCTTATAGCAATTTGAGTGAACCCAGGAGATGAAACAAGTATTTGAAGCCAAACAACTTTCTTACTTGCATGTGTAGTCTCCATGTACTTTACCTCTATAGTAGATATTGAAACACTTGGTTGACATTTACTTATCCATCTTACAACTCCAACAAAGAAGTTGAAAACAAAACCACTAATATATATCTATATCCAAATCTCAACCATAGTCTGTATCCACATAACCATGTATACTAAGTTATTTGTTTTCACTAGGATTATCCTAATATCATATTGCATAATAAAATTTTCCACAAATATACCTAGAGATCATATTTGATGCATTCCAATGGTCCTTTCAAGGTTTTGACATGAATGTACTAACTAATCCCACTATATGAGAAATATGTGGTCTATTAGAGACCATTGCATACATCAAACTGCTAATTGTACTATCATGCAAAACCTAAGGTAAATTATACATAAATCAAATGATTTGAAGCTAACTCAATACATAAAAATTAGTGTGTAAGAAGCATTGAAGATAAAAAGATCACTTTAAGACATTTTTTTCATATTATCTTAGGAGAAACTGGGAAATTTTTAGTGGCAAATTGTCTTAAAATCATGAAAATCGAGGATTATGGAAATTTGAATTGGCAAATATTCGTGGTTCGAGCCTACTTATTCACAAAAATCTCAACCGACATGTCCCTTATACTATTCTTTTCACATATATTTTACACATATTTAAGAGCTTATAAATGTAATTTACCACAATTTCGAATCATATCATGTGCATATTCACCAAATTAAACATAAGAAAATCCTCTTCTATTTAGCCCTAAGCATTCGATGGAAGGAGATGAATGTTTTATTCAATGCGTGTTTTGAAACAAATACAACAAGCCAAATATATAGGCTGTGGGAGGAGAGAAGGAGAGAGGACAGTTAGATAACTGTCTACAAACAAAAATAACAATGTATTAATTAAACTAATGCACTAACATTCCCCCCCTTAATACATTACTCTTACAAATGTACCCCCTAAATAAATCAAATTTCACTTTACCGAGAGGCTTGGTTAGAATATCTACAACCTGAAAATTAGTAGGGTAGTACTGGAGCTGAATTTGGTGGTTCAAGACCTGTTCACGAATGTAGTGACATTCGACCTCAATATGCTTTGTTCGTTCATGAAAAACATGATTCTTCACAAGCTTCAACACACCTTGATTGTCATAGTGAATGATGGGAGGATTCTTGTCAGGAATCCCTATATCTACAAGAATGTGATGTAACCAAATTACTTCACACATAGCTCCTCGTGCGGTGTGATATTCAGCCTCAGTGCATGAGAGAGAAACCACAATTTGCTTCTTGCTAATCCATGAGATAGGCCCCGATCTGAGATGAAAAATATACCCTAAAGTGGATTTCCTATCATCAATAGATCTGCATAGTCTGAGTCTGTATATCCCTGTAAGAAGAACTAAGTGTTCTTCTGATACTCTAGACCAAAGTCAACTGTACCTCAAACATATCTCAACACATGCTTTGCTACTATCTAATGACATTTCTTTGTGTCTTGTATAAATCGGGTGAAATAGCTCACCGCAAAGAAAACATCTAGTCTAGTTTAAGTCAAGTAAATGAGACTCCCCACAAGCAACTCGGAGCGAGTTCCATCTACTTACGGTGAATCGGGGAATTTGGATAATTGTAAACCTTTTTCCATAGGGGTGGACATAGGTTTAGAATATGACATACCATACTTCTCCGAGTGTCTTGGCATATTTCATCCGGGAGATGAATATATGATTATTCTTCTGCCATATCTCTAAGCCAAGACAAGAGTGAAGTAGCCCTAAATTAGTCATGTCGAAGGATTTCTTAAGCTCATTATTTACATCATCCACAAGATTTTAAGAACTTCCCGTGATCACAAGATCATCTATGTACAAAACTAGAATGACAATCTTTGTTCCTACCTTCTTGATATAAAAATTTGTATCTCTGTGGGCGTACGAGTGAATCCATGATACAATAGGTGATCATCAATTTTTGTATACCATGGCCTAGGTGCTTGTTTGAGTCCATAAAGAGACTTTATTAGATGACATACCTTGTGTGGTTGATGCTCATCTACAAACCCTTTAGGTTGGGCCATGTATACTTCTTCTTTGAGATCACCGTTCACAAAAGCACTCTTGACATCCATCTACTAAATTTTCCACCCATTTTGTCCTCGCCAGCCAGGACATAACTCGATGGTTTTGATCTTCATAGTGGGTGCAAAGGTCTCGTCATAGTCAATTCATTCTTGTTGAGCATAACCCTTTGCAAAAATTCATGCTTTTGTTTGTCGATTAAACCATCACCTTATAGTTTGTTTTGAAAATCCATTTGAAGCCAATGGATTTCTTACCCGGAGGCGATCGAAAAGTTCCCATGTCTGATTCTTAAGTAGGGAATCATATTCAACATCCATAGCTTGTTTCCACTGTGGTTGGTCTAATGCCTCATGAAAAGTGTCAGGTTCGGTGCTATCAACAACTGAACTCATGAGTGCAAAATTTACCTCATGTCCGGCTTGACTTCATGTTCTAACTCCCGTAGATGTATCAGAAGTGAGTTCGGTGTGCTTCCCCAATAGTATATTGGACCCATTTAAGACGTTGGTGTTGTTGCTTTGTTGATGTGAAGATGTGTTTTCCAGTGTACCTAGATCAACGAACAAGTCTCCACTTAGCTCTTTTTTTCTCTAAGAAGAATGATCTTGCCCATAATCTAGATGTGTGAGAAATCTATGTGATGAGGTCGGTACTAGATCTCCATTGCGTGGTAGGGAGTCAAAGGAAGACTCATCACACACCACATCTTAAATCTCGTAGAATTTTCTTCATCTCAGGATCCATGAGACGATATGCCTTTGAGGTAATACTACACACCAAGAAAAGACATGGCAGTGTCTTTGGATTGATCTTCTTCCTTTTCTCATCTAGAACATGCATATATGCAGTACAACTAAAAAATCTCAAATGATGGATAAAAGGTTTACAACCAGTCCGTACCTCTTCCGGTGTCTTGTTCTACAAGATCTTCATGGGTTCCTAGTTGAGTAGATACACTGTTATCTGGACTACTTTTTCCCAAAACTGATCCTCCAACTTCGCGGTGGAGAGCATACAATGAGCCATATCCATGATAGTCTTGTTGTGTCGCTCAAAAATCCTATTCTGTTAGGGAGTGTAGGGTGTAGTCAGATGTTGCTAAATGCCATGTTGCTTCAGGTATGCTAAGAAATTCTTTGATACAAATTCCCCCCCTCGATCTAAGCGGAGGAGAAGGAGAGGCTTCCCAGACTGCCTGGTGGCTTGCTGGTAAAAGGTTTGGAAATTGGAAAATGCCTCACTCTTCTTCCAAATAAAATATACCCACATTTTCCGTGAGTAATCATCAATGATGAGTTGGAAGTATTCAAAACCTTGGAAGCTAGTTGGCAGGGGTCCACATAGATCGGTATGTACAACCTGAAGATGCTCCATAGAATGATAAGAGCTTTGTTTGAATAGACCTCTGTGTTGTTTTCCCGTAAGACATCCCGAGAAAATAGGTAAGGAATGGGAGAGTGGAGGAAGCCCTCTTACCATTTCCTTGGCACTAAGTTGATGCAGAGCCTCGACATAAAAGATGACCATATCAAAAGTGCCATAGTGTAGTGGACTCCACCGTTGAAGCAGAAAGAGCAATGTTAGATGAAGTGACCGCATCCAGTGCAAATAGATGGCCCTTCATAAATGCTCAAGCAATTACTGAGTCTCCCTGGGAAATGATGTAGGACTTGACCCCTTTCTCAACAAAGAATTCAACCTACATTCGATGATTAAGAAGTTGACTCATAGACAAGAGATTTGAGGTCAAACCTGGAACATATAGCACCTTCGTGAGTGTACATCTTCGTGTCCCAAGAGGAATGATGACATCACTAATCCCCACCACAATATACTCCTGATTATCTGCAATGGTGATCTAATCTCTAGTGGGCCAGTCACTCAGTGTTTGGAACAACTTATTATTACTAGTCATGTGTTTGTTGGTGCTCAATCAATCAACCAAACACTTTCTGTTGGTTGTGAAGTCTGTGAGACTAGGACAATGTCCATATGAGTTATGTCTAGAAACTCTTCATCGGAGGTGGTATCCTGCTGAGCAACAATATGACCCTTCTTCCTCTGATTATGAGCATGCCATCGGGATTTCTTGGAATATCCATGGCCAGAATTGCTCTCTTTTCCAGAGTTTCCATACTTACAACCGTTGTAATAATAGTTCGTAGTCGTGTGTGTATCCATGGAGCAAATGTGGCACCATCGATCCGCCTTGTTGTTCTACTACTTCTAGGGTGGCCACTGAGAATATTATTGCTTGAGGATGCTACTTCTAATTCTGGGGGCTGACTTCCCTTTCCGAGGCTTATGCTTTTGCCTCATGATGAGATCCTTGTCTTCGAAGGCTTCTTGAACATTCTAAATGGCTTCTTCTTGTTAGAGATAATTCACCAGTGTGGCAAAACTCACCTCCTATTGAGTGATGGTAAACATGGTGATCAGTGTCTGAAACCGGGAAGGAAGAGCTCACAAGGTGAGTAGGACTAGCAACTTGTCGTCCATCGGTTCACCGAGAGTAGAGAGTTCTATGTGTAACTTGGCCACATGCCGCAAGAAGGCTTCTACTGATTTGCCATCATGCATACTCATCGTGTGAAGCTTTGTCTGAAGATGTAACTTCGTCATTAGATTCTTGGCTTCATAGATGGTACACAATGTGGTCCATGCCTGAGAGGAAGTGGTTGCTTCTGAATGTAAGGTTGAACCTCATCAGAAAGGCTTAGAGTGATAAGCATTAATGCTTTTGCATCGGCCTTTTCATACTTAGCCAACAGATCAACGTCTGTGGGAGGGGCGTCTTTGCCAGAAATGATCCCCCAAAGATCTTCAAATTGAAAAATCATCCTCATATTCATTTTCCATTTGACGAAATTTGGCCCTTTTAAAGAATCGGGCATTTTACAAAAAAATGCAAGGTGCATATTTTCAAAAACTTAAAAATTGTATTTTATTTTTTTTCAAAAATGGTTACAATGCTTACTGAAGGAACCTATCATGAAGATGCACTCTATAAGCTCATGTAGTGAGATGTGGCTGCTTCTATGGGTGTTCTACTTCATGTTTATCATCTGTATCATAGCCATGCTTCAATTCTTCATGGATTTGGCGTGCTTGACAACATATGTCAAACCAGAAATAGTCGAACAATCCTTAATGCACCAATTCATCAAATAAGATGTTGCAGGTATTTAGTAATTCATTGAGAAAGGAAAAATAGATGTTGGTGGTGTCCTCTTGGGCTCTCAGAGGAAACCCAACACTCGTAACACTCTCAAAGATCGAAATGTGTGATGTGTACACGCTGGAAACTATCAAACGTGGCTCGGCTGAAACACAAGTGCTCATGGTGGGCATAAATACAAGGCCAACTGGTAGCTCTATGGATCTTTTCCTCCTCCACGTCAGAATAACAACAGGTCTTTAGATTCCCATATTTCAATACTAGGAAATTTCAAGACTCCTCACACAATATGGGCTACACGCATAGGTCATAGTAGGTTTCCATTGAAACAGGTTGATCCTCCAATGCTGGATGCATGGGATCTCCAAACTACCATGCCCACTGGTGAAAGAAAAACATAGGTCTTCAAACACTTGATAGACTTCTATGTAGGTGTCAGTGCCAAAGAAAAGAGAATGCCTTCCACGTAGGTGTCAGTGCATTGCCACGCCCACGTCTAAACAAAAAAATAATGGCTCCAATGATAGTAGGTTTGGAAGGAATAATGGCTTACCACCTCCATGCTCGTAGGTCATTTGGAAGGAACAGTGGCTCATCACTTCCACTTACAACATACAAACAATACGCCAAAACTGTTTTCTTGCTCCAAATACTAGCACCCCAATCTTCATGCAGAAGAGGAATGAAAAACTAGCACTCCAATCTTCACGTAGGTAGAGGAATGGAGAAATTCTCTGATACCAATGATGTAAGGAGACGAATGTTTTATTCAATGCATGTTTTGAAACAAATACTGCAAGCCAAATATATAGGTTGCGGGAGGAGAGAAGAAGAGAGGACAGTTAGATAACTATCTACAAACAAAACCTAACAATGTATTAAGTAAACTAATGCGCTAACACATTCATACCCCGAGCCATCCGACACCGAGCATTCCAACCCTAGGATGTCCAAACTTGAGCTATCGAACCGTAAGCCATCCAACCCTTAGTGGTGCAACCCTCGGCCATCCAACCCTCAACCATCCAACCACTTAGCCATCTAACCCCTTAGTCATCAAATCCTTGGTCGTCCAACCCCTTCTTCATTTAACCTCTTAGCCAGTGCCCTTCTAACCCCACGCCATCTAACAAATCAACCATCAAACCCATTAGCCTTCCAACCACTTAGCCATCAAACCCTTGCCGTCTAACTCTGTCATCTAACTGCATATCCATCCAAACCCCGAGTCATCCAACCCCCGATCCGTCCAACCTTGACCCGTATAACCTTGAACCGTCTAACCCTAAGCCATCCAACCCTACCATCCAACCTCTATGCTCTCCAACTCTTTCATCCCTTGATTTCATACAAGTACAATCAACTTAAAATAAAGGGCATGAAAAAAAAGAATTCATATAATAACTAAAGTGGGAAAACATCTTTCTACAACTTATTGTCATCGAGCCAAGGAAAAACCCTAATTTTTCAAAGAAGAGAAATCGGGAGTGGCAGAGGGTAGAGAAGTGGGTGAAGGAAAATATTATGGAGAGGCTCACATACCACATGCATCACATCTATAACACTAATTTGAACTTGACCCGAATCTTAAAAACCCCTAGTAAAAACATGCCCCCTTCATCTAGGTTTTGAAGTTTATCTTCGTTATGTATTTATTTGACTCTGGTTAGGTTTTAGAGTTTTTAGGTTTCTCTCATTTTTCTATATGATTTTTGGTGTCAATTTTTCTAGGTGTATTTGTGTAAAGGTAAGAATTTAATTTATCGTAGTGCCAAAAAGAGGGCAAACAAACCCAAATGTCCTGTTACTAATTAAAGTATCCAAGGAGTAAGATCTATTTTTTTCTTTTCTTGATTTTTTGTTGGTATTCTCATAGTCGCATAAATCGAATGAATTTTTATAGCATATTAGTGAGTAGAGAATCTATATGCAGCTTTATCAAGGGATATGAACAAATTCAAACCTTTGTGTAGAGCTTTTGAAAGCCCATCAAATGAATTTTTTGACAGATTTTATAGATTTTGTTTGATATTTGTGTTGTGGGGGATTTTTGTAGCATTGTAGTCACATTATTTATGTTTCATCTACAAAACTATAACTAGGATTTATAAGCCCAAAGTTTTGATTTATTGTTGTTGATTTATGATTTTTTAAAATCTTAAACTCAAATATCATGTTTTGGATTGGTTGATGCCTTACAGATTCCCCATTTGAGGCCTGTGGAATACAAGGTTAGTAGGATGAAAAGGAGTAGGAGAACTGTGAATAGACCCTATGGAGGAGTTATGTCTTGTTTAACCATTCGAGAAAGGTAAGCTATCATAATTATAACCATAATTATTTTCTATGTTAAATGTTCATTCAATAATATATTAGGACCTTCTATTTTTATGGGTTAATGCATTTATTTAATTTGTTAAGGGGATATTCAGAATTTTTTTAATATCATATTCTCTATACTCAATTGTCCAAGTACCCTTTCAATATATGCAATTGGGCCTTATTTATTTACTTGTCTTTTACTCATAAAAAATAGATGTTGTTAGTGTAAAGCCACCTTCAAAATTCATAGGAAAGGAGGTAGAGTATTTAAAAAATTATTTATTCTATATTTTTGCATAAAAGTAATTAAAAAGAGCCTAGGAGAGAATAAAATTTCAGAATTTTATTCTGCATTCTAGGTTAAAAACATGTATTTTTAAGTAATTATTTGGATTTCCCCAAATTTTTTTGGTGCTTAAAGATTTGCTTCAACTTTTCAATTTGTATCCCATAAATCTATCTTGAAGCATATCAAGTTCCTATGGAAGGGTAACATTATGTGGCTATTTTATTCTTTACTACCATCCATAAGACAAACATGAATAGAAACAAGAAGCTAACCTAAAATTATGTCCAACGCACACATCCAAACCTTAGAGATCCATCCCTTGACTCATCCAATGCACCCACCAAACCCCTAGTCATCTAACCCTCACCCTTCCAACACACCCGTGCTAACCCTTAGCCATCTAATCCGCTCACCCAATGCTTAGCCTTCCAAGCCCTCACCCGTCCATCCCATCTCGCCCAACCTCGTCTGTCCAAGCCCTTACCCATCTCACCCTCACCTATCAAACCCCACCCACCCCAATACCCATCCAACCCTCACCCACCAAACCTCTTAACCACCTAACCCTCGACAAACCTACTTGACCAATTTCCCGCCTAACTCTCGACCATCCTACCCAACCAACTTTGTGAAATAAGAGATAAAGGCTCTCTTTGAAATCATATTTTCCATGAAACATTTTTTTAGATATTCACCACGATTTGAAAGTCAATTTTTGCGATTCAACAACAATTCAAAACTAATTTTTCATAGGGGTCTTCTTAAAATGAACCCCGAGGAGAAATATCACGGACTTTTAGAAAATAACCCATTTTAACTCTTCCATTAATAGGAGTAGTGTATGTTTTAATTACATTGGAAACATGTCAAGAAGTATGGATGATAATAATCTTATTATATTTGGGGCAAGAGAAGGAATGAGAAACAAAGATATTTAATGATAACAACCATAAAAAAATTTTAAAATCATTTATTTGTAAAAAGGAGGGAGCACATTAATTTGATATATCACTTCATTAGAGAGATGGTCAACAATATACTTAAATTTTTGTAGATCTAAAGATGAAGTTGAATCCATTAGCTAAGGAAATGATTAAGAATTTTAGTTAAATTTTAGGCGTCAATATGGGAAGTCAAGATTAAGAAGAAGTGTTGGAATTATAATGTTAACATGGGAATTTAATATAGTTAGGAATTTACTATTATTAGGTTGATAAGGTAGAAATTTAAAGAATTTACTATTTTTATTTCAACAGGTTGCTTTGTTTAAATTAAACACTCCAAATATGAGATATTTATTATTGGGTATTATTTTGGGGTTCTCTTTTAGTGGTAAATACATTGCTTATAAAGTAAACTAAGTTATAAATATAAGGATTTACTTCATTAGTAGTAATATAGAATTGAGAAAATTTTAGCCCTAACCTTGAACTTGGTCCATCTAGTTTCCTTTTTCGGGAGGCATCAATAACATGGATTGGGAGGAAAATGATCTGGGATTCAAATACAAGACCCTCCTAGAATTTCTCCCAAACATGTTTGTTTATATGATTGCATTGGCGGATTCATTGAACAAGAGAGGAATGGAAAACTGATTGGTGGTGCTCTTGGGCGTGTCTATTTTATCTATGCTAAACTCATTTTTCCCAATTGGTGTTTCAAACATTGATGGCTCAGGTTTAGAAAAGGGATCCTTAGGATCTCACTCCCCTACCTCACACATTGTTTTGTGTGAAGCTGAAATAGAGTTTTCCCCACTTATAAATTTAGTGATCAAGTTTTAAGCGGCACATCCTTAAGTGATGTGCTTTAGAGGAGGAATAACAAATATTTTACACCTATGGTGCCAACCATTGAGATTATTGATTAACTAAAATAGAAATATTATAGTGTAATCTAATGTTATAGGAGTAGTAAAATGACTGAATAAATGAAGTAATAAAATACCAAAATACACCCAAGAAAAACTAAGCTAGAAAATATGAAACCCTAGTGTGCAAGAAGGGTTAAGAAAAGCCTTAGTTGATTCAATATTATCGTGGGACTATGTCACAATGGAGAATAGATTAACAGGAGGAGGAAAACACCTCACAAAAGTTTGAGAAATTCCATATCTAACCTATATGACTAGATTGAGATCCATGAAAAATAATATTGGCACCCGTGGCTTCCTTAGTTTGAGATCTAGGTGTTGGTGCTCAATTTAATCTTACCCGCTTGTTTAAAATATTTCTCAGTCCGCATAATTTCATGTTTTCTCCATCTCTCTATATTAATCCATGAAATATTTTTCCTTCATTTGGTTGTGATGGTTAGTCCTTTCCTTTAATCGAGGATCACATTGAGTCAAGATATTGCTTACCATTTCTCTAACCATAAGAAATAATTTGTAATTTGGGCATGAATTCGGGGTTCCCCCTTCCTTCTAGTTTTCCACAATCATTTTTTCCTTTCAAAAATTTTCCCATCGTTTGTGGAAACATGGTCCTCTTTGATTGGATGCGGCTCGATGGGTCTTTTTGGTGAAGCTTGTCACTGTCATCACATTTGTAAAAAATACCAAATTGGCACCGCAGCCCTTATAGTACCTAATTGGTTATTCAAAAAACATGATGTGGTATAGAAAATTCTTACTTTGACCTCGAATATGGACACGTGGCCATTTTTCAAGACAAAGGTGGAGAGGTGGATCGTCGAACATTTTAAAGATTTTTACATTTTTGTGAAAAAGGAGAAACGTTATAAATTTATCTCAGAACCCCGCAGGGGACAGAGTGATGTCACATGTTTGAGTCATCATTTGAAAATTCAAAGTAGGAAAGTGGGTCGGCAAAGCACTTTTGAGTTTTTAATCTCTGTTTTCAAATGATGTAAAGGTATAAAAGTAAGTTGCGACTCCAATGGGGCCCACATGAAATGTTAGAAGCAGAGAGGAAGTTCGCGAGAGAATTTTAAATTTTTTGGCCCATTTCAACTCAAATATTTTCCAAGTGGAGTTTCTGCGCTCATTTGAGGATTCATCTCTTGGTTTGACCTTTGGAGTTGCGCCAAGGAGATACATCGAGGTTTTGCTGGCCCCCTACCCATAGTTAGACTTTTCTTCAAACCGGTGTGCAGCTTTGTCAGACCATGGAAACATGGAGGGCCTACACTCATCAGAGGATCCACCTCTAGGTCCTACCTTCATAGTTACGCGAAGGAGACACGTGGAGGCTTCCGCTTTCTCCTCTCTATACTTAGACTTCTCAAGAAATTTTATCGGGCCCAGGACACGTAGGGACCCTACGCTCATTTGAAGTCTCACCTCTAAACTTCATCTTTGTAGTTGTGCGTAGGAGACACATGGAGGATTCCACTGGATCTTACCATACTTCAAATTTTTCAAGTGTCTGGTGTAACTTTTTCAGACCCTAGACACATGGAAAGCCCACAATTTTTTGGGAGTCCTTATTTTGAGCTTCATACCAAAAAAGTGCAAAAGGGACACATGGTATATTCTGCTAGCCCTGCCCATACATAGAATCTTCAACGAACGAGAAAACATTCTCGAGACCCTAGGAATGTGGTGCCTTCTACTGGTCCTTAAATTATTTGAAACAAATTTTTTGGGCTAAGACACGTGGTGAGCCCACACTTGTTTGGGGTCTCCACTTTTGGGCACCATATCAAAAGTGTGTCAAAGAGACACGTGGATACTTCCACCGCCTCATCCTTTTATTGAGACTTATTCAAAGGCCGAGGTAACTTTATTTGGACCAAGTCATGTGGAGAGCCTACGCTCATTTGAGGTCCCGCCTCTAGACTTAATCTTTGAAGGTGCGCCGAATAGACACATGGAATCTTGTGTTCCACCTTCCCATACTCTAAATTTTTAGCAATTGGTGTAACTCTCTAGGGTTCTGAACACGTGGAGGGACCACACTCATTTGGGAACCTACCTCTAGACTTCACATTTGCACTTGCACCAAGGAAACACGTGGAGGCTTCCACTAGCTCCTCCTTACTCTTGGGTGACTCAAACTCATAGTAAAAGAATCTAGTATAATCCATGCAACGAAACTCATATTTGAGAGGCACGAATGGAGGTATCCATGCAAGGGAACTCATTTCTCAAGGTGTATTCTTGAGGGTGAAAAGGATTTCTTGTCGATCCAAATGCCAAATGGAACTACCCGTGAATGATTAAAAGGGGATTTCCTGCATGAAAAAATAAAACAATGACCACAAGGACTATCAAATAATTATGATTTGGCATGTGCCAAGTCATAGTTGAGGGTTCGAAAACTTGATCCATTCAAGATTTATCCACCGGCGATTTGGGTGTAAATTTGTTAAACATCACTTTCTAGAACAAACTTGTAACAAACAAAGGATTCCTCGAATATTTTTTTTTTTGGGGAATATTTGGGATGAGTGAGCGAGTGAAATTATATAAATAAAATGAGAATACTCTTGTAAAATGTTGGGGGTTTAATTTTCAATGAGAAAATATGAGAAATCCCATCTTCCTAAGAGACCATCCGAGAAACTCGTTAATTTCTTGTGTTGTAGATTTCAATCACGTCCAAGATGGTTGCAAGTGTACAACCATTGACAAGCTCGAGATTGTTCAAGAAAATTTCCCTTGCCGATGAATTTGATAAATCTCAAATTAATATGTTGATCTTGGGAAAAATTTGTCTACTTTTATTTCGTAATGTCTTTCAAATAGTTTTTCTTGTTCCTATTGCAATCTTTTATTAAAATCTCTCCGAATCACACAAGATCTTGTCCCCTGTGTTAGTATTATGGCTTTTTCAATTTCTTAATGAGAAGATCTTTCATCCGGTAATGAAATATACAATTTAAAATCATTTCACTTCCACTATGTTGATAAATATTGTTTGTAAGCCTATGAGTGTCTCTTAGGCGTGATGAACTAGGAGTTAATGTTTAATTGAGTCTTTAGCTCAAGCCTTCATTTTGAATTCTTAAAGACTGTGTGAAACCATGTAGATCTTGGCCTCCATTGATGCACACCTTCTAGTTAAAGGAATATTTTTGCTATTCTAAAGCATTATGTCTGTTAGTTTTCCAATTATTTTAAAGGTTCTCAAAGATCTGGCGAAATCAACTTCATCTTTCTTAATTCCCCTCCAAAAATTTCAAATAACCATGAATCCTACCTATAGTACCCCTATTTTTTTGTGTATCAAAAATGAACAACTTAAACTTCTAAAATATACGAAGCAAGCATGTTTTAATTTTCTTTAGTAACTTGAACCTTGTTTGAGAAATTATCTGCATTCTTTAGAAGTGACAACTCATGAGAATTAACTTCTAGTGTATTGATTATATTTTCTCAAGGTTCCCCTAAAAATTGTGCAAAGAAGGATCTCTTCATGTCCTTCACCAACAGAGGTTACAAAATGGGTCCTCTCACCCTGGTTGAAAGGCACGACCTAAAGTAGTGAGGATAGATCAAATCCTTAATGAAGGTGCTATCCATTTCTCCAATGCCTAAGTGATGAAGAGTTAGTTAAATCCCCTCCCCAGATAAAAAACCACTTATACCATGATTTGTCTATCTCTAAGTATCTTGTTAAATTTGTAATGTTTCTCGGTTTTCAAGGGAGAATCAATTTAGATACCAACACCCACATTGGCGGATTTTTCAGGGATCATTTGCATTGTCGAGGATCTTTTGAACATCGAGACCTATTTGTGCGGAAACAACACCAGATTAGCTCCATTTTCAATGATCTTCAAAGATATTATTATATTTGTACATTGTAATGTTTATTACATGATCTAAGTGTAAATACGTTGTTTAAACGTCATATTGTGTTGAGAATTGTAAGAATTGTGCAAAGTTACAAGTTATGTGTGCAATATTTCAGATTTCTTGTGGTTATTGCACTAAATTTATATCATCGATGATAGATATCTTTGGTAAAGGAAGGTCAAATTTGCTAATATTTGTAGGAATTAAGTGTTGATAGATGTTTGACAAGTAATTTACAGTTCATTTGAACAACTAAGGTGAAAATCCTTAGTGGCAACTCCGTGTTGATTTAAATTTTGATAAATATCAGTTCCTTAAACTGTATTAAGTGAAATTTTTCAATAATATTTGCAATGCTAGAAGGAAGAACATATTTCTTCACTAAATACCCTATTAGAAAGTTGTTTCTAGAATGGGGAAAGGTAAATTCGAAGAAGGAAAAAGAGTTTGGAAAATAGTTTGAGATCATGAATCAAGAAAAGAGTTATCCATTGTGAAAATTGATCAACATGTGGTTGAGAATTACCATTCTTCTTCAAGTATTTTTAATTAGGTAATATTCATATAGATCTAAATTATCCAACTAGAGAGGGGCCTTCATTTGTGTCTGATAAGTGTGCTTCTCAGTCTATCCCTGTATTTTCTAAATTTGATAGGGTTTTCCATGAAACAGAGTCTTTAGAGGACATTCATTTTTAAATTTATACTCCTGTGTTCCAAAGACCCCTTGTCCCTCATCATTTTGTATCTCCTGTAAGATCACCTCCTCAAAACAATATGGCCCAACATCCACCTAGACCTCCATTTGTTGTCAACACTTCTGGACCTATAGATTTTAGAGGTATGAATGGATATCCTAATGTAGTGCCACAAGATGTCGAAATAGGTTTCCTAAATTTCAAAGGAATAATGCTATCACTTTGGTGATCAACATTTATATTTTTTTGTCAATATAATGGAAGAATTTGAGATTGAATTTGAGGATGTGTATATAAATTTTTTTATTCATACTCTTGAGGAGGATGCACGTGATTGGTATAAGTATTTTCCAGATAAATTAATAGATTCATGGATAGAAACAAAAATGATATTAGATTGCAATATGGGGATAATACTGAGATCCTAGGTTTATTTTTTCTGAAATTGAGAATATTAAGAAAAATCCTAATGAATCTATTCATGAGTTCAATACTAGGTTCAATAAGACCTTGAACAGGCTACCTCTAATCCTAAGGCCAAGTGATGTTTCTTGTTTAATAAAATATTATGATGCTTTTGAGAAAAAGGTTGCCTATTATTTAAGGGACAAAAACTCAAGAAATTTGAGGTAAGCCTTCACCATGGCTTTGCAAATTGAAAACAATATCAAAGCAATTGCTAAGCCTCCTAAGAGGGAAGTTATCAAGCTTATAAATCCAAAGAATCCTTAGTCATGTAAATCTGTGAATCTAGAAGAGGTTGTAAAAAATTTGGCCGGAGATGTTATAGAAATATCTTACAAATTGGCCGGAGAGAGAACGGGATTGGACAAAGTTCCCAGTCAAAGCACAAGCCACAAGGTCAAGAGATATTTGAAATCATCCCATAGGTTATCATATATCAGATGAAAGAGTAAAGGAACTCATGGGACCAGGAAATAGATAGCCCTAACCCGAGAAAATAAAATTGTTCCCTGTTCCTTTAATTGCTAGAGTTGTTTTGTTGAAGAAGCACATGAAATTGAGTGGTGTGATAGTTATTTCTTGACACATTCTCCATTTGATGTTGAAAAGAGCATTGAGGAAGAAGCTGATGATGATGAGACTGATGATGATGTATGCAAGATGGAGTTCCCTTCAAGTTTAGAGCGGGAGCGACCTCAACCGAGTTGAAAAGTGCTTAATTGTTGAAATATTCTAGGATTATATCCACCAAGTATTACCTCTTCCTCCCACTAGTATTTTTGAAATTGATATGGTACAAGATTTTTATTTTCCCAATAATGATTTTGAATACTTGAGGGCATTGATGATTAAAAAGTATGATGGAGGAATTCCTTCAGAAGAGGACATGCAACTATTAATGAATGCAATAGTTGCCCAAGAAAAAGAATATAATACCAAGAGTAAGGTTGAAAAAGGGGTAGGTGGGCAAGCCAAACAAAAATTTATAGTTCTTATTAGTATCCCTAAGGAAACCCCTAAAAAGATGCATCTTGCAAAGGCTTTGTCACCCCAAATAAAACTTGTGTTCCTCCCCATGCTTAGACTGTGAAAAATCCCATGCCATCAGATGAATTTATAAACCTTCATCTTAATAGTGCCTTACCCAAATATGTTCCTTATGACATAGCCCAAATCTTGAGTCAGATCAAGATTACTGTTCCTATTGTTGAATTGCTTAGAATCCTTGAGCATAAGAAGAGGGCGTTTGAGTATTTGGGGCTTAAGGAAGAAAAGGTCACCCATGGTAAAAATGTAAACAATGTAGAGGTTCCTCTTGCCATTGTAGAATTAGAAAAACCACAAGCATTGGAGGAATTGGGTGAACCACTTGAGTTTTATTTGGGAACTTCTTTGGTTGAGTCTCAACTGAGTGTGGATCCATTTTTTACTACTTTTATTATTAAAGATACGCTGTTACGTAACAACATGTTTGATTTAGGAGCCTCATGTAATGTAATGCCTCTTGAGGTCTTGAATGAGTTAACTATCAAAGTAACAATAGCTTATAGGAAATTTACTGCCTTCGATTCAAGAGAGGTGTCGGTAGTTGGATGTGTCAAGGGTTTATTAGTGCAATTGGTAGCGTATCCAAGCAAGTACTTAACCTTGAATGTGGTCATTATGGATTTTCCTACTAAATGGGGGATGTTATTATCTAGAAAGTTGGTAGCTAGTGTGGGTGGAAGTGTACAAATGGACATGTCTTATACAACCATACTAATTGAGGAAAACTTGTAAAGTTATATGGTGAAAAGAAAATGTTATATCTCATTGAGGATCCCAACAATGCTTCTTATGAAGTATTGCACACAGATATTGATGTTGATAACTCTGTGAGCTATGTTGTTTTCAAGGAGTATGAAATTGATCGATGTAGTTATCCTGAGTAGGTTGATTTTCCTGGGACTTTGATGTTTGATGTAGTCTCAAGAGATGTTGAAAAACATTACCTAGGCACAAAGGATAAGCCTAAAAAAATGTGGTCAGATAGAAACTTCGATGGAAAAGAGAAACAATCATATGACTAGTTGTTAAAGATGTATTAGAAATGCTTAACATGGTCATATCCGAATCGAAGGAACTTGAAACATCTCATTAACTGATTTCTTAGAATCAAGGCATGCATCATTTTATAGTGTATAGTTTTTTGTTTTTGTCCCGTTTTCACGTTTTTCTATTTCATTTTCTCCTAGTCCCTATTGACCAGTTTTTTGTGGGTTTCATGGTTCATCTTGGGGGATTTGATTATTGTATTTCTTCTCTGTAAGATTATTTTTGACTCAGTTTCCCAATGGATTTTGGGACATGATTTGGTTTTTTGTTCTTGTGGCACTTGGAGGGAGTTCCCATCTACCACGGAGCCGATGTTGGTGCTTAATTTAATCTCACCCTATTTGTTCAAAATATTTCTCAGTCCAAATGGTTTGAAGTTTTCTCTGTCTCCCTGTATTGATGCATGAAATATATCTCCTTCATTTGGTTGCAATGGTCAGTCATTTCCTTTGATCGAGTATAACATTGAGTCCAGCTATTGTTTACCATTTCTCTATGCATACAAAAGAATTTGTAATTTGGGCGTGAATTTTGGGTTTCCCCTTATATTTTTCCACAGTCACGTTTTCCTGTAAAATTTTGTCCCAACGTCCATGGACTCATGGTCCTTTCTGATAGGATGTGGCCTGACAGGTCTTTTTGGTGAAACTTGTCACTTTCGTCACATTTGTAAAAAATACCAAATTGGCCCCACAACCCCGATAGTATCTAATTGGTTATTCAACAAACATGAAGTGGCAGGGAAAATTTCTTAATTTGACCCTGAAGATGGACATGTGGCGATTTTTCAAGACAAAGGAGGAGAGGCAGATTGTTGGAACATTTTGAAGATTTTTGGATTTTTGAGAAAAAGGAGCAAAGTTAAAAATTGATTTGCAACCCCACAAGGGACAGACTAATGTCACATGTTTAAGTCAACATTTGAAAATTTGAAGTGGGGAAGCAGATCAGCGCGCACTTTAGAGTTTTTAAGCTCTATTTTCTAATGATGTAAAGGTATAAAATAGAATCGTGATTCCGATGGGGTACACATCAAATGCTCGAAGCGAGAGGCAGGTTGCTGAAGCATTTTGATGTTTTTGTACCCATTTTAACTCAAATATTTTCCACATGGAGGGTGTGCACTCATTTGAGGATTTGCCTCTCATTTTTACCTTTGGAGTTACACCAAGGAGACACATGGAGGTTTCTGCTGGCCCTGCCCATACTCAAAATTTTGTTTAAGAAGTCGGTGCATCTTTTTCAAACCATGGACACATGAAGGGCCTTTGTTCATTGGAGGATCTACCTCTGGGTTCTACCTTTGGAGTTGCACTAAGGAGATACGTGGAGGATTTCATTGGATCCTCTCTATACTTAGACTTCTCTAGAGGCTTTACTGCTGGCTCCTCCTTTCCCTTGCCAACTCGGACTCAAAACGTAGGTATGTAGTATAATCCACGTGAGGAAACTCATTTCGAGAGGCACGAATGTAGGTATCCATGTGATGGAACTCATTTATCAAGTTGTATTCTCGAGGGTGAAAAGTATTGCTTGTCGAGATCCAAAAATGGTTCCACTTGTGAATGATTAAAAGGGGATTTCTTGTATGAAAAAATAAAATAATTATAAGAAGGAATATCAAAGAATTATGATATGGCATCCCAGTCATAGTTGAGGGTCTGAGAAATGTGATCAGTTCATGATTTATCCACCTAGCAGCTTTGGGTGTAAATTTGTTAAACATCACTTTCTAACAAACTTGTAAAAAACAAAGGATTCCTCAAATATTCTTCTTTTTGGGGGGGAAATTTTGGATGAGTGAGTTAGATAAATTGTATAAATGAAATGAGAATACTCTTGCAAAATGTCAGGGGGTTTAATTTTTTACAAGAAAATTTGAGAAATCGCATCTTCCTGAGAGACCATTTGAGAAACCTATTAATTTCTTCTATTTTAGATTTCAATCACACCAAGATGGTTATAAGTTTACAACCATTGAAAAGATCTGAAATTGTTCAAGAAACATTCCTTCACGATGAATTTGATAAATCTTGAATTAATCTATGTTGATCTTGGGAAAAATTGTGTCTACTTTTATTTCGTAATGTCTTCCAAATAGTTTTTCTTATTCCTACCGCAATATTATATTAAAATATCTTCAATTCACACAATATCTCGTCCATGTGTTAGTATTTTTGCATTTTTCATTTCATTATGAGAAGATATTTCATCTGGTAATGAAATAAACAATTTAAAATCATTTTACTTCCACTATGTTGATAAAGATTGTTTGTAAACATATGAGTGTATCTTTGGCGTGATGAACCACAAGTTGTTAATGTTTAATTTAGTATTTATCTTGATATTTCATGTTGAATTCTTAAATATTGTGTGAAACCTTGCAGATCCGGGCCTCCATTGAGGCACACCTTCAAGTTGAAGGAATATTTTGGTTGTTATGAACCATTTTGTCTATTAGTTTTCCAATTGTTGTAAAGGTTCTCAAAGATCGGTGAAATCAAATTCATCTTTCTTAATTCCCCAAAAAAATTCAAATAACCATGAATCCTACCAAAAGTACCCCTATTTGTGTTATGTATTAACAAATGAACAAATTCTCTTTGCCCAAAATGTATAGAAGCAAGCATGTTTTAAGTGTTTTTAGTAACCTAAACCTTGTTTCGAAAATATATCCATTCTTTATAAGTGACAACTTGTGAGATTTAAATTATGGTGTATTGATCGTATTTTATGAATGTTCCCCTGAAAATTGTGTAAAGGATCTCTTCATGTCCTTCACCAACAAATTTTACAAAACGGGTCCTCTCACCTGGTTGAAAGGCATGACCTAAAGTAGTGAGGATAAATCAAATACTTAATGAAGGTGCTACATTTCTCCAATGCTTGAGTGATAAAGAGTCATTTGAATCCTCCCCACTACGAATGAATTATACCCTGATTTTTCTATCTCTAAGTATCTTGTTAAATGCGTGATGCTTTCGCTCACTTCCAAGGGAGAATCAATTTGGATACCAACACTGGGCACCTTGGTCTAATATTTGGGTGTCCTTGTCTATAGAAATGACTAGAAAACATCTTCCGGAGTGTTCTGGATAGTCACATTGGTTTGCTTCATGTTGTACTATTGTCACTAAGCGGCACTAGATTTTACTCAGAATAAGAGATTGAAGAATCCAATTCAAAACTCCGAACAAGGCATGAAAACCCTAAAAAAATATCCATATGAAGGGGTCATACCATCCTCATCTACCAAAATTATGGACTTATCACTATGCACTACTCTACATCTCAAACCCAATTTAGTGTTGTGTGTGTGTGTGTGTAAATTGTGACCTAGGTTGCTCTTGTGTTAGTCATACATTGTGAAGTTGCGAGTAAATAACTAGATGTAGAATGTAGTAAATGTGTGCATGAAAACAATAGAGCCCCCACTTATGAAGTGTGATGTATATTTACCAACATCTTATGCCTTCGATGCAACTAGATGGATGCATATGTAGCTTTAGATGTCGTTGATGGATGTAACTCTAGTTGGTGATAACAAATGCCTTGTGCTTGGTTTTTTCATTATGGCCGCATAATTTTAGATTTAAATAATTATCTTTCTTTAAGTTTGTAACTAACCCTAAAAAGGCCGACCACCAAAAATATAAGAATCTTAAATAGAAAAAATGTTCCCAAAAAGTAAGTGGAAAGTGTAAATAGGATCAAAGCGCCCCAGAGGGGACCATGGTGCATGGGGCGACATATTCCTTGTTGGGCACCCCATCAAAAATAGGATAAACATTGAATCGGAAGATAGACTCGGAAAGTGAGAGTGTGAGACCAAAAATAGGAAATTAAGCGATTTAAAAATGGCCAAAGACATGGGTTAATTATTACTCTTTTCACTTAAGACCCATATGAGTAGTCGTATGAGACAAAAATATATATTGACTCAAAGTGCTTTATTTTGTGTCTACATTTTCCCCATTTAATGTTGGTCACTTTGGATATCTCAAGAACATAAAGTAGAAAGAGATGCATACTTGGTAAATCCATGTAGAATGATTTAGAAAACATGCCAGATGACCACACAAGGCATAAAGTGACAAAAATATGGAGCATGAAGAATAAAGATTCTAAAGTGCAAAAAGTGATGAAATTAAACCTAGGGAGAAAGCACGTGTGTCAATACCAATGTGTATAATGTACCGGATGGTTAGAATCATCTATATGATGTACCTCCATGTGTGTGTTGTTGTTGACTTTTTCCTCCTATATGTATGGACTGCAAAAGAGAAGATGATCAAGTAGTCAAATGCACATGTATATCTGTAAAAACACACGTATATATGTAACAAAACATTTTAAAATAGTCCAAAAATGAGAATGAAAAAGGAATATGTGCACTGATCCATGATGAGACAAAATGGTGAAGAAAGGATATCCTATAATTTTTGGTGAAGTGTAAGTTTCTAGGTGATCTCATGCCACTTTGTGGATGAAGACGTGTAGGGATAAAGCTATGTTATTCACCAACTTTGTAATTTCTTCCCCGAGAAAATATGAAGAGGTCTCTGTACTATTTGGTTTTTGGGCGATCCGGCCTAGCTGGATGAAGAAGTCTACGGAGAAATGTTTGATGTTCCACCAACTTGTAAATGCTCTCTAGAATGCTAAAGAAAATATTCCCTATAAAAACCATTGTGTATGGGGTTCCTGAGACTGCCTCGAACCCACTCATTTGTATAACCTCTTTGTGTGATGGGAAAAAATTGTATATCGAATTATACCGATCATCATGTGTAGTTTGTATAAACACAAATTATTCCCCATCTTTGGGGCACATGTGACATCACATATAGGAGAATGCATCCATAAAATAAGACCAAGTGTTTAAGATAAAACTCTTCACTACAGACAGAGGGGAATACACTTGGTAGAGACTAAGGAAATTGAAACACCTAGCTAGAAATTTTTTTAGTACAAACAAGCATACATATACAAGACAATTATAAGCTAGAAAGACAATGTGTCGATAAAAAGATAATGTGTAAGCTATAATGTAATTAAACACGCAAGAGGCCAATAATAGAGAAAAGAAGGATGAAAACATGGGACACCACTCATGGTGTCACAACACATCAAGGCCACGGTGGCGCATTAAAAAAACAAGTGTGCACACTAAACAAAGGGTAAAACCCTCATATAATAGAAACCAATATCGACAATGTAATAAATAATTATGGTTGCAAATATCCCTACATAATAAATATTTCCTCACAAGCACCCATTAGCATGATATAAAAATAACACGTATTTCAAAGCATCTATAACCTAATTATGGAAAGTATTAAGTACAAAATGAAACAATAACACCCGTAGTTGACGAATATGGATGCTGCGAGAGATAATGTGGAAATCATCAATGTTACATGTAGAAGCTCTATATCTTTGATGACAAAATATAAAAGGATGTGAATGTGCATGTGTGTATAGTAAAGATAATGAAATACAAGAAACATATCTAACATGTGTAGTAAAGTTAACATGTAAGAGAAAGTATAAGATATAGTAAATGCAACCATAAAATGTAGTATGTTTTGGATGAATGGAATGTAATGTAGTGTTGACGATAGGAGTTTCATGCCCCTAGTGAACGGAGTTGTATACCCCCTAGTGAATGGAGTTGTATGCATTAAGGTTAATTTAGAATGAACCATAATGAGAGTGCCTCATTGGCAAATTGTCAAACTATTTGTTTTGTGTAGAGCATTGTGATGTGTATGTTGTGATGAAATGCAACATAGAGATGAACTGTGCATGACTCTTATAGCCTAATTATGTATCATGAAAATATGAATAGAAAGGAGTGGTGATTTAGCCTAAAGCATATACCACTAAATAATGTAAGTAAATGTGATGATATTACCTATGAAGAGGCGAGGCTATAAGAAGTTACCCTATAACATATATCAATAATCCTAGAAATTCCGCATGAGAAAAATAAGATTGCGTGAAAAACATGTGAGCGTGATGTGGTGTATTTTTGTTGTATACCACCGACTATTCTAGTACGGACCATGAGACCGAGTGTGTCATTAGGTAGTGAGCGTAACATGTAGAGGAGAATATGCAAAATGTGTAATGTGCATAGTAAAGTGTATAATATATAATGCAAGATGCCTAGATAACCTAAGATGTGTATCATAGTAGATTTAAGATGACATGTATGAGGTTTTAATACATTTAATATGTGATAGTCAAAGGGTGATTTTATGTAGGAAAAAATGTAAGATGAAAAATATAGAATGCATGAAGACGTGTAATGTTGATGGCTTGTAATGTGGTGTGTAATACATAAATAATGTAAGACGATGTGACGATATGTGTTCCCTAATTTTATGTGATTACTATGTAGTGTCTGGGGTTCATGTGTATAGAATTACCTCAAAATTCAATTGTGAAATGAAGCGCAAGAGTGTGTCATTTTATAATGACGATGCTCATATGTATATGCATATTCGTATGCTAAGATTTTAGAGTATAAAGACACGAGCATTAGACTTGGGTCACTAGGCGGTATGAATGTAATGCCCCTAAGTGTGTGGTGGGAATATTAACATATGACACTATCAAGGATATCATCATTTTCATGATTAAATCATACTAAAGTAGTATTGGAGATGTGATGAACAAGAGAATAAGGTATGCCATACAAATAACCATTACAACGTAGGGTGTAGAAACTAGTTATATATTCCTCATCATCGAAGGTTACTTGGTGGAGAGTCATGTGCATGCAACCACGAAATATTTATAGCCGTAGTCACAAAACCATGCACTTAAATTTTATTTAAATCCAATTTCATACTAATATTTTGAAGGTTCTTGAGTGAAGAAAGTACTAATTAACCTCCATATTTTTACCATCTTGTTTTATTTTATTTCATCATTCTATACATTTTACATTCATATTCACATCTGTTTCGATCAAATTCTGTTATTTTAGCTTTGATTGGGGTGCCCACCCTAGTCTTGGGGCACCCATGGGTGTACTTGTCCCACCATAAGAACCCTAATTATTTTTATCTTTCTCACAACTTTGTCGGATATTTCTATCCACTTGAGTTTCTTATCTTTTTGTGGTCAGCCATTTCGGGTTAATTACAAAATTAGATCAAGATAACCTTATAAATATAAATTTATGAGACCATAATGAGGGATCAAGAACTTTTCACTACTATCATGCATCTAGAGTTGCATCCACTTGGAGATCATTTTCATACATTAACTCCATCACAAGATCAAGGCTTATTCATTTGCCTCACACTTCATATGGGTGGAATTCTATTTTATTCCATGCACACATTCTACTCCATTTTCTAGATTTAGTTATCACTTGTTACTTCACAAATTATGACTAGCACAGGAAAACATAGGGAACATTATGCACACACACACCAGAAAAAAAATTGAGCCTAAAAATGTAGTGTAATACTCATTTAGTAATCCCATTCATGGCAGACTAAGGTCGGTTTGACCCATTCATTTACAATCTTCTTTTTACAGGGTTTTGATACTTTTTGTGGTATTTTTCACATCTTTTTATCATCTTGGATTATTAGCGACATTTTTCAAGCTACATAAAACATGATGCAAGAAAAAACAAGGGTTTTGAATGACCTTCTAGACCTATGAAACTAAGTTCCATGTCTTTTTAATAGATTTGGGTCCCATTCTACATACCATAGCACGCGTAGGCACCCTAGACCCTCTCAAGGCACTCCAATCTAGCTATACAACCCCCATCCATCCTTTTCGGGATATCTTCACATTCGTTCCTAGTTTATGTACCTTCAACCACCTTTACGACAATCGAGCGAGCTCATCTAATAAGTGAGTTCATTGTAACTCTCTAGGAATTTTAGGGTTTTAGCATTTGATTGCTTATAGTTTCTCGGGTTATTTATATATTTTTTTATTACATTTATTTACTATAGTTATAGGTTTTGATAGATTAGATTAATTATCCCCATATTCCATATCTTTGTCAATCATTTTAGTGAACTCCGATCTCTGAATATACTTCCTCCTTGGGCTTCTTATTTCTAAGCATGTCACTCATAGTGGTCATTTTAGGACTTTTCAATAGTTTGAGCTACCCTCATTCACCCATAGGGTTTCTAAATAGATGCATGATATCCCTACTTCTATCATTTCTATTAGAAATCCTTTGATAGCTCAACTAATCTTCCTCTTCACAAAATTGAGGAGTCTGAGAGTGAGAAGTCCTACGATGAATATACCAATAATGACCAACATCAACTTAAAACTATCATTAAATTTTTCCAAACATTGCATGAAAAGCCTCCTCATCTTCATAATTTCTTGCCTACTCTAATTTTTTCTCAGTGGGCTTGTGATGCTTCAACTTCCATACTTTGTTTTTGTCTCCTCTTGTCTCAACTCCACCCACCTATGTCTTTTCCCCTATTAGTACAACTACCTCTCCCACCATTCACCATGGTAATCCTCTGCCACACCTTGGTTATTCAAATTCTCCAGGTCTTAATTCCTTATATCAAGACTTGAAAACTTAAATTCGCGATTCATCTTGCTACCTTACTCACACTACTATCTCTAGACTCTACAACATTATTTTATATTCCTTTTAAACCCGCTATATGATCCTTTATGTTTCTACCTAATTTTATCTCTCCTAAGATTCTTATATTTAAAGGCCATGGTGACCCACAAAAGCATCTTCAATAATTTTATGTACTATGCCTTGACTATGAAGACAATCATACTATCTTTATAGAAATTTTCCCTCATAGCTTGCAACACTATGTAATGCATTAGTTCTATGACCTATTTGCACATTCATTAGTTTCTTTAACAATTTTTTTGGTGCCTTTATCATGAATTTATCTATCAATATTGACTCTAAGATCTTCTATGCTAATTTCTCCAAACCCAAACAAGGCTCTTAAGAACACTTATCTGATTATGTCTTACATTAAAAAAAAAAATAGCCAAGATGTCTAATGTCCTTGTGGCTCCTGAGCTTCACTTCTTATTTATTAAGAGTCTCTTACCCCCTTTACAAGAGAGGATTCTCTTTGAAACTTCTTCTTCATTTGATCAACTATGTCAAAGTCTCAAACATCTTGAGAGCAAGCTCTTAGAAATAAACAAAATTTGATGTTAGGAGAAACCTTCATCATCTATATGCTTTCAAAGTAAGCCAACATCCAAGTATTTCACACCTAAAACCATCGGCGGAAAAATTCATCAACGGAGTTTCTACCCCGAGAAGATTTAAACATAACCTTATAGTTGTACTTTTACTAAGATTATTACCCCTCCGAGCATTTTTCTACCAGATCTCATCGATAGTAAACTTTTTACCTTACCCTCACCTCTATAAGTTGACCCATCTGAACATAAAAGACATAATTTAGATGGAAATTCTTATTGTGATTATCATCAATGTAAAGGAAACTCCACTAGTAGTTGTTACCAGCTACGACATATTATTCAATGTTTCCTTGACAATGGTCACATAGAACTTTTGAATCTGCAACATCTCTTCCTATTAATGAAAATCATAAAATTGAGATATTAAATAATCATTTACCCAAAAAAACACAAAAACAACTAATGCATCCACTAATTATGTCTATCACACAATATCCTGCATCGGGGTTCTTGATTTCCTAGTTACAAATATTTATGCTTTTACGCCAATCACTTATTTTTCAGATCAGGATTATCTTGCAAATGTATCATTTAATCATTTACTTATCAATGCATCTTTTGGCTCGACATCCGTTAACAACACTAAGGTTGAACCGTCATGGCACGTTAATGTATGCTACATTTCACTTTTCAAGACTATTGGATATCCTCCATTCCAAATTGAGTACCATTTCAAAAACCCTTTGGTGTGGTTAAGCTACATATTATAGTTGGTCCTCTTAGGTTTCCCATGCCTTTCCTAGTTTGCAACACAGGTTGATGACTATGACACACTTCTTGGTATCAATTGGATTCCTTACCCGTAATCTATCATTTATATGAATCATTTATCGCTTAAAATATTTCACAATAATTAGGTCATTTCTTTTCATGGTGTACCTTCATATGCTCCATAGTCTCCATCTCATATTGTAATAGTTATCACATCATATTCTCCTTCTAGCATGTCACATTTTATGTTACTTAAAGAAAAGTATACTCTATCTCACCTACTCGATCCCCATCTACATAGATGCATCATTCAACTAGTCCTACATATAGGTATAGGACCATTCCTAGAATAGTTACAACATCTCAACATTGGTCACCGCCTCAATTTATTCCACACGCGTCTTCCTCATCTTTAGATTATGCATCTCATAGATCTCCATCACATATGCATAGAATTCTTTGACCTACACATCCCATCTCTACTATAAAACCATTGTTAGAGCATAGTCATAAATTTTTACCATCACATGTATCAGATGGAGGACATGCATCATTCACAATTATTGGTTATCTCATTCATGTAGACTTGGGGGCCATAGAATCTAATACATCTACCCCCACCCATTTCGACATCTACGCATCTATTATATTAAGATTCTCATATATCAATATTCTCACATAGGCATATTCGTCACATGTTTTAGTGTCGTCACTACTCTGATGAAAACATCTTGTGCTTTGGTTCACACTTGACTATTGAGAGATTACTACACATGAAACCCACACACTACATAATAAGTCTTAGACACTGGATCTAATCACATATCACATGTCGTACATCGTACATAATCTAAGTCATCATTATGCATATATTATACTTTTATTATCTAATGTTGCATACTATTCATAAAATTGGCCATTACACATCTCACACACTTCATATTATTAGATTATTTACACATATTACATTACATTCTACACATCATGTCTTCACACTACATCTCATAACATTTTTCTTACATTATAAATTCCACATTCCATCTACACTATGCATTCTCCAGGACTACACATATTTTACACACAATGTTGGTCTTCCTCGCACATGAGTATACCATTATATCATCTCACACAATAAGTTACATTGTACATATTTTACACATTTAGCATTACATTCTACACATCTCTTATTTAAACATTCTACTTTTCACATGGTCATCACCTATAATATACCATCTTCTACGTGCTGCACTCACTACCTGATGATGTACTTTAGTTCCTCATCCATACTTGAATGCAAAGGGTTTATAAATAAAATGGACCTTACATTCATCCTGAATTTATCAATTCACCTTTCATCACATGACATTTCTAGGATAGTGACACACATTATAGGCTAAAACGTCACTTACACTATTCATATTGTCTTGGTATATGTTTTAGGCTACATCAAGAGTCCCTACTATTCATCTTGTAGTGACATGTGCTATAAGCTACATCATCACTTCCTATATCCTCTTGTAGTGATATACACTTTATGATAAGTCATCACTCCTTCATGCATCTTGTCACATATACACCTCAACTATAAGGTTGATTCATACATCTATTCTATATATCGCATATCATCATCACTATACACATACACACTCATCACAACATGCTATACACAACACACAATATTCAACCATTTCCTGATGACACACTCTTGTTGATGGTTCATTCTTAACTACGAGGGGAAAACCGAATGAACCTCATTACATAAATCTCTATTCTCTCAAGGGGAATGTGGCTCCTATCATTCCATTTTTCATTCCATTCCATATATCTACAACATATTACATATCATGGTTTCTTTTAATCTTGCTTACTTTTGATTTTTCATAATCACTTTATTATGCATGCTAGTTAGCTTACCTATATGTCATTTATCTACAAAATCCACACATGTGCGTTCACATCTCTATCTATTTGTGATCACATATACATGTCTCTTACACGTAGGATAAATGCTCACCTTCTACCCTTACTACACTCATCTCTCGGGAATCCACATTCGTCTCTTTAAGGATTTATTATTTAGTTTCATACTGATCACTTTACATTACTTTCTTATAAACAATTTTGACATACTAGTTATCTTTCAAAAATGCTAACGAGTGCTTCATGTGCAACATTTGTTATGGAGGGATATTTTCTTCCATACATTTTTATTACATTGATTGTTATTGTTTACTTTTTAATATGGTATTTTCCCTATGTTTGGTGTGCACACTTGTTTGAGGCCATGATGGCCTTATGTGTCTTGCAACATTGTGATTGATGTTCCATGTTTGCAACCCACTTTGGTGGTATACGTTTTTACTTATGTGCTTACTTCTTTGTTTGTGTATCTTACACACTATCATTTACATGCTTGATTTTTCATACTATTTTTTTACCTATCCATCCTTTTTTGTGTGGAAATTAGTTTCTACCAAGTGCATTCCCTTCCCCAGGTAGTGCATTGTTTGAGTACATATGGTTGGTCCTCTTTTGGGCGTAATTTCTCCTCACCTTTTTGTGCATTTTCATCTTTAGTTTTCACACTCCACCATATTTGTGTCATTCTACACTTTTTCTATTTTATCGGTTCATTTTCACTATAATATTCATGGACATCCTGTACACATCTCTATCTACTCTATGTTAATGAGCTTTCCACTCATCAACATAAATTGGGTGAAAAATTAGTCAAAAATCATGCACTTTAAGTATTATTTAATCTCGGTTTCATACTACTATTGAGAAGGTTCTTAAGTGAAGAAAATAATAATTAACCCCAATATTTTTTCCATCTTACTTTATTTTATTTCTTCATTCTCAACATTTTACATCCATATACCCGATCTATTTTGGTCATATTCTATTATTTTTTCCTTGATGTTGGTGCCAAGGACAATATAGGGGTTCCCATGGACGCCCTGGTCCTAGCATGGGCACCTTGATTCCTTTTTTATCTTTCCTGCTACTTTTTGGCTCTTTCTAGCCATTTTAGCTTCTTATCTTTTATGTGATTGGCCATTTTGGGGTTATTTATGAAATTTGATGAAGAGAACCCTATAAATATAAATTTTGAGACCATAATGAGGAACCAAACACTAATCACTACTATTATCCATCTAAGTTTCCGTCAAATCGGAGAACATTTACATCCATTAGCCACATCACCATGACAAGGTTGGTTCATATACATCACACTTCATAGGGGAGGGATTCTATTCTATTCCATGCACACATTCTAGTAAATTTTATACATTTAGTTGTCGCTCACTTCTTCACAATGTGTGACTGCAACAAGAGAATCTAGGGAAAATTATTCACACACACACGCACACACACAAAAATTACATTTGGGTCCGAAATGTAGTGTAAAATGCAATTAGCAAGGCCACTATTGTGGTAGTTGAGTTCATTCTGACCTATTCATTTGTATTATTCTTTTTTTAAGTTTTTGATATTTGTGGTCTTTTACAAACATTTTTACCATCTTGGATTATCAATGAAATTTGAAAAGCGACAATGAACCCTGATTCAAAATATAACAAGGGTTTTTGGACCACCTTTCAGACTTGTAAAACTCAGTTCTATATATTTTACAGAGATCAAGGTGCCCATTCTATAGACCAGAGTGCCCATAGGAACCCTTGTCCATCTCCAGGAACTCCAGTCTAGCTAGACAACTTGGTTCCATCTATTTTGGGATATCTGTAAAGTCAATCCCACTTTTTGTTCCTCTAACCACCTTTACGATACACCCAGGTGACATCCTCTAATAAATCAAGTTCATTCTAACTCTCGTAGCATTTTAGGGTTTTAACATTTCCATTATTATAGTTTCTTTGGCTATTTATATATTTTGTTACTTCATTTATTTACTATATTTACATTTTGTTCTAGATTAGATTAACTATCCGCATATTCAATATTTTTGTAAATCAGGTGCACAAGTATGAGATGAGTCATTAGTGATGGATAAATTTCCAAATGGCATAACAAATGCAAGAGAAGTGTGGTTGGTATCTATAGTACCGCCAATATAGTCAATCAAAGATTACCCAAGTGTTATTGGAGAAGTGTTAGGGGCATGTTCAATGAAGAATGTCAAATGAGACACACAAAGTTCACGGACATGTGTAACGAAACACTAACCATGATACATATCGGGTGAGTCAATTGGTGGTAATATGTCATTAAGCATCAAGCCAAGCCTAGTTAAGCCCTCATGTAGAGAAATAGTATTTGAACAAGTATGATTAAGCGGGATGTCATCCCGAAACATGTTGTTGATTAATAGTGTGCATGTAAAAGGAGGTGGCGGAGATGTAAATTGTGTAAAAGAGATGAAACAATGTCTAGACCACTATAAAAGTATCATAACATTAGTAGAGGGAGCAGTATTAAATTTTTATTCATCCAGGCCATCACCACAAAGGTTTCCTCAAAATAAGAATTTTTAAATCTTTAGGAGTAAAGTTAAGTCTTCCTAATCCTTCATCATTGATCTCAATAGGATCAAATTTGTCATCAAAATCCTTATAATCATCCTGTCTTAGGATTATCATGTTTGATATCTTTCTCGAGTATGTTGGTAGGCATTAGACTAGGCGGAGGAATGTAAGGTGGCTACGTAAGTAGAGAATAAGTGTTGATACAGGTTGATTGATATGGTCAGTAAAATAATTGTTGTAGTGTGAGTAAAAATAGTTGGAGTATATGGATCGGAAGATGAAGACGATGAGGTTCTAGGCCGAGCAATATAATATTTTTAATACTACCATATGGAATGGGTTGTAGAGGAGGAATAAGCATACCAACAAAAAAATTATGTAACATAACTTGAATGGTTCATGATCAATATTAATAGTATGTTCATAACCATCATGCAAAAATTTGACACATATGTGAACATTAGTTGGAACTACTTGCATTGCATGAATCCACAGTCTAGCTACCAATAGATTGAATTGAAATAAATTATATATAACATATAAGTCGATGAGAGTGGTGTTAGACTCAACTCGTATCTGTAATGAAATAGTTTGTAAACGTGTTCCAGTGGTAGAGTCATAACCTTGTATGATAGTTGAATTCTTATAAATGAGATTATCATTAATACCCAGTTGTTTTAAAATAGAACAAACCCATTTGTTAATGGTTGAGACATTATCAATAAGCACTCATTTGATGCAAGTTGTGCTTGCTGATGGAGGTAATGAGAAAGGGTGCACATGTATTACTTTTAGAAAAGGAGACATATCCTCATCGATGAAGAATATAACATGTGGTAGATTGTAAGGAGATCAGTATGAGGTGTGTCAAGGCTACCACAAAATTATCACCTTCTATATGAATGACACAAAGGGATTTTTCTAGTGTTTGGACGTGAAAGTGGATTACACAACAAGACATAAAGAGAAATCTTAGCGGGTGTATTTAATTAGTTGTTTGATGATGTCATAGCCCTTAGAAGAAGAAGGAGAAGCTGCCAAAGTGATGGTTGGACAAATAGAAATGGATGAAGCCGTAGGAGGACAAGTACAACGAGTTGTTGTTAGATTGATTGAAGGATCAACCATAGGGATAAGCAATTGAAGGGGATGTTGATTACACACTTGCATAAAATCAGCGGCACTACCGACTATACCAAAGATCTTAGTAGGTGAAAAAGTAAGATAAGATGATTGAGCCATGACTAGATAGGGTGAAGAGATAATCATAAGAAAGTGTTGGATCGATCTAGCTCCTGAAATAATTAACTAAAATATAAATATTATAGCGTAATATAATATTATACGAGTAGTAAAATGAAAAACTAAATAAATTAATAAAATACCAAAATACACCCAAACAAACTAAGATAGAAAATGTGAACCCTAGTGTGCAAGGAGGGTTAAGAAAATCCTTATCTCGATTCAATGTTGTCATGCAGGACTTATTCACAAAGTGGAGATTAGATGAATAGGAGGAGGAAACTACCTTAGAAAATCCTAAGAAATCATATATCCGAGCTATTTGACTACACTGGGCACCTAAAAATTGATATGGTTCTCGTGGGTGCCCTAGTCTGAGATCTTGACACCCTACTTTGCATAAATGATTAAAAAAACCTCCTCTGGATTTTCTCTTAACATTCATTTGTGTTCGCTTCTTGTCACACTAATATCACTAAAATGCACCAGATCTCGATGTCCTGTAAGGTATGGAAGAATCACTTAGAAAACCCGAAATAAAACATCGAAAACTTGAACAAAAAGATACATATGAAGGGTTCATACTTTCCACATGTGACCAATTGATGGACATATCACCGAGTGTTGCACTACATATAAGACCTCACTGTATTTCTAGGTGTGTGTGTGTAGATCATGCCCTAGGTTGTTCTTGTGCAAGTCACATTTTGTGAAGAAGTGATAAAATAAATAGATATAGAATGTAGTAAATGTGTGCATAAAAACAATAGACTCCCCTCTTATGAAGTGTGATGCGCAGCGAATCATCCTTGTGTGCCTTGTGATGGATTTATTTGGATGTAAATGTAGCCTTAGATGCCTTTGATGGATGTAACTCTAGATGGTAATAATAGGTGCCTATTGCTTGGTCCCTCATTATGGTCACATAACTTTATATTTATATGGTCATATAAATTTATATTTATTTTCTCCTTCTTTTGCTTATGGTTATATCTGGACTGTAGATTCTTGGTTGTAACATGGTTGGGATCCTAGAAAACCCCTTTTTACCAATTATCAAAAAATAATAGAGCATTGTAATGAATGATATTTTAAGATGAAGTAAGAAGAGAATCTTATTGAAGAAGTATTTGAATGCACCAACATCACTTTCTATAAAATTATATTTTGTGTATAAATTCTGATTCTTTGTGAATGTGATTTTCTTACTCATATAGACATATGATCATTTATTTCAAAGAATTAAAATAACATAAATTCATTGAAGAAGATGATAACATTCTTTAAAATATAATATGAGAAACTAGGGAAATTTGTTCTTGATGCCAAAGATCATCAATAGTCATTCGAATATTGTTCCTTCCTTTAGAAGAAAATGTGCCAAGGTAGTATTTATTTATCAAAATCTATTTGAATCATATATTTTTACTTTTGTAAGCTATTTCAATAGTGTGAATTAGTAACAATATTTTTCAAACAAGAAGTATTCCTGTTGACATTTCTCACACCTATTGGAGAGGTAAACTCAAAACTTTGTTTTTCATATTGAAGAGGTTAGGGTGAGTGATACAACTATGGGAAAAGGGGGATGAACTATTTCTATGTTTTATTAAGAATGTGTAACACCCATCAAAAAATGATGTTCTAGGAACATGTTAACACCTGACACAACTCCTAAAATTTATGACAATTTTTTTTTTTAATTTACAAGATTAAGGTTACGGGTAAAAGAGTTCACATGGGGTTAATCACCTAGGGTACAACAACTAACTTACACCACTAAACTCAACCCTACGGTTTAAGAACAGGTCTAGTAGAGGTTAACATATTTTCTAATTCATCGAAGGTCCAATAACCAAATATTCACTAGGAAGTTACCAAGAGTTAATTTACTTAATTAATGCTTTCTATGGAACAAGCTCTACTATGGAAAGGTAGGAGCTTCACCTTGATTAAATTATGTTTTTATTTTGTGTTTATTTGTTGTGTTAGGTGTAGCACGTTCTTAGAACGCCATTTTTTGATGGGGGTTACACAATGTCAATCTTCCTCCTAATGTGTATTACCATGCATCATATCTATCACAATTGTGGTTAAGCCCCTCTGGAACTAATGCAAGACCCTGACATAGAAGGGAAAGACATGAAAAGATGAAGATAGACATTAAAAAGTGAACAATGCAACAACCCATTATCAAAATCTAAGTACATTATTGCTTTCATTCATTTTAGTTTCATTTTTTATCAAGGATCATTTATTCATTAGTTTACGGTTAAGTGATATTATTTAGTGTGTTGAGTTACAAAAGTCCATTTAACATTACGTTAATGAAAATGAAATGCAAAAGAAATATTTACATCTAATCACAATAAGTAATTTTCATATATTTTATGATTTAAATGTATATTTTTCCCACACAAGTCGTGGGAAATAACTCTTAGGTAGAGTACAGAGAAAAGAAAAAACATGTATATGAAACTATTTATGTAAGAGATGGGAGGAATTCCATCATTGCCTAGTTTGTGAAGGATTTTCCCCGCAGCTTCTCATCTTCCAAATTCCTCCTTCTCGTTCTCTTTCCATCCTCAGGAAGAACCTTAGAAAACAGAACAACATTTTGTTAGAGCTCCGTATTTTTACCATTCACACTTTCAGACAAATGTACTTTCTTCAATATGTAGATGAAAATCAGAAAGCACAGAGAGAATGCACGTACAATTGTCAAAAGAAACACAACTATGCATGTTTTAATATGAACATATGATACAAAAAACCATTTTCTAATGCATTTTTCTGAGTAAGAGAGATATGGAAGGTTTGGTTTAGATTGTACAAGATTATTTTAGTTACATAATTGAATATTGAAGAAAGGATATGCTGGTCACCATACTCAGGCAAAAAAGTGTTTCAGGCATCAAACAAAGAGTGAAGAAGGTTCAAAGGATTGGAACAAAGCATAGTTTGAGTACCAAACCTCTAATCTAAGTTAGAATCATACAATGCATCCGGGAGTGTCTTCTTCAACATTCACAAAACTTCAAAGGCTTACTAGCAAAGTGAATACGTTTCAAACATGATACAGGAACAATGATGGCAGCAAATAATCATCATTTTTAAGCTTTCTAAATACAAAATAGATTAAAATGAATTCTTAAAGAAAGCTACATACACTCAAAGTCAAATTTTCATCAGGTATGCCTCCAATTTAAGCTTTCAGGACAAAACAAAGATGTACAATTTGCAAGTGATAATTAGAGAAACGGTTCCGCTTTCAAGATATAGTCATATGCAGATATCATGAGACATAAACAACGTGCAGTAAAGAAAAAGAATTGATTTTATGCCATAAGAAACAATACGTTGCTACTAGATCACATCTTCTTGGATCCATTTGGTATGTTTCAGTTTCAAAAGTTACACTAAAAGGATGGATGATCTTCCAATTGTGTCTACAAAATACTAGAGATCTGGAAGTAATTTAGAACATTCGTTGGGATCCTATAAAATTATCCCAGATTAATTACATTGAGCAAATCCAAAATGAATTACAACTCCAAAACATATTCTAAGGAGAATATAATATTTTCATGCATATATACAACATTACAGGTGACCAAGGAATTGAAGAAAATGCAGCTTAAAAATAGATACATTTCTTATTCTAGCAAGCTAGAACCATCAATATAGAAACACATACAAGTCAATAGCCAACAAGAAATATTACATACATCAGATTATACAAAATGTTGTCATAACCCACACCTCTACCTATGTTATGAGTGCCATTATTTACATCGACCCTGAATATGCAAGAATATCAAGGCTTAGTGAGAAATCTGATATGTACAGTTACAAAATTGTTCTTCTGGAGTTGTTGGCGGGAAGGAAAGTTGTGGAAAATTACTCAAATTTGTTTTAGTTTATAAGATCCTATCAAAAGAAAACTACAACCTAGGCTTAAAGAAAGCTTCGAAATGGCCTACTCAGCAGGAATAGAAGACTCAAACTCACTATCGCAAGTTTCTGGGTCGACCAATCAACCATTTTTATGAGAACAACAATAGAAATGAAAGCACAGATCTTACCATCTAAGAAAAACGTGAGTTAAAGTTTCTCAGGTCGAGCTAAACAACAAACTCCATTAGAAAAAGTAATACAGAGCCATCTCAGTCATAACAGGGCTAAAACCAAAGTCCACATTTGAACATGGCGAGGATAAAGGCACAACCAGAGAAATAATGAGGCAGAACCAGAAGTTTCAAACAGTAGGGATAGATGTAAATAAATACACGACTCACAGATTTACAATACAAACAATTGCGACTATGCAAAGCTAAAAGAGTTCTTAATTTTAAACGATGATTACTCATTTCAAACCAGCGGTCCATCCAAAAGCTTACCTGACTTCCAACGGTGGGGAATAATTTCAGAATGGCTGAAACAACGCACATATATTCTTCCCCAATCAACGGAGAGAGGAAGATTTCAAAATACGAAGTAAAATTCCAACCAATATGAGCCACAGGTTAAATGTACAACTCAAAGGTAAAATAGAACTCACAAGGAGAAAGAATGGCAGATCCCACTTCAATTTTGGTTGACAAATTTTCTTATTTCCATTGGCAAATCTTTTGGAAAGATAATTTTTATTGATGATGGTACTAACTCCTATATACACACAACTTATATTCGGATCCTTGTTGAACTAAAAACTTAAAAATAACTTCCAAAAATATTGACCTTAAAGTCCAAGATAGAACTTGTACTCAACCACTATATTATGAAGGGTTTCCCTTCAGATGTAGGAAATTTTTTTCTTTCGGCCATATTGTCATAGAATAGCCTCTAGAGAAGATAATGCATCCAAGATATATTTGGTGGAAAGATACCCACCCATGTCATACCATGATCAATGAAACTATAGAAAGTGATCCTTACTCTAATTCTGATTTGGAAGATGGTGTTCGATAAATCCCATAAGGGACCCCAGGGCTCCTCCAAAAGCACCAACCCCAAGAAAAGAAGCAAAGAAGAATGTACGCTTTACTTCTCCTAATATTGATAACTCATATGTGTTGATTAACTCTTTTTATGTTCTTCTTCTAGTGGATGATGACACAAAGGATTGGAAAGTGGTACATAACAAAAAGATAAATCACATAAAAACCATTATTCTTTATTTGTTCCTCTTCTCCTTGTGCTACAAGGAAGTTGTTCCTTTTTTGTTTCATGTTGTGTTTATTATTCTATCTGGTAATTCAAGGGTTTTTTGTTGTAACAGGGTAGGGTCCTTGTAAAATCCCTTCTTTAACAATAATAAAAACGCTGTGTGTATGTCTGTGTGTGTGTCTGTGTACTCTTGCATACATATTAGGTTTCCTTTTCCTACCTATCTTTAAAAAAAATTGTTTCATGTTTAGGATTATTATCTATAAAATTATGATTACATCTACATTTTTTAAAAGACATATTGATGAATTATAATTGACTCTATATGTATTTTATTTATTTTAGGTGAAATAGTGTCAAGAAGACCCTACCTTCTACGATAAATGAAACAAAGATGTAGCAATGAGGAACATATGAAGCTTCCTCTTCGGTGACACCAAAGACCAAAAAAAGGAACATCTAAAACCAACAAGTAAAACCAAATCAACATCACAAAAATCAATACACAGAGATTATCCACGAGCCCCCTTCCTATTGGATCTTAAGTGCATCTATTGACAATTTTTGTACTTGTGCAAAAATGGGCAACTCAAAAATTCGTTACGATGGATAGCATTGGTGAAGTATACCTAAGCCAAGGGATTTTCTTTCATACAATATTGTTATTGTTGAATTAATTAATGATTACATGAAATCTACAGCTATGTGTGTTGTTACAAAACATAATAGATCACATCGTCAGTAATTTCATGCTATCTTTAGCAAAAGAATACAAAGACTGAAGGAAAACTGTGTTTGTCTTGATGAAGACACCGAATTACAGAATAGATGAAGTGTTAGGTTTTGGAGCAGAAATCATGACTGCAGATTACATAAATAAGAGTTCATTAGTAGATGTTACATGTATTCTTTAATGTTCTTTCCTTCGTGATTAAGACATTCCATTATATTATTGAGTTGTTTAGTTCATTAGACAATCCATATAGAAAGCTAAAATGCGAAAAGAAATACACAACTCAATTTAAGAATTCAATGTTTTATTTATAAGGAATTTGAAATGTTCCCATGCACAAATCATGGGATATAACTGAAAATTAAAGTAAAGCTACCAAAATAAGAGGTACACATGCATGCAAGAGAAATTAGAGGAGTATGAATGAACCCATCATTTCCTTGGGGTTTCTCCTTCATTTGATGCATCGACATCTTCAGTTTGTTCCCTCTTCATCTTCATTCCTAAAAGCACTATACCTAAGAAGAGGAAAAGAGGAAAATCATCGACGAGCTCAAGGTTAACCCATATTCCTACACTATCGTAATTTGTTAACATGGATCTCTTAATAACAGGAGATATAGATTACTTGAATATTAAACAACATAAACGATTTACTCACTCAACAAGAAGAAGAGAGAAGAAATGGAAAACAATGGACATAAGAGAGGCCAAAAGGCTCAAATATTTTCTAACTTTTCTTAAGTGTGCGAGAAATAGGTTGCAGCCAGGAAGAAATAAATCATGTCTTATAGTCCTCACTAGAGATAAAGATTGTAGAGTTCAAAAGGTTTCTATTTTAAGGTACATGAAGTAGATGATTCACAAGTACATACTGTTATTAAGGAAGGATGCAACTCAAGGTTCGGCAGTTATTCTAGAAATAGAAGAAGTTATAGTACATAACAAAGGAGAGACATGCAAATAGAAGTACATGTTTTAGAATGCAACTCAAAGGTGAAGCAGAAGAATTAGATTTCAAAAGGCTGAAGTTAACTGAAAAGGGAAGATTACAACTTAAATAGAATGAGAAAGAGTTTTGAGAAAATTTTGATAGGGCTTCATCATGTAGAATGGATATTTACAACTTTCCATCATGTTATTTTAAACTAATGCATGCTTTAAAAGCTATACATAAATCAAATAGTAATGCAGAAAGTAGATAATGCATGACATGATCAAAGATTAGTTATAAGATTTCAGCCCCATCAACAAGCCATGAAACATCTAAATGAACTGTTATAGTGCTAGATTAAGTTACAAGTGCACACTTTCATATTACATCAGAATAGATACATAAATGCTACAATACCAATAGAGTATAGCTATGACAAGCAAAGTATAGTCAATTTTATGAATATAAAGTCATAACAGCCATGTAATCAAAGAAAGATTCAAGATACAAGATTGATACAAGGTTTACATGGTTGTAGAACAAGTAAAACACCCAAGTAACAATTATAGAAGGGCATATCATAAAGCTTGTGATTTACAATTAAGCCATTCCAATCAAGTGTTGTTATTTAATTGATCATTTCATACTTCAAGTCTTCATAAATTCAAGCTCAAAGAATCATTCAGATACAACTCAATGGACAAAATATAGAATGTAGCAATGATAAGAGTGCATTTTCAGTCTACAAGGTTTCGGTGTGAAAATAATCAGGTATAAATGAATAAAAAAGGACACAGTCACAAGTTCAAGAGATGATCAAATGACATAGTCTTTATTGAAGGAAGGTATATTTGTAAGTATTCAAAAAGTGATGGTTAATGCAGTAAATTTAAGGAACATTATTTTGATGGACGCACAAGAAGAATGTATATTGCTATTATTTAAATGATACAGAAGATGCCTTTATATAGGCTGATAAGGAGAGCCGTGTGAGGGAAACAGTTATACGGGACAGTTAAACAACTGTCCTTAACAAATACTAACACAAACATGTATTAGTTATCTAACATTCCCCCCCTTAATACATTGCTCTTACAAATGTACCCCCTAAACAAATCAAACTTCACCTTGCCGAGAGGCTTGGTGAGAATATCTCATGACTTTGAGAATCGGTAGGGCGATCTTGGAGCTGAATTTGGTGGTTTAATACCTGTTCACGAATGTAGTGACATTCGACCTCAATATGCTTTGTTCGTTCATGGAAAACAGGATTCTTTACAAGCTTCAACACACCTTGATTGTCGCAGTGAATGATGGGAGGTTTCTCTTCAGGAATCCCTATATCTGCAAGAATGCGACGTAACCAAATTGCTTCACACACAGCTCCTCGTGCAGCGCGGTATTCAGCCTCAGTGGATGAGAGAGCAACAACAGTTTGCTTCTTGCTGATCCACGAGATAGGTCCAGACCCGAGATGAAAAACATATCCTGAAGTGGATTTCCTGTCATCAACGGATCCTGCATAGTCCGAGTCTGTATATCCCTGTAAGAAGAACTGAGTGTTCTTCTGATACTCCAGACCAAAGTCAACTGTACCTCGGACATATCTCAACACATGCTTTGCTGCTATCCAATGACATTTCTTCGGCTCCTGCATAAATCTGGAGAGATAGCTCACCGCAAAGCAAAGATCTGGTCTGGTATAAGTCAAGTAAATGAGACTCCCCACAAGCTGCCTATAGTGAGTGCCATCTACCTGTGGTGAATCCTGGAATCTAGATAATTGCAAACCTTTTTCCATAGGTGTGGACATTGGTTTACAATCTGACATCCCATACTTTTCCAGGAGTGTCTTGGCATATTTCATCTGGGAGACGAAGATATGATTCTTCTTCTGCCATATCTCTAAGCCAAGACAATAGTGAAGTAGCCCCAAATCAGTCATGTCGAAGGATTTCTTCAGATCATTCTTTACATCATCAACAAGATTGTCAGAACTTCCTGTGATCACAAGATCATCTACATACAAAACCAGAATGACAATCTCTGTTCCTACCTTCTTGATATACAAATTTGTATCTGAGGGGCTACGAGTGAATCCATGCTGCAATAGGTGATCATCAATTTTTATATACCATGCCCTAGGTGCTTGTTTAAGTCCATAAAGAGACTTTATCAGACGACATACCTTGTGTGGTTGATGCTCGTCTACAAACCCTTCAGGTTGGGCCATGTACACTTCTTCTTGCAGATCACCATTTAGAAAAGCACTCTTGACATCCATCTGCTGAAGTTTCCATCCATTTTGTGCTGCCAGTGCACATACAACTCTGATGGTTTTGATCTTCGCAGTGGGTGCAAAGGTCTCGTCATAGTCAATTCCTTCTTGCTGAGCATAACCCTTTGCAACAAGTCGTGCTTTGTGTTTGTCGATTGAACCATCTGCCTTATATTTTGTTTTGAAAATCCATTTGCAGCCAATGGATTTCTTACCTGGAGGCAGATCGACAAGTTCCCACGTCCGATTCTGAATCAGGGAATCATATTCAGCATCCATAGCTTGTTTCCACTGTGGTTGGTCTAATGCCTCACGAACAGTGTCAGGTTCGGTGCTCTCAACAACTGAACTCATGAGTGCAAAATTTACCTCATGTCTAGCTTGACTTCTTGTTCTAACTCCCGTAGAAGTGCCAGGAAGTGAGTTCAGGTGTGCATCCCTGATAGTACTCTGGACCCATTTCGGACGTTGGCGCTGCTGATGTGAAGATGTGTTTTCCAGTGTGCCAAGATCAACGAACAAATCTCCACTCAGCTCTTCTTCTCTCTGAGAAGAATCATCTTGCTCATCATCTGGATGTGTGAGCAATCTATGTGACGAGGTCGGTACTGGATCTCCATTGTGTGGCAAGGAGTCAAAGGACGACTCATCACATACCACATCTCGACTCTCGTAGATCTTCTTCGTCTCAGGATCCATGAGACGATATGCCTTTGAGGTAGTACTATACCCCAAGAAAAGACATGGCAGTGTCTTTGGATCGATCTTCTTCCTTCTCTTATCTGGAACATGCATATATGCAGTACAACCAAAAACTCTTAAATGATGAATAGAAGGTTTACGACCAGTCCATACCTCTTCCGGTGTCTTGTTCTACAAGATCTTCGTGGGTGCCCGGTTGAGTAAATACACTGCTGTTTATGCAGGCTACATTCACTAAAATCGATCCTCCAACTTGGCGGTCGAGAGCATACAACGAGCCATCTCCATGACAGTCCTGTTGTGGCGCTCGGAAATCCCGTTCTGTTGGGGCGTATAGGGAGCAGTCAAATGTTGTTGAATGCCATGCTGCTTCAGGTATGCTAAGAACTTCATTGACACAAATTCCCCCTCGATCGAGCGGAGGAGAAGAAGAGGCTTACCCGGATCTTGCTGGTGGCTTCTTTGGTAGAAGGTGCAGAAATTTGCAAGTGCCTCACTCTTCTTCCGAAGGAAATATACCCACATTTTCCGTGAGTAATCATCAATGATGAGCTGAAAGTACACAAAACCTTGAAAGCTAGGCTGGCGAGGGGGTCCGCACGGATCGGTGTGAGCGACACGAAGATGCTCGTAGAATGATAAGAGCTCTGTTTGAATGGACCTCTATGTTGTTTGCCCGAAGACATCCTGAGCAAACGGGTAAGGAATGGGAGAGTGGAGGAAGCCCTCTTACCATTTCCTTCGCATGACCGAGTTGATGCGAGCCCCGAGCAGAAGATGACCATATCTAAAGTGCCAAAGTGCAGTGGACTCTGCCGTTGATGCAGAGAGAGCAACGCTAGATGAAGTGACCGCATCTAGTGCAAATAGACGGCCCTTCAGAAATGCTTGAGCAAGGACTGACTCTCCCTGGGAAATGATGCAGGACTTGACCCCTTTTTCAACAAAGAATTCAACCTGCATTCTATGGTTAAGAAGTTGACTTACAGACAAAAGATTTGAAGTCAAACCTGGAACATAGAGCACCTTTGTCAGTGTACATCTTCGTGTTCCAAGAGGAATGATGACATCACCAATCCCTGCTGCAATATACTCTTGATTGTCTGCAATGGTGATCCGATCTCCAGTGGGCCGGTCACTCAGAGTATGGAACAACTTCTTGTTGCCAGTCATGTGTTTGCTGGCACCTGAATCAATCAACCAGACATCTTCTGACGGCTGCGAAGTCTGTGAGACTAGAACAATGTCAGAATGAGTCGTATCTGGTACCTCTTCATCTGAGGTGGCTTCTTGCTGAGCAGCAATGTGGCCCTTCTGCCTCTGATTACGAGCATGCCATCGGGATTTCTTAGAATATCCGTGGCCAGAAGTGCTCTCTTCGCCAGAATTTCCATACTTGCGACCGTTGTAATAACAGTTCGCAGTCGTGTGCGTATCTGTGGAGCAAATGTGGCACCACCGATCCGCCTTGTGATTATGCTGCTTCTGGGGTGGCCGCTGTGGTGGCCGCTGTGATGATGGCTGCTGAGCATGCTGCTTCTGATTTTGGGGGGCTGATTGCCCTTTCCGAGGCTTATGTTTTTGCCTCGTGATGAGAGCCTTATCTTCGAAGGCTTCTTGTACATTTTGCATGGCTTCTTCCTGCTGGAGATAATTCACCAGGGTTGCAAAACTCACCTCTTGTTGAGTAATTGTCAACGTGGTGATCAGTGTCCGAACCATGATAGAAAGAGCTCGCGGGGTGAGCGGGACAAGCAACTTGTCGCCCACTTTGGTTCTCCAAGTGCGAGAGTTCGCACGTAACTCAAACTTCACGCCGCAAGAAGGCTTCTCTTGACGATTCGCCTTCATGCATACTCATCGTATGAAGCTTTGTCTGAAGTTGCAACTTTGTCGCGTCGATTCTTAGCTTCGTAGATGGTACACAATGTGCTCCATGCACGAGAAGAAGCGGTTGCTTCTCGAATGTATGGCTGCGCACCTCATCGAAAGAGGAGGGTGATGAGCATGAGTGCTTTCGCATCGACCTTTTCATATTTTTCCAACAGATCATCGTCTGCAGGAGGGGCGTCTTTGCCAGAGACAATCCCCCAAAGATCTTCGAATTGAAGAATCGTCCGCATTTTGGTTTTCCATGCGGCGAAATTTGGCCCTTTCAAGAGTTGGGCATCGGATAGCAATATTTTTGGAGCAGACATTTTCAAAAAACTCAAAAATGCAGTTTTGTAATTTCCCGGCTTTGCTCACACATACAGGGGTTTCACGTTGGATTCACCTCCACGCCAGCAAATGCACGAGTCTCCCTCCACGCACAGATTTCTTCTCTCCACGCACAGCCAACAAAGAAGGCGCACCAGCAATGAATCTTCTCCGAATCTCCACGTACAGCACAAACGGGACAGTTTCAGTCTCCACAGCTCGCACACAGCAATTGGGTGGTCTCAGTCTCCACAACAAAGAAATGGTGGTCTCAGTCTCCTCGCAAACGCGGGACAGGCACACTCCTCCTTCACGCGGGACAGGCGCACTCCTCCTTCACGCAGGGACAGGCTCAGTCTCCTCTCAGCAAAAGAAAAGGCAACTCTTAACACCCTCTCCTCCTTCACGCAGGGACAGGCTCAGTCTCCTCTCAGCAAAAGAAATGGCTGGCAACTGGCTCAGTCTTCTTCTCCTTCAGGCACGGATTTCTTCTCTCCACGCACGCACAGGTTCGTACCAGCAAAGAACTCTCCAACAAATCACGCACGCAGCAAAGAATCTTCTCCAACTCGCTGGACACTCGCTGGACAGTCCTCTCTTTCACGGCGGAACAGGAATGTTTGCACACTCCTTCACGCGGGACAGGCAGTCTCCACGCCTCCTCACGCACAGCAAAACACTCCTTCACGCGGGGCGAGTAGTCTCCACGCCTCCTCACGCACAAACAAAATGAAAAAACGGGACGAGCGGGACGAGGCAAGATCGGCTCTCCTCCTCACGCTCAACCACGCTCCGATACCAATGATGGACGCACAAGAAGAATGTATATTGCTATTATTTAAATGATACGAAGATGCCTTTATATAGGCTGATAAGGAGAGCCGTGTGAGGAAACAGATTATACGGGACGCTTAAACAAGCTGTCCTTAACAAATACTAACACAAACATGTATTAGTTATCTAACATATTTCACATAGTCTACATGCTTCTAAAAGTTACCACCATGAAGTTATGAAAAGGACAGAGTTATGATTGCCATGAATATGCAAACTACAGTTACTAAAATTGATGACTGAGAAAGCATACAACTGTAACACTATGAACTCAAAGAGCAGTGATTTTAAGTGATACAAAAGATATTACCACAAGAGAAGAACAATATTCAAAGCTCATCAAATTCAAAGATAGTGTTTTCAGAATAAGCTACAGCAACTTGAGGCTAGCAAAATATGTAAGGAAGCAAATATAACTTCAAAATTCAATGCACAGTCGTATGGTGAGACCAAACAAATAAAAGCTATACAGAGCTTTGAACAAGATCCCGAGAATGAAGAACAAAATGTAGAATGTCCCAAGATCATTCATAGAAGGAACCCAAAGGAGCTCAAAATAGGAAAAGCGAGCTACAAAAGTGAAAATCAAGAAATTTATAGAACTTGCCAAAATTGGTGAGCAAATTTGTAATGGAAGGAACTTCAATGAAAAATAGTCAAGCCCATATTTAGAAATTACATATTTCAATACAAACACATTTTTGTAAATTTGATCTCAGAGCAAATACAACTCGTAAATGATGTTATACGTATGAGTAATGGCAAGGATTTTTTCGATATAAAAATAATTGATACGAATACCCATTATTCAGGTAAATGCATTCAAATTCAAAGATCTTGAAGAAATGGACAAGAAGCTCACATTTCTATTACGATCAGTGTTTTACAAACAAAAATAGAGTGATAACCCAACAAACGGTAAGAATTCCAAAATTATTCACAGATCAAGTTCATAACCCGGATCTAATAAAATAGAGAGTGCAAGATCAAAATATCAGGTCATGGCCAAGCTGTTCAAAGTCTTTCACCAAGTACAAAGAAGATGCAATGCAAAGCATAATCAAGAATAACTAGGGTTTCCAAAAGGGCTCAAGGAATGACCAAGAATAAACTCCGAATCAGAGACACATGCATACCAAGGGCCAACAGTCTCAAACCCTCGAATGATTATCAAGAAATCAGAGAAAGAGATAAGAAATCATAGTTTATAATTGAACAGTCAAAACTTTCGAGCAACTGAATGATGAAATAAGAAATCCATATGCCCATGAGAATTTTCGAACTTAGTTTTCCAGTAGGAGAAAGAAATCACATAACCCACAAATATTTTCAAGAGTTTCAGTGACATATCCAAAGAAGAAAATGAAAATGGGAGTGTACGTTTGCAAGAGAAAGATTGGCTCACCTATAACTACTCATGGCGACCAACATCAACTCTGATTCACTCACAAATATTGAGCAAAGAACTAGAAACTCGTAGAAGCTCAAGAAAAGATCCATGACGGTAACATAGTTTTCAGAAATCAAGTCGACAAGAAAATACACATGTTCAAGCCCCAAGATCTTGTAGACCAGAATAACAAAATCTAAGCTCAAAGTCTAAAACAATGGAGGAATCTCCTAGAAGGATTTCTCATAAAAGCTCTAATAGATCATAATCAAAATATACTGGATGCTCGAAGGCTCAGAAGGCCAAAAAATGAACTTCTCTGAGATTCAAAAGCCTCAACAATGATGGCGTCGAGAATTTTTTTTGTCAAGGCTTCACCCACAAGCTGAAAATCCAAATGAAGTGATCATTAAGGTCAAGCGATCTTTACCACACAAAATCAAGAGGTGAGTTAATGAAACTCAACCACAGTCATATGATCAACATTAAGGAAGAAACAAACAACAAATCAATGTCTCTAGATCAAAATCTGAAATTAATGTAAATCACCATGATCAAGATGCCACAAACCACTTTAATTGTAGGGTTGAAACCCTAATCATGGGTCAGAGATTGACGACTTAGGATCCAATAGTACAGAGATCATAGATGGGAAATTAATCACCTGATACCAAAGCAAACTCAACCTAAGTTAACCATGTCACCGACAAAGCATATAGAGGGGTGATTCATCATCACGAGGGGGCCAACCCCTTGATTAAAACAAAATTTATTGCATATTGAATTTCAAAAGTCTAAACCATAGTATATGTCCCAAGTAATCAAAGTGGCCGACCAACTATACAATGCAATGATAACCCAAAAGTGGCCAAGCACTATAGTGACCATATGTTATGCGAAGGTGGTCAATCAAACCAAGTGAATTGCATGGTCATCAAAGTGGTTGAGTATGATATGGTGACCTTTTTACAAAGTGCTTATTGTCTTATTTCAAAACATAATAATGTGCTAAGTCCACAAGGGTGGCCAAACCAAATGAAGACTAGTGGTCAACTGCAAAGGTGGTCCCCACTAATTATGATGGATTGGACATGACTTGGAATGCAAATTTTTCATGTGATCACAAGGGATAGAGTAGAGGTCTACATCAGAATGCAAGCAACCTTTTGAAGACTTGATTACCTTATTTTTACAAAATAAGAAGTGGATTATGATTGCACATGTGCTCTGGTAATCCCCATAGTGAGGTGAATAATTTTGCTATGTATTGGAGATCAGAAGTAGTTATTTTATTACACATGATTATTTTTACATGCCTTCACAAAAGGATAGAATTGAAAAGGAGAAACATTTACATGCACAAGCAAGGGACTTACTCATCAAACCAGATTTATTATTAGAAAATTATTCACCCATGATTTTCTTAAAAATAGAACAGTCAACTAAATTTTGACTGTATGTAATCAAAGCCTATTAATGCCTCTGTGTATTAGTTTGCTTTATTTTATTTATTATAAATTAACGGATAAAAATATAATGCATGGGTGAGTACAACCTTAGTATATTTTTAGGAAGGGTGGGTAAATTATTTTTGCTATATATTGTGTGACTTGACAAAGCACAAGAGGGAGAAATTTTAGATACAGGAGTGCTAAAGTAGTTTCAGCTAGTTTTTCCCTTTGAATGTGAAGTATTTTCTACCTTTCCAATTATTTGCAATCTTGTGTATGTTTTATTAATCATTGTGAATGTTGAATTCCTTGATTAATCATCTTACCCTATTGCAAAAATCAGTAATTTTTGAATGATATTAATGTGCATGTGTAACTTAACAATATTGTTGGGATAATTCCCCTCAATACATCAAATTGTTTTCCCTAATATTCTACAGAAATATATTGGCTTATGCATCTACAACTCATTTTGATATCAATTGTGCATGTGCTCAGCCAAATACCTCCCATAAATTTGGTGTATCACCCCAATTTTGAATCCATTCACAATCATTTTTTCCCTTAAACCCCAGAAAATTAGTTTAGGATACATCAATAAGGAACCGACGTTGATACCAGAGACTCACCTCAAAATAGGTATACCCACAACCCTAAGGTGTTTCCATTGTATCTATGAAAGAGAGAGATATCTATTTTGCAAGCTTAGAACACCTACAACCATCTCTCTACAGGGTGCCCTTTCGATAGATAAAATTTTTTGGCACACTGGTGGGACCATGAATCAGATCTACATGAGATTTACAACAGATTTATATCAAGAAAAAGTTACTTTCAGGACAACAAGCTACAACAATCTATTCTAAATATTTAAATATCTATTTGGCGACTCAGTAAACTTATTTCAAACCAAGGTATTGTAACATGTTTCATGCTTAAAGTGACTACAAGATCATCGAAGAGGAATTCCTTCGAGTTTATTTCTTTACCTTTGAATTATGTAAGAAGGGGGAGAGTTGGTAATACATTGCTTTATAATAGACCCAGATTTGGTAATCCTCTTCCTAATCTTCCTTCACCACGTGTCATTATTTTCATTCAGATCCCATGTTTTCAAATGGCTATTCAACCAAATAGGAATTTTTGACCTTTACTAATGGCAACCCATTAGTAATCCTAGTTTATCATGACATCCCTAATGCTGCCATGAATTTTTTTCCATCATTCATTGGTGAAAATCAGGTTACACCTATAGAGCACATTAAAGATGTTGCAGCCTTATGTGCAGTTCATAATATCACTCATGAAGATGTAGCTTTGAGACTTTTAGCTACATCTTTCAAAGGAAAGTCTTGCAATGGTATAGAAATTTAGAGATTGGAAGCATAAGAACTTGGGATGAGTTAGGTGGAAAATTGTTAAAACAATTTCAAGATAATTAAGATCATTTATCTTTCATAGAATAGCTCGCTACCATTAAAAGATCTCCCCATGAATTTATGTCCAGTTTCAACATTCATTTTTTCAAATCTTGGGAAAGAATCCCAAGAAGTGTTAAGCCACAAGATGACCATGCTTTAATTTATTATCTTAGAGCATTAAACAATTATATTTCAACTATGATTCAGTTTATGGGAGGTGAAACTCTTACGGATGCTTACGATATTGTTATAAGATCTGAAAACAACCTTATTCAAGCTGAAATATTAGCACCAAGGCCTTGATGACTTTTTGGCAGATGTAGCACCTATCCCACAACCTATCACAATTATAGAACCCGTTGTTGCATCCCCATCAGATGTCATTTTTAAAGATTTGTAGACTATGGGGAATAAGTGGACTTTAATTGACGAAAGGCTTGTATTACCTAGTAGACCTTATAAGGCTCCTTATCGACAAAACTAGAAAAATAGGCAGCCTTACCAAGGTAAAGACAGCTTTACCCAAAGGCTCCTAGTTCATCTAACACTTTAGTCCCCATTAATATGTCTACATAAGAGTGGTGTGAACCTTGTAATCAATCGCATTCAAATGCTAGTTGCCCAAATATTTTTCCGAACATAAGTATTGTTGCACAACCTCAAACCGAGGCATTGTTTATGCCTCAAAAGGAGGGAGGGTAGCAAGATACTTAGGTTCGAAGGGACATAAGCGAGAACTTAGTCGGTTTCAAAGAGAATGACCTCATTGCGATTACTACTAGGGCTCAAAAAAGTCATAGTAGAAAGTAAAAAATAGCAAAATAGGCATGTTCTCGCCCATTGTCACAGAGATAAACAACAACTAAAGGGCTAAAACAAGCTAACAATGTTGCTTTTTCACAAAAAACATCAAGTGTGTTAGCTAGTAAAGATCAGAAAAAATAACTACATTCTGATCCAAGAAGGTTATTTATACATCAGATATCAAAAGTAGTCAAGAAGAATTAGTTTTCACCAAAGCCTATGCTAAAATAGTAGAATCAGTCTGTAAAAAAGTTGCTTCTTTTAACATTATTGATGTAATGAAAAAGCATAATGTTGACATCTAAATTTGGGACGCTCTAAGTATTCTAGGAAAATAAGATTTACTTTCTCATGAACTTGCTAAGTCAGTAGATTTCTTCTAAAAACATAGAAAAGGAATTCCAGCGGACATGGTCCTTAGAACAATGGAACAAGACCACATCAAATAGGTTAAATGGATGGTTTAGAAAGTCTTAAATGCTCATGAAATTAAGAAGCCACCACAATTTTATCTATCACCGATTATTGGAGAACATATTGTTAATAAGCTCGTATGGTGGACAGTGGTGTAAGTAAACGATTATGCCAAAGGAAATCATAGAAAAATCGGGTCTGCAGGTATGAAATTACGAGAAAAGAGTGCTACATCTTGATGGGACTACAACTAATACCATAGGTGTCATCAAAAATATAGAGGTAAAATTGCATGCTTACGCAAATGTTTCCTTTACGTAACATATTATTGTTGTGGATTTACCTCCTTACTTTACTATATGTTTATCAAGAGATTTCACAACAAAATAGGAGGTTATCTCTCTTCATATTGGTCCTTTTTTTTCAGACACAATATGGGACCAAAATTACTATCAATTGAGAACCATTGGCCACATTTCACATTGAGCCTCACACTTCTAATGCATTAGCTAATTATGCAACCTTAGACTAGTTTGATTTTGATAATAAAACTCATATTTCAGCATTGGATGGTGTTTCTAACTGTTTATGGATGAAAAGAGACATGAAGAACATACTCATAACCCTCTCAAAGAATTTGAAGAATATATGTTTGGTGTGTATTGCTTGCGTGAAGAAAACACACCAATTCCCTTGCTTTCCAAAAAAAAATGCAAAGAAGGGATTTGGAAGCTTCATTTCGATGAAACTAAGAACAAGAAAGGAGATGGATCAGGTTTGATGCTCACTTTCCTGAAAAACAAAAGGTATTTTTCAGCTTTGAGTCACCAATTTTCATGCACTTAATAACGTGGCTGTATACAAAGCATTAATTCATGGCTTACTTTCGCCGAAAATAGATGTATTAACATGATACATATTTTTGGTGATTCTTAGTTGGTTATCAATCACGTAAGAAACATTAATGTTTGTGAGAATCCATTAATGAAGTCTTACGAGACATAGAGTTTCAAATTTAATGGAAGATTTTGAACCTATTAATATCCATTCTGCTTCATAGAAAACAAAATATGCATGCAAATAGACTTGTAGCAATTGGTGCTAGTTATGAAGTGTTGGAACAAATTGAAAATAACGAGATTTAGCCTCATATAGACCTGATTGTTAGGCCTTCCATACCTGATAATGATTTGAATGGGAATTTTTTTAAATGATGAGCAAATCTACGAGGTTTTATGTAAAGAATCTTAATTCTCTATAGTAAATTAAGATAAATTACAACACTTATATGATCACCAGATTGTTCGGTTAAAGATGAATAAACTACCTCAAGGCTTGCTCACATTAGAAGACATCTTCAAGACTGATGGTCAATTAAGAAAAGACAAAACTAAGATGTCAACACATGTTGATAATTATGAGGAGATCTTAGTTGATGAAGGAAAAATGTTGTTTCTCGAAAGGTATGCTCCTTGGCTAAAAAGCATTCAATTATTAATCTTTGAAAGGAATTTAAATATGTCTTCGCTTGGAAATACTAGGACCTAAAAGGGTTTGATCCCATTTAGCACACCATACCATTGAATTACGAAAAATTTGAAGCCGATTAGGTAAAAACAAAGGTCCAGTAAATCCTAAAATAGAGGCTATAATGAGGAAAAAAATTATCTAAGTTGATCAAATCAGGTATTATCTTTCAAGTTAAGCATTCAAGTTGGGTAGCCAATCTTGTTCATGTTAGGAAAAAGAATGGATAAATCAGATTATGTGTAGATTTCAAAGATCCTAATAAAGCTTCATTAAAAGATCATTACCCACTTCCAAATATGGATCAAATTTTAAGAACAGTTTATATATATGAATACTATCTCTTCTAGATGATTATAGTGGATACAATTAGATTCTAGTCCGAGAATAGGATCAGTACAAAACAATTTTTACCACCAAGTGGGGTACTTATGCTTACAAAAGAATGCTTTTCAGCCTTTTAAATGTTGGTGCAATGTTTTAACGTGTAATGGACATGGATTTTCACACTTGTTAAATAAATGCACCCTTGTTTATTTAGTTGATGTCACTTATATTTTTTAAAAATCAGTTTGAGCATCTAATACATTTAAGGAAGACTTTTTAGTTATGCAGGGCACTTGAATATCTTTGAACCCCCAAAAGTCTATCTTTTAGTACATCAAGGTAAATTACTTGGTCATATTGTTTCTAAGAATTTTTAGCAATTGACCCTTTAAAAATTGAAGGCATATCATAGCTATCATTACCTCATCATAGGGCATTACAAATTTTTCTCGGAAAAATCAACTTTGTTAGAAGATTTGTTCCAGATTTTGCAACATTGGTTAAACCATTGATAACTATGTTAAAGAAAGACGTGACTTTTTCTTGGACTAGCCAATGGAGATAAGGTTTGAAGCAATTAAAGCAGATATCTCTCAAACTCCTACTCTTTTAAATACAAATTTCATTAAAGATTTTACAATGTATGCACTTGCAGGAGATGAAACAATATCATCCATATTAACCCATCGGTGATGAAAACATTGTGTAGCCAATTGCTTTCTTTGGATAAAGCTTGCATGACTATGAAACAACATACGCTTTTCTTGAGAAAATAGTAATTTAAGTAGTCGAGGACTAAGGAATTTTAAGTACATGCTTTCAAACAAGAAAATTCATGTTTTAGTTTCTCATCCAAGTGTGAAAGATTTCTTGTTAAATAAAGAATTGAATGAGAAAAGAGTCAGTTTGGATAATGAAGGTCATGGAGTATGATGTTAATATAAGTGGTGAAAAGACAATTCAAGAGAAAGGTTTGTGTGAACATATAATTGCTGATATGGAAAAATAGTAGGCTGTAGAACCGAAGATTCAAAACAACATGTTGAAATTAGGTATCAACAATCGACATCATGGTGCAGCCAAAAATCAGCAACTTTGAACTTGTTTAAGAAGTTCAATAATCAAGATGGAACTGATTTAGTTAATTATTTATAGCATGGATTCTATCTAAAAGGTATGGACAAAAATAAAAAAAGATATTTCAGATTACAAGTTGTACCCTATGTTTTTATTGATGGTGCATTGTTCAAAAAAGATATAAATGTAATCTTGTTACGATGTGTTAACTATGATAAAATTCAGCAATTATTATTGGAATTCCATGAAGAACCTACGGAGGTAAATTTTTAGCACGTACAATAGCCTTATAAATTATGAAAGCTGGTTACTATTGGCCCAACATATTCAAGGAATGTTTCAAATGGATTAGAAAGTATATTAAATGTGTTTTTTTGAAAAGAATGTTTAGCTTCACTTCCCTTACAGCCTATTTCAGTTGATCAACCTTTTATGTAGTGGGGTCTTGAATTTATTGTCATGATAAACCCACGTTCATCACAAGGACACAAGTGGATTTTGACTGCTACAAATTATTTTACACGCTGGACTTAAGCAATAGCCTTGAAATATGCTAATGAAAATTCGATACTATCCTTTTATGATGGTATAGTTTGTAGATTTTATGTTCCAAAGAGCTATCATATCGTATAATTCTTTAGCATTTCTTAGTGAAAAGGTAACAAATTGGGCTGTCAACCACAAAATTTATTTAAGTTCTTCATCTAATTATTACTCACAAGGTAATGGGTTTGATTAAAGTACTAGAAAGAATATTTTAAGGATCATCGAAGAAAACTTAAAGGTAACAAGAGAGCTTGGAATATAATGTTGAATTCAACACTTTGGTTTGATAAAGTGACTCCTAAAATATCAGTTGGCAATTCACCATACAAGCTTGTTTATGGAAGAGAAGCAAGAGTTCATATTTCAGCTAAATTACCTGCATTAGATTTGTTGCATCAAATGGTGTTTGCTTAAGAATGAACCCTTTCAAGTTCATTATGCGCGAATAAATGGAATTACAAGAGCTAAGAGATTAATCCCATGTAAATATGGAAAAAAATTAGAAATAGATGAAGAAGAATTTGGATAAGAAATCCAAATTCGAATCTTGAATAAATGACACATTGTGTTAAAATGGGATGTTGATCATGCAAATCCAGGAAGACACATGAAGTTCAATACAATCTAGAATGATCCTTATATGATTTCAGCTTGCAAAGAACAAAATGCCTTTCATCATTTGAGGTTAAACAGAGAGGAACTTCCCATTCTTGTGAATGGTATGTTTCTCAAACATTGTTATTGAATATCTTTTAGTGACTATTTAGAGTAGGATTTTCCTTCAATAAGTATAGTTTCTACACATTTCATTTTTTTAGTTTAGTAAGTGCATTCATACACGTGATCTGGTTTACGAGATCTTTTCAGAGTTTTAGTTCATTTTGGAATGGTTTTAACTTCAAGAAGGAAGATTTTGGTTATATGCTTTAGACTCCATACCCAATGGACAAGAGCAAGGCACTTGTTTACAAGCTAGTAGGTAGCTTTCTCCACAGGATCACCAGAAATGTTGAAATTTTTACACTTGTGTAATAATGGGAAACTCAAAACTTCATTATGATGGATAGCATTGGTGAAGTATACCTAAGCTAGGTGAGTTTCTTTCAAACAATATTATTATTTTTGAATTAATTAATGATCACATGAAATATGTAGCTATGTGTGCTATTACAAAACATAACAAATCACATAGTCGATAATTTCATGCTATCTTCAATAAAAGAACACAAAGCCATGAAGGACAACTGTGTTGTCTTGATGAAGACACTAAATTACATAATAGATGAAGTGTTAGGTTTTGGAGCAGAAATCATGACTACAGATTACATAAATCAGAGTTCATTACTAGATGTTACATGTATTCTTTAATGTTCTTTCCTTCATGATTAAGACATTCAATTATATTACTGAGTTGTTTAGTTCATTATAAAATCCATACGAGAATGCTGAAATGCATAAAGAAATACACAAAACAATTCCACAATTCAATTTTTTATTCATAAGAAATTTCAAATGTTCCCACACAAGTCCTGGGATGTAATTAAAAGAAAACTAGAACTACTTTGAAATAAGAGGTACATATACATGAAAGATAAAATAGAGGAGTATGAATGAACCCATCATTGCTTTGGAGTTTCTCATTTGGTTGATGCATCTTCATCTTCAATTTGTTCCCTCTTCATCTTCATTTTGAAATCATTGTACTTCGAGAAGAAGAAAAGAGGAAAATCGTCGGCCATTGAGCTCAAAGTTTAACCCATACTCCTACACTATCCTAATTCGTGCACATGGATATCTTAATAATAGTAGATATAGATTAGTTGAAGATCAAATAGCATACATGACTTACTCACTCGAAAGAAGAAGAGAGAAGAAAAGAAAAACCATGGACATAAGAGAGGCCAAAAGGCTTAAATATTTTCTAACTTTTCTTAAGTGTGTAAAATCATGTTGTAGCCATGAAGAAATAAATCATGTCTTATAGTCTTTAGTAGAGATAAATATTGCAAAGTTCAAAAGGTTTCTATCTTAATGTACATGAAGCGGATGATTCACAAGTATATATAGGTATGAATAAAGGATGTAACTCAAGGTTAGGAAGCTATTCTAGAAATAGAATAAGTTATAGTACAAAATAGAGGAGAGACTTGGAAATAGAAGTACATGTTTCACAATGCAACTCAACAGTGAAGGAAAAGAATCAGATTTTAAATGGATGAAGTTAACTAAAAAGGAAGATTATAGCTGAAACAGAATACGAAAGAGGTTTGAGAAAATTTTGACAGGGCTACGCCATGTAAAATGAATATTTAAAACTTTCCATCATGTTATTTTAAGCTAAGCATGCTTTAAAATCTATATATAAATCAAATAGTAATGCAAAAAGTAGATAATGCATGGCATGATCAAAGATAACAGATTATCGATTTTAACCCCATCAACAATCCATGAAGCATCTAAATGAACTGTTTCATTGCTAGATGAAGTTATAAGTGCACACTTTCAGATTGCATCAGAACAAATACAAAAATGCTACAATACCAATAGATTATAGCTATGACAAGAAAAGTAGAGTCAGTTTTTTGAATATAAAGTCATAACAACCATGAAATCAAAGAAAGATTCAAGATACAAGGTTAATAAAAGGTTACGTAACAAGTAAAGCACCCAAGTAATAATTATAGAAGGGCATATCATAAATCTTGTGATTTACAATTAATCCATTCCAATCAAGTGCTGCTATTTAATTGATCATTTCATACTTCAAGTATTCATAAATTCAAGCTCAAAGCATCATTCAGATACAACTCAATGGATAAAATATAGAATGCAGCAATGATAAGAGTGCATTTTCAGTCTACAAGTTTTTTGTGTGAAAACAATCAGGTATAAATGAATCAAAAAGGACACAATCACAAGTTCAAGAGATGATCAAATGACATAGTATTTATTGAAGGAAGGTATATTTGTAAGTATTCAACAAGTGAAGGTTAAAGCAGTAAATTTAAGGAACATTATTTCACATAGTCTACATGCTTCTAAAAGTTACCACCATGAAGTTATGAAAAGGATAGAGTTATGATTGCCATGAATATGCAAACTACAGTTACTACAATTGATGACTGAGAAAGCATACAACTGTAACACTATGAACTCAAAGAGAAAAAAATATATTACCACAAGGTAAGGTTGCAAAGAAGAACAATATTCAAAGCTCATCAAATTCAAAGATGGTGTTTTCAGAATAAGCTACAACAACTCGAGGCTAGCAAAATATGTAAGGAAGAAAATATAACTTCAAAATTCAATGCATAGGCATATGGTGAGACCAAACAGATAAAAGCTATACAATGCTTTGAATAGGGTCCCGTGAGAATTAATAACGAAATGAAGAATGCCCCAAGATCATTCATAGAAGGAACACAAAGGAACTCAAAATAGGAGAATGCTACCAAAGTAAAAATTAGGAAAGTTTGAGAACTCGCCAAAATTGGTGAGAAAATTTGCAATGGAAGGAGCTCCAATGAAAAACAGTCAAGCCCAAATATGGAAATTACATATTTCAATACAAACCCATTTTGTAAATTTGATCTTAGAGAAAATACAACTCATAAATGGTGTTATATGTATGAGTAATGGTAAGGATTTTTCGGTATAAAAATAACTGATACAAATACCCATTATTTAGGTAAAAGAATTCAAATTTAGAGATCTTGAAGAAATGGACAAGAATCTCATATTCCCATCACGATGAGTGTTTTACCAGCCACAACAAATTCATAACCCAACAAACAATCATAATTCCAAAATTATTCACAGATCAAGTTCATAGCCTAGATCTAAGAAAACAAAGAGTGTAAGATCGAAATATTAGGTCATGGCAAAACCGTTCAAAGTCTTTCAACAAGTACAAAGAAGATTTAATGCAAAACATAATCAAGAATATCCGTGGTTTCTAAAAGGGCTCAAGGATTTACTAAGAATAAACAATGAATTAGAGACACATGCATACCCAGGGCCAATAGTCATAAACCCTTGAAATATTATAAACAAATTAGAGAAAAAGACAAAACATCATAGTTTATAATCAAATAAAAAAATTGAGCAGCTAACGATGAAATAAGAAATCCATATACCCCGAGAATTTTCAAACTCGGGAGTCAAGCAGAGTAAGAAATCATAGAACCTACAAATATTTTCAAGATTTTCATGACATATCCAAAGAATAAAATGAAAATGGGATTGTATGCGTTTTGCAAGAGAAATATTATCTCACCTATAACCACTCATGGTGGTCATTATCAACTATGATTCACTCACAAATATCGTTCAGAGAACCAAAAACTCGTAAAATATCAAGAAAACTTTGATGGTGGTAACAGAGTTTTCATAACTCAATCCGATAAGAAAATAAACATGTTTAAGCACTAGGATCTTGCGGACCGATAATGTAAAACCAAGCTCAAATTCTACAAAAATGGTCGTATCTCCTAGAAGGCTTTCTCAGAAGAGATCTAATAGATCAGAGACAAAAGATATAGATGCTCAAAGGCTTAGAAGGCCGAAAAATGGACTGATCCGAGCTTCAAAAGACTCAACAATGAAGTCGATCCAAAAATTTGCTAGGGCTTCACCCACAAGTATAAAATCCAAATTAAGTGTTCATTAAGGTCAAGTGATCTTTACCATGCAAAATAAAGAGTTGAGTTAATGAAACTCAACTTCATCATATGATGAATGGTAAAGAAGAAACAAACAAGAAATCAACATCTCCGTTGAACTCAAATCAATGTAAATCACCATGATCAAGATGTCACTGACCAATTTAATTAAAGGGTTGAAATCCCGATCATGGGTCGAGATCGACGACATAGGATCCGGCAAGACAAATATCAATGATGGGAAATTGATCCCCGGATACCAAACAAAACTTGACTTGATAACCATGTCGATAAAACAACATATGGAGGGGTGATTCATCATCACAAGGGGGCCAACCCCATGATTAAAACAAAAATTATTGCATATTGACTTTCAAAAGTCTAAACCATAGTATATGTCCCAAGTAATCAACACGGTCGACCAACTATACAAAGGTAATGATAACCCAAAAGTGATCGAGCACTATAGTGACCATATGTTATGTGAAGGTGTTCAATCAAACAAAGTGAATTGCATGGTCATTAAAGTCGTCGAATATGATATGATGACCTTTCTACAAACTACCCCTTGTCTTATTGTTGACTTTTTTTTACACTTTTTCCAAAAATGGCCAACTCAAAACTTTGTTATGATGGATAACATTGGTGAAGTATACCTAAGATAGGAGAGATTGTTTTATACAATGCTATTATTGTTGAATTAAATAATGATTACATGAAATATACAACTATGTGTGTTGTTACAAAACGTAATAGATCACATAGTCTGCAACTTCATGACTATCTTCAGTAAAAGAACACAACACCCCAAGGACACTTTGTGTGTCCCGATGAAGACATCCAATTATAGAATAGATGAAATGATATGTTTTGGAACATAAAAAAAAAAATATAGATTGCAGAAATCAGATTTCATTATTGGATGTTACAGAAATCTGAAATGCAAAAAGAAATAAACAACCCAATTTTCAGAATTCAATGTTTTATTCATAAAGAAATTTCATATGTCCCCACACAAGTTGTGCGAGGTAGCTGAAAAGTAAAGTATAGCCACTCAAATAAGAGGTACACATGCATGAAAGAGAAAATAGAGGAGTATGAATGAACCCATCATTTCCTTGGGGTTTATCCTTTGGTTGATGCATCTTCATCTTCAGCTTTGTTCCCTCTTCATCTTCATTGTTAAAAGCACCATACTTGAAAACAAAAAAGAGAAAAATATCAGTTAAGAGCTTAGGCTTAATCCATAATCCTATATTTTCCTAATTTATGCATATGGATCTCTTAACAATAGGAGATATAGATTACTTGAAGATTAAATTGCATACATGATTTACTCAATCAAAAATAAAGAGAGAGAAGAAAACAAAAATATAGACATAAGAGAGGCCAAAAGGCCTAAATATTTTCTAACTGTTTTCTCAAGTGTGTAGGTATAGGTTGTAGCCAAGAAGAAATAAATCATATCTTACATCCTCACTATAAATAAAGAATGTAGAGTTCAATAACTTCTATCCTATAGTACATGAAGCAGATAAGTCATAAGTATATGCTGGAATGAACGAAGAATGCAACTCAAAGGTAAACAACTATTATAGGTATAGAAGAAGTTGTAGTACATAACAGAGGAGAGAATTGGAGACAAAAATACATGTTTCGGATTGCAATCAAGAAGAAAGATCAAAATTTGAAGTGTGAAGTTAACTGGAAAAATAATATTAAAGTGAAAACAAAATGAGAAAGAGGTCTGGGAAAATTTTGACATCGCTTTGCAATGAAAAATGGACATTTACAACTTTCCATCATGTTGTTTTTAACTAATAAATGCTTTAAAAGACGTATATAAATCAAATAGTAATGTAGAAATCATATAATGAATGACATAATAAAAGATAATAGTTACCAAATTTCAGCCCCAACAACAAGCCATGAAACATCTAAATGAACTATTATAGTTCTAGATCAAATTACAAGTGCACACTTTCAGATTACATCAGAACAAATACAAAAATGATACAGAAATGCTGCAATATCATTAAAGAATAGCCATTTAAACTAATTAATACCTAGCTATAACATGGAGGGCCAAACAATGAATAATCAAGGAATTCTGGGTCATAATTTTACAAGGTACAATCATCCCTAAGTACTGATTTCATAAATAAATCATCAATTATAAAAGCTGCTACAATATGGCTTCAAATCTAGTTTCGATGCATGATTTTAGAGATACAATAAAGACTGCAACACTTCAATCGAATAATATGTATCAAATTCATGAAGTCATATGTGAAAGGTAATTTTCCATACTAAAGTTATATCATACTTAAGACATTCAAGGAAAATTTTTAGATACCTTTGAGAAGTGATAGTAGAGGAACTACAAAAGTTAGTATGCAATTGAATTTTTAGTTAAAGAGGTAAGTTGAATATAAAAGAGAAGGGACAAGTGAAAGAAAATATTAAGTGAAACTACTCTTCCAGTTATGAATGACAAGTAAAAGAAAACTTTTTATTAGAACATAGCTCCAAAATAGAGGAATTGAAAAGTAAGATCTGTTAGTATCTTAAAGAAAACATGAGGTTGTAGAACTACAAAAGTTAGCATGCAAATTGGAATTCCTAGCCATGAAAAAAAAATGGTGGAAATGAAATATGTAAAGTTCAGTTTTAGCTCAAGAGGGTGGACCTAAAAATGAGAAATTACAGAAATAGAAAACTAGATATTCACATTTCCTCATTTCAGAATATTAGAAGTCGATTATCCTTAAAAACAAGCAATATCACGAATTTCGAACACAAGATTCAAAATCAGTGATTACATGGCCGAATCAAATCAAGTAGCTCGAATAACTTCCAAAAATCTCTAAAAAGATATTTTTTTAAAAAAAAGAAGAAGAAAGAAGTCGAACACATAAATCGTCAACAAAAGCTAATAATAGAATCGAACGATAAGGAAGTGCAATTATTTGAGCCTCATAACCTTGCAGTGCCTCAAAATGAAAAATTTCAAGCTTGACTAATCATTATTGTTGGTTATAGAAGTCGCAGAGCTTGGAAATAATCAATGTGATATTAGACAAACCTTAAAACCAGGCTCGAAGTTCACGAAAATGGTGGCGCTTCGAGAGAAAACTCGGTCGAGATCTAAAGTAACACAATTCCTATCTTGAAGGTGATTAACAACAAAATGCAAATGGAAGAAAGATTTGTAATACAAATCTACAGGAAGAAATGAGATCGAAATATTTTCAATAGTGAGTCTGGAGTAATTTTGAAGGGCTTCACCGCTTAGAGCGAGCAAAAGAATGACCAAATGATATAGCTCAAGTGTTTTTCAACTCACCCACTAAATTTGGTAAAACCTAGCTCAACCAAGAGTTAGAAATAAAAATTCTAAGATGAATTCATGCGAAGATCAAATGTTGATAAATGATCCCCAAAATGAATGTGAACAACCATGGTTACGATGATAGTTCCACATTAAATGCTAGGTCAAGAACCCTAACCATGGGTCAAAATCCCAACAACTATGTCAATCGAGTTAAAAGATCCACGATGGACAAACAACGAAGTATGAGTGTCAAAGTCAAAATGGCAATGATGAAATGACAGAGAACCATTTTTGTAGTAGATCCAAGTTCGAAAGCCTTCAACAATGGTGTCGAGCCAAAAAATAGGTCAAGTGACCTTTACCATGCAAACCCAAGAGGTGAGTTAATGAAACTCAACCACAGTTAAAAGATTCATGTTTTCTTTGTCAATTTTTGTCCCAACGTCCACGAACATGTGGTAATCTTTAATTGGATGTGGCAGAATGGGTCCATTTTGTGGACTTTTCACTTTTCACTATTGTTGCAAACTATTAAATTTGTCCAGTCACCTGATGAATTCTAATTAGATATTCAAAACTATGAAGGGGCAGAGAGGTGGACCCTTTTTGTGTTTTGAGACATTATGGCGAAAAATGAAAAAGTATAAAAAGAATGCCAAGACCCACAAAAGGACACGTGGCCTATTTTTATTATAAAGATAGATCACCACGGAACTTTGAAAATTTGAGTTTTTTCAAAAGGAATAAAGTGATAAAATAACCCGCGACTCCGCTCACGCCTACCAATTGCATTTAAAGTCAAAAGAGGGTAGGAAGATTATTGGGTAACTTTGAAACTTTAAGTTTGGTTTTGAAAAAGGAGTAAAGTGATAAAGTGACTCAAGAATTTCTTGAGGACCAAATAAAGCCACATATTGAGCCATTATTTAAAAGTTAAATGTGGATCATCTTGTTACTTTGAGAATTTGGGCTCTTTTGAAAAGGAGTAAATTTATAAAGAAATCCAGCGACTCCATTGACATCGTGATTAAGTAAAAATTCAAAGGCGGGTAGACGGGTCGCGAAGTATTTTTGACTTTTAAACGTTAAGCTTTGTTTCGTAAATGAGGTAAAGTTGATCCGGGCCCCCACGATGCTTAGATAAATACACATGTGGGGCTCATATTAAAAGAGGATGGGTAGGCCACATGTCTAAAAATGCACAAATCTCTATTAGAACAAAAAAAAGATATTCCAAGTACCGATTAAAGACAAGAGGATTATTTATTATTCTAAGTCATTATAGATCTACTACCGAAACTCGTAGAAGCTTAAAGAAATATCCATGGTGGCATAGAGTTTTCAGAACTCAATAAAACAAGAAAATACAAGTGTTCAAGCCCCGAGACCTTGCGATAAAAAAATAATAACACATTTATGATCTTGAAGTCTACAACAATGGAAGAATCTCTTAAAATAGGTAATAATATTAGAAATCTTTAACGAAAAAGAAGACATAAATTGCATGCACAAGGAAAGAGACTTTCTCATCAAGAAAAACTTATTTTTAGAAAATTTTTCACCCATGCTTTTCTTAAAAATAGAAACATCGATTGCATGGTGACTAAGTTGTAATCGAGAGGCTATTAATGCCTCTTTGTATTTGCATGTTTTATTTTTATTCCTTTATTTATTAATAGATGAAGGATAAAAATAGGATGCATGGGAGAGTACAATTTTAGTCTATTTTTAGGAAGGGTGGGAAATAAATTTGCTATATATTGTGTGCCTTTTGCAAAGCACAAGGGAGTTAGCTTGATGAAGGAATGTTAGATACAAATAGTGTTGAAGCAGTTTATGTCAGTTTTTCCCTTTGAATGTGAAGTATTTTCTACCTTTCCAATTATTTGCAGTCTTGTGTATATTCTATTGATCATGTGAATGTGAATTCCTTGATTAATCATCTCACCCTATTGCAAATTGAGTAATTTTTGCATGATATTAATGTGCATGTTCAACTCAACAAGTATTGTTGTGATTCTTTTCCTCAATACATCAAAGTGTTTACCCTTAATATTCTATATAAAACTATTGGTTTGTGCATCAAGAATTCATTCCCATATCAGTTGGGCATGTACTCGATTAAAGACCTCATACAATTTTAGTTTATCACCTTAGTTTTAAATGTTTTTAGAGTCTTCTTTTACCCTCAAACCCCATCAAATTAGTATAGGATACGATAATAAGGAACCAGAATGATACCAGAGACTCACCTCAAAATAGGTATACCCACAGACTGATGTGTTTCTATTGTATCTATGAAAGAGAGAAAAAATTGCAAGCTTATAACACCTTCAACCATCTCTCAGTACAGTGTGCATTTTCAAGAGATAACACTTATTTTAAAACATAATAATGTGTTAAGTCCACAAGGGTTGCCAAACCAAATGAAGACTAGTGGTCAATCGCAATGGTGGTTCCCACTAATTATGATGGATTGGACATGATTTGGAATGCAAAATTTTAATGTGATCACAAGGGATAGAGTAGAGGTTTATATCGAATGCAAGCAACCTTTTGAATACTTGATTACCTTTTTTTATAAAATAAGAAGTGGATTATGATTACACCTATGCTCTCGGTGGTCCCCACAAAGTGAGGTGAATAATTTTGCTAAGTATTGGAGATCAAAAGTATTTATTTTCTTGCACATGATTATTTTTACATGCCTTCACAAAAGGAAAGAACATACAAGAAGACAAATTTACATGCACAAGGAAGGAGACTTGGTTATCAAGTAAGATTTATTATTAGCAAATTATTTACCAATGCTTTTCATAAATATAGAACAGTCAACTTCAGTTTGACCGTATGTAATCAAAGGCTATTTATGCATCTTTTTATTAGTTTGCTTTATTTTATTCCTTTATTTATTATTAAATAAGAGATAAAAATAGAATGCATGAGAGAGTACAACCTTAGTCTATTTTTAGGAAGGGTGGGTGAATTATTTTTGCTATATATTGTGTGTCGTGGCAAAGCACAAGAGGAAGAAATTTTAGATAGAGGAGTCTCAAGCGCTTTCTACATTTTTTCCATTTGAATGTGAAGTATTTTATGCCTTTCCAATTATTTGCAGTCTTGTGTATGTTTTATTAATCCTTGTGAATGTTGAATTCCTTCATTAATCATCTTACCCTATTGCAAATTCAATAATTTCTACATGATATTAATGTGTATGTGTAACTTAACAATATTGTTCTGATAATTTCCATCAATACATCAAAGTGTTTTCTCTAATATTATGCAGAAAGCTATTGGCTTGCGCATCTAGAACTCATTCTCATATCGATTATGCATGTGCTCACTCAAAGACCTCCCATTACTTTGGTGTATTACCCTTACGATTGAATCCATTCACAATAATTTTTACCCTCAAAACCCCAAAAATAGTTTAGGGTACATCAATAAAGGAACCGGCCTTGATACGAGAGACTCACCTCAAAATAGGTATACCCATAACCCTCAAGTGTTTCCATTGTATCTACGAAAGAGAGAGATCTATTTTGCAAGCTTAGAACACTTACAACCATCTCTCCACAGGGTGCACTTTTGAGAGATAACAACATCTTTAGGGAGTATTATTATCCTTTTTCCCTATTCACAACCGTCTAATCCTTCTAAGTATTTAGATTTATATTTTCATTATTATGGATTGGAATCATTATTTCGATATGCTCCCTAAATTTTTTTATCCCCGATGAAGCAAGAGGTAAACATTGTGTTCCTTTTTTTTGAATTCACCAAATCCATAGAAATCTCAAGATATTTTATCAATGGATCCTTTTAAAATGGAGGAAAAAAATTCCTCATTCTCAAAGTCAAAATTAGTATATTGTTTATAGTCAAAATTTGAATCACTATCCGATAGCTCATTTACAACCGTGTCACTAGGTTTAATAGTTCTTCACCAAGATGTTATACTTTTAATATGTTTCCTACATATATGGCAATATGAAGCTAAATGTCCAAGAGAAAAAAATTCTACAAAAAAAGGGAAACCATTTATAGTCCATATTTTGTTTCCAAATTCTATCCTTAACTATGAGTTAAATAGTGGTTAGAAAATCTAAAGAAGTATCAATATCGACCAATATCCTAGCATATGTAGTGTTCTCATAATATTCACCCTATAGATAAGTAGCTGAACATTTTCCTAATGTGTTACCTATAGAGGTTAACAAGATATCCATCAAAACATTCAATGGTAAATAAAAGCATATGAATCCAAACCAATGTAACATGGAAATTATAAAATACTAGGTTAAACAAAGAGAACTACAATTTCACAAATAACAAATTAGATTGAAGCTCCCAAACTCTTCCAAAATCAAATCTATATATGATGTTTCAACAAATACAAGTATGAAATACCCATATAAAGTTTACCTTCCATAATGAGGATCAAATGGCTTGATGTACATTCATGAAGAGTGGGAAGATCTTGACAAAAATTTAGAATTCATACATTAAGCCTTTTTAATGAATAAAGCTTTAGATTGCACACCTTATGCTCCAAAAATAATAGAGGGGTGGACTTTGCGTAATCAATAGGTTAAGTTTCTTAGCCACTTTAGCTAGTGGAAGACAATTTTTTTATGTCCGAGATAGGGGCTGACTATTTATTCTCTAGTAGAACCATCACAAGGATGCTTTGGCAAAAACAAGCACATCAGTCATGGACTGGGCATTAGAGCTACAAAAGCCACCAATACCTACATTTTTCTGGTTTTCCTTCATCCATAACTAGCTGAGTATGTTGGGGATTTGTCGGATGATGGGATGAAGAAACATTATTTAACCTTCTTAAATGTTACATTACATTAATTTTTATATATATATATATATATATATGCACATCCAAATAAAATAAATAACCTCGTAAAGTAAATTACATAGTGAAACAACATGTAACATTAAAAACCCCTAAATGGGTAAAAATGACGGAATAATTAATCCACTATCAAAGAAACTTTTACAACCAAATTTCAAGAACTCCTTCCTCCCTTCTATTCCCTATTATTACAAGGATCACCTGATTCACGTGATATATTCATGATCCCGAATATGACCTATGGTCTTATTTAAACAACCCAAAGGTTTATGCCATTCTTAAGTGATGGGGCACACCTCCGTGATTTAATTGTTAGTTAATTAAATTAACCAACCACCTAATATAAAGTTTATATTTAAATAATAAGAATATAAGTTATTCTATATTATTTAAATATAAACTAAATATTATGATACACTTAATATTATAGTTCTAACACTCTCCTTAATATTAAGTGGGGACTCATATACCTATATTACATGTTGTTACAACATGATTTACAAATCCATAAACTTTAAAGGTTTAGGCTAGGATATGTATTTGTGAGACTGAATCCCATCGCTTTCTCATGGATAATATCTTATACCACATCTCTAAGAGCCTTTTGTAACACAAGGATGTGCATTACAAATAGATGCATAATGGACTATATATTCTAAACTCTATTAGTTTACTTATAAAGTCTATTAGTTTACATAGATCATACACGATAATTTTAAAATTCTTTGAGTCAAGAACTGGTTGAATGATAATAGGTGGCATTTCCCTATACATTATGCCTCAATGGAAACTCTAAAAGGCTAAGCATTACATGGAACTTGTACAATTTCACAACACAAAAATATTTGTAAACAATTCTACAACTTGATCATCAATCACATATTACTGGAGTTCTAAATCATCAAAGAGAACTTTCTATTAGATAAAGTGCATATGTATCCCGATATGATATTGTATTTGATGCCAAATTGGATTTTTAGTGAGAGAAATGCAACTATAGCTATCAAACAAGAGGAGTACTTCCATGATATTCATGAACTATTTTAAATGGATTAGAAACTGTAAGAAATGTGCTTTCTTTGTTGGAAAAGAAAGTTTAGCTTCTCCTCCCTTACAACCTATTTCATTTGATCAACCTTTTATGCATGCGGTGGAGCCTTGATTTTATTTACATGATAAACATGCCTTCGAGATAAGGCCACAAGTGGATTTTGACTGCTACAAATTACTTTACACACTTGAATGAAGTAGTAGCCTTGAAATATGCTAATGAAACTTTGATACTATCTTTTTATGAAGGTATAGTTTGCATATTTGGTGTTCCAACAACCATCATTTCGATAATGCTTTAGCATTTATTGGTGGAAGGGTAACAAATTGGGTTGTCAACCACGGAATTTATTTAAGTTCTTCATCTAATTATTACCCATAAGGTAATGGGTTAGTGGAATGTAATAAAATAATATTTTAAGAATCATCGAAGAACACTCAAATATAACTAGAGAGCTTGGCATCGATGCTTTGAATTTAGCACTTTTGGCCGATAGAGTGACTCCTAAAAGATTAGTTGACAATTCACCATACAAGCTCGTTTATGGAATAGAAGAAAGAATTCCTATTTCAATTAAGTTACATGCATTAGATTTGCTACATGAAATGGAGTTGCTTGAGAATGAACGATTACAAGTTTATTATGCGAGAATTAATGGAATTTTAAGAGCTAAAGATCAAGCCCATGTAAACATGGAAAAGATTCGAAATAAAGGAAGAAGACATTTGATAAGAAATAAAAATTTAGAATCTTCAATGAAGGAGATATTGTGGTAAAGTGGGATGCTAATCATGCAAAAATAGGAAGACACACAAATTTTGAGGAACTTCCCATTCTTGTGAATGGTATGTTTCTTAAACATTGTTATTGAAAATCTTACAATGACTATTTAGAGTAGGATTTCCCTTCAATAAGTGTAGTTTCTACACATTGCATTGTTTTTTTTCAATTCAATAAGTGCATTCATGCATGTGATCTAGTTTAACGATCTTTTCGAGTTTTAATTCATTTTGGAAGGGTTGGAACTTTAGGAAGGAATATTTTGGTTACACAGTTTAGACTCCATGTCCAATGGACAAGAGCAACATACTTGGTTTAAAAACTATAAGAAAACTTTCCTCGCAGGATTGCTAGAAATGTTGACAAGTTTAACAATGGTTGTAGCGATAAAAGAAGTTATAAGTACGAACAAAGGAGACAATTGCAGAAAAAAATACATGTTTTTAATTGAAACCTCAAGAACAAGGATCACAATTTAAAGGCTGAAGTTAACTAAAAAAATAATATTATAGCTAAAATAGAATGAGAAAGAGGTATAGGAAAATTTTGTGACAGGGCTTCGCCATGAAAAATAGACATTTAGAACTTTCCATTATGTTTTTTTAACCAATACATGCTTTAAAAGGTGTATATAAAACAAATAGTAATGCAAAAGAAGATAATGCATGCCATGATCAAAGATAAGACTTACTAGATTTCAGCCCCAACAACAAGCCATGCAACATCTAAATGAATTGTTATAGTGCTAGATTAAATTACAAGTTCACACTTTAAGATTGCATCAAAACAGATATAAAAATGATACGTAAAGGTTGCAATATCGTCGATGTACAACCATTTAAACAAAGTAATACCCAACTATAACATGGAGGGCCAAACAATGAATAATCAAGGAAGTCAAGCTCATAATTTTACAAAGTACAGTCATCCCTAAGTATTGTTTTTAGAAATAAATCATCAATTATACATACTACTATAGTATGACTTCAAAGCTAGTTTCAAATGCATGATTTTACAGGTACAATAAAGATTGCAACACTTCAATAGAATAATATGCATCAAATTCATGAAGTCATAAGTGAAAGGGAATTTTTGTACTAAAGTTATATCATACTCAAGACATTCAAGGACCAATTTTAGATATCTTTAGAAGTTGATAGTAGAGGAATTGCAGAAGTTAGCATGCAATTGACTTTTAAGTTGAAGAGGTAAGTTAAATATGAAAGATAAGGGAAATTGAAAGAAAATATCAAGTGAAACTAATCTTCTAGTTATGTTTGACAAGTAAAATAAAACTTTATAATAGAACAGAGCTCTGGAATAGAGGAAACTCAAAGTGAGATTTGTTAGTATCTTAAAGAAAACATGAGGTTGCAGAATCTGAAAAGTTAGCATGAAAATTAGAATTCCTAGCCATGAAAAAAAATGATGAAAATAAAATATGTAAAGTCTAGTTTTATCTTTAGATGGTGGACTTGGAAAAGAGAGATTGCAGAAATAGAATACTAGATATCCACATTTCCTCATTTAAGAATATAAGAAGTCATATTAACATTGAAAACAAGAAAGCTTATGAATTTTGAATACAAGATTTAAAGTTAGTGATTACATGGCCGAATCAAATCAAGTAGCTCAAAGAAGTTCCAAGAAAGATGTAACAGAGAGATTTTAAAAAAGAAAATAAAAAAGAAAGAATTTGAACATAGAACTCCTCCATAGAATCCAATAATGGATTTAGAACAACAACGAAGTTTAAGTATTTGAGGCACATAACCATGCAAAGGCCTCAAAATGAAAAATTTCAAGATCGATTAATCATTATTGGTGGTTACGAAGTTAGAGAGCATGGAAATAATCATTGTGAAATCAAACAAACCTAAAAATGAGCTCAAGTTCATGACAATTACGGCCGCTTCAAGATAAAACTCACTTGAGACCCAAAGTAACACAATTCGAGCTCAACCATGATTAACCACAAAATGAAAATGAAAGAAAACTTTGTAATAATAATCCATAGAAGAATTGAGCTCAAAATATTTTCAGAAATGACCTTGATTGATGTTTCCAGGATTTGCCGCTTGGAGTGAGAAAAAGAATGACCAAATGATATAGCTCAAGTGTTTTTCAACTCACCCAACTAAATTTGGAAAAACCTAACTCAACCAGGAGTTAGAAATCAAAATTCTAAGATGAAGTCATGTGAAGATCAAAGGTTGATAAACAATCCCCAAAATGAATGTGAATAACAATGGTTACGATGACAAAGCACGAACATTAAATGTTAGGTTAGAAACCCTAACCGAGGGTCAAAAATCCAACGACTATGTCAAGCAGAGTTAAAAGATCCATGGCGGAGAAACAACAAAGTATCGTTGTCAAAAGGTCAAAATGGAAATGATGAAATGACATATAACCATTTTTGCAATAGAGCTGAGCTTGAAGCCTTCAACGATGGCATCGAGACAAAAGATAGTATAAATGACCTTTACCACGCAAACCAAGAGGTGAAGTAATGAAACTCAACCACAATTAAAAGATTTGTGTTCTCTTTGTCAATTTTTTTTCCAACTTCCATGGACACATGGTCATCTTCAATTGGTTACGGCACGGCGGGTCCATGTTGTGGACTTGTGACTTTTCACTATTGTTGTAAATTTTTAAAACTAAATAGTCGAAACTATGAAGTGACAGAGAGAGTGGGCCCTTTCTGTGTTTTGAGACATTGTGATGAAAATTGAAAAAGTATAATAAGAATGCCAAGACCTGCAAGAGGACACGTGGACTATTTTTATTATAAAGGTAGATCACTTAGGCACTTTAAAAATTTGAGTTTATTTAAAAGGAATAAAGTGATAAAGATACACATAACTCCACCGACGCTAAATCAATCGCATCGAAAGTCAAAAGTGGGGAGGTGGATTATCGAGTAACTTTGAAACTTTAAGTTTGTTTTTGAAAATGGATTAAAGTGATAAAGTGACCAGTGAATCCACCGAGAACCAAATAAATCCACGTATTGCACTATTTTTCAAAAGTTAAAAGTGGATCGTCAAGTTACTTTGAGAATTTGGGATCTTTTGAAAGGGAGTAAATTTACAAAGCAACCCACGACTCCCCTAACGCCGCGAGTAAGTCAAAATTAAAAGGTGGGTAGATGGGTCACCGGAGTCTTTTTGACTTTGAAACTTTAAGCTTTGTTTTGCAAAAGGATTAAAGTTGAGTTACACCCCGAAAACGCTCATATAAAGACACATGTGGGGTCCATATCAAAAGTAGATGGTAGGCCAATTTTCTAAAAATGTAGAAATATCTATCAAAATAAAAAAGAAAGATATTCCCGATACCCATTAAAGAAAGAACAATGATTTATTATTCTAAACCGTTATAGATCTACTACCATAAACTCATAGAAGCTCAAAGAAATATCCATGGCAGCAATGGAGTTTTTAGAACTCTATATGACAAGAAAAACAAGTGTTTGAGCCCCAAAACTTGCAGATAAAAAAATAATAACACAGCTCTAAGCTCGAAGTCTACAACAATGCAGAATCTCTTAAAATAGAAAATAAGGTCGAAAAGATTTAACAGACAAGAAGACAAAAATTACATGCACAAGGAAGAAAAATTTCTCATCAAGCAAAACTTATTTTTAGCAAATTATTCACCCATGCTTTTCTTAAAAATAGAGTAGTCGCTTTGCAGTTGACTGAGTTGTAATCAAAGGCTATTAATGCCTCTTTGTATTTACATGTTTTATTTTTATTCCTTTATTTATTAATAGATGAAGGATAAAATAGGATGCATGGGTGAGTACAATTTTAGCCTATTTTTAGGAAGGGTGGGAAATAATTTTTCTATATATTGTGTGCCTTGGAAAGCACAAGGGAGTTAGTTTGAAGGAGGAATTTTAGATACAAGAGTTCTCAAGTAGTTTCTTCTAGTTTTTCCCTTTGAATATGAAGTATTTTCTACATTTCCAATTATTTGTAGTCTTGTGTGTTCTATTAATCTTGTGAATTTGAATTCCTTGATTAGTCATCTCACCCCGTTGCAAATTCAAGTAATTTTTGTCCTCGATATTAATGTGCATGTTCAACTCAAAGCAAGATTGTTGTGATTCTTTTTCCTCAATACATGAAATTGTTTTCCCTTAATATTCTAGAAAAAACTGTTGATTTGTGCATCAAGAATTTATTCCCATATCAGTTGTGCATGTACTCAGTCATATACCTCATACATGTTTTGTGTATCACCTTAGTTTTAAATCCTTTTATAGTCGTGTATTACCCTTAAACACCAGAAATCTAGTTAAGGATACATCAATAAGGAACCGAACTTGATACTAAAGACTCACTTGAAAATAGGTATACCAATAGACCTGAGGTGTTTCCATTGTATCTACGAAAGACAGAGAAAAATTTGCAAGGTTAGAACACATGCAGCCATCTCTCTATAGGGTGCGCTTTAAGAGATAACATTTTTTGGCATGCCCTCTAGGACAACAAATCAAATATGCATACAAAGTTATAGATATTCATAAAGCAGATCTACGAAAAATTTACAACAAATAAAAGTTACTTTTAGGATAGCAAGTTATAGTAATTTATTCTAAATATTTAAAAGATCTATTTGGTGACTCTTTAAAGCTAATTTCAAACTAGTTGCAGTATGTTCCATGCCTAAAGTGACTACAAGATCATTGGTAAGCGAAATCCCTTCGAGTTTATTTATTTACCTTAGAGTTGGTAATACTTTTCCTTATAATAGACTGATTTGGTAATCTTCCTCCCAATCTTCCTTCACCATGTGTGAATCTTTTCGCTCGTATCCTAGTTTTTCAAATGGTTATTCAACCACCTAGAAATTTTGTGACCTTTATCGATGGCATCCCATTAGTAATCCCAGTTTATCATGACATCCCTAATGCTGCCATGAAAATTTTGCCATCATTCACTGGTGAAAATTAGGTTATATCTACACAGCACATTAAAGATGTTACAGCCTTATGTTTAGTTCATAATATCACTCATGAATATGTGGCTTTGAGACTTTTAGTTGCATCCCTCAAAGGAAAACCTTGTAATGGTATAGAAATTTAGAGATTGGAAGCATAAGAACTTGGGATGAATTAGGTGGAAAATTAATGAAACAATTTGAGGATAATTAAGATCATTTATCTTTCATAGAATAGTTGGATACTATAAAAATATCATCTCATGAATTTATCTCAAGTTTCAACATTTGTTTTGCCATAACTTGGGAAAGAATCCGAGCAAGTGTCAAGCCACAAGCTGATCACGCTTTCCTTTATTATCTTAGAGCATTAAATAGTGATATTTCTATTATGATTTAGTGTATGGGAGGTGAAACTCTTCTAGATTCTTATGATATTGCTATAAGATTTTTAAAAACCTTATTCAAGACGGAAAATTAGCACTAAGGCCTTCAATGTCTTTTCTTGTAGATTTAGCACCTATCCCACAACCTATCACAATTATTGAACCTGTTATTGTAACCCCATCAAATGGTGTATTTAAATCTTTGCAAACTATGGGAAACAAGTTAACTTTAATCGAGAATAAGCTTGGATTACCTGGTAGACCTTATTAGGCTCCTTATCATCAAAACTAGAAAAATAGGTAGCCTTACTAGTAGAATAAAAATTATAGGCAATCTTATTAGCAAAGAAAGTTTGACCCAAAGGCTCCTAGTTCATCTAATGCTTTAGTTCTAGTTAATATTGCTATGGAATAGTGGTGTCAACCTTGTAATCAACCTCATTTAGCTGGAAGTTACCCAAATAATTTTTTGAACATAAGCCTTGTTGCACAACCTCAATCTGAGACATTGTTCATGCCTCAAATGGAGCGTGGGTAGTAAGATACTCAGGTTCAGAAGGCACATGAATAGAACTTAGTGAGTTTCAGTGAGGATGGTTTCATTGTAGTTACTACTAGGGCTCAAGAAAATGTTGCGAAAGTAAGAAACACCGTAAATAGGCATGTTCTACCCACTTTGTCATAGAAAAAACAACTATAGGCCCAAAACCAGCTAACACTTTGCCATTGTTCCTAAAAAAAAAAGTAGGTGTTTCAGCTGGTAAAGAGAAAAAGAAATAGTTAATGCCTTACCCAAGAATGTTATTTATACATCTCGGATATCAAAAGTAGCTGAAACAAAATTAGTTTTCACTAAATCCTATGCTAAAATAGTAGAATATGTCTCTAAAACCATTATTTCCTTTAACATTGTTGATGTAATGAAAATAATAATGGTAACATCTCAATTCACGATGCTCTAAGTATTCTTGGACAACAAGATTTAATTTTTCATGAACTAGGTAAGCTGCAGATTTCTTCTAAAAAAACAAAAGAAGTCTAGAAAGCAGACATGGTCCTTTGTGTTGGTACCTAAATTGATTCTCCCTCAAAGTCTGAGTAGCATCACAACTATTAACAGGAAGCTTCGGGATAGATAGATCATAGTGAGTCATTTTGTAGTCGGGATGGGATCTAACTAGCCTTTTTTCACTCAGATGTGGAGAAATGGATAGTACCCTCAAGAGGATTTGATCTATCCTCACTACTTTATGGTTATGCCTTTCAACTAGGGTGAGAGGACCCTTCTGTAGCCTATTGTTTATAGAGGAGATGGAGATATCATGCTCTGTGAATTTATGAATAAGACCTTGGAGAAAATATGATCAATGGAAAAAAATCTAACTCTCTTGAGTTTTCACCGTAGGTAATGGAGATACTTTCTAAGCAAGGTTCAGCCACTAAATACATTTAGAATCCTTATTGTTTTTGCATGTTTTAGTAATATAAATTATTTATTTGTATACACACAAGACAAATAGGGGTAGTACGGGTAGGATTGGTTGTATTTTAAATGGATTTTTGTGGGAGGAGATGCAGGATGAACTTGATTCACTAGATCCTTGAGAGGTCTTGCAAAATGGAAGACTAAACCAACAAAATGCCATGGAACATGTACCCAAAATGTTTCTTTAACTAGAATATATGCTTCAATGGAGGCCCAGATTAGCATTATTTCGTATAATCTATGAGATTCTAACATGAAGGCTTGATTTATAAAACCCAACAAAGTATCAAGATCAAAGCCTAATAAAGCCTGAGGTACACCCAGAGGCTTACAGATAATATTTGTCAAATCAGTGAAAGAAAAGTGATTTTAAACAATTTATTTCACTCCCGATGAAATATCTTATGAGAAATGAAATTACAGATGCCACTAAACAATCATGAGGATTGATACCTATGTGATTGACATAGATTTGATACAAGATTGCAACAGGAACAAGAAAAACTATTTGCAGACATTTAGAGATTAAAAAAACACATTTTTCTTAAGATCAACACAAAATAACTCGAGTTTGATTCAATTTATCAAAGAAGCGAAAGTTTCTAGAATAATCTTAGAGCATGTCAATGGTTGTATACTCACCACCACCTTGACAGGATCAAATTCAATACAAAAGATATACACATGCTTCTCAAATGGCTTCTCAAAAATGGGCTCTATCAAGCTTCTTTCTGTTAGAAAAATCAGTCCCGACCCCTCACACTCCAACCATTTACATGATAAATTTGTGCCATTTATAAAATTTGCAATGGAAAATTTTTCCCCAAAAATCCAAACATTGAGTACTACCAAGTGCTTGCCATGATCACGATCACGATTCCCAAAATCGATCTCGTAAAAAGTCACTAGTTGCTCGGGTGGAAGATCTCTTCAATATCTCCCACATTCAACTCCTTCCTCAGAAAATCACTCTTCCTTCTATTTGCCAACCACTTCCACCCCTAATATATCAAATCTAGTTCCTTGCGTACTTAGGTGAAGAAAAATGGAAAATCAGATCAACTCCGATAGTAAGACCGTTTTAATAGTGAAAGATGTCTCCAGATCTCCCCCACCAAACTTAGATATTAAAATTAACTCTCCTCTCTATTTGGCATGTAGGAAATAACAAGAAATATTGAAGACTCACATTTCTAGGAGATTTTCAATAAAAATAGGTGGAAAATAAGATTTAGACACATAGCTACCATTGATCTCTACTTTGAATTTGGGTCGTCCCTGGGAAGATTCAAGAAAGGGCTTGAGGCTTCCTTTTGGATTTTTACAACCCTTTGAAAAAATGTAAACATTTCACATTTTTCTCCACACATCCTCCCTTGAGAAATGAGCCTGACACATGTCTTAAGGTGTGTCCGAAATGAACCATGGAAAAATTCTACCATTTGACCCCTTTTTTGTAAGAAGGAAATTTTTCCAATTTTCCCTTGTAGCTCCACCCTTTCATTTCTAGTTTCCAATGTGGGTCCTAGCAGAACCCCGCTTCCTTTTATACTTTTAAATCCTTTTCCCACAAAGGAAAATTTCCCACTTTTCCTCTGAAGGTCCGCACTCCCACCATTGACCGGAGTAAGCTTTAATTGATCCTTTTTCTCGGCTTGGGGCCATTTTTTATATTTTAACCCTTTTGAGAATAAGAGGCAAAAATTCTATGTTGCCACCGATGGTATGCTTTCCCACCTCTTTTGACTTTTCAAACTACCACACATCACGATGGCACACCTTGAGATGGTCCCCAAAATTTGAGACCTTGAAATAGTGCAAGGCTGCTCGCCACATGTCCTAGCCCCAAATAAAATTTGTTTGAAGGCTTGAAGCTCATCCGAGGGTGCCATGTCTCAAGATTCAAGGCGCTCCTTCGGCCATTGAAAAGTCCAAGCAAAATGCAAAGTGAACTGAGGCCTCCAAGTGTCTTCCTGGAGATTATTTAAAATGAAACTTAAGGGTTGGTCCCCAAACATGTGCGGTTCCTCCACATGTCCTAGACCTCCAAGAAAGTTTTTGAAAAGAATAAGTATGGGAAAACTGGCGAAGTCTCCACATGTCTCCATGGCATAATTTCACAATGGTGTATGAATTTGAGACCCCGAATGAACATGGGATCTCCACGTGTCCCTATCCCACCAATCTATTTTTAGCTCCATAAAAATTATGTAAGTCTAGGCGAAGCAAAAAACCTCCATGTGTCCTCCTAGCGATACTCCAGGGCCAAACGAAAAGTAAATCTTCAAATGAGCATCATTCCTCCACATGGAAAAATTTAAGTTGAGGCTATTCATATAATATTTTAAGTACCAAATGGCCGGCTGCGTCCAACCAAAAGAAGTCACGTTTCCTATCAATGTAAGGATGTAAATTTGACCGAGAGAAACACCCGTCAAATCGTAAAATACAGAAAAATGACCATTTGAGCCCAAAAATGAAATTTTCTCCAAGGATAGAGAATTTAGAAATGTTGAAAGGCTCAAATACATTCCTTAGAGCTACATCCATTTAACTTTCTTCAAGCATTCAAGGCGAAAAAAAAAAAAAAAGGATAGTAAATCCCAACCATGGATAATGGAGACAATGGGAGAGCCCATGTTTTTGAGTGAACAGAGAACATGAGACCTACATTATAGAAATTTTCAAAGGAACAGATAAATGAGGAGACAAATATGGAACCTTACGTGATCTTCGACCCAAGAACTAATTGAAAATGGCAACAAAGACTAACCAAGAACAACATGAGGAAGTAGAAAATGAAAAAGGCCATAAATTGATGGATTTTAAAGGAAAAATGGGACGAGAATATTATCAGCACCAACATCAGCTCCGACTTCGGGACGGGCACTCCTTGTGAGTACCATAAGAAAAAAGGTAGACCAGTGCCAAAAATATCCATTGGGCAATAGAGTCAGCTTGCAAAGCAAAAAAAAGAAATCTCCCAAAAATGAATAGAGAAACCAGCAAAAATAGGTCACCAAGGACCAAGACGAGCAAAAACACAAAAGACAAGAAACAAACAACAAACTATACACTGTACAAAATATTTTTACCTTGATTCTGGGGAATCAATCCAAGAAATGCTTCAAATGCCTACCATTAACAGGCAATTCAAGAAATTCACCATCTAAGTCCTTCAAGAAGAAGGTATGTTCACCAATTCTAATATCAATGGAGTAAGGATCCATCCATAATGAGTCAAAATTTCCATGCTTTCCTTATCTTCATTCCTGCTATCCACTAGTAGCACCGAATCTCCAATATTGAAAGCTCTTTGAGTGACCTTCTTGTCAAATAGTTTCTTCACTTTTCTTTGAACCTTACATGCCTTTGGTGGGAGGCCCTCCTCTCTTCATCAAGCTCAAAAATCTAGTTAATGCGAGCATCATAAGGACTTATGTCTTGATCTTCCATTTGTTGAATCAACTAATATGAGGATAATTACATATGCAAGGGCAACATGGCCTAAGTTCCATACACCAACTAAAATGGAATCTTTCCAAAGTGGCTCTTTTGACAAAGTAATCCTATCAGCCCAAACAACAAACTTTAACCTGCTTCACCCCATTTTCTCTTATTCAAATCCAAGGTTCTTTTGATAATATTCAACAAGTTTTTATTACTAGACTCAACTTGTCCATTTCCTTGGGGATTGTAATTAGAGGCATATGTCAAGTTGATCCCATATTCTTTGCACATTTCCAACGGGATTTTAGCTATGAAACTCATGGCATTGTCACCATAATTTTGACTCGGCACACCAAACCAAAGCAGATGATATGGTTTAGCACAAAGTCCATGACAATTTGGTATGTTTCCTTCATTAATGGGATTTCTTACACCCATTTGGTAAAGTAGTCATGGCTACAAAGAATCCACTTATCCAGCCAACACTTGAAGGGTCTAAAATCTCACCAATAAAATCCATTCTCCATTGCTTGAATGGAGATTCAATTGATACAGACTACAAAGGCCTGGGAGCCTAAAGATTTCAATATTTTAGAGAAACACCGACAACTCGACATCTTCTAACAAACAATATTATATCCTTGAAGAGAGTTTTCCAACAATAACCAGCCCCTAGGATCTTGTGTGTTGTGACTCTTGCAGAAAAATGCCCCCCACAAAATCCTCCATGGAGATCAACAATTATCTTGGGGACTTCATCTTTAGTAATACACCTTAAGAGGACTCTCACTAGGTTCTTCCATGCCAACCCATGATCGGTAATGACATATTTCTGGGAATCAAACTTAAGAGCTCTTTTCTAGTTCTTACTTAAATACTCATGGAATTTTAAATGCCTGATAGAAAATCACATCCTTGTACCACTAAGAACTCATCAACTTTTCCAAAACACCCTCCCTTTCTTCTTCAACCTCATTTACCTCAATAGTCTACAAGTTAATCTCAGCCATAAGCTTTAGCCAACCCCAAACCTCTCACCAACTTCGTGGTTTGGATATCCATGTCATATTCTTGTAACTTGTTCACCCATCTACATATTTTTCTGACACCTCCATCTCGATAAGATTTCTTTCACCATGGTGTGGAGAACATAAGAAACAAATTTTAAACTTAGAATGTAAGACCCGATAGCTTTTGTTACTTTTACCAAGGCAAATGCCTACTTCTCCATAATTGTGTATTTCTGTTTATCCCCTACAATAACTTAATGAAAAAATAAATTGGCCTCTTAGCCCCTTTATCATCCTTCTGCAGCAAGACAGAAGCAATAGTGTTCTTATAATCAAAGGAAAAATGTTAGAAAGGCTTCTTATAGTCTAGAGCTGTTAAAACCGGGGCATATGCTTAAATACCTCTTTGATTGGATTGAAATCTTGGATAGCATCCTCCTCCCATTTGATGACCTGTTCCTTTTTTAGCATGGATGTAATTGGGATGGTAAACTAAGCAAAAATTGAGTTGAATATTTTGATGAAGTTTATCTACCCAAAGAAGGACTAAATTCCTTTCTTGGTTCATGGAATTGGGACTTTCCGATGACCTCTACCCTTCTCGGATTAATCATCACCCCTTCTTTTGACACAATGTGACCTTGCAACTTTTCCTTCTACACTCCGAAATGGTATTTCTTTGGATTGAGTGAGATGCCATATTCTCTACATCTTATCAACATCTTGTCCAAGTGCATCAAGTGATCACCTCTCTTTCTATAAAACACTCACACATAATCTTGGTAAACAACAATAAACTCATTGATGTAGCCAACAAAAGCAACATCCATTTCTCTTTAAAAAGTTGCTCCAACGTTCATCGCACCAAATGGAATCCTGACATATAGATATGTTTCAAATGGAGTAGTAAAGGTTGCCTTGATCCTTTCTCGATTCCTTCACCACAACTTGGTTTTAACTAGAGAAACCATCCAAGGTAGAGAGAAATTCAGAATCAGTCACTAACTCGCAACATGTTCTCCAAGTTTGGTTAAGGATAATTATGCTTTATTGATGCTTTGTTTAGATTCTTGAAGTCCACACATAACCCGATATCACCATTCTTCTTTCTTACTCTGCTAGGTTTGCAACACAAAAATAATACCTTGTGGGTTGAATAATCCCTCCATCTCTTAGCTTCTTTAGTTCTTCTTACATTTTGAAAGATAAGAATGGATTGATTGGCCTCTATTTTTCCTGAATGGTTTTGCATTAGATTCCAAGGGAATCTCATGTTGAAACAGATCCTCTCTGTATGCCTTTAGTTTAGAATAGGTCCAAGCCATGCAATCTTGGTATTTTTTCAACAATTAGATGTATGACTGCTTTTCCTCCTTGCTGAGATTACTACCTAACCAAATCTTCCTTGGTTTCTCCTTTGTTCCAAGGTCATGTTATTCAACATCCCTTGAGGTTGCCATATGTCTATTAATAATGCAATCAACATTATAAAAATTTGACTCAAGAGCGACCAACCCTCTAGGAATGGTATTAGTCTTTAGTTGGATGATGCCCTTGCCAAATAAGGTTTATTTTCTCTCTGCGACACACACCATTGGCTCCTAATCAATGCATTGATCAAAAACTCTCCTTTGTTTTGCATAAACCTTCTCGATCTCAATCATCATAAAAAAATTACCACGATTTATAATATTTTTGGGCGTAGAGGGTCTTGTCAACACCTCAACATCATATTCACAATATGGGGACATTATACAATTGTCAAATTGAGATCCCAACACTACAAGCTTTTTTGGAAATTTGTTGAACTTTCTGTCATAATGCAAATTGTTGAATGAATCAAACATCTCAATGAAATCCCAAATTGCATGCTTGTATTGTTTCATTCACTGATTCTTTGTGCCATAAAGTTTTCTAAATTATTTGAAAAATAACTCTGGATCTACCTTGACAATAATGTCATTAACTCCATATTTTCAAGAAATTATTAAACCTAACAATATTTCCTCATACTCATAAATGTTGTTAGTGCACTCAAAATTAAGCTTGAAGGAGAAAACAAACTTTTCCTCGGCTTGGAGAAATCAAAACAACACCAACACCATTTCCAAATTTGGAGCAAGCTCCATCAAACAATAGAGTCCAAGGAGAGCCTGCCTGCTCAAGACACTTGCATTCTTCAATCTTGTGCTCCTTTCCATCAGCAAATCCTACAAAATTATCAGCATCAACACTTGTGTACAATACTTCATAGGATGCATTGTGGGGGTCTTGATGAAGGTGCAACATTTTCTTCTCTCCATATAACATGAAAAGGCTTCCCTCAATTGGGATGGTGTCATAAGACATGTCCATTTCAACACTTCCACCAACACTTGCAGCCCATTTTCTTGATAACATCATACCCCACTTGGCTGGGCAGTCAACAATGATAACATCAAGTTTTAAATTTTTACCTAGGTAAGCTGTAAGCTACACCACCAAACCTTTCACACATCCTAGAATTGGCACTTATTTGGAGTCCATGGCAGTGCACTTCCCATATTCTATTGTTACTTTAAAATTCATCTCATTAATGAATTCTAGAGGCATGATATTGTATGATGCCCCTGAGTAAAACATATAGTTGTGGAGCAGTGTGTCCTTTATGATCAAAGTGGTGAAGAACAGATCCACATTTAACCGAGATTCCACCAAGGATGTACCCAAATAAACCTCACATGGTTCACCTAGTTCCTCCAACAATGGTGGCATCTCTAACTCTTCAATGACTGGAGGAGTCTCCATAATGTTTACATTTCTACTTAAGACAGTCTTCTCTTCATTCAATCCCAAGTATTCAAATGCTCTCCTTTTATGTTCGGGAATCCTAAGAAACTCAACAATTAGAACAAAGACCTTGATTTGAATTAAAACTTGGGCAATGTCATATGGGACATTCTTCATTATTAGAAGAAAAGCTAACACACTCATTAGGTGGTATAATATGTTTGACAACTTGGGCATAAGGGGGAATGTACGATTATTGTTTGGAACAATAGTGCTTTTGCGATGCATATTTCTTGGGAAAATCTTTAGGAATGTTTGAAAGTAAGGGATCTCTTGGCATGGATTGAGGCCATGTCTTTTTGACAACCTTACTTCTTGTGTTATATTCCTTCTCTTCAACAATAACAACATTCATCAATAATTGTCTATCTTCGTTAGATGGGATTCCTCCATAATACTTATTTATCATTAAAGCCCCTAAATATTCAAAGTCATTATTGGGAAACTCAAAATCTTGTATAGTATCTACTTATAAAGTATGAGAGGGAGGAAGAATAGGTACCCTATGAATGCAGTCCCAAAAAGTGGCAATAGTTCTAGCACTTATCACCTCAGTTGAGGTTTCCCCTTGTTGTGAGCTAGTGGAGCAACCCATCATGCAAACATCATCATCATTATCATCATCAGATTCTTCTTCCTCTTGCTAATCTTCCTCACAAGGAGCATGGGGCATGAAACATTTGTCACACCAATCAATGACCTTTGTTTCTTCCACAACAACAACTATAGCAGCCAGAGGATCGGGAACCTGTTGACAATTTTTGCACTTGTGCAAAAATGGGCAACTCAAAACTTTGTTACGATGGATAGCTTTGGTGAAGTATACCTAAGCTAAGGAAATTATATTACATTATCTTGTTATTGCTGATTTGTTAAAGAGATTAAGTGAAATCCATGGCTATGTGTGCTATTACAAAATGTAACAACTTAAATAGTCTATAATTTCACGAATATCCTTAGAAAAAGAAAACAAGCCCTAAAGGACAGTCTTGTTATCCTGATGAAGACACCGGATTGCAGAGTATGTAAGGAGTATAGTTTTGGAACAATGCAGACATAGTGGCAGTTTTTCAAACAATCAGATTCACGGTTATTATCTTGATACCTATTAGTTTTATTGCTCTATGTTCATTAAAGTTATTATGATTAATGATTTTGCATTCATCAGTGCTACCATAAAATATTACAATTTGACTCCTTTCCTGCTACTTCCATCAAGAAAATATTGACAAACAAACGGTGACAATAATGTCCAAATGGAGATAGCAGAAAGGAGTCAAAACAAAGAATGGAAGCTAAGATAATCACACATCATACAAAGAGACACATTTCATTCAATGATTATCCACTGGAGTTACATGTATTCACTTCAAGTTATCCCTTATGTTAATTCATTTTATTGAGATATTGAGTTACCTACATCATTATACAATCAAAGGAAAACTTAATGTAGAAAGAGATAATCAACTCATTATTTCAATTTAATGCTTTATTCATAAGAGATCATAAGCTTTCCCACACAAGCCATGCGATATGATTAAGTGACTCATCGTATACATGAAAATAAGAATACTGCATGTGCTAAAGAACAAGAGTAGAGGAGAAAAAGGAACCCATCATTACCTTTTCTCTTTTATCTCCACTCCTCGGCCTTTCCATCTCCATCTCAACTCTTCCATCTTCCTTTTCCATCTCCATTTCTTAACACTTGCAAGACAAGAGAAGTATCTCACAAAATTGAGCTCGGGTACAATGTTATTCCAATACTCATGTTCCAAAAGCAAATACATATTTTGAATTGAATGCATCTAATGGTACTTGAAAGAAATAAATACGAGATGAGTCATGCGAAGGAAGAAGCGAGTCGATAAATTGAATCTGAAAAGTGAAGATCAAAGAAGCTAAGGATTGATCTAGAAAGGCGAATCAAGCAGCTTGTGAGAGAAACAGATCGAAGAATGACACATGTAGAAAGAAGGAAAACAATTACGAACAAGGAGAGAAAAAGAAATAAACCACATGGATCAAAGAGAGGCCAAAAGCCTATTTATTTCTAACTCATTTCTAAATTTTGTAGGAACAAATTTAAAATTAGTTAATTGTTTAAGAAGGAAGCATCTACTAAATAAGGACAAATATCATTTTTAAATGGTTTACCAAGAAAGAAGCATCGAATAAGTCAAAAAGAGGTATTTTTGCAAATTAGGATCAAAAATCTGGAAAAGGAGAGAGAAGAACATGATTTTGGAAAATATTTTCCAGAGTCTCCCATTGTAAAATTGACTTTTGATTTAAAATAGAATTGAAATACATGTTGTTTAGCTACTACATTGTTTTCTAAGCTATCCAAGCTTCAAAAGAAATAAAAAAGTCAAAGAAAAGTACATGTTTCATCATTTTTTAAAGTTGATATCATGATCAAATGAAACATACAAGTTTTCCAAACTCTCATCATGCCACACTATCAAGGTTTCTTTTATTTCCAAATTTAAGTGTGAATCAAATAAGCAACTACTTTGCAAATTTTTAGAAAAGTTACAGTGAATCAAGTGAAGTCAGCATGGACAGCTCATTCAAGTGATCAGATAAGCAAAGAGAGGTTTTTTACATGTTTTTAGAAAGATCAAATCATCAAAATATGGAAAGATAATGATTTTAAAATAAACTTGCCAAAGTTTCCCCTTACAAAATGGACTTTTCTAGAAAAACAAAATTACTACTATAACTTCTAGGAAGTGAAGTACTATTACAAAATATAAAACTAAATATTTTATTTCACTTTACAGAAATGGGATACTTACTTCATTATACAAACAATATGCAATCATGTTTACAACAAATAAACAGCATACAACTTGCAGATTCATGATTTTGAATGCAAATATCAAGCTACAGAATACACAAGTAGTAGCATTCATCTTCCAACCGAAGGAGTAAACTACAAAGCTCAACAAATGTTCAAACAAAGCATGCCTTCTAGAAATAAGATCAACAAGTCAAGTATGCAAGCACAGAGTTTATAAAAGTAGTTTAAATTACATCTACAAAGAGGAAATGAATCACAGAAGAAATAGACTACTAGTGCTAGGTTTTCATTTCCAGATATAGTTCATAAAACAAAAACAACAAGTCAAAGAAGATTGAACTCATATAGGTCTAGAAAGGAAGCATGTCAAGATGCCAAAATACATCTACAAAAAAAAAAAAAAGAAATGAAGTATTTTGCCTCTACGAATGCAAAGAAGTAAACGACAAATTACAAACTGCATCTACAGGAAGAAGGAACGATACAGGTCTGCAATCAAATGGAGAACTCATTTTCAAGTTACAAATGCTTAACTAAAGTTTCCCAATCTACCCAGAAATGGAAGTGATTTACAAAATCCAAGTCACCAGAAGTAAAAGCTTTCTTTCATTACATCAGAAAGAGAAATGAGTCACAAAAGAAGATACAACTTTACAGATTGCAAGTACCTAGAATATACAAACTTTGCATCTACAAAATGAAGGAAGGGTTCATAAACTACAAGTATGCATCTATCACAGGAAGTTAAATGAAACAGAGCTCATGTTTCAAATGGAGAAATGAAAACAGTTAATACTTTCAAAGGACTCGAATTGAGTTTACAAATAGTTCATCAATAAATGCACAGAAAGAAGCTTTAACAGATTTCGAACGATGAGTCTGAGCTCGAAGGCTCACTTCAGAAGTAGAAAATACTGAACCCACAAAGTACTCTCATGTTACGTAATATTTTAACTATTATTTGAAATGGATTTAGGGTTATAAGAACGAAAACTCAAGCCTCAAAAAGAAAAAGAAAAAAAGTGTTAGAACTCACCATTGCCTGAGAACGAAATGATGAGATGAGCAAAAACGGTGGAAATTTCCTTTTACAGACTCATATCAAGCTCATTAGCTACCAAAAGTAGAGATACAAAAAAACAAAGATTCATCAATCCATGAGAAGAGACAAAGCTGAATAATAGATGAATAATAGATGAAAATGATCTTTAGATCATATAACTAGAGGAAAACCGAGCTACAAAGCCAAAAAACAAAAGAAATACCTCTAGAATCTTCAAAAAATGTAGAAACAATCAAGCACCATTGGCATCGAGAGGTCAGAAAAAATCCAACCTCGAAAACCACCAAGTCTCCAAGCATTCATCGAAAAATCACAGAGTGGTAAAATTTTCCCAGTGTCTTCGCCCACGAGTGAAGATGTAAATGAAATGACCAAATGCCAAGCTCAAAGGTATAAAATCACATTCAAAAATAGGGTTCCAAGCCCTAACTCATGGTCAAGATCAACAACCCATCAAAATCCAAGTGGAAGATAAAACGGTGGTCATTCCTCGGAGGGTCCTAGGTGACAAGGCCCAATTAAATGCCACCGACGCATTAATTTCTCAATCCGTAACCCTAATATGGGTTAGAAGACCTACGATGGATAAAATACCAAAGCACAGATCAAGGGTCCCAAAATGCTTCACAAAATCCAAGTTAAAATTGCCACGGTCGGGTTCCACAGACCAAGGTTAAGCAAAGGGTGAGTCATCATGGAGAAGGGGCCAGCCCATGTGGATGGTAAACATAATCAATTGCCAAGACTTTGTAAAGTCTAAACTATAGTCCACGCCACAAAAAAATCAAACAAATAATATCATATGCCATGATCACCGAAAAGGTGAAAAGTGGTATTACATGCCAAAGCCCAAAGGTGGTGAACCAATTACGCATGGTGGGCTAGCCAAAAGGGTAAACCCGTTAATTTTTATACATGCTAAAATCTACAATGTGGTAGCATTCCAAACCAAAGGTGGTCCTAACATGGTGTTTTCAAACAAATTTGCAAATGTCACTTTTGTGACTATCCAGATCGATGAAGAAAATCAAAAACATGTATACCTTAGAGGTGGTCCCCACTTCACTTTATTTTTGCAAATATGGCTAAGGTTGCATCATTTTGCCTATACACGAGGAGATGATTTTTGGATGCCTTCTCAACATGAAAGAACAGAGAAGATGACAAACTTGCATGTGCAAAGAGATAAGACTTGCCTAGTAAGTAAATTTTAAAATTAACAATTGTTCATCTTTCTTTCTTAAAAATAGAATAGTTAACTTCAATTTGCCTATATTGTATCTAAGGCTGATAATGCCTATTTTTATCACATGCTTTAGTTTGTATTATTGTATTCCTTTATTTATTATTAAATAAAGGGTAAAATTAGGATGCATGGGCAAGTAAAAATTTTAAGCTATTTTTATGAAGGGGTGAAGTTTTCCTATATATTGTGTGCTCTTAAAAGCACAAGGGGAGATTTTTCAGAGAAATTTCCCGAGAAACTTTTGATATGAGTACCTTGAAGCAATTTCTACCAGTTTTCCCTCCGAGTGTGAATTATTCTTTGCCTTTCCAAGTTATTATGTAGTCTTATGAATCAATATTCCCTAATTAATCACTTTACTCCGCTAAAAATCTACTATTTTCTACTAAATTTCATTGCGCATGTTAGCTTACTAGTCTTTGTTGTGAACTTCCTCAAGACAAAATAAGTACTTTGCCCTTATTTTCTACAAAAAGTATAGACTAGTTCATGCACATAAAGAATTCTTCACAAATCAGTTGTGTATTCCACTCAAGTCAAGTTTCATCAAATTTGGTGTATCACCTTAGTATTTATTTCATTTTCAGCTTACCTTTTAAACCTTAAAATTCGCAAAAAATAGTTTAGTGAACACCAATAAGGAACCAACATTTTAACCCTGGAGGTTCACCTCAAAATAGGTATACCCACAAACCTGAGGTGTCCCCATTGTATCTACAAGAGAGAGATCTTTGCGAATTAGAGAACCTACGCCATCTCTCGCCAGTGCACTTTTGAGAGATAACAGTTTTTGGCACACCCGATGGGACCATGAATCATATCTGCACGTAAATCCTAGATTCTAGAGCAGATCAAAAGCATATTTATAACAAATAAAAGTTACTTTCGGGAGCAGAGCTGCAGCAAATTAATTCTAAAGATTCTATGATCTTTTGGCGACTCCATAAAGCTAATTTCAGACCAGTATTGTAGCATGTTCCATGCCTAAAGTGACTACAAGATCATCGGTAAGAGGAATTCCTCTTGAGTTTGTTTCTTTACCTTTTAATTTTGCTAGAAGGAGAAGGATTGGTAATACTTTGCCTTATAACAGACCTGTTTTGAAAACCCTCCTGATATTCCTTAACCACATAAATTTTTCAATCAATATCCTAGTTTTTCAAATGGCTATTCAACCACCAAGAAATTTTGTGGCCTTCACTAATGGTATCCCATTAGTAATTCCAGTGTACCATGATATTCCTAATGCTACTTTGAAAAGTTTGTCATCATTTACTAGTGAAAATCAAGTTACACCAATTGAACACATCAAAGATATTGCAACCATATGTGCAGTCCACAATATTACTCATGAAGACATAGCTTTAAGACTTTTAGCTACATCTTTTAAAGGACAAGCCTTGCAATGGTATAGGAACCTAGAGATTGGAAACATAAGAACTTGGGATGAATTAGGAGAGAAATTACTGGAATAGTTCCAAGATAATTCAGATCATTTGTCCCTGATAGAACAACTATCTACTATCAAGAGATCCCCTCATGAATTTTTGTCTAGTTTCAACATTCGTTTTGCTAGAACTTGGGAAAGAATCCCAACAAGTGTTAAGCCTCAAGCTGATCACGCTTTCCTTTATTACCTCAGAGCATTGAATAGTGATATTGCAACTATGATTCAATCCATGGGAGCTTTTACTCTTCCAGGGGCCTATGACACTGCTATAAAAGCTGAAAACAACCTTATTCAGGCTGGAAAATTAGCACCAAGGCCTATAATGCCATTTTTGGTAGATTTAGCTCCTATCCCATAGCCTATTACAATTGTAGAGCCTATTGTTGCAGCCCCATCCCTAGATATGTTTAAAGCCTTGCAAACCATGGGAAATAAGCTGACATCAATTGAAAATAAGCTTACATTGCCTAATAGACCATATCAAGCTCCTTATCAACAAAACCAGTAGAATAGGTAGCCTTACCAACAAAATCAAAATTACAGGCAACCTTATCAACAAAGGCAGTTTGATTCTAATGTTCCTAGTGCATCTAATGCTTTGGTTCTAGTTAATATGGCTACAGAAGAGTGGTGCCAACCTTGTAATCAACCTCATCAAACTAAAAATTTCCCAAATGCATTCTTGAACCTGAATCTTATTGTGCAACCTCAATCTGAAGCATTGTTCATACCTTAAATGGAGGGTGGGTAGCAAGAAAGTCATGTTCAGAAAACACCTAAACAGAATTTGGTCAAATTTAATGAGGATTTCATTGTTGTTACCACTAGAACTCAATAGAAAGCTACCAAAAATAAAAACAACAAAACATACCTATACTACCCACTATTATTGATATATCAACATCTACAGCCTCGAAGCTAGCCAACAATCCTGCTATCCCTTAGAAAACAACAAGTGTTGCAGCTGGTAAAGAGCAAAAAAAATAGCTTCAGCCTGATCCAAGAAGATTATTTATCCCTCAGATATCCAAGGCTACCGAAGCATAATCAGTTTTTGCTAAAGCTTATGCTAAAATGGTCGAGTATATCTCTAAGACTGTTGCTTCTTTTAATATTGTTAATTTGATGAAGAAGCACAATGTTAACATCTTGATATGGGATGCCTTAAGCATTCCAGAAAATAGGATTTACTCTCTCATGAACTAGCTAAACTATAGATTTCTTCAATAATAGTAGTAAACGAAGTCCAAAATACAGATATGGTCCTTGGAACACTTGATCAGGATCACGTAAAGGATGTTCGATGGATGGTTCGAAGGTTCTAAATGCTCATGACATAAAGAAGCCACCACCCTTTACCTATCTCTGATCATTGGAGAAAATTTAGTTTATAATCGTATGGTGGATAGCGGTGCAAGTAGTATAGTCATGCCTAATTCAATTGGTGAAAAATTAGGCCCGTAGTATGAACCTATAGAAAGGAGTGTTTTACATGACTTGATGGGATCGCAACCAATATAGTTAGAGTAATCATAAATTTGGAGGTAACGTTACATGCTTGCCCAAATGTTTCCATTTTACAAGATTTTATCATTATGGATTTACCTCCATATTTTGCTTTGTGCCTATCTAGGGACTTTATAGCAAAAATAGGAGGCTACCTCTCTTCGATTGGTCTTTCTTATTTTTATCTACATGTTATGGCACTAAGGTTACCATAAATTATAAGCCATTGGCTAGATTTCATATTGAGCCTCATTCACCAAATGTAGTAGCGAATTATTCAGCTTTAGATCAATCTGATTTTGATGATGTAGCTTAAATTTCAGCACTAGAAGGTGTTTCTAACATGTTCATGGATGAGAAAACAATTGAAGAAAATGCTCATGATCCTTTTAAGAAAGTTGTAGAACATATTTTTGGTGTTTATTGCATGCATGAAGAAAGTGCAGCAGTTCCCTTACTTTCCAAAACATAAAATAAAATAGAAGGGATTTAGAAGCTTCTTTTTGATGGAGCTAAGAACAAGAAGGGGCAGGGAGTAGGTTTGATGCTCACTTCCCCAACAAACGAAAGGTATTTTACACCTCTGAGTCTTCAATTTTCATGCAATTGTAATGTGGATGAGTACGAAGCATTAATTCATGGCTTAATTTGGGCTAGAAAAAGAGGAATCAACACGTTACAAGTCTTAGGTGATTCTGAGTTAGTAATAAATCAAGTAAAAAACTTCAATGTATGTAAGAATCCATTAATGAAGTATTACAAGCATAGAGTTTTAGACTTAATGGAATATTTCGATGCCATTAATATTCAGTCTATTCCTAGAGCTAAAAATAAACATGCTGATAGTCTGGAAGCATTTGGTGCTAGTTTCAAAGCGCTGGAACAAATAGAAAGCAACAAAGTTCAGCCTCATGTTACGTTGATTGTCGACCTTATATACCTAATAATGAATCTAATTGGTAGGTGTTTGAGAGTGATGATCAAATCTATAGGTTTTGTAGCAAGAAGCTAAATTTTTCTCGTAGTAAATCGTGATAAATTACAACATCTATATGGTGACCAAATTGTTCAATTAAAGACAACCAAATTTCCTTGAGGACTTGTCACATTGGAAGACATCTTCAACACTGATGACCAGTTAAGAAAGGACAAAGCTAAGATGTCTACTCATGCTGATAATTACAAAGAGGTTTTAGTTTATGAAGGAAAGAACTTATTTCTTGGAAAGGTGTGTTCCTTATCTCGAAAACAATCTTTTATTAAGATTTGCACCGAATTTAAAGATGTTTTTGCTTGGAGATACCAAGACTTTTAAGGGTTTGACCCCAGTCTAGCATAGCATATGATTGAATTACATCCAAATTCTAAACTAGTTAGGCAGAAACAAAGGCCTATAAATCCAATAATAGAACTCACATGAGGAAATAATTATCAAAATTGATTGAATCAAGAATTATTTTCCCAGTTAAGCATTCGAGTTGGGTAGAAAATATTGTTCCAGTAAGGAAAAATAATGGAGAGATTAGATTATGTGTGGATTTTAGAGATCTTAACAAAGCATCATTAAAAGATCATTATCCACTACCGAACATGGATCAGATTTTGAGAATAGTTTCAGGATAAGATAGACTATCCCTTCTAAATGGTTACACTGGATATAATCAGATTTTAGTCTGAGGATAAGATAGATATAAAAAAGCTTTTACAACCAAGTGGGGTACTTACGCTTATAAAAGAATGGCTTTTGGTCTTTCAAATTCGGTGCAACGTTTCAACGTGTAATGGACATGGCTTTTCATAGCCTACTAAATAAATGCATACTTGTTTATTTAGATGATGTCACTATATTCTCAAAAAATTCTGATGAACATCTAATGCATTTGAGACAGACTTTTCAGATCTGTAGGCAATTTAGAATATCTTTGAATCCCAAAAAGTCTATCTTTTCAATACATGAAGGTAAGCTACTTGGCCATATTGTTTCCAAATAGGGTTTAGCAATTGATCCTTTTAGAATTGAAGCCATATCACAACTATCATTACCTCATCACAAGAAGGCATTACAGAGCTTTCTGGGAAAAATCAACTTTGTCAGAATATTTGTCCCAGATTTTGTAGCATTGGTTAAGCCATTGATGTACCATGCTAAGGAAAGAGAAAACAATCTCTTGGACTAGCAAAGGGAGAGAAGGTTTTGAGGCTATTAAAACAACTATTTTTCATGCTCCTACTCTTGCAAATCCAAATTTTGACAAATATTTTACAATGTATGCACTTGCAGGAGCTAAAAAAATCTCAACTATTCTAACTCAGGTCAATGATGAGAATATCAAACAACCAATTGCTTTCTTTGGACAGAGCTTGCATGATTATGAAACAAGGTACACATTCCTTGAAAAATAAGTACTTTCCATAGTCAGAGGACTAAATAATTTTAAGTACATGATTTCAAACAATAGAATTCATGTTCTTGTTTCTCATCCAAATGTGAAAGCTTTCTTGTTGAACAAAGAGTTGAATGAGAAAAGAGCAGGCTAGATAACAAAGATTATGGAATATGATGTTGATATCCAAGTTACCAAGACAGTTCGAGGTAAAATTTTATGTGAGCATCTAATTGCTGATATGGAGAAACAACATGATGTAAAACCTAATGTTTCAGAACACCATGCTGAAACCACGTATCAACAATCAAACGTTATGTTGCAACAAAAAAATCAGCAACCTGAACCTTCTCAAGAAATTCAAGAATCAAGATGGATGACTGATTTGGTTGACTACGTACAACATGGCACTTATCTAGAATGTATGGATAAGAATAAATGAAGATATTTCAGGTTATGGGCTATTCCTTATCTCTTCATTGATGGTGTATTATTCAGAAGAGATATAAATGGAATCTTGCTGAGATGTGTCGATTACGACAAGATTCAGAAGATATTATCAGAATTCCATGAAGGACCTACAGGAGGTCACTTCTCAGCACGTACTACAGCTTTGAAGATCATGAAAGTAGGTTACTATTGGCCTAGCATATTTAAGGACTATTTAGAATGGATCAGAAAGTGTAAGAAATGTGCTTTCTTGTTGGAAAGGAACGCTTAGCTTCATTGCCTTTGCATCCTATTTTAGTTGATCAACCCTTTATGCAGTGGGGTCTTGACTTTATTAGAATGATTAACCCACCTTCTTCATAAGGACATAAATGGATTCTAACTACCACAGATTATTTTACACAATGGACTGAAGTAGTAGCCTTGAAAGACGCTAACGAAGCTTCAATACTAGCTTTCTATGAAGGTATAGTTTGCAGATTTGGTGTTCCAGCAACTATCATATCAGATAATGCTTTAGCATTTCTCGCTAAAGTAATGTGATTAGGCTATTAGCCATGGAATCTACTTGAGCTCTTCATCTAATTATTACCCACAAGGTAATGAATTAGCTGAAAGCACTAATAAAATTATGTTAAGAATCATCAGAAGAACACTCAAGGATAATCAAAGAGCTTGGTATCTAATGTTGAATTCAGCACTTTGGGCTGATAGGGTGACCCCTAAGATTTCAGTTGAAACTTACCGTACAAGCTTGTGTATGGTAAAGAACTTAGAATGCCAATTTAGGTTGAGTTACCGGCATTGGACTTACTCGCATCAAATGAAACTACTTGAAAATGAATCATTGCAGGTTCGTTATGTGGAATTGATCGAATTAAAAGAACTAAGAGATCAAGCTCATCTAAACATGGAGAAGAATCAAAATCAGATGAAGAAGACTTTTGACAAGAAATCCAAATTCACAATCTTTAATGAAGGAGATATGGTGTTGAAATGGGATGCTGATCGTGCTAAACCAGAAGGCACTCAAAGTTTGATACACTCCAAAGTGGCCCTTATATGATATCAGCTTGCAAAGAACAAAATGCTTTTCAGCTTTCCATGCTGAATGGAGAGGAACTTCCTATTCCTATGAATGGTATGTTTCTTAAACACTCATTATTGAAAATCTTACAGTTGATTGGTTAGAGTAGGATTTCCTTTCAATAAGTGCAGTTCTGCACATTACATCGTTCTTTGTTTTCAATAAGTGCATCCATGCACATGGTCTACTTTGCTAGATGTTTTCCTAGCTTTAGTTATTTTGAAAGGGTTAGACCTTTCAGAAAAGGGTAGTTTTTGGTTACATATTTGGACTCCATACCCAATGGACAATAGTAAGGCACTAGTCTATAAGCTAGCAGTAAATTACCTCGCAGATCACTGTAATGTCGACAATTTTTACACTTGTGTAAAAATGGGCAACTCAAAAATTTGTTATGATGGATAGATTTGGTGAAGTATACCTAAGCTAAGGAAATTATATCAGATTACCTTGTTATTGTTGATTTGTGAAAGAGATTAAGTGAAATCCATGGCTATGTGTGTCACATTACAAAATGTAACAACTCAAATAGTCCTGTAATTTCATGAATATCCTTAGCAAAAGAACACAAGCCCTAAAGGACAATCGTGTTATCCCGATGAAGACACCCGATTGTAGAGTATGTAAGGAGTATAGTTTTGGAACACCAAACATAGTGGTAGTTTTTCAAACAATCGATTCACCGTTATTATCTTGATACCTATCGCTTTATTGCTCTATGTTCATTAAAGTTATTATGATTAATGAGTTTGCATTCATCTGCTACCATAAAATATCACAATTTGACTCCTTTTCCTGCTACTTCCATCAAGAAAATATTGACAAACAAATAGTGACAATAATGTCCAAATGGAGATAGCAGAAAGGAGTCAAAATGAAGAATGGAAGCTAAGATAATCACACAACATACAAAGAGACATATTTCATTCAATGATTATCTAGTGGAGTTACAGTATTCACTTCAAGTTATCCCCTATGTTAATTCATTTTATTGAGATATTGAGTTGCCTACATCATTGTGACAATCAAAGGAAAACTAAATGTAGAAAGAGATAATCAAATCATTATTTCAATTTAATGATTTATTAATAAGAGATCATATTTTTCCCACACAATCCGTGGATATGACTAAGTGACTCATCATATACATGGAAATGAGAATACCGCATGTGTTAAAGAACAAGAGTAGAGGAGTAAAAGGAACCCATCATTTCCTTTTCTGTCTTCTATCTCCACTCCTTAGCCTTTCCATCTCCATCTTCCTCTCTTGCATCTCCATTTCTTAACACCTACAAGACAAGAGAAGTATCTCACAAAATTGAGCTCAGTGGTACAATGTTATTCAAATACTCATGTTCTAAAAGTGAATACCTATTCTAATTCAATGCATCTAATGGTACTTGAAAGAAATAAATACGATGAGATGGAATTAAGGAAGAGGTAGAGTCCATAAAGTCAATCAAAAAGAGAAGATCAAAGAAGCTAAGGATTGATTTAGAAAGGCGAATTGAAATACATGCTATTTAGCTACTACATTGCTTTCTAAGCTATCTAAGCTTCAAACGAAATAAAAATAGTCAAATAAAAGTACATGTTTCATCATTTTTTAAACTTTATATCATGACCAAATGAAACATACAGGTTTTCTGGATTCTCATCATGCTACAGCTATCAAGGTTCCTTTTATTTCCAAATTTAAGTGTGAATCAAATAAGCAAGTACTTTGCAAATTTTTAGAAAAGTTGCAATGAATCAAGTGAAGTCAGCATGGATAGCTCATTCAGGTGATTAGATAAGCAAAGAGATGTTTTTACATGTTTTTAGAAAGATCAAATCATCAAAATCTGGAAAGAGAAGGATTCAAAAAAATTTTTACCAGAGTTTCCCCTTGCAAAATGGACTTTTCCAGAAAAAAACAGAATTGATAAATAATGAAAGAATTGAAACAAAATTGCTACTATAACTTCTAGGAAATGAAATACTATTACATAAAAGAAAACTAAATATTTTATTTCACTTTTCAGAAATGGGATACTTACTTCATTATACAAGTAGGATGCAATAATGTTTACATCAAATAAACAACATACAACTTCCATATTCATCATTTTGAATGCAAATATCAAGCTACAGAATACACAAGTAGCATTCAGCTTTGAACTCAAGAAGTAAAACTACAAAGCCCAAAGTTTTAAGTTTTCAAATCAAAGCATACCTTCCGAAACAAGATCAACAAGTCAAGTATGCAAGCACAAAGTTTATAAAAGTAGTTTGAATTACATCTACAAAGAGGAAATGAATCACGAAGAAATAGACTACTAGTGCTAGGTTTTCATTTCCAGGATATAGTTCATAAAACAACAACAACAAGTCAAGAAGCTTGAACTCATACAGGTCCATAAAGGAAGCATGTCAAGATGCCAAACTACATCTACAAAAAAATTACAAAGAAACGAAGTATTTTGCCTCTACAGAATGCAAAGAAGTAAACAACAAATTACAAACTGTATCTACAGGAAGAAGGAATGATACAGGTCTGCAATCAAATGGAGAACTCATTTTCAAGTTATCAAGTTTTCCAATCTTCCTATAAATGGAAGTGATTTACAAAATCCGAGTCACCATAAGTAAAATCTTTCTTTCATTACATCAGAAAGAGAAATGAGTCACAAAAGCATATATAGCTTTATGGATTGCAAGTACACAGAATATACAAAATTTTCATCTACAGAATGAAGGGTTCATAAACTGCAAGTATGCATCTATCACAGGAAGTTAAATGAAACAGAGCTCATGTTTCAAATGGAGAAACGGAAACAGTTAATACTTTCAAAGGACCGAACTGAGTTTACAAATAGTTCATCAATAAATGCACAGAAAGAAGCTTTAACAGATTTCAAATGATGAGTCCGAGCTCAAAGGCTCACTTTAGAAGTAGAAAATACCAAACCCACAAAGTACTCTCATGTTACGCAATATTTTAACTAATATTTGCAATGGATTCAGGGTTACAAGAACAAAACTTGAGCCTCGAAAAGAAAAAGGAAAAACAAGTGTTGGAACTCACCATTTCCCGAGAATGAAATGATCAGACAAGTAAAAAATGGTGGCAATTTCCTTCTACAGGCTCGTATCGAGCTCATTAGCTACCAAAAGTAGAGAACTAGAAAGAAAACAAAGATTCATCACTCCACGAGAAGATACAGAGCTGAATAATAGATGAAAATGATCTTTAGATCATATAACTGGAGGAAAACTGAGCTACGAAGCCAAAAACAAAATAAATTCCTCCAAATCATCAAAAACGTAGAAACAAAGAAAGCACCAATGGCGTCGAGAGTTCAAAACAAAAAGCAAGCTCAAAAACCACCAAGTCTCCAAGCATTTATCGAAAAATCACAGAGAGGTAAAAATTCGCCAGGATTCACCCGCAGAGTGAAGATGCAAATGAAATGACCAAATTCCAAGCTCAAAGGTATAAACTCACATTCGAAACTAGGGTTCCAAACCCTAACTCATGGTCGAGATCAATGACCAATCAAACGCCAAGTGGAAGATCAAACGATGGTCATTCCTCACAGGGTCCCAGGTGATAAGGCCCAATTAAATGCCACCAACTACATTAATTACTCAAGCCAGAACCCTAATCAGGGTTAGAAGATCTACGGTGGATAAAATACAAAAGCATAGATCAAGGGGCCCAAAACCCTTTAGAAAATCCAAGTTAAAACTACCACGGTCGGGTTCCATAGACTAAGGTTAAGCAAAGGGTGAGTCAACATGGAGAAGGGGCCACCCACATGGATGGTCAACATAATCAATTGGCAAGACTTTGTAAAGTCTTAACTATAGTCCATGCCACAAAAAAATCAAACAAATAATATCATATACCGTGATCACCAAAAAGGTGAAAAGTGGTATTACATGCCAAGGCCCAAAGGTGGTGAACCAATTATGCATGGTGGGCTAGCTAAAAGGGTAAACCCTTAATTTTTTATACATGCTAAAATCTACAATGTGGCAGATTCCAAACCAAAGGTGGTCCCCACATGGGGTTTTAAAACAAATTTTCAAATGTCACTTTTGTGACTATCCGTATCGATGAAGGAAATAAGAAAACATGTATACCTTAGAGGTGGTCCCCACTTTACTTTATTTTTGAAAATATGGCTAAGGTTGCATCCTTTTGCCTATACACGGAGATAATTTTTGCATGCCTTCACAACATGACAGAAGAGAAGATGAAAACCTTGCATGTCCAAAGAGAGAAGACTTACCTAGCAAGAAAATTTTAAAATTAGCAATTGTTCATCTTTGTTTCTTAAAAATAGAATAGTTAACTTCAAATCCGACTATATTGTATCTAAGGCTGATATTGCCTATTTTTATCACATGCTTTAGTTTATATTATTTTATTCCTTTATTTATTATTAAATAAAGGGTAAAATTAGGATGCATGGGCGAGTACAGCTTTTAAGCTATTTTTAGGAAGGGGGTGAACTTTTGCTATATATTGTGTGCTCTTGCAAAGCACAAGGGGGGGGATTTTTCAGAGAACTTTCCCAGAGAAATTTTGATATGAGTACTGAAGCAATTTCTGCCAGTTTTTCCCTCTGAGTGTGAATTATTCTTTGCCTTTCCAAGTTATTCTGCAGTCTTGTGTATGCCAGTATTAGTCTTGTGAATCAATATTCCCTGATTAATCACTTTACCCCACTGCAAATCTACTATTTTTTGCTAAATTTCATTGTGCATGTTAGCTTACTAGTGTTGTTGTGAACTTCCCTCAAGACAAAATAAGTACTTTGCCCTTATTTTCTATAGGAAGTACAAATTGGTTTGTGTAAATAAATAATTCTTCACAAATCAGTTGTGTATTCCTCTCAAGTCAACTTTTCATCCAAATTTGGTGCATCACCTTAGTATTTATTTCATTTTCAACCTTTTAAACCCTAAAACTCCCAAAAATAGTTTAAGGAACACCAATAAGGAACTAGCCTTTTAACCCCGAGGTTCACCTCAAAATAGGTATACCCATAGACTTGAGGTGTCCCCATTGTATCTACGAGAGAGAGAGAGAGATATTTGCATAATTAGAGAACCTACCGCCATCTCTCTCTGCTGGGTGCACTTTCGAGAGATAACAAAACCATTTTTTTTTCGTGCCTTGGGGCTTCTTATTTCCAAATCCAATAGGTCCTTTGACTCTGTCATCATATCTTTGATGATTTGTAAATTTGTCTTGGCCTTATTGTTTGTGCTTGACCTTGTGAGCTCGCCCAATTCCTTTCACTTGAACTAGTTTGTAGGAAATTTCTTTAATGCACTCTGCTAGAGTCTTCACAACTTCCTCCAAATTGGTAACTTTACTTGTTTGATGTTTTTCTAGGTTAACAAACTCCACACAATCCTTCTTAGGAGGTTTTCCAATTACCTTGATATTATTCTCTATTTGTAGAGCCATAGTTAATGCTTGCCTCAAATTGGTAGGGTTCTTGTCCCTCAAGTTGTAAGAAGCATTTTTATCAAATGCATCCGAGTATTTAATCAAACTTGATTCATCACATGGCCTCAAGTTAACAGAAATCTTCTCAAATTCTTATTGAACCTTTTGTTGAAATCATGTACTGAATTTTTGGGATTCTTCTAGATGTTTTCAAACTCGATAAAAGAAACCTAGGGTCATTCCTAGCACCATATTGCAATCTAAATGCATTGTTCATCTCACCAAGAATCAATAGAGTTATATGGAAAATATTTATACCAAGTCATTGCATCCTCTTCGAAAGTGTGAACAAATAATTTGATGTATACATCTTCATGTTCAATCTCAAAGTCTTCCATCATATTGAGAAAAAGCTTTAGATGTTGATCACCAGTTATAGCATTGTTTCCCTGGAACTTTGGTACTGTTCCTTACATCTTGAGGTACCGCATTTAGATAACCATCCATTCCCATAAAATTTACGGTTCCCAAAGGTGTTTACAACAAATGGAGGTTTGGGTTGAGCCATATTGATTCGAGGAGGTGATCTTAGGGGAGAAACAAATTGATGAGGGGTAGTGGGTATTTCAAATACAGGAGTATAGCTTTCAAAATGGATACCATCTAAAGGCCTTGCTTCATGTAAATCTCTGTCAACTTCTAAAAAGATAGGGCGTAATGAGAAGAAAACTTTTCAAAATCAAATGAAGTCCCTTTTAAGGTTGGAGAATTCAATTCCATAAAGAGGATACCTAATTTAGAAGCACTTGAATGACAATCTTAAATGATGGGCTTGTCACTTTCATGAATGGGGATCTATCTTCTTGATCGTTGATCTCCCACAACTCTCCAGGATCTACTTCCTTCTAAATTTGCTTTTCCTAACTTAGGAAAAATGTCCTAGCAGGATCCCTGGCAAAGAAATATCTTCTTCCTTCCAGCTTTGCAAATATTAGTAACAATTCTTACTCTAACAAAGTTTTGAGACACTGGTCCTTATCAAAATCAAATCAATAGGGAGTCGCCACTAAGGATTTCCACCTTAGTTGTGTAAATGCACTAAAATATGATCAATCAAATGTTTGTCAGCACTAGAAACTAGAAATGAAAAATATGACCTTCCTTTACCAAAATTTATCAATGAATACTAGTGCAAAAACTTGTAGAGACTGGAAAAGTTGCATACAACACCTGTAACCTTGAAGCTTCTGACAGGCCCGAACATAGGATGATATTGAAAGAAGATTTTTGGCACTTAGAGTATAAAAGAAATGCTTACTAGGGTCTTAGTATGTAATTTAATACCAATGTTCCCTAGAAACGACACTAATCGGGTGTTGTTAATGGGCTAAATGGATATGAAATAGCAAAAAATCAACAAACTAGTTCTCAACAACTTAAAAATCCCCTGGCAATAGTGCCAATTAGGTGTTATTGATGGGCTAAATGGATATGAATTAGCAACAAATTAGTTTTAGTAATGCAAATCAGTTCTCGGAAACATAAACAATCCTCGTAATGGCGCCAATCGGGCTTGAGTACACAAATTGATTCTCACTCAAAATCCGAGTAACATCATAAGTATTAACAAGAAGCTTAGGGATAGATAGATCATAGTGAGTAATTTTGTAGCCAGGGATGGGATCTAACTTGCCTTTTGTCACTCAGATGTAGAGAAATGGATAGCACCCTCAAGAGGATTTGATCTATCCTCACTACTTTATGGTTTTTCCTTTCAACCAGCCGAGGGGACCCTTCGTAGCGTGTTGTTTATGGAGGAGATGGACATATCCTACTCTATGAAGTTATGAATAGGAGCTTGGAGAAAATATGATCAATGCAACAAAATCTAACTCTCACGAGTTGTCACTCTAGCTAATGGAGATACTTTCTAAGTAAGGTTCAAAGCCACAAAAGACATTCTAAATCCCGATTGTTTCTGCATGTTTTAGTAATAGAAATTATGCATTTATATACACAAGAAAAATAGGGGTAGTATGGGTAGGATTGGATATTTTTAAAATGGATTTTGATGGGAGGAGAGGCAAGATGAACTCAATTCACTAGATCCTTGACAGTCTTACAAAATGGAAGACTAAATCAGCAGAATGCCACGAACATCCAAAATGTTTCTTTAACTAGAATATGTGCTTCAATGGAAGTCCAAATTAGCACTATTTCATATAATCTATGAGATTCTAACATAAAGTCTTGAGTTAGAAAACCCAAAAAGTAGCACGATCTAAGCCTAATCACACCCGAGGTACACCCAGAGGATTACGTGACAATCTCTCACAAACAGTGAAAGAAAAGTGATTTTAAATTGTTTATTTCACTACCAGATGAAAGATCTTCTAAGAAATGAAATTACAGATGCCACTTAACCGTCATGAGGATTGAGAACTCGTGTGATTGAGATAGATTTGATACAAGATTGCAACAGAATAAGAAAAACTATTTGTAGACATTCGAGATAAAACAAACAAATTTTGCTTAAGATCAACATAGAATAACTCGATTTTGATTAAATTCATCAAAGCAAGGGAAAGTTTCTACAAAAATCTCAAAGCTTGTCAATGGCTGTACACTTACAACCACCTTGAAAAGATCAAATTCAATACAAAAGAGATATACAAGCTTCTCAAATGGCTTCTCAAAAAAGATGGGCTCTATCAAGCTTCTTTCTCGTTAGAAAAAGTCATCTGGACCCCTCACACTCCAACCATTTTCATGATAAATTTGTGCCATTTATAACATTTGCAACGACTTTTTCCCCGCAAAATCCAAACATTGAGTGCTACCAGGGTTCTCATGATCATGATCAGATTCCCAAAATCGGATCTCGTAAAAAGTCACCAGTGTGCTTCGGGGGTAGATATCTTCGAATATCTCCCGCATTCAACTCCTTCCTCTAGAAAATCACTCTTCCTTTTATTCTCCAACCACTTCCACCCCTAATCTATCAAATCTAGTTCCTTACATGCTCAGGAGAAGAAAAATGGAAAATCAGATTGAGCCCAATAGTCAGACCATTTTAATGGCGAAAGACGTCTCTAGATATCCCCACCAAAATTAGATATGAAAATTAACTCTCCTCTCTATTTGGAGTGTAGTAAATAACAATAAATCATGAAGACTCAGACTTTTAGGAGATTTTTAGTAAAAATGGGGGAAAATAATATTTAGAAACACAACTTCCATTGATCTCTACTTTGAATTTGGGCCATCCACGTGGAATATTCAAAAATGAGCTCGAGGGCTTCTTTTGACTTTTTATGACCCTTTTGAAAAAAAGTAAAAATTTCACATTTTTCTCTCGCACCTCCACCCTTGAGAAATGAGCCTAACACATGTCTTAAGGTGGGTCCCAAAGGAACCAAGCACAAATTGTGCCATTTGACTTCTTTTTTGGAAAAAATAATTTTTCCAAGTTTCCCCGTAGCTCCGCCCTTCCATTTCTAGTTTCCAATATGGGTCCGATTAGAACACCACTTGCTTTTATACTTTTAAATCCTTTTCCCACAAAGGGAAAATTTCCCGCTTTTCCTCTCGAAGGTCCGCAGCTCCGCTATTGACTGGAGCAAGATTTGACTGATCCTTTGTCGGCTTATAGGTGATTTTTGATAATTTAAACCTTTTGAGAATAAGAGGAAAAAATTCTAAGTTACCCCGATGGTCTACTTCCCCACCCCTTTGAATTTTCAAATTGTCATATGTCATAATGGCACACATTGAGATGGTCCCAAAAATTTGAGACCTTGAAAGACCACGGGCTCACAAAGTGTCCTAGCTCGACAAAATTTGTTTTAAGGCTTGAAAAGTCCAAGAAAATGCAAAGTGAGTTGAGTACTCCAAGTGTCCTCCTGGAACTTCTTTAAAATGAAACTTAATGGCTAGTCCCCAAATATCCGTGGTTCCTCCACGTGTCCCAGACCTCCCAATTTTTTTTTGAAAACAAAATAAGTATGGGAAGCTCGATGGAAGTCTCCACATGTCTCCATGGCGCAATTTCACAATGGTGTACAAATTTAAGACCCTAAATGAGTGCGGGCTCAGTGCATGTCCTTGTCCCACCAAACTATTTTTAGCTGCAAAAAAATTTATCTAAGTGCGAGAAAAGTAGCGGAAACCTCCACGTGTCCTCCCAGCACTACTCTAAGGCCAAACCAAAAATTAAATCTTTAAATAAGTTTCATTCCTCCACATGAACAAATTTTAAGTTTAGGCTATTCATATAATTTTTGAAGTACCCACCAAGCCACATCCAACCAAAATAAGCAATGTTTCCTGTCGATGTAAGGATGTAAATTTGACCAGGAGAAATGATTGTCAAACCGTAAAATATATAAAAATGACCATTTGATCCTGGAAATGAAATTTTCTCCAAGGATAGATAATTTATAAATGTTACAAGACTCAAATACATTCCTCAGAGCTACATCCATTCATCTTTCTTCAAGCATTCAAGGCAAAAACAACAGGGATGGTAAATCTTGACTGTGGAAAATGGAAACTATGGGAGAGCCCGAGTTTTTGAGTGAATAGAGAACATGAGACCCACATTATAGACCTTTTCAAAGGAATAGATAAACAAACAGACAAATATGGACCCAAAGGTGATCTTTGACCCAGGAATTGATTGCAAATGGAAACAAAGACTAACTAGGAACAACACGGGGAAGTAGAAAATGATAGAGGCCGTAAATCGATGGATTTCAAAGGCACAATGGGGCAAGACTATTATGAGAACCATCATCAGCTCGACTCGTGGGATGGGCACTACCAGAGTGCCATAAGAAAAAAGGTAGACCAGTGCCAAAATATCCATTGGGTAATGGAGTCCTCTTCCGAGCAAAGAAACAAAACCAACTCCAAAAAAACGAATAGAGAAACCAACAAAAATATGTCACCAAGGACAAGGAAAAGTAGAAACACAAAAGACAGGAAAAAAACAACCGACTATACACTGTAAAAAATATTTTTTACATTTATTCTAGGGAATCATTCCAAGAAATGCTTCAAATGCCTTCCATTAATAGGCATTTCAAACAATTCACCATCTAAGTCCTTCAAGAAGAAGATATGTTCACCAATTCTAATATTAGTGGAGTAAGGGCCCATCCATAATGAGTCAAATTTTCCATGCTTGCCCTTATCTTCATGCCTGTTATCCCATAGTAGCACAAGATCTCCAATATTGAAAGCTCTGGGAGTGACCTTCTTGTCAAATAGTTTCTTCATCTTTTATCTGAACTTTACATGCCTCTACTGGGATGCCCTCCTCTCTTCATCAAGCTCAAAAATCTAGTTAATGTGAGCATCATAAGGACTTACTTCTTGATCTTCCAGTTTTTGAATGAAATGATATGAGGATAATTGCATATGCAATGGCAGCAGGGCCTGAGTTCCATACAACAACTCAAATGGACTATTTCCAATGGCCCTTTTTTACAGTAATCCTATCAGCCCAAACAAAAACTTTAACTATTCACCCCATTTTATCTTGTTGAACTCCAAGGTTCTTTTGATAATCTACATGAGTTTTTATTACTCGACTCATCTTGTCCATTTCCTTAGGGATTGTAATTTGAGGCATATGTCAATTTGATCCCATATTCTTTACACATTGCCAGTGCCTGGAGTTTAGCTCAAACTCATGGCATTATCACCTACAATTTCGATTGGCACATGAAACCTATAGATGTTATGGTTTAGCACAAAGTCCATGACAATTTGGTGTGATGCCTTCTTGGTGGGGATTGCTTACACCCATTTGGTCTGAAATATCACCAATGAAATCCATTCCCCATTGCTTGAATGGAGCTTCAATTGATATAGGCTACAAATTCAGTGGAGCCCGAAGTTTTCAGTCTTCCGTATAAATGCTACTAACTCTCAAATCTTCTAACCAACAAGGTTGTATCCTTGAAGAGAGTTGGCCACCAATATCCATCCGTTTAGATCTTGTGTGTTGTGACTCTTGCAGCAAAATGCCCCGAACAAACTCCTCCATGGAGATCAAAAATTATCTTGGGGCTTCATCTTCGTAATACACCTTAAGAGGACTCCCACTGGGTTCTTTCATGCTAACCCACAATCGCATGACATATTTCTAGGAAGCCAACTTAAGATCTCTTTTCTAGTTCTTACTTAAATACTTAGGGAAGTTTAAATGTCTAAGATTGAAAATCATATCCTTGTACCACTCAAAACTCATCAACTTTTCAAAAACACCTACCTGTCTTCTTCAACCTCATTTACCTCAATAGCATGCAAGTTACTCTCACCATAAGATTAGCTAACCCCAAACCTCTCACCAACTTTGTGGTTTGGATATCCATGTCATATTATTGTAACTTGTTCACCCATCTACATCTTTTGCTTGAGACCTCCATCTCTGATAAGATGTCCTTCACCATGGTGTGGGGAACATAAGAAACAAATTTTGAACTTAGAATGTAAGACGTGAAAACCTTTGTTGCTTTTACCAAGGAAAATGCCTACTTCTCCATAATAGTGCATTTAAGTTCAGACCCCTCCAATGCCTTACTAAAAAATTCAATTGGCCTCTTAACCCCCTCATCATCCTTTTGCAGTAGGAAAAAAACAATAGTGTTCTCTTAAGCAAAGGAAAATAGTTGGAAAGGCTTCTTATAGTCTGGAGCTGCTAAAAAAGGGGCATGCTTTAATTCCTCTTTGATTCCATTGAAATCTTGGATGGAAACCTCCTCCCATTTGGTGACCTAGTCCTTCTTTAGCATGGAAGTGATTGGGATGGTGAACTCAGTAAAATTTGATATGAATCTTCTCTAAAGTTTATATGCCCAAAGAAGGACTTAATTCCTTTCTTGGTTCTTGGAATTGGGACTTTGCTGAAAGCATCTACCCTTTCTCGGATCAATCATCACCCATTCTTATGACATATTGTGACCTAGAAAATTTTCCTTCTACACTCCAAAATGGCATTTCTTTGGATTTAGTGAGATTCCATATTCTCTACATCTTATCAAAGATCTTCTCCAACACTTATGGGGTGATATTATTATGAGCACCAACAATTGGAACAATGGAACAAGACCACATCAAAGAGGTTAAATGTATGGTTCATAAAGTTTTAAATGCTCATGACATCAAGAAGCCACCACCATTTTATTTATCACTAATTATTGGATAGGATATTGTTCATAATCAGTATTGTGGACAACGCTTCAAGTAAAGACAAGATTATGCCAAAAGCAATTGCAAAAAAATTGGGCTTGCAATGTGAATCTACGAAAAGAGTGTTTTATAGCTTGATGGAAGTGCAAAAATACAGCTTGGTGTCATCATAAATCTAGAGGTAAAATTGCATGCTTGCCCAAATGTTTCCATTCTACATGATATTATTGTTGTAGATTTACCTCCTTACTTTGCCATATGCTTATCTAGAGATTTCATAGTAAAAGAGGAGGTTATCTCTCTTCAGATTGGTACTTCTTATTTTTCACTACACATTATGGGACCAAAGTTACTATCAATTCAGTACCATTGGGAAGGTTTCACACTGAGCCTCGCACTTGTAATGCATTAGCTAATTATGCAACCTTAGACAAGTTTGATTTTGATAATACATCACATATTTCATCATTGAATGGTGTTTCTAATCTGTTTATGGATGAAAATACACATGAACAACATGCTCATGATGCTTTCAAAGAATTTGAAGAACATTTTTTGTGTGTATTGTTTACATGAAGAAAACACACCAATTCCTTTGTTGTCCAAAACAGAAAATGTAGGAGAAGGGATTCAGAAGCTTCATTTTGATGGAGATAAGAAGAAGAAAGGACAAGGAGTAGGTTTGATGAACACTTCCGCAAAAAATGAAATGTATTTTTCAGCTTTAAGTCTCTAATTTTCATGCACTTGTAATGTAGTTGAATACGAAGCATTAATTCATGACTTACTATTGGACGAAAGAGAGTATATGGCATGCTACATATTTTTGGTGATTCTTAGTTTGTTATCAATCAAGTAAGAAATTTTAATGTTTGTAAGAATCCTTTAATGAAGTCTTACAGGACATAGAGTTTCGAACTTAATGGAAGATCTCAAAGTTATTAATATCCACCATTCCTAGAACAAAAATAAGCATGCGAGACAGGCATATGTAGTAATTGGTGCTAGTTTTGAAGTATTGGAATAGATTGAAAATAGAAAAATATAGCCTCATATTAAGCTAATTGTCGGCCCTCTATACCGATAATGAATTGAATTGGTAAGTTTTTGAAAATGATGAGAAAATCAGTAGTTTTTTTCGCATAGAAGAAGTTGAATCCTCTGCAGAGAAATCAAGATAAATTACAACATTTATATGGTGACAAGATTTTTCAATTAAAGACAAATAAACTACCTCGAGGTCTAGTCACATTAGAGGACATCTTCAGTAGTGATGATGTCAACAGATGCTTGATAACTATGAAGAGATCTCAGTCGATGAAGAACAAAAGTTGTTTCTCGGAAAGGTATGCTCCTTGGCTAAAAATCATTCATTTATTGATCTTTGCAACAAATTTAAAGATGTTTTTATCTTGGAGATACCAAGACCTAAAAGGTTTGATCCTAGTTTAGCACAACATACTATTGAATTATAGCCAAATTCCAACCCAAAGTGAGGAAAAAACAAATGCCTCTAAATCCTAAAATAGAGCCTCTAATGAGCAAAAATTATCTAAGTTGAGAAAATCAGGTATCGTATTTCCAGCTAAGCATCCAATTTGGGTATCAAATCTTGTTCTTGTTAGGAATAAGAATGGATAAATTAGATTATGTGTGGATTTCGAGATCTTAATAAAGCTTCCTTAAAAGATCATTACACACTTCCAAATATGGATCAGATTTTAAGTACAATTTTTGGTTCGATAGACTATCTCTTCTAGATGGTTATAGTGGATACAATCAGATTTTAGTCTAAGAAGAGGATAGGTACAAAAACTTTTACCACCAAGTGGTGTACTTATGCTTACAAAAGAATGCCTTTTGGCCTTTAAAATGCCGATGTAACATTTCAACGTGTAATAGACATAGATTTTCACATCTTGTTAACTAAATGCATCCTCGTTTATTTAGATGATGTTACTATATTCTAAAAAAATTAGAAGAACATATTATACAACTAAGGCAGACTTTTTAGTTATGTAGACAATTTGGAATATCTCTCGAATGCGCTAAAGTCTATCTTTCACTACATGAAGGTAAATTGCTTTGCCATATTTTTTTCTAAACAAGGTTTTGTAATTGATCCTTTCAGGATCAAAGCTAAATCATAGCTATCATTACCTCATCATAAGAAGGAATTACATAGTTTTCTTGGAAAATCCACCTTTGTTAGAAGATTTCTTCCATATTTTCCAAAGATTGGTGAAACCTTTGACAAAATTATGTTAAAGAAAGAGAAAACTTTTTCTTGGACCAAGAAGGGAGAGAAGGGTTTGAAGAAATTAAGGCAACCATCTCTCAATCTCCTACTCTTGTAAATCTAAATTTTGATAAATATTTTATAATTTATGCAATTGCAGTAGATGAAACAATATCAACCATATTAACTCTAGTTAATGATGAAAACATTGAGTAGCCAATTGCTTTCTTTGGACAAAGCTTACATGACTATGAAACAAGGTACACTTTTCTTGAAAAAAATCTTTTAGTAGTCGAGCACTAAATAATTTTTATGTACATGCTTTTAAACATATAAATCCATGTTCTTGTTTCTCATCCAAGTGTGAAAGCTTTCTTGTTAAATAAAGAATTGAATGAGAAAAGAGCAGGTGGAACACGAAGTTCATGGAGTATGATGTTGATATCGAATTGTGAAGACAGCTTCAAGTCAAAGGTTTATGTGAACATTTAATTTTTGATATGGAAAAACATTAGGCTGCAGAACCATAAGATTCAAAACAACATGCTGAAATTACGTATCGCAATCGACATCATGGTGCAGCTAGAAAAGTAGCAACCTCAACTTGTTCAAGAAGTTCGGGAATCAAGATGGATGACTCAATTAGTTAACTATCTACAACATGTCACCTATCTGCAAGGTATGGAAAAGACTAAACAATGATATTTCAGATTACAAGTTGTACCCTATGTTTTTATTGATGGTGTGTTGTTTAAAAGATATAAATGGAATCCTATCACGATGTGTTGACTATGATAAAATTAAGCAATTATTATCAGAATTCCATCAAGGACCTATAAGAGGTCATTTTTCAGCACGTACTATAGCCTTAAAAATTATGAAAGATGGTTACTATTATCCCAACATATTCAAGGACGGTTTCGAATGGATTAGAAATTGTAAGAAATGTTCTTTCTTTGTTGGAAAAGAAAATTTAGCTTTGCTTCCCTTATTGGCATGATAAACCCACCTTTTTCATAAGGACACAAGTGGATTTTGACTGCCACAAATTACTTTACATGCTAGAATGAAGTAGTAGCCTTGAAATATGCTAATGAAACTTTGAGACTATCCTTTTATGAAGACAGAGTTTACAGATTCGGTGTTCCATCAATCATCATTTATGATAATGCTTTAGCATTTCTTGGTGCAAAGGTAACAAATTGGGTAGTTAACCATAGAATTTATTCAAGTTCTTCATCTAATTATTACCCAAAATGTAATGTGTTAGCAGAAATTACTAATAAGAATCTTTTAAGAATCATAAGAAGAACACTCAAAGATAACTAGAGAGCTTGGCATCTAATGTTGAATTCAGCACTTTGGGCTAATAGAGTGACTCCTAAAAGATTAGTTGAAATTGACCAAACAAGGTCATTTACGATCTAGAAGAAATAATGCCTATTTCAATTAAGTTACCTACATTAGATTTGCTGCATCAAATCGAGCCGCTTGAGAATGAACCATTACATGTTTTTATGCAAAATTAATGGAATTATAAGAGCTAAGAGATCAAGCCCATGTGAACATAGAAAAAAATGAGGAATAGATGAAGAAGACTTTGGATAAGAAATCCAAAATGATAATATTAAGTGAAGGATATATTGTGTTAAAGTGGGATGTTGATTGTGCAAAACTAGGAAACCACAAAGTTTAAGACAATTTGGAGTGGTCCTTACATGATTTCACCTTGCGAAAGAACACAATGCTTTTTCAGATTTCAAGGTTGAATGGAGAAGAACTTCTCATTGTTTTGAATGGTACATTTCTTAAAACTTGTTATTAAAAATATTACGGTATTGATCAAGCTTAGAGTAGTATTTCCCTTCAATAAGTGCGGTTTCGCACATTGCATTATTTTTCCAATTCAATAAGTGCATTCATGCATGTGATTTGGTTTAACAGATATTTTTAGAGTTTAGTTCATTTTGGAAGGGTTGGAACTTTAGGAAGGAATATTTTTGCTACATACTTTAGATTCCATACCCAATCGAAAATAGCAAGGCAATGGTTTAAAAACTAGCAAGCAACTTTCCGCGAAGATCACTAGAAATGTTGACAATTTTTGCACTTGTACAAAAATGGACAACTCAAAACTACATTACGATGGATAGCATTGGTGAAGTATACCCAAGATAGGGAGATTCTTTGAGACAATATTGTTATTGTTGAATTAATTAATGATTACATGAAATCTATAGCTATGTGTGTAGTTACAAAACATAACAGATTACATATTCTGCAACTTCATGAATATCTTCAAAGAAAAGAACACAACACCCGAAAGACAATTGTGTTGTCTTGATGAAGACATGAAATTACAGAATAGATGAAATGTTAAGTTTTGGAACATCAAACAAAATTACAGATTACATAAATTAGAGTTCATTATTGGATGTTACGTAAAGTTGAAATGCAAAAAGAAATAAAGAACCCAATTTTAAATATTCAATGTTTTATTCATAAGGAATTTTAAATGTCCCCACACAAGATGTGTGAGGTAACTAAAAATTAAAGTACATATACTAAAATAATAGGTACACATGTATGAAAGAGTAAAAAGAGGAGTATAAATGAACCCATCATTGCCTTGGAGTTTATCCCCGTGTTGATGCATCTTCATCTTCAACTTTTTTCCCGTTCATCTTCATTGCTAAAAGCATTGTACCTAAAAATAGAAAAGAGAAAACTATCAGCTTAAGAGTTCATGGTTAATCCAAATTCTTATATTGTCTTAATTTATGCATATGGATCTCTTAAGAATAGAAGATATAGATTACTTGAAGATTAAACTGCATACATGATTTACTCACTCAAAAAGAAAGAGAAGAAAAGAAAGATATAGATATAAGAGAGGCCAAAAGGCCTAAATATTTTCTAATTGTTTTCTCAATATGCAGTACAAGTTGTTGTAGCCAACAAGAAATAAATCATATATTACAGTCCTCACTATAGATACAGATTATAGAGTTCAAAACTTATATCCTATGGTACATGAAGCAAGATTCATAAGTACATGCTGGAATGAAGGAAGAATGCAACTCAAGTTTAGCAACTATTTTAGGGATAAAATAAGTTGCAAAGACAAAACAGAGGAGAGAATTGCATACAAAAATACATGTTTCAAATTGCTACTAAAGAAGAAGGATCATAATTTAAAGGCTGAAGTTAACTTGAAAAAGAATTATAGTTAAAACACAATGAGAAAGAGGTCCAGGAAAATTTTCATAGGGCTTCTCCATGAAAAATGGACATTTACAACTTTCCGTTATGTTGTTTTTTAACTATTACATGTTTTAAAAGTTATATATAAATAAAATAGTAATGCGAAAGTAGATAATGCATGACATGATCAAAGATAATAGTTATGAGATTTTATCCGCAATAACTAGTAATGAAACATCTAAATGAACTGTTATAATGCTAGATCAAATTACAAGTGCACACTTTCAAAATGCATCATAACAGATATAGAAATGATAAAGAAATGCCACAATATCATTGAAGTACAACCATTTAAACAAAGTAATAACCAACTATAACATGGAGAGCCAAACAATGAATAATCAAGGAAGTTAAGCTCATAACTTTATAAAGTACAAATCATCCCTAAGTATTATTTGCAGAAATAAATCATCAATTATACATATTGCTACAAGATGGCTTCAAAGCTAGTTTCGTATACATGATTTTAGAGATACAATAAAGATTGAAACACTTCAATAGAAAAATATGCATCGATTCATGAAGTCATAAGTGAAAGGGAAATTTCTTTACTAAAGTTATATCATACTCAAGACATTCAAGGACCAATTTTAGATATATTTAAGAAGCTGATAGTAGAGGAATTACAGAAAGTAAGATGCAATTGAATTTTAATTTGAATATGTAAGTTGAATACGAAAGATAAGGGAAATTGAAAGTATCTATCAAGTGAAACTACTCTTCTAGTTATGAATGAAAAGTAAACGAAAACTTTCTATTAGAACAGAGCTCCGAATAGGGGAATCGCAAAGCATGATTCGTTAATATCTTACAAATAACATTAGGTCACAGAACTACAAAAGTTAGCATGCAAATTGGAATTCCTAAAAATGAACAAAATGATGGAAATTAAATATGTAAAGTCCAATTTGAGCTCAAGAGGGTGGACTCGAACATGAGAAATTGTAAAAATAGAAAACTAGATATCCACATTTCCTCATTTCAAAATATTAGAAGTCAGATTAGCATTGAAAACAAGAAATATTACGAATTTCAAATACAAGATTCAAACTCAATGATTACATGGCTAAATCAAATCAAGTAGCTCGAAGAACTTCCAAAAATCTCTAATAGAGAAATTTTTAAAAAGAAAATAAAAAGATAGAAGTCGATCACGTAACTTCTCCGCAGAAGTTTAACAATGCACTGCACCAACAAGAAAGTGTAAGTATTTGATCTCGTATAATCTTACAGCTGCCTCAAAATGAAAAATTTAAAGCTCGAATAATCATTATTGGTGGTTACAAACTTGCAAAGCTTGTAAATAATAAATTTACAATTAGAAAAACCTTAAAACCGAGCTCAAAGTTCATGACAATCCCAATCGCTTTCGAGAGAAAACTCACTCGAGACCCAAAGTAACATAATTATGAACTCAACAATGATTAACCATGAAATTCAAATGGAAGAAACCTTTGTAATACTAATTTACAGGAAGAACCAAGATTGAAATATTTTCAACGACGACTTTGAGTGATTTTCCTAGTGCTTTTCCAAAGTGAGTGAGAGAAAGAATGACCAAATGATAGAGCTCAAGTATTTTTCAACTCACCCAACTAACTTTCATAAAAACTAACTCAACCAGAGTTATAAATAAACATGTTATGATGAAGCCATGTAAAGATCAAACGCTGATAAATGATCCCTAAAATCAATGCAAATAACCATGTTTATGATGAAAGTGCCACATTAAATGCTAGGTTAGAAACACTAACCGAGGGTCAAAACTCCAACCCCTATGTCAATCGATTTAAAATATCCACGGTATAGAAATAACGAAGTATCGTTGTCAAAAGGTCAAAATGGCAATGATGAAACAACATAGAACCATTTTTGTAGTAGAGCCAAGCTTGAAAACCTTCAAAAATGGCGTCGAATCAAAAAATAAGTCAAATGACCTTTACCATGCAAACCAAGAGGTGAGTAAATGAAACTCAACCATAATTAAAAGATTTGTGTTTTCTTTGTCAATTTTTGTGCCAACATTCATGGACATGTGGTCATCTTTAATTAGATGCGGCATGATAGTTCCATTTTGTGGACTTGTCACTTTTCACTATTGTTGCAAAATGTTAAATTGGTCTGGTGGCCCGATGAATTGTAATTAGATAGTCAAAACTATGAAGTGGCAGAGAGGTGGGCCCTTTTTGTGTTTTTGAGACATTGTGGTGAAAAGTGAAAAAGTATAAAAATAATGACAAGACCCACAAAAGGACACGTGGCCTACTTTTATTATAAATGTAGATTGTTGAGGCACTTTTAAAATTTGAGTTTTTTCAAAAGGAATAAAGTGATAAAAAGACCTCGTGACTCCACACACACCCAATCAATAGCATCAAAAGTCAAAATATGGTAGGTAGATTATTGAGTAAATTTTAAACTTTAAGTATGTTTTTGAAAAAGGAGTTAAGTGATAAATTGACCCACAACTCCGTTGAGGACAAAATAAAGCCAAGTATTGAGCCATTTTTCAAAATTTAAAAGCGGATCGTCGGGTTACTTTGATAATTTGGGCTATTTTGAAAAGGGAGTCAAGTTATAAATAAACTCGCAACTCCTCTAACATTATGATTAAGACAAAATTCTAAGTCGGGTAGACGGGTCGATTTAAATGGAGTATTTTTTGACTTTAAAAATTTAAGATTTGTTTTGTAAAAGGAGTAAAGTTGAATCGTGCCCCCATGGTGCTCGGATAAAGACATGTTTGGGGACCATATCAAAATTGGATGGGTAGGGAAAATGTCTAAAAATGCACAAAAATCTATCAAAACAAAAAGATAGATATTCCAGTACCCATTAAAGACAAAACAATGATTCATTATTCTAAGTCGTTATAGATCTACTACCGTAAACTCATAGAAACTCAAAGAAATATCCATGGAGGCAATAGAGTTTTTAGAACTCAATACGGTGAGAAAATACAAGTGTTCGAGCCCCAAAACTTGCAGATATAAAAATAATAACACAGCCTCGAGCTCGAAGTCTACAACAAAGGTATAATCTCTTAAAATAGCAAATAAGTTAAGAAAGCTTTAACAAACAAGAAGACATATATTGCATGCACAAGGAAGGAGACTTTTTCATCAAGAAAAACTTATTTTTAGCAAATTATTCACCCATGCTTTACTTAAAAATAGAATAGTCGATCATAGCTGATTGACCGAGTTGTAATCAAAGGCTATTAAAGCCTCTTTGTATTTACATGTCTTATTTTTATTCCTTTATTTATTAATAGATGAAGTATAAAAATAGGATCCATGGGTGAGTACAATTTTAGCCTATTTTTAGGAAGGGTGGGAAATAACTTTTCTATATATTGTGTGCCTTTGCAAAGCACAATGGAGTTAGTTTAAAGGAGGAACTTTAGATACGGAGGAGTGAAAAAGAAGTTTCGCTAGTTTTTTCCTTTGAATGTAAAGAATTTTCTACCTTTTCAATTTTTGCAGTCTTGTGTATATTCTATTAATCTTGTGAATGTGAATTCCTTGATTAATCATCTCATCCTATTGCAAATTCAGTAATTTCGTATGATATTAATGTGCATGTTCAACTCAACAGTATTGTTGTGATTCTTTTCCCTCAATACATCAAAGTTTTTTCCCTTAATATTCTACATAAAACTCGTTGGTTTTTGCATCAAGAATTCATTCACATATCAGTTGTGCATGTACTTAGCAAAAGAACTCATACAAAATTGGTGTATCACCACATTTTTAAATCCTTTCAAAGTCTTTTTTTACCCTCAAACCCCATAAAGTTATTTTAGGATACATCAATAAGGAACCGGCCTTGATACCAGAGACTCATCTCAAAATAGGTATACCCACATACCTAAGGTGTTTCCATTGTATCTATGAAAGATTGAGATAAAATTTGCAAGCTTAGAACACCTACAACCTTCTCTCTATAGGGTGCACTTTCAAGAGATAACACTTATTTCAAAACATAATAATGTGCTAAGTCCACAAGGGTGACCAAACCAAATGAAGACTAGTAGTCAACTACAAAGGTGGTCCCCACTAATTATGATGGATTAAACATGACTTGGAATGCAAATTTTTCATGTGATCATAACGGATAGCATAGAGGTTTACATCTAAATGCAAAAACCTTTTGAAGACTTGATTACCTTATTTTTACAAAATAAGAAGTGGATTATGATTGCACATGTGCTCCCGGTGGTCCCCACAGTGAGGTGAATAATTTTGCTAAGTATTGGAGATCAAAATTAGTTATTTTATTACACAAGATTATTTTTACATTTCTTTAGAAAAGGAAAAATAGACAAGAAGACAAATTTACATGCACAAGGAAGGAGACTTTCTCATCAAGCAAGATTTATTATTAGAAAATTATTCACCCATTCTTTTCTTAAAAATAGAATAGTCAACTACAGTTTGACTGGTATGTAATCAAAGGCTATTAATGCCTCTTTATATTAGTTTGCTTTATTTTATTTCTTTATTTATTATTAAATAAATGATAAAACTAGAATGCATGGGAGAGTACAAACTTAGTGTATGTTGAGGAAGGGTGGGTGAATTATTTTTCTATATAGTGTGTGCCTTAGCAAAGCACAATAGGGAGGACTTTTAGATACGAGTGTTGAAGTAGTGTCTCATAGTTTTTCCTTCTAAATGTGAAGTATTTTCTACCCTTCCAATTATTTGCAATTTTTGGTATGTTTTATTAATCCTTATTAATGTTGAATCCCCTTATTAATCATCTTACCCTATTGAAAAATTCAGTAATTTCTGCATGATATTAATGTGCATGTGTAACTTAACAAATATTGTTGTGCTAATTTCCATCAATACATCATATTGTTTTCCTAATATTCTGTAGAAAGCTATTGGCATGTGCATCTAGAACTCATTCTCATATCAATTGTGCATGTGCTCACCAAATACCTCCCATAAATTTTGTGTATCACCCCAGCTTTTGTATTCATTCGCAATCATTTTTTACCCTCTAACCCCAAAAAATTAGTTTGGGATACATCAATAAGGAACCAGCCTTGATACCAGAGACTCACCTCAAATTAGGTATACCCATATCCCTTAGGTGTTTCTATTTTATCTATGAAAGAGAGAGATATATTTTACAAGCTTAGAACACCTACAACCATTTCTCTACAAGGTGCACTTTCGAGAGATAACAATATCTTTAAGGGAGTTTTTTTCTCCTTTCTTATATTCATAACTATCTAATCGTTTCAAGCATTTAGATATTCATTTTCATTATTATGGATTGGAATCATTATTTCGATATGCTCCCTATAGTTTTTAATCCCCGATGAAGGAAGAGGTAAGCAAAGTGTGTTCCTTTTTTCGAAATCACCAAATCCTTAGAAATCTCAAGATATTTTTTCAATGGATCCTTCTAAATTGGAGGACGAACTTCCTTATTCTAAAATTTAAAATTAGAATATTTCTTAGAGTTAGAATTTGAATCACTATCTGATAGCTCATTTACAACGAGGTGGCTAGGATTAGAGTTCTTCCACCAAGATTTGATACTATTAATATGTTTCCTACACATATGGCAATATGAAGCAAAATGGCCTAGAGAAAAAAATATTCTACACAAAAAGGGAAACCATTTATAGTCCATATTTTGTTGCCAAATTCTATCCTCAACTATAACTTAAATAGTGGCTCGCAAATCTAAAGAAGTCTCAATATCAACCAATATCCTAGCATATGTAGTGTGCTCATAATATTCACCCTATAGATAAGTAGTTGAACATTTTCCTAATGTGTTACCTATAGAGGTAAAGAGGATATCCATCAAAACATTTAGTGGTAAATAAAGCATATGAATTCAAACTAGGGTAACATGAAAAGTATAAAATACCAGTGTTAAATAAAGAGAACTATAGTTTCATAAATAACAAATTAGATTGAAGCTCCCAAAATCTTCAAAAATCAAATATATATATAATGTTTCAATAAAGACAACTATGAAATTCCCACGTGAATTAGGATAAATATAAATTTTACCTTCCATAATGGGGATCAAATGGCTTTATGTACATTCATGAAGAGTGGGAAGATCTCGACAAAAATATTGAATCTGTAGATTAAGCCTTTTTTAATGAAGAAAGCTTCAGATTACACGGCTTATGCTAAAAAAAAATAGAGGGTGGGCTTTGCGTAATCCATAAGCTTATCTTGTTAGGTTTCTTAACCACTTTAGCTTCGGAAGACAATTTTTTTACGTCCACGAAAGGGTCCTACTATTTATTTTCTAGTAGAAGTGTCACAATGCTTGAAGTAAAATAAGTAGATCATGTTGGGTGGACTAAGAATTAGAGCTACAAAAGCCAACAATACCTACATTATTCTAGTTTTCATTGATCCATCACTAGTTGAGTATGCAGGGATCCACAGGGATGATGGGATGAATAAACATTATTTAACCTTGTTAAATTTTAGGTAACATTAATTAATATATACAAATATAAATATGCACATCTAAATAAAATAAAAATCTTCATGAATTAAATTAAACAATGACACAACATGTAACATTTAAAACCCCTAAATGGGTAAAAATGACAAAAGAATTAATCTACTATCAAAGAAACTTTTACAACCAAATTTCCAATAACTCCTTCCTCCCTAATATTCCCTATTTTTACTAGGATCACCCGATTCATGTGATATATTCTTGATCCCGAATATGACCCATGGTCTTATTTAAATAACTCGAAGGTTTATGAAATTCTTAATTGATGGGTCACACCTCCCTTATTTAATATTTAGTTAATTAAAATAACTAATCACCTAATATATAGTTTATATTTAAATAATAATAATATAATTTATTCTATATTATTTAAATATAAACTAAATATTATGATACACTTAATATTATAGTTCTAACACTCTCCCTTAATATTAAGTGGGGACTCATATACCAATATTACATGTTTGTACAATAGGATTTAAAAATCCATAAACTTTAAAGGTTTAGGCTAGCATATGTATTTGTGAGACTAAATCCCATCATTTCTCATGGAAAAATTCTTATACCACATCTCTAAGATTCTTGTATTACAAATGGACCTGCATTACAAATGGATTCACAATGGACTATATATTCGTAAAACTCTATTAGTTTACATAAATCATACACGATAATTTTAAAATTATTTTAAACTAGAATATAAGTATAGATGAGAAGGAGTCATCAACCGGTTGAATGTTAAGAGGTGGTGTTTCCCTAAACATTACCCTCAATGGAAAAACAGAAAGGCTAAGCATTATATGGAACTTGTAGAATTTTGGAAAACATAAAATATTTGTAAACATGTCTCGCAACTTGGTCATCAATCGGGTAGTACTAGAGATCTACATCATCACAAAAAAATTCTATAAGATAAAGTGCATATGTATCCCGAAATGATATTGTATTTGATGCCAAATTGGATTTTTAGTGAGAGAAATGCAACTAGAGATATCAAAAAGAAGAGTACTTCTAGGATATTCAAGGACAGCTTTAATTTGGATTAGAAAATTTAATAAATGTGCTTTCCTTGTTGGAAAATAATGTTTAGCTTCACTACCCTTATAGCCTATTTCAGTTGATCAACCTTTTATGCGGTGGGGCCTTGAATTTATTGGCATGATAAAAATGCCTTCGTGACAAGGGAACAAGTGTATTTTGACTAGTACAAATTACTTTACATGCTGAACTAAAGTAGTAGACTTTAAACATGCTAATGAAACTTCAATACTATCCTTTTATGAAGGTATAATTTGCAGATTTGGTGTTCCAAAGAACCAACATTTCAAATTATGCTTTAGCATTTCTTAGTGCAAAGGTAACAGATTGGGATGTCAACAACGGAACTTATTTGAGTTATTCATCTAATTATTACCCACAAGGTAATGGGTTAGCAAAGTACTAACAAGAATCTTTTAAGAATCATCAAAAGAACACTCAAAGATAACCAGAGAGCTTGACATCTAATGTTGAATTCAGCACTTTGGGATGATAGAGTGAATCCTACAAGATCGGTTAGCGCAATTCACCATACAAGCTTGTTTACGTAAGAGAAGCAATAATGCTTATTTCAATTGAGTGACCTATATTAGATTTGTTGCATCAAATGGAACTTCTTGAGAATGAACCATTACAGGTTCGTTATGTAGAATTAATGGAATTACAGGAGATAAGAGATCAAGCTCATGTGAACATGGAAAAAAATCAGAAATAGATGAAGAAGACTTTTGATAAGAAATCGAAATTCATAATCTTCAATGAAGGAGATATTGTGTTAAATTGGGATGATGATCATGCAAAACAAGGAAGACACACAAAGTTCGATACAATCTCGAGTAGTCCTTACATGATTTCATCTTGCAAAGAACACAATGCTTTTCACTTTTTGAGATTGAATGCAGAGGAACTTCCAATTCTTGTGAATGGTATGCTTCTCAAACATTGTTATTGAAAATCTTACAATGACTATTTAGAGTAGGATTTTACTTCAAAGTGTAGTTTCTACACAATGAATTGTTTTTTCAATTCAATAACTACATTCATGCACGTGATCCGGTTTACTGATCTTTTTGAGTTTTATCTCATTTAAGAAGGGTTGGACCTTCAGGAAGGAATATTTTGGTTACATACTTTAGAATCCATGCCCAATGGACAAGAGTAAGGCATTGGTTTAAAAACTAGAAGGCAACTTTCCCCACGGATCCTTAGAAATGTTAAAAAAATTGCACTTGTGCAAAAATGGCCAACTCAAAACTCCGTTATAATGGATACCATTAGTGAAGTATACCTAGGCTAGGGAAGACTCTTTTAGAAAATATTGTTACTATTGAATTAAATAATGATTACATGAAATCTACAGCTATGTGTGCTATTAAAAATGTAACAGATCACATAGTTCTGAATTCTCGACTATCTTCACCAAAAGAACACAACGCCCCAAAGGAAAACTGTGTTGTCTTGATGAAGACATCCAATTGCAGGATAAATGAAATGCTAGCTTTTGGAACATCAAACAAAATTACAGAGTGTAGAAATTAGAGTTCATTATTCGATGTTATAGAAAGTTGAAATACAAAAAGAAATACACAACCCAATTTTAAAAATTCAATGTTTTATTCATAATAAATTTCAAATTTCCCCATGTGAAGCCATGGGAGGTAACCTGAAAAGTAAATTACAGCTATTGAAATAAGAGGTACACATGCATGAAAGAGGAAATAGAGGAGTATGAATGAACCCATCATTTCCTTGGAGTTTATCCTTCATTGATGCATCTTCACCTTCAGCTTTGTTCCCTCTTCATCTTCATTGTTGAAAGAATTGTACCTAAAAACAAGAGAAAAAACATTCAGCTTAAGAGCTCAGGGTTAATCCATATTCCTATATTTTCCTAATTTGTGCATATGGATCTCTTAACAATAGGAGATATATATTGCACAAGATTAAAATGCCAAATTGATTTACTCAATCACAAAGAAAGAGAGAGAAGAAAAGAAAAACATAGACATAAGAGAGGCCAAAAAGCCTAAATATTTTCTAACTATTTTCTCAAGTGTGTAGGTATAGGTTGCAGCCAAGAAGAAATAAATCATATCTTATAGTCCTCACTATAGATAAAGATTACAGAGTTCAATAACTTCTATCCTATGGTACATGAAGCAAATGAGTCATAAGTACATACTGGAATGAAGGAAGAATGCAACTCAAAGTTCAACAACTATTCTAGGGATAAAAGAAGTTGTAGTACAAAACAAAGGAGAGAATTGCATAAAAAAGTACATGTTTCAGATTGTAACTAAAGAAGAAGGATCCAAATTTAAAGGCTGAAGTTAATTGGCAAAAGAAAATTATAGCTAAAATTTAATGAGAAAGAGGTATGGGAAAATTTTGATAGGGCTTCACCATGAAAAATGGACATTTAAAACTTTCCATCATGTTGTTTTTAACTAATACATGCTTTAAAAATTGTATATAAATCAAATAGTAATGCAGAAAGTAGATAATGCATAACATGATCAAAGATAACAGTTACGAGATTTCAGCCCCAACAAAAAGCCATGAAACATCTAAACTAACTATTATAGTGCTAGATCAAATTACAAGTCCACACTTTCATATTGCATCATAACGTATACATAAATGATAAAGAAATGTTGCAATATCATTGAAGTATAACCATTTAAACAAAGTAATACCCAAATATAACATGGAGGGCCAAACAACGAATAATAAAGGAAGTTAAGCTCATAATTTTACAAAATATAGTTATCCCTAAGTATTGTTTTCAGAAATAATTCATCAATTATACATACTTGTTACAATATGGCTTCAAAGCTAGTTTCAGATGCACGATTTTAGAGATACAATAAAGATTGAAACACTTGAATAGAATAATATGCATCAAACTCGTGAAGTCATAAGTGAAAGGGAATTTCTGTACTAAAGTTATATCATACTCAAGACATTCAAGGGCCAATTTTAGATATCTTTAGAAGCTGATAATAGAGGAATTGCAGAGAAGTTAGCGTGCAATTGAATTTTCAATTGAAGAGGTAGGTTGAATATGAAAGATAAGGGAAATTGAAAGTAACTATCAAATGAAACTCGCTCTTCTAGTTACGAATGACAAGTAAAAGAAAATTTTATATTAGAACAAAGCTCCAGAATAGAGGAATTACAAAGTAAGATTTGTTAGTTTCTTAAAGAAAACATGAGGTTGCAGAACTAAAAGTTAGCATGCAAATTGGAACTCCTAGCCATGAACAAAAATGGTGGAAATGAAATATGTAAAGTCCAATTTTAGCTCAAGAGGGTGGACCTGAAAATGAGAAATTACAGAAATAGAAAACCAAATATCCACATTTCTTCATTTCAAAATATTAGAAGTTGGATTAGCATTGAAAACAAGCAGAGATTACAAATTTCGAACACAAGATTTAAACTCAGTGATTACATGGCCGAATAAAATAAAGTAGCTCGAAAAACTTCCAACACAGTCTAACAGAGAGAATTTAAAAAAGAAAAGAAAAAGAAACAATTTGAACACATAAATTCTCCACATAAGCCAATAATAGACTTAGAACGATAAGGAAGTGTAAGTATTTGAACCTCATAACCTTACAGTGCCTCAAAATGAAAAGTTTCAAGCTCAAATAATCATTATTGGTAATTAAAGAAGTCACAAAGCTTGAAATAATCAAGTTGAAATCAGACAAACCTTAAAACCGAGCTCGAAGTTCACGATAATGGCATCCGCTTTGAGAGAAAACTCACTCGAGACCCAAAGTAACACAATTCTGAGCTCGATAGTGATTAACCACGAAATGCAAATGGAAGAAAGCTTTGTAATACTGATCTATAGGAAGAATCGAGATTGAAATATTTTCAACAATGACCTTGAGTGATTTTCCCCGTGCTTTTCCATTCAAAGTGAGCAAAAGAATGACCAAATGATAGAGCTCAAGTGTTTTTCAAGTCACCCAACTAACTTTCGTAAACCTAACTCAACCAAGAAATAGAAATCAACATTATAAGATGAAGCCATGCAAATATCAAAGGTTGATAAATGATCCCCAAAATCAATGCGAACAACCATGGTTACGATGATAGTGCCATATTAAATGCCAAGTCGAAACCATAACATAGGGTCAAAAATCCAACCACTATGTCAATCGAGTTTAAAGATCCACAAAGTGGAGAAAGAATGAAGTATCAACACGTTAAAAACTCAAAATGACAATGATGAAATGACAGAGAGAACCATTTTTTCAAGTAGAACTGAGCTTGAAATTCTTCAACAATGGCTTCTAGCCAAAAATAGGTCAAGTGACCTTTACCACGCAAACCAAGAGTTGAGTTAAAGAAAATCAACAAAGTAGCTTAAAATATTTTTGTTTTCTTTGTCAATTTTTGTCCCAACATCTGTGGACACTTGTTCATCTTTAATTGGTTGCGGCATGGTGGGTCCATTTTGTGAACTTGTCACTTTTCATTATTGTTGCAAAATGTTAAATTGGTATAATGGCCCAATGAATTCTAATTGGATAGTTGAAACTATAAAGTGGTGGAGAGGTAGACCCTTTTTATGTTTTGAGACATTATGGTGAAAAACAAAAAATTATAAAAAGAATGCAAAGACGCACAAGAGGAAACGTGGACTATTTTAATTATAAAGGCGGATCACTTGGGTACTTGTGAAAATTTGAGTTTTTTCGAAGGAATAAAGTGTTAAAGTGACCTATGACTTCACCGACGCCAAGTCAATTGCATCGAAATTCAAAAGCGGGTAGGTGGATTATTGGGTAACTTGAAACTTTTAGTTTTTTTTTTTTGAAAAATAAGTAAAGTGATAAAGTGACCCATGACTCCTTTAAGGACCAAATAAAGCCATGTATTGAGCCATTTTTCAAAAGTTAAAAGTGGATCTTTGAGTTAATTTTAGAATTTGGGCTGTTTTTAAAAGGGAGTAAAGTTATAAAGCAACCCGTGACTGGCGATGTCGTGATTAAGTCAAAATTCAAAGGCAGGTAGGCGGGTCGCAAGTATTTTTGACTTTGAAACTTTAAGGTTTGTTTTGCAAAAGGAGTAAATTTGAGTCATACACCTATGACGCTAAGATAAAGACACATGTGGGGCCTATATCAAAAGAAGATGGCCGGCCAAATGTCTAAAAATGCACAAATCTCTATCAAAACAAAAAAGAAAGATATTCCGTGTACCCATTAGAGAAAAATGATGATTTATTATTCTATTCCATTACGATCTATTACAAAAATTATAGAAGCTCAAAGAAATATCCATGGCAAAAATAGAGTTTTCAGAACTCAATACGGTGAGAAAATACAAGTGTTTGAGCCCAACCTTGCAGATAAAAAAATAATAACACGCTTCTGATATCGAAGTCTACAACAATGGCGGAATCTCTTAAAATAGAAAATAAGATTAGAAATATTTGATAGACAAGAAGATAGAAACTATTTTTAGGAAATTATTCACCCATGCTTTCCTTAAAAATAGAACAATTATTGATCATTGATTCATTGTAATCAAAGGCTATTAATGCCTCTTTTTATTTGCATGTTTTATGTTTATTCCTTTATTTATTAATAGATGAAGGATAAAAATAGGATGCATGGGCGGGTTTTTAGGAAGGGTGGGAAATAACTTTGCTATATATTGTGTGCCTTTATAAATCACAAAGGAGTTAGTTTGAAGGATGACATTTAGATACAAGAGTGCAAGCAATTTTTCCAAGTTTTACCCTCGTGAATGTGAGGTATTTTCTACCTTTCCAATTATTTAAAGTCTTTTATATATTCTATTAATATTATGAATGTGAATTTGTTGATTAATCATTTCACCTTGTTGCAAATTCAGTAATTTTTGTATGATATTAATGTGCATGTTCAACTAAATAGTATTGTTGTGATTCTTTTCCTCAATACATCAAAGTTTTTTCCCTTAATATTCTACGAAAATTGTTGGTTTGTGTAACAAGAATTCATTCCCATATCAGTTGTGCATGTACTCACCAAAGACCTCATATAAGCTTGGTGTATCACCTTAGCTTTAAATCCTTTCAAAGTTTTTATTTACCCTCAAACCCCATAAAATTATTTTAGGATACATCAATAAGAAACCGGCCTTGATACAAGAGAATTATCTCAAAATAGGTATACCCATAGACTCGAGGTGTTTCCATTGTATCTATGAAATATTGAGATAAAATTTCCAAGCTTAGAACACTGCAGCCATCTCTCTACAAGGTGCACTTTCGATAGATAATAGTTATTTCAAAACATAATAATGTTGTAAATCCAAAAGAGTGGCCAAACCAGATGAAGACTAGTGGTCAACCGCAAAGGTGGTCCCCACTAATTATGATGGATTGAACATGACTTGGAATTAAAAATTTTCATGTGATCATAACGGATAACGTAGAGGTTTACTTCAGAATTAAAACAACCTTTTGAAGACTTGAATACCTTATTTTTACAAAATAACAAGTGGTTTATGATTGCACATGTGCTCTCGGTTGTCCCCACAAAGTGAGGTGAATAATTTTGCTAAGTAACGGAGATCAAAAGTAGTTATTTTATTACACAGATTATTTTTACATGCCTTCACAAAATGACAGAATAGACAAGAAGACAAATTTACATGCACAAGGAAGGAAACTTGCTCATCAAGCAAGATTTATTATTAGCAAATTATTCACCCATGCTTTTCTTAAAAATAGAATAGTCAATTGCAGTTTGACTGTATGTAATCAAAGGCTATTAATTCCTCTTTGTATTAGTTTGCTTTATTTTATTCCTTTATTTATTATTAAATAAATGATAAAAATAGAATGCATGGGAGTGTACAACCTTAGTGATTTTTTAGGAAGGGTGGGTGAATTATTTTTTCTATATATTGTGTGCCTTCGCAAAGCACACTAGGTAGGACTTTTAGATATAAGAGTGCTGAAGTAGTTTCTACCACTTTTTCCTTCTAAATGTGAATTATTTTCTACCTTTCCAATTATTTGTAGTTTTTTGTATGTTTTATTAATCCTTGTGAATGTTGAATTCCAAGATTAATCATCTTACCCTATTGCAAAATTCAGTAATTTCTACATGATATTAATGTGCATGTGTAACTTAATAGTATTGTTGTGATAATGTCTCTCAATACATCAAAGTGTTTTCCCTAATATTCTATAGAAAGCTATTGGATTGTGCATCTAGAACTCATTATCATATTAATTATCCATGTGCTGAGTTAAATACCTCCCATAAATTTGGTATATCACCCCAGTTTTTAATCCATTCACAATCATTTTTTACCCTCAAACCCTAGAAAATTAGTTTATGATACATCAATAAGGAACCGTCCTTGATACCAGAGACTCACCTCAAAATAGGTATAACCATATCCCTGAAATGTTGCCATTGTATCTACGAAAGAGAGAGATTTATTTTGCAAGCTTGGAACACTGCAATCATCTCTCTACAAGGTGCACTTTTGAGAGATAACAACATCTTTAGGGGAGTATTGTTCTCATTTTTTCTAATGAAAACCGTCTAATCCTTTTAATTATTTAGATTTTCATTTCATTTATAATGGATTAAAATCATGATTTTGATATGCTCCTAGAGTTTTTAATCCTCGATGAAGCATGAGATAAACAACATGTTACTTTTTTAGAATTAACCAAATCCATAGAAATCTCAAGATATTTTATCAATGGATCCTTCAATTGGAGGAAAAACTTCTTCATTCTCAAAGTCAAAATTAGAATATTTCTTAGAGTGAGAATCAATCACTATTTGATAGCTGATTTACAACCAGGTGGCTAGGATTAGAATTCTTCCACCAAGAGCTTATACTTTTAACATGTTTCCTACGCATATGGAAATATGAAGCTAAATGGACTAGAGAAAAAAATTCTACACCAAAAGGAAAACCATTTATAGTCCATATTTTGTTTCCAAATTCTATCCTCAACTATGAGTTAAATAGTGGCTGGAAAATCTAATGAAATATCAATATCAACCAATATCCTAGCATATGTAGTGTGCTCATAATCTTCACCCTATAGATAAGTAATCGAACATTTTCCTAATGTGTTACCTATAGAGGTTAAGAAGATCTCCATCAAAATATTGAGTGGTACATAAAGCATGTGAATTCAAACCAATGTAACATGGAGAGTATAAAATAACAAAGTTAAAATAAGAGAACTACGCTTTCATAAATAAAAAATTAGCTTGAATTTGTAATGTCCCATGTCCTAAGTACCTTGTCCAAGCTTCACGAGTCACTGTAGCCTTTCTTGACACTACAGCTTATTATTAATAAACAGTAGTGTTCATGGTATACTGTCATATGTAATTGTTTCGTCATCAAATGGAACGTGTTTTTTTTTTTGTTGGGACATTCAATGGTGGAGGCTATGTCGAAGAATTGCGGGGGTGTAAATCCGGGTTGTAGGTTCTGCCAGATTATTCCCAGATACATGCATCTCAACCTACTTTCATCAAACATATAGTGAACTGCTCAACGGTAGCTCTATAGTCAGCTAATAAAAGTTAATATAATCCTTACCAAGCACAAATCTCTACTTGAGGGCTTGCAAAGAGGTAGATTTTCCATGAGGTTGCCAATTAGCTTTGCACATCTGAAGGATATACTAGCTGCAATTGTCAAGTATTAGATTCAGAGTATAGAGAAAAATTGGACGGAGATGCTGTGAACATTTATTTCTTGTGCACCAAAGAAGCGAATGCGATGGAGGCATTTCTTTACCAATCACCTCACCTAATATTTCTGTGCGCTTGTTTCCATTTACAGCCCATGGAGATATATGTTGATGATGAGGCAAAATTGACATTTCATGGATTAGTGCAGGTTTTACTCGCTATAATACTTAATTTGACATTTTTAAATAGACTGTATTTGTTTATTCTCCTTGGTAGTGGTTGAAGCGCATTTTCCTTTCTCCCTGGTTAGCTGGCAGATGGGTGACATTTCTTGTCACTTCTTAAATGATCTGTAATCTCCTGGGTGGCGTGTGACAGTGGGAGTCGGTGGAGTCCCGTTTTTCTCCACCATGATCTTATTTTGATTCTGTTATTAAATGCATATGGGTGGGTGTTGGACGATTTTTTTTTCTAGGGGCTGCAGGCATTGGAAGGAGGGAAAACGTGTCCTTGGGTGCTGCGAGGTGTGTCTTGTTTGGGAATCCACAACAATAGCCGGCAACAGTGTATAGCCAGGCAACAGGCATGTCGCAGCATGGTAGAAGCCTGTTGAGTGCCTCCAACAAGCAGGTTGTCCAACTTTGTTGTTATCTGTTCAGCATCGACCTGCATCCTCAAATTCGGGATTCTCCTTCAAGATATTTGTTTCAAAATCGATTAAGTGACAGTGAGAGTGTTACCAGGAGACCCGATGAAATTTATTACAGAGATTCTCTATTGATTTCTTACTTGTCTTACGAGGTAACTCATGGAAGAGAATCTCATAGGCGTGGATCTGTTTCATTTCAGTATATTCATGAAGCACGATTTGCGTTGCTATTATATGAGCTTCTTCATCGAGTCACTAAGTTGGCAAGCTCTCATGGCGAGGGGTGAAAGGAAAGAGATCTTTGGAGAATCGAGAGGCTGCCATTCCAGCGCCTTCGCCTGCCCACTGAACGATGGGATAAGGACTTTGCTAAAATTGAGGCTGGGTAATGTTTCTGTGCCTCTTCTCAGTTCACCCATTTTCTACAGTTGGGTTTCTTGTTTGCTTCTAGGTATCCTCTGATTCGAGATTGGGGATCGTTATAGCTGCTGCCCCCTAGAAAATTTTGTACACCACTATCTGGGTATTCTTGTTCTCATATTTTCTCGTCAATTTGAAAAGAGGGGATTGGTCATATGCTTTTCTCCGCCCACCTAAACGCAGGTATTGAAAATTTTTACGGGGATCATAGAGCTTTTTCCAAATTGAATGTTGGGTATATATCATGAGAATTGGGTGTTCAAGATTTCATCGAGATATTGGATCGGGCATTGGTAAAGGTGCTGTAAATTCAAGGTGTTGACTGATTATTTGTCCTATTCAATAATTTGATTGAAAGTCCAGCCAGATTGGATCTTTGTTAACTCGTCCATTCACTTATCTTCTGTCAAACATCCCAACATTGGGATTTGAGGAGGAAGTGTGAATGGATTCACCTCCAGGACCTGCTATGACAACGGTGGGTGCTCCTATGGCAAGCAAGGAACACTCAACGCGTGAGAGTTTTGTAACACACGATGTGATGCCTGTTTATGTTAAGGAGCTCATTGCAGGAGGCTTTGCTGGTGGGTTTGCAAAGACTGCAGTTGCACCCTTGGAACGCACAAAAATTCTTTTACAGGTCTTGGAGCAGTTTGGAATACAGCAAAAGTAGAAGCTGGATCAATAGTTACAATATTTGGTCTTGGTACAGTCAGACTCGCGGTTGCAGAGGGTGCTAAAACAGCGGGTGCTTCACGTGTTATTGGCATTGACATTGATTCTAAGATAAGAGATAGACTCACCAAAGCCATTATGAAAGAGCACACTCTGGCTAGGCAGAAGAGTGGTGCTAAACAACTTTTTGTGGATGCACTGCTCACACTACAAGAAAAATATGATCTCTGTGAGGATACAATAATTGGTCTCCTTTGGGACATGATCACTGCAGGGATGGATACAACAGCCATAACTGTGGAATGGGCCATGGCTGAACTTGTTCGCAATCCTCGCGTACAGCAGAAAGCTCAAGAAGAGCTAGACAGGGTGATTGGTAAAGACAAAGTACTCAATGAGACCGGTCATTTTCTTTTCACAGCGTCAAGGACGTCGAACAGCTTGCCAGAGACGAGCCCAAATGCTCCGTCTGGCACAGAGTTACTCCCGGCGTGAAGCTCACCGACGAAAAGCTCAAGTTTTCGTCCAAAGCAATGGAAGAGGCAGGAGGAGGAAGCTGAATCTGGAGAAAAAGGCAAGATATTTCTACACTTTTCTACTGTTATTTTATTTAAAAATATTGTGAAATCGAACCACTTATCCTTGCATTGATTTGTCAGTTGGATGTCATGATGGGAGATTTCCCTTTCTGCTTGTTTCTTCTTGTTTTAGCTTTTATCGTTGACAGTATGTGGGTCGAAAGGATGCGTGTGCCCTCTCCTCTGAATGTTATGTTTCTCTTACTCGAATGATAGACCTTCGTCTGTTTGTTTATGTATTAATTCTTCTCGGCGATTGAGTTGCAAGTTATTATGTTGATCAAGCTAGTATTTTCGATATCATGGAAGTAAGTTTACGATAACTATGAAACCCCCTTCCTAGCACCCAAGTTTGTCCTTGACGATTTTTTGTTAGCTCCTTCACAAGTCCCTTTGATAACCTTTTGGCATCGAGAAAGAAAGGTTGTAGGATTGTGTGAGCAATGCGTGGGCTAGCCAGCTTAGAGTTTTGGTATTAAAACTGGTAGAATGAAAAGGTTTGTTTGCAACGTGTTTTGCCGTCTCGCGTGTTTAGACTCTTATACTATCTTTCATCTTGTTTCTAGGCTTTTAAGGCCATCCTCAAGAAGTGCCTTGACCATCCCTATCAACTTGAACCATAACTAGCTTTTCGGATCAACTAAGCTGGAGGTTTCATTGTGCGAATCCTGTACCTTGTTGACACGAGAATAGTTGGTCTAATCCCAACTCAGAATTATTGTTGATGGCGCTCTTCTATTTTTCCTAACTTGCATTATTTACTCCCTTGTAATGTTAACGCTATTAATTAATATTGGTCGGTTTTTTATGCACGTAATTACCATAATATTTTGTGATGGAAATTTCCTTAAATGTGATTAACCTTCGGGAAAAACTCAGCTTTCATTGATAGTCTTATGGATTCATAGTGGAAGGTTTTGTTTTGATAATGTCACTTAGAAGTTAGGTTTGTATCTTTGTGTGATGGTTGACTGTCTTACCAAGGGTTGCCTTAAAATATGGTTGTTTCGGGAAATGGATAATTTATTTTAAATTAATCAAACATTAGAATTGTTGTGGAAGTTTGCAAATCTTTAGTGTATTAAAAATTTTGATGACATTATTGTATACTCTTGTGTGACGGAGCCCCCTTCTCCTCTCGCATGCTAGCTACTAGCCTGTAAGACTTTGACCCTTCTTGGATGATTGGAAAATCTTGTAGTTAATGGTCAAAACTAGTATACCTTGCCTTCGCTTCGAAACTTATGTTGTGTGTATACTCTATTTGATTTCCGGTTTGAAGCTCTTTTATACATGACTTTTTGTGTTAAATTTTGAAACCCGTGTTTCCCCTTTCTTGGGCCGATCAACTTTTGTTCTTTTAGAAATGTATTATTTTAGCCTATGCGTTGGTACCTTTGATAAAATTCTAGATGGTTGGTCTATTTATATCAAATCTCAATCTTGTAATTATTGTTATTTACTTACTTGATGGGAATTCTGTTCTTTGCTAGATTGTTTATATCTCCTTATAGGGCCAAGGGCCATTCTCATACGATTATTACTTTCGTTGCTTTTGCTCCTAACTGAAGTACAAGGTCTTCTCCTTCTTTGATTGGCATGATGAAGACTTTATTATAACTTGATGTGTTAATAGTGTTTAGAGGTTTGAACCAATTCTTGTAATAAAGTGCTTCCTTTTCGTGATATTGTTAGATAATAGTTATGGTGGTTTTGTGTAGCCTTATCTTGCTCAGTTCTTGTGAACTGACTCTTATAGAAAATTTGCTGCAGATGGATTTTACGTGTAGATGAGGGATAGATTTGTAGACTTTTGTCATCAACCTCAGTTGAGAAGATCCTTTGCTCGAAACCTTTTATGTTGTTCAACTTTTGTTAACGTCCAGTGGAAAGTTTAAAAGAGGATTAATGTCTTAGTATAAAGTATTGTGGACCTTGTCATCTGAACTTTGGAAACCTTGTATTGTTTGACCATCTTTGAAATTATAAGAAAATTTGGTTATTGTTGTTGAGTGACTTGTGGAGTATCAGTATTTTAAGAAATGATGTAATCTTGTTTTGTTCTCGTAAATGAGTGTTGCTTCAACTTGGCCTTGAGAATAAATTCTGAGTTAAACCTTGCCATGACTTAGTAATAAAGTGTCATAAGTAAACTAACATGGGATTGTTAAATACTTCTGGAAGTTAAATTAAAAGTTGCATTCAAATAAAGTAACGTAGGGGTCACCAACTTGAGAGCAAGAAATTCTCTAAGTAAACAAGGGCAAGACTATCATTGCAAGTAAACTTTATAACACGATAACCCTAGCTCCCCTAGTGAACATTATGCCTTTCATGGTAAAATTTGTAAAATGACCCTAAGGTGAAATGAACTGTTAATTGTTTGAAGGTAATAAGATTTAATAAACAGGAGAAAACAATTTTGAAACCACACAATCTATCTCTTAGCCATTTGGAAAGTAAATTCTTTTACTCCTTGATAATACTTTTAGCGAAGCCTAAGTAAAGTTGTTGTTAATTCTGGTTAAGAGCCCTAGCTTCAATTTAATACTGGCAATAACTAATGAGGTCCTAAAAATGTTTCATCTCGACCTTCTCCCTCTATCCCTTTTTCAAGGCACCTTATATCTCTTCTCTTAAGTGTGTTGAACTTAAAACCATGTTGTCTTGTGGGCAAGAACGAATCTTAGTAGCGTTAGTGGTGAGCAGATGGCCTTGTGGAATTTAATTACTCCTTTTTCTTGATAAACGAATTAAGCAAATAAATGTCATAATAGAGAAGATTTAAAGATAATTACTCTGTGTCAAAAGAATAAACTTAGCTTGGTAAGATGAATTGTATGAATCTTATCTTGAGCCTCCTTGAAAACGTAAGCTAAGAATTGTAAGATGTCCTTTAAAAATAAATAACTCTCAAGAATATCTCATTGTGGATGGCCCTAACTGTAAGTGTGTTCTATGTTTGGACTTCTATGTTGTCTTGTCAAAAAGAAAAGTAAATTGTCCCTGATAGGTGTGAACATTTCCATGCTTCCTTTATGGCCATCCTTGTATTAAGTTGTTCACAGTGTTAGTTGTATCCTTGGTGATGACATGTTGCATCATGTTATGTGTCAAGCAAGTCAAAAAAAAAGTTATCCTATATTTCACTGTGTTGTTCATGTGTGGATTTTTGGGTCGTTACAGAATTTCCCAAACTCTTCCAAAAATCAAATCTATAAACGATGTTTCAAAAAAATAAAATGAAATACCCACGTGAATTAGGATAAGTATAAAGTTTACCTTCCATAATGGGGATCAAATGGCGTGATGTACATACATGAAGAGTGGGAAGATCTCGACAAAAATATTGAATTTGTAGATTAAGCCTTTTTAATGAAAAATCTTTAGATTGCACACCTTATCATCCAAAAGTAATACAGGGGTGCACTTTGCTTAATCCATAGGCTTAGCATTAGTTTTCTTAGCCACTTTAGCTATTAGAAGACAATTTTTTTACGTCCACAAACATGAGCCGACTTTTTATTCTCCAAAGAGAACTGTCACAAGGATGTTGGTAAAAACAAGCACATCAAAGTTGGGTAGACTATGCATTAGAGCTACAAAAGCCACCAAGATACTTACATTCTTTTGGTTTTCGTTGATCCATCACTAGTTGAGTATGCAGGGATCTATTAGGATGATGGGATGGATAAACATTATTTAACCTTGTTAAATTTTAGGATACATAAATTAATATATACAAATATAAATATGCACATCCAAATAAAATAAATAACCTTGTAAAGTAAATTACAAAATGACACAACATGTAATATTGAAAACCCCTAAATGGGTAAAAATGGTGGAAGAATTAATCCACTATCAAAGAAACTTTTACAACCAACCAAGTAACTCCTTCCTGCCTTCTATTCCCTATTTTTACTAGGATCACCTAATTCGTGTGATATATTCTTGATCCTAAATTTGACCTATGGTCTTATTTAAATAACCCGAAGGTTTGTGACATTCTTAAGTGATGGGGCACACCTCCTTATTTAATTGTTAGTTAATTAAATTAACTAACCACCTAATATAAGGTTTATATTTAAATAATAAGAATATAAGTTATTCTATATTATTTAAATATAAACTAAATATTATGATACACTTAATATTATAGTTCTAACACTCTCCTTAATATTAAGTGGGGAATCATATACCAATATTACATGTTATTACAATAGATTTACAAATCCATAAACTTTAAAGGTTTAGGCTAGCATATGTATTTGTGAGATCAATCCTGTCATTTCTCATGGAAAATTCTTATACCACATCTCTAAGAGCCTTTTATAACACAAGAAATTGCATTACAAATAGATGCATAATGCACTATATATTCTGTAAACTCTATTAGTTTACTTATAAAGTCTATTAGTTTACATAGATCATACACGATAATTTTAATATTATTTTACTCTAGAATATAAGTATCAAGGAGAAGGATTCAACAACCAGTCAAATGTTAAGAGGTGTCATTTCCATACACATTACCCCTCAATGGAAACTCTGAAATTTTAAGCATTACATGGAACTTGTTGAATTTTGCAACACACAAAATATTTGTCAACAAGTCTCAGAATTTGATCATCAATCGTAGTACTAGAGATATACATCATCATAGAGAACTTTCTATTAGATAAACTGTATAAGTATTCCAATATGATATTGTATTTGACGCCGAATTTGATTCTAAGGAAGAGAAATGCAACTATAGTTATCAAACAAAGATTAGTACTTCCTTCATTTACCATGCGCATCTCTTCCATCAACCTCTTTAGCCACATGGATTATTTTTTTATTACCATTGCACTTCTATATTCTACCTTAGTAGTAGAAACATAAATTATTTGTTACTTTTTACTGCTCCAAGTAATGACACATGTACAAAACTTGAATACATATCCATTTGTAGAGTTGTGATCTATCACATCACCAACATTGTAAAAATCATAATATCCATATAAATATGTATTTTTAAAATAAATATAATGTAAAACAAAATTAATTATGCCCTTAATATAATGCAAGATTTATTTTAATAACTTCCAATGATCTTGATAAGGTTCGTACATAAGCCTTGAAGCAATCTCTAGTGCATAAGCAATGTAAAGTCTAGTAACAATTAGATAAATCAAACTACCGAAAAGTTTCCTATCTAAAGTAGGATTATATTTTCATATGCAGGTTTTGGATAAAGTTTACATCCAACTTCTATAGCAATAAGAACTGATTTACAATCAAGAATATTAAACTTTTTAAGTAAATTAGTTTCATATTGTGATTGAGATACTACAACAAAAATTTTATCCCAAAGATATCCATGACAAAAAAATGATGTAATAATCCTAAGTATGTCATCTTGAAATATTGCATTAAATTTGCTATATTTATTTTAATTATATTGTTAAACATACTAGTGATAAGTATATAATCAACATGCAATAAAATGAGAATGATAATATTTTCTGCAATTTTAACAAATAAATCATTGTCGATGAACCGGTAGAATAAAAACTTCATTCAAAAAAAGGTTAATCTTAGAATACAAAGCTCTAGGAGATTTTTTAAAACCATATAAATATTTTCCACTTTATAAACATACATTTCTTAACCTAGTTCTTCAAATCCTTTAGGTTCGGTCATATAAATTTATTGTTTTAAATCACCATTCAAAAAAACATTTTTGACACCCATCTAATGGATTTCCAAACCATATTAAGCATCTAACAAAATCAATAATCCTTAATATGCTCATTTTTTTAATAGGTGCAAAGGTTTTGACGTAGTTGATATTGTGTTTTTGAGTAAACCCTTGAGCTACTAGTCTAGATTTTTTAGAAAAATAATTAATACATTGTTTATTCAACTCACTTAGTTAGTTATTCTTCCTCTTCTAGACAAAAATTGAGTTGAACTATTTTTGTGCATGTATATATTTTCTTCTGTTGATTTCAATAAGATCATTGAAGTTTGTTTTACTCCATCTCTATCTAGAATTGGTATCTCGAGCTACTTGTCTTTCCTTGGAGTGGAGAATTCACTTACCTATGTGGAAATAAAAAAGTGATCAATTTTTCTTCTATTTATTTATTTTTCTTCCAGATATGACATTGAGAAATCATATGTGTGGTTGATACCTACATGGATTTTTGGAGCAATTTTTTTGTCTTTTGTGTGGAGCGCTCAACACCTACAAATATTCTTGGAACCTAACATTTTGGAAGTGATTTGTTTTATATTTGGTGTTCAAAAGTGAGAAATGTAACGTTCTCACCTATAGAAAATGTAGAGGTTGGCTAGGCAAGGCAAAGGTGGTTTTTTTTTTTTTTTTTGGAATTTTTCTATGTTATCTCAAGACCGACTAAATAGTGCAAAAAGGACCTTGTTTGGCATGTTGGAGGAGAACCTACGTTGAAGAACCCGTATAAATGTGGCATGAAACAAAATCAAATCCTCTCAACAACGTGATAACTGCTTAGATGAGTGCATAGAGACCAAATTTAAAGACTCATCATTACTTGTTGGTATAGAAGACTCTGCTGTGTAAAATGTGAAGAAGAAAAGTGACTTGAGAAGCATATGTCAAGAATTCTAGATACTGAAAATAGTGTTGTAAGAAATCTATAAGGTGAATCACCATTAAGAGGCCAATAAAAAATCACTAGATTCTATTTCAAATTGCATGATGACCTTCTTAACAACATAAATATACAATTTGAGGAGATTTTATGTCAAGGACTAATGGGGTGGTTTTGGTTTGAAGAACATTGTGAAGACAAGAGGGTTTATACGAAGCTCAAAAAGGATATGAAGAAGAAGATGAATGCAAAATATAATGTCCACATAAGCATCCACATCTCACTTTGCACAAGCATACAAAGCCAACCTTCGCTTTATTGTTCATTAGTAAGACATTATATCTTTTAACATAAGAATAAAGAAAAACATTCTTTGACATCATGTCTACTCTTAAGATATTATTATCTCGATGCCTAACTATTAATAGGGAAAAATTATGCTACATGGAAAACAAATATGAAGACCATTCTCCTCTTTGGATATCTTTTGGAGATTGTAATCGACTCACTCGCTCGTCTCACTAACGTAGATGAATGAACGAAGTTTTCTCAAGCCGATGAAAAATACTTGATCTAGATCTCTTTGATTATATCTCATGAGGTGCATCCATACATTCGAATGTGAAAACATCAAAGAATGCCTCGGATACTTCCTCCATAATCTATGAAGAAAAGAATTTTTCAAAATTTCTACATCTTAATTCAAAGCTTCATACCAAGAGTATGGAAGAAGGAGATAAATTGGAAGAATTCTTGTGTCGTGTGGCGTAACTATGATCAGATCTTACCGCACTTGGAGAAGAGGTCGAGTTAAGTTTTTATTACATTCACGCAGTGATCTCTTCCATTCTAGTTCAAGACATTCATCGCAACATTTACCATTACACAAAAGGATATTATCCTTTCTCAACCGGTGAACTTTCTCGCAATGAATAAGCCATTCTAAAGTAAAAGAAGAGTTTAAGGAAAAATAATTTATCTTGAGGTAGATGAAGACTCGAAGCCTCATAATGGAAAACAAGAGAAGATGATACAGTATAAACATTGACATCAACAATAATTGAAAACTATCAAAAGGTGAATCTATGGTATCACATTTGCACTATGAATAAGCACGATACATCGTGAACTATTAATACAATGGTCACATACAAATTAATTCTATAGAATGGAGCACATGTGCATCGGGTGTTTCAAATAATAATAAGTGGATTCCTTGTGGAAAGAAGTAGAAAGGACACATTGTAACCCATCTAGATGATGACTCATATGAAGATGTCCTAGATTCAACACATCATGGTGCACACAAAGATGATTTGGTTCTAGTATCCCAAACATTGCAACCATTAGATAATGTTTGGTTGATTGATTTAGGTGCCATCAAGCATATGATGGGTGATAGAAAGTTGTTTGATTCATTAAATGATTGACCACTGGAGATCGGGTCTGAATTGTAGAAAACAAATATTATATAGAAGAAGAAAAAGGAAATGTGACCATTCCTCGAAGACCGTAAGGTGTACTCTCACGAAGGTGCTCTATGTCCCTGGCTTGACCAAAAATATCTTGTCTGTCTCTTAGCTATTGAATCACAAGCTCAAGGTAGAGTTCTTGGTTCAAAATGGCATCAAATCATGTCTAATATCTAAAAAATATGATACTCTCTAGATATTTTTAGATGATGTTTTATTTGCATTAGATGGAATTTCATCCTCTCTGTAGCTTACATTATGTACCTCCATGGTGGAATCCACTCTACTTTGGCATTATCAAAATGGAAATCTTTCTCACACCTCCCTCTATCTCGCTTAGTTTGAAGGGTTCTGTGACAAGGACTTCTTCATCTCTCTCGATAATTTCCTCTTTTCCTGGATGTTTCACTACAAAATAAGATCCGGATCCATTTGAGTCAAATAAATTCCATGCCAAGAACCGTCTATAGGTCATGCATATAAATTTATGTAGACCCTTTCCTTCCTCACTTAAGCATTTTCGTTATTTCCATTTATTCAATGATGATTTTTCGCACAAGACCTCGGGTGTTCTTTCTCCAAAAAAGAGAAAATGCTTTGAACATTTACGATATTTTGTAAGAGAGTTATTCAATAGACCGGGAAGCCACTTCTTATCGCTCACTCAAATCAAGGTGGTTAATTCATATTGAATAAATTTTTGTCATTCTTAAAGGAGAATGACATCACACAACACCTTGTTTCCCCCTACTCCCTAGCGAATGGAATTTCTAAACATCACAATAATATTTTAATGGACATGGATCGTTGAATGATTTCTAATGTGAAGTTAGAGAACATATTTTGGGTAGAAGAAATAAAAACTATGTATATCTTATGAATTGAGCATGTATAAATAACTTGATGGAGAAGACACTACAAGATGAATGGATTAATCTTAAACCTTTTATTTCTCATTTGAAAGTATTTAGATGTACTACATATATACATGTTTCAGCTATGAAGAGGAAGAAACTTGATCAAAAATACACAAGTACATATTTTGGTGATCCCGCATAACCTCAAAAGCATATCATCTCATGGATCATGAGACAAAGAAGATATATGACACAAGATATTTTTTGTGATGAGTCATCATTTGAATCATTTCTATAGAAGGAATATTCAACACCAACCTCCTCTCATAGATCACTCACACATCCAGATGATGAGCATGAGGATTATTTGAAGAAGAAGGATGGACTGCAAGGAGAGTTAATCATTGATCTTGGGAATTTTGAAAACAATTCTTCACAACAAAAACAATGTCAAGATCCGAAGTGGTTCCAAAGAACCATGAGAGAACCCAACCTCAACTCTCTTCAAAAAACTTCATCATGGGTTCATATGAGAGGACAAGAGAGAAATGAGGTAAATCTCACACTCATGAGTTCAAGGTGATCGATAATACTTGAACCTCATTCAAATCACGAGGCCCATAGATGACAAATATGACTCATTGATACAAATTTAGACATGGGCACTTGTTGATCTATGTGTAGATAATAATTCCATTGGCTACAAGTAGATTTTCAAGTCAAAATACAAGGCATATAGTTTTATCGACAAGTACAAAGAATGACTAGTTGCAAAGGTTTATGCTAAGGAGGAAGGACTTGACTATGATTAGACCTTTACACCCACTACAAGTATCAAAACCATCAAAGATTTATGTGCACTTTGAAAGTACAAAACTGAACAAAACTTCAATAGATGCATGTAAAAATTTCTATTTTGAATGGTGATCTCGAGAAGATATATACATGACCCAACCATAAGGATTTGTCGATAAGAAGCATCCAAAAAGGTGTATCATCTAATTAAGTCACTTTATGGTCTTAAACATGAACATAGGGAATGATACATAAAAATGTATGATCACCTATTGCAACATGGATTCACTCATAGCCCCTCTAGCTCAAATATGTATATCGAAAATATAGGAAGAGATATTTTCATCCTAGTTATATATGTAGATGATCTTGTCATCATAGGTATTTCTGAAAATATTTTTGAAGATGTGAAGAAATCATTTTACTTGACATATTTGGGGCTACTTCACTATTGTCTTAGCTTGGAGATATGGAAGAAGAAGAATCATATTTTTATCTCTTAGTTGAAATACACCAAGAACGTTTTGGAAAAGTATGTCATGTCAAATTATAAACCTTTCCCCATGGAAAACGAAAAGGTTTGTAACTTTCTAGGTTCTTGGAATCACCTCAAGTAGATAGTAATCTCTATAGAAAACATGTTGGGAGTCTCATTTACTTGACATATACTAGACTAGACTTGTTCTTTGTTTCGAGCTATCTTTCCAGATTCTTACAAGAACCCAAGAAATGTCATTGGGTAGAAGTGAATCATGTGTTGAGATATGTTGAGGTACAATTGACTATGGTATCAATAGAAATATGACTTCTTCATGCAAGGATATAAAGATGCGTACTATGTTAGATCCATTGAGGATAGGAAATCAACTTCTAGTTGTATTTTTCATCTCGGTTCTTGACCTATGTCATGGATAAGTAAGAAGAAAATTAGTATTTCTCTCTCATTTATTGAGGTAGAGTATCACACTACATGAGGATCTGTGTGCAAAGTGATTTGGTTACGTCTCATTTTGGAAGATATGGTAATCTCATAATTAATTGCGATAATCAAGGTGTGTTGAAGCTTGTGAAAAATCAAATTTTCCATGAGAGAACAAAATACATTGAGGTCGAATATCACTACATTTGATAACAAGTCTTGAACCATCACGTTCATCTCAAGTACTTCCCAAAAGATGCTTGGATTGTTGACATGCTCACTATGTCTCTTGGACATGGGAAAATTTGAATTGTTTCGAGGGTACATTTGTAAAAACAATGTATTAAGGGGGGAATGTTTGAAAAATAATTAATACATTGTTTATTCAACCAAATTATTTTTTTACCATTCCTCTTCCATCGGTTACTATTCCTATTATATTCAACAATTGAGTCAAACCATTATTGAGTATGTATATATTTACTTCTAGTTATTTCAATAACATCATTGAAGTTTGTTTTTCTCCATCTCTCGTTCAATAGGATTTTAATTTATCTACACTTCCATATGCTTTATATTTAATCTTTTATAGCCATCTAGATCTTAGTATATTTCATTTTTTAGGAGGGGATAATTTCCAAGTTGGAATTTTTAATTAAAGTAATATTTTAATATTTCATAGCATTTATCCATATTTCATTAGAAGAAGATTCTTCAAAGTTTTGGGTTTATGTTATTACAAAGTCTTCAAAGCATGATATTTATGATGAATTCTAGTCATATTCTAAAGCTTTACAAGATTAGTGTCTTAAATAATAGACTTGGACCATCTAGTTCTTTTAGTTGCAGAGGAACTAGTAGAAATATCATTTTTAATTATAGCTTCAACAACTGTTTATTAATCACATACATTATTTTCATAATTTTCATTTTCAAATTCATTTTCATTAGAATCATCATAAATAATAGAAGATGAAGAAGAAGAATAAAAAAGGTTTTTCACAAAATTTCAAATTCTTGTTTTCTATAACTTCCTTTTTTGATGATCAAAAATCCTAAGAGCTTTAGTTTTGACACCATATCCTACCAATATATAAGGAAAATAAGTTTGATAAAGATTCTTTTATTTTGATTTTGGAACGAATAGGGATGTTGGGCTACTAAAGATTCTCAAATAATATACGCTTGGTTTCTGATTTGATCACTTTTATAAAGGAGTTTAATTTGCTAAGGCTTCAAAGTGGGAATTTTTTTCATGATATGAACATTAATGTTCATTACTTCATATGAAAGGAACGTAGGAACTTGAGAAATATGGATCATGATTCTATCCATTTCCAGAATGATGCAGTTTTTTCTTTCCGAAATCCCTCTCTGTTGATGGGAATATACAATATTTAGTTCCCTTTAAATCCCACATTCGAAACAAAATGAATCAAATTATGGAGTGACATATTCTCCCCTTTTATCAGTTCTAAGCCTCTTGATTTTATAACTTGAAGAGTATTTAACTAAAGCTTTTTATTCTATAAATTTTCACAAAACATAAAATTTCATTTTAATGAACTATAACCAAATCATACGACTGAAATCATCAATGAAAGTGACAACATATAGAGAAAATTAAGATATGGAACTTCTAGGGGTCCTCGAACATTACTCGTGGATAAGTTCCAAAGTTTCATAAGAATCCTTCACATGTTTCACGATTTTGGGAAATATGTGTCGAATAAATACTAGGTTTAGTCAAGACATGTCATACATGCTCTTAAAATTGACATGACCTAGCCTCTCATGACACAATTGCATGTAACTTTTTTGAGTTGTTAAATAAGAAAAAGAAGGAAAGTCATTAAACACATACAAACCGTCTCTTTGATTGCCTTAGACTATATAGTAACATAATTTTGATTTTTAATAAACCATTTATATTTTCGTAATGTTACAAAGATAGTTATTTTGAGTCAACTAAGAATAAGAAAGTTAATTCATTTTATGTTTACAAACTAACAAAACATTGTTGATAAAAGCATTTGAAACTTTTACTTTTCCTTGACCCTAAACATCGAGAATGCAATGATCACCTGAATAGATTTTATCATTACACTCACTTACTCGCATATAGGATATCAGATCTAAAGGTCATGTTCCTAGAGGCACCATTGTCTAATATATAATCATTTTCTTTTGTAGTGACAAGTGCTGCATACAAAGCAATTACATTTGATTTTTGACTCTTATTTTTATTCTTGTTTTAGGTTTAATTTTGGTTTTGGTAAGATTTGTTACCCTTTTTAAATTTGAAATTTATTTTATTATTTTCAAATTTACAATCCTCTTCTTGTGTCCAAATTTACCACAATAATGATATTCTCCATAACTCTTAGATTTCTAGGATTCTTATCATTTCCAGGGGTTTAAAAGTTAGATTTGTTTTTTTTTTTTTAATCTAGAGTTTTTCCTTTTGATTTATGGTCGAGAAGTGCCTATGTGGTATTATCCTTAGAATAAAGTATTGATATTATGTGTTCTTCTTCTATGAGGAGAGAACTAAGGCTTTGTAAATATGGAATGTCTTGTTCTGTTTGATATTTTGAATTCAAAAGTGAAATGAAATTTCTAAATTTTTCATGAATATTCATCTAAATAATGAAATAAAGAAATTTATCCTGAATCAAATTACTACCATGTCCATCTAATTGTGACTTAATATTTTTCATTTTGGCAAAATAAATTTTCACTTTTCATCTCTCTTCATAGGAATTGTCATAAACTCTAATTTTTTTAATAATTTTTAATAAATGCGTACCTTCGTTCATTTATTCCAATTGAACCCAAGCCTCACTCAGAATTTCTTGGATTCCAATATGAAGTAGAAACTCATCTTGTATAATTCCTAAAATAATGGACATCACAATTTTTCATTTTGGCTGATATGCAACGATTTTGTCAAAGACTTTCTTATGTTAGGTTAGGATCTCTCTATGTTTTTTTATAACTACCCATAATTTGAGAGCCATGAATTTTTCCTTCAATTGAATCTTCCAAATGTTGTAGTTACCACCATTCAACATATGATATTTATTAATTGAAAATTGATAAGACCCTTTTTTTTGCATAAAATATAAATTATTAATAAACAAGGATTAAAATAAGACATCAATAGAAGTCCCATTTCATATTTTTATCATTGTAATCAAACATCGATTAGTTTACATCAAAAACAAGGTCATATTAATTGAATAAAATATACATGACTAAGTTAGTATGATATCGAAATATAAATTGAAATGTAAGTGTTTGATTTTTAGTTTTATAACAACATGATGACAATAATTTTTAAACAAATATATCATTTTAAAATAAAACGATATTATTTTTCTGTTTTTTCGTAAAAATAATGTTTTACAATTTTTTTTTTTTTTTAAAGTATAGAATTAATGCATGTGTATATATATATTTAAAATAAAGAAAAAAAAATTATATATGAAAAAAATGATCTATTCCTCCTTATTAGGTAATACTTTCTCTCAACTTGATCAAGTTGGTTATTCACAATGTCAATTTAAATCTATCGAATGATGTATCATATCAAAATTTTAATGTAAAGAAAATTATGATAAAAAAATTAGCCACACAACTATATAAATCAATAAATCCAACCAAACTCAATGAGCTAAACATGCACTACCTGGTAAATCCACCGCACGTGAGTTACCAATGCACAACACTAAGCCACACAACATGCTATTCCTAGGATCTAAAAAATTGAGTTAGTGTGACCGTAGTCACACCACCAATCACTAAAGCAAGTAGGATTTTTAAATTCTATAACATTGCCCTACCATTCCCATGTAACACAAAAGGTTTTGCATATGAGTGGGGGAGGCTTGCAGGACAAGCAACACTATGAGTGTTGCTTGTCGTGAGGCTACGCAGATCCAAGCTTGACATGTCATGTCGCACTAAGATAGAATGGGGTTATAGAGGGTTACCTCCATATAAAATTTGAAAAAAATATTAAGATATGCTGCTTTTTTTAATTCGGCATAGGTGGAAATGGTTTAGGTTTGTAGAGTATATAGGTTTTTATATATATAAATATATATATGCTATATTTTTATAAAACCACGGATATTTTTATAAATACTATAAAACATAAAGATATAGAATATATTTATTATAACCTATAGGTGCGAGAAATTTTACGGGGGTCCATTCAAGACATGAAATAGGGTTTGAAATTCAAAGTGAAAGTAAAACATTTTACGTTACCCAGGAGAAGATGGTTTACGCGACCAAATAGATAATAAAAAAAAAACCTATTTTATTTATTCTTGTCTCCCTTTGTAAAATTGAATTTCGACACACATTTTTATACTATACAAAAATATTTACAAAATTTAATTCACCATTACCTTAATTTCAAGTGCCTTGGTATTTCTTGAATTCGAAGTTTTTACATGATGTCAATTCTCCAAAGAAATTTCCACCTGTGCACACACCATAAATTCCAACCATTCAAAGATGGAAAGGAGGGATTAAATACTATTTCAATAAACAAACAAGTTAACTTCTCAACTGATGGAGCCTTAAGATATTAGAATTAAATTATATTATTAAGCTTTGTATGATACCATATCGGGATGAGGGAGTAATATACACTAATTAACCTTATTAAATGTTAGGTTACATTAATTAATATATACAAATATAAATGTGCACATCTAAATAAAATAAATAACCACATAAATTAAATTACATAATGACACAACATGTACCATGGAAAACCCGTAAATGGGTAAAAACATGGAATAATGAATTCACTATCGAGAAAATTTTACAACCAGATTCAAGAATTCATTTCTCATTTATATTCGTGTTTTTCCCAGAACACCCAATTCATGTGTTATATTCATGATCATGAATATGACCTATGGTCATATTTAAATAACCCGAAGGGTTATTACCTTCTTAAATGACTAAGAACATGTCCCCAATTTTAGTGTTAGTTAATTAAATAAAACAACCACCTAACATAAAGTTTGTATTTAAATATTAAGAATATAAGTTATTACATATAATTTGAATATAAATTAAATATTATGATACACTTAATATTATAGTTCTACCAATATCTAGGGTGACGACCTCTAATCAATTCCTCAATATCGTTGTGCATCCCATTTTCATCATGTGCATAGCACCACCATCTCCACCTGCCCTAGGATTAGGGCATCATTGTTTCTTGAGAACCGTTGTGTTATCAAATTACATACATATATGTATTTAGATAACATTATTCACTTGTATTTTTCTATTTTAGGCTCTGCATAATTGTGATTAAAGTTGGATTAATTTAAATTCCTATTTTCCATAAATTATTTTAACATTTAAATTATTATTATCTTTCTATGGTTAGGGATCATAGGCTATGTTCATGAAAATAATATATTCATTTTAGTTTTGAAATTAACATCATTCAATATAATATAGGGTTTTAAATTATAACAATGTATTAAAAATTTGAGGTATGTTAATGCAAAGCATGGCATAAATTTCAGTATTGTATCGAAAATTTCATGGACTTCAAGATAACAACATCATTTTTTGATTAATTATTATTTCATAGTTTTAAATTTGTCTAATTTTTTCACATGGTTTTATTTTAAAATACACCTCGCTATAAAAATAAGCTTTTATTTTCACCAAAACATTGAATTCCAATTCCATAAGTGTGCTGAAATAAATTAAACAAAAAATAAACCCCTAAATTATATTTTAAAAACATATATTATTCTACGAAAAATACATGAGAAATAAAATATTATAATATTTCATATTGTATGAACATTGTAGATTATCATCATTTATAGGAAATGAAAAATATGCCCAGATATAGAGATAAATGAAACCTACTAAATATATGTTTCAATATATATACATGTGTATGTGTATAAACTTTGTCTAAATACATATATTAAGTCAATAATATTTGAGAAATAATAGTTTAAAATAATGTTTATTTAATCACCATTTTGTACATAATCACTCTAAACATGAAGTGAAAAACAATTCAAACAACTCGAAATTTTTCAAGTGACATTAAGCATGGTTTATTGAGTTACATCAGTTTTGAATTTTTGGCTTGATTACAATGTGTTTTGGTTATTTGTAGTGTATTATTGATGGCACACCACTTTCCTTAGTTACGCCTTTTATATTTTTCATGTATTCTTACTAGGACCCATGCAACTACAACATCTAGTTAAATATATTTTTCATTATTGTTTGATGGATGTTCGTACCAAGTAAAAAGTTTCTTATTTTGACACAAGCTAAGCATATAATTGAAAAGTTCATGTGCAAGCAATTATTGTTTTATAAATGTTTTTGTGTGTACACATAGATTGATACACATGTATGAAATAGAATTCCTTTGCCTACTTGTCTAGACTTAGTCTATAGTACTTCCTTATAATGATTATGTATAGAATTTTGATTAAAATTTCATTATTTTAATGTCATACTTATCAAGATTGTTTGAATTTACGTATGCTAAAGGTTTTCAATTTGTGTTTTTATTTGATTACAAAATTAAATTTTTGTTGGCCATACCCTTCCATTGTCAACCATAAGAATATCAAAATAATTCATATTCTTAAATCATACTTGAGAAATATATTTTTAAAATAATGCACCTTTAAATATAATTCTCAGATAATAATCCTAAATAGGTAATGGAAAAAAAGATTATACAAGTAGGAAAAAGAAACCTAATATGTATTTATGAATATATATCATGGATACAAAAATGGTTTATCAAGGGTTTCCCTTTAGATGCAGAACATACTTTACTTTAGGACATTTAGCTTTATATTTTCATATTAAGAGTAAACATGTTAAAAATAGAAGCTCATGCTTTGGAAGAATTTTAATCCCAGATCACGTGGTTGTAAAGGACCCATCCGATTGTGATTCTGATGCTAAATCTAAGAAGTCGGTTAATCTAAATGTAGATAAGAAGAATGTGCTTCTCCATCCTCGATAGAACCATTGCAATAGGAAGGGGATCTTGTGGATTTTAAAAAAGGCACCTCGTCCTCATCGAGAGATGCAAAGTTTTGAGGATCATATTGAAGTGATGATTCCAATCTAGAATAATAATAATGATAATCCAAACATAGTAAATTATTGGAAGTTTTTGAACTAGAAAAATAAAGTGACTATGTCTCCCCTTAAGATGCACTTAAGATCTAATGGGAAGGGCTAACATTGATGAGATAGCTGATGTTAGTTTCGTTGTTTATTTTTTTGTTTTTTTGGTGATTTTGTTTTGTTATGCCGCTAGTAGATAATGATTTTCTTACTACTTATTGTCTTATATTTCTCTCTAATATTGTATAGGATAGGGCCCCTTAATCCTCCATTAACTTGTGTGTGTGTGTGTGTGTACATATATACATCTCAGATCATTGTATGTATACACACAAACACGCCAATGATTTAATATTGAGACGGACTACCATGGACCTTCAATTTTCATCCATGTTATGTAGTTTGAAGGCAACATCTAAGAACTTTAAAAATCTATCCTTTTTATCATAATGGATTTTAATATAACTATTTCCAAATTTAAAATCTTGACACCTATAATATTAAATGAAAATTTATGAGGTATATATAATTTTTACTAGCTATAATATGGTATGTTGAAATTGTTGTAAAATCTTATGACATGAATTGTGTTTTTTTAAAGATATTTTGATAGTCTTTGAAAATCCAAATTGTTAGCACATATATTGAAAGACAAATTTCCGAATGTATTACGTATATATATATATATATATATGTGTGTGTGTGTGTGTGTGTGTGTGTGTGTGTGTGTGTGTGTGTGTGTGTGTGTATGTGTGTGTGTATATATATATATATATATATATATATTCTTTAACAAGTATAATTATATTCGTTGGATTTTTCTTGTGCTAGAAGTGGTTGTTTTAACCATTGGTGTTTTTATTAAATTTTGGGACCAACTTTATCTTATATTGAAATACTATTGTTATTATCTTCAAGCTGTTGAAGCTCTCTATATTACTAAGATTGAATTACTTTATTACTAGAAGAGTATATTTTACTTAAAAAGAACCCATAATAGTGTCCATGATATATATCTCAATGATGAATAAGAATGTTATTAACATTCAGGTAAAAACATTTTCATTGCATGACTATTATTGTTTATCCTTATTTCACCCAATGGGTTTTTCATGTTTTATGCATGACTTGGAAGTAAAAATATTATAGGGAGACAAATGAATGAAATTTATAAGATTGTTTTATGTTAATAAACTATGTTTTAACATGATTACGTTTAATTATTTTTAACAAAGTTTAAAATTGTTTGCATAGAAATATATTTACCTCTACTTATCACGTTTGTAAGTACATAATTACACCGAAGGCGTATACTCATTGATCCTTCACATGAGCCAAAAACATGAAGAAATGTGTGCTCAAGGGCACCATCTGACAAGAAATTCCCACTACCGCAGCAGTACTTACTTCTGCGGAGGCCACTGGAAAAATTAGGGAGGGCACTGACAGTTCTATTAGATTCGTAGAGTATTGAATATTTGAATCTGTATAAAATTAGGGAGGGCACTGACAGTTCTATTAGATTCGTAGAGGGCGCTAACCACCTGCTTAGTAACCATGTGCGCAAATCCCTTACTCAATGCCACGTGATGCCATCACGGAACACACTCTCCTAGCTGTAAATCAAATGCATGTGCAGGGATCTTCAGTTAGACTTACCCTCTTGTCTAAAATTCCACACCCTGAAGTTACGTCGAAGGTGTATACTCAGTTAGACTTGTCCTCGTGTCAGAAAATCCACGGTGAAGATAAAGTTTTGCGTCGAAATCTTCACGCTCAAAAAAATTGCACGTCAGTTTGGTTGCGTTGGTTATGCATTGGTGGATTATAGTTTTTATACCTTCATGTTAGTTGTCCAAAATTGGTATTAGAGTGGTGTGATCTAGACGAGGATGGTTTCATTGATGCAACATGCTGGTAGAAGTGACTTGCGTGAGGAGAGAATGAGCATTGGTTCCTGAGACCTGTTTTATCTAATTGCGAAGCGTGAGGAAGGTGAAATGTCAGCGACCTGATGTATGTTGTTCCAACGTGAGCGTGACAGTAAATTACCTGTGTGTAGACCCTGTGTGGAGACATGCTCTCTTGGTGTGTCAAAAACTCAAAACAAACCTGTGCATAGCTGTGTCAACGCAAGGTTGAATTAAGGTTTCGAAGCACCCTAGGCAGTACTTGGAGAGTATGTCCCGCCTGCCACCCCACCCTCTAGGACTAGGCATCCAGCTATGCATGTTTTTTTAAACAATTATAGTATAAATTTTAACATATTCAATTAAAGTTATGAAGGATTTTTCTTGCCTTTGCCATAGCAAAACTATCAATGATGTCATCATAATTTATTTTTGTAGTGATGTCACATTCAATTGTCCAAATTGAAAGGATATTTAATATAGTTTCACCGATTTTTAAACTTAATTTGATGTTTACTCTTGTTAGAGTGGAAAATTCTCTCATTAACTGCAATTTGTAACAGAATGCAAAGAAACATTCGTATTACAACATCTAGATTTGGGAATGTGGTGTCTAGTCCACTCTTTATTAAATATTTTCAAATTGACAATACACTTGTCAATTTTTCACCTCTTGTTAATCCCTGAAAATGGGTGCATTCAATGTCAAGGGAGGTCTCCAAGTCTCGTGTTATATATTATTACTAAATAATTAGAGAATTTCAATATTGTCTCATGATCGAGATCTTTTAAATTGTTCAAAATCCAAACCTATCATTTCACACACTATATGCATCATTTCTTCTTGATAATTCCCTTATTAAGTTATCTATAATAACATATAATACCTCCACCCTCATACGATCCCTTCCTATTTGTGGAATTTTGACATCTCTCATTTCATCAAAGTGAAATTTTCTTTTTCTTTTTCTTTTATTATCAATTTCATACTCTTCTTTTCCACTGATGATCTTAGCATGTTGTTCATATGTATCAAAATTATCTCTAATATTTTGAATATAATCTATCAATGAACTAGACTGAGTCACAACCATTGTTAATTCAATGTCTACCTTTTGTAGATATTTTTACTTGCATCCATTCTTTCAAGAATACTAAGCCAAATACAACACATCACACAAGTTTCTAACTTGTCTAGTTTTTCATGAATACACTTTTCTACATGTCCTGTGGTAGTTGTTTGATTTTTTTTTCGTTCTATATTTAGGAAAACATCTTGAATTCTACTATATCCCAAAAAAATTTCTTTAACTTCATCATCTCTAACTGACCATCTTGTTTCAGAAAGGCATTTTACAATGGGAAAAATTACATCCAAAAATAATAATAAATTTCCCACCCCTAAGTTGAGGCACTTAGGAAAGTGTAAATAAGTTGAAATATTGAGAAAAAAAAATAGTTGTTGTACAACATTCTGCAGAGTAAACATCCAACAAGATTTAAGGAATGCCCTGAACAAGGTAAAAATATAGCCATGCATTGTGATTTTTAATCCTATTTTGTAGACTTGTGTTCTTTCCAAACATGTTACTTGCATTATCATATGCTTTCCCACAACAATATTTAATATTGATGTCATAATCGTCTAGCGTTGTTTGTATGATGAATCTTCTAAATCACATGATTTGTGTCCAATCAAGGAATGTATTTAAAAATTTGTTCAACTCGGAATTCCTTCTATAGAAACATACCATACCGCAAATGCTAACTGGTCAGTGTGAGATACATCAGGTGTTGAGTCAACAATAATTGAAAGATATTTTTCATTGTGGAAATTTTGAACTATTTCTTATAAATTTTTGTGCCATAAGGTAAATAAATTCATTACATATTGTCGTAGAAAAATAGGATGGAACTCCTCTTCCTGCATTTCCATATTGTGAAATGTGATTTTCCAAAAATGGGTCAAACTTTGATAGAAGTTCTAAACACCATAAAAAAATTCCATTTCTAGAAGATCTTAATAAATGGTCACCACCATGAAAGGCAAAGTGCCTCTAGTAGTAGTAAGGAATTTCACAATTGCAAGAATACTCTTTAGAACATTCCCGCAATACTCTACTTCATTTTGGTATAACTTACAAGTGTAGAATCCACTCTTTCCAAAACATTACTTCGGTGACGAAATTAAGAACTAAAGTTATGTAATCAAGGGAATCCTCATGCTCTCTCAAACTAGCAAATGCATTTTTCCAATCATTAAATCTAGTTGTTATCCAAAATAAGCTCATGCTTATTTCTAGTTAACTGCACCCATTTTTCCCGTTTTTACCGCTTCAATCAAATTTTTCCAATATTCCAAGCCCTAAAGGTTTCCTGAGAGCATCTTCATCAAGTGCAAAATTTCTTCCCCTTTCCAAAAATATAAAGAATTCCTTCTAACTCCTCATATTTTGCAAGTTACGGGCCGACGGACTTAGGAGAGACTTTTCACCCAAATGGAAAATGCGAGCTGACGGACTGACCAAGATGATTTTTTGCCCAAGTGAATTTCATACCGGTGGGTCTATGGGAGTTTTAGAACTTTCTTTATTTCTTCAAATAGTGCGCAAAGTGAATTTCCGTCCCACAAGCCCGTGGGGATCTTAAAGCCAAATGAAGAAAAATGCCTAAGGCCCGCAAAGGGGCATGTGGCCATGTTGAAAAGTCAAAGTGGGCCAGCGGGTCATCGGAGGCAATTTGAAAATTTTTCTCTAAGAAGGTGTAAAGTGAAAAATGAGCCGCACCTCTGCTGATGCCTAAGGAGCCATGTTGCAATCCTCAATGCATGCCGGCCGACTGCAAATCTCCCTAGAGAGACTTGTTGCACAAATGGAAAATGCAGAAGGCGGACCAAGATGATTTTTACTCCAAGTGAATCACGCTGTCATGGGTGATTTTTGCATTTTTGTATTTTGGTGCCAAAAGGCACAAAGTGAGTTTCGGGCCCATAGACCCATTTTGCTAAGTGGTTTTCACCAATTTTGTATGGACCCGACTCAAACATTCAAATGGACATATCTTTCGACCCGCTTCTGAAACTCAACAAATTTAGCACCATTGGAAAGGTCTTGACCTTGTCTACACCATGGAAACCTGAAAATTTAATGTTGGTGAGGTTGGGTGGGTGAAAAATGGGAAAACATCTTTATTTCATTAATACGCGATCCGATTGCTCCAATAACCGAATCAAATTTGATTTGATCGGTCGTTCTTTTTTTCGATACACCGAAAATACAGAGCGGAGGACTCGACAAATTGTGGGTGGATTTTTAGGGGCATTGATGATCGATAGATGAGCTTAAAATTAGTTTTCTCACCTCTCTATTTCTTCTCTCTGTGTAACATCTATAAAAGAAGGAGCTGGGATCATTGAAAATGGTTAGACATTTATGTTTTGTACACTCCTTTCTCCTTTAGTTTGCAGGTGAATTCATGGATTCCTAACATCCCCATTATGGTTGTAATGCTAAGTTTTTCCTCTTGGGCACTATAATGTACTGTATTTACTTTGGTGCAATAATATATGTTTGTGGATTATTCTCAACCCTCTCATGTGTTTCATTATTTCCTTTCTGATCTCTCATCATAGTTTGGTTACATGTGCATGGTGTTTATATTGCATTTCTCCGGTCTGAATTAAATTACAAAATGATTGTCTAACATTCCTTTAGTGCATCACCACGTTATCTTAGGTTTATATTTTGTATCTTCTCAACCATGTCTCCTAGGTAAGATAGAGTAGGTATTATAATAGATCCTCTGTAATTTATTTGTGTGCACCTAACAGAGGAATAGGAAGCGGCCTTAATCCGGAGAGCTCTCTCAAATCGCAAGGTCCCACACTTTGAGAGATGATCCATGTTGTGCAATCACACTAAGAGTCTCATCCCATCCGGGTGCGTACATTCAGGTGTTGTGATTCTGCACTAATAGTTTTACCATGCTTGGTGGGACCAAGAAGTCTCCATCTTTATTGCAGAAAGATTTATGTGCACTTTCTATAATTTTATCTTTTAAGAAGCTTTGGAAATTATACATCTAACAACTCCAAAAGAATCAAAATCTACTATTTTCAATAGTCAAAGGTTGTCAAGTTCATGAGAAGAGAGGAGGGACTATTTTTATATCTACACTTATCCCCAGACATAAGAGAAAGAGGGAGAAAAGTAGAGAGGTCTCTATATCCACCAAATAGAACCTTGTCAAGACCTTATCCCGTAGGTCGCTCATTCAATCAACAAGGGTTCTCGGGCCAATCAAGATGGTGCAGCCAAATCCTTATGTAAATTTCACTAGCAGCATCCCACTCGCCTTTAATGCACAAAATCTAGTCCCAAATACAACATTAAAGAGCATCCCATATTTCATTGGAGAGAACTAGACTTCTCCTAGTGACCACATTCAAGACATTGTAAATGTCTGTGCAATTAATGAGATCACTGAGATAGACATTGCAATCAAGTTACTAGCCTCTTCACTCAAGGGTAAAGCTTCACAATGGTTCAGGAGTCTAATAGCAAGCTCTATTCGAACTTGGGGCCATCTGTAAAGATATTCATAATCAATTTGGAGAAAAGGGAGATAATATATCCTTGTTGGAGCAACTAAAAACAATCAAGAGGGCCCCTAATGAGAAGTTGATAGATTTCAACCTCAGATTTCAAAGGACATGGGATAGGATTCCATTGGGTCAGTAAGTTCCACAGATGAAGGTGTTTTCTTATAATTTCTTAGAGCTCTAAATTCTTATATTGCTTTAATGGTTCAATCAATGGGAGGCACAACCTTACTGCGCAGCTCTATGAAATTTTCATAAGAGCTAAAAATTATTTAATTTAGGCTGGAAAAATTTCCCCTAGGCCACCCATGCCTTTATACCAAAAATATCGACATCAAGTACTAGTCGACACCCACATTGAATCCCATACCTACTCCTAAGAATCATAGTTTAGTTGAAGCCTATACCTCATCCTCTAAAGACCTCGAAGAGCTTGAAGAAGTTATGAAACAACTTCTAACCTAGGAAATAAGTTAGTAATTATGAAGAGACAACAAGTTCGAGTTCTGACGATATCAGCCTCAAGATCGGTGATCGTGCTAGACCCCATATAAGCAAAATAGGCCACCATCTCAGATGCAAACCAAAACCAAAACCAAGGACAACCTCAAAATATTATGCCTTTTTGGTCATATGATCCAAACAAAGCTTCAACATCAACAACCTTGGTTCCAACATAAAACAACATGACCCAAGAATATGACCGGTGGTGTGTCCCATGCAATCAGCCACATAACCAATCAATGTGTTTTAATGGTGCACTAAACTAGACCTTGATCGTACAAACCATTGGTGTGTCACAAGAATCCAGCCAAGAAGAAAATTAGCAGCAAGGAGTGTAGAAAGAAGCATCTCCAAGTGAGACTATGCTTGTCAATTGGTAGGATGAAGACTTTTGTGGTATGAATCAAACAACTTCTCAAAGTGTAGCTACCAATACACAGATCCAAGAAAATGAATATTGAGAGGTACAATCACAAAATGCAAGTAATCCTCAACCCTTTGTTACTCCACAAGGTATTGGCACTCAAAATGTAACTCCCAATATGCAAAGTCATTCAAAACCCACTCAGGCACCGGTTGTCATGATCCATGTGCAAGAGAAAAATGTAATAGGAAAGGGGGAAAAAAAGCATAACTCATTTAACATCATCAAACAAATGAAGAAGAAAAATGTGAATATTTCAATGTGGAGTCATTGGCTATTCCAAGATAGAGAGATCTGCTAGAAACTACTATAGCCAATTGGTTAAGCTCAAATCATCCCCCCAACCGGAAAAAAAAGTGTTTACCAATGTAGCTCAGGATCGGGAAACCATGGAGGACAAGGTAAGAATCTATATTCCCCTCCATTCTATGTTTCATTGATCATTGGGGAAAAATTGGTACATAATTACATGATTGATTCGAGAGAAAGTACATCTGTAATGCCAGAAAAATAGCTGATCAACTAGGTGTTCAATACAAAGTCATCTCTAGGGCAGTAATGCAATTGCATGGGACAATAGTGACAACTGTTGGAGTCATCAAAGATTTGAGTCTCACACTGCACACCTACCCTAATCTGACTGTGTTGCAAAACATATCATTCATAGACTTGCCACCATATTTTGCATTTTGTTTGTCAAGAGACTTCACTACTAAGATTTGGGGCTATCTATTTGTTGACTGGTCACACATGCTAAGGCCACATTTAGATCTAAGCCCATTACAGATTACCATATTGACTCTTATGTACCCAACCCGATCAATGCCAATTGTTCATCCTTTGATTAGGAGGACCTCCCAATAACTTGTGAAGTAGATAAAAGGTTGGTTTTATTCCAGGACTTGACTCTCGATGAGCAGTGAACAAGAGGCATTATTTTAACCTTTATAAAGAGATGAAGGAATTTGAGCTAGGAGTCTACTATTTGCATGTGGATAATCACCCTCTTCCTGACATCATTAAGAAAGAACAAAAATATGATAATTAAGTATGGTGGTTGTTTTCTAATAGCTCAAGGAGTAGACAAGGAGTTGGAGGAGGGGCTATTCTTGTTTTGCCTCAAGGTATGAAATACTACTCATATTTTTTTTTCCAATTTTCTTGTTCAAACAATACAACATTGTATGAGGGTTTAGTCCATGGACTACATTGGGAAAGGAAAAGGGGTATAAGAAACTTGCAAGTGTTCGGTGATAGTGAGTTAGTTGCAAATCATGTCTGAAGACAAAATTTTGTTAAGAACTACTTGCTAAAGAGCTACAAGAATCAGTGCACACAGACTTCATCATGGATTTTGAAGCATTCAACATAAATTCCATCCCAAGGAAGAAGAATGATGCAACAGATAGACTGGAAGGGATTGGGCTAGCCTTTGATGTTGTGGAGAGTATCGAGAGTGATAAATCCCAGCCCTATATCAAGTTTTTTGTGAGGCCAGTGTGTCGCAAAACAACAACGCAAGCTAGAATTTTTTTGGAAATGATCAACAAATTATCAACTTTCTACAAGAAGAAGCCATGTTATCCTCAAGGAACCAAGACAGATAAAAGGAAAATATTCAAGTAAAAGGTGATGATTGAGAGCCCATTTTCATAGAAGAAGGCAAAACATTGCAGATTGGCAAGGAAAGCTCTCAACAAGAAAAATAAGAGTTTTTTCAAATTTTTCCAAAATTCCCGATGTCTTTTCCTGGACTTACAAATATTTAAGAGGTTTCAACCCAAATCTGGCACATCACACTATCAAGGTAGATCCAGGATCTAATCCTTTCATACATAAGCAAAGGCTAGTAAATCCTCACATCAAGCCTCTCATGTAAAAAGAAATTAACAAGCTAATTGAGGCCAATATCATCTTCCCTATCAAGCATTCAAGTTGGGTTGCAAACTTTATGCCTGTGAGGAAAAGAGGTGGGGAAATCAGATTGTGTGTATAATTTCATGATCTAAATAGAGCATCACTCAAAGATCACTATCCACTTCCATTAATGGAACAAATCTTTTAGGCTATAGCTAGCTCTGAGATGTTTTCATTGCTGGATGGATACCTAGGCTATAACCAAATAATGATGAAAGAGGAAGATTAGTTCAAGATAGCCTTCACAACCAAATGGGGCACATATGCTTATAAGAATATGCCATTTGGATTATCAAATGTCAGAGCAACATTTCATCAAGCTATGGACATGGCATTTAAAGGCCTAATAAATAATATTGTCCTGGTGTATCTAGATGATATCACCGTCTTCTCAAAGAATGTTGCAAACCATATCTTCCACCTCATGTAGGTGTAGAAGGTTTGGAGAATCACTGAACCAAAAGAAGTGTTTGTTCTTGGCTCATGAGGGGAAATTTTTGGGCCATATTCTCTTGAGAGAATAGTTGACAATTGATCCTAAAAGGGTGGAAGCCATCAAGAAAATTCCATTGCCACAACACAAAAATCTCTCCAAAGCTTCTTGGGAGGATAAAATTTGTTCACGGGTTTGTACCGACTTTACCACTCTTTTGAAGAATTTAAAAATGATGTTAAAGAAGAGTCTTGGATTTAAATGGACAACAAAAGAAAAGATAGTTTTGAGTACATAAAGCTTGCAATATCATAGGCTTCAACTCTTATTAACAAAGACTTCTCAAAACACTTTATGCTATATAATTTTGGACGGTCGACACCATATCAACCATCTTGGTCTATCCTAACAAGGAAGGTTTAGAACAACCAATTTCCTTCTTTAGTTAGATATTGAGGACTACAAAGTAAAATACTCTTTCATTGAAAAACATGTCTCGTTGTTATTAGGAGCTTGAAGAAGTTCAGACACTTGGTCTCGAACAATAAGATTATACTACTAGTGTCTCATGCTGGTGTCAAGGATTTTCTCCTAAAATGACTTAAATGAGAAGAGAATAGGTTGGATCACTTAGGTAATGGAATATGACATTGAGATCAAGGTGACCAAACTGGTTTGAGGCAAGGGTTTGTGTGAACAACTCGCCTCTAAGCAACAGGATGAGTTAGTGGGTGGAAAAGAGGTTGTCCTATTTCTACAAAATGATCAAGAGCAACCAGCTAATGATGCACCTACTACATGTTGGACCCAAGCCTTGGTGCATTACCTCCAAATAGGTTTGTGCCCCCAGAATGGAACAAAGCAAAGAGAAGATACTTCAGACTACAAGCCATTCCATATGTGCTTGTTGGTGGTGTCTTGTTTAAAAAGGATATCAATAGTGTTCTATTGAGGTGCATTGAGATAGGCCAAATTGAGAGAGTGTTGCATGAGTTCCATGATGGAGAAGTAGGAGGTAAATTTTCCCCTCGATTAACAACTCTCAAGATCATAAAATCTTGTTATTATTGGCCTACATTGTTTAGGGATTGCTACTCATGGTTCAAGAAGTGTAAAAAGTGTGCATTATTCATAGGAAAGGAGAAGCTAGCACCCTTGCCCCTTCGTCCCATTTTAATGGAATAGCCATTCATGTAGTGGGGACTAGATTTCATTGGGGTGATTAACCCAAATTCAAGCCAAGGCCACAAGTGGATACTTACTACAACAGACTATTTCACCAAGTGGATTGAAGTAGTGGCACTAAAAGAAGCAAATGAATCCAACATCTTGGATTTATATGAAGGAATAGCCACCATGTTTGGAGTCCCTACCACCATTATATCAGATAATGTATTGGCATTCCTCAGTACAAGGATCACTAACTATGCAGTCAAGAATGGTGTGTACCTTAGCACTTCATCAAACTATTACCCTCAAAGTAGTGGCCAAATAGAGTCCACAAATAAGAAGCTGCTAAGGATTATCAGAAGGATTCTTGATGAAAATCAGAGAACTTAGCATACAAATCTCAAATCGAGAACTTGGCATCCAAAAGGTCCATAGATAGCTCCCATACAAGCTCGTATATGGAAAAGAGGCAGATGTGCACATATCAATGGATTTTTCTGCTTTGGAGCTCATGAAATAGTTGGAACTGGCTTAGTTTGAACCTATGAAAATCAGGTATGCAGAGCTGATGGAAGTCAGAGAGGCAAGAGAGCATGCAATGTAGGTCATCGAGAAGAATCAAGCATTTATGAAGAATACCTTTGATAAGAAAGCAAGAACAAGGACCTTTCAAGAAGGGGATTTACTTCTTAAGTGGGATGTATATCGGGAGAAACCAGGAAAGCATTCCAAGTTTGATTCCATTTGGAGTGGCCCCTACATGGTCACAAGATGTACAAGTAGCAATGCCTTCTGGATGGCTAAGTTGGATGGTGAAGAATTGTAGATCCCATTCAATGGGATCTACCTCAAACACTACTACTAAAAGGAAAAATTCCTCACCCTTGTAAAATATTAGCCTAGGTTTTTAATTTCCTAAGTGCGTATGCACATTGTTTTGTTGTAGCATAGGTTTTATTTCCCTAAGTGTTATGGCACAAGTTTTTGTTGCTCCAAGTTTGTGTCATTATACAATTTGATGTGCCTCAAGTGAATGCACTAGGCCCTTTAGCATTTGCATCAGGGAGACCCATGGTTTCCATGACAATTTCTAATTTTAAAATAGAACAAATGCAGAGCAACTAAAATCGAGTCTTGAAGGGCCCATTTCAAAAATATTCAAGGTCAGCTCTGGTTCCAACAATGTCCAAGTGGCTCAGGGATCAGATTTCTAAAGTTCGATTAAATCAGGCTATCAATTATGACTCCATGCCCAATGGATGCTTCAAAAGGTAACTGATCTCTTCATCTAGCAGGTAGATGTCCCCTTTGAGTCACCAAATTGTTATCCAAAATAAGCTCATGCTTATTTCTGGTTAACTACACCCATTTTTCCTCTTTTAGTGCTTCAATCCAATTTTTTAGATATTCTAAGCACTTAAGGTTTCCTGAAAGCATCTTCATCAGGTGGAAATTTCTTCCCCTTTCCAAAAATATAAATAAGTCCTTCTAACTCCTCATATTTTGCAAGTTACGGGCACGGACCTGGGAGAGACTTTTCGCCCAAATGGAAAATGCGGGCCGTGGGCCTGAAGATGATTTTTTTCCCAAGTAAATTTTGGGCCAATAGGTCTCATGTGGGAGTTTTGGAACTTTTGTTCTTTTTGCAAATAGGGCACAAAGTGAATTTCGGGCCCGCAAGCCCACGGGGATCTTAAAGCCAAATGAAGTAAAAATGCCTAAGGCCCACAAAGGGGCACGTGGCCATGTTGAAAAGTCAAAGTGGGTTGACGGGTCGTCGGAGGTAGTTTGAACCTTTTTCCCTAAGAAGGCATAAAGTGAAAAAATGAACCACACCTCCACCGATGCCCAAGGAGCCACATGTCAAGCCTCAATTGCATGCGGTTGGCGGGCCTATGAGAAATTTTTTTCCCAAAGGGAAAATGCGGGCGACGGACCCAAGATGATTTTTTCCCAAGTGAATTATAGGGATATGGGGTAATTTTTACATTTTTGTATTTTGGTGCTGAAAGGAACAAAGTGAATTTCGGGCCCGTGGACCCCTTCTACTAACTATTTTTCACCAATTTTGTATAGACCCGATTCAAAAATTCAAATAGACATATCTTTCAACCCAGTTCTGAAACTCAACAAACTTGTCACCATTTAAAGGTCTCGACCTCGTCTACACCATGGAAACTTGAAACTTTAATGTTGGCGAGGTTGGGTGGGTGAAAAATGGGAAAATGTCTTCGTGTCATTAATACATGATCCAATTGCTCCAACAACTAGATCAAATTGGATTTGATCCACCATTCTTCTTTTTTTTTTTACGTTGCGAGCGGATTACAGAGCAAAGAGAATCAACAAATTGTGGGTGGATTTGTAGGGGCATTGATCGCTAGTATTTGAGATTCAAATTAGTTTTCCCGCCTCTCTCCTTCTTCTTTTGTGCAACATCTATAAAAGAAGGAGTTGGGCTCATTGAAAAGGGTTGGACATTTCTATTTTGCACCCTCCCTTCTCCTCTAGTCTGCAGATGAGTTCATGGAGTCCTAACTTCCCCATTCAAGTTGTAATGCTAAGTTTTGCCTCTTGGCCACTATAATGTACTATATCAACTTTGGAGCAATAATATATGTCTGTGGATGATTCTCAACCCTCTCATGTGTTTCATTGTTGCCTTTCGATCTCTCATTATAGTTTGGTTACCTATGCATGGTGTTTATATTGCATTTTTGTGGTCTATGTTAAATTGAAAAATGAGTGTCTAACATTCCTTTGGTGCATCACCTCGTTAGCTTAGGTTTATTTTTTGTATCTTCTCAACCATGTCTCCTTGGTAAGATAGAGTAGGTTTTAGAATAGATCCTCTGCAATTTATTTGTGTGCACCTAAATAGAGGAATAGGAACCGGCCTTAATCCGAGAGCTCTCTCAACTCGCAAGGTCCCACACTTTGAGAGATGATCCATGTTGTGTAATCACACTGAGAGTCTCAACCCATCTAGTTGTAGACATTCAAGGGTGTTGTGATTCTGCACTAACACAAGTTTTAGAAAATGTAGTTGATTTTTTTTTTTTAAAAGGTGACAAGGAATGCAATAAACAATTCCTTTTGACTCTGATCAAATCAACCATTGTCTTAAATTTCATTCATTTTTTTACAAGTTTCCATTGAAACAAATCTTTAGAAAAATATATGAATCAATCGAGTATTGACGTTTTGAATTTACAAAATCAATAGCTTTATCTTGTTTTGGTGTCTTTAAACCTATATATTCTATTATATCGTTTTCTATTACCCATTTTGTAGGATCGGTATCTACAATGAATTTTTCATTAACAATGAGTTTAACAATAGTATTTTCTTTGTTATCCTCTTCTTGCATGTTCTCATCTCCTATTGACTTTGATTGTTTATTTTTGTCACTAACCTCATATATCAAAGAATAATTCTCATTTTCATTAAAAACTACATTTGACTTTAAATTTTCATTTAATGCACTTAAAAATATATTTATTTTAGGTATCTTTTTCAAAAGGTTTTTTTCCTCAATTTTTTGTTTAGCTTTTTTTCGAAATTGAGCACCACTTAATTTTTTAGTTTTGTCCATTTGAACTAGACACTTGTCCTATATAATTGTTGTACACTAACTAATAATTACCTTACTTATACCCTCCGTATACTTGATGTTATATTCAATAAACAATACTATTACAGAACTTAAAAGTGAAATAAAATAAATACAATTACATAATAAGAATAATTAAATCAAAATGCAATATATAATTGATGCAATTGAGAACAAAATTACAGCAACATCAAATGTAAGAATAGATGCGGTTAAGGTTTGATTACTTAACTTTAGGCTTTGGAGAAAGATCTCGATATGGTGATGCCGTAAGATCTAGTCACCGCACACACACATCCCGATTCATCCCTACGAACACATCATTACTTCGATGTAGAATAACATATATCTTTTGTTTGTAACTTCTTGGTGGGGAAACTTGTAAGAACTTAGAAGACGTGGCAACCTGAAATAGATCATTAACCAACAAATTTGAATGCAAACATGAAGAAAATTAGGGCATTAATAATTATGAAAAAATGACATCCCGACCTAAAAACATAATTAAACAAAAATCCAACATGCGTAAGGACTAGTAGAATTTCATTTTCTGTGACTACATTATGCATATAAAAATGTACCAAATGGCGCAATCTAGATTATACCTGTAAGGTAGTATCTTGTAACCCGATCTGTTCAAGTTCACTTACAACTACCATATGTGACTATGTGCCAACAACTTTTTCTTCATTTCGACCTTGGTGAAACTATGAATGAATTTTCATTTGTGTAGCTTCTAAGCCTTATGATTTGGTAAAGCCACAAAGCACTTAGGAAATTAGAATTTAGCGATTCTTGTCATTTCCTGAAAGTGGACTTAAAGGATGAATCCTGATTGAATGATTCCAATTTCCTATGATCTAATATTTATACGACAATCATTATCCCATTTGTCACTCAGGATTCTACTTTAACACTTGTGACTTGTGCCACTGTAGTTTCTATGTTTATATACAGTATAATAATATGGACCGGTTCTGGTTCAAGAATCAAACTAGTAATTTGGTAAAGCTGACTACCGACCTGAAAATTGATTTTTAAAAAAAATGTTAACCGCCCCTCCCTATTTGGCACCGTAGGCAACTGCCTAAGTTGCCTAGGTCATGAAACACCCCTGTGTTAACGTGGAAATCCTTGAAAAAATAGGTGGCAAATGACCATCATTTAAAAGAGGACCATCGTGAAATATACCATAATTACAAATAAATGTGAGGCACAACATACACATACAAACCTAAGCATGGAGATTTTGAATGTTGTTCAACATACATCAAATGTGGCATAAATAAGCATTTTTCTCTCCCCTTTGGCACCGCAAGATTGGAATTCAACACTTTTTTCAACCTCGGTGCATCACCGTGCATTAAAAACCAAAAGGCTGCGTATGAAGTCAAAAACAAGTAATCATTTACAAAGACTTGTTTTTCTATCTATTTTTTTACTATATTCATATCCATTGATGTTTCATGGAAGAAAGATGGAAGCAAACAAATCTTGAGATGAAGCGTGACAAAGTTGACATTGAAATTTATGTCACGTCTTCTCACAAATTATTTCTATCATATGGTGAGCTCTTTAAATGGCCTAATTATGCCGAATACGTATACATAGTTAGACTTGTACTATTGTACAAAAATGCACACCGAATACAAAGTTTTGCATTCAAATCTTCACACTCAAAAAATTTCCATGTCGATCCTCATGACATTCATATCTTGTTTCAATTTCATTTAGATTGTGACTTATTTATATTACCTTTGTATTTTTTTTTTTTTGAATTTCCAATATGTCGGCCTGTAACTGCGGCAGATACTATCAGAACGACCCAAAAATCCACACACGAACAACACAGTGAAATACAGGATAATTTTTTTGACTTGCTTGACACATAACATGACGCAACATGTCGTCACCAAGGATACAACTAACACTGTGAACAACTTGATACAAGGATGGCCATAAAGGCAAAGCACAAAAGCGCTCACACCTATCAAGGACAGCTTTACCTTTCTTTTTGACAACACAACATAGAAGTCCAATCACAGAACACACTTACAGTTAGGGCCAACCACAATGAGATATTCTTGAGGGTTATTTATTTTAAAAGGACATCTTGCAATTCTTAGCTTACGTTTTCAAGGAGGCTCAAGATATGATTCGTATAATTCATCTTACCAATGCTAAGTTTATTCCTTTGACACTGAGTAATTATCTTTAAATCTTCTCTATTATGACATTTATTTGCTTAATTCGTTTATCAAGAAAAAGGAGTATTTAAATTCCACAAGGCCATCTACTCACCACTAACGCTACTAAGATTCATTCTTGCCCACAAGACAACATGGTTTTAAGTTCAACACACTTAAGAGAAGAGATACAAGGTGCCTTGGAAAAGGGTTAGAGGGAGAAGGTCGAGATGAAACATCTTTAGGACCTCATTAGTTATTACCAGTATTTAATTGAAGCTAGGGCTCTTAACTCAAAATATCAACAACTTTACTTAAACTTCGCTAAAAGTATTAACAAGGAGTAAAAATTTACTTTCCAAATGGCGGTGAGAAAGATGGTGAGGTCTCCAATTTGTTTTCTCAGGCTTATTAAATCTTATCATCTTCAAACACTTAACAGTTCATTTCACCTTAAGGTCATTTTACAAATTTCACCATAAAAGGAATAATGTTCACTAGAGAAGCTGGGGTTATCATGTTATAAAGTTTACCTGCAATGATAGTCTTGCACTTGATTACTTAAAGAATTTCTTGCTCTCAAGTTGGTGACCCCTACACTACTTTATTTGAATACAACTTTTAATTTAACTTCCAAAAGTATTAAACAATCCCATGTTAGTTTACTTATGACACTTTATTACTAAGTAATATCAAGGTTTAACTCAAAATTTATTCTCAAGGCAAGGTTGTAGCAACACTCATTTACAAGAACAAAACAAGATTACATCAATTCTTAAAATACTGATACTCCAACAAAGTCACTCAACAACAATAACCAAATTTTCTTATAATTTCAATGATGGTCAAACAATACAAGGTTTCCAAAGTTCAAGACAAAGTCCACAATACTTTATACTAAGACATTAATTCTCTTTTAAACTTTCCACTGGACGTTAACAATAGTTGAACAACATAAAAAGGTTTCGAGCAAAGGAACTTCTCAACTGAGGTTGATGACAAAAGTCTACAATTCTATCCCTCATCTACATGCAAAATCCATCTGCAGCAAATTTTCTACAAGAGTCAGTTCACGAGAACTGAGCAAGATAAGGCTACACAAAACCACCATAACTATTATCTAACAATACCACGAAAAGGAAGCACTTTATTACGAGAATTGGTTCAAACCTCTAAACACTATCAACACATCAAGTTATAATAAAGTCTTCATCATGCCAATCAAAGAAGGAGAAGACCTTGTACTTCAATTAGGAGTAAAAACAATGAAAGTATAGCAATCATAGGAGAATGGCCCTTGGCCCTATAAGGAGAAAACAAATAATCTAGCAAAAAAACAGAATTCCCATCAAGTAAGTAATTAAACCATAGTTACAAGATTAAGATTTGATATATACACCAACCATCTAGAAATTTATCAAAGGTACCAAACGCATAGACTAAATTAATATATTTGTAAAAGAACAAGAGTTGATCGGCCCAAGAAAGGGGAAACACGGGTTCCAAAAATTAACACAAAAAGCCATGTATAATCGAGTTTCAAACCGAAAATCAGATAAAGTATACACACAACATAAGTTTCAAGGTGAAAGCAAAGTATATTAGTTTTGACCATTAACTACAAGATTTTCCAATCATCCAAGAAGGGTCCAAGTCTTACAGGCTAGTAGCAAACACGCGAGAGAAGAAGGGGGTTCCGTCCAACAAGAGTATACAATAATGTCATCAACAATTTTTTTATAACACTAAAGATTTGCAAACCTCCACTACAATACTAATGTTTGGTTAATTTAAAATAAATTACCCATATCCCAAAACAACCATATTTTACGGCAACCCTTGGTAACACAGTCAACCATTGCACAAATAGATACAAACATAATTTCTAAGTGACATTATCAAAACAAAACCTTCCGCTATGAATCCATAAGATTATCAAATGAAAGATGAGTTTTTCCCGAAGATTAATCACATTTAAGGAAATTTCCATCACAAAGTATTACGGTAATTACGTGGATAAAAACCGACCAATATTAATTAATAGCGTTAACATTACAAGGGAGAAAATAATGCAAGTTAGGAAAAATAGAAGAGCGCCATCAGCAATAATTATGAGAGGGGGATTAGTCCAAACTATTCTAGTGTCAACGAGGTATTGGATTCGCACAATGAAACCTCCAACTTAGTTGATCCGAAAAGCTAGTTATGGTTCAAGTTGATAGGGATGGTCAAGGTACTTCTTGAGGATGGCCTTAAAAGCCTAGAAACAAGATGAAAGATAGTATAAGAGTCTAAACACGTGAGACGGCAAAACACATTACACACAAACCTTTTCATTCTACCAGTTTTAATACCAAAACTCTAAGCTGGCTAGCCCACGCATTGCTCACACAATCCTACAACCTTTCTTTCTCGATGCCAAAAGGTTATCAAAGGGACTTGTGAAGGGGCTAACAAAAATGTCAAAAGAAAACTTGGGTGCTAGGGAGGAGCTTCATAGTTATCGTAACTTACTTCCATAATATCGAAAATACTAGTAGATCAACATAATAAATTGCAACTCAATCACAGAGAAGAATTAATACATAAACAAACAGACGAAGGTCTATCATTCGAGTAAGAGAAACATAACATTCAGAGGAGAGGGCACACACATCCTTTCGACCAACATACTGACAATGATAAAAGCAAAAACAAGAAGAGACAAGCAGAAAGGGGAAATCTCCCATCATGACATCCAACTGACATATCAATGCAAGGAAAAGGCGGTTCAATTTTGCAATAATTGTAAATATAATAGCAGTAGAAAAGTGTAGAAATATCTTTCCTTTTTCTCTAGATTCAGAAGGTTTCAAGGACACTGCCCGGACCAGCAACAACCATCCTCAGGTCGAATCTCCCAAGCACATATGTCTTCTTCACATTGCCTCTGCTTGAAAGCTCGGTGATTTCCTTCCATCTTCAGTCAACCTTAAACACTTCTTAATGAGAAGTCTCCAAGTCGATTTTGTAGCATAAATACAAAGTTGAATGCAAATTACGATAATGCACCTTTTTACAACGTTCAACGTCTCAAAACCACTCCAAGACAATTAACCCCTAGCATCATTATTACATGCAATTCGCAGACAATAGATAATCAATCAAATCAGAAGTGGCTGCAGAATTCCAATAGATCAATAAACTATTACTCCACTTGTGTTGTTGCTGCACACTACAGATACTTTGTGCCAGCTTTGACATGGCTAGAGATAATGTCAGAAACTATAACAATACTGAGGACCGCTTCAAAAAGATGGTTGCAAGATTCATTCACTGTGCAATTGAAATGTTTCTAACAAGTGCAAACATGTTGACTCAATCTTTAAGTCCTGTATATCTCATCCGATGGGGCTCGGTCATGAGATATTACACAGAATTAAATTACATACAACACCAGTAGAAACTGCAAGACTACGGCAGTAATGATAAATTGCACCTAGTGCATCCCCAGTGTATGCTGCCAACACTGCCAACTGGTTATGAGCATTGCCGGAGGAGGGACAGAGCGCTGCAGCTTGCATGGAATAATTAGCAGTAACAGTCCAAACACGATTACTTGCATTTTGCACTGCAAAGAGATCCTTGTATGGGCCAGATCCCCCAAATATATGAGCAGCCTGTGACATGAAACGGCGCAGTGACTCGAACCCTGGTGTTTCAAACACAACAAAGCTTCCCCGGGAAAAGGCGAGGGAGGAAGACCATAATGATTACATCGCTCCTGGCTCTGAAAGGCATCTACCGTAATGATATACATATAAACCTTTTCCTTCATCAGATTGGGGACAACAACAAACTCTCGGTGTAAACATTTTAGTTGTAGCTTGTAAGGTGTGATAATTCCAATAGAACCCTTATGCCTGCCAACTTAGTGACTCGCTGAAGAAGCTCATAAAATTGCAAAGAAAATAGTGCTTCATGAATATTCTGATATGAAACAGATCCACCTCCATGAGATACTCGTCCATGAGTTACAACGTAAAACAAACAAGGTCTCAGTAGAGAATCTTTGCAATAATTTTCATCAGGTCTCCTGGTAACACTCTTCACTGTCACAAGTCGATTTTGATAAAAATATCATGAAGGAGAGACCCGAATCTGAGGATGCATTCTATACTGAACAGAAAGCAACATAGTTGGACAGCCTGCCTGTTGGAAGCGCTCAAAAAGAAGGGCTTCTACTACACTGTAATACGCCTCGCCTGGTTACTCCTTGTTGCAGGCTGTTGCTGTGGATTCCGACAAGAGCACACCTCGCAGCACCCAAGGAAAGTGGAGGAAACTCACCTACTTGACTCGCTGGTAGATGTGCCAGGCCAAAGAAAGGAACAGCGTGCCTTTTTCACTTGAAACGCCTCAGGAAACAACAAATAAAACCCACGTCCATGCTTTATCATATTGCGAGGCCCTCATCCACGGGCAGAGCAGAAGAACAGGCACATGAGGAAGGAAGGATTTGGACTCATGTTGTGTAGGAAAGGGGGAGAAAAATGCAGCAAGGCCAGAGACAGGAAAAAACATGAACCTCCAGCGGTTTCCATGCCCCCTCTTCCACAAGGACAATCTGCCGGATCCGTGATACATACCAGCCACGCGACCACCAAAAAACTCCATCCATTCTCCTCACGCGACCAGGGCAGGAAGAAGGAAGGTGTCCAGGAGGGACCCTGACAAGAAAACACCTCACACACACCTGCTTCACTAGCTCGAAGCTCCAGAAGGACGCGCCCAACACTCCACCTATACGCATTGAAGAAGGAAATCAAAATAAGATCATGGTGAAGAAAAAAGGACTCCACCGACTCCTCACGCAAGGACAAAACATGACAAGGTCATACGGTGGGTAGGGTGGTTGGGAGGTGACCAAATGCATCCACCTACAACAAGACCTGCTGGTTGGCCAAGGTGGTAGAAACGGGATTTGATGCCCTACGGGGCATTACATTCTCCTCCCCTTAAGAAAAGCATTGTCCTCGATGCGACATAACACAACGGAAAAGAAATGGTTTGCAACCAAGAACAAGTACAGGAGAAAGTACACCCTATGGTTTAAAATTTTAGTTGATTAAAGCACGGTCACAAGGTAGCCTTAGGAACATTCGGTAGAAATTTTAACTTTCAATGTTCTGTGAAGATTGGCAGTTCTTTCTTGTTCATCTTTTCATTAGTCTCTTTCCATTATCATTATTTCTAGTTTTAGTTTCTTTTAAAAATTTCATCATTGAAGAGTTTTGGTTTATTCCTTATTGTGGGTGCCCAACATGAACTGCTAACACAACACCCTATCAGGTTCAAAAAGACACTACAGATTCACAAGCACACAAGTATATACTTCATGATTGTATTACACCACAAAAGGTTACTCAAATACGGAATGGAATAGGCACAGTCCACATAACACAGTACTCGTCACACATCTATGAATGACATATAAAATACTCAAACAAAAGAGTACTACAATCCACTAGACATTTCCTCAATTTGCATCAATGAAAAATTCACATAACACCAAACCATGCTACAGGTACATAGTGTCCACAAGGGAATCAATGACATATCCACAACATCACAACACATATCCATTTGACATGAGTAACACATACATCAAAAGACCACTACCAAACATCACAATAACTCAACATATATCCCAGAACATCAACCATACACACAAATATCATATGCCTCCCTCAAACTCTTATGCCTCCCTCAAGGAGGCCGGTTGACCCTATGGTCCAAGACACATAGAGTTCGAACACTCCTAACCCAAGTGACATAATAACGCGTGGTTCAACAACCCACTAGTTATCTAACTCCTTGGGGCGTACCCCTATACAACAAAGCGGGTCCATAGGTCCAACCATTCCATGGTGCATCCCATGACCCTATTCCACACATCACAACAATAGAACCAGCACAACAATCCAATCAAAGTGCCAAGTGGCAAAGTACAAGCCTTGGGCAAGGCAAAAAATTCCAAATTTAAAAGAATACCCAAAATCAAGCAAAATAAATGGCCAAATAGCCATAGTTAGTATCAAAATCCCCATGTTAGTGCCACAAACCAAGGAAATGCCCAAAAATTGTAAAGCATGGCAATCAAGAAAAGCTACTGGTCCTTACAAAATAAAGTAAAAAGCTCAATTTATGAATAAAATCAACTTATAATAATGTCACATTATGATAACTGTGTGGCCTTATCTAGCCACCAAAGGGGTACTCAATGAGTTGCTAGCACTCGGAACATCGAGCCTCAGCTCGTAAAATACATATCAATAATACAACTGTCATCACCTCCATCTGAATCATCCCGCCACCACTTCTACAAGGCTAAACATAGTCATAGATACACTAAGGTTGTACCCATAAAACAACCACATAAAGAGAGAGAGAGAGAGAGCACGGTCCACCATCTACTAAGCCTAAGGTTGGCTCTATTGATTGGTCAACTGTACACCTTTCCTCACTCTAAACACACACTTTACCGATTCCCTTTAGGGTCGGTTAGCATAAGGTTCACAACATAACATGTAACTACATTACTAACACAATGGTGGTACATATACAAGGTAGATCACAATCATACATTCACTTTGGGTGTAACACACCACTTACCACATTCTGCACCCAAAGTGCAATCACCATACGATAGGGTTCATACACTCACCATATGACCCCAAATCACAGCATGAAGCATTACATATTTGCACAGTCATACATACGATGAACATAGTACATCACAACATAACATCCATTGCTACATAACAAGTCAAGGTACACACATTTCTTCAAAAATGGTAAAAACATCATGATACAACTCATTTCTTTTAACATCAATCTAGTCATACAACACATTGATACACCCACATATCACGATATGCCACAATGATCTAACACTATGTCATCCACTTAATAATTATTTTCACACGCCACAAATAGTAATTCACATGTGAACTCTTAATAGAATCCACAAGAAAGAGAGAGAATACTCCCATCCCCAGCACATCAATATGATAAGAAATACACACTGAGTGACATACACATCACGTGCATTCACAATATCACAATTACGACATGGATCACATCACGCTTAAAGCACATTACTCTTCCAATATCTACCACCATCATGCAACATCATCATCATCATGTAGTATCATCATGTAACACCACCACCACTCCAAGCTGGCCCAGAGGTTCGAGAGCATGAACCTATGCTCTGATACCAAGTGTAACAACCCAAAAAAATCCACACACGAACAACACAGTGAAATACAGGATAATTTTTTTGACTTGCTTGACACATAACATGATGCAACATGTCGTCACCAAGGATACAACTAACACTGTGAACAACTTGATACAAGGATGGCCATAAAGGTAGCATGGAAATGTTCACACCTATCAAGGACAATTTACTTTTCTTTTTGACAAGACAACATAGAAGTCCAATCACAGAACACACTTACAGTTAGGGCCAACCACAATGAGATATTCTTGAGGGTTATTTATTTTAAAAGGACATCTTGCAATTCTTAGCTTACGTTTTCAAGGAGGCTCAAGATATGATTCGTACAATTCATCTTACCAATGCTAAGTTTATTCCTTTGACACTGAGTAATTATCTTTAAATCTTCTCTATTATGACATTTATTTGCTTAATTCGTTTATCAAGAAAAAGGAGTATTTAAATTCCACAAGGCCATCTACTCACCACTAACGCTACTAAGATTCGTTCTTGCCCACAAGACAACATGGTTTTAAATTCAACACACTTAAGAGAAGAGATACAAGGTGCCTTGGAAAAGGGTTAGAGGGAGAAGGTCGAGATGAAACATCTTTAGGACCTCATTAGTTATTGCAGGATTTAATTGAAGCTAGGGCTCTTAACCCGAAATATCAACAACTTTACTTAAGCTTCGCTAAAAGTATTAACAAGGAGTAAAAATTTAATTTCCAAATGGCGGTGAGAAAGATGGTGAGGTCTCCAATTTGTTTTCTCAGGCTTATTAAATCTTATCATCTTCAAACACTTAACAGTTCCATTTCACCTTAAGGTCATTTTACAAATTTCACCATAAAAGGAATAATGTTCACTAGAGAAGCTAGGGTTATCATGTTATAAAGTTTACCTGCAATGATAGTCTTGCACTTGATTACTTAAAGAATTTCTTGCTCTCAAGTTGGTGACCCCTACGTTACTTTATTTGAATACAACTTTTAATTTAACTTCTAGAAGTATTAAATAATCCCATGTTAGTTTACTTATGACACTTTATTACTAAGTCATATCAAGGTTTAACTCAAAATTTATTCTCAAGGCAAGGTTGTAGCAACACTCATTTACAAGAACAAAACAAGATTACATCAATTCTTAAAATACTGATACTCCAACAAAGTTACTCAACAACAATAACCAAATTTTCTTATAATTTCAATGATGGTCAAACAATACAAGGTTTCCAAAGTTCAGAAGAAAAAGTCCACAATACTTTATACTAAGACATTAATCCTCTTTTAAACTTTCCACTGGACGTTAACAATAGTTGAACAACATAAAAAGGTTTTGAGCAAAGGAACTTCTCAACTGAGGTTGATGACAAAAGTCTACAATTCTATCCCTCATCTACACGCAAAATCCATCTGCAGCAAATTTTCTACAAGAGTTAGTTCACGAGAACTGAGCAAGATAAGGCTACACAAAACCACCATAACTATTATCTAACAATACCACGAAAAGGAAGAACTTTATTACAAGAATTGGTTCAAACCTCTAAACACTATCAACACATCAAGTTATAATAAAGTCTTCATCATGCCAATCAAAGAAGGAGAAGACCTTGTACTTCAGTTAGGAGTAAAAGCAACGAAAGTATAACAATTGTAGGAGAATGGCCCTTGGCCCTATAAGGAGAAAACAAATAATCTAGCAAAAAAATAGAATTGCCATCAAGTAAGTAATTAAACCATCGCTACAAGATTAAGATTTGATATATACATCAACCATCTAGAAATTTATCAAAGGTACCAAACGCATAGACTAAATTAATATATTTCTAAAAGAATAAGAGTTGATCGGCCCAAGAAAGGGGAACCACGGGCTTCAAAAATTAACACAAAAATCCATGTATAATCGAGTTTCAAACCGGAAATCAGATAAAGTATACATACAACATAAGTTTCGAGGCGAAAGCAAAGTATATTATTTTTGAGCATTAACTACAAAGATTTTCCAATCATCCAAGAAGGGTCAGAGTCTTACAGCCTAGTAGCATACACGCGAGAGAAGAAGGGGGTTCCGTCCAACAAGAGTATACAATAATGTCATCAACAAATTTTTATAACACTAAAGATTTGCAAACCTCCACTACAATACTAATGTTTGGTTGATTTAAAATAAATTACCCATATCCCAAAACAACCATATTTTACGGCAACCCTTGGTAACACGATCAACCGTTTGCGAAATAGATACAAACATAATTTCTAAGTGACATTATCAAAACAAAACCTTCCGCTATGAATCCATAAGATTATCAAATGAAAGATGAGTTTTTCCGAAGATTAATCACATTTAATGAAATTTCCATCACAAACTATTACGGTAATTACGTGGATAAAAACCGACCAATATTAATTAATAGCGTTAACATTACAAGGGAGAAAATAATGCAAGTTAGGAAAAATAGAAGAGCGCCATCAGCAATAATTCTGAGAGGGGGATTAGTCCAAACTATTCTAGTGTCAACGAGGTACTGGATTCCCACAATGAAACCTCCAGCTTAGTTGATCCGAAAACCTAGTTATGGTTCAAGTTGATAGGGATGGTCAAGGTACTTCTAGAGGATGGCCTTAAAATCCTACAAACAAGATGAAAGATAGTATAAGAGTCTAAACACGCGAGACGGAAAAAAACATTGCACACAAACCTTTTCATTCTACCAGTTTTAATACCAAAACTCTAAGCTGGCTAGCCCACACATTGCTCACACAATCCTACAACCTTTCTTTCTCGATGCCAAAAGGTTATCAAAGGGACTTGCAAAGGGGCTAACAAAAACGTCAAAAGACAACTTGGGTGCTAGGGAGGAGCTTCATAGTTATCGTAACTTACTTCCATAATATCGAAAATACTAGTTGATCAACATAATAACTTGCAACTCAATCGCAAAGAAGAATTAATACATAAACAAACAGATGAAGGTCTATCATTTGAGTAAGAGAAACATAACATTCATAGGAGAGGGCACATGCATCCTTTCGACCAACATACTGACAATGATAAAAGAAAAAACAAGAAGAGACAAGCAGAAAGGGGAAATCTCCCATCATGACATCCAACTAACATATCAATGCAAAGAAAAAGCGGTTCAATTTCGCAATAATTGTAAATATAATAGCAGTAGAAAAGTGTAGAAATATCTTGCCTTTTTCTCCAGATTCAAAAGGTTTCAAGGACACCGCCTGGACCAGCAACAACCATCCTCAGGTCGAATCTCCCAAGCACATATGTCTTCTTCACATTGCCTCTGCTTGAAAGCTCGGTGATTTCCTTCCATCTTCAGTCAACCTTAAACACTTCTTAATGAGAAGTCTCCAAATCAATTTTGTAGCATAAATACAAAGTTGAATGCAAATTACGATAATGCACCTTTTTACAACGTTCAACGTCTCAAAACCACTCCAAGACAATTAACCCCTAGCATCATTATTACATGCAATTCACAGACAATAGATAATCAATCAAATCAGAAGTGGCTGCAGAATTCCAATAGATCAATAAACTATTACTCCACTTGTGTTGTTGCTGCACACTGCAGATACTTTGTGCCAGTTTTGACACGGCTAGAGATAATGTCAGAAACTATAACAATACTGAGGACCGCTTCAAAAAGATGGTTGCAAGATTCATTCACCGTGCAATTGAAATGTTTCTAACAAGTGCAAACATGCTGACTCAATCTTTAAGTCCTGTATATCTCATCCGATGGGGCTCGGTCATGAGATATTACACAGAATTAAATTACATACAACACCAGTAGAAACTGCAAGACTGTGGCAGTAATGATAAATTGCACCTAGTGCATCCCCAGTGTATGTTGCCAACACTTCCAACTAGTTATGAGCATTGCCGGAGGAGGGACAGAGTGCTGCAGCTTGCATGGAATAATTAGAAGTAACAATCCAAACACGATTACTTGCATTTTCACTGCAAAGAGATCCTTGTATCGGCCAAATCCCCCAAATATATGAACAGCCTGTGACATGAAACCTCGCATGACTCGAACCACAGTGTTTCAAACACAACAAAGCCTCCCCGGGAAAAGGTGAGGGAGGAAGACCGTAATGGTTACATCACTCCTAGCTCGAAAGGCATCTACCATAATGATATACATATAAACCTTTTCCTTCATTAGATTGGGGACAACAACAAATTCTCGGTGCAAACATTTCAGCCAGTAGCTTGTAAGGTGTGATAATTCCAACAGAACCCTTATGCCTGCCAACTTAGTGACTCACTGAAGAAGCTCATAAAATTGCAAAGAAAATAGTGCTTCATGAATATTCGATATGAAACAGATCCGCCTCCATGAGATACTCATCCATGAGTTACAACGTAAAACAAGCAAGGTCTCAAGAGAGAATCTTTGCAATAATTTTCATCAGGTCTCCTGGTAACACTCTTCACTATCACAAGTCAATTTTGATAAAAATATCATGAAGGAGAGACCCAAATCGAGGATGCATTCTATATTGAATGCAAAGTAACATAGTTGGACAAATTTGCACTGTTGGAAGTGCTCAAAAAGAAGGGCTTCTACTACAATGTAATACGCCACCTGATTACTCCTTGTTGTAGGTCATTCTTTGTGGATTCCAATAAGAGCACACCTCGCAAAGACACCAAGGAAAGTGGAGGAAACTCACCTACTTCACTCGCTAGTAGCCCTGTGTGTGGACAGGAAAAGGAACAACGCACCTTTTTCACCTGAAATGCCTCATGAAACAACAAATAAAACCCACGTCCATGCTTTATCAAGTTTATGTGCCCTCATCCATGGGCGAGAGCGGAAGAACAGCACGTGAGGAAGGAAGGATTTTGACTCACGTTGTGCAGGAAAGGGGAGAAAACGCAGCAAGGCCAGAGACAGGAAAAGAACGTGAACCTCCAGCGGTTTCCACGCCCCCTCTTCCACAAGGGATAGTCTGCCAGATCCGTGATACATACCAAGCCACGCGACCACCAAAAAACTCCATCCATTCTCCTCATGTGGCCAGGGCAGGAAGAAGGAAGGTGTCCAGGAGGGACCCTGACAAGAAAACACCTCACACATACCTGCTTCACTGGCTCGAAGCTCCAGAAGGACGCGCCCAACACTCCACCTATACGCATTGAAGAAGGAAATTAAAATAAGATCATGGTGAAGAAAAACGGGACTCCACCGACTCCTCACGCAAGGACAGAAAACATGACAGTCATACAGTCGGCAGGTAGGGTGGTTGGGAGGTGACCAAATGCATCCACGTGCAACAAGACCTGCCTGGTCGGCCAAGGTGGCAAAAATGGGATTCGATGCCCTACGGGGCATTATAACTATCTCTTTACTCCGCTTTGTCATGGAATCGTAAAGCGCATAAAGTATAAAGATGACAAAAATGGGTGCATAGAAGATATACTCCTCTCTGCCAATTCATCCACATTATATCTTCCTCAAATGGTCAACAATGACTACATGGAAACATTATGGAGAAACTTGGCTGCATTTGATGATTTCTCTCCTTCAATCGGGCCCATAGAAAAGGTAGTCGTTAGTTTCATTAACTTCATGGACGATCTGGTTGACATCGCGAGAGGACACAAAATGTTCAGGAGAAAGGCTATATTTCTTACCAATAGACTAGACAACAAAGTGGAAAATTTTTGGAACTCCTTGACTTATTCAATGTCAAAGCACCTTATTAGAAGATTGACCCAATTTTCATCGTCCAAAATGATCTCCATGGCAAAAGGAAGTATATGATTTTCTTGAGTGAATTTAAGGAAACTTATTGCTCAAAGCTTGGATTTTTTTGAAGATGTTGAGTCTAACTGCAATATGAAGTGGCAGTTTGTTTTTCCTTGATTTTGGGAGGAATACATGGCCATGGATAAAAATAGCATTATCTTATTAATAGATAGGAGTTGTTATTTTTATGTTTATCTTATTTATATGCATGTCTTATTTATAAGCATGCTATATTTAGGTTGCTTGTGGTTGAAGCAAACTTTTACAAAGAGGTGCACAAGTTATATATATGTGCATGGATTTACTCTTTAGTATTTGAAAAAAAAAATTGTATTGTATTCCTCTGACTGAATAAAGGAGAAGGATGGCTTGTTTTTGGTGGATGTAGCCCACATTGGGTGAACCATGTTAAATATTGGGTTTATCTTGTGATTACATGTTTATATTATTTCTATTTTAATTCCATTTTAATGCTCATCTATGTTTCAATCCTAACAACTGGTATCGATCGGATTTTGTTTTGGTAGAAAAAGATCATAGGAGGGTTTCTTGTTTGAGTGGGAGCAATGATAGAAGATAGTAAGTTCAAGGTTGAGAAGTTTAGCAGCTAAAAATTTCAGTTTTGGAAGATACAAGTAGACAACTACCTATATTAGAAGGATATTTATCTACTATTGAAAGGGAAAACATTAAAACCGTCAGCTATGAAAGATGAAGAATGGGATGTTTGATCGGAAGGCATTGGGAAAAATATGGTTGTACCTGACATTTATGGTAGCTTTCAATATTTCTATGGAAAATACAACAGTAGATCTAATGGAAAAATTGGGTAAAATATATGGAAAACCCTTAACCTCCAACAAGGTATATCTCATGAAAAGTTTGTTTAGTATGAAGATGTTAGATGGTGATTCAAGAAATGATCATTTGAATAAATTCAACATGGTTACTAATCAATTAAACTTTATAGGAGTAAGTTTTCATTATGAAGTTAGTGCTCTTTTGATTTTGGTCTTATTGCTTGAAAGTTGAAATACTTTGGTTATGGTTGTGAGTAATTTTGTTTCGAACCAAACACTTTAAAGTTTGATGATGTTATTTGTGTGATTCTTATTGAAGAGATGAGAAGAAAAAAACACATGTGAGTCATCTAGTAATGATTTGAGTGTAGAGAACAGCTTTGAAGACAAAAGGAAAAAACAAAAGTTCCTAGACAACTGTTGAAGGTATAAGAAGGAAAATCTAAATCTAGAACCAGGATGGTATGCTAACATTGTTGAAAAGTGGGACATGAGAAGAAAGATTGTTGGTCTTTAAAATCAGGGAAAATAAACAAGAAGGGAGGAAAGAGGCAAACATAGTAGGTGATGTGTTAAAATATGTTCTTATTCTTTCTTTAGATAATAAATTATAATCTTGGGTTTGAGATTCTAGTGCTTCATTTCATGCAGCTCCTCATAGGCAATATTTTCAAGATTTTGTTGAACAAAATTTTGGGTAGGTATATCTTGGTGATGATGAGTGATGTAACATTGTTGGAAAAGAAAGTTTATGTTAAATTACATAATGGTAACACCTGGTGTTGAATAATTTTAGGCATGTTCCTAGCTTGATGAGAAATCTAATTTACGGAGGGAAAATAAAAGATGATGGTTATATGGTTATATTTAAAGTACATTCTTGGAAAGTTACCAAGAGTTCTCTTATTGTAGCAGAGGTAAGAAAGTAGGTACTTTGAATTTATCCATTGTTAGTATTTATCCATCTTCTATTTTAGCTACTACTAAGTATAAACACCACTATATGGAATCACAAACTTGGCCATATGAGTGAGAAGGGGATGAATATTTTACATTCACAAGGAAAGTTGTCGATTTGAAAAACATAAACTGGACTTTTTTAGCATTGTGTATAGGAAACAAAAGCATGTGAGATTTCTCAAGGTTTGATCAACCAATAAGGAGAAAAATTTAGATCTTTTTCATACGGATGTGTGGGGGTCGGATCAGGTATCTTCTCTTAGTTGTTCATGATATTATGTTACTTTTATTGATGATGCAACTAGGAAGGTTTGGGTTGCGAATGAAACAAGTTTGAAGTTGAATTATTTCAAATGATATAATGGTGAAGAGTACTAAAACAATGAATTTAATTAATTATTGTTCACAAAATGGAATCAGTAGGGTGAAGAGAGTTCTAGAACACCACAATGAGAATGGTGTGTCGAAAGAATGAACATGACTATCATGGAGTGTGCAAGGAGCGTGAGATTACATGCTATATTTACCATACATTTATTGGCGGATGTTGTAGATACTTATATTTACTTGATAAATAAAGGACCTTTATGTGATTTACGAGGTGGAGTACCCAAGGACGCTTGACCGGTAAGGAGGTAAACTATTTTTTTGAAAGTTTTTGGTTATGAAGCATTTGTGCATATTGATAAAGAGAATAGGACCAAGCTAGAAGCTAAGTCAAAGAAATGTACTTTCATTGGGTATGGCACTAATGATTTTGGATTTTGGTTGTGGAGTTTAGATGAGAATAAATTCATTAGGAGTAGGGATGTTATTTTCAATGAAAGGGTTATGTATAGGGAACAACTACAGGATAAGAAGCTAGAAAAGTATGAGTATGTAGCACTTGATGAGATAAAATATAGGGAATTTCTCAAAGTATTGGAAAATGAACAAGTTGGAATCAATCCTAGCATAGTCGGTGTTGATTCTATAGATCAAAATCAGAAGAAGAACAAGAGCCTCAAAATCTAGAAAATCTTGTAAGACAATTTACTAGGGTAAGTAAACATGTTGCACAATTATATTCATATGAGCTTTACTATTTTTATTGTGAGATGGAGAACAAAAAAATTTTCAAGAAGCAATGTAGGAAGAAACACAAATAAAGATGGAACAGGGGTATGGATGAGGAGATGGTCTCCTAGGATCACAACCAAACTTGGGATTTTGTTTAGTTACCTATAGCAAAGAGATAATTGCACAACAAGGGGGTTTACAAGTTGAAGTAAGAAGAAGGTGACAAAAATAGGTACAAGGAAAGACTTGTTGTGAAGGGATTTACACATTAAAAAGGTCTAGGATTTGATGAAAATTTCTCTCTTGTTATTAAAATGACTTCCATTAGAATTGTTTTTAGTTTGCTAGCTATGGAAGATTTGCATCTTGAAAAATTAGATGTAAAGACTTATTTTCTTCATGGTGATTTGGAGGAAGAAATATATATAGAGCAGCCACAAGGATATGAAGTTAGGGGAAGAAGAATTTGGTGTGTGTATTGAAGAAGAGTTTTTATGGCCTTAAGCAAGCTCCAAGGTGGTGGTATTTGAGATTTGAGAGGTTCATGATAGAACAAGGTTACTCTAGATGTCATTCTGATCACTGTGTTTATTTTAAGAGACTAGATAATGGAACCTATATTATCTTATAGTTGTATATGGATGACATATTTGTGGCAAGTCAAACTTGTAGGATATAAATGAGCTAAATAGATAGTTAGCCAATACATTTTCTGAAGGATTTAGGCACAAACAAAGAAAATTATTGGCATGAGAATCGATAAAGAAAGAAAGAGTAAAATATTGTCTTTGTCTCAAGAAGAGTATGTGAACAAGGTTTTGGACAGTTTAGGATGCGAGTGTGAAAAACCAGTAAGTAGACAATTGGTAGGGCACTTCAAGTTGAGTAAAGAAGAGTTTCCTAAAACATATGAAGAAATTGAATATATGTCTAGAGTTCCATATTCTTCAGCAGTTGGAAGTTTGATGTATGCTATGGCATGCACAAGAACAAAAATTTCCCAGAAAATGGGAGTTATCAGCAAATACATGAGTAATCCAGGAAAGGAGCTCTAGAATGGATTCTAGTGGATTCTCGATACTTGAGAGGGACCATTAGTAGGTAGTTGTCCTTTGGAGGGTCGAAACTTCTTTACATGAATTTGTTGGTGCATACATTTATGGAGATTTGAATGGTAGGAGAAGCACCACATGTTATGTATTCATTGTTGGTTAAATGACATTAATTATGTATTTCTAAATTACAAAAGATTGTTGCCTTATCTACTATAGAGGTAGAGTATCTAGCTACTACAAAATCAAGCAAGGAGATTATATGGATGAAATGGTTCATTTAAGAGTTGGGAAAGAAGCATGATGATTATGGTTTATTTAGTCATAGCCAAATTGTAATTCATCTTGCCAAGAACTTTAATTGCGATTAAGAACCAAACATATACAACTCATGTATCAATTCATTAGTTGAATTTTGGAGGATGGATAATTGATGTTTGAGAAGATCCATACAAGTTAGAATCTTGTTTATATGTTGAAAAAGACGGTGACAAAAGAGAATATTGAAGGTTGTTTGGATTCAATGGGTATTCAAGATTGATTTTGAAGAATAGAAATGAGTTAGAGAAGATTATGAGAATGAGTAAAGAATAAAGTGGGTTGCAGCAATTAGTATCCAAGTGGGAGATTGCTTTGAAGATGAGGAGTCTAACTACAAAATGAAGTGGCAGTTTTTTTTTTCCTTGCTTTTGGGAGGAATGCATGGCCATGGATAAAAATAGCATTGTCTTATTAATATACAGAGTTTTTTTTTTATGTTTATCTTATTTATATGCATGTCTTATTTATAAGCATGCTATATTTAGGTTGCTTGTGGTTGAAGCAAACTTTTACAAAGAGGTGTACAAGTTATATATATGTGCATGGATTTTTTCTTTAGTATATTGAAAAGAGAGAATTGTATTATATTCCTATGGAATGAATAAAGGAGAAGGAGGGATTGTTTTTGGTGGATGTAGCCCACATTAGGTGATCCATGTTAAATCTTAGGTTTATCTTGTGATTGCATGCTTATATTATTTTTGTTTTAATTCCCTTTTATTGCTCATCTATGTTTTGATCCTAACAGATTTTTATGTATGGTCTTGTAGGAATGTTTTTCCTTCAAATGCATATTTTTCTATAGGTAATCTCGACATTCTATGGAAGAAATAAGTCCTAACTATGCCAAAGGCATATAATCATCTAGACTATTTACTCTTGTTAGAAAATTGACGACCCCATATTGTTTCGTACATGCGTCAAAGATCAAAGGGCTGAAACTGATTTATGTAGAAGGAATGTCAAGTAGTGTGCTACTATATCAACAAGGAATTAAAGTAATGGCTGAAGACCCGCATAAATGCATGTATCTCAGATGGATTGGATCAATTTCCCAGGCCCGTAACCTCTAAATTTAATAACTTTATTTTTAGGAAATCAGAGGGAATACAATATTTCGGGAATGAATGAATGAAAGACCAGAACAATATGACCTCTATTTTTACCACTAATATGTTGCCTCATCAATTTTCTTCCGCAACCTACACATTCAAAAAAACAACAAATGCTCCACCAACTTGTCAACTGTCAAAAGAATTGTGGAAAAGGCAAGATTAATTAATAAAATATTAACTTTAGTAGGTAACACCTAATTTTAATGTGGGGCCCATAACCAATTGTACACTTCAAGGAGGAAGCCTCTTTGTTGTTTCTATTTTTTATTGTTTAACTGTTTTTTATTCTTTCAAATTTTAATTTTTAATGATAAATAAAAGATTAGTGTGGCCCCAAGGACGATACATATAAATCGAGAAATTGTTTTGGGTTAAATTTTGAAAAGAAAATATTGATCATCGTAATTAAAAACATATAGTGTAACTAATCACGATGTTGTTAGAAAATGTTTTGGCATATTCAAATTTTGAGGAGATACTTATATAATAAAATATATTAATGTTATGTACATTTATTTTTTCTTATGTTGTTTGTTAATGGACAAGTTGGTATCTCATTTTGATAAAAGAAGATATATCTTAATTTTATAGAAGAGATATCCCCTGCTCCACTTCTTCCCTGAAATAGATGATATTTTAAAGATATGATCGACCAAGAAAATCTTAGAATGTGACAAGAAGTTTGAGTGAGGTGGAATCATTTGTATGTCCATGTTGTGCTCATTTAATCACTTCCACTATGAAGACTTGTTAGTGGAAAATCATTATGAAAACAAAGGGTCATTGAGAAAGGAGTTGAACATCCTGGTTGTATGAAGATTCTTGCTTCAATAATCCAGTTTAATGGGATGTGACAATATGGTCCATTCAATCAGGGAAGTGAGATTCAAATGAAAAATTGGAACACAAGTAGTAAATATTTTCTTAAGTGCGATACAATTTGATATGTGCTATAGGTGTATGTATTTCATGTATTTTATTCCCTCATTTTTATTTCCAACATTTAAAGCATGTGTTCATCTTATCAGAAAAATTAAACTCAAAATCAAAAACTTGAAGCCATGAACAAGGAACATGGTGTCTTGTATTCATGAGGTTTGGTTTCAAACATGAAACCTATTGGATTTTTCTCATTTTTTATTTTGTTCCCTTTAAGAACAAATTGGACTCTCATGCAAAATGCAAGTGAGATGGAGATGATATTTTTTGTCATGGTAAACAAAGAAAATCCCATTTTTATCATTATTGATGGGAATATCTACCAATATTGATGGTGAGGGAAAGCGTTATCATTTCTCTAATAGTTAGAGGATGCCCGATCCGAAATGCACAAGAAATCACATCCATTTTCTGTCATGTCAACTACACAAATCCCTACCTCTAAATTGTCCTACGATATACATTGTTGCATTCACTTTACAATTAAGTGTGTTCTAAGTACCATAAAAAAGTACTAATTTCACAACCAACTATTGACATTGGTTATATTGATTGACCACTCTTTACCTTCTAAGATATCTCGGAAAAACGTTTCTTTGCTCCAGTCCCTCTCAACACTTTCCTTGTCCTTTGGCTTCGCATCCCTCTACTGCTTCCTTTATTACTCTCACCCTCTTTCATTATTCCAGGCCCTCCACTTTCAATTCCTCGATGCATAGCCTTGGCATTTCCATCTTACATTTCACATATGATTTCTAGTTTGAAAATTCCATGTGAAAAGTGTAATGACCCAAAAATCCACACACGAACAACACAGTGAAATACAGGATAAATTTTTTTTTTTACTTGCTTGACACATAACATGACGCAACATGTCGTCACCAAGGATACAACTAACACTGTGAACAACTTGATACAAGGATGGCCATAAAGGCAGCACGGAAATGTTCACACCTATCAAGGACAACTTACTTTTCTTTCGACAAGACAACATATAAGTCCAACCACAAAACACACTTACGATTAGGGCCATCCACAATGAGATATTCTTGAGGGTTATTTATTTTAAAAATACCTCTTGCAATTCTTAGCTTCGTTTTCAAGGAGAGTCAAGATATGATTCATACAATTCATCTTACCGAGGCTAAGTTTATTCTTTTTACACTTGAGTAATCACGTTTAATCTTCTCCATTATGACATTCATTTGCTTAATTCATTTATTTAGAGAAAGGGGGTAATTTAATTTCACAAGGCCATCTATTAACACTTACGCTACTAGAACTTGTTCATGCCCATATGACAACATGGGTTTGCATTTAACGAACTTAAGAGAAGAAAGACAAGGCATCTTGAAAAAGGTTAGAGGGAGAAGGTTGAGATGAAACATCTTTAGGACCCCATTAGTTATTGCCAATTTAATTGAAGCTAGGGCTCTTAACAAAAATTATCACCTTTACTTAGGCTTCGCTAAAAGTATTAACAAGGAGTAAAAATTTACTTTCCAAATGGCGGTGAGAAAGATGGTGAGGTCTCCAATTTGTTTTCTCGGCTTATTAAATCTTATCATCTTCAAAAAACTAACAGAGTTCATTTCACCTTAGGGTCATTTTACAAATTTAACCAAAAAGGAAAAATGTTCACTAGAGGAGCTAGGGTTATCATGATATAAAGTTTACTTGCAATGATAGTCCTGCCCTTGTTTACTTAAAGAATTTCTTGCTCTCAAGTTGGTGGCCCCTACATTACTTTATTTGAATACAACTTTTTAATTTAACTTCCGAAGTATTAAACAATCCCATGTTAGTTTACTTATGAAACTTTATTCCTAAGTCATATCAAGGTTTAACTCAAAATTTATTCTCAAGAAAGGTTGTAACAACACTCATTTACAAGATCAAAACAAGATTACATCAATTCTTAAAATATTGATACTCCAACAAAGACACTCAACAACAATAACCAAATTTTCTTATAATTTCAATGATGGTCAAACAATACAAGGTTTTCAAATTTCAGATGACAAGGACCACAATAGTTTATACTAAGACATTAATCCTCTTTCAAACTTTCCATTGGACGTTAACAATATTTAAACAACATAAAAAGGTTTCGAGCAAAGGATCTTCTCAACTGAGGTTGATGACAAAAGTCTACAAATCTATCCCTCATCTACACGCAAAATCCATCTGCAGCAAATTTTCTACAAGAGTCAGTTCACGAGAACTGAGCAAGATAAGGCTACACAAAACCACCATAACTATTATCTAACAATACCACGAAAAGGAAGCACTTTATTACAAGAATTGGGTCAAACCTCTAAACACTATCAACACATCAAGTTATAATAAATTCTCTATCATGCCAATCAAAGAAGGAGGAGACCTTGTACTTCAGCTAGGAGTAAAAGCAACGAAAGTATAGCAATTGTATGAGAATGGCTCTTGGCCCTATAAGGAGAAATAAACAATCTAGCAAAAACAGAATTCCCATCAAGTAAGTAATTAAACAATAATTACAAGATTGAGATTTGATATAAATAGACCAACCATCTAGAAATTTATCAAAGGTACCAAACGCATAGACTAAATTAATATATTTCTAAAAGAACAAGAGTTGATCGGCCCAAGAAAGGGGAACCACGGGTTTCAAAAATTAACACAAAAGGCCATGTATAATCATGTTTCAAACCGTAAAATCAAATAAAGTATACACACAACATAAGTTTCGAGGCGAAAGCAAAGTATACTAGTTTTAACCATTAACTACAAGATTTTCCAATCATCCAAGAAGGGTCAAAGTCTTACAGGCTAGTAGCAAACACGCGAGAGAAGAAGGGGGTTCCATCCAACAAGAGTATACAATAATGTCATCAACAATTTTTTTATAACACTAAAGATTTGCAAACCTCCACTACAATACTAATGTTTGGTTAATTTAAAATAAATTACCCATATTCCAAAACAACCATATTTTACGGCAACCCTTGGTAACACGATCAACAACCGTCGCACAAATAGATACAAACATAATTTCTAAGTGACATTATCAAAACAAAACCTTCCGCTATGAATCCATAAGATTATCAAATGAAAGCTGAGTTTTTCCCAAAGATTAATCACATTTAAGGAAATTTCCATCACAAACTATTACGGTAATTACGTGCATAAAAACCAACCAATATTAGTTAATAGTGTTAACATTACAAGGAGAAAATAGTGCCAGTTAGGAAAAATAGAAGGGTGCCATCGGTAATAATTACGAGAGGGGGATTAGACCAAACTATTCTAGTGTTAACGAGGTACTGGATTCGCACAAAGAAACCTCCACTTAGTTGATCCGAAAAGCTAGTTATGGTTCAAGTTGATAGGGATGGTCAAGGTACTTCTAGAGGATGGCCTTAAAAGCCTAGAAACAAAATCAAAGATAGAATAAGATTCTAAACACACGAGACGGAAAAACACATTACACACAAACCTTTTCATTCTACCGGTTTAATACCAAAACTCTAAGTCAGGCTAGCCCACGCATTGCTCACACAATCCTACAACCTTTCTTTCTCGATGCCGAAAGGTTATCAAAGGGACTTACGAAGGGGCTAACAAAAACGTCAAAAGACAACTTGGGTGCTAGGAAGGGGGTTTCATAGTTATCGTAAACTTACTTCCATGATATTGAAAATACTAGTTTGATCAATATAATAATTTGCAACTCAAACGCAGAGAAGAATAAATACATAAATCGGCAGACGAAGGTCTATCACTCGAGCAAGAGAAACATAACACACGAGAGGAAAGCGGATGCATCCTTTCACCAACATATACGACAACGATAAAAGCAAAAACAAGAAGAGACAAGCGAAAGGGAAATCTTCCATCATGACATATAACCGACAAATCAATGCGAGGAAAAATCGGTTCGATTTCGCAATAATTGTAAATATAATAGCAGTAGAAAGGTGTAGAGATATCTTGCCTGTTTCTCCAGCTTCAACAGGTCGTACACACTCCACACGGGCTAGCATAAAAACAATAGCATGAGACAAGGATGTGAGTACTGCTGCTGGCAATTTCAATGGGCCAAATGTGATAACTGGATAGACTGATGGGGCAGAAAATTTAACAGTTGAGTCCTTTCGTACTATCACCATAACCCCAAGCATCAGTGTTCCACGTAAAGACACGCTTGCCTGTTCGCTCGAGGGAACCACTACCTTCTCCAGTGCCATATAAAGAAGAGCCATGAGGGAGCTCAATGGTGACAACTTGTTGGCCATGCACGCACTCACAAGATGGAATATAATCTGGCACCCCCGACATCCAATCTTAGGTTGGTAGAATAGATGAACATACTTCAGCTTGTAATAGAGGAGATATGTTGTACATAATGTCACTTGGGCTGCATATATGTCTCAAAATATTTCACTATTGACTTTACTAATAATTATTTTCATATTATTGTCAACCACAACAAAAGACAACTGAATCACAAAACAATTGCATTGATGTTGCTGGTAAACATACTTCAACGATCTACCATTACTTTTGAGGACTAACTGTTCAGCCAAAGCTTTACTATGCCCATAGGGGTCAACATGATCCTCCAGAGAAAATATCACAATGCTTCATTGCCATTAACAATCTCCTTTCCCGCATACACAACATTATATGTGCTTGTATATATAAGTCTCCTCACACCATACTTAACGCAGGCATCCAATACAAGGAAAGTCCCATGATTTGAAGCTCGGACACAAGACATAATGATTACATCATGCTCCTGGCTCTGAAAGGCATCTACCGTAGTGATATATAAACCTTTTCCTTCATCAATTTGAGGACAACATCAAACTCTCGGTGCAAACATTACAACTGTAGCTTGTAAGGTGTGATAATTCCAATAGAAAACTTTATGCCTGCCAACTTGGTGACTCGTTGAAGAAGCTCATATAATAGCAAAGCAAATTGTGTTTCATGAATATTCTGATATGAAACAGATCGGCCTCTATGAGGTTCTCTTCCATGAGTTACATCGTACAACAAGTAAGATCTCAATAGAGAATCTTTGTAAATAAATTTCATCAGGTCTATTGGTAACACCCTCACTGTCACATAATCGATTTTGAAGATACAAACTCAGTACATGTTCTGGATCTGAAAAATATCCTGCTACCTTCATCTCCCAAGACATTTTCTCCAACATTGCATAGATCTCCTGACAAGTTCATACTTGCAAAGCAAATTGTGCTTCATGAATACACTGAAATGGAACAGATCTGCCTCAATGAGATCCTCTTCCATGAGTTACATCGTGAAACAAACAAAAAGGTTTCAATAGAGAATCTTTGCAATAAATCTCATCAGGTCTCCTAGTAACACTCTCACTGTCACAAAGTCGATTTTGATAAAATATCTTGAAGGAGAAACACGAAACAGAGGATGCATTCGATACAGAACAGAAAACAACATAGTTGGACAACCTACTTGTTGGAGGCACTCAAAAGGCTTCTACTTTCTGTAACCTACCTGCAGCCTGGCTAAAAAAAATGTTGCAGGCACTGCTGTGGATCCCCGACAAGAACACACCTCGCAGCGCCCAAGGAAAGAGGAGGAAACACACCTACTTCACTCGCTGGTAGCTGTGCACGGCCAGTGGAAGGAACAACACGCCTTTTCACCCGAAATGCCTCAGGAAACAACAGATAAAAAAACCACGTCCATTCTTTTGTGTTAACAGGCCCTCATCCACGGGAAGAGCAGAAGGAATAGGCATGCGACTACACAAACAAAAAAAAAAACTCCGTCTATTCTCCTCACGCGGCCAGGCAGGAATGCTCGAGTAAAACCAGACTAAAACCAATCAAAAGACTCCCCAAAACAGGGGTTTCCTTCCCCCAAGACGCAGCAGACAAAGGCATGAGGAAGTCAAAAGTAGAGCAGGTCATAATGGATGACAGGCCTGAAGTGGTTGAAAGGTCGCTAGAAGAGACAGGTGGCCAACTGCCCCCCCTTGGCATTCAAACCAAAGGAAAGACCAACACGCCTTGCCAAAAAGAATGAGTGGTAAGTGCTCTTCCTCCATGCATAATTAAGGGCCAGGTCTTTACTACAAAAGGAAACAAGTGTACGCGGCCAGCAAGGGCCAGCAATGACAACGACAACACGACACCAGCAAACACGATGAAGAGGGAGATGATTGAGTATTCCCTGTGACCAAGGTGAAACCCACCAATGATCGACGAAGGCACAATGACATTCCATGCTTAGCACTCGATCGCCGAAGGATGAACACGTGCAACGTAGAACAGGACATTACATTCTCCTCCCCTTAAGAAAGCATCGTCCTCGATGTGACATAACACAGTGGAAAAGAAATGGTTCGCAACCAAGAACAGGTAAAGGAGAAAGTACACCCTATGGTTTAAAATTTTAGTCGATTAAAACACGGCCACAGGTAGCCTTAGGAACATTTGGTAGAAGTTTTAACTTTCAAGGTTCTGTGAAGATTGGCAGTTCCTTCTTATTCATCATTTCATTAGTTTCTTTCCATTAGCATTATCCTTAGTTTAATTTCTTTTAAAATTTCATCATTGAAGAGTTTTGGTTTGTTCCTTATTGTGGGTGCCCAACATGAACAGCTAACACAACACCCTACCAGGTTCAAAAAGACACAACAGATTCACAAGCACACAAGTATATACTTCATGATTGTATTACACCACAAAAGGTTACTCAAATACGGAAGGAATAGGCACATCCCACATAACATAGTACTTATCACACATCTATGACCGACATATTAAATACTTGAACAAAAAGTACTACAATCCACCAGACATTTCCTCAATTTGCATCGATGAAACAAATTCACATAACTCCAAACAAATGCTACAGGTACATAGTGTCCACAAGGGAATCAATGACATGTCCACAACATCACAACACATATCCATCTGACATGAGTAACACATACATCAAAAGACCACTACCAAAACATCACAATAACTCAACATATATCCCGAAACATCAACCATACACACAAATATCATAAGCCTCCCTCAAACTCTTATGCCTCCCTCAAGTCTCTTATGCCTCCCTCAAACTCTTATGCCTCCCTCAAGTCTCTTATGCCTCCCTCAAACTCTTATGCCTCCCTCAAACTCTTATGCCTCCCTCAAGGAGGCCAGTTGACCCTATGGTCCAAGACACATAGAGTTCGAACACTCCTAACCCAAGTGACATAATAACGGGTGGTTCAAAACCCTCTAGTTATCTTTAACTCCTTGGGGTGTACCCTATACAACAAAGTGGGTCCATAGGTCCAACCATCCATGGTGCATCCCATGACCCTATTCCACACATCACGACAATAGAACCAGCACAACAATCCAATCAAAGTGCCAAGTGGCAAAGTACAAGCCTTGGGCAAGGTGGTAAAAATTCCAAATTTAAAAGAAGACCCCAAATCAAGCAAAATAAATGGCCAAATAGCCATAGTTAGTATCAAAATCCCAATGTTAGTGCCACAAACCAAGGAAATGCCCAAAATTGTAAAGCATGGCAATCAAGAAAAGTTCTTGGTCCTTACAAAATAAGTAAAAATATCAATTTACGAATAAAATCAACTCATAATAATGTCACATTACGATAACTGTGTGGCCTTATCTGGCCACCAAGGGGTACTTAATGAGTTGCTTGCACTTTTCAACACCGAGCCTCACTCGTAAAATACATATCAATAATACAACTGTCATCACCTCCATCTGAATCATCCCACCACCACTTCTACAAGGCTAAACATAGTCATAGATACACTAAGGTTGTACCCATAAAACAACCACATAAATAGAGAGAGAGAGGAGCACGGTCCACCATCTACTAAGCCTAAGGTTGGCTCTATTAATTGGTCAACTGTACACCTTTCCTCACTCTAAAAACACACTTTACCGATTCCCTTTAGGGTCGGCTAGCGTAAGGTTCACAACATAACATGTAACTACATTACTAACACAATGGTGGTACATATACAAGGTAGATCACAATCATACATTCACTGGGTGTAACACACCACTTACCACATTCTGCACCCAAAGTGCAATCACCATACGATAGGGTTCATACACTCACCATATGACCCTAAATCACAACATGAAGCATTACATATTACACACAAATCATACATACGATGAACATAGTACATCACAACATAACATCCATTGCTACATAACAAGGTGGTACACACATTTCTTCAAAACATGGTAAAAACATCATGATACAACTCATTTCTTTTAACACCAATCTAGTCATACAACACATTGATACACCCACATATCACAATATGCCACAATGCTCCAACACTACGTCATCCACATTATAATTCTTTTCACACATCACAAACAGTAATTCACACGTGAACTCTTCATAGAATCCACAAGAAGGAGAGAGAATACTCCCATCCCCAACATATCAACATGATCACAAACACACACAAGGTGACATACACATCATGTGCATTCACAATATCACAATTACGACATGGATCACATCACGCTTAAAGCACATTACTCTTCCAATATCTACCACCATCATGCAACATCATCATCATCATGCAGTATCATCATGTAACACCATCACCATCATGTAACATCACCATACAACACCAATCCGGCCCATAGGTTCGAGAGCATGAACCTATGCTCTGATACCAAGTGTAACGACCCAAAAATCCACACACGAACAACACAGTGAAATACAGGATATATATATATATATATTTTTACTTGCTTGACAAATAACATGACGCAACATGTCGTCACCAAGGATATAACTAACACTTTGTGAACAACTTGATACAAGGATGGCCATAAAGGCAACACAGAAATGTTCACACCTATCAAGGACAACTTACTTTTCTTTTTGACAGGACAACTTACTTTTCTTTTTGACAGGACAACATATAATTCCAACCACAAAACACACTTACAGTTAGGGCCATCCACAATGAGATATTCTTGAGGGTTATTTATTTTAAAAATACCTCTTGCAATTCTTAGCTTCGTTTTCAAGGAGAGTCAAGATATGATTCGTACAATTCATCTTACCAGGTTAAGTTTATTCTTTTTACACTTTGAGTAATCACGTTTAATCTTCTCCATTATGACATTCATTTGCTTAATTCGCTTATTTAGAGAAAAGGGGTTAATTTAATTTAACAAGGCCATCTATTAATACTTACGCTACTAGAACTTGTTCATGCCCATATGACAACATGGGTTTGCGTTTAACGAACTTAAGAGAAGAAAGACAAGGCACCTTGAAAAAGGTTAGAGGGAGAAGGTTGAGATGAAACATCTTTAGGACCCCATTAGTTATTGCCAAAATTTAATTGAAGCTAGGGATCTTAACCAGAATTATCAACAACTTTACTTAGGCTTTGCTAAAAGTATTAACAAGGAGTAAAAATTTACTTTCCAAATGGTGGTGAGAAAGATGGTGAGGTCTCCAATTTGTTTTCTCTAGCTTATTAAATCTTATCATCTTCAAACAACTAACAGTTCATTTCACCTTAGGGTCATTTTAAAAATTTCACCATAAAAGGAAAAATGTTCACTAGAGGAGCAAGGGTTATCATGATATAAAGTTTACTTCCAATGATAGTCCTGCCCTTGTTTACTTAAAGAATTTCTTGCTCTCAAGTCGGTGACCCCTACGTTACTTTGTTTGAATACAACTTTTTAATTTAACTTCCAGAAGTATTAAACAATCCCATGTTAGTTTACTTATGACACTTTATTACTAAGTCATATCAAGGTTTAACTCAAAATTTATTCTCAAGGAAAGGTTGTAGCAACACTCATTTACAAGATCAAAACAAGATTACATCAATTCTTAAAATACTGATACTCCAACAAAGTCACTCAACAACAATAACCAAATTTTCTTATAATTTCAATGATGGTCAAACAATACAAGGTTTTCAAAGTTCAGATGACAAGGTCCACAATACTTTATACTAAGACATTAATCCTCTTTTAAACTTTCCACTGGACGTTAACAATAGTTGAACAACATAAAAAGGTTTCGAGCAAAGGATCTTCTCAACTGAGGTTGATGACAAAAGTCTACAAATCTATCCCTCATCTACACGCAAAATCCATCTGCAGCAAATTTTCTACAAGAGTCAGTTCACGAGAACTGAGCAAGATAAGGCTACACAAAACCACCATAACTATTATCTAACAATACCACGAAAAGGAAGCACTTTATTACAAGAACTGGTTCAAACCTCTAAACACTATCAACACTTCAAGTCATAATAAATTCTCTATCATGCCAATCAAAGAAGGAGGAGACCTTGTACTTCAGTTAGGAGTAAAAGCAACGAAAGTATAGCAATTGTATGAGAATGGCTCTTGGCCCTATAAGGAGAAATAAACAATCTAGCAAAAACAAATTCCCATCAAGTAAGTAATTAAATAATAATTACAAGATTGAGATTTGATATAAATAGAGCAATCATCTAGAAATTTATCAAAGGTACCAAACGCATAGACTAAATTAATATATTTCTAAAAGAACAAGAGTTGATCGGCCCAAGAAAGGGAACCACGGGTTTGAAATTAACACAAAAGGCCATGTATAATCGAGTTTCAAACCGAAATCAAATAAAGTATACACACAACATAAGTTTCAAGGTGAAAGAAAAGTATATTAGTTTTGACCATTTACTACAAGATTGTCCAATCATCCAAGAAGGGTCAAAGTCTTACAGTGAGTAGCAAACATGCTAGAGAAGAAGGGGTTCTCGTCCAACAAGAGTATACAATAACGTCATCAACAATTTTTTTATAACACTAAAGATTTGCAAACCTCCACTACAATACTAATGTTTGGTTGATTTAAAATAAATTACCCATATTCCAAAACAACCATATTTTACGGTAACCCTTAGTAACACGATCAACCTGTCGCACAAATACATACAAACATAATTTCTAAGTGACATTATCAAAACAAAACCTTCCACTATGAATCCATAATATTATCAAATGTTAGCTGAGTTTTCCCAAAGATTAATCACATTTAAGGAAATTTCCATCACAAACTATTACAGAATTACGTGCATAAAAACCAACCAATATTAATTAATAGTGTTAACATTACAAGGAGAAAATAATGCCACTAGGAAAAATAGAAGGGTGCCATCAGCAATAATTACGAGAGGGGATTAGACCAAACTATTCTAGTGTTAACGAGTCTTGGATTCGCACAATGAAACCTCCGGCTTAGTTGATCGAAAAGCTAGTTATGGTTCAAGTTGATAGGGATGGTCAAGGTACTTCTAGAGGATGGCCTTAAAAGCCTAGAAACAAAATGAAAGATAGAATAAGAGTCTAAACACGTGAGACAAAAAAACACATTGCACAAAAACCTTTTCATTCTACCAGTTTTAATACCAAAACTCTAAGCTGGCTAGCCCACGCATTGCTCACACAATCCTACAACCTTTCTTTCTCGATGTTGAAAGGTTATCAAAGGGACTTGCGAAGGGGCTAACAAAAAACGTCAAAAGACAACTTGGGTGATAGGAAGGGGGGTTTCATAGTTATCGTAAACTTACTTCCATGATATCGAAAATACTAGTTTGATCAACATAATAATTTGCAACTCAAACGAAGAGAAGAATAAATACATAAACCGGCAGACGAAGGTCTATCACTCGAGCAAGAGAAACATAACACCCGGAGGGAAAGCACACGCATCCTTTAGACCAACATACCGACAACGATAAAAGCAAAAACAAGACGAGACAAGAAGAAAGAAGGAAATCTCCCATCATGACATCTAACTAACAAATCAATGCAAGGAAAAAGCGGTTCGATTTGAATAATTGTAAATATAATAAAGCAGTATAAAGGTGTAGAGATATCTTTCTGTTTCTCCACTTCAACAGTCGTCTGACTCATCCACACGGGCCAACATAAAAACAATAGCATGAGACAAGGATGTGAGTACACTGCTTATGCAATGTCAATGGGCTAAATGTGATAACCTGGATAGACTGATGGGGCAGAAAATTTAACAGTTGAGTCCTTTCACAAATCCACCTCACACCACCTCCTAGTGTCAGCTAGAATCCCATAAGCTTCCCCATTTGGAAAAACAGCCAACACCCATGGGTGGGACTGATATAGAGATGTCGTACTATCACCATAACCCCAAGCATCAGTGTTCCACGTAAAGACACGCCTTGTTATCCAAAATTCACCCTCAAGGTAATTTTGATAACATGCATCAAATTCTTTAGTCCCAGGCAAATAGATTGAGTCAGGGCAAAAATTCATGTTTCTAGGGTCCCCTCATATTTTTCTAACTCCCCTGTCCAAGTAGAAGAGAGCAAGTTCTGAGAAAATGTGAAAAAATTTGCAAAAACAAGCCCGGGCCAGGAAAAATCACGAAAAATGGCTAAGTCCTAGTCCTAGAAGCATTTGGGACAAGTGGGACAAAAAGGCGCGGATCGGCCGAAATGAGCACAGGCGGCCCCGGAAGCAATTGGGACATCTGGGACAAAAGTACGCGGCGGGCGCGAAAAGCCGATCTGGCCAAAAGAGAGAAAAAATTGGCTAACTGCTGAGAGGGTCGCCTTTGGGACAAGCGGGACAAAAAGACGCGAACCGGCCGAACCGGGCGAAATGAGTCAAGGCAGCCGGCCGGAGCAGTCGCAGGGCCTTGGCTGGGCCAAAAAATCTGCGCGAACCGGCCGAATCGGGCGGCGAAATGAGAACTTTTGTCCCGGGCAGTTAGGACAAAGGGCGCGAACCGGCCGAACCGGGCGAATTTGTCCCAGACGGTCCGAAACCAAATGGGACATATGAGCTGAAAGTACTGCGAACCGGCCGGTTCGGCCGAAATGGGAAATTTCAGCACCGAAACCAAATGGGACAAAGGGACACGTGGGGCGCGAAAAGCCGAAATGGCTGAAGGCAGGGAAGAAAAGTCAACGTTTGGTCTGGAAACTTCAAACGGCCATAACTTTTGACTCCGAGCTCTCGATTTTCATAAAATTGGACTTTCTGGAACGAGCACGACGTCCTCTACGCCACAAAAACTGGATTTCTTATTTTTAATGAGGGTAGATATATTTAATTAAGAGAAACATATTCGGCTCCAATCAGTTAATGCTCATTCCCGTCAAATGACAGAAAACGCCTGCCAGACCCAAAATAGCTGCCCGCACTCAGAAGGCCATAACTTTTGCATTTCTCAACAAAATCACACAAAATTGGTACCGTTGGAATTGTGGTTCCAAGCCCGATGCACAAAAATCAAGAAATTCCAGATTTGATTGGAAATTGTTTGGGTTTTTTAAGAAAACGTGGCCGGGTTCAGAACAGTGTTCTATTTGGTAGCTGGGAGTGCAATTAAGAGGCATGGTCATCATTCTTTCTCTTCTGCAGCACATGGGACAGTATGGGGAGCCTTTTGCAAGTAATGGAAAACCTTTTCACTCAATTTAATGCCTCTTACAGGTGGTTGAAGGACAGATTTCGGGATTTCCATTTTCCCTTCTCTTTTCCTTCTCATTTTTCTATAAATTGAAGTGTTGGGCTCATTGTAAAGGGGAGAGTTTTTGGGTAACAAAGCTCTGTCAAAATTGCTTTGTGAAGCTAGTGTGTTGCAGGCCCTTGTAGTGGACTCCTTGCATGGTGATCCAGGCCCTTATCTTGTAATAGACTGAACTGTGCATACCAGGAAGCAATAAAATACAAGTTTGTGGATGTATCTTCCCCTGCTGTGTTTTCTTGCATTCTTCTTGCCCCTTTTATCTTTCTACAAGAATATTGTGTCTATTATTATGTTCTTGCAGGAATTCATTATCATTGTGTGTGCTTGAAATATTACTGTGAATGCATTTTGCTAGATTATGGAGAACTGTCATCACCTCTTCTAGTGTGCACTTTGCCTCTGTATTTCACACATTTGGAGACTACTCTCCCATCCTCCTTTTCTGGTGTATCACCGCTTTAGTGTAGGCTTTCATTTTATGTATTCTCTTTCCCTGGTCCCTTGGAAATTTAGATTAGAACAGTTAGCTTATCCTGCATTAGAGTAGATTGTGGCAGGTAGTTTAGGAGCAAGAACCAGCTTTCTCTGGAGGTCTATCTCAAGTAGCAAGTCCCACAACTTGGAGATAGTACCCATGTTATCCAATCACACTGTGAGTTCAAATACATGCACAGGGGTGCTGTGATTCGGTGATAACAACGCCTGCTGTTAAGCTCGAGGGAACCACTACCTTCTCTAGTGCCATATAAAGAAGAGCCATGAGGGAGCTCAATGGTGACAACTTGTTGGCCATGCACGCACTCACAAGATGGAATATAATCTGGCACCCCCGACATCCAATCTTAGGTTGGTAGAATAGATGAACATACTTCAGCTTGTAATAGAGGAGATATGTTGTACATAATGTCACTTGGGCTGCATATATGTCTCAAAATATTTCGCTATTGACTTTACTAATAATTATTTTCATATTATTGTCAACCGCAACGAAAGACAACTGAATCACCAAACAATTGCATTGATGCTGCTGGTAAACATACTTCAACGATCTACCATTACTTTTGAGGACTAACTGTTCAGCCAAAGCTTTACTATGCCCATAGGGGTCAACATGATCCTCCAGAGAAAATATCGCAATGCTTCATTGCCATTAACAATCTCCTTTCCCGCATACACAACATTATATGTGCTTGTATATATAAGTCTCCTCACACCATACTTAACGCAGGCATCCAATACAAGGCAAGTCCCATGATTTGAAGCTCGGACACAAGACATAATGATTACATCACGCTCCTGGCTCTGAAAGGCATCTACCGTAGTGATATATAAACCTTTTCCTTCATCGATTTGAGGACAACATCAAACTCTCGGTGCAAACATTACAGCTGTAGCTTGTAAGGTGTGATAATTCCAACAGAAAACTTTATGCCTGCCAACTTGGTGACTCGTTGAAGAAGCTCATATAATAGCAAAGCAAATTGTGTTTCATGAATATTCTGATATGAAACAGATCGGCCTCTATGAGGTTCTCTTCCATGAGTTACATCGTACAACAAGTAAGATCTCAATAGAGAATCTTTGTAAATAAATTTCATCAGGTCTGCTGGTAACACCCTCACTGTCACATAATCAATTTTGAAGATACAAACTCAGTACATGTTCTGGATCTGAAAAATATCCTGCTACCTTCATCTCCCAAGACATTTTCTCCAACATTACATAGATCTCTGACAAGTTCATACTTGCAAAGAAAATTGTGCTTCATGAATACACTGAAATGGAACAGATCCACCTCAATGAGATCCTCTTCCATGGGTTACATCGTGAAACAAACAGAAAGGTTTCAATAGAGAATCTTTGCAATAAATCTCATCAGGTCTCCTGGTAACACTCTCACTGTCACAAAGTCGATTTTGATAAAATATCTCGAAGGAGAAACCCGAAACAGAGGATGCATTCGATACAGAACAGAAAACAACATAGTTGGACAACCTGCTTGTTGGAGGCGCTCAAAAGGCTTCTACTTTCTGTAACGTGCCTGCAGCCTGGCTAAAAAAATTGTTGCAGGCACTGCTGTGGATCCCCGACAAGAACACACCTCGCAGCGACCCAAGGAAAGAGGAGGAAACGCGCCTACTTCACTCGCTGGTAGCTGTGCGCAGCTAGCGAAGAAGGAACAGTGCACCTTTTCACCCGAAATGCCTTAGGAAACAACAGATAAAAAAACCACATCCATTCTTTTGTGTTAACAAGCCCTCATCCACGGGCAGAGCAGAAGGAACAGGCATGCGACTACACAAAAAAACAATAAAAAAACTCCGTCCATTCTCCTCACACGGCCAGGGCAGGAATGCTTGAGTAAAACCAGACTAAAACCAATCAAAAGACTCCCCAAAATAGGGGTTTCCTTCCCCAAGACGTGGCAGACAAAAGCATGAGGAAGTCAAAAAGTAGAGCAGGTCATAAAGGATGATAGGTCTGAAGTGGTTGAAAGGTCGCTAGAAGAGACAGTGGCCAACTGCCCCCCACTTGGCATTCAAACCAAAGGAAAGACCAACACGCCTTGCCAAAAAGAATGAGTGGTAAGTGCTCTTCCTCCACGCATAATTAAGGGCGTGTCTTTACTACAAAAGGAAACAAGTTCACGTGGCCAGCAGGGCGGGCCAAAGCGACGACAACGACAACACGACACCAACAAACACGATGAAGAGGGAGATGATTGAGTATTCCCTGTGACCAAGGTGAAACCCACCAATGATCGACGAAGGCACAATGACGTTCCATGCTTAGCACTCGATCACCGAAGGATGAACACGTGCAACGTAGAATAGGACATTACGAAAGTTTTTATACTTGAGAAAAGGGAGCTTCATATTTAGTTGTTATTCCATAGAAAATCATCGTCGATAGAAAGTGGAAAATAAGTCGACAACGAAACAAAACAAACCTGCCATAATTAGCCAAAACAAAGAATTTTGACAAGAACAACACTTCTCCTTATGTGACATAGTTAGGTATATGTGAATATATATTTGTGCATACATATTAGATTTTCTAAATCATTATATTTCTCAAACTTGTTTTCCGTTTCATGTTCATTATGATTATCTATAAAATTATGGTTAAATTCAAATTATTATAGTGTCATATTTTTAAAGTATTAATCACTTTATGTGTGTCTTTATTTAAACTTATTAACTTATAGTTATTTTGGTTGTTTGGGATCTACATAATTGTTATTTATACTACATTATTTTAACACCATATTTTTCAAGTATTATTCAAGCATTTAGATTATTTTGTTCTTCCTCTAGTTGGGAATGACAAGGTATGGACAATATTTTAACATCGTTCAATATAATTTAGGGGTTTAATTTATAGTAATGTATCAAACATATAAGGGAATTTGAGGTAAAGAAATGCATGGATTTTAGTATTGTAGAATGAGCAATTCAAGGAATTTAACAGAACGGTGCTAACTTTTAAATTTTTTTACTTTTTCTTCGTGGTTTTATTTTACAACATACTTCTCCAAAACAAATCTTGTTACTTTTCACTAAACAAGATCGAATCTCAATTTTTATTTTATTTTTGAAATAAAATAAAATAAATAAAACCCCTAAATTATATTGAATTTTGTTATTATTTTTAAACATATAGTATTTTATGAAAAATACTTTAAAAATACTTTAAAATACACGAATTTAAAGGAATGGATATTTAATCACATCTATTAATATATATTCAGCATAAATATGCAGTGAAAAACAAGCCCAGAGATAGTGAGGAAGAGGAAAACAATTATTTATATCTAAATATATATACATATATAAATTTGGATAAGCCTATATGAACACATGAACATACATTGATAAAACTATAATATTTTCATCACATTAGTTTTGATTTTTTGAACTTGATTGGAATGGGTTGTGGTTAGTTGTAGTTTATTTTTAGTTGTGGAAACCAACTATTTATGATCTTGTTTTGTAAATTCATCTTCATGTTTAAACATACACTCGATACACATGTATATATGTATATATATTCACACATACATAATATGTTTATATTTCTTTGCTATGTTGACTTGCATTAGATTTTGCGTATGATGATTGTCTACACAAAAGTAATTAAAAATATATTATTTTAAAGTAACATTTCTCAATTATTTGAAAGTTTGACTTTATACTCATGCAAATTTTATCACAATTCACAATTCTGTAGAGCCCAAAATGCAAAAAAAAATGTAAGTGAATAATTTTATCAAAACACATACATTAAGTCGATAATTCTATCAAAAAACATAATAGATGAAATGGAGATCTCTTCCTTGAACACTAACATATACCCTGTCTCAAACCCTAATGCGCACATGAATTTCACTCATGACGGCATCTCCTTCTCGAGACATAGACTCAAAACCTCTTCTCATAGTGATGGTGGGTTGACCTTGAGTGGCTCTATACAGGAAACTAATTCTTCCTGGTCGACCCTTTGTTCAGGATCGACTCCACAATAAAGTAGTTCTATAGGCATCGAAAGACTTAGGCTTATGGTAGGATCTTCCTATGTTGGAATCTGCAAAGGCCAGAAGGCTTCCCCTATTCCCCCTTTTCAACCAAATTCTTCTTCTAGAATCGTGGTGGGGGAAAAAGTCACCCCTGGTGGAAATGATGGCTTCTGCTTCAATGAAGCGTTGCACAGTACGATATCTCCCAAACCCATGGCCACTACTGAAACCATTCCTAGTGTCACATTTGGTGATGAAGTTCTTAATTTTGTATTCTTTTACCAAGAGCATGCTCCGATGGATCGATTCAAAGGATTCTGACACAACTTACCTATCCTCCATGATTGGATCTCGAAAAATTTAATGTCACTCCTCACAGGAAGATTAAACGATTATCCTCATGCAAAAAGAACGTTTATTTTTATTTTTCTTTAGTAGAGGATAAGGAAACAATATCTGAAAAACTTTGGGTTTGTCAATCTCAGTACATGGTTTTGAAACAATGGTTCCCATATTTTAACCTTATTATTGAATCATTTTCTTTTAAACCAACTTAGATAAGATATCTTCATTTACCTCTACAAATTTGGGACCATTGGTGTTTGATATCTATTGGAAATTTTTTGGGTAATATTTTATTTATTGATCCCTAAACCACTTATTTCATGCACACAACCATTACCATAATTCTTGTTGAGCTTGAAACTTCAAAAATCTCCATTTCAATAAACTAGATACAACATTTAGAATATGAAGGCTTACCCTTCGGATGTAGAAGGTTTTTGCTTTAGCACAAGCGATGATGTTTGTGGGATGGAAAAGTGTAAAAATGAAAAAAATTAATAAAAAAGATGCCTTCGAATAAAATTTAGTATTTCAAGATAAGGAAGATTTGGACTCAAATGATGATTCAAAGGAAGTCCTAGAAACACATCTTAGAAAGATTCCGGTGGATGGAAACAAGGGGAACTCAAAAGGGTGAAATTCAAATGAATGAAAATCTGATATCATTCACTTGCATAGTGGATAAGGAAAAGAGTACATATCTTCGATTAAAGAATTGGAAGTTATTCTTCTTGTTGAGTAGGTTTCTCACGGAAAAAAACAATTGAAAACAACAAAAATCATTTCCAAAGAACCCATTGTCCCTACCTAGCTGACTCTTTTGCTGCTATACAACTTTTTGTGGTATGTTATTATTCATATCTGGTCTTCCAATGCTTTTTTACATGGGTAGGATCCTAATAAAAAAACTTTACCAATAATAAAAAAATTCAATAATATTTGAGAAAATGACTATAAAATAATCCATATTTAATCACAAATTTGTAGATAATCATTGGAACAAGACATCGTAAAAATGATTCCACGCAACTAAAAAAGGGAAATTAATATGTTTATATATATATATATATATATATATATATATAGACACACACCCATTTGTATTAATGTATGTACATGTATGGGGCAACAATTACAAAAATGTCATCTTTTTTATAAGAACTTTGGCAAGTTCTATTAATTTTGGTATATTGAGTCACATCAGCTTTTAGATTTTGGGCTTGATTGCGGTGTGTTGTGGTTAGTTATAGTGTGATATTAGTGCCTCAAAAATTTCCACATGTACATATTCAACATTTTGCATAAATGCCTACTAAGGCCAATACAACTACTACATCTAATTAAATCTCTGTTTCATTATTCTTTGTTGGATGTCCATATTGACTTCAAAAGATCTTATTTTGACACAAGGGAAGTGTATAATGGAAAATTTATCGTCGGAAAGATGGTAGTTGTATAAATATGTGCTAATTTGAAAACATATACTGATATACATGTACATATGTAAATGTATTCAAACATAAATAATAGGTTTCCTCTACCTACCTATCTGGACTTGTGTTTTCATTTCCTTTTTATGATGATTCCTTATAGAATTTTGATTGAATATGCAATATTTTAAAGTCATATTTCTCAAGTATTTTTGACTTTATGTATGTTCAAGGTTGTCAAATTTTGTTTACATTTTCCAAAATACATATATTGTTTTATTTTCCATACCTTACCATTATAAACCATACAAATATCATAATAATTGATATGATTGAATAATACTTAAGAAAGAGAACTTCAAAATAATGCATATTTAATCATAATTATGTAAATAATCATCGTAAATAAGAAGAGGAAAAAAAGTCAAAACAACTAGGTAAAGGAAACCTAATATGTGTGTATGAATATATAAACATGTTTATCAATGCATTTGTATGCACGAAAACACCAATGATTTTAGTGTGAGACTAATTACTAGGGACCTTTATTTTTATGTATGTTATGTAGTGTGAATGTAATTTTTGAGAACTTGCTACAGCCATCTTTTCTACCATAATCAATTTTAACATCCCTATCACACAATTATACAATCTAGACACCTATAACAACCTTAAGTAAATGATTTTAAATTTTTACAATAGAGTAGTATGTATTTCAATATATTTTTAATATTTCAAGCATGGTTTATTATTTCGATCATATTAAACATAATATTGAATGCAACTTTATAAGTTATATGTTAGTTTTTAGCGGTTGTAATACGATACATTTTTTTAATAAAATGAATTGATATTTTTGTAATAGAAATTAGCTTGAAATTTTTATTTCCTTAGCTAATTGACATTATTATTTTCAAATTTTATTAATAACTTTATGTTTTGAAAATGTTTATTTCATATTAAGTTTCCATTATTGTCATTCAAATCAATACGGGGCATTTTCCTACATCAATGAGAATATTTTTGTATTTTGAAGGGTCTATTCCCTTCTGATGCAATTTCAAATTAACCCAAGTCAAGAGTAAGACTATTCATCAAAAAGGTGTTTAAAGCTTCCCATTGAATAGAAATATCATTCTTTAATTTCCTCTCATTCATACATTCTCTACACGATTTTATTTTATTTTATTGATCTAGTTTCCTCCCTTCTTTAACATAAATCATGTTTTATAACCTCCTCTTCGTGCAAAAATGAAGACAAAACACAATTGAAACCATTCATGTTTCCCTAACACTCACTATACCCAACTTGCAAATAGAATAAGAGTTTAAAAGAATTAAATTTGTTATTGATGTTTTTCATTGTAGAGAAACCAAAACTAGTAAAACAAATAATAACATTAATGGTCATAAAATAGCTACACAAACTACTCACATATCATTTACACCTTTCTATTTTTTATTTCATTGGCCCCTATTCAAGCGGCTTTGGATTAACATAAACTTCCACCAAAGATGCGATTAAATACGAACCCTTAGAAAAATTTAAGAATATGAGGGTTATAATAAAGAAATAACATTATGAAAAAGGAAACAAGAAATGTACAAAATCATTGCACGTGTAAGAAAAAAATAATTCAAAAAAGGTAGAGTTTAATTGCCTCTTTCATAAGTTTTTACAAAAAAATGTATAGTTAGGTAATGTTGCAAATGTTAGAAAAATAATATATTGTTGTCTATCTCTCTACATTCCATGGTCACTTTGCATTCCTCTTGAGGTAAAAAACATGCGAGACCAAGAAAACTTGGCATATTTTTACCTTATGTGACTTTTAGTATTTCTTTATTTTGTGTGTGGAGACTGTTCAAACCTCGCATAAAATTACAATCTCCTACTTGTTGGCTTTAGCATTTCAAGTAGTGTTGGACTCTTCCATGGAGTAGATATGTTTTTGTTGGCATGGAGAGGTGATGAGCATTGAAATTGCAGTGACCAACCTTGACTGGAGCGATAGAATACTACTGCAAATGTGAAGAAGAAAGAAACATATGTCATGCATTCCAAATGATGATAAAAGCACCGCAAGAAGTTTTTAAGGTGAACCACCATTAAGAGGCTAAGAGAAAAGAAAAAAATTATATTTCACATTGTTCAAACCCTTCCTAACATCTTCAAACTTCAATTTGAGGAGCTTGTGCGTATAGGACTCTGCGGCGGTTTTGGTTGGACTTATGGTGTTAATCCAAAAAGGTCTCGTGTAGAGCTCAAAAAAGGTTACGAGGTAGATAATGAATGTGAAATAGAATGCCCACAAAAGCATCTTCGTCTCATAGCATGAGCATGGAGATCTCACCTTTTCTCTCTTGTTCATCAAGAAGACATTGTACATTCGTCGACCCACCAATGTAGATGAATGAACAAAGTACCACAAGGTTGATGCCACTAAGCATATCCGATGAGGTGAAACCACACATTTGGATAAAAAACATCAAAGGAGACTTGAGATACTCTTTCCACAAACTACGAAGAAAATAATTTGACATAAATTTTGCATCTACTTTCAAAGCTTCATACCATGAGTATGCAAGAAGGTGAAAAAGTGGAAGAATTCTTGAGTCGATTAGCAAAATTATGAGTAGAACACGAGAAATCAGATAATTGGTCTAAGATAATTTTTTTGACCCTCTCACACTTGTGAGCTATTCCATCCTATTTCAGGACATTCATCACCACATTGACCATCATGCCAAAGTAGGTGAGGTTTTATGAACTAGTGAAATTTTTGCAATAGGAAGAAGCCCTTAAGTCAGTGTAGAAATTAATCTGATCTAATACAAAGAATCCATGAAATAGCTACACAGACAATAATTGAAATCAACAACTCTATATTATATTTTTATCATTATTCACTATTTCATTACACTCCATTATATAGGAGATGTAAAATGACAATCCTTACAACAACATTTGTCTTCATATACAACCATACACCCATATGGTTTCAACCTCTCACCAATATAATAATAAAACAATACTAATTGTTTTATTATTCTAACTTACTAACTTACCACATACTAACCACATTTTATATTTACTATTTACATTTACATAGTAAATGTACTTTCACTAATTTACCATAATAATAATTACACATGTAATTATTATTCACCCATACATACAAATGGAGCACTAAGATATATTTCCTAACATTCCCCCCCTTAGTGCGAACATGGGGAAAACCTGCCTTATACTTGCACCTGCTCATGATCTGATGATTTTATAGGATGATCATAAACCTAATGGATGGTTTTTCATAGGGTTGACCATAAACCAAAAATGATGGTTTTGCAATTGGTTTACCATAAACCAAAAAGGGTGATGGTTTTGCATAGGGTTTACCAACAACCGAAAATGGTGGTTTTACAAGTGGTGTACCACAAACCAAAAGGGTGATGGTTTTGCATAGGGTTTACCAACAACCGAAAATGGTGGTTTTACAAGTGGTGTACCACAAACCAAAAATGAAGGTTTTCAAGTGGTTTACCTACAACCACATCATGATATGCCAAGTATTATTCTTAGCCCTCATCACATCTCACTGCAAGGAATAACATAGGAAATTCTGCTGAAATCTGCAACATATATAGAAAATACCACAAATGTAGAAAACTAGAAATGGAACATTGAGATCATGTTCCCCCCTCAATGTGAAATTTCATTTATTCTGCAAACGACAATAGGAACACTGCAGCCAAACACTTTTCCAGAAATACAAAGAAACAACAGGAACACACTGTAAAAATAATAATCACCATAGCTGATACGGCCCCGTCGTTGGTGACTGATGAGAGGTCGCTGAATGACCTCCAACCTCCTGTGCCTCCTTCCTCCAAGAACTTCACTTAGTATAGAAATTCTTCATAGTTATAGTCAATTTTATCTGTTATTTTTTCATCTCTAGTTTCCCATTCTACAATTTTGCTTACATCTGTAGGTGTTTTTTCTTTTCCATCTACTATCCTCCATAGGTTTTTATTCATTAACTGCATCTGGATTTTTACTCTCCATGTATGGAAGTTCAGCCCATTAAATTTATATAATGGTGTATCCATTTTACTGAATCTAAATATCCAAAAAAATTGAATGTAGATTTGAATTACCTTTGATTCTCTGATTTCTTCAAAAAAACAACAGTGATCAATGTGCTGTATAGTAAATTGCACGTTTCTCCCAAACTACGAACTGAGTTTTGCTGAAATTTTTATTGTAGCTTCTTGTATAACAAATCGTTCCACGCAAATTTTTTTGGAGAAACCCAGATCACAAAACAAAAGTTACGAGATCTTCTTCGAGACAGATTTAACCTGCTCTGGTACCAAATGTAGAAATTAATCTGATCTAATACAAAGAATCCATGAAATAGCTACACAGACAATAATTGAAATCAACAACTCTATATTATATTTTTATTATTATTCATTATTTCATTACACTCCATTATATAGGAGATGTAAAATAACAATCCTTACAACAAAATTTGTCTTCATATACAACCATACACCCATATGGTTTCAACCTCTCACCAATATAATAATAAAACAACACTAATTGTTTTATTATTCTAACTTACTAACTTACCACATACTAACCACATTTTATATTTACTATTTACATTTACATAGTAAATGTACTTTCACTAATTTAACATAATAATAATTACACATGTAATTATTATTCACCCGTATACAAATGGAGCACTAAGATATATTTCCTAACAGTTAGTACAAGAATAATTTGAGGAAAAAGAAGATTCATAAGCCTCGGAATGATAACATTAGATGTAACCAAAAAGCCACAACAAAACTAGAAGTCTCAAAAGGTGAATCGATGGTGTCACATATGCACTACGAATATGCACGATACTGCGAAGTATTGGTACAATGGTCACACATAAATCCATGTCAAAGGAGAGAACACATCCGAATGGGTTGATTCAAAGAAATCCAAGTGGCATACTCGTGTAAAGAATCGGAAAGGACATATCGTAACAAAGTTAGATGATGTCCTAAATGAAGATGTCCCTGAATCAACATATTTGGGTGCACATGAAGATGATTTGGTTCTTGTATCCCAAACATTACAGCCATGAGATAATGTTTGGTTCCAGATTTATGTGCTAACAAGAATATTACGCGTGATAGAAAGTTGTTTGAATCATTAACTAATTGAAAAGCTCGGAGATCGATTCTGAATTATAGACAACAAAGACTCAGTAGCGAAGGAATAGGAAACTATTTACATTCCTCTCAGGATGAGAATATGTACTCTCGCAAAGGTGTCATATGTCGTTGTTTGATCAAAACTCTCCTATCTATCTCACAACTATTGAATCACAAGATCAAGGTGGAGTTACTTGTTTAGAATGCCATAAAATCATGTCTAGTATCTAAAGAAGGTCGATAATTTGTAGATATTTTTTGAAGGATCATTTATTTGCATTGGAAGTAGTTTCATCCTCTGCAATTATTTTATCTACCTCCACAATGGAATCCATTTCACTATGGAATTATCAATACAGAAATATTTCTGCTAGATCAATCTATCATCTTTGTTCAAAGGAGTTGGTATGAAAACTTCTTCTACTCTCTTAGTCATTACCTCTGTGTCCTAGATGTCCAAGCGGAAAACAACATCAGGATCTGTTTGATTGGAGTACATTCTATGCCAAGAACTGTCTTAAGGTCATGCATACCTATCTTCTTGGACCCCTTCTTGCCTCATTTAAGGGGTTTAAGTACTTATATTTATTTACTGATTATTACTACTGCAAGACTTGGGTGTTATTTCTCCGAAAGTAGAGAAAAAAATTTGAACTTTTCCGGACCTTTTAAAAGAGAATTGTTTAGCAAACCGTGAAGCCCGTTCTTTTCTTCGCTCAAATCAAGGGGGTAAATCACATCAAATAAATTATTGGAGTTGTTGAAGGAGTACGACATCACACAACACCTGATTTCCCCCTATAATCCACTACATAATGGAATTGTAGAACGTCACAATCACACTATCATGGAGATTTCCGTTGCATGATTTCCATTACAAAGTTGGAGAATAGATTTTGGTGGAAGCACTAAAAACTACTATATATCTTCTTAACCGAGCACAAAGAAATATATTGAAGTAAAAGACACCAAAAGAGGTATGGAGTAATCGTAAACCTTCTATTTCTCATTCGATATTTTTTTATATCTTTGCATATATTCATATTTCAGATAAGAAGAGGAAGAAATTTCATTCAAAAACATGCCAATGCATATTTTTTGGGTACACTAGAACCTCAAACGAATATTATCTCATGGATCTTTAGAAAATGAAGATATATAAGAGAAGAGATTTCATTTATGATGAGTCATTATTTGAATCATTTCGAAAAAAGAAGATTCAATATCTACCTAGTCTCATAGACTTTTAACACATCTAGATAATGAGCATGAGGACTCTTCGAGAAGAAAGATGAGATGTAACTTGATTTGTTCATTGATCTTGGGAATTTCAAAAGTAATTATTCACATCGGTAGGAGCATCAACATCCGATCTCGAGTTTAAATCACCATGAGAGACTCCCACCGTAACTCTCTTCCAGATACTTCATTAGACGTGCTTTCTCATGAGTTCGGTGGTTGATATTACTCGATCAACAAGAGTGGAATAATTCAATTGATGTAGAATATCACTCGTTGATATAAAATCAAACATTAGAACTTGTCGACCTTCCCAGTAACTAAGAATTTTATTGGCTATAAGTGGTATTTTAAAACAAAATACGGGAAGATGGATCTATTGACAAGTACAAAAAAGAATGACTAGTTCAAGAAAGGGTTATGCTCAATAGGAAGAAATTGAATATGATGATACCTTTACACCCACTGTGAAGATAAATACCATTATAGTTTTTGTGCACTTGCATCAAAAATGGATGGAAACTTCAACGAGATGAATGTAAAAAGTGCTTTCATGAATGATGATCTAAAAAAGGAGGTATACATGACCGAACTAGAATGAATTTTCATTGAGAAGCATCCTCGAAGCTTTATCATCTAATTAAGTTTCTTTATGGACTTAAACAGACACCTAAGGAATGGTACATAAAAATAGATGATCACCTATTGCACAATTTTTTCACTCGTAGCCCCTTTGACTCAAAATTTTATATCAAAAAAATAGGAAAAGAAATTTTTCATCTTGGTTTTGTATATATTAGGGAGTTCTAATAACCTTGTGGAAGATGTGAACAATGATTTAAAGAAATGCTTTGACATAAAAGATTTGGCGCTACTTCACTATTGTATTGGCTTGGAGATATGGAACAAAAATAATCATATTTTCATCTCTCAGATGACATATACCAAGACACTCCTAGAGGAGTGTGTCATTTCAAATTGTAAACCTATGTCCACTATAATGGAAAAATTCTTACAACTATCTAGGTTCTAGGATTCACCTCAAGTAGATGGTACTATCTACAAATAGCTTGTTGGGAGTCTCAACTACTTGACATATAACAAACAAGGCTCATTTTTCACTATTAGATATCATTCCATATTCATGCAAGAGCCAAAGAAATGTCACTAGGTAGCAACAAAGCCTGTGTTAAGATATGTTTAGGGTACAATTGAATCAGGTATGGAGTATCAAAATAACTCTCATTTCTTTTCAGTGTTTGTCAGCGCTCTGGTTTGAAAAGGGTGTGTTTAATGGACCTAATGTAAACGTCCATGTTTCGATGATGTTATTCATTCTCTAACATGTGAGGATACGTTGGGGATTTTAACCCATAATGGTGATCATTTAGGGAATGTTGATATGATACTTAACGTCCATGTTCTACTTTTAGGTGCTCCTATGAGAGGAAGTACAACTCTATATGAGGTGATTCCTATGGGTGGATTTGAGCCTATGCACAACTAGCAAAGATAAGAGATTATTAAATCCCCTTCCTAGTATTCTTTCATGGAGTTGGTGAGGGGTTTTGGTAATAGAAATGAGGTTTTGCAAGAAAATAAGTGTAATAAGACTATGTCTTATACTAAATCTACTCCAAATTGTGTGTTTTGGGGAAGAGGTGATTCAAAAGTTGTTTTCAAGAGGAATAGTGTAATGTGCAGATTTAAAAATTTCTACCTAGGTCTATTAGCGTGTCATGCCTAGAATTCAAGCCGATGGGTCCCTTTTTTGAAGGAAGGATGGATATCTTGCTTAGTGCACGTGTTTTCTTCATTCTTGCTTTTTTCTGCAAGTGCTTTTGATAAGGATTTAATTTTTGGGATAGTTTGGGAATTTGAGTCCCACATGCTTCTTAAGAAACCCTCATTTCCTTTGTTTAATCAAATTTTGAGCACACAACCTATGCTAGAATCCAGATTGACATGGATACATCCGTGGACTTCCCTTCCACTATTGAAATTAAAGTCTAAGATAGAACCTAGATTCAAACTTGTACTATGAAGGGTTTCCCTTTAGATGCAAAACATGCTTTTCTCTAGGCCATTTAGTAGCTAATTGCCATTTGGTTCAAAATCATGCTAAAGGAAGAAACTATTGCTAGAATAACTATAATTCTAATCACACAGTTGTGAATAATCCTTTGAATACTTATTCAGATTTGTTTCCTATAGACTCAGTTGAACTAGAAGAGGTGGAAGTGCAAGAAGTATGTAAGAATGCTTTGAATCAATTTTTAGGATCCTTGTATCTTTGGAACATATTGAAGTTTTTATCCTAATCCATAATAGAGAAAATGTAAATCCTAATATGAATTAGGGTTGGAAATTTATCAATCACAAAATCGAAAGGCACAATCTCTCCCCTTAAAATGCAGCTAAGATTCAAAGGAAAGGGGATTTATTGTTGACATTGATTGATTTGTTGTTGGAAGTGTGTTGATGCTAGTTTTTATCTTCGTGTCATTGGTAGAGGATGGGTTTTTTCCATCAATGTGTTATATTTCTCTCCTTCTTTTGTAATGGGGTAGGGTCCCCTTAACCCTTTTTAACCTTTAATAAAAAAAAATCTGAGACTCATACTATCTGGATCCCTTAGTGACAGGAAATCAATTTTAGGTTGTACTATTCATCTTGGGTCTAAACCTATCTCATGGATAAGAAAGAAACAAATTTTTGTTAGTATCATCCATTGAGGTAGAATTTTATGGTGCATGTGGTTATTTGTGCAAAATTTTTTGGTTACGTCATGTATTGGCGATATGGGAATTCTATAGAAAATCCTCCTATCATTGACTACGCAACAATCTTAGTGTGTTGAAGCTTGGGAAAAATAAAAATTTCCATGAAATAACAAATAACATTGAGGTCAAATGTCACTATAGTTGAGAACTTGTTTTGAACATCCACATCCAACTCCAAAGTACTTCCCGAAAGATACTCAAATTGGAGATATACTCACCAAGTCTTGTGGCAAGGTGAAATTTGAACTTTTCAGTGTACATTTGTAAAAAAATTTATTAAGTTGGGAATGTTAGAAACATAATACATTGTTGACTTTCTATCTACCTTCCTTGCCCAATCAATTCCTCTTCTGTCTATTTCCATTCCTCTTCTCGATGAGGTAGGTGAAACATACCCTTTTTTTTTGCATGTATAAAACTGATCTTTGCTGATGTGAATAAATCTTCCAATCATCTCTTTTGGTGTCTTTCTAATATCAACAAAATATTAAGTTGTCAATTGTTTGTGGCCAAAACTTTTTTTTTTTTCGCTATATCTTCAAATGTTGAATTTATTTTTTACCATGCAACTTTCTTTTATCGAGAGACATTTTTTTGCCAACAAATATGCCACGAAAACAAGAATTTGTAATACCATGTTTATATTTGGTTATTATTTTTTCTTTTAAATTTGGAAAATGAAAAAAAAATGTTATAGATTCTTAACCAAGTTGTTGTCCTTGTATATTAAAATAATTCATATAGAATGTAACATTTATTTTCGTCATTATATATATATATATATATATATATATATATATATATATATATATATGTGATAACAAATACGAAATAATAATCAAATTTCTGTAATTCATTACCTTTATTTTGTTATTCTTACTTTATGGTTCTTTCCACGATATAAAAATCTACTTTAGTTATGTCTACACTTTTTCTTGGTTGTGCTAACAAAGGAAATTATATGCCTCAAAAATATTATGCTATGTCATGTGTGTACCTTTAGTTTGTAACAAATTTCATTTTAATAGAACAAGTTTTTCTTAGAAATACCTCGCATTTGTTTGAATGTAAATAAATTTACATTTTTACTATATGTTATCAAATTATGTTTGGATTTACTTCCCACCCCGGTTTCGTTTATGGTGAAAAAAAAGTAATTAGTATTAGTTTTTTCCTCATTATTTAATTGTAAAGATATTTTCCCACATACATGACCCTTTGATTTCTTTCCATTGATTTGGTATTTATATAAGTTACAAACACAACAAACACACCCATATATTCCATAAATATATTCCATTGAATAATGGAAACACACCCATATAATTTAGTTCGTTAAATATGACCATGCATATATGGTTGTAGAGAGAAATGCCTTGAAATAAGAACCCTCCGAGAATATAAAAACAAAGAGGGGAGTGGTTTTTGGGGGTTTTATTTTTGGATAACACAGGAGGATAAATCCACATCACATATTTCAATGAGGTTTCTATAATGTTTTATGGAAAATCTGAAAGTGGAAGCATGTACACCATCTTGAATGGAAGCATAATTAGTGAAAAATCATGTCAAAAATGCTTAAATAGGCACTAGATGTTTTTTTTTTTGCAAGCATCCTCAATTGTCGGTTTAATGCCCACAAATTTACTCCGCACAAAACCTCAAGACAAACATAGGTCAAACTAGAAAAATTATGGATTTTTTTTTTTTTGCAAAACCCACTCGCAGCATTAGGTTAAAATTTACAGTCAACACTTTTTCATTTTAAAATTACATTAAATTAATATTATTAATTTCTGAATGAGGCCGACAATTCCCTTAGCTCCCTTTTAAATAAAATAATAAAAATTCTCAATACTATTAATAATTTAATTAGTCTAAAACAAATCTTAGACTCCCCTACCTTTTGTTTAAAAAAAACTTAAATTCAACCTTATTTAAACTCACTCAAATTAATTTGAAAGGTATTGTGGTCTAGTTATTTAAATAATAAAGTTTTACTACACCCACAAAGGGGTCAAGGTTGGCATTAAAAAGAAATTCTACAATAAAACATTTTGTTTAGAAAAGTAAGAGTAATCACCCCCTACGCCACTTAAGTGGCCCCAATAAAATCCTACCCATGTATTTTAAAATTTAAAAAGACTAAATCACCCACTTCCCACCTATTTTTTAGGGATGAATCGATGTGCCAAAATTAGTAGGAACTTGACAAGGTCATAACATGAGCTACGGTGTCCGTTTGAGTCCATTTTTTTGAAACCACATGTTTCAATGAGACGAATGCAGCAACAATTTTACCTACTAGTTGTGGAAATTTTTGGCACATTTTTGGGCCCTAATTCCACCATCTTGAGGCCAAAAATTAGGATTTAAGTTGTAGTTCGGTTTTTTCCTATTTTTGGGCATTAGTTAATTTTAGTCTATTAGTTGCATTATGAGTTAGAAATTTGGTCATTGCTCTAATGTAGGAATGTAGAAGATGCATGGAAATTTTTTTCCCATACGAATAAGAATGCAAACTTACTACGAATAGCGAGGTTCTAATAAACTCGCTAAAAATAGTAATTTCCGCCACCTAGAGTAGATTTAGTCGAGTTAGTTAGAGTTTACTTGGAAAATCAAGTTCGAGTTGTTTTCATATTTAGGAAACATTGTAATTCATTATAAAATAACAAAGAAGGATATCTATTTTCTTTTGGAGTTCATATTATTTGCAGTATATAAGGTTTGTTCATAATTTGGCTACATTATCTAGTATCAGAGCTGGTTCGAGTCTTTAAAAAATGGTAGGAAGAGGAAGAAGAAGAGGAGGTGGTATTGTGTAGATGAATAGAAATATGCAAGATCTGTAGAGGCAAGTTGTTTTTCTTGCTGCGATGATAACCCAGAGAGGAAATCAAGGTGGAGATGACACAGATGAAGAAGAAGTTTGTGAAGAGGAGGAAACGCAAGTGCCACCATTATCTTTTGAAGAAAGGATACTTCGAGCATTAGAAGGAAAGAATGATGGGATAATATTTGATGTTTAAGAGTATGGTGGTAGTCTAAAACAAGACAAACTATTAGACTGGTTGACTAGCATCAGGAATTTTTTTGAGTGGAAGGCTATGTTAGAAGAAAAGAAGGTAAAATTTGCATGCATGAAATTGAAAGGCCATGCTATGTTATGGTGGTATCACCTATGGAAAGAGTGGTCAAGAAAGGAGAAATAAATAAGTAGGACATGAAGCAAGATGGAGAAGAATATGAAAGATAAATTGCTCCTGTGGATTATGCAAAAACCCAGTACAGGAGGTTTCAAAATATCGAGATAAAACTTACAAACAAAGGTGCAAGAATACATAGAGGAGTTCGAAAAGTTTTCCATCCATGTAGAGCATGAATAAACTAAGGAACAAATGGTTGGAAGGTATGTAAATGGATGAAAATTTTCTATTCAAGATGAGATAAGAATGTATAGGATTAAGAGCATAGAGGATGCCTTTTAATTAACCTTAAAAGCTAAGGAAAAACAAAATCATCAAAGTTTTAGGAGATCACCTGGAATGAATAGGGGGGCTCATCTTGCTTTTGGGGATGAGTTGGTTTCACCCAAGGTAGGGGAGAATCATCTCGTGGATTGGAAAAGCAAGAGGATATGAGATAAGATTCCCAGAATCAACAAAGAGGAATAGGATTTTCTAGGGGTAGAGGATACACACTGGCGATAGAGGATGGAAGGCTACACGAAGATCATTTATTTGTTACAGATGTGGTGAATAGGGGCATCAGGATTTTGAATGCCCACATTCTTTTACATATGACAAGAGACAAAGAGATACACCAAGAGTAAATCTTGTTAAATCTGAACAAGTAGAAGATGAATTGGACCTAGAAATTCCACCGGATGTTGGAGAAAATATGATGATCAAGAGGAAGATGATTTCTCCAAGAAATGATATCAAGGGGTATGCATGACTACGTACAAATATTTTTAGAACATGATGCACTTTAGGAGGAAAGGTATGCAATGTTATTATTGATTGTGGTAGCTATGAGAACATGGTTTCAAATGAGATGGTCAAGAAATTGGTCCGTGCATTGTGAGAAGAATCCTAACCCTTATTGTATTGCATGGTTTAAAAGGGTAATGAAGTTACTTTGTTGATAAGAGATGTTTAATAAGTTTTTCTATTGGAAAAAGTTACAAGGATGAGATTTGGTGTGATGTTATTCCTATGGATGCATGTCATATGGTGTTAGGAAGACCATGGCAATTTGATAGGAAAGTTATTTATGACGGGGAAAGAAAACTTATAATTTCTCGGAAGTATGGAACAAAAATAGTTTTAATACCTCTTAAGGAAGAGGGGAAGGCTGAAAATATTCTTTCGCAAAAGAATTTTGAATGAGGCAAAGGCAACTGGTTTTTACTATGCACTAGTCGCAAATAAGGATGAACCCGCAAGCTCACAAATACCAAAAGAGAAATAGCATAATTAATAAAATATTTTTTGATGTTATTCCCGATGAGATACCAAATGGATTACCACCCAAGAGAGATATTCAACACCATATTGATTTGATTCTAGGGTCTTCACTCCCAAATCAAGAGGCTTATAGGATGAGCCCAACATTGCATGTAGAGTTGAATAGGCAAGTGGCAGAGCTCGTGAGAAAGAGGGTCGTAAGGGAGAGCATGAGTCCATGTGCAACCCCATATTTATTAAAACAAAAGAAGGATGGAACATGGAGAATGTGCACGAATAGCAAAGCACTCAATAAAATTATAATCAAGTATAAGTTCCCAATACCTCACCTTGATGATATGATGGATGTGCTTACTAGATCTAGGTATTTCACCAAGATTTATCTTCAAAGTGGTTACCATCAAATTCATATCAGAGAAGGAGATGAGTGGAAAACAACATTAAAGATAGGAAATGGATTATATGAGTGGTTGGTGATGCCATTCAGGTTATCCAATGCACCTAGTACTTTTATGAGACTGATGAACACCATGTTGCAGGAGTATAATGGTAAGTTTGTTGTGGTTTATTTTGATGATATCTTGATCTTTAGTAAAACTAAGGAAGAAAATTTGAGGCATCTAAGGGTGATATTTGAATTGTTAAGGAAAGATAAACTATATGCAAATATGAAGAAGTGCACATTTATGCAACAGATTTTTGTATTCTTGTGCTTTATTATTTCAAGAGATGGGGCATGACGATGAACTCGGAAAGATAAAGGCAACTATTGAATGGCCTACTCCATGGAGTATAACAGAGGTAAGAATATTTCATGGTCTAAAGAACATTTAACAGAAAGTTTATTAAAAATTTCATTAGTATTGTAGCACCTATAATAGGTTGACAAAAAGAAGGGAGTTTTTGTGGACAAAGGCAATAAGGATAGTTTTCATTTCTTGAAGAAGAAGGTGATAGAGGCACCCATTTCGGCACTACCAGATTTGGATAAAGTGTTTAAGGTTGATTGTGATGCCTCGCATGTGAGTATTGGTTTTGTTCTAAGTCAAGGTTGAAAGCCAATATCTTTCTTTAGTGAGAAAATAAATGAGGTAAGAAAGAACTACTCTACTTATGATGTGGGATTTTTGCAATTATACAAGTATTAAGGCATTTGAGGAATTACTTAGTGCCTATGGAGTTTGTGTTATTTACTGAGACCACATAGCCCCAAGAAGTATGTGAATACATAAAAGAAGTTGAATAGTAGGCATGCAAAGTGGGTATCATTTTTGTAAGGTTATAATTTTTCTCTAAAACATAAATCAGGAAAACAAAATCAAGTTGCATATGCATTGAGTAGGCATGTGACTTTTTTACCAATATGGAAAATCAGGTGGTGTGTTTTGAAGCAATAAAGGTTTTTATTCTTTTGACATTGATTTCAAGGATATTGTTGAAAGGTTAATTCGTCCATTATCGATAATGCGGTGATGTCCTGGATGAGTACATTTTACAGGATGGCTATCTATTCAAGGGATGCTAACTATGTATTCCAGTTGGGTCTATGAGAGAGAACATAGTAAAAGAGTTGCATAATGGAGGATTGGCTGGGAATTTTGGTAAAGATAAGATGATAGCCTTGGTAGCAGAGAAATACTATTGGCCAAAGCTGAAAAGAGATGTGGTAAGATATGTGGAGAGGTGTCGAATTTTTCAAGTCTTGAAAGGCCATGCACAGAATACAGGGTTGTATATACCATTGCCTATTCCTAAAGGGTCGTGCAAAGACCTAAGTATGGATTTTGTTTTGGGATTACCAACAAACAACGAGGTAATGACTCAATTTTTTTGGTTGTTGATATGTTTTATAAGATGATTCATTCTATTTTCTGTAAGAATACAAGTGATACGATATGTGTAGTAATTTTTTTCCGAGAAGTTGTTCGTTTGGATGGTTCCAAAAACCATTAATTCACATAGGGACACAAGATTCTTAAGTCACTTATGGCAAAATTTATGGAAGAAATTGGGAACTTAATTTCAATTAAGTAGTGCCTATCATCCTCGATCGATGGGAAAATAATGGTTGTAAATCGGTGTTTAGGAAACCTGTTAAGGTGCATCGTTGGGGAAAATCCAAAACAATGGGACTTAGCATTACCACAAGCTGAGTTTACATATAACAATTCCATAAATAGATCCACAGAAATTCTCCATTTTCAATTGTGTATAGGAGTAATCCAAATGGGGTGTTAGATTTGGTACATCTACTAGTTGATGGCAGAGTTAGTGATGATGCAGAAGCATTTTCCGAACATATACAACAATTGTAGGAAGAAGTGTAGAAGAAGCTATAGAATAGTAATGATAAGTATAAGGAAATAGAAGATGTGCAAAGACGGAGAAAAGTATTTACAGTTGGTGAGTTGGTTATGGTATATTTTTTGAAGGAAAGGTTTCCCAAAGAAACCTATAACAAGCTGAAGTACAGAAGATTGGTCCCAGCAAAATCATAAAATAAATAAATGATAATGCTTATGAGGTAGAATTGCCAGGGAATTTTGATATTTCTCCAGTGTTTAATGTTTCAGATTTGTATTCTTTTCATGGGGATGGTGCAGAAGGGGATGTTATTGATGAAGTAGTAGATTGGAGGAACTAGGTTCTAGTGAAGAAGAAAGAAGAAGTGGATTAGATTCTAGATAAGAAACAATGGACACACTACACAGAAATAAAACAAATATTTGGTCCATTGGAAAGGACTGGAACAAGAGGACAATACTTGGGTCATAGACCGGGAGATTAAGAATTTTGATACAAATAAATGGGAGTTAGAAGAAGACAACTTGCAGAAGCTGCATTTTTTTCAAGCAAGGGCGAATGATGCGCCAAAATTAGCTGAAACTTGACAAGGTCATAACTTGAGCTCCGGGTGTCCATTTGAGTCCTTTTTTTTTAAACCACATGTTTCAATGAGATAAACGTAGAGGCAACCCAAACTACTATTTGGGGAAATTTTTGGCACATTTTCGGGCCCTAAATCCACCATCTTGAGGCCGAAAATTAAGATTTAAGTTGTAATTCGGTTTTTTCCTAGTTTTGGGCATGAGCTGATTTTAGTCTATTAGTTGATTATGAGTTAGAAATTTAGCAATTCCTATAATTTAGGAATGTAGAATATGCATGGAAATTTTTTTTCCCGTACAAATAAGCATGCAAACTTACTAAGAATAGCAGGTTCTAGTAGTTAGTTAGAGTTTATTTGGAAACTTTAGTTGGGATTTGCTTTCCTATTTAGGAAAATTTGTAATTCATTATTGAAAAAATTAATTAAATTAATAGGAATCCTAAACACAATTAATAAAAGTGACTCCACATACTAATAAAAATAAAGTAACTCACAATTAAAAAAATCAACAAGACAAAATTACAAACATTCCCAATGTCACATTTAAGGTCACCCCGAATAGGGACCTCCTAAAAACTACAACTACATACAACATACAAATACATGCATTTCCATGTTGACCTATTGCATAATACTCCATATTCTTTCACTATCAGTCTCCTATCCCCCTTTGGTTTATTATGTTGTGAATACATACAAAAGTCAAGACAATACATTTTTGGCCTTGTGGCCATATTAACAACATTGAAATAGTAAAAATACATGTATATACATATAATCAATTATCATAACTAAACCATCGCAAAATAAGTAATTTACCAATTTCATTAATTTATCAAATAGGAATAAGATCATGACATCAAATACATCATCTATCATCATATAATTATCAAATTAAAATAATCAATCGAATATAAACTCAAAATCAACAATTTGATAAATCCAAACATGCACATAATCCATCCCGCAAATCATGCCATAAGTCTAACATCCATATTGTCTATAAATTAACTAATCAACATTACAATGTCCTTATGTCAATATCTAAATGTGATAGAAATGTTAATAACTCTAATATATAATAAGCAAAATCATAATCATAAAAATATTGAAGAGGAGTGGAAACTACATCCCCCTCCCCTTAGACTTGACTTCCTCCTAAAAGTCACTAAAACAAATGTGGGAACTTAGCTATCATAGGCATGACGTCCTCCCACATATTTTATGTCTCATCATACCGATCCCACCGAATGTGAACCTGATTAATATCTTTGGCTTGAAGGCACAGGGTCTTGTGCTCTAAAATACAAATGTGCTCCACAATCACTTTCCCCTAATCTTGCACTGTGATGAGGTCCAATCTAATACATGAGAAGGGTCTGCAATGTACCTTCTAAGTATAGAAGCATGAAATACATCGTGAATGGGATAGAAGATGGGTGGCAATGCTAGATGATAGGCTAAAGGACCAATACACTCCAAGATCTCAAAGGGACCCACAAACCTAGGAGTGAGCTTAGAGACATTTCCATAATGGATAGGGATTTTATGAGCCTGGACATGAAGAAACACCTTCGTTCCCACCGAAAACTATGATATTTCCTCCGCTGATCCACATATTTCTTTTTTTGTCCCGAGTCCCCTATAATCTCTCGTTGGATGAAAATAACCTGCTGCTCCATATCCTGCAAAGAAAGTCAGCCCAAGAGAAACCCCGTTCTCCAATTTTTCCCTACTCGGTGGTGTCCTACACTCCCTAGCATACAATGTCCTGCAAACAGAGCCATGCCTATCAATATCGAAAATTGTTATTATAGGAAAACTCCATGAAATAAAAGTACTCCTCCCACCTCGACTGATGGTGTATGATGGACATCCTAAGAATGTCCTCCAAGATCTAATTCACCCGCTTTGTCTATCCAACTGTCTCGGGGTGATAAGTTACACTAAAGTTGATTGTCGTCCGAGAGCATGTTTCATGGTAATCTAAAAGTGAGAAGTGTACAAGGTATCGTGGTCAAAAATGATCTTCTATGGGATACCATACAGCTCTACAAATCTCATCAAGGTATAATTTTGTTGCTGCACTAGCTATGTAGGTGGTCTTCACTAGATAAAATTGAGCCACTTTCACGAATTTATCCACCATGACCATGATGGCGTTGTGGTGGTATCATGACGCGTCGGTAACCCAACTATGAAATCCATGGCAATGGTGTCTCATTTCCACTTTGGTAAGAAGGCCAGTGGGTGTTGATGTTTATCCTTCACCTTTTGACACTCTAAACAAGGTGTGGCATAAACCGAGGTACATCTCTATGAAGTCCCTTGCAAAGTTATTGTTGTGTCAAGGTGGTGTGCATCTTCTTTACCCCATGATGGGTTGAATAAGGTGCATGATGAGCCTCTTCGAAAATATTTTATCTCAATACTCCATCTCTAGGAACATATATCCGACCTTGTTATCACACAACTGATATTATTTGTGAGCACACTAACACTTTTGCTATACCTCAAAACCTCACATTTCTAGTATTGGAATCCTTCATTGAATCCCAACAACGCTTCAAAAAATATATTGATCTTTGGGATGAAATCCATAATTTCTCAATCTATTTAAAAAATTACCCATAAATAAGGACAAGCTTATATGAAGGCCTTCATACGTGCAACATATTAAAAAACAAATAACAATGGCATTGATTTTCATTTTTGGACTTGGGACTTAAACCTTCCACTTTGTAATGTCATTACACCAAGTGGAGGAGATGATAAATGCAAGAGTTAATCCAATCCTTTAGGTTACCCAATCTTGGGGTGGGAGACACAAATATTTTGGTCACACAATTACTTTCCCAAATAACATCTTGTCCATACCCAAATACCTTCAACACCACCTTTGAGATATGAACCTTGTTCTTGTACAAAACACGGGATCCCAACTAAAACATTATGAATTCTATGTCGGTAGGTCCAATGCGTGGGAATCCCTTAAATATTAAACTACTAACGATCCATACTACCAAGATATTTTAATCCACAAGGATTCCCTTGCCTCTATTATTTGTGAGTGAATAATTTTTGCCTCCTCTATAAAAAACATGATAATGGATATTCCTAGTTCACACTAAAATGATATAGAGGATGGTGAAAATTTTCCTCTCCACTCATCGAAAGAATTTTTCTAGATTTCCTCTTTTGTATCGTTTATTCCTAAGACTGACAAAAAAGAAGAGGAAATAGAAAATTTGTTTCTTTTAAATGGCCATAACAATCCCTTCTATTTTTCATGGCTAGAACATGACCATCCTATAATAAATGAATACACCATGGAGGGAATATTCTCCGTGGGTTTTCCTACTTTATTTTCTGACAGGTAAATTAGGGATTAGGAAACTACGCATGACAAAAGCTCAAATGCACGAATATGGCCTTCATTATATGCACTACCATGTTGGTGTGTTTTTGTTATCACCCAACGTTCCACTAAATCATGATTAACCTTGTAATGAATCTTAAGAGCTAGTACACATTGGATGTTTTCATGAAATAACATATAGAGGACAATATTTCGCTAACTATTAGAGAACTCTAAAAAGGGAATAAAGACATCCCCAATAATAGTTTTTGCAATCATTTGATGAATTTTTTAAATAGCCTCCATAGAACATGTTCATTTTGGTCTAAAAGTAAGAGGGTGGTTTTAGATATGGTTGAGCAATTAGGCCCACAAACACTATTCTTTACACTCGGTGCATCGGACACAAAATGGAATAACCTCCACAAGTATCATGTGAGGTGATTCCTCTATTGATTCTCATTTCACACAACACCGGAGGAGTTTAAACACTTTTCTAACCCTCACCATGTTTCTTCTCATGTGCATAAAAGTTTCACTATCTTTCGTGAAGAAGTGTTAGAGAAACAACTTGTTGCAAGAGATTATTGGTAAAGCTAAAAATAGTTCCATGTATTCCATTGTATTTTGATGTTTATATTTTTAAATCCTTTTTCTTTCTTGTAGGTATGAATGGAAACATAGAGGTTCTACACATGTCCATGGTTTCTTATGAATTTAGAATTCCCGATATTCATGTTATTGTTTGGGAAAATACTACATTTATAGAAGAAATTAAAAAATTAATTGATAAATATGTGTCCACTTTGAGATGTTATGCCTTGCTAGGCTATGCATCCAATTCATCAAAATTGTCGTGTGTTGGCCCATTAATAACGATCCTTTTTCCTACAACAAAATAAAATTACTTTCTTGCTTGCCACTTATAGACACAAGAGAACATATTAATCATTTTCATTATAACACAAAATGTTTAAAACACACACATTTGTGTTAAAAATAATATGTCATCTAATGTCATTACAATACCTCGTAGTAGCCTCACCCCCATTTAACATTGTTTGTTGTCGAGGATGGAACAACTAAGTACCTCCCTTCATGAAATGATGAGAGATCAAAAATCCAAAACTAAGTAATGATATATATATGAAGAGAAAATGTCGACTCTAGCCCATGTAGCTTTCTCACCATTGTGTCTTGAAGTAAATTGCAAAATACGACTCCAAGGAATAGTAACTTCAAGAATCCTACCATCACATGCTCTCCATATTTTCAAGAGACGTGGTCCCTAAAATTCAATCACATGTTTCTATTCATATAATTATTATGGATAGTGTCTTCGAGCATGACATTAGTGCCAAGAAAATATGACACATCCTTAAAAACTAGCACTTGTTTTGTGCAATCATTATTTTTCATTGACGTCGGAGAAAAGTATTGCGATAAGTTGTCGAAACATACTCTCTCATAAAAGAAACAACACTTTTTCTTGGATGTACATAAGGTCCTCCCTTCATATATTGATTCTCTCCCTCTTAACCAATTCTATCTAAATGGAGTTACCACAACTACAAAAATTCCAATAAATGGAAGCTTCATTCTAGTCCAAAATTCTTCGTGACTATAAGAACTTTTGTCGCATTCTAGCACATGGCTCAATAGCTTTTGAACTTTTATTTTGGTCTAAGATACTTCTATAAAAGACTTCAAGCAATATTCATTCTGAAACATGGCTCAATAGCTTTTGAACTTTTATTTTGTTCCACCCCTATGGATATAATTTTTAATTAGAACATGTTATAAAATATTTACAAACCTTTGCATGTGACCCTCTCCATAGCAGCTCATAGGAAACTTTTTAGCGTGAATGTACCTCGATAATCAAAACATGGATACTCTTAAATAATCAAATGAGTGCAAGATTTTTACTCAACTTCATCCAAGTAATACAATAGGTCTTCATAGCTTAGATATGTTGGTTCATCGAGAGTTTCATAGAAATAAAAATGGGAGCATTCATAATGTCCCCCTCCTTTACAAGTTTTTGCTCCATCTTTCATCAATTATGATAATGTCAACAACATTGTCACCAACATGAAGTTTCCCTACACATCTTCTACATATCCTTTGTTTCAAGAACAATGATTATCCTTGATACTATTATCCGCCACTTGTTGCTCTAAATCCATTTACCTCGATTACAATTTATTATTCATGGAACCGTAGGGACAGGGAGTTAATATCTCATAAATACTATAAAATAGTCAATAATATATCCATTTCCCAAAACTCTATGACAACTACTACTTTCCCTAATGGGTTAAAAGTATTCAACATCTCAACATAAACCATACATGTTGGCCTCCTGATTCCAATCAAATAATTCAAACACTTAGAAGATAAATAATTTTTATCTTTTCAAGACTCTCTTAACCTTGTTGAATACATTCTTATTGATGAAATGAGTTTCATAGGTCCAAATTTACTCTCCAATTGTGACTTCCATATTTGTGAATATTTTCCCTATTCCAAGACATATGATTTCAGCAACAAATATATCATCCTCATCAGTGACCTTAGACAAATTCCACTATTCTTGGCCACTCCTTTATATGGCACTAACTCATATGGTGCTAGCATTTTGAAACACTTCAATACTTCCATCTCCTTAGTACTAGTTTTTCACCAATAAGGTATTGACCTTGCGGAGCTTTCCTTTTAGTGCTCACTTTGCCACATTCGTGATGGAGCTCCTCTATTTTAGGACTATGAACTCCTCATGTCTCCCATAGACTCACGCATTTCTCAAAATGATATCCTTAGATACAAATATTCCTCACATTGATTTGTAAAAAATGAGTAGGTCGACCACCACAATCTTCATATGTTGAAATAACATAACAATTTTGTCGCTCGGTCCATTACGAGAACACATGGGATCTTGAATCGGGGGATGCAGATGATGATCGGTTCTAACACAATGTTATTCATTACGAGCTAAAAATTCATGCTAAGTGCTAAATTGTGGATTTAATCATGCTTCGTAGAATTGTGTTAGAGGAATAATCATCAACGTTTTCTACGACACTTCCGTTACACCACCAGAGCTACCTTCATTTGTCGTCGTAAAATTTGATCATTATATTGAAGCTTATTGGGAGGTAAACAACCCACTAAATATTTCTACCCCTATTTCCGGATGAAACCGAAGAAAATTGCCCATTGAAATAGCATGGGCTTTAACTATTCGCAACTCCCATGACCTTACCTTGCATAAATCCATGAATCGACATTGGTTGCCGAAAGGAAAGGCTTAACATTCACAACAATTTATTGTCCGTTCCTTTTCATCTTCAAATTTTGCCTCGGTTTTAATTTGACTGATAGACTAAAATTTCAAGAATACCTCTACTCCATGCTCACAAGAATACGGAATCGTGTCTTGAATCACTCATTCGTAAACCTCACACTTCACGCCATCAACATTTCCCTCCCTCACCATAACTCGTCACTCTTCCTATCTTCTACAACACTATTTCATTTTCATTTTTGTTGACTCATCAGATACACCTTATCTATAATAAATTTCTTTCATATGTATTGCTCATTCATTTATACTATACAATTTACTTCTTCATGGTCTCCAATGTTTATGTGGCACATGTTACTTTTTGAATCCACTTTCTATTAAATGTTACTTGTTCCAAATTAAATTTATTAATTCTGTAACAAATACTTCAAATGTTCATTTCCACTTTCCCTCCTCTCTTTCACAATTCACTTGTCCCCTATCCCCTCCTCTCTTTTCCACTTCACTTATCCTCTATCCCCTTTCATGCTTCTATTCTAATTTATCATCTTTAAGCATTACGCTTCCTTTGCTAACCCTTTCATTAACGCACAACAATGTCATCCACCACCCTTCTTTTTCCATACCTTAACAACATCTGTTTCGGCATCCTCAAAACACTTCTCGGACGCATGAATCAAATATGAGCCACATCACTTACGCGCGTTTCTAGTTCCATAATCCTCTCGCAATCCATTTGACAGGTTTAAATCCTGACACCACTGTATTTTTCAGCATCATTTCTTGTCATATTGATGCAAATTTCAGAGAGTAGAACATCCCAAGCATCCTTTCAGACCTGTCATGTAACTTTCATAATAATGAAAACACTTAATTTGAGACCCAGAGACATCAACCATGGTGAAATCCGAAGTAGCGTTGGAATTTAGCAGTGATTAGTTGGTTTCTGCAAAACTAAACGTACGTAGAGTTATGATAAATGGAGCTTCAGTTGTAGCCTTCATAAACCAGTGCTATCATCAGTTAAAGCATCCTACACACACACATAAAATTGCAAAACTGATTATCTCCTCATTTTCTATGTGCAAATTGACCCACGGGGATTTGTATCATTTTTTAAAAACAGGTTTCTGTTATCTCTAAGGGAAATAAAACCACAACCGCCACTATTTAGTTGTGTTTTACAGAATAAGAAAGAGACTAAGGATTGGGAGGCTCTGTGATATGGGATAGCTCCTAGCTGTATTGATTTTGGTTTCTCTACTTCTAGGAACCTGTTCTATGCGCATTGTAACCTCTGCAACACGATTTTGAGGGTAGTCAACGGCTACAACTTCATTTTTTCTGCTCTTTATCTTTTATTTGTCCTGTCGTGGTATTGGTTAAGACATTAAAAATTCCCTTTCACGTTATCCAGCTTATGTCTTGGCAAGTTTTGTCTCTTTCCCTCTCCCTTTGTGTGAACCTCCCCATTTTTACATTATTAGCCACTATCAATGGGAGCTAAAAGTGGGATTTACACATAATGGGCTCTTGGAAATTTTTAAAAATAAATAGAATAACCTGTGTGTATCATTTTTTCCGTCGCATGTTGTTGTAGTATGTTCCAGTAAAGGAGCTAATATGACCTGGAACCATTGTTGGGGATGCTCAAAATGTTTGTTTTATTGTCTAGGAGATTATTCCCATGGAATGTAATTTATCCCCCTCATACCTGGTTGCTTCCTTCCAAATCAGATTTGCATTTAATTATGACTGCTGCACATTTATTTTTGGTTGATTATTCTCCCTAATTATCTCTTGTCAGAGATTTTGTGTTGACTTGTAAGGCAAGTTTTTATAGGTGTTTATTATTAATAGCATCTTGTTTTATTGGGAGAAGTAGAAAGAAGAAAGAAAAGAAGAAGAAGAAGAGAAGAAGAAGAAGAGAAAAACCAGAATTTGGGAGAAGAAGAAAAATGCGCAGTCCCAGCTCAAGTCTGACTGGTTTTGTTGAAAGAATTTCTTCATTTCAATGTTGTTATTGTATGCATGAATGTTTTGTGTGCAACTGTAGCTGCTGTTCATTATTAACAATATATATGTATTGTTGAAACAATTTGATGCCCAAATCTTCTGTTATTTGCAACCAAGAGTGTTATGTTATTTTGCTGTTATAAATTTTTGTAGCTTCTCATTTTCCCCCTATTTGCATCATTTAAATCCACTGCATTTTATTTTCTATTGCTACACAAAGATTCTGTAGATTCCGTAGACTCTACAGTTTCCGTAGATCCTCGTATTCCCTTCATCTGGTATCAGAGCAGGCTAAACCCTTCTTCTATTTCATTTTTGGGTTTTTAGTTTTTTCATTTGGCAGCCATTAATGGCTTCTACGTCTGGCGCATCATTGGTTAGTGTGCAAACTCCGATTTTCACAGGAAAGAACTATGAGTATTGGTCTTTGACCATGAAAGCTTTGTTTTGGTCTCAAGACATTTGGGAAATGGTTGAAAATGGTTACCAGGAACCAGCAGACCAGGCAGCATACAATGCTCTTACACAAGCTCAAAAGGACGTCTTGAAGGAACAGAGGAAGAAGGATGGGAAAGCATTATTTTATATCCATCAAGCAATGCATGAGAGCATACTCCCAAGAGTTGCAGCAACAAAGCAAGCCAAGGAAGCATGGGACACACTCTAGATTGCATATCAAGGTATGGACAAGGTTAAAACTGCTAAATTACAGCTCCTTAGAAGAGAATTTGAAAATTTATCAATGAGAAACTCAGATTCAATAGAATCTTTCTTTACTCATGTTGTTGGTTTGATAAATCAAATCAAGTCCCATGGAGAGGTCATAGAGGATAGGAAGGTTGTTGAGAAGGTACTTAGAAGTCTCCCTTCTAAATTTGATCCCGTAGTTGTGGCTCTAGAGGAAACCAAAGATTTGAGCCAGTTTAGTGTTGATGAACTACATGCCTCTCTTATCAATCATGAATATAGACTGAATAGATCAAATAGTTCAGTTGAAAATGCATTTTCATCTCATATTTCTATAAATCGTGGAAGAGGAAGGAGGAGTTTCAGTCCTAGAGGTAGAGGGAGAAGTTCTCCTAGAAGTGGACGTAGTAGCAGTTATGCAAATGCTTGGTGGTAGAGGTCAAAATCAGAATTTTAGTCACCCAAGTGGCCAAAGATTTGACAAATCACACATTCAATGTCACTATTGTAAGAAGTTTGGGCATTATGCTCATGAATGCAAGAAAAAACAATATGATCAGCAGAAGCAAGGTCAAAATCAGTCAAGTAGCACTCCCTCAGGCAACATGTTCATTGCATGCACAAAGATTGCTGAAGCAATCCCTACAAACTCTCCAGTTGAGTGCAATGTTGTTCAAGAAAGCCCATGTGACATATGGTATTTAGATTCGGGCTGTAGTAATCACATGATAGGTAATAAAGATTTGTTTTCTAGCTTGGATGAATCAGTTCAAACTGATGTTACACTTGGTAACAACAACAAAGTCACTATTTTGGGTAAAGGTATGGTTAATATTCTAACCAAAAAGGGGAGCCGAAATTTATGCCTGATGTATATTATGTTGCTGGTCTAAAACACAACTTGATGAGCATTGGACAACTGATACAAAAGGGCTATAGAGTGTACATGGAAAATAATGAGTGTGTTATTTTGGACAAGCTTCCAAGCAATATGCTTATTGCCAAGGTACAAATGACTACAAACCGCATGTTTCCATTAAAAATAAGGCCAGCTATGAAAGGAAAAACATAGCTCAAGCTGTTCATGAGACACATACTTGTAAATTCTGGAGCAACTTTTAAGGTAGAAGATACAAAATCAGCAGTAGCCAAAGACAGCTACGGAAAAGTTCAAAACAACTACGGAAATGTTCAAAACAACTACAAAAAGGTTCAAGACAGCTATGGAAATGTTCAAGACAGCTACGGAAATTTCCAAGACAGCTACGAAATGTCCAAGACAGCTACGGAAATGGCCAGAACAGCTCCAAAGAGGAAAATGATGTTTCTGTAGAAACTCAAGCAACATTTCAATCAGTGGTAAAGGATGATTCTTGGCTATGGCATTTTAGATTTGGGCATTTATATTTTGGAGCACTGAAATTACTACATATGAAGAATATGGTAAAAGGTTTGCCATTAATTGAGAAACGGAAAGAGTTTGTGAAGGATGTATTATGGGCAAACAACATAGAGAGTCATTTCCGGTTGGCAAGGCAAATAGAGCTACAACTCCACTTGAGATTGTGCATTCAGATATTTGTGGGCAAATGCAAACACCGTCTATAGGAGGCTGCACTTATTTTCTTACTTTTATTGATGATTTCACAAGAAAAACTTGGGTTTATTTCTTGAAACACAAATCTGATGCATTTGCTTATTTCCAGCAGTTCAAGGCACTTGTGGAGAAGCAAAGCGGCCACTACATCAAGGTTCTAAGGATGGATAGAGGTGGTGAATTTATATCTAATGAATTTATAATTTTTGCAGATCTCATGGCATACACAAGCAATTTACAGCCCATTATACACCTCAACAAAATGGTGTGGCGAGAGAGGAAGAACCGAACAATTATGGAGATGGCTCATAGCATGATGGCAGCCAAACATCTACCAAATGAATATTGGGCTGAGGTAGTGGCAACTGCTGTTTACATCATGAATAGGTGCCCAACAAAGAGCGTAAGAAACAAAGTCCCTCAAGAGGCTTGGACAAGAAGGAAACATAGTGTTTCTCATATGAAGGTATTTGGATGCATAGCATATGCGCATGTTCCAGATGAGTTGAGAAAGAAGTTAGATAATAAAGGACAAAAATGTATATTTGTTGGTTACTCAGAGGAAACAAAAGCATATAAGTTGTTTGATCCTATCAATAGGAAAGTTATAATCAGCCGTGATGTTCAGTTTGTGGAGGATGAAGCATGGGATGGAAGCATAGAGAGGACTGTCAGAATTGCAGCTTGCTGTCCCAAATGATAATATGGTAGATGAAGTGTTTCCAACACCAAATATAACTCAAACAACAGCTCCTTCCAATCCCGGGATGGTACCACAAGTTGCAGCTCAAGCTACACCTTCATTCACACCAAGGAGATCTTCAAGGCTGATTGTCACACACAACAGGACAACAAACTTCACAAGCATCTACACCGGCATCTACATCAATCGGTATCCTTGGAGCAACACCATCTAGCACTCCAAGTAGTTCTTCATCTCCGGATCCAACTCTAGCAAGCATGATGCCACGAAAAACAAGGAGTTTGAGTGAGTTGTATAATGTTGACACAACTAATTCATTTTCAGATTTTGCTTTATTTTCTCATATTGATGATCCATTAACATTTGAAGAGGCTGTGAGTAGTGATATATGGGCAAAAGCCATGGATGAGGAGATTGAATCCATTGAAAAGAACCAAACATGGGAGTTGGTTGATTTTCCGGAAGGCAAAGATGTAATTAGTGTCAAATGGATTTATAAGACTAAACAAGATGTTGATGGGAAAGTGCAAAAGCATAAAGCAAGGCTAGTTGCAAGGGGCTTTACACAACAGCCCGGTATAGACTTCAATGAGACATTTGCTCCGGTTGCTCGGTTGGATACAGTTAGGACTATTTTAGCTATTGCTGCCCACAACAAGTGGCATGTATATCAAATGGATGTAAAGTCTACATTTTTAAATGGTTATTTAGAGGAGGAAGTGTATGTGGAATAGCCACAAGGCTATGAGCTACCGGGTCATGAAGACAAGGTGTATAGGTTGAAGAAGGCACTCTATGGATTGAAGCAAGCTCCAAGAGCTTGGTACAGCCGCATTGACTCCTATCTCATTCAAAATGGTTTCCAAAGGAGTGGTTGTGAACCAACATTGTACATCAAGGTCAACAAGCAAGGTAACATTTTGATTGTTTGCTTGTATGTGGATGATCTAATCTTTACCGGTGATCTAAACATAGATTCTTTCAAATCAGTAATGAAGAATGAATTTGAAATGACTGATTTGGGTCTTATGAGGTATTTCTTGGGGATTGAAGTCCATCAATCCAATGATGGTATATTTATTTCTCAATCTAAATATGCAAATGAAGTTTTGAAGAGATTTAATATGGCAAGGTGCAAGGTATCCCCAACACTAGTTATGACAGGGATGAAGTTAAGCAAGGAAGATGATGGAGCATGTGTGGATTCTACATTGTTCAAGAGGCTGGTTGGAAGCCTTATGTACTTAACAGCCACAAGGTTAGATATTATGTACAGTGTAAGTCTGATTTCAAGGTTTATGGAGTCTCCAAAAGACTCACATTGGCAGGCCGGTAAGAGGATATTGAGGTATGTAAGTGGTACAAAGGATTTTGGTATATTGTATTCCACTTCAAATGATTTTAGTCTTGTTGGGTACACTGATAGTGATTGTGGAGGCAACATAGATGATAGGAAAAGTACTTCTGGGTATACTTTTCACTTTGGTACAGTGTTGTGTCATGGGCATCAAAGAAACAACCCATTGTGACTCTTTCTTCATTGAAGCTGAGTATGTGGCAGCCACTAGTGCTTTGCGTGTCAAGCTATTTGGATGTGAAGGATGTTGAAATATTTGATGCATGATCAAAAGGAAGCCACTACAATATTCTGTGATAACAGTTCAGCCATAGCATTATCTAAAAATCATGTGTTTCACAAGAGAACTAAGCATATTGATACGAGGTATCATTTTATCAAAGAGCTTGTAAGCAACAAAGAAATTTGTCTTGATTTTTGTAGGTTTGAAGATCAATTGGCTGACATATTTACAAAAGCATTGGCAAAAGAGACATTTGAGTATTTACGAAGTGGCTTAGGAGTTTGTGACTTTGCACAAGTTAGCAGCTCCGGAAAACTGTCAGTTAGCTCCGGAAATGCTACAACAGTTTTTGAACAAACTTGATTCAAATTTCCATGATCTGCAGATTGTTCATAATTAAGGGGGAGTGTTGGAAAATCAAGTCAGAATTTATTGTGCAACTAATATTTGTCTTTTCCAGATTTAGCTCCTTGACATATCAGATTTGCATTTAATTATGACTGTTGCACATTTATTTTTGGTTGATTATTCTCCCTAATTATCTCTTGTTAGAGATTTTGTGTTGACTTGTAAGGCAAGTTTTTATGTAGGTGTTTATTATTAATAACACCTTGTTTTATTGGGAGAAGTAGAAAGAAGGAAAAAGAAGAAGAAGAAGAAGGAGAAAAATCAGATTTGGGAGAAGAAGAAAAATGCGCAGTCCCAGCTCAAGTCTGGACTGGTTTTGTTGAAAGAATTCCTTCATTTTCAATGTTGTTAATGTATGAATGAATGTTTTGTGTGCAGCTGTAGCTGCTGTTCATTATTGACAAATATATATGTATTGTTGAAGCAATTTGTTGCCCAAATCTCTGTTATTTGCAACCAAGAGTGTTATGTTATTTTGCTGTTATAAATTCCTGTAGCTTCTCATTTTTCCCCTATTTTGGATCCTTTAAATCTGCTGCATTTTATTTTCTATTGCTGCACGAAGATTTGTATTCCTTCATTACATTGATCCTTGTATTTCCTTCACTAGTGTCGCAACAAGTGAATAAGAAACTCGAGAGATGAATTCCATCAAATATTTTACCCTACTTTGATCATTATATGTAATATGCTTTCTTCTTGGTGAGATAAGAAACAAATCAATGTTGCAGCAAATTGACTTGGTAATATGTGTAGTTATTAAATTATATGGAATTTCATTAATGTCAAAAGAAAAGGGAAGCTTTCAACAAGAATTTTAAAATTTTCACAAAATTACCATGGTTAGTTATTAGTTTTCTTGAGCCCATCATCTTTGGGTCTCATGGTTTTAACTTAGTGAATGTGGCAAGCTGATGTGGTCATGTTGAATGTGCAGATCGTGAGGTTTTTGTAGAAAAAAAAAAATGGTATGGTTTTCCCCTTTTTGCTTGCATTAAATTTTACTTCATCATTTCCAAATTTTTCAAAATTAAATATTGAATGATAGGGAGCATAATTCCAAAAAATGAAAAATATTTATTTGACGTGAACTCTAAAAACATCAGCAATAACAAAACAAATAAAACAATTAAAAAGAAGAAAACTATGATCTTGAAAGTGACGCACATGGATCGCCACACCCAAGCATGAAAGAACCCAAAACTCTGTGTATGACCCTTGGTAATGTGGAACACCATGGGGTTACATAGCCAAGTCGTTTGAATTTATTTAGTGTCCTTACAAGTCAAGTTTCTAAGCCACTTAACTTAATGGTCACTTCGTGACGTGTTCATTTTAATAAAACACAATTGGTTTCATCTTATGGTTTCCACTTAGTTTGAACAGAAATTGAAAACCACTAGCTCGTACCTCTAGACTATAAACAAGATAATCATAACCCATATTGATTCCATTAAAAAGAATTCAGAATATAATTTTACAAGTGGTTTTTTTGGCCCACTTTGGTCATTGTGTGACAAGAGTTGATGATGCAAATATGATAAATGACACCAAAGTTTTCCTCATAACTTCATCTCTTCTCATCGTAATAAACTTCCCTTGGATATGATGAATTCCATATATATGAGAGAGTAAGTATGAATGGTCAAACATCATGATCAAACTTAAACTGAGTATTTTTAAGACTTAGTTTGTAGAGACTTTTGATGTTTTGGTAAGTTTTCTCAACCTTAGCTAGAATCCATTGTTTGAGTCTCATTTTACTTCTACCCATGTGTGTGACCTCTTATGATGTTAATGAAAAAAGGAACTATGTTGTGATTCCACCAATGATTATGAATATTACCTTAGAAGGATTTTGAAACACATAAAATTTTATAACTTTTGTATTTGAACTCCCTTTGTCCCTCTAGATAATTGTGACCCTTAGTAGTAGATTACCATGTGCTCTCTCATAGGGTGTAGTTCCCCCATCAATGATTTCTGCTAAAGTTAATAGATCATGGAGCCTCTCTTAAGGGTATTGGTGAAAGAAACAATGATGCATTTTACTAAATAATTTAAATAGTTCCTTGGAAGAAATTTGAAAATCATATAGTTGTTGGTTTTTCATGTAATATGCATTTAATACTTGGTGGTCTAAGAGAAAAGAAATGATTAGTTAAGTGCATGGTCACCACTTGTTGTATTCATGAACCCCTTAGTGTAAATTTCGATTCATTTGAATTACAATTGTTCTAAAAAATTCCAATTGTGAGGCCAAGGTATGACGTAAGTGTAAATATTATAAGAGTTAACAAAATTATAGGGTTAGGAATCATATCATGCTCAAAGTCCTTAAAACTCAGCTAGACACTTTCATCTGGTTAAAAATAAATATGAATTACCCTTGGTGGGATCAAACTTTTGAGAAAGCAAAACATATATATTAACTAAATAAAATATCTTGATGTAAAAGAGTTGAATTGATTCAAATAAGTTCTTGAACTATATTAGTTGTAACACGAAAAAATAGGGAACTATGATGGAAGGATGTTAATGGGAAGATATATATTGAATCTAAATCACCCTTTAAAATCTAATATATATTCCTTGACCTCATGATAGTTCTCCTTGTCTAGCAAAGGTAAAATTTAAAAATTGAATATATGTCTCGAAACGTAGAACCCTAACACCTTGTTAGTTCCTTTTCTTAATGAGGATAAAATATAACATCAATTAAACATATTTTTGAAACAAATGTTTAACGTAAGAACTTAAATTATGAGGATCGTAGGTGTTTAAAGTGAATTTCATTAAGAAATGAGACGTAGATAGTTAATGGAAATTGAGAAACGAATTAATAGTGCATTCTCTTTTAAAGGATAATGTTATACAAAAATAGAGTATTAGAATTTTTAGAAAAAGGAAATTTAATACCCTTTCCAGCTTTAATTCATTACAAACCTAAAAGGTTATCTAATGGAAAACTAAATGTAATCAATATGTAAACCATAATACAAATGGCCATGTTGTAGAACAAGCATATTTTGTGTGCTTTACCGTAGTTGGGTCATTGTCTTGGTTTACACCATTTGAGTAAGACATTGATGTGTACCCTAAGTTATCAAGTTGTCTATGTGGGTCCATGCTTTTGTAAGTGTCTTATGTGATGTTGAATTTTTATATTTGAGCCCATATGGTGTCGTGTTGTGAGCATTTAAAGTCGACAAAAAAAAATTATGATAATTTTGTTGTTGTATTTTGTGTGTCAAATATGTGGGTGTGACTTATGGTAAAAAAAAACACGATCATGCTCTCAAACCTCTAGGATGGATTGGATTTGTGATGATTCTGCATGGTGGTGGTAGAGGCTGGAAGAGTAATGTGATATACTTTGTTATGTGATGAGTGTTGTAATTGTGATATTATTAATGCACGTATTGTGCATATCACTTAGTGCGTATTTGTTATCATGTTGATGTGCTTGTGATGATAGTATTCTCTCTCCTTTTTAGACTCAATGAGGAGTTCACATGTGATGTGCCACCTTATTGTGTGTGAAAATAATGTTATTGTGGATTACAAAGTGTTGGAGTGTTTTGTTATTATGTGATATGAAGGTGTGTTGATGTGTTGCATGAAAAAATTGGTGTATAGTGAATTAGATTTTATCGTGATGTCAACACCGTGTTGTGATGAATCATGTGTATCACCATGTTGTATTGCAATTGATTGTATGTTGTAATGTTAGTCACTATTTTCATCATATATATAATTCTTGTAATATGAGATGGTTCATGTCATGAATTAAGTGCATATGGTGATTGTATGACAACTATTGTACAATAGTTGTACCTTAGGTTCATTATGTGGAAAATTGATTTATCATAACCCTTGAAAGTAATGATTTTGCTATACCTTATATATATACCATGCATAAGATGTTATGGTTAATGTGCGTGAATCGCCATTGTGTTAATGATGTAGTTATGTGTTATGTTGTGAACCTTACACTAGACTACTTTGAGGAAGCATCCTTCAAGAATCTATGTGTGAAGAGAAGAGGTGTGGACCATATTTTCATAATCTTGAGTCGAGTACAAGTGAGTTAGTGGAGTCTTATATGGTGAAAACCCACTTTTATCTATTTAGTATGCTTCGAGATTTATTAGTAAATTATGGATGCACACCACCTTAGGCTCAAATTATGCAAACTAACATCCCCTACTCTTTCCTATTGGGTTTTCCATCGAACAATCCTACGTGATTTTGACAATGTTGAGCCTTGTGGGAGTATGGAGGGATGATTCAAGTAGAGAAGATGACAGTTACATTATTTGATATACTCATTTCTGGTTACATGTATATTTTTTGGCGATGAGGATCGATTTACGAGTGCGGTAACTCAATGAGTACCCTTGTGGTGGCCGTAAGAGGCCACATAGTGATTGTAATGTGATATTTATTTATACGTATTTTATCCGTAAATTGATCATTATATTTTTTCTTGTATGAACAAGAAATTTATATTTACTTTTAAATTTAGCCACGTGTTGTGTTTACTTTTAAATTTTCTTTTCATATTTAAAATTTTAATAGCCTTTCCCACTTGGGATTTTTTCCACTTGGCATTTGAAAAGGATTGTTATGTTGGTTCCAATGTCGTAATGTGTTGGAATAGGGTCATGGGATTCATAGTGGAGTGGTTTAACCTATCGACCCACTTCACCGTATGGGGTACACGCGCCAAGGAGTTACAGATAACTATTGGGTTTTGAACCACGAGTTATTATGACACTTGGGTTATGGGTGACGAGGATCTATGTGTCAAGGACCATAAGGTTACCCACCTCATTAAATAGAGAAAGCAAATGGGGCTATATGGTTAATTGACCCGATATTCTTGATGGTACTCTATGGTTGAGTAACTTGATGTTCTCAATGGCACTTTATGGTTGAGTAACCTGATATTCTCAATGGCACTCTATGGTTGAGTGACCCGATATTATTTATGGGGATCTATGGTTGAGAGACCCGGCTTGGTTTTCAAACTTTGATTCTTTCTCTTGGGAGGTATATGGGTTTGTTTGGTGATGCTTTGGGAGGTGCACGAGTATTTTGGTGATGCTTAGTGAGGTATATGGAGTTTTTTCGTGTTGCTTTTGGAAATATACGAAGATTGTTTTATGTTATTTTGGAGATATATGGAGATTGTTTCGTGATGTTTTGTGATGTGTGGAGTTGGTGTTATGAGTTATGTGTACTCTTGTGAGTCTTTTTAGACATTGTTATGATTGAGGATTGACGCTCCTCTTGGATTACTATGTATAATTAGATATTGTCTTTGCACAATGTTGGTATAGTCATGGTTTTGGGTCATGTGATACCAGTTGTATATGTATCAACATGATGATTATGGTTGTTAGTCACATGTGTGTGATGGGTTTATTCCTATGACATGAATGTTTGAAAACATTCGTTATGTGGACAACTTGTATTTTTTTCATGGTGGAATTAAAGTTCTTGTGATGTGATACAGTCGTGAAAGTATGTAACAAGATGTCTCAAAGATCTTTTATGTTGTGTTAATTTTTGTGTGACATCTGGAAGCCAATTATTGTTAGGCACCCACTAACATAAACTAATTAAAATTCTAAATGATTAATATTAAGAGCTTGACATTTAGAAATACCTTTCAAGAAAAATACTATGTAATAAAGTAAAAGATAACTAACTACCAATCTTTAGAACACATTAAATTTTAAGATATCACAGAAATTATTTTGTTTCCATGTGGTCACGTTTTACCAACAAGTTGTTATGTTAAAATATGTGTGTTATTATTTACTTTCTTGTCTATTTATCCTTTATAAGGGGAGGGAGATGTAGTGCCCAAAAACTCTCGCAATCCATTTGACACGTGTAAAGTATGACTCCACCATATTTGTCAACGTCAGTTCTTGTCAGATTGTTACAAATCTCAAAGAGTGGAACATCCCAATTAGCTTTTCAGACCTATCACATCGCTTTGATAATAATGAAAACACTTTTTTAAGACCCAAAGACATCAACCACGGTGAAACCCAAAGTAGCATTGGAATTTAGCAATGATTTGTTGGTTGTTGCAAAACTAAATATATGTAGAGTTATGATAAATGGAGCTTTAGTAATAGCCATACTAAATCAATGCTATTATACATTAAAGCATCCTACACATGCAAATAAAAATACAAAACTAATTATCTCCTCATTTTCTATGTGAAAATTGATCCACGGGATTTGTATCATTTTTAAAAATAATTTTCTATTATCTTTGAGAGGAAATAAAACCACAACTATTGTTGTTTAGTTTTGGTTTACGAAGATGAAAGAGATTAAGGATTGGGTGGTGATGTGTTATGGGTTAACATCTAGTTGTATTGATTTTTCTTTCTTTTCTTCTAGGCACTGTTCTATGTACATTATAACCTCTACAAAACCAATTTGACAATAGTCAATGGCTACCACTTCATTTTTTATGCTCTTTATCATTTATTTGTGCAGTCTTGGTGTTGGATAAGGCATTGAAAAATCCCTTTCATGCTATCCTACTTATGTCTTGACAAGTTTTGTCTCTTTCCTCTCTCTTTGCGTGAACCTCCTCATGTTTTCCATTATTAGCCACTTTGTGAATGGGAGTCCAAATAAGGATATACAAATAATCAGATCTTGGAAAAACTAAAAATAAAAAAATAGAATAAGCTCTATGAAAACATTTATTTTCTTGTCACACGTTGATGTAGTATGTGCCAAGTAGAAGAGCTAATATGGCATGTAAACATTATAGGGATGCTCAAATTTTTTTTTATTGTCTAGGATATTATGTCCATGAAATCTAATTTATCCCCTCATACCTAGTTGTTTCCTTCCAAAGGGACTCTAAATATCAACTTCAATGGAGCCTCAAAGAAAAGCATGGAACAAGTCAAGATTGTGTCTTCTCATATCATTGAATGGTTCTAATGTCACAAAAAGAAGATAAGAAACTCAAATATGAAGTCTAGATAACATTTAACCCTACCTTGATAGTTATATGGACCATGCTATCTTGTTGGTGAGATAAGGAACAATTGCATGTCATGCAGCAAATTGACTTGGCAATATGTGTAGTTAATAAACTATATGGAATTTCTTTAATGCAAAATGAAAAGGGAATCTTTCAAAGCAAGCATTTTAAAATTTTGATAAAATTCCAAAGGGTTTGGTGGCCTTAGTGGTTATTGGGAATCAAGGAAAACACACTAAAACCATTCGATTCGATGCCTTGGTGTCGGGTTTGGTTGTTTGGAGGAAATGCTAAGTTGGTATTGTATCTCATCCTGTGATTTCGGTGTCACCATGGCCAATTTTCAGTTTTATGGAGCTCATCATGCTTGGTCTCATGGTTTGCACTTGGTGAATGTGGCAAGTTGATGTGGTCACGTTGAATGTGGGGATCATGAGTTTTGAGTTTAAAAAAGGTATGGTTTTCCCCTTTTCGCTTGCATTAAATTTTACTTCATCATTTCCAGGTTTTTCAAAATTAAATGTTGAATGATAGTGAGCATAATTCTAAAATTGACAGATATTTCCTTTACATGAACTTTCAAGCACCAACAACAACAAAAAAACCAAAAAAAAATGAAAAATCTAATCTTGAAACTCACATGTATGGAGCTCCACACCCAGGTATACCTCAAACCTGAAACTTCTAGTATGAACTTTGGTAACATGGAACACCATGCGGTTACTTATCTAATTTGTATGAATTTATTTAGCATCCTTCCAAGTAAAATTTTTAAACCACTTAGCTTAACAGTCACTTGTGTGATGTGTTCACTATTAATAAAACGCGATTGGTTTCGTCTTACGGTGGCTACTTATTTTGAGTGAAATTTAACACCACTACCTCCTACCTCTAGAATTCCAACAATATAATCCTAACCCACATTCATTCCATTAAATATGCATTCAGAAACTAAATTTGCAAGTGGGGTTTGGGGCCACTTTGGTTGTGCAACAAGAGCTGCCGACGTAAATATAAGAACTGGCCCTGAAGTTGCCCTTGCAACTTTAGCTCTGCTCATTGTAATCAACTTCCGTCAGACATGATGAATTCTCTATATATGGGACAGTAAGTAGGAATCATCAAACTTCATGATCAAAATTAAACGAGTGTTTTTAAGACCAAGTTTGTAGACACTTTTGATCTTTTGGTCTGCTTTCCTCAACCTTAGCCGAATCCCCTGTTTGAGTCTCGTTTGATTTCTAGCCATGTGTGTGACCTCTTATCATGCTAATTAACAAAGGAATTGTGATGTGTTGCCACCAATGATTATAAATATTACCTTATAAGGATTTTGAAATGCATAAAATTTTATAAATTTTCTATTTGAACTCCCTTTGTCCCTCTAGATAATTGTGACCCTTAGTAGTAGATTACCATGCACTATCTCGTAGGGTGTAGCTCCCCCATCAATGATTATTACTAAAGTTAACAGTATTTGAGCCTCTCTTAAAGGTATTGGTGAAAGACACTGATTTATTTTACTAAATAATTTAAATAGTTCCTTGGAAGAAATTTGAAAAGCATATAGTTGTTGGTTTGTCATGTAATATGCGTTTAATACTTGATGGTCTAAGAGCAATGAAATGAGTAGTTAGGTGCATAGTCACCACTCCTTGTAGTCACGAACCCCTTAGTGTAAATTATGAGTCATTTGAATTACAATTGTTCTAAAAACAATGCCAATCATGAGGCCAAAGTACGACGTAAGTGTAAAGAGTACAAGAGTTAACAAGATTTTGGGGTTAGGAATAACATCATGCTCGAAGTCCTTAAAACTCAACTAGACACTTTCATGTGGTTAAAAATAAATATGAATTTCCCTTGGTGAGATCAAACTTTTGAGAAAACAAAAGATATATATAAATCTAAATAAAATTTCTTGATGTGAAAGAGTTGAATGGATTCAAACAAGTTATTGAACTATATCAGTTGTAACAAGAAAAAATAGGGTACTATGATGGAAGGATGTTTATGGGAAGAGATATATTGAATCTAAATCACCCTTTAAACTCTAATATATCTTCCTTGACCTCACGATAGTTCCCCTTGTCTAGAAAGGTAAAATTTAAACATTGAATATATGTCTCAAAAAGCATAACCTTAACACCTTGTTAGTTCCTTTTCGTAATGAGGATAAAATTTAACATCAATTAAACATATTTTGTGAAACAAACGTTTAATGTAAGAATGAATATTAGGAGGCTCGTAGGTGTTTAAAATGAATTTCATTAACAAATGAGTTGTGGATAGTTAATGGAAATTGAGAAAGGAATCAATAGTGCATTCTCTTTAAAAGGCTAATGCTATACAAAAATAAAGTATTTGAAGTTTTAGAAAAAGAAAATTTTACACCCTTGCCAGTTTAATTCACTAGAAACCTATAAGGTTATATAATGGAAAACTAAATGTAATAAATATGTAAACCATAAAAAAGGGTCATATTGTGGAGCATGCCTATCCTATGTGCCTTACTGTAGTTGGGTCATTGTCTTGGTTTACGCCATTTGAGTAAGACATTGATGTGTACCCTAAGTTATCAAGTTGTCTATGTGGGTCCATGCTTTTGTAAGTGTCTTATGTGATGTTGAATTTTTCTATTTGAGCCCATATGATGTCATGTCTCGAGCATATATATATATATATATATAATTTTGTTGTTGTATTTTGTGTGTCAAATATGTAGGTGTGACAGTAGTATTCAAAGTTCAGGACCACCATCTACGGCAAGCATGCTTTCCGGCTTTCTCCGAGATACCTCCCATGTGCATCCCGTGAAGGATGTGATTTCCCTTAGCGACAAACTCTTTTGTCCGGTGCAAAACGTTTTTAACGAAAAACTGGAGACGGAATCGAATCGTTTTAATTATAAGATCCGTATCGTTCCCAATCTCTTGATCACAGGAAACACGATCACAAATTGATGGAGAGTCAGGCAAACTTGAGCTCCTCCTCAAATCCATAATTCGTAAGGCAGGATTATTAATGGAGATGGAATCGAATCATTTTAACTATAGAACGCTCATCAATCAATAATTCCTCACAAGAAAGACTGTCACGAATTGATGGGGAGACAGAAAAGCTTGAGCTCCCTGCTCAGATCAATAATTCCTCCCAATTATCAGGTACCATTTTCTGACCTTCTTTTAATGCATCTATTCGAGCTACAAAGCTTCAAATGAAAGAACAAGGTACTAATTAATTTTAATTTTTGAAGGGACAAGGTTCGTTATCAGAGCAGCTATTGGCATACACTCATGATTTGCGGAAGAAAATCAAAGATCTCCGTAGGAAAAGAGAGGCTAAAAATCTTATCACAGGCTAAAACTCATTGCCAGACGTCTTCGTTTGTTAGGAAAAATGGTGAGATTAATGTGCCAATCGATGGATCGAACGCCTTTACTGCATTGAGGGTAGTTTGCAACGTGGGTTCAGGAATTCAGGTCTCTGTAAACGCATTCAAACGGCAGGTGGAGTTCTCGTGTATTTTACAACTCTTCGGCGAATGCGGCGTTGAGGTTGATTGTTTTATACCTTTCAATGCAAGGTAATCTCTTCATCAATTTTCTTAGTGTTCTATGTTTTATACTGCAGATATCATCTCATGTTATTATTTTGTTTTTTTGTCATGGACTTTCTTTTCTATTCTTTGGCGCTGCAGATCTCGGATGTTCGCCCTTTTGACTGCAACGTGGTATATGGAAGAATTTGCCGTCTATTAGAAGGAACAAAGTTCCAGGATTAAGCTTTCACCTATCACAGTTGTTTATATATTTGTTGAAAATGGATGAAATCTGTTATAAGTATGGATCTGTACTTTAGCGGATCTCATTGTTTTCAACATACACTGTCTAATTCAAATCAGTAATGCAATTTCTACTGATTTTACACATAAATTTCATGTGGATGAGGGTTATATTTTTTTATTGAATCAGAAGCTAGCATGGCTTTGGTTTACGTGATTGTTAGGGTTAGCTGTAAAGACCTCGGGGTTCCATTTGTAATTCACCCAGGGAAAAATTTCATGTGGATGAGATTTTTTTTTAATTGGATTAGTAGTTGGCATGGATTATGTGATGCTCACAAATTTGACACACAAATATAACAGTGAAATTTTTCTAATAATTTCCTTTTTGTTTGAATGTTCACTACACAACACCACGTGGATTCCAATAGATCAACTTAACATGACATTACACATTTACACAAAACCTCAAACTACATAGACAACATGATAACACCATATATACATTGGGGCCACATCTCCAAAAATGACAAGGTACAACAACTACCCGGTACAATATACACTTACTCACAGACATTTCCCACAACACATCGTTTCGCATGGTGAAATATTTATTATAATCCCATTTTTTATTAAATGACTATAATTGTCTAAAAAACACATAACATGGGACCCTTCGTTCCTCTACAACTAGGTTGCATGTTTTTGTTTAACATTTCACCTATAATGGATCATTTAGAATTTCCTCGTTTGTCTTATAGAAATAAATTTATATAGCAAGATTGTGATTAGGAATGAATATATAGACACGAGTCTTCTAATATTTGACTTAAGCATTTGTTTGAAAGAGTCATGTTTACTTGATTTGGAAAAAGCCTCTTGTTACAAGGAGGAAAATAGGAAGAAAACAAAGGTTTCTAGAGCAATAGAAAACCTATCCCGAGTTCATTTCATAGCATTGTTTAACACTAATAATACACTCTTTTCATTTTCATGTTATTACAGCCAACTATGAAGGTTAACTAATTAAGTTGTATCATCCTTGATTCGCAATCTTGTTCCAATTAGGAATTCATATTTTCACAATCATATTGTGCATGGAAGGGTACATTACACCTATGTTCACGTTATAGAAAATTTTCCTTAAATTTAAGTAACAAATTTTACATTTCAAACTACTTTTGTTTCATCATCTTAAGGATTCATTCTCAGTAGCAATGAGTTAATTACATCTTTTGACCATAAATTCTACTTGTTGAGTAATCCTAGATCTAAAATATTCCTATCTACGCCAAGGGTTCTACTCAGTTTTACAAGTCCAACTAGAGTGAAATCTCCTTAACTCACAAGACATTTGCTATAGTTGAAGGTATTCCATTCTCAAGGCTCGATTTTATTATTCCATTAGCATTGTTGTTTAATCCACATTTATGCAAACAAAGTATGTGCTCATGCATCATATTTGGTTTTTCGATTTACTAGGTTGATGTATTAGTCGTTGAACTCTACTTTATTAGATTCATTTTATCATCACATTTGACATTTTAATTGGTTTTTGACATTGCTCAAAGGCATACCATTTTTTCGTTGGGGTCATTCCTTAGTTTAAATCTTATTTACCCTTTTAGTAACTACATATACGCGGTTAATTTGGCCCTATATTAACATCATTTTGGAACAAATATAACTCCTATAACTCTCACGACGTGATTACATTCGTCTCTTATTGGCATCCCATTACGAAAAAAAGAGTTACAAAGTATTTTCTTAACATCTTGAAGAAAACAAGATTAGAGCATTTTACACTATGCGTGAATCAAAAGTGGTTCATGTTCTAGGTAGAGCTCATTTATCGATTTCATTACCCAAAGATGGGACATTTTACTTATCCTAAATTTCATAAAAATATCATAACTAAGGGTTTTGAGACCAATTTATCAGCTTCCCTTTTCTCTTAAGTCAACATATTCCAAAAGAATTTCATTTGCTAAGGGTTACTTATTATTTCCTACCCACAAGTTAACCTCCTAACAGCAGGTTTATTCTAATTCCAATTGCACTCATGGTTCTACGCCTAACTAAATATTAGTTTAATATGTGAAAATATATACATCCCATTAAACCTTCATAAGGGACAAAGTTATAAAGTTGTTACAAGGCAAGGTGACATATTTATCTATGAGGAACTAAAGAGATCATTAACACGAGTTTAATGCATAATACACTAGTGCACTAACTCCAGTTGTGTCATCGGCATCATACGAAGGGTTCATTCAATGATGAAGGTATCCATAACTATCTTCTTAAGAATATGAATGACCACTGGGACACCAAGGTCCAATGCGAATATTGAACTCTAACTCATCTCGCCAAGATGGGTAGACATATGACAAAGAAAGAAGTGTTAGATCTATTTACCTTATGAATGTCAAGTTTACTAAATCGTTCATTGCTTTGTGCAAGGACATTTAAGTTATCGAAATGGTATTTTAAGAATATTCTTAAGTGTAGCACAAGAAGTCTAACTATGAGGATTAAATTATTTCTTAAGACATTAGGGTTTTGCAAACCTAGATTTGACATGATTAAGAGGGAGAGTACAAAAATGTTCAATACTCTCTACCTTTTAGTGATTTAAAAATCATAAGTTACTTACAAACATTTTGATTTTATCTATGAACCATAATAACTATTAGTAATGTGATTGTTTCAATCGTCTAAACCATGAGATCCGTATTTAAATTCAAATGGGCTTAACACCTATGAAATCAACGGTATTCTTTTTACCCATCCACAAAATTCAACCATCTTCCTCTTTTATGTATCTAACATAGTTGTTCTACATTAATTATGCGTATGTCATACTGGTGTTGTAAGATTAGCTTTAACACAAGGCAGATACAAACAACAAAGTCTTCAGTGTAAAATTCTTGAAATATAAGGTTTGAAGAGGAACAATAGTCATCAACACACTATTTTTTATAATGCAATTCTCTTTAATTATCTTTTATTTAACATTCATAATTTATATCAATATACAATATCTTAATGTCATCTCACTGATTATAACATATCACACTCTAATCCTTCTTGTTCGGAGTACCTCCAACCAACGTTGCTCCAGTCTTAGGATTGAGTATGGAAATACCCTACACTTAAGCATAAATTCAAACATTCATCATTTCAAAAGATTTCAATTAAATAGAAGAGAGAGAGAGAGAGAGGGATAAGGAGGGAGAAGAAGAAAAGTTTCATTTCTCATGCATTAGCACTTTCACTTTCATTTACACTTAACATTTTCGTACTAGAGAAAAAGAGAGAGAGAGAGAGAGTAAAGATGAGAGAGAAAGTAAACAAACATTTTATCTTCTATTCAAACTATTCTAACTATTTCCCTTTCATATCCAATTTCATTTCATTTAATTTCAAATAAACTTGCATTTCCCAATTCATTTACATTTCCAAATCAACCAATGTTTCATAATCATATCAAGAGAGAGGAGAGGGTGGAGAGAGAAAATTACCATACATTTAAAAATGAATTTATACAATATAAAATATCGAATAAAATTATACATAGTACTCGCAATGGTATTACGAGGTCACACATGTTCTTTAGACATTAAATGAGACTAAAAAAGAGATTCTAGCTAAGGTTGAGAAAATGACCAAAACAACAAAAGTGTTTAAAAATGGGTCTCAAACATAGTTGTTTCTAGTTAAATTACAAAGTTTTATGAGTCCTACATTTTCCCCATATATAGGGAATCCATTGTGCTCGACGAAAGTTGATTACAAGGGCAAGTTCGGGGCCAATTATCATTATTGTGTCAGTAGATCTTATCATAGAACGACCATTAGGCCACAAAACCCCACTTGTAAAACTAGTTTATGAAGGAATTCTCATTGAACTTAAGGAGGCTTACGATCCTCTTGTTATAATTCTAGAGGTAGGAGATAGTGGGTTTTAGTTTTGCACAAGCTAAGTGATAACGCGAAGAGGAAACTAATCATGTTTTATTAAAATGACCATGTCACCATAAGTGACTGATAAGCTAAGAGGGTTTAATAATATGACATGCAAGAGAAATAAATAATTACAAACAACTATTATCCATTTTTACACCCCCTGAATAATGGATCAACCTATAGGTCTGGGAATTAATAGGTAATGGGAGTAATTTAGAAGGTATCTTAGGGTGATCTTGTGAGCCACGGAGAAGGTTTGGAGCAGGATTTTCATTAATGGTCAAGCTGGAAAAATGTATTTATTATCATCTTGCTAACGTCGCCAACTAATTCCTCCAATCGCATGTCAACCATACCTTACTTTCATGCATCAACAACATCCACCGCCGCATCAACCACTTCTTTTTGTCATCGTTAACCATGCCTTGTTATCGCACATCAACACTTCCTCATGTTATGCATCAACCATTCTCCTTGACATGCGTCAACACTTAATTCTTGTCACACTTAAACCATTAACCTTGATGTGCATCAACACTTAGTTATTTTCATGCATCAATGATTTTCCTTGCGCACATCAGCGCTCACTTCTTGTCTTGTTTCAACCGCCCTCCTTGACACATGTCATTCTACCTTCCCCATCTCCACTGTCGTCTCATCATGCATCATCGTCACATTATTATCGCACATCAACCTCCTTTCTCTATCACAAGTCAACCTCCTTTTGTTTTCACATGTCAAACTCCTTTTTGTCGTAGGTCAACCTCCTTTAAATGTTGTGTGTCAACCTCCCTCATTGTCGTGCAACATCAATTGTTCTTGTCGTGTGAAAATTCTTTCCCTCATCAGCGGTGACTCTTCCCTTCTTTTCATGCGTCAGCTAGTGGTTTCCATCGGGTGACAAAAAAGACTTTTAGATACGTCCAGACATTAATGACACCATAAAAGGTAGCTCAACAACTAGTTTAATGAGGTATGGCACTATTATCCATTGTGCAAGAAAAGTACCATTGAAAAGTGAACCATCATGGTTTCCCATACCTACGTACATGAATTTAATGAAGGATGTTGGTTGGTAGCTCCTTTTCTCTATATATATGTAAATTCCCCTCATTTGAAAGGGGAGAGAGATTTCAAAATTGTAAAGGAACTCTGCCAAAATTGTTCCAACACTTTTGTGAGTCATGTGGGCCTCAAAATTTCTTCATTTTGTGAAGGATTATTTCCTTGTGCATTTACTGTAATGAATTTTGGATCATCTTAAGAAATAAAATTAATTTTTGTGTGGATTTTCTTGCCCTAGCTTGATTTATATTCTATTTCTTTCCTTCTATTATATTTTTGTAGTTATATTGTGCATATTGTGTTCCTTTGTAGGAATTCAATTTGTTGTTCTTCGTGAGATTTGAGGTTTGAATGTGTTTTGGGATTGTGGCATTTTATCTTCCCTCTTCTTCCCATTTCCCTCTACTTTCAATCACTAGTAATCTCTCTAGCCTTGTTTTGGTGAGATCACCTCCTTTAGTTGAGGATTTACATTAATGTATTTCTCTCTCTCTAGTCCATTGGACTTGATAGTTTAGGAGTAGGTTAGCATTAGAATAAGTCAAGAACCAGCCTTCTCCGAAGGTTTGTCTCAATCACAAGAGGTCCCACACCTTGAGACAATCCCATGTTAGTCAAAAGTAGGGTTTTGTAATGTACAAATCCTAGGGTGCTACTTTTCTAACATAATAGTTCTGGCACACCCAGTGGGATAGAAGTCAATATTTTCATTTTTATAAAGATTAGGTGTGTGTCTTGGTGAAATTCTAGCATTTAGAGGCTTTGCAGCAACACATTTGGTGACTCCATCACTCAAATCCAAAGTGGTTTCAGCAGCCCAAGTTTATCAAGTTCATGAAAAGAATCCAAACAAGGTCAAGAACTAGAGAAGAGGGGTTATTTTTCTATCTACACTTATCCCCAGATAGAGAAAGAAGGGGAAGAATAACTCAAAGGTCTCCATCTCCACCAAATAGAACATTAGCCACACCTCCACCAAGCGGACCCTTTCTTCATCGACTAAGGTTCTTAGGTGACTTAGGATGACTCATCTACAACTAACACATCGACCTTCTTCAAAACCCTATACAAATTTCATGGGCAGAATTCCACTTCCCCTTCGTGCACAAAATCCGGTCTTCATAGAAACATTCAAAAATATCCCTTACTTCATTGGAGAAAATCACACAACTCCCATCGACCACATTCAATACATTGAAAATGTCTATGTCATACATGAGATTGTTGAGATGGATGTTGCGGTCAAGTTTTTGGCTTCTTCTTTCAAAGGAAAAACATTGCAGTGGTCTAGAGTGTTGGGAGTAGGATTGATTCAAAATTGGGATCAATTGTGCGCATCTCTCTGTGGCCACTTTGGAGAGAGGGATGACAACTTATCCCTTTTGGAAAAGATGATTACAATAAAAAGGAACTATCTGAGCAGATGATAAACTTAAATTCTAGATTCCAAAGAACATGGGAAAGGATCCCAATTGCAGTCATACATACCAATAGCAAAAGGTCCATTTCTCTAATTTTTTAAAGCTCTAAATTATGATATATTTGTTATGATACAATATATGGGGGAATAACGCTACCAGTTATTTATGCCATAGCTATTAGAGTTGAGAATTTCCTAATTTAATTCAAGAAAATTTCACCTAGGCCACATATGCCTCTCTATCTAGATATGGGAAATCTTAATCCTAATCGAACCCCTATAATAGCTCTCATCCAATGCTCCATGAAATCATGGTTCAAATGAATCTTTCACTTCTTCTTCTAGTCCTTTAAAATAACTTCAAGAGGTTATGAAACAATTGAAAAATTTAGGAAATGAGTTGGTAATGTTGGAATTCAAATTGATTCTCCTTGGAAGCCGAGCGAGTGTCACAGATTTAACACGACACTTAGAGATAGAAGAATCATGGTATAAGTCATTTTGTATCTAGGGAGGGATTTAGCTGATTTTTTTCACTCACGCGTTGGAGAAATGGATAAAACCAGGTGAGCAGACCCGTTTTGTAACCTCTCGCTAGTGAAGGACATGAAGAGATCCTTCTTTTCACAATTTGCAGGGGAACCTTGAGAAAATATGATCAATACACCACAATGTAACTCTCACGAGTTGTCACTTGTAAAGAATGGAAATATTTTTTGAAACAAGGTTCAGTTTACTAAAGACAATTAAAACCTTCTTGTTTCGCATATTTTGGTAGTATAATTTGTTCATTTGTGGATACACAACACAAAAAAGAGGTAATTTAGGTAGGATTCATGGTTATTTGAAATTTTTGGTGGGGAATTAGGCAAGATGAAGTTGATTTCACAAGATCATTGAGAACCTTTACAACAATTGGAAAACTAATAGAAATAGTGGTTCAGAATAGCCCAATTAATCCTTCAACCAAGGTGGGCATCAATGGAGGCCTAAATCTGCACGGTTTCACACAATCTTTGAAAATTTAACATGAAGGCTCAAGCTAAACACTCAATACTAGATGAAATCTCTTCTCATAATGAAATTGCAAATGCCAAAATACTAATACATGGATGAGATATTATGTGATTTGGAGATATTTTAATATAAGATTTCTAGAGGAACATGAAAACTATTTGAAAGACATTCGACATAAAAGCGATACACAATTTTTCCCAATATCAATATAGATTAATTCGATAGTTATCAGATTCATTAGCAAGGAGAGTTTCTTGAACAATCTCGAGCTTGTCAATGACTATACACTCACAACCATCTTGACGTGATTGAAATATGAAACACAAGAAATTAATAGGTTTCTCGATGGTCTCTCGGAAGATGGGATTTCTCAAATTTTATCGTAAGAATTAAACCCTCCAACCTTTTGCAATAGTATTCTCATTACATTTATACAATTCAATCACTCACTCATCCCAAATTTTCCCCTAAAAAGAAGAATATTCGAGGAATCCTTTACTTGTTACAAGTTTGTCTCAGAAAGTGATGTTTAACAAATTTACACCCAAAGCTACCAGTCAATGAATCATGAAATGATCATGTTTCTCGAACCCTCTACTATGACTTAGATGTTGTATCATAATTTTTGACAGATTTCTAAATCATTCCTTTATTCTTCTCTTTAGAAATCCCCCTTTTAATCATTCGTAGGTGGCTCCATATAGTTGGATCGACAAGAAATCCTTTCTAAGCCCAAGAATACACCTTGAGAAATGAGTGCCCCCACATGGATACCTGCATTCGGCCCTCGAAATGAGTTCCCTCACATGAACTATATCATATATCTATGATGTAATTCTGACTCAAAGTAAGTAAAAGAGGAGCCATGGAAACATCCACGTGTTTCCTTGGCATAAATATAAAAGTGAAATCTAGAGGGAGGTTCCCAAATGATTACAAGCCTTCCACATGTTGAGAACCCTATAGACTTGCCTTTGGTTTTGAAAATTCGTAGTCTAGGAAGATCTAGCGGAAGCTTTCCAATGTCTATTCAAAGCACAACTTCAAACATGAATTTTAGAGACGGGACCTCGAATGAGGGCAAGCTCTCCACGTTCCCTAGACCTAAGAAAGTTGTCTTGATCTTTGAAAAATTATCAATAAAAAGAGGATCTAGTGGAAACCTCCACGTGTTTCCTTAGTACCCTCTTGATATGATGCACAACATCAAAGACCCAAAACAAGCGCGGATCAACACATGTCTCTCATCGACAAAGTTATACCAGGACACTTGAAAAATTCTAAGTATGGGAAGGTCCAGTCTAAGCCTCCTTATGTCCTAAACTGAACGACATGCATCCACCACTGGAAAGGTGTAAGTATGGACAGAGTGAGCAGAAACCTCTACGTGTTCCTTTGGTGCTCCTTCAAAAGTAAATTTTAGGGAAGGTCCCCAAAATGGCATGGGCCCTCCACATGTCCTAGGAATTGGGAAGTTGTTTGAGAAGTTTAAGTATAGAGAGGAGCAAATGGAAGCCTCCATGTGTCTCCTTAGAACAACTGTAAAGGTAGAATCAAGAGGTGGAACCTTAAATGAGCACATGCCCTCTACGGGGAAAATATTTGAGTTTATACAGATCAAAAAAATTCAAAATGCTCCGGTGACCCGCCCTTCCACTTCTAACTTTTGATGTGTACCCCATCAAAGTCGCAGATCAATTTTATACTTTTTCTATCATTTTAAAACATAGCTTAAAAACTTGTGACCTCGGGCCTTTCCCTGTGGAGTTGTGGATCAATTTATAACTTTTCTCCTTTCACACAAAAATGGAAAAAATCTTCAAAATGTTATGATGATCTCGCCTCTCCGCCTTTGGCTTAAAAAATCACCACGTGTCATTCTTTGGGGTCAAAGTAATACTTTTTCCTTGCCACTTCATATTTTTTGAATAACTAATTAGATACTATTGGGGTCATGGGGTCAATTTGGTATTTTTAAAAATGTTACAAAAGTGACAAGTTTCACCAAAAAGACCCATTGGGCGCATCCATTCAAAGAGGACCATGTTTCCATAGATGTTTGGACAAATTTGTATAGGAAAACATAACTGTGTAGAAGTAGAAGGAAGGGGACACCCCAAATTCATGCCCTAATCACAAATTCCTTCCCATGAACAGAGAGAAATGATGAACAATATCTGACTCAATGTGATCCTCGACCAAAGGAAAATACTGACCATGGCAACCAAATGAAGGAGAAATATTTCACACATCAATATAGGGAGACAGAGAAAACTTCAAACCATGTGGATTGAGAAATATTTTGAACAAACAGGGTGAGATTAAATTAAGCACCAACATTGGCTCTGACTGGGATGGGCACTCCCTACGAGTGACATAAAAACAATAGACCAGACCATGTGCCAAAAATCCATTGGGAAATAGAGTCAAAAATAAGCTTAGAGCAGAAAGACAATAACTAAATCCCGAAGATGAACCAAAAATTGATGAAAACTCGGTCACGGGGACCAGAAAAATCGAAACAAAAAACGTGAAAATAGGAAAAAATAACAGACTATACACTATAAAAGGATGCATGCCTTGATTCTGAGATATCAATCAAGGAGATGTTTCAAGTGCCTTTGATTGTTGATATGACCAAGCTAAACAGCCTCGATACATCTTTAACAATTGGCCGTATGATTGTTTATCTTTTCCATCCATGTTGCTTTATCCACCACATCATTTTACACTTATCTTTTGTGCCTAGGTCAAGTTTTTCAACATCTCTCAAGGATGCATCAAACATCAAAGTCCTAGGAAAATCAACATGCTCATGATATCTATATTTATTAATTTCATACTCCTTGAAAACAACATAGCTCATAGAGTTATCAACATCAATATCTGTGTGCAATACTTCATATGAAGCATTGTTGGGGTCCTCAATGAGATATAACATTATTCTTTCAACCTATAACTTCACAAGGATTCCCTAAATTGGTATGATTTCATAAGACATGTCCATTTGCACACTTCCACCGACATTAGCTACCCACCTTCTAGATAATAACATCCACCATTTAGAAGGACAATCCACAATGACCACATTCAAGGTTAAGTACTTTCTTGGATACACTGCCAATTGCACTATTAAGCCTTTGACACACCCAACTACTGGCACCTCTCTTGAATCCATGGTAGTGCACTTCCCATAAGTTGTTGTTACTTTGATATTTAACTCATTCATGACCTCAAGAGGCATTACATTACATAAAGCTCCTAATTCAAACATGTAGTTATGTAACAACTTATCTTTAATAATAAGACTAGTGAAAAATTGATCCACATTCAGCTAAGATTCAACCAAATAAGTTCCCAAATAAACCTTAGGCGTTTCCCCATTTCCTCCACTACTTTTGGTTTTTCTAATTCGGAATGGCAGGAGGAACCTCTACACTATTCACATTTTTACCATAGTGACCTTATCCTCCTTAAGCCCCAAATACTCAAACACCCTCCTCTTATGCTAAGGGATTCTAAGCAATTCAAAAATAGGAACATTAACCTTTATCTGACTCAATATTTGGGCTATGTCACAAGGAATATATTTTAGTAAGGCAAGTATTAGGAGGAAGGTTTACATATTCATCTGATGGCATGGGATTTTTCATAGTCTGAGCATGGGGAGGAACACAAGTTTTGTTTCGGGTGATAACGCCTATTCCAGTGCATCTTTTTTAGGGGTTTCCTTAGGGATACTTGTGAAAACTCGAAGTTTTGGTTTAGCCTGTGAGACCTACCAATTTGACAACCTTACTTCGGTATTCGATTATTTTTCTTGGGAAACTACTACATTCATAAAAAAATCTCTATCCTCTTCTCAAGGAGTTCTTCCATCATAATTTTTAATCATTAATGCCCATGTGCTCAAAATCATTATTAGGCAACTCAAAAGCTTGTACCATATCAATTTGAAAATTATTAGTGGGAGGAAGAGGTAATACCTAGTGAATGTAATCCCATAAATCAACAAACAGTTTTGGCACTTATTAGTTCGGTGGAGGTTACTCCCTATTGTGAATGTGCAAAGTGAAATCCATCATGCATGCATCATCGGATTCCTCAACTTATTTTTCTTCATCACGTGGGGAATGGGGCAAGAAACATCTATCACACCACTCCATATCATGGATCTCTTCCAAAATAGAACCTTTGGTAGCTAAAAAATTAGGAACCAATTTGTTTTCCTGGGGTTGGGGCTATTTAGTTCCTGATCCCACAGACCCTTTACCCCTGTCATCTGATCTATGATAACCCCTGGGATTATTTGCAAATCTTTCTTGACCTTGTGCCTTGTTCGACCTTAGGAAACTTGTCCAATCCCTTTTTCTACTCCTCGCTAGTTTATAGGATATTTCCTTAACAACTCCGACCAAATTTTTTATAACCTCTTATAGATCTACATACTTACTTGACCGAGGCTTGTCTCGGATTGATCATCTTGATACCTTACCTCTTAGGAGGCTTACAAATTTATTTTATATGGTTTTCAATCTACAAAGCCATGGTGAAGGCCTTCATCAAATTTCCAAGGTTTTTATCCCTCAAATAATAAGAATCCTTTTTATCAAAAGCATCATAATACTTTATAAAACAAGAAACATCACATGGCCTCGTGGATTACGGGTAGCCTAGTCAAGGTCTTATTGAACTCGAGTATCGAATTCATGAACATATTCATTATGATTCTTCTTAATATACTCAAATTCGACAAAAGAAATTGGGATCTGTGTTATCCCCATATTGCAATCCAAAATAATTTTTCATTTCTATCCATGAATCTATTGAGGTATCCGGAAAAGATGTATACCAAGAACGCTAATCCTCCTCAAAAATGTGAATAAACAATTTTATATACACATCCTTGAATTCAATCTCACTTTGTCTTCCATCATATTGACAAAATGTTTTAAATATTGATCCCTAGTGATAACATTGTTCCCTTGAAATTTAGGCAATCTATTTCTAACAACTTGTTGTACTATAATTGGATGTCCATTCATACCTATGAAATCTCTATAGGTCCAAATGCGTTGACAACAAATGGAGGTCTAGGTGGAGGTTGGGCCATATTTCCTTGAGGGGGTTATCTTACAGAGATATAAAATGATGAGGGACAAGGGGTTTTAGAACACAAGAGTACAATTTTAAAACGAATGTCCTTTAAAGACTTTGTTTCTTAGAAAACCTTATTAACTTTGGAAAATATAGGGAAAAGCGAGAATCACACTTATCGACAAAAATGAATGCCCCTCTCTAGTTGGAGAATTTAGATCTATATGAAAATTACCGATTCAAAATCACTTGAAGACAAATGGTAATCCTCAAGCACAGTTGTTCACTTTTCACAATGGATAACTCTTTTTTTTTTTACTCCTAATCTCCAACTATTTTCCGACTCTTTTTCCTTCCGAATTTTTCTTTCCCAACTAAGGAAAGAACTTTTTGGTAGGGCCTTTAGTGAAGAAAGATCTTCTTCTTTCCAGATTTGTAAATATTAGTGTCAAATTTCACTTAACACAAGTTAAGGCAAGTGGTATTTATCAAAATTTAAATTAACATGGAGTTTCCACTAAGCATTTTCACCTTAATTGTGGAAATGCTCTATAAACAACTTGTCAAATATCTATCAACACTTAATTCATGTAAATCTTAGTAGATATGACCTTCCTTTATTTGTATTTTTCACTCGATTATATAAATTTAGTCCAATAACCACTAGAAACTAGAAATATTACACACGAAACATGTAACTTCACACAATTATTACAAATCTCAACACAGATGACATTTACACAACGTATTTGCACTTAGATTATGTAAGAAACATTACCACGTCCGTATATAAGAATGTCGTTGAAGGTCTCTAGAAACGGTGCCATTCTAGTGTTGTTTCCACACAAATAGGTCCCAATGTTCAAATAATCCCCAGAATGGTGCCATTCTGGTGTTGTTGCTGCACAAATAGGTCCCAAAGTGCTCAAATAATCCCTAGAAATGACGCCTTTTAGTGTTCTTACCACACAAATAAGTCCCAAAGTTCAAAATAATCCCCAACAATGTAAATAAATCCCCGATAACACAAATAATATCTCGAGAATTTAAATAATCCCCTACAATGCCACCATTCTAGTGTTGTTACCACACAAATAAGTCCAAGAGTCAAAATTAATCCCCGGTAATGGTGCCATTTCAGTTTTGGTATCCAAATTAATTCTCCCATGGAAGCCGAGTAGCGTCACAAATTTAACAAGACACTTAGAGGAAAACAAATCATGGTATAAGTTGTTTTTAAACCAGGAGGGGATTCATTTGAATTTTTGTCACTCAAAGCGTTAGAGAAATGGATAGAACCTTCATTAAGGATTTGATCTATCCTCACTACTTTAGGTCGTGCCTTTGCACCAACATGAGAACACTTGTTTTGTAACCTCTCTTGGTCAAGGATGGAAGAGATCCTTCTTTGCACAATTTTAGGGGAACCTTGAGAAAATTTGATCAATACTCCACAATTTAACTCTCATGAGATGTCACTTCTAAAAATGGAGATATTTTATGAAACAAGGTTTATTCTACTAAAGACACTTAGAACATACTTTCTTCTACATATTTTGGCAAGAGAATTTTTCATTTCGGGATACACAACATGAAAACAGGGGTACTTTAGGTAGGATTCATGGTTATTTGAATTTTTTTCATGGGAAATTAAGCAAGATGAATTTTATTTCACCGTATATTTGAGAACCTTTACAATAATTTGAAAATGAAAAGAAATAATGCTTAAGAATAGAAAAAATATTCCCTCAACTAGAAGGTGTGTGTCAATGGAGGTCCAAATCTACACGGTCTCACACAATCTTTGAGAATTCAACAAGAAAGATCGAACTAAAGACTCAATTAAACATTAACAACCCATGGTTCATCACGCCTAAGATACACTCATAGGCTTAAAAAATATCTTTATCAACATGGTGGAAGTAAAATGATTTTAAATTATTTATTTCATTACCGATGAAAGCTCTTCTCATAATGAAATTGCAAATAACAAAATATTAACACATGGATAAGATCTTGTGTGATTTGGAGAGATTTTAATATAAGATTACAATAGGAAAAAGAAAAATTGTTTGAAAGACATTCTAAAATAAAATCAGACACAATTTTGCCAAAGATCAACACAGATTAATTTGAGATTTATCAAATTCATTAGCAGGGGAAAGATTATTGAATAATCTTATAGCTTGTTAATGGTTGTACACATGCAGCCATCTTAACGCACTTGACATCCAAACATAAGAAATTAATAGGTTTCTCAAATGGTCTCTCGGAAGATGGGATTTCTCAAATTTTCTCATAAGAATTAAACCCCAAACCTTTTGGAAGAGTATTCTATTTACATTTATACAATTCACTCGCTCACTCATCCAAAAATTTCCCCCCAAAAAGAAGAATATTCGAGGAATCCTTTACTTGTTACAAGTTTGTTTCAGAAGGTGATGTTTAACAAATTTACACCCGAAGCTACCATGTGGATGAATCATGAACTGATCACATTTCTTGGACCCTCTACTATGACTGGGATGTCGTATCATAACTTTTGATAGTATTTTTAAATCATTAGTTTATTCTGTTTTGTGCAAGAAATCCCCCTGAGAATAAACCTTAAGAAATTAGCTCCCCCACATGGATACTTTCATTCGCGCCTCGAAATGAGTGCCCTCGAATGGATTATATCATATATCTATGTTGTGAGTCCGAGTCACCAAGTACAAAGAGTGTGACGAAGAAACCACCACATGTTTCCTTGGCACAAATACAAAAGTGAAATCTAGAGGTAAATTCCCAAATGAGCACATGCCTTCCACATGTTCGTAACCCTACAGTTGTTGCACGGTTGTTGAAAATTTAGAGTCTAGGAAGGTCTAGTGGAAACTTCCACTTTTCTATTCAACACAACTTCAAACATGAATTTTAGAGATATGACCTCAAACGAGCACAAGCTCTCCACGTTCCCTAGGCACAAGCAAGTTGCCTTGTCCTTTGAAAAATTCTCGGAAAAAGAGGATCCAACGAAAACCTCCACGTGTTTCCTTGGCATAATTTTGATATGGTGCCTAAAAGTGGAGACCCTAAACAAGTGAGAGCTCACCATGTGTCTCGGTCCGACAAAGATGCATCGTGACACTTGAAAAAGTCTAAGTATGGGAAGGTCTAGTAAAATCATCCATGTCTCTTGAACCCGACAAAATGCATCTACAACTGAAAATTCTAATTATGCACAAAGTGAGCGGAAAACTCCTCATGTGGCTTTGGCGCTCCTTCAAAAGTAAAGATCGGGAAAAGGTCCCCAAATAGTGCAGCCCTCCATGTGTCCTAGGCCTTGGAACATTTTTTGATAAGTCTAAGTATAGAGAGGATCTAGCGGAAGCCTACATGTGTCTCCTTAGCACAAATGTGAAGGTAGAACCTAGAGGCGAGATCCTTAAATGAGAGAAGGTACTTGCACGTGGAAAATATTTGAGTTGGGGTGGGTAATAAATATTTAAAATCATCAAATGACATGCCCTACTACTTATAACTTTTGATGTGGGCCCCAGCGGAGTCACGGCTCACTTTTATACTTTTTCTTCATTTGAAAATAGAGCTTAAAAACTCCAAAGTGCTCTGCCAACCCGCTTCCCTGCTTTGACTTATCAAATGGTGACTCAAACATGTGACCTCACTTTGTCCTCTGCAGAGTTACGGATCAATTTATAACTTTTCTCCTTTCACAAAAATAAGGCAAAAATCTTCAAAATGTTCTAATGATCCACCTCTCCACCTTTTCCTTGAAAAACCGCCACGTTTCCTTCTTCAAGGTCAAAGTAATATTTTTCCCTACCGCTTCATATTTTTTGAATAACCAATTAGATACTATTGGGGCCATGGGGCCAATTTGGTATTTTTTACAAATGTGACAAAATTTATAAGTTTCACCAAAAATACATGACAAGCCGTATCCATTCGTAGAGGATGATGTTTCCACGGATTTTGGGAAAACGTTTAACAGGGAAAACATGACTGTGGAACAATAGAAGGAAGGGGACACCCAAAACTCATGCGCAAATCACAAATTCCTTCCTGTGGACAAAGAAACGGTGAACAATATATGGACTCAATGTGATCCTCAACCAAAGGAAAATACTAACAACGGAAACCAAATGAAGGAGAAAGCTTTCACACATCAATACAGGAGATGGAGAAAAATTCAATCCATGCGGAATGAGAAATATTTTGAAAAAACAGGGCAAGATTAAATTGAGCACCAACATCGGCTCGACTCGTGGATGGGCACTCCTTACAAGTGTCGAATAACAAATAATCATACCATGTGCCAAAAATGCATTAGGAAACAGAGAAAAAAAAAGCTTGTATAGAAGAAAGACAATAACCAAATCCCCCAAGATGAACCAAGAAACTGACAAAAACTTTTCAGCAAGGACCAGTGCAAAACCGAAACAGAAAAACACAAAAAAGGACAAAACCATTAGGCTATACACTATAGAATGATGCATGCCTTGATTCTCGAGAAGTTAGTCAAGGAGATGTTTCAAGTGCCTTCGATTCTGGATATGACCAAGCTAAGTAGTTCTAATACATCTTTAACAACTGGTCGTATGATTGTTTCTCTTTTCCATCCAAGTTGCTATCTGATGACATTGTTTTAGGCTTATCTTTTTACGTAGGTCAAGTTTTCAACATCGCTCGAGAAAGCATAAAACATCAAAGTCCTAGGAAAATCAACCTACTCAGGATATCTACATTGATCAATTTCATACTCCTTGAAAACAACATATCTCACAGAGTTATCAACATCAATGTCTATGTGCAATACTTCATAAGAAGCATTGTTGGGGTCCTCAATGAGATATAACATTTTCTTCTCACCATATAACTTCACAAGGATTCCCTCAATTGGTATGGTTGCATAAGACATGTCCATTTACACACTTCCACCCACACTAGCTGCCCACTTTCTAGATAATAACATCCCCCATTTAGCAGGACAATCCATAATGACCACATTCAAGGTTAAGTACTTTCCTGGATACGCTGCCAATTGCACTACTAAGCCTTTGACACATCCAACTACTAGAACCTCTCTTGAATCCATGGTAGTACATTTCCCATAAGTTGTTGTTACTTTGATATTCAACTCATTCATGACCTCAAGAGGCATTACATTACATGAAGCTCCCGATTCAAACATGTAGTTATGTAACAACATATCTTTAATAATGAGAGTAGTGATAAATAGTTCCGATTAAGTTGAGATTCAACAAAAGAAGCTCCCAAATAAACCTCGGGCGTTTCCCCTAGTTCCTCCAATGGTTTTGGTTTTTCTAATTCTTGAATGGTAGGAGGAACCTCTACATTGTTCACATATTTACCCTAGGTGACCCAAATACTCAAACACCCTCTTCTTATGCTCAGGATTCTAAGCAATTCAAGAATAGGAACAATAATATTTGTCTAACTCAATATTTGGGATATCTCACATGCAACATATTTTAGTAAGGTAGTATTAGGATGAAGGTTTACAAATTCATCGATGGCATGGGATTTTTCATAGTCCGAGCATGGGAGGAACAAAATTTTTATTTGGGGTGAAAACGCCATTTCCGATGCATCTTTTTAAGGGTTTGCTTAGGGATATTGGTAAGAACTAGAAGTTTTTGTTTGGCTTGCGGCCTTACCCCTTTAGCGACCTTACTCTGGTATTATATTATTTTTCTTGCCCGACTACTACATTCATAAATAACTCTTTGTCTTCTTCTCAAGGAATTCCTCCATCATATTTTTTAATCATTAATGCCCTCAAGTACTCAAAACCATTATTAGGCAACTAAAAATCTGTTACCATATCAATTTAAAAATTATGAGTGGGAGGAAGAGGTAATACCCAAGAAAACAATCCAAAAAATCAATAGCGAGCTCGCACTTATTAGTTTAGTTGAGGTTACTCCCTCATTGTGAATGTGTAGAGCAATCCATAATGCATGCATCATCAGATATCTTATCATCATAAACTTCCTCAACTTATTTGTCTTAATCGCATGGTTAATGGGGCAAGAAACATCTATCACACCACTCCATACCATGGACCTCTTCCACAGTAGCAAATCTAGCAGCTAAAGGATCAGGTGACAATCTATTTTCCCGGGGTTGTGGTCATCACTTCCCGATCCCATAGGCCCTTTACCTCTATCATATGATCTATGTTCACCTATGGGGATTTGCAAATCTTTCTTGACCTTGTGGCTTTTTCGACCTTAGGAACCATGTCGAATCCCTTGTCTGCTCTGGCTAGCTTTATAGGATATTTCCTTAATAGTTCTCGACCAATTTGTTTACAACCTCTTCTAGATCTACATACTTACTTGACTAAGGATTCTCTAGATTGATCAGCTTGATACCTTCCCTCTTATAAGGCTTACTAATTTCTTTGATATTTTTTCAAACTTAAAATCCATGGTGAAGGCCTTCCTCAAATTTCCAAGGTTTTTATCCCTCAAATAATAAGAATCCTTTTTATCAAAAGCATCGAATACTTTTTTAAACAAGAAACATCACTCGGCCTCGGGATTATAGGTAGCCTATTGAAGGTCCTACCAATCTAGTATTGAATTCATGAACATATTCATTAGGATTCTTCTTAATATTCTCAAATATAGACAAAACAAACATGGGATGTGTCTTATCCCCATATTACAATCTAAAAGAATTTTGCATTTCTATCCATGAATCTATTGAGGTATCTGGAAAAGACTTATACATCACGTGCATCCTCCTCAAGAGTATGAATAAAAAATTTAAATACACATCCTCGAATTAGATCTCATTGTCTTCCATGATATTGACAAAAAAATTTAAATATTGCTCACCGGTGATAGCATTATTCCCTTGAAATTTAGGAAATCTATTTCTAACAACTTTTGGCACTAAATTTTGATATCCATTCATACCTCCGAAATCTATAGGTCCAAAATTGTTGACAATAAATGGAGGTCTAGGTGGAGGTTGGGCCATATTGCCTTAAGGGGTTAATCTTACAAGTGATACAAAATGATGAGGGACAAGGGGTATTTGAAACACATGAGTATACTTTTCAAAATGAATGTTCCCTAAAAACTTTGTTTCATGGAAAACCTTCTCGAATTTGGAAAATACGAGAGACAGAGAGAAGCACACTTATCGGACATAAATGAAGGCCCCTCTCCATTTGGATTATTCATATCTATATGAAAATTACCTGATTCATAATGACTTGAAGAGGAATGGTAATCCTACACCACAAGTTGATCACATTTCACAATGGATATCTCTTTTTTGACTCCTAATCTCCAACTATTTCCCAGAGACTCTTTTCCTTCTAAATTTGTCTTTTCTATTTCTCGAAACAAATTTTAGGTAGGGTCTTTAGTTAAGACAAATCTTTTTCCTTCTATATTTGCAAATATTAGCGAAAGATTTCACTTAATACAGTTAAGGCAATGGTATTTATTAAAATTTAAATCAACATGGAGTCGCCAATAAGGATTTTAACCTTAGTTGTGCAAATGCACTATAAATGACTTGTTAAATATCTATCAACACTTAATTTCTGCAAAGCTTAGCAGATCTGACCTTCCTTTAATACTATTTTTCACTAATGATATAAATTTAGTGCAATAACCACTAGAAACTGGAAATATTACACATAGGGCATGTAACTTCATAGAATTCTTACAAATCTCATTACATGATGACGTTTAAACAATGTATTTGCTCTTCGATCATGTAAGAAATATTACCGGGGCCAAATATGAGAATGCCTATGAAGGTCCTTGGCAACGGGTGGCATTCTCGTGTTATTGCCACACAAATAGGTCCTAGTGTTCAAATAATCCCCGGAAGCAAGCCATTGTTGTGTTGTTGCCTCACAAATAGGTCCCCGTGTTTAAATAATCCCTTGCAATAACGCCTTTTTGGTGTTTTTGCCACACAAATAAGTCCCGAAGTTCAAAATAATCCCTAGCAACACAAATAAATCCCTAAAAATGTAAATAATTCCCGGAATTCAAATACTCCTCGAAAAATGCCATTCTTTTGTTGCGGCAAAAATAAGTCCCAGTGTTCAAAATAATCCCTGACAATGGCACCATTTTGGTGTTGTTATCGAAATTGATCCTCCCATGCAAGCCAAGCAACATCATAGATTTAACAAGACACTTAGAGCGACGAATCATGGTATAAGTCATATTTTAGCCAGGATGAGATTCAAAATATTTTTTATCACTTAGGCATTGGAGAAATGGATAACACCTCCAATAAGGATTTGATCTATCCTCAATACTTTAGGTCATGCCTTTGCACTGGGGTTAGAGGACCCGTTTTGTAACCTATGTTAGTTAAGGACGTCGAGAGATCCTTCTTTGCACAATTTTCGGAGAACCTTGAGAAAATATGATCAATACACCACAATTTAACTCTCACGAGTTATCACTTCTAAATAATGGAGATATTTTCTAAAACAAGGTTCGGGATACTAAAGACACTTAAAACCTACGTGCTTCTACATATTTTGGCTATAGAATTTCTTCATTTGTGTCTACATAGCACAAAACAGTACTTCAGGGAAGGATTCATGGTTATTTGAAATTTTTGGTGGGGACTTAGGCAAGATGAAGTTGATTTCACAAAATCTTTGAGAACCTTTACAACAATTTGAAAACTAACGAAAAAGAATGCTTAAGAATATCAAAAATATTCCTTAAACTAGAAGGTGTGCATCAATGGAGGCCCGGATCTATATGGATTCACATAATATTTGATCGTTCAACACGAAGGCTTGAGGTAAATACTTAATTACACATTAACAATCCCCTGGTTCATCATTCATAAGATAAACTCATAGGATTACAAACAATCTTTATCAATATGGTGGAAGTAAAATGATTTTAAATTATTTATTTCATTACTAGATGAAATCTCTTCTCATAATGAAATTACAAATAACATAATACTAACACATGGAAAAGATCTTGTGTGATTCGGAGAGATTTTAATATAAGATTGCAAAAGGAAATGGAAAAGGTATTTGAAATAATTTCTAAAATAAAAGTAGACACAATTTTTCACAAGATCAACATGGATTAATTAAATATTTATCGAGTTAACCAAGAAATGAAAGTTTCTTGAAAAATATCAAATATTTTCAATGGTTGTACACTCATAACCATCTTGACGTGCTTGAAATCTGAAACACAAGAAATTAATAGATTTCTCATATGGTCTCTTAGGAAGATGGGATTTCTCAAATTTTATTGTAAGAATTAAACCCCCACCTTTTAGAAGAGTATTCTCAATGCATTTATACAAGTCACTCACTCACACATCCCAAGTTTCCCCAAAAAGAAATATATTCAACAAATCCTTTACTTGTTACAAGTTTGTCTTAGAAGGTGATGTTTAACAAAGTTACACACAAGCTGCCATGTGGATGAATCATGAACCGATCACATTTCTTGAACCCTCTACTATGACGGGATATCATATCATAAGTTTTGATAGTATTTCTAAACCATTCCTTTATTCTATTGTCAGAAATCCCCCTTTTAATCATTCACGGTGGCTCCATATAGCTAGATCTCGACGAGCAATCCTTTTCATCCCTATGAATACACCTTCGAAAATAAATTCCCCTGCATGGATACCTACATTCATGCCCCTCATAAATGAGTTCCCTCACATGTATTATATCATATATCTATGTTGTAAGTCTGAGTTAGTCAAGTAAAAAGAGGAGCCAATAGAAACCTCCACGTGCTTCCTTGGCACAACTATAAAAGTGAAATTCAAAGGTACGTTCCCAAATGAGCATATGCCTTCCATGTGTTTAGAACCGTAGAGATTTTCACTAGTTTTTGATAATTTAAAGCCTAGGAAGGTCTAGCGAGAAGCTTCCATGTGTCTATTCAGTGCAACTTCAAAGATGAATTTTAGAGGTGGGACCTCAAACGAGCGCAAGCTCTCCACGTGCCTTAGGCCCAAGAAAGTTTCCTTGGCCTTTAAAAATTCTCGGTCGAGAGGATCCAGGTGGAAACCTCCAAGTGCTTCCCACGGGAACTTTATATATGGTGCCCAAAAGTTGAGACCTTAAACAAGCGTGGGCTCACCATGTGTCTCGGTCTGGAAAATTTGTACCGACACTTGAAAATTTCCAAGTATGGGAATGTCCAAATGAATCCTCCATGTGTCCCAAACCCGATAGAAATGCATCTGCCATTAAAAAATTCTAAGTATGGACAAAGTGAATGGAAACCTCCACATGTCCGTTTGGCACTCCTTCAAAAGTAAAGATCAGGAAAAGGTCCCCAAAATAAACGTGGGCCCTCCACGTGTCCCGAGGACTTGGAAAGTTGTTTGAGAAGTCTAAGTATAGAGAGGAGCTAGCGAAAGCCTCCAAGTGTCTCCTTGGCATAACTGCAAAGGTAGAACCCAGAGGTGGATCCTTAAATGAGAGCAAGCCATACACGTGGAAAATATTTGAGTTGAGGTGAGTCAAAAATATTCAAAATTCTCCAAATGACATGCCCTACCGCTTCTAAATTTTTATGTGGGCCCCAGTAAGTCGTGGCTCACTTTTATACTTTTTATATCGTTTGAAAATAGAACTTAAAAGCTCCAAAGTGCTCCGCCGACCCACGCCCATGATTTTACTTTTCAAATACTGACCCAAACATGTGACCTCATTCAGTCCCCTCCAGAGTTGCGGATCAATTTATAACTTTTCTCCTTTTACAAAAAAGGCAAAAATCTTCAAAATGTCCTAATGATCCACCTCTCCACTTTTTCCTTGAAAAACTACCACATGTCCTTATTCAAGGTAAAAGAAATACTTTTTCCCTACCGCTTCATATTTTTTGAATAACTAATTAGATATTATTGGGGTCATGGGGCCAATTTGACATTTTTTACAAATTTGAAAAAAGTGACAAGTTTCACAAAAAAGACCCGACGGGCCGCATCCATTCGGAGAGGACAATGTTTACATGGATTTTGGGACAAAGTTTGATAGGGAAAACATGACTGTGGAAAAATAGAAGGAAGGGGACAGCCCAAATTCACACCCAAATCAGAAATTCCTACACAGGGAAAGAGAAACAGTGAACAATATTTGGACTCAATGTGATCCTCAACAAAGGAAAATAATAACCATGGCAACTAAATGATGGAGAAATATTTCACGCATCAATACGGGGAGATGGAGAAAACTTCAATCCATGTGGAATGAGAAATATTTTGAACAAACAGGTGAGATTAAATTGAGCACAAACATCGGCTCGACTGGGATGAGCACTCCTTGTGAGTGCCATAAGAACAACAAAACAAGCTCATGTGCCAAAAATCCATTGGGCAACAGAGTCAAAAAAATCTTGTAGAGCAAAAATACAATAACCAAATCCCCCAAGACGAACCAAGAAAACGAAAAAAATGTGTCACTAGGGACCAGGAAAAACCAAAAACAAATACAAAAAGAAGGACAAAAACAATAAACTATACACTCGTACAATGATACATGCCTTGATTATGAGAAATCAGTTAAGGAGATGTTTCAAGTGCCTTCAATTCTTGATATAGCCAATCTAAGTAGTTCTAATACATCTTTAACAACTGTTTGGTTGTATGATTATTTCTCTTTTCCATTCAAGTTGCTATCTCGAACACATCTTTTAGGCTTATCTTCTTAGCCTAGGTCAAGTTTTTCAACATCTCTCGAGGTTGCATCACACATCAATGTCCCAAAAATCAACCCACTCAAGTTATCTACATTTATCAATTTCATACTCCTTGAAAACAACATAGCTCATAGAGTTATCAACATCAATATCTATGTGGAATACTTCATAAGAAGATTTTTGGGGTCCTCAATGAGATATAACATTTTCTTCTCACCATACCACTTTAGAAGGTTTCCCTCAATTGGTATGTTTGAATAAGACATGTCCATTTGCACACTTCCACCTGCCCTAGCTGGCCACTTTCTAGATAATAAAATCCCCCATTTAGCAGGACAATCCATAATGACCACATTCAAGGTTAAGTACTTTCCTGGATACACTTTAGCCAATTTCACTACTAAACCTTTTATACACCCAACTACCGACATCTCTTGAATCCATTGTAGTACACTTCCCATAAGCTGTTATTACTTTGATATTGAACTCATTCATGACCTCAAGAGGCATTACGTTATATGAAGATCTGATTCAAACATGTAGTTATGTAACAACTTGTCTTTAATAATCGAGTAGTGAAAAATGGATCCACATTGAGTGAGATTCAACCAATTAAGTTCCCAAATAAACCTTAGGTTTTTCCCCTAGTTCCTCCAATTATTGTGGTTTTTCTAATTCTCGGAATGGCGGGAGGAACCTCTACACTCTTCTCATTTTCACCATGGATGAAAATTTCCTCCTTAAGTCCCAAATACTCAAAATCCCTCTTCTTATACTCGGGGATTCTAAGGAATTCAACAATAGAACAATAATCTTTATCCAATCATGATTTGGGCTATGTCATAAGGAACATATTTTGGTAAGGTAGTATTAGGAGGAAGGTTTACAAATTCAGCTGATGGCACGTGATTTTCATAGTCTTAGTATGGGGAGGAACACAAGTTTTATTTGGGGTGACAATGCCTTTGCAGATGCATCTTTTTTTTTTTTAGGGGTTTCCTTAGGGATACTTGGTAAGAGATGGAAGTTTTGGTTTGTCTGCAGCCCTACCCCTTTGGAAACCTCACTCCTTGTATTATATTCTTTTTCTTGGGAAACTAATACATTCATAAACAACTCTCTATCCTCTTCTAAAGGAATTCTCGCCATCATAATTTTTATCATTAATGTCTTCTAGTACTCAAAACCATTATTAGGTAACTCAAAATCTTGTACCATATTAATTTAAGAAGTATGAGTGGGAGGAAGAGGTAATACCTAGTGAATTCAATCCCAGAAATCAGCAGCAATAGCTTGTGGCACTTATTAGTTCAGTTGAGGTTACTCCTTGTTGTGAACTTGCAGAGCAATCCATCATGCATGCATCATCATCTGTCTCATCATCATCAGCTTTCTCAATATATTTGTCATCATCACATGGGAAATGGGGCAAGAAACATCTATCACACCACTCCATATCATGGACCTCTTCCACAAAGATGAAAATTTGGTAGCTAAAGTATTAGGAACCAATATAGTTTCCTAGGGTTGGGGTTGTCTACTTCCACGATCCCACGGGCCCTTCACCCCTGTCATATGATCTATGATCACCTCTGAGATGATTTGTAAATATTTCTTGACCTTATGGATTTTTCTAACCTTGATAACCTTGTTCAATCCCGTTGTCTCCTCTGGCCATTTTATAGAATATTTCCTTAACTGATTCCGGAAAATTTTTCACAACCTCTTCTAGATCTACATACTTACTTGACTGAGGCTTCTCTAGATTCATCGAGTTTGATACCTTCCTTCTTAGGAGGCTTACCAACTACTTTGATATTGTTTTTAATATCCAAAGCCATGGTGAAGGCCTACCTCAAATTTCTAGGGTTTTATCCCTCAAATAATAAGAATCCTTTTATCAAAAGAATCGAGAATACTTTATTAAACAAGAACCATCACATGGCCTCGGGATTACAATTAGCCTATTCAAGGTCTTATTGAAATGAGTATTGAAGTCATGAACATATTCATTAGGATTCTTCTTAATATTCTAAAATTCATACTAAAGAAACTTGAGATCTATCTTATCCCCATATTGCATCTAAAAGCATTTTTCATTTCTATCCATGAATCTATTTATTTATATGGCAAAGACTTATACCAGTCACATGCATCCTCCTCAAGAGTATGAATGAACAATTTTATATACACATCCTCAAATTCAATCTCACTATCTTCCATCATATTGAAAAAATGTTTTAAATACTAATCTCCAGTGATATCATTATTCCCTTGAAATTTAGGCAATCTATTTCTAACATCTTGTGGCACTATATTTGGATATGCATTCATACCTCTGAAAGCTATTGGTCCAAAAATTTTGACAACAAAGGAGATCTAGGTGGAGGTTGAGCCATATTGCCTTGAGGGGATGATCTTACAAGAGATACAAAGTGATGAGGGAAAACGGGTTTTAGAACACGGAGTATAATTTTAGAAATAAATGTTCTCTAAAAACTATGTTTAATGGAAAACCTTCTCAACTTTGGAAAAACTAGGGACAAAATGATAAGCACACTTATCGGACACAAATGAAGAAGCCCCTCTGCATTTGGAGAATTCAAATCTATATGAAAATTACATGATTCGAATCACTTGAAGAAGAATGGTAATCCTAAACCACAAGTTGATCACTTTTCACAATGGATAACTCTTTTTTGACTCCTGATCTCCAACTATTTTCCATACTCTTTTTCCTTCGAATTTATCTTTTCCAGCTTTTGGAAAAAAACTTTTAGGTAGGGTCTTTCATTAAGACAAATATTCTTCCTTCTATCTTTGCAAATATTAGTGACATATTTCATTTAATATATGTTAAGGCACTAGTATTTATAAAAATTAAATCAACACAAAATCGCCACTAAGGATTTTAACCTTACTTGTATAAATGCACTATAAATGACTTGTCAAATATCTATCAACATTTAATTCCTACAAAGCTTAGAAAATCTAACGTTCCTTTACTAGTATTTTTCACTAATGATATAAATTTAGCACAATAACCACTAGAAACTAGAAATATTACACACAACTTGTAACTTCACACAATTCTCACAAATCCCAACACAATATGATGTTTAAACAATGTATTTGCACTTCAATCAAGTAAGAAACATTACGGGGCCAGATATGAGAATGCCTTTGAAGGTCATCGGAAATGACACCGTTACGGTGTTGTTGCGACACAAATAGGTCCTAGTGTTCAAGTAATCCTCGGCAATGGTGCCATTTTGGTGTTGTTTCCGCACAAATAGGTCCCGGTGTTCAAATAATCCTTGCAATTATGCCTTTTTGGTGTTTTTACCACACAAATAGTACCAAGTTCAAAATAATCCTCAAAGAACACAAATAAATACCGAACAATGCAAATAATTCCCAGATTCAAATACTCCCCGAAACAATGCCATTCTTGTGTTGTTTCGCACAAGTAAGTCCCGGAGTTAAAAATAATCCTCGAAATGGTGCCATTTCATTGTTGGTATCCAAATTGATTCTCCCTTGGAAGCCGAGTAGCATCACAGATTGAACAAGACACTTAGAGACATGGGAATCATGGTATAATTCATTTTTAGCCGGGAGGGGATTTAGCTGACTTTTTGTCACTTGGGTGTTGGAGAAATTTATAGTACCTTCATTAAGGATTTGATCTATCCTCGCAAATTTAGGTTGTGCCTTTCCACCAAGGTGAGAGGACTGTTTTGTAACCTTTGTTAGTGAAGGACATAAAGAGATCCTTCTTTGCCCAATTTTCGGGGAATCTTGAGAAAATATGATCAATACACCACAATTTAACTCTCATGAGTTGTCACTTCTAAAGAATGGAGATATTTTCTGAAACAAGGTTTAGGCTACTAAAGACACTTAAAACACGCTTGCTTTTGCATATTGTGGCGAGAATTTGTTCATTTGTGTATACACAACAAAAAAATAGGGTTACTTTAGGACCGATTCATGGTTATTTGAATTTTTGGTCGGGCCCTAGGCAAGATGAAGTTGATTTCACCAGATTTTTTGAGAACCTTTACAAAATTTTAAAACTAATAGAAAGAATGTTTAAGACTATAAAAAATATTCCTTCAACCTAAAAGTGTGTGTTAATGGAGGCTCTGATCTGCATGGTTTCACACAATCTTTTAGAATTCAACACAAAGGCTTGAGCTAGGGACTTAATTAAATATTAACAACCCCCGGTTCATCATGCCTAAGATAAACTCATAGGATTACAAATAATATTTATCAACATGGTGGAAGTAAAATGATTTTAAATTGTTTATTTCATCACCGGATGAAATCTCTTCTCATAATGAAAGTGCAAATGCCAAAATAATAACCCATGGATGATATCTTGTGTGATTAAGAGAGATTTTAATACAAAATTGCAATAAGAACAAGAAAAACTATTTGAAATACATTCTAAAATAAAATCAAACACAATTTTTCCGAAGATCAACATAGATTAATTTGAGATTTATCGATTCACCAAATAGGAAAGTTTCTTGAACAATCTCGAGATCTTATCAATGGTTGTACACTCATAACCATCTTAACGTGCTTGAAATCTAAAACACAAGAAATTAATAGGTTTCGAGATGGTCTCTCAAGAAGATGGGATTTCTAAAATTTTCTCATAAGAATTAAACCCCCAATATTTTGGAAGATTATTCTCATTGCATTTATACAATTCACTCGCTCACTCATCCAAAATTCCCCCAAAAGAAGAATATTTGAGGAATCCTTTACTTGTTACAAGTTTGTCTCGTAAGGTGATGTTTAACAAATTTGAACCTCAAAGCTACTAGGTGGATGAATCATGAACTAATCACATTTATCGACCATCTACTATGATTGGGATGTCCTATCATAACTTTTCATGGTATTTCTAAATCATTCGTTTATTTTGTTGTGTAGGAAATCCCCCTTTTAATCATTCACAAGTGGCTCCATATAGCTGGATCTGACAAACAATCCTTTTCACCCCTGAGAATACACATTGAGAAATGAGTACCCCTGCATGGATACCTACAATCGTGCCCCTAAGATATGAGTGCCCTCACATGGATTATATCATATATATATGTTGTGAGTCTGAGTCAACCAAGTACAAAGGGGAGCCGAAAAAACCTCCATGTGTTTCCTTGGCACAACTACAAAAGTGAAATCTAGACGAAGGTTCCAAAATGAGCACGTGCCTTCCATGTGTTAAGAACCCTAGAGAGTTACACCGGTTGTTGAAAATTTAGAATCTAGGACAGGTCTAGTGGAAGCTTCCATGTGTCTGTTTGGTGAAACTTCAAAGATGAATTTTAGATGGGACCTCGAACAAGTGCAAGCTCTCCACATGCCCCGGTTAGAAGAAATTTTCCTTGGCCTTTTGAAAAGTCTCAAGAATAATAGGAGCCAATGGAAACCTCCATGTGTTTTCTTGGTGTAATTTTGAAATGGTGCCTCAAAGTGGATACCCCAAACAAGCGTCGGCTCACAATGTGTCTCATCCCGTAAAAATTGCCTTTGGATAGTTGGAAAAGTCTAGTTATGGGAATTTTCAATGGAATCCTCCATGTGTCCTGAACCTGACAGAAATGCATCCACCACTGAAAAATTATACGTATGGACAAAGTGAGTGGAAACCTCCACATGTCCCTTTGGCGCTCCTTCAAAAGTAAAGTTCAGGGGCAATTCCCCAAATAGGTGTGGGTCCTCCACATGTCCTAAGCCTTGGAAACTTGTTTGAGAAGTCTAAGTATAGAGAGGAGCCAACAACAACCTCGATGTGTCTTCTTGGAACAACTGCGAAGGTAGGACCCATATGTGAATCCTTAAATGAGGGTGAACCCTCCATGTTGAAAATATTTGAGTTGAGGTGGGTCAAAAAAATTCAAAATGCTTTGGTAACCCACCCTTTGACTTCTAACTTTTGATGTGGGCTCCAACAGAGGTATGAGTCACTTTTATATTTTTTGTATCATTTGAAAATAGAGCTTAAAAACTCAAAATTTCTCTACCGACCCACTTCCATACTTTTAATTTTCAAATGTTGACTCAAACATGTGACCTCACTTTGTCCCCTGTAGATTTGTGGATCAATTTATAACTTTGCTCCTTTCACAAAAAAAGGCAAAAATCTTCAAAATGTTCCGATGATTTGTCTCTCCATCTTTACCTTGAAAAACAACCATGTGTCCTTCTTCAGGGTCAAAGTAATACTTTTTCCCTGCCACTTCATATTTTTTGAATAACCAATTAGATGCTATCAGGGCCATGGGGCCAATTTGGTATTTTCTAGAAATGTGAAAAAATTCACAAGTTTTACCAAAAATACCAGCTGGGCCACATCCAATCAGAGAGGACCATGTTTCCATGGATGTTGGTACAAAATTTGACAGGGAAAACATGATTGTGGAAAAATGGAAGGAAGGGGACACCCCAAATTCACATCCAATCACAAATTCCTTCCCATGGACGAGAGAAATGGTGAACAATATCTCGGACTCAATGTTATCCTTAACCAAAGGAAAGGACTGACCATGGAAACAAAACGAAGGAGAAAGATTTGATGCATTAATAGAGGAAGATAGAAAAAACTTCAAACCATGCGGAATGAGAAATATTTTGAAAAAACAGGGTGACATTAAATTGAGCACTAACATGTAACTCTTAAAAGGCAGAAGCTCAAAATTCTAGACCTATTAGAGTTAGTTCCAACCTAATAAACCTCCATATCATCCAAACATGCTACCTATTCAAGCTTATAACAAGAACAAAGGACAACCCTAAGCTACTAGGCCATTCCAAGCACATAACCCTAATGGAGTTCTAACATCTACGACCTTGGTTTCTACTTTGAAAAACAACATAGCACAAGAATATGAATGGTGTTTCCCATGTAGCCAACTACATAATCAAGCAACATGCTTCAATGGTGCTTTAAATCAAGCATTGATGGTGAATATGATGGGTGTTCCTCAAGAAACAAACTAAGAAGAAAGCCAACATGAAGGTAGCTGATCAGGTAGCACCTCCAAATGAGACAACACTTGTGAATTAGCAAGCTGAGGATTTTTGTGGAATAAATCATTCCCCTTGTCAAAGTGTGGCAATCATCTCAGCCTTCTAAGAAGAGGTCTAAGAAGAGGAATATAGAGGAAGGGAAGTCATCTAATCTAAGTAATTCTCAGCCTTCTATCACACTTCGGGTATAAGCAATCCAAGTTCAGTCCCAAACATTAAAAATCAGCCCAAACTACCTCTTAGGCTAACTCATGTATCAATTATAGTAGCCCATGCATAGGATAAATTCATGCCAAGTAAGGGGCAACGGAAGGAAAAATCCGCCTCCTTTTAACATTATTGATCAATTGAAGAAGACTCAACTCAAAACATTCAAATAGACATATATTTCGACCCGTTGCCCAAAACTCAACAAATTTTGTGCCATTGGAAAGGTCTCACCTCGCCTACACCATGGAATCTGGAAAATTTAACGTTGGAAAGGTTGGGTGGGTGGAAAATGGGAAAACTGAAATTGGATTTTATCTATTGTTCTTCTTTTTGTTCGATACGCCGAAAGCGTATACGAGTGACAGACTTGACATATTGTGGGTGGATTTGTAGGGGCATTGATGGCTAGTAGCTGAGCTTCAAATTAGTTTTCCCACATCTCTCCTTCTTCTCTCTATGTAGCATCTATAAAATAAGGAGCTGGGCTCATTGAAAAGGGTTTTTCATTTCAGTTTTGTGACCTCCCTTCTCCTTGGATCTACAGTGAGTTCATGGAGTCCTAACTTCCCCATTCAAGTTGTAATGCTAAGTTTTTCCTCTTGGCCACTATAATGTATTGTATCAAATTTGGAGCAATAATATATGTCTGTGGATGATTCTCAACCCTCTCATGTGTTTCATTGTTTCCTTTATGATCTCTCATTATAGTTTGGTTACCTATACATGGTTTGTATTACATTTATGCAGATCTATATTAAATTAAAAAACAAGTGTCTAACATTCATTAGGTGCATCACCTCATTAGGTTAGGTTTATTTTTGGTATCTTTCCAACCTTGTCTCCTTGGTAAGATAGAGTAGGTGTTAGAATAGATCCTCTAATTTATTTGTGTACACCCGAGAAGAGGAATAGAACCATCCTTAATCCGAGAGAACTCTCTCAACTCGCAAGGCCCCACACTTTGAGAGATGCTCCATGTTTTACAATCACATTGAGAGTCTCAATCCATCTCGGTTACTGAGACATTCATGGGTGTTCTGATTTTGCACTAACATTTTTGGCACACACGGTAGGATAGGTTTGAAGAACCTTACCACTTCATTTCATCAAGTTGATGTGTTCTTGGTGAGATTCAACCTTTGGAGGCACATGCAAAGCACATTTGGTGACTCCATCTAGTCAATAACCCAATCTCTAAAGTTGCAATTATTTTTTTTCCATCCATTTTCATTCATTTTCTTCCGTTCCATGAGTTTTTGCAATCATGACTTCATTCCCATCTTGGAATTCACACTTGCCATAACAATTCTACTAAGATCCATCTCCGGAGTTACTTCGATACACCTCTAGAAAGGTTTCATAATGAAAATTAGAACTATGGATATCTAGATGACCCAGATTCAAATCAGTTTAGTCATTTTCCAGACTATACAACTATTATAGAGCATGGATATACATATTTTGGAGGTAGTTCCACACCTAAAGAAATCAATCTGCTAGAGAAGATTCAAACAATGGAGGCTGGCATGGTTCATTCAAGGGCTATAATACAAATGAAGGCATTTAGAATTGGTTGTAAGGAACCTTGTCCTTAGGGAGGCCCCTTTTAAGACGTTACAACCCTTAAGAGAAGATTGAATTCATGGTTGAAGTGCTGCCCCTACTTACACGATGGGCTAAGGAGATTGAAGCTTATGTGTTGGATATAAGAAAACCTTGTCAATGGGTAAGTTCACCATCTTCTTATCCTTCATTTTCTCTTTACTCAGTAACTTTATCATTTCGGTAGTGTCAAGAGTCAATCCCCTCAGTTGTTGCCCCAAGTGTTGATTTCTCTTATCCATCTCTTGATCTTCCATCCCATCTCGGTTCTTCGATCATCTTCACTTCCAAGCATCGTTCCCTCCAAATAAACAATAAGTTCCACTTCACTCCCCACCAAAAACAATTGTAAAATGGTTAAAACCCAACCTGTCACTCCTCTTGCTTTACCAATTCCATGTTATGAAGAGACTCGGGAATCCATTCGAGGATAACAACAAGAAGAGGAACCCAAAAGAGAAGAAATGGTAGAAGATCTGAAGCGTTGCGCTACCAGGTTTGGGTTTACAATGATCCCCTTGATGGTTAAGCTAGTAGACAGGGTCAAGGTTGAAGAACTAGGGGTGGCTGAGACTGAGTTTGTAGTAGAGAAAGAACAAAAATAAGAAGAGGAAGATCAACAATCTGTTTTCTTTGAATGCAATGTCCCTAATGGCAGTTTGTCTGAAGAGAATGCTGATCTAATCCAAGATACACAACTAGTTAAAGAGGAGGAACAATCAACTCCAAGCCCCATTGAAGAGGAGTAGCTGGGAGGGATCAAATTATTGTTGAAGCCACTCAATGAAGAAAGCATCATTAAAGATTGTTTTCCTTCATTTCAAGGGGCTGATTTGATTAATGAACCCATGATGGAGGAGGACCATATGGTTACAGAGGCTTCAAGTATAGAGCAGGCCACATAAGAACCGTCAGTTCTTCCTCCCACTTCATCCCCTTCAAAATCTAATGTTGAAGAAGATTTTGAGATTTCAAACTTCATGTTTGAAGATGAGGGGAACCATGGTGAGCAAGTTTCAAATCAGGAGGACACCATGGAGGAGGTTGAGCACATGTAGTAGGAAAACAAGGAGGAAGATTATCTGTCTGACTTGGAGGATTTATTTGATGGAGAAGAGCCCATGGAGATCACATCATTTTCTCCTCCATCATCCACCTTCCAATTACATGAGCCTACTACCATGAAGGAGAGCATTCAAGGATAAGTAACTCGCATTTCACAAAAGCCCTCACGGAACTAAGGTTGGAAGGTAGGAATCTTCCATGTTCTTCACAAGAGGAGGAAAGGAAAGATCAAGAGGATGTCATCATCTCTTCTACACCATCCATCCAAGAAGATATGCTAGAAGACTCCATTCTTGGAGTTAAACATCGAGCAAAGCGATGGGAAAATTCAAAGGATCAAACCTTGCCCAATCAACCACTTTTCTTCATTAGAGAAAAGGGAGAAGCCAAAGCTAGTTATGCTTACTTTTGAGCATGAGGATGAGTTTCTAAGTACCAAGGATCAGATGCAATCCATCTTCAGTCCAAAAATAGAGAAACTAAAAGATGACTAAGGCCTGCAAAGAGGCACGTGGTCATGTTGAAAAGTGAAAGCGAGCTGTCGGGTCATCGAGAGGTAGTTTGAAATTCTTGCCCCAATAAGGCATAAAGTGAAAAAATAAGCTGCACCTCCACCGATGCCTAAGGAGCCACGTGTCAAGCCTTAATTGCATGTTGTTTGGTGGTCCTGGGAGAGACTTTTTGCCCAAATGGAAAATGTGGGCTTGCGGGCCTGAAGATGATTTTTTACCAAAAGTGAATTAAGGGGATGTGGGGAATTTTTACATTTTCATATTTCTGTGCCAAAAGGCGAACATGAGTTTTGGGCCAGCGGACCCGTGCTAATTGGTTTTCGCTAATTTTTATGGACCCTACTCAAAACATTAAAATGGACATATCTTTCAACCCAGTGCCCAAAACTCAACAAATTTGGCATCGTTGGAAAGATATCGACCTCTTCTATGCCATGAAAGCATAAAATATCATTTTTAGTAGATGTTGGTGGGAAAAAAATAGCAAAACGTATTTCAAGCCATCAATACAGGATTTGTTTGTTTCAACAACCCAGATTTTATTTTTATTTCCTATTCTTCCTTCTCCAACCTGCCAAAGTAGACATGGAGAGGTAGATTTGACATATTATAGGCAGATTTGTAGGGCATTAATGGTGGGTGGTTGAATTCTAAAAACAGGGTCCATTTTCTTCCTCTCTCTCGGTTTCCTCATCATAAAAAAACTTCTATATATTGTAACACTTCTCATTTGAGAAGGGTAGACATTCTATGCGTAGGGAAATTCTACCAAATTTGTTTCCCAACTCCATTTGAGTTGAAATTATTCCCCTATTCTGGCAAGAGGATTTGTGCCTCGAGCAAGAGTGTAATGGTATGTGCACCCATATATAGCAATAAAATGTGTTTTTTTTTTTGTTTCTTCAACCCTCTATATTATTTTTTTGTTCCCTCATTCATCTCCCTTTAAAATCTATTTTATGTGCATGTATTTCACAATTGCGGGTGTATGGTGTTGTGTTTCATGGACTTTTGATCATGGATTTTGATCTAGGTTTGTTCCACTTCGTTTGAGCTTCCCATTTTCCCTTTTTTTTTTGTTTCATTCTCCCTCAACCAAGTATCTCACCTCTTTATTTCTTTGGTGTATCACCACTCTAGTATAGGATTTATTTCACTCTCTCTTTCTCTCTAGTTCCTTGGAATGGTTTGGTTAGGATAGTTTACATTTTCCTTCATTAGAGTATTTTGTTTTTGGTATTTTAGGAATAAGAACCGGCTTTCCCAGAGGGCCATCTCAAGTTTTTTTCAGTCCCACAACTTGAGAGATGGTCCCATGCTTTTTAATCACAATGAATTCCCCACCTCAACTCAAGGAAATTCGGGGTGGTGTGATTTTGCACTAACAAGCATTTCTACGTAGGAATCATTGAAAATTTCTAGCCAATGAGATTTGTTACAAGCAACCATGGAAAATTGGTTAGCATCAAATGAGTTGTCCAGGAATCAAGAGAAGGTTCTTACTAATGCATCTCCAAAATAAGGAGTTCATGGAGGTTAACAAGGTAAAGATGTGAAGCCTCCTCCATTATATATATTTAGTTATTAAGAAAAATATGTACACAACTACATGATTTAATCGGGGGCTAGCATTTCAAGTAATGCTGAAATAGATTGCAGATTAGTTGGGCCTGAAATACAACTTGGTTTCCAAAGGAGTGGTACAATTAGATGGGACAAGTAATGGGGATTGTTGAGATCATAAAAAAATTTAAACCTTACATTGGATGCATGTTCTAATGTCAAAGTTCAACATGATATATCGGTGATTGACTTCCGACCAATCTTTGCAATGTGTTTGTCGGGATACTTCACTACCAAAATTGGAGCCTACTTATCACTTGATTGGTCACATATGATCTTTAGAACAAGGTATGGAGATAAGGCTACAATCTGGTCTGAACCTATTACAAATATCCATATTGATCCTTATGTACTAATCTCAGTCAATGTAAATAGTGCATCCTTTGATCAAGAGGATTTCCCAAGCACTCAAGAAATAGTTACCAAAGTTGGGGGCATGCTAGCTTTGACTCTTGATGAATGGGAAAAAAATTTTAGGAATATGATCCATACAAGGAAATAGAGGAGGTTGAGTTGGGAGTTTATTATTTGCACGAGGAAAACACACCCCTTCCTAGCCTCACCAAACTGGATGATAATGGTGATAATGAAGTATGGAAGATATTTTTGATGGATCAAGGAGTAGGCAAGGCACTAGAGGAGGAGAAATGATTTTGTTACGTCAAGGTATGAATTACTACTCAGCTTTCCATTTTTAGTTTACTTATTCAAACAATACAACTAAGTATGAAGCTTTGATACATGGATTGAATTGGGAAAGAAATAGGGGTATAAAAAACTTGCAAGTGTTTGGGGATAGTGAGTTAATTGTCAACCAGGTTAGGGGAAAACATGCTGCTAAGAATGATCTGATTAAATCCTAAAAACATTCAGTATGGGATCAAATTGATGATTTTGAAGTGTTCAATATTCAAGCCATACCAAGGAAGAAGAATGAGGCTGCATATAGGCTTGCATCAATTAGAGCAACATTTGATGTTGTGGAAAATATTAAAAGAGATAAAGTGCAACCACATATTGATGTAATTGTGAGTCCAGTGTACTAGACAATAACATGAGTTGACAAGTATTCGCGAATGATCAAAAAATCATTAATTTCTTGTAGGAGGATGAGTTCTCAGTTAAAAATAAAGAAAATTGTAGCAATAAGTATGGTGATAAAGTGGTTCATCTAAGGAAAAATAAGCCACTAAATGATTTAATTAATCTAGATTCAATATTCAATCCTAATGATCAATTCTGGAGGGAAGGAGAAAACATTTAGGTTAAAGGTGAGGATTCAGAGCCAATTTCAGTTGGAGAAAGAAAAACACTTCAAATTGGTAAGGTAAGAGCTGAACAAGAAAAAGATGAATTTACACAAATTTGCAAAGAATGTCTAGATGTGTTTGCTTGGAGCTATGAAAAATTGAAAAGAATTAATCCTAAGTTGGCACAACACATGATTGAAATGGACTCATGAGTTAACCCATCAGGGTAAAGGAAAGGCCAGTCAATCCTCATATCCAATTGTTAGTGCAAAATCACAGCACCCCTGAATGGCCTCAGGTTTGAGTGGGGCATCTGGTGTGATTGCACAACATTAGACCATATCTCAAGTTGTAGGACTTGTGAACTTGAGATGGTCCTATGGAGAAAGTTGGCTTCTTCTCCCTAAAGTACCTGCCACCAAACTACTCTAGTGCGGGATAGTTATCTAATCCTAATATAACCTTCTAAGGGACTAGGGAGAGAGAGAAATGCATAAAAAATCCTACAATAAAGTGGTGATACACCAGAAAAGGAAGGTGCTGGTCAATAATTCAACTGCCTAAAGTAGAGAGAGGTGAGCAATGGAGAGGATGGAAAGATGCATCATAGAACAAAGATACATTTCACATGAAACTCCACTTAAACTCATTAAACATGGCTCACAAAACCTACAATAGACATTAGAAGTATGCATAATATACCCTACAATGATGAGAGGTAAGAAGAGACAATAAAATAAGTAAATGATGGAAAAATGCATCCCGAAATAGATTTAATTGCTACAAGAGTTTACATGGTACATCATTAGTGGGAAAGGGGAAAGAAAATGCCATTATAGAGAGATGAGGCTTAGACTCCACATTCTACCTTAAATAAGAAAGAGAGAGGGGGAGGAGAGATCGATGACATACAACAACCTCAAATATGCCCCTCCTTTCGAATATATAGAAGAAAGAGAGAAGAAGAGAGGTAAAGTTTGAACTCTTCTTTAACCACCCCTATGAGAGCATTGAATCTACCTGCAACAATGATGGGATTTACTACGTAACACATGCCTTTCATGTGTTGTTCCATGTTGGGAAAAGAAGGAGCCCCATTCTTCATCATAATGGCAGGTGAGAAATGTGACAACCTCAAAGTGACAGACTGAAACATTATGGTAATAGGTGGGTGGACAATTTCCCACCCAATTCTAAGCTCTGGTCTAGAGATATGGCCTTCGAAGGTTGAGGGTTGGGCATTTAACGTGGGCTTGCAATATTTGAATGAGTCATCCCATACAAGGTATATGTGGTAGTCCCACACATTTTGAAGATCCGGTCCCCTCCTTTCATTCCTAGAGTTGTGGTGATGAGACATGTGGCATCGTCTGCAAACCTACTCTATTTCCTTTGGGCTATGACTAAGTCATTCTGTTAGCAGAGGACATTATGCCCGACTCGAGACACAAGGAGGGATGACACTCATTTGGAGACCCTACTCGACTCTTCTTGTTAATTTATGCTAGGATGACATGCGGGGCTTTTGAAGGCTTTGTCCCCTTTCTTTTTCAATTCTATCTAATCCTTCCCATTTAGGGATGACTTTGTGGGACCCTAGTGGCATGGAGAGATGACACTTATTTGGGAACCACATTTGGATTCTCCTATTGAAGGAGCACCGAGGAGACACATGAGTCCTTTCGTGGCCCCTTCTTTCCTTAGCCGATTCGAGTCTCAAATCAATACTTCCTTCCTTAAGCCTTTGGGTGAGTAAGGGCATCCCACTTCATATCTTTGGAACACTTGGCATCATCCACGGTCCACCCCTATATTTCCTAACATTGGATTACTCAATTACATTTGGTGGGGGCCACATGTCCGACTTGGGAAACGTGGAGGGTTTGCACTTATTTGGGTCCTACCTTATGCGTCATGCCTTTGAAGTTATGATGTTAGGATGGATGGGTTCTCCCATCGGCCTTGAAATTTTCAACATCCGGCTCTATCCCCTCTTGGAATTTTACCATGTGGCGAGTTGGAGCTTGTTTGGGGACCACATTTGGATTTACCCTTTCAAAGAGTGTCAAGAAAACATGTGGGTCTTCGCCACTTCTGATTTCCTAAAATTCATCCCCGTGGATTGCCTCCCCGCATGTAATTTAGGCTTGACACATGGCTTCTCTGGGTGTCAATGGAGGTGTAATTTACTTTTATACTTTTATGCCTTTCAAAACAAAATCAAGAATTCAAACTATCTCCAATGACTCACCTTCCCACTTTGACTTCAAACATGGCCACGTGTCCCTTCACAGGCCTTAGTCATTTTTTTTATTTGGCGTAATGATCCTCCATGGGCTCATGGGCCCATAATTGTAAATTTCACTTTTTATAGAAAATTGCAAATTGACAAGATATCTCCTAGCCCATTCGATCTGTAATCTTCCCTTTGGTGAAAATTCTTCCCCTGTGCCCGCCACCCCACTTCAAAAAATCCTTCCAAGGCTCGTCGGCATGTAACTTACAAAATATGAGTTAGAAGGGCTCCTTTATATTTATGGAAAGGGGAAGAAATTTCTTATCTGATGGAAATGCTTTCATGGGATGTTAAGTGATTAAAATATATAAAAATTCAAATTGAAGCACAAAAAAGGGAAAAAATGGTGTTAGTTGACTAAAAATATGTGTGAGCTTATTTTGGTCAACAATTTGGTTACTCATGGGGATCACCTACCTGCTAGGTGAAATGTTCATTTTCCTTGAAGCATCCATTGGGCATGGATTTATGAATGATATCCTGATATTGATCTTTAACTCTAGAATCTGATCCCTGAGCCACTTGGAACATGACTGGAAATAGAGCTGATCTCACTAAATGCCATTTCCAATGCACTCTCGCATGAGCAAAAAAAAAAACCACAACACACTATATACAAGAATGGAAATCATACACACCTTAAGTGGGATATGTAGAGTGTGCACAAGAACTTCTTTTTCTGAAATAAAACCTACCTACTCTACACTAACCAAAAGCAAAGGAGCTCAAACGAATCTAGTAACTAGAAGGGAGAAGTAGCTCCGCTTCCTCACAAATTGCAACCATGTAGTTGATTTGGCATTGAACATGGTCAGAAATTAGATTAACAAACTGCCTTGCAGATGTTTTCTTTCCCTTCTCCTCAAAGTATCAAAAAACAAAACATACACCTCATGGAGTTTTTATGCGCTTGGTTATGGGAGGTTGTACTACTGACCTTTGGTGCTTTGCATATCATCCTCATGCCCTGTAGTAGGCATGATTAGTTTTGGCTTCCCCCTTTGCTCCAATGACAATAAGTACCTGATTGGGCACGGTCTAATCTGATGGATATGCTGATTTTTCTGAATTTCAACTCCAAGAATGGAGTCTTCTTTCAGACCTTCCTAGGTGGATGATGTGGGAGATATTAGATCCTCATGTTCTTTTCCTTCCTCCTCCTAAGAAGAACATGGAAGATTATCATCTTCCACCTTATTTCTAGAGGGTCATCTTGAGATGCAGACTACTATCCTTGGACACTCTCCTCCATAGAAGCAAACTCATGTTCTTGGAAGATGGATGATGGAGGAGCAATTGATGTGATCTCTTCAGGCTCCTTTCCATCAAAGCAATCCTCCATGTCCGAAAGACAATCCGCCTCCTCATTTTCCCGTTACGGGTGCTTGACCTCCTCCATGGCATCCTTCAAATCTGTAATTTTCTCACCACGGTTCCCCTCATTTCAAACATGAATTTTTAAATCTCAAACTCATTTTCAACATTATATTTTGAAGGGGATGAAGTGGGAGGAAGAATCGAAGGTTCTCATGTGGCCTGATCTCGCACTTGGAGCCTCTAGAACTATATGGACCTCCTCCATCATGGATTTATGAACTAAATCAGTCCCTTCGAGTGAAAGAAAAAAATTCAATAATGCTTTCTTCATTGAGTGGCCTCAACTCTAATTTGAAGTCCTTGAGCTGCTCCTCTTCAATGTGACTTGGAGCTAGTTTTTCTTACTCTGCTATAAACTTAGCTTCCATCACTTGTGGTCTTACCCTGGCCTCCTTTGAAGGTTTAACCATCAAGGGGATATTTGTAACCCCAAGTCTAAGAGCCAAGATTACTAAGCTTTTGAACATTTCTTCTGTTTTGCTCTCCTTGATTGGTTTTGGAGTCTCTCCCGGACATGGACCCGTGAGTAGCAGTAGAGTGGCAGTGGGGTCTCCACTATTTGTTTCCTTATTTTTGGAGTAGGGGAAGTTATTTCTTTCAATTCTTATGGAGGGGACTTAGGTGTGGAAGGGAAAAGGGAAGAGGAAAGGAGATGAGATGGAAGATTAGGATAAGGAGAAGGAAATCAACACTTGGAGAAGAAAATGAAAAGCTTGGAAATTGAAGATCAGGTTGAGATGGTTATGCTCGGGGAATGGAGAGAAAATTAGTAGATGATGGTGTAGGACTTACCCATTGACAAGGATGCCTTGACACCAAGTTCATAGGCCTCTATCTCCTCAGTCCACTATGCAAGCTGGGGTAGCATCTCAACCATGAAGTCAAGCTTCTCCTATGGGCTATAGTGTCTTGGAAAAGGGCCTCCCCATGGATAGGGTGCCTCAGTAACCAATTCCTTCAAGGCTTTCATTTACATTTTAGCCTTAGAATACACCATGATAGCCTCTATTCTTTAAATATTCTCTAGTATATCAGCATTCTCCACATAACTATTACTATTATATGCGTCCCCTTGTTCCTGGAAAGCTCCATGTCCAAAATAGTTTTGACCCTGCTCATATGGGTAAGCATAATGGTTCTGGATTTTACCATAATGTTGATCCAGAGGAGTTGGGAAATATATTGCGAGATGGACTGCACCATTGTTTCTTCAAGTGTGAGTTCCATGAGGGGAATGAAGTCATGATTTCACAACTTCATTAATGGAAGAAAATGAAATATGTGGAAGGAATAATGGTTGAAAATGGATGAAAGGAAGGTCTGCAACTTAGAGAATGGGTTGTTGACCAGATGGAGTTGTTAGATGTGCCTAAAACTGCCTCCAAAGGCTGAAAAATTCAATAAGGGCACATCAAACCCGATGAAGTGAAGTGATAAGGTGCTTGAGACATGAACCACTAGGTGTTATAAAAATGTTAATGTGGTCACACGGTGGGTTAAGATTCACTTGTTTTCTAATGAGATGCCTAAGAAAGATGAGAAAAATCTAACTCTAATGTCCCAAATGGAAAAACTATTAGTGTAAAATCACAACACCCCCATATGGCCTCATTTTTGAATGGGGCATCCAATGTGATAAAGCACAATATTGGACCATCTCTCAAGTTGTGGGACTTGCAAACTTGAGATGGTCCTCCAAAGAAAATTGGCTTATTCTTCCTAAAATGCCTACCACAAGCTACTCTAGTGCAGAAAAACCATCTAATCCTAATATAAATTTCCAAGGGACCAGGGAGAGAGAGAGAAATGCATAAAATAAATCCTACATTAAAGTGGTGATACACCAAAAAGGAAGGTGTTGGTCACTAATTCAACTACCCGAAGTAGAGAGAGGTGAGCAATGGAGAGGATGGACAGATGCATCAAAGACCAAATATACATTTCACATGGAACACCACTTCAACCCATTAAAAATGGTTGCCAAAGGCTTCAATAGACATCCGAGGTATGTACAATATACCCTCGCGATGATGAGAGATTTGAAGAGACAATAAAATAAGCAAAGGATGGACAAAATGCATCACGAAACAAATTTTATTGCTCTAAGATTTCACACGGTACATCATCAGTGGACAAGGGGCAAGAAAATTCCATTATAGAGCCAAGATAGGAGGCTTAGAATCCACATTATACCCTAAGGAATAAAGAGAGAGGGGGCAATAGAGAAAAGATGACCAATAACAACCTGAAATATGCCCCTCCTTTAGAATATATAGAACAAAGAGAGAAGGAGAGAGGGAAAATTTGAACTCTATTTCAACCACCCCCGTGGGAGCATTGAATCCACCTACAAGAATGGTGGGCTTTACTACGAACCTATGTATTTCACGTGTTGTTCCTTGCTAGGTAAGGAAGGAGGCCAATTCTTCATCATGATGGCATGTGAGAAATGTGAAAGCCTCAAAGTGGTAGAATGAAACATTATGGTAGTAGGTGGGTGGCAAAGCTCTCAAAAAGTTCTCTCTCGCCCAATTTCAAGCTCCTAGTCAAAATATATGGTTGTCTAAAGGTCAAGGGTCGGGAATTTAATACAGGATCACAATATTTGAACGAGTCTACCCATACAGGGTCCACATGCCATTCTGTGCATTTTAAGGATTTAGCCCCTCCTTTTGCTCCCGGAGTTTCATCGATGACACATGTAGCATCGTCCATGGGCCTACTTTGTTTCCTTTTCACTCGACTAAGTCCTTCTTGTTAGTAGAGATAATGTGCACGACCCAAGACATGTCAAGGGCTAAGACTCATTTAGAGACCCTGCTTGGAATCTACCCCTGAAGTTATTCCAGTCTAACGCTTGGCATTTTCGAAGGCTCTTTCCTTTTTCTTCACTGATTCTATCTGATCTTACCCATTTAGGGATGAATTTGTGAGACCCTAGATGCATGGAGAGATAGCATTTGTTTGAGAAGCGCATTTGGATTCATCCCTTAAAAGAGCACTAAGGAGACACATGGGTCCTTCGACGGCCCCTTTTTTCCTTAGCTGATTTGGGTCTCAAATAAATACTTCCTACCTCGAGCCTTTACGTGAGTAAGGGGGGCCCACTTCATATAATTCCCAAAAACTCTTTACGAGGTTGGACCCTTGTATCCAGCTTCTAAAACTATGACATTGGGACACTTTGTGTCATCTACAGTGCCACCCCTCCATTTCCTTGAGTTGGCTTAGTCACTTATGTTTGGCAGGGGCCATATGTCCAACTCGGGACATGAGGGGGACTCGTGCTTTTTGGGTCCTACCTTATGGGTCGTGCATTTGAAGTTGTGCCATTAGGACATGTCAATTATCTCATCAACATTATAGTTTTCAACATCCTGGATCTGTCCCCTCTTAGACTTGGACCACGTGGCAAGTTGATGCTTTTTGGGGACCACCTTTGGAGTCACCCTTTAAAAGAGGAAAGAGGAGATATGTGGGGCTTCTGTTGCATCTAATTTCCTAAAATTCATCCCAGTCCCCACCTCCCCCTGCATGTAATTTAGGTCGACACATGGCTTCTCTAGGTGTCAACAGAGGTGTAGCTTACTTTTATACTTTTACGCTTTTCAAAATAAAATTCAAAATTCAAATTGCCTCAAGTGACCCGCCTTGCCGCTTTGACTTGAAACATAACCAGTGTCCCTTCGCAGCCTTAGGCATCTTTTTATTTGGCATAAATATCCTCCGCGGCTCACGGGACCGCAATTGTAAATTTCTCCTTTTAGTGAAAAGTGCAAAGTTCCAAGATGTCTCCCCAACCCACCGATCTGCGATCCTCCCCTTTGGCAAAAAGTCTTCCCAAGCTCGTGAGCCTTATTTTGGTAAAAATCCTTTCAAGGCCCACCAACTCGTAACTTGCAAAATATGACGAGTTAGAAGGAATCCTTTATATTTAAAAAAGGGGAAGAAATTTCCTATCCGATAGAAATTCTTTCAATGGAATTTAAGTGCTTAAAATATATAAAAATTCATATTGAAGCACAAAAAGGGGGAAAATGGTGTTAGTTGACCAAAAATTAATGTGAACTTATTTTGGTCAACACGAGCCTCTCATGAAAGAGAACTAAACTAACTCATTAAACCAAGCATCATCATTCCAATATGGTGTCATTTAGGAAAAAGAATGGGGAAATCATGTTATGTGTGGATTTTTGAGACTTAAACATGTCCTCTGTCAAGGACCACTTTGCCCACTTCCTTCTATGGAACAAATCAAGTAGGTTGTAGTCGGTTCCAAAAGGTTCTCATTACTAGATGGATAATTGGGCTCTTATCAAAACATGGTCAAAGAAGATAACCAGCTTAAAGAAAGCCTTCACCATAAAGTTGGGCACATATTCTTATAGGAATATGTTGTTATCCAATTTTCCCTCCTAGACAAAATTTTTCAAACTCGACCCTATGCAGAGATAATCGAAGGCGATTCAAAACTGCAAGCTAACAATGGATTCCAAATTTGAGATCTAGGAGAGCTTCAACCATGGAGGAAAAAGGTCTTGAGATGGGGCCAAACAACGTTAAAAGATTCTAGAGGCTCAATATGAAAGAGATCTTGACTGAAGAAAGGGGCTCAAAGTTTTTAGACTTCTTCGCATACGGGTTAACTCGGGGCCGAACAAACAGACTCATGCGGGGGAGCCACATGTCAACTCGGCACAATTCCAAAAGACACACCCAAAGTGGAGACTCAAATGATTGTCATCCCCCACGTGGTTAGAGTTTGAAAGGAATCACTGTCCTTTGAAGAGTCTAAGTAGAACATGGCCGGTGGAGGCCTCCACATGTCCCAACAACGCACCTCCAGAGGTCAAGGCCAAACAAGGTCTCCAATTATGTGGGAGCTTCATCTTCAGTAATGCACCTTAAGAGGACTCTGTTTAGGTTTTACCAAGCTAACCCAAAATCAGTAATGACATATTTCTAGGAAACCAAATTAAGGGCTCTTTTCTGGTTCTTACTCAAATGCTCAGTTCAATATAGATGTTTGAGTTAAAAATTATATCTTTGTACCACTCGGAACTCATCAATTTTTCAAAAACATCTACAATTTCTTCTACCTCATTTACCTCAATAATTTGCAAGTTGCTCTCAACCATAAGCTTAGCCAAGCCCAAATGTCTCACCAACTTCATGGTTAGGATATCCATGTCATATTATTGCAACTTGTTCACCCATTTGAATCTTTTTCTTTAGACTTCCATGTCTAATAATATGTCCTTCACCATGGTGTGGGGAACATAAGAAACAACTTTTGAGCTTAGAATGTAAGACCTAAAGACATTTGTTTCTTTTACTAAGGAAAATTCTTGCTTCTCCATAATAGTGTATTTCAGCTCAGCCCCTGCAATGCCTTACTAAAAAATGTAATTGGCCTTTCAGCCCCTTCATCATCCTTCTACAGCAGGAAAAAAGCAATAATATTCTTTGAGGCAAAGGAAAACATTTGGAAAGGCTTCTTATAGTCCTGGAGCTGCTAAAACTAGGGCATGCTTCAATGCCTCTTTGATTCCATTGAAATCTTGGATGGAAGCCTCCTCCCATTTGATGACCCGGTCCTTCTTTAGTATGGAAGTAATTGGAATGGTCAACTCAACAAAGTTTGATATGAATCTTCTGATGAAGTTTATCTCGCCCAAATAAGGACTCAATCCCTTTCTTCATTCTTGGAATTGGAACCTTCGATGGCCTCTACCCTTTTTGGATCAATCATCACCCCTTCTTGTTACACAAGGTGACCAAAAACTTTTCCTTATGCACTCAAAAATGACATTTCTTTTGATTGAGTGAGATGCCCTATTCTCTACATCTTATCAACATCCTCTCCAAGTGCGAAAGTTATCACTTATCTTTCTAACAAACACAATCACATCATCTTGGTAAACAACAATAAATTCATTGATGTAGCCGTAAAAGTAACATTCATTGCTCTTTGAAAAGTGGCTCCGTGTTTATCAAACCAAAGGGCATCCTAACATACACATAGGGTCCCCAAGGAGTAGTAAAGGCCATCTTGATACTTTCTGATTCCTTCACCACAACTTGGTTATAACCAGAGAAACCATCCAAGGTAGAGAGCAATTCAAAACTAGTCACTAACTGCTGCATGTTTTCCATGTTTGGTAAAGGATAATTATCCTTCATTCATGCTCTATTTAGATTCCTGAAATCCACACACATCCTAATGTCACCATTCTTATTTCTAATCGGTACTAGGTTTGTAACCCAAAAAATACCTTGTGGATCAAATAATCCCTCCATCTCTCGCCTTCATTCTTCTTGCATTTTAAGGGACAAGAGTGGACTGATTGGCCTCTATTTCTACCTGAATGGATTTAAATTGCACTCTAAGGGAATCTCATGTTAAAGAAGATCCTCTCTGTATGCTTTTATTTTAAAATAGGTCTAAACCATGCAATGTTGGTATTTTTTCAACAATTGGATGTATGACTTCTTTTCCTCCTTGCTGAGATTGTTGCCTAACCAAATCTTCCTTGGTTTCTCCTTTGTACCAAGGTCATGCTCCTCAACATCCCTTGAGGCTGCCATATGCCTATTAATAATGCAATCAACATTATCAAAGTTTGATTCAAGAGAAACCAGCCCTTTAGGAATGGTATTAGTCTTTAGTTGGATGATGCCCTTGCCAAACAAGGTTTCATTTCCCTCTATTGCACACACCATTGGCTCCCAATCAATATATTGATCAACAAACTCTCCCTTGTTCTACATAAATCTTCTAATCTAAGCATCATCAAAAACTTTCCAGTGTTTAATATTATCGTGGATAGAGGGTCTTGTGGATACTTCAACATCATATTCACAATATGCGAACCTTGCACAATTTTTAAACTGAGATCCCAAAACTGTAAGCTTGTCTAGAAAATCATTGAACTTTTTTCACATCTTAATAAGATCTCAAATTGCATGCTTATGTTGTTTCATTCACTGATTTTTGTGGCATAAAGCTTTCTGACTTGTTTGACAATCAATTATGAATCCCCTTTTACAATAATGTCCTTGACACCATATTTCCAAGCAATTCTTAAAACTAACAATAGTTCCTCATACTCAAGAATGTTTTTAGTGCACTCAAAGTTGAATTTGAAGGAAAAAACAAACTTTTCCTAGGTGGGAGAAAGCAGAACAACACTAGCACCATTTCCAAACTTGGAGCAAGCTCCATCAAACAATAAAGTCCAAAGAGATCCTTCCTGTTCAGGAAACTTACATTCTTCAATCTTGTGCTCCTTTCCATTAGCAAAGCCTACAAAGTTATGAGCATTAACTCTTGTATACAATACTTCATAGGATGCATTGTTGGGGTCTTCAATAAGATGCAACATCTTCTTCTCTCCATACAACCCGACAAGGTTGACCTAAATTGGTATGTTGGTGTAAGACATATCTATTTGGACACTCCCACTAACACTTGCAGCCCATTTTATAGACAACAACATACCCCACTTGGTTGGGAAGTCAACAATGACAACATCAAGTTTTAAATATTTACCTGGTAACCTACAAGTTACACCACCAAACCCTTCACACATCTCACCACTAACACCTCTCTAGAGTATATGGTAGTGCAATTACCATATTTTATTGTTACTTTTATATTCATCTCATTCATGAATTCCAAATAAATGACATTGCATGGTGCCCCCGAGTCAAACATACAATTGTGAAACAATCTATCCTTAATGATAAGAGTGGTGAAGAATGGATCCACATTGAGCTGAGATTCCACTAAGGATGTCCTCAAATAAACCTCGGGTGGTTCACCTAGTTCCTCAAACACCGGCAAGCGTGTTTCTAACTCTTAAATGACTGGTGGAGTCTCGACAATTATTATATTTCTACCTAGGGCAATATTCTCCACTTTCAGCCCCAAATATTCAAAATCCCTTTTCTTGTGCTCGGGGATCTAGAGAAACTCAAAATTGGAACTGAAATCATTATCTCGACTCAAGACTTGGGAAATATCATAAGGGACGGACTTTGGCAAGGCAAAATTTGAAGGAAGGCTAACACACTCATTAGATGACATAAGTTTCTTGATGATTTTGTTTGGGACAACAAGGTTTTTGGCAAATGCATGTTTGTTAGGGGCCTCTTTAGGAATGTTTGAAAGTAAGGAAATTTTTCTTGGCTTGAGGACATGTCTCTTTGACAACCTTACTTCTTGTGTTATATTCCTTCTTTTGGGAAACCACAACATTCATCAACAATTACATTTCTTCCTTAGACGGGCCTCCTCCATCATACTTTTTTATCATCAGATCTCTTAAATACTCAAAGTAATTATTGGTCAATTCAAAATATTGTACAAAGATATCTACTTCTAAAGTATGAGAGGGAGAAGGAATATGTACCCGTGGATGCAATCCCAGAAATCAGCATCATTTCTAGAATTTATCACCTCGGTTGAAGTTTCCCCTTGTTATGAACTAGTGGAACAACCCATCATCTAGACATCATTATCATTATCATCATCAGCTTCCTCTTCTTCTTGATGATCTTATTCAAAAGGAACATGGGGCATGAAACATTTTTCACACCAATCAATGACCTTTGTTTCTTCCATAACAAAAACTATGGCAGCCAAAGGATCGTGCACCATTCTATTTTCCCTACCTTGGGGCCGCCTATTTATAAATCCAACACATCCCTTGCCTTTTCATCAGTTCCGTGATGATTTGTAAATATTTCTTGCCATTTTTTCTTGTGTTGGCCTTGTGATATTTGCCCAATTACTTTCTTAGCCCAAGCTAGTTTGTAGGAAATTTCTTTGATAGCCCTTGCCACATTCTTCACAACTTCCTCCAGATCAGTAGCTTTATTTGTTTGAGGTTTTTCTGGGTTAACCATCTTCACACCATCCCTTTTAGGTGGTTTTACAATTTCCTTGATATTTTTCTCAATTTGAAAAGACATAGTGAAGGCCTACCTTAGATTAGTAGGGTTTTTGTCTCTCAAGTAGTAAGCAACCTTTTTGTCAAATGCATCTGAGTATTTGATCAAACATGACTCATCACATGGTCTCAAGTTAACAGGAAACCTTCTCAAAGTCTTATTGAACCTTGTGTTGAAATCATGTACTAACTCATTAGGATTCTTCTTGATGTTTTCAAACTCTGATAGAAGAAACCTAGGGTCATTCCTATCACCATATTGCAATCTAAATGCATTGTTCATCTCAGTCCAAGAATCAATAGAGTTATATGGAAATTCTTTATACCAGTCCCTTGCATCATCTTCCAAAGTTTGAACAAACAATTTGATGCATACATCTTCAAACTCAATCTCAAAGTATTCCATCATGCTTGATGAAAAGCTTCAAATGCTGATCACCACTTATAGCGTTATTTATCTGGAACTTTGGTACCATGTTTCTTACATCTTGAGGTACTGCATTTGGATAACCATCCATTCCCACAAAATTTATAGGTCCAAAGGTGTTCACAAAAAATGGAGGTCTGGGTGGGGGATGAGCCATGCTGATTCGAGGAGGTGATCTTGGGGAGAAACAAACTGATAAGGGGTAGGGGTCCTTGAAACATAGGAGTATAGCTTTCAAAATGAATATCCTCTAAAGGCCTTGTTTCTTGGAAATCCCTAACGAAGTTTGAAAACGTGGGGAAAAATGAGAAGAAAAACTTTCAAATTTAGATGAAGGCCCCTCTCCAGATGGAGAATTCAACTCCACAAAGAGACTACCTGATTCAGAAGCACTTGAATGACAATATTCAATGATAGGCTGGTCACTTTCACCAATTGGGATCTCTTTTCTTGACTGTTGTTCTCCCACAACTCTCCAGGCTCTTCTTCCTTCTGACTTTGTTTTTCCTAGCTCTGAAAATAGTGTCCTAGTAGGATCCTTAGAGAAGAAAGATCTTCTTCCTTCTAGTTTTGCAAATATTAGTAACAAATCTCACTTGATAGAGGTTTAAGACATTGGTCCTTATCGCGTAAAATCAATAGGGAGTCGCCATTAAGGATTTATACCTTAGTTATGTAAATGCACTAAAATATGTTCACCAAATGTTTATCAACATTAGGAACTCGAAATGATAGATCTGACCTTTCTTTACCCAGATTTATCAGTGAATACTAGTGCAAATATTTTTAGAGACTGGAAAAGTTTTGCATGACACTTGTAACCTTGAAACTTCTTATAGGCCTAAACATAGAATGATGCTGAAACAAGATTCTGGCACTTACAATATAAGAGATGTTTACTGTGGTCTTAATATGAATCGTAGTCCCCCACAACGACACCAATCGGGTGTTGTTCATAGGATAAATGGATACGAACTGGAAGAAAATCAACAAATTAGTCTCAGCAATGTAAATCAGTTCCAACAACTTAAAACATTCCTCGGTAATGGTTCCAATTGAGTGTTGGTACCCAAATTGATTCTCCCTCAAAGTCCGAGAAACAAAATAAGTATTGACAAGAATCTTAGAGACAAATAGAACATATTAGGTCATTTTGTTTCCAGGGATAAGATCTAACTGGCCCTTTGTCACTCGGATGTGGAGAAATGGATAGCACCCTCAATAGGATTTGATCTATCATCACTACTTTATGGTTGTGCCTTTGAAATAGGGTGAGAGGACCCTTCTATATCTTGTTGTTTATGGAGGAGATGGAGATATCCTTCTTTTGACGTTATGAATAAGACCTTGGAGAAAATATGATCAATGCAAAAAAATCTAACTCTCATGAGTTGTCACTCCTGGATAGTGGAGATATTTTCTCGGATAAGGTTCGGGATACTCGAATACATTTGGAATCTGATTGTTTCGCATGTTTTGGTGATGGAAAATATGTATTTTTATACACATAGAGAAAATAGGGATAGTATAGGTAGCACTAGTTGTTTTTAAGTAAATTTGTGGTGGGAGGTGAGGAAGGATGGACTTAATTCACCGGATCTTTCAAAGCTTCTACAAAATGGAATGCAAAACCAACAGAAATGCCACGAACAACTAAAATGTTTCTTTAACCAAAATATGTGCTTCAATGGAGGCCCAAATTCACACTTTTTCACATAATCTATGAGATTATAGCATGAAGGCTCGACTAAGAAAACCCAAAAAAGCATCAAGATCTAAGTCTAATAATGCTCGAGGTACAACCACCGAGAGGCTTATAGACAATCTCTTTCAATAAATGAAAGAAAAGTGATTTTAAATTGTTTATTTAATTCCCAGATGAAAGATCTTGAAAAATGAAATTATAGATGCCACTAAACAATCACAAGGATTGAGAGCTGTGTGATTGAGAAATATTCTGATACAAGATTTCAACAGAACAAGAAAAACTATTTGCAGACATTCGAAATAAAACAAACACAATTTTCTCAAGATCAACACAAAATAACTCGAGTTTGATTAAATTTATCAGTAGGGGAAAGTTTCTAGAACAAGCTCAAAGCTTGTCAATGGCTATGCACTTGCAACCACCTTGACATGATCAAATTTAAATCAAAAGAGATATACAGCTTCTCGAGATGGCTTCTCAAAAGACAGGTTCTATTAAGCTTTTTCTATTATAAAATCAGTCCTTACCTCTAACACTCAAACCATTTACATGATAAATTTGTGCCATTTATAACATTTTACAATAGATTTTTCCCCCTAAAAAACTAGACATTTAGTGCATCAATGTTCACCATGATCTCGATCACAATTCCCAGAATGAGATCTGAAAAAATTTGTTAGATGCTCAGGGGGTAGATCTCTTTGAATATCTCCCGCATTCAACTCCTTCCTGTAGATCACTCTTCCTTCTTTTCACCAACCACTTTCACCCCTAATCTGTCTAATATGGCTCTTTGAATGCTTGGGATAAGAAAAATGAAAGATCAGATCGAGCCTAGTAGTCGAGACCATTTTAAATGTGAAATACGTTTCTAGATCTTACTAACCATACTTAGATATCAAAATTAACTCCCTCTCTATTTGGCGTGTAGGAAATACCAAGAAATCATGAAGACTTGCACTTCCAGGAGATTTTTAGTAAAAATGGGGAAAGTTAGATCCGGACATAGTATCCATTGATCTTTACTTTGAATTTGGGTCATCCATGTGGAAGATTCAATTAAAAAGGGCTCGGGGTTCCTTCGAATTTTCACCACCTTTTGACAAAATGGAAACAATTACCATTTTTCCCCACCTTTCCATCTTCAAAAAAAAATTTGACACGTGTCCTAAGGTGGGTCCCAAAGGAACTGTGGCCAAATTCTGCTATTTCACCTCTTTTTTTGAAAAAGTGAAAATTTTCAAAGTTTTCCCCGTAGCTCCACCCTTCCAGTTTTAGCTTCTGATGTGGGTTCCAGTAGAGCCACACTTCCTTTTACACTTTTAACTCCTTTCTCCCAAAAGGAAATTTTTCCTACTTTCCCGAGAATCCACACCTCTTTCATTTACTTTGAAACAAAATTTTACGATGCTTTTTCAGCCTAGTGGGCCATTTTCATATTTTAACCCTTTGGGTGGCAAATGGAAAACATTCGAAGTTGACCCCGACGGTCCACTTCCCCATCCTTTTGAATTTTTAAACTACCATGCGTTAGAATGGTGTGTCTTGAGATGGTCCACAAAAGTTGAGATCTTGAATGAGCACGGGCTCACCACGTGTCCTGGCCTGAAAAAATTTGTTTGAAGGCTTGAAGCTCAGTAGAAGGCACCATGTGTCAGGGTCTAAGGTAATCTCCATTGGCCATTGAAAATTCCAAGAAAAATGAAAAGTGAGTGGAGGCCTCTAAGTGTTCTCCTAATGCTTCTTTAAAATTAAACTCAAGGATCGGTCCCCAAACATGTGCAGTTCCTCCACATGTCTCAGACCTCCCAAAACCTTTTGAAAAAGACTAAGTATGGGAAGACCCGGTGGAAGCCTCCACATGTCTCCATGGCACAATTTCAAAATGATGCCCAAGTTTGAGACCTTGAATGAGCACGGGCTCATCACGTGTCCCTGTCCCGCCAAATTGTATCCAATTGTATAAAATTTTACCTAAGTCAAGGAGAAGTAATGGAAACCTCCAAATGTCCTCCCGACACTATCCCAAGGCCAAACCAAAAATAAAATCTTCAAAAGAGCGTCATTGTTCCATGTAGATAGGTTTTTAAGTTAAAGTGATTCATAAAATTTTTAAGTACCTAGCTGAGCAGCGTGTAACCAAAATAGGGCATGTTCCCTGTCGATGCAAGGATGAAAATTTGACAGGGAGAAACACCTGTCAAATCATAAAATGTAGAAAAATGACCATTTGAGCCCAAAGGTGAAATTTTATCCAAGCACAAAGAATTCAAGAATGTTACAAGTCTCAAATACGTTCCTCAGAGCTACATCCATTCATTTTTCTTCAATTATTTAGGGCAAAAACAACAAGGTTAGCAAATCCCAACTCTGGAAAATGGAAATAATGGGAGAGCCTGAGTTTTTAGATGAACATAGAATGGAAGACCCAAATTACAAACCTTTTCATAGGAACTAAGAAACAAGGAAACAAATATGGACCCATACATGATCTTCGGCCCAAGGAAGGATTGATTATGGAAACAAAAGGAAAGAAGAGACTTTTTAGGCACAAAACACGAAGATAAAATGTGACAGAGATAAATCGATAGATTTTGAATAGAAAAATGGGGCAAGATTATTTTGAGCACCAACATAGAAAAAGTCAAGGAACTTCCAGAAATCCCCACAAGTCCCTTTGGCACTCTTTCAAGGGAAAATACAAAATTGGTCTCCAAATGAGTGCCATCTCACCATGTGGTCGTGGTCAAATTTGGGGACAAAACCGTGAAAATTCAAAGGTGGGAGCAAAGCCACATGTTAGTTTAGTGCTCTCTCAAGGGAAGATAAAAAGTAGTTTCCAAATGAGTGTGAAGTCTCCATGTGTCTCGTGGTGAACACGTGTCTCTACCAAGTAGAAAGGACTCGGGTAAAACATAGAGGAAGTAGGCGGGACCGCAAACAATGCCAATGTCAATTTTGAGCCACTTCAGGTGTGAGAGGAGGGGACTAAATCTTCAACATGCATGGGCCTTCATGTACATATTGTAGGGATAGACTCAAAACCAAAAGACCTTATGACGGCCATATCTTTTGACCGAGAAATCAGATTTGAACGGGAAGGGACTTTTTGGAAAGCTCTCGATGGCTGCTATGCACCTGCCACATTAATTTTTGGCCTGCCATTTTTGAGGCTATCAATTCTCCCACCTTCCACCCTAATGAAGAATGGGCCTCTTTTATTTTCTAGCAAGGAATACCACATGGGGGCATGGGTTTTTAGAAAATCCCATCTTTTTGCAAGTGAATTCAATGCATATACAGGGGTGGTTGGAGTATAGTTTGAGTTTCCTTCTTTCTCTCTCACCTCGATGTTCTATATATTGAAAAAGCTTCTCATTTTAGAATGGGGGATACATTTTGGTTGTGGAAAAACTCTATAAAATTTGTTTCCCAACTCCATTTGAGATGTAAGCCTTCTCTTATGCCTAGCAAGCGTATTATTACCTCTGAGCAGGAGTGTAATGGTATGTGCACCTTCTAGAGCAATAAAATCATGTTTTTATGGTGTTCTTCAACCCTTTCTCATGTTTTTTTGTTTCTCTGTTCTTCTCCATTTCGTGTTTGCTTCCTGTGCATGTACTTCATGTTTGCAGGTGTAAGATGTCATGTTCCATGGAGTGTTGATTATGGATTGGGATCTAGGTCTGTCACTTCTATCTAACCTCCCTCATCTCATTTTTCCTATTTCATCCTCCCTCGGATTTTCTCGCCTCTTTCCTTTCCTAGTGTATCACCACTTTAGTGTAGGCTCTCTTCCACTGGTTCTGGACTAGAGTAGATTGTGGCAGAGTAGTTTAGGAACAAGATCCAAATTTCTCTCGGAGGGACATCTCAAGTCTGCAAGTCCCACAACTTGTGAGATGTCCAATGTTAGAAATCACACGAGATTCCCCACTCACACCCGAGGACATTCGGTGGTGTTGTGATTTTGCACTAACAATTTTGGTAGGCCCCGTAGGAGACCAATGTTATATTTTCTCATCTTTTCAAGGTTTCTCATTATCAAACAAAAAATCTTAAGCCACTATGTGACAACACTAACAGCTTTTGGCACACCCCGTGGAGAGGTGTGAAGCACCTTACCACTTTGTCTTTGCAGTTGGTGTGTTCCTCTTAATATTCAACCTTTTAAGGCACATGTAAAGCACATCTAGTAACTCCATCTTGTCAACAACCCATTCTTTGAGTTGTATACCTTCATTCCATTCATTTCCACTCATTTTCTTCCATTCATGAACTTGTGTAGTCATGACTTCATTCCCAACTTGGAACTCAAGCTTGCAAAGCAAAGCAGGTGCAGTCCCCCTAATGTATTTCACTACTAATCCAGATCAGCATTAGATCAAATTCAAAACCATTATGCTTACCCATATGAGTAGGGTCAAATCCATTTTGGCTATGAAGCTTATCAAGAACAAGGGGATGCATACAATGGTGACGGTTATATGTAGAATGTTTGTTTGCTAGAGACGATTAAAAATTAGAGGAATGCATGGTGCATTCAAGGGGTACAATAGAGATGAAATCATTCGGATTGGTTGCAGGGCACCTTGTCCATGGATAGGCCCTTTCCAAGACACTATAGCCCATAGGAGAAGCTTGAATTCATTGTTGAGATGCTACCCCAACTTTTACAATGGGATGACGATATAGAGGCCTACAAACATGGTTTCAAGGAGCCTTTTCAATGGGTAAGTCTGCACCATCATCTCATAATTTTCTCTTCACTCCCTAAAAAACACCATCTCAACATGATATTCGGTTTCAAGCATCCCTTCGCTTCCCCAAGTGTTAATTTCCTTCTCCATCCCCTAATATTTCATCTCATCTTCATTTATTTTCCCTTTTCCCTTCCAAATCCAATTCCTCTCCACAAGAGCTAAAAGTAATATCTTCCCTCCGCTGCAAATAATGAAATAACTAGTGAAGACCTCACCCACTACTCCTCCTACTCTCCCGATTCCATGTCAAGGAGAGAATCAAAAAACCAGTCAAGGAAAGAAAGAAGAATAAGAGCCAAATACAAAAGAAACGATTAGAAGCTTGGCAAGCTTGGATCTATTATTTGGGATTAAAAATCCCCTTTCTTGTTAAGCCTTTGGAGGAGACCAGGATAAAGCCTTAAGTGGTGGAAGCTTAAGCTACGGCGTAAGCACATGAAGAGGGAGATACACCAAATCCAAAGTAAGAGGAGTACATTTCGGTGTGGAGGAGGATGATATAGTTTTATATGCTCCAAGTAAGGAGCATGCCACGTAATAACCTTCAATTCTTCCTCCCACTTCATCCCTTCAAGCTCGATGTCGAAGAAGAGTTTGAGCTTTAAAAATTCATGTTTGAGGATGAGGGTAACCATGGTGAGAAAGTTGTAGATAAGGAGGACACCATGGAGGAGGTTGAGCACATGCAGCAGACAACCAGAAACAAATTATCTGTCGGACTTGGAGGATTGCTTTGATGGAGAGAAGCCACTTTCCAAATGGTGATGGATATGGCACTAAAAGGGCTCATCAATAAGATAGTCATTGTGTATCTAGATGATATTTCTATATTCTCTAAGAATGTAGCAAGTCATCTCTTTCACCTTAGACAAGTATTCTAAAGATGCAAGAGATTCAAAGTGTCTTTGAATCCGAAAAAGTGAATATTCTTAGCTCATGAAGGAAAGCTATTAGGACACATTGTGTATAAGGGAGTGTTAGCAATTGATCCGAAATTATAAGCCACCCGAGAATTGCCATTGCTAAGTCATAACAAGGCTTTGCAAATCTTTTTACACAAAATTAATTTTGTCAAGAGGATTGTTCTAGATTTTCCCATCTTTTCAAACCACTCACATTGATGCTTTGAATAAAATTATGGTTATAAGATGGACTCTTGAACGGAAAGAAATCTTTGAAGCTATACAACATGACATTAAACGGGCTCCAACCCTCATAAATCCATATTCCTCAAATGACTTTATTTTATACACTTTTGGGGAACACATGCAATATCTTCCATACTAGTAAAACCAAATCAAGGACTATATCACCTATCGCATTTGTCGGCCAAATCCTTCAAGAATAAGAGGTGAGATATTCATTCATTAAGAAGCATATCCTTGTTGTGATTAGAAGTCTAAGGAAATTTAGACATCTATTAGTTTCACATGCTAGTGTAAAATATTTTCTTTTGAAAAAGGATCTTAATGAAAAGAGAGATGGTTGGATAACCAAGGTCATGGATTATGATATTGATATAAATGTGATAAAAAATTAGTTAGGGGAAAAGGGTTGTGTGAGAAGCTAGCTTCTAACCAACATGATGAATCAAGAGAGGAGGAAAAAATTGTTATGATGTTGCAAGATAATCAAGAACAGGATGCAAGTGGTATATCCATTCCTTGTTGGACTCGAATACGTATATTTTCTTCAAACGGGTCAAAGTCCATGTGGATTAAGATAATACAAAAGGAGATATTTAATACTTCATTACATCCCATACGTGCTTGTAGATAATATTTTGTTCGAAGGGGTGTGAATGGTGTCCTGGACAAGGTTCATCAAGACAGATCAAATAGAGAGCGTATTACATGAGTTTCATGATGTAGAACCAGGTGGTAATTTTTTCCCAAAAGTAACAACTATTAGAATCATAAGGGTTAGTTATTAATGACCTAATATTTTAATTTATTTATACTCATGGATCAAGAAATGCAAGAATTTTTCCTTCTTCATAGGTAAAGAGAAGATACCAGACCTCCCACTTTGTCCTATCTCAGTTGAGAAACCTTTGATGCAATGGGGGCTTGATTTTATTTGGATGATCAATCCAAGTTCTAGCCTAGGTCAAAAATGGATTCTTAGAGCCACGGAATACTTCACTAAGTGTATAGAAGCAATTGCAGACCTTTGAAGGAAGTAAATGAAGTGAGCATTCTAGACTTCTACGAAGGTATTACAAAAATGTTTGTTGTTCCTTCTACTAAAATATCAGATAATGCCTTAGATTTTCTTGGAGAAAATATATCTAATTGGGATATTATAAATGGTATCTATTTGAGCACTTATTCTAACTACTACCGTGAGGGTAATGGATAAGAAGAGTCCACGAACAAGAACTTGTTTAGAATCATAAGAAGAACCTTATATGAGAATAAGATGACTTGGCATAGAAAATTGAAATCAACCTTATGTGCTGATGGAATTACTCTAAAGAAATCAACTGTTTATTCTCCTTTCAAGTTGGTTTATGGAAGGGAAGCAAAGCTTCCAATATCCCTTAAATTACCAACCTTGTAGCTTATCAAGCAGCTGAAGTTGTTCGAGTTTCCAAATATGGAAGTTAGTTATGAAGAGCTAATGGAGATGGAAGAGCTAAGGGACCAGGCCATGAAAAAAATGGAGAAGGACCAAGCTCAAATCAAGATGAGCTTTGACATAAAGGCAAAAACAAAAATTTCAAGAACGAGACATAGTTCTAAAATGGGATGCAAACATAACTAAACTAAGAAGGAACTCCAAGTTTGATGCAATATGGAGTGGCCCTTACTTGATTTTAGGATGTAAAGAAAATAATTCTTTCTAATTGATGAAGTTGGATGGAGAATAATTACAGATCCCAGTAAATGGAATCTATCTCAACCATTATTACTGATGGGAGGATATTTCTTGTAAATATTACTTTCGTGTTTGTAATTCCTCTAAGTACATGTAGCACAATGTTCTTTTGTAACTAAGTTTTCTTTCGATAAGTTTTTTGAACTCTCTACATGTTCCATTGTGGGATATAAATAATTTTTTTAGTTGTACATGGTTGTGCTTTGTTGTTGTTGCACTTTCTAGTTTTAGGAAAGTATGATGATGAAATAATTTCTCAACAGTGTTCCAGAAAAACAATATGTTGTAGACATCAGATGAGTTTCAACAATCAGAATCACTCCATGACCAATGGATGTAAAATCACTGGTCTTTCAGATCTAGTAGGTAGACACCCCATAAGTCACCAATTGTTATATATTTGTTCATCTCCTTGCTATTTGGATCAACCTACAGGTATGGGAATTATAAGGTAATGGGAGCATTTTACAAGGTATCTCATGGTGAGCTTGCAAGCCACAAAGAAGGTTTGGAGAAGGATTTGTATTAATGGTCGAGCTAGAAAAATCTCAGATTGTCATCTTGCTGACATGTGTCAAACACTTCCTCCTATAGCACATCAACCACACCTTGTTATCGCATGTCGACCACGTCGTCCTCCTTTACGTGTCAATCAAACCTTTCTAACACACATCAACTACTTCCTCCTATTGCACGTTAATTACACCTTGTTGTCAAGCGTCAATGCTTCCTCCTATCAAGCATCAACCATTCTCCTTGACACGTATCAATGATTACTATTTGTCACACATCACAATTTCTCCTTGATGCATGTCAACACTTACTTCTTGTCATGTGTCAACCATTTTCCTTTATGTGTATCAATGTTCACTTGCTATTGTACATCATTATTCCTTGCCCCATCATTGTTTCCCTCTCATCGCACATCAACATCACCTTTTAGTCGCGTGCAACCTCCTTTTCCTATCGTATGTCAACCTCATTTTTGTCATGCATCAAGCTCCCCATGTTGTTATGTGAAAAGTCTTTCCCTTATCGGGCAAGTTTTCCCTTCTTGTCGTGTGTCAACTAGTTGTTTTTTTCAGGCTAGAACAAAGAGTTTTAGATACATCTAGACATTAATGACACCATACAAGGTAGATCAACAACCAGTTTAATGAGGTATGACACCCCACTCACCGTGTAAAAAAGTAACATTGAAAAATGAACCATTCTCGCTGCCCATACATACGTACATTGAATTTAATGAAGGATTTTGTTCAAGAGCTCCTTTTCTCTATATATATGTAAATTCCCCTCATTTGAAAGGGGAGAGAGATTTAAAAGTTGTAAAGAAACTCCGCCAAAATTGTTCCAGCACTTTTGTGAACCGTGAGGCCTCAAATTTAAGCATTTTGTGAAGGATTCTTTCCTTGTGCCTTTATTGTAATGGTTTGTACATCATATTAAGCAATAAAATTAATTTTTCTAGATTTTCTTTCCATTTCTTGATTTATATTGCATTACTTGCCTTCTATTATATTTTTAGGTATATTGTGCATATTTTGTTCCTTTCTAAAGCTTAAATTTGTTGTGCTTCATGAGATGTGAGGTTTGAATGTGTTTTGGGAATCTGTATTTTATCCGGAATTTTCTTCCCCATTTCCCTCTACTTTCACTCACAAGGAATCTCTCTAGCCTTGTTTTTGTGTTATCGCCTCCCTTAGTTTGGGATTTACATTCATGTATTTCTCTCTCTCTTTGGTCCCTTGGAATTGATAGTTTAGGAGTAGGTTAGCATTAATATACGTTAGGAACCATCCTTATCTTGATGTTTGTATCAATTGCAAAGGTCCCAAACCTTGATACAATCCCATTTTAGTCAAGAATAGGGTTTTGTAATGTGAAAATCCTAGGTTACTACTTTTCTAACATAAGAACAACTTGGTTAAGGTTCCATAATGTGTACTAAATTACTAGGAGTCATGCAAAAAGTTTTGGCTATGTAGTACATCTAGGTGTGGCACTCCATGTGGGTAAATTTCACTATCAGATTTTTTTGTTGATGTTGATGTTTTTTCATTTGTTTGAAATATGTTTCGTATCATTCCACATTTAATTTTAAAAAATATGGAAATGATGAAGTGAAATTTAATGCAAGTGAAAAGGGGGAAACCATACCTTTTTACACAAAAATCAAGATCCCCACTTTCAATGATACAACATAACTTTCCAAATTCACCAAGTGCAAACCATTAGACAAATCATGACAAGATCCACTAAATCAAAGAACTTTCCATAAAACCAACCAACTCAATATACCTCTAACCAAAGGGACTCACCAAAAATACATCTTGTCAACAAAAGAATCCACCATGACCGCAACCACCAGCCAAGATATTACACTTTCCAACAACCACCAAGTCATATGGGTATGTGGTTCATTTAATTGCTCCGAATTACCCATTTGAAATAGAATAGGAGGAACTAACAAAAAGAAATAAAACCACCATTCTGTTCTTATTTGATAGATGACCAAGATTTTCCCTCCATGTGCTTATACTGGTATCTAAGTCCCCATTTGACTGTACCTTTGAGGAGATCCAAAGTAAGGTTGTGGAGTTTGGTTTTAAAATTTTAAAAACACATTTTCTTGATAGTTGATAGGAGTTTTTAATGAACTCATTTTGCGAACACCCTCAAATCAATGTATTCCATAAACACATTTCTTTGGGGTACTCACAAATAGTTCACATGCCATTTGTATGATCCAAAATTTTGTATCCATGTCAACTATGGCACTTGTTGATATAAAATATAACGAACTCCATTTTTATTATGTTGTGATGGATATCCACATTGTGTTCCAAGATCTTGTTTTCACCCAAGGGGCAATATAATATTAAAAGTGAACTGATTGGGTCCGATACTTACAATCGTAAAATTCCATGATATGACACTGGATGAGGCATTTGTTCTAGGAATTTTGACTAATATTTACATGCCCTACTTCCATGGTGAGAAAACTGTTAGAGAATTGAAAAGAATAGGCTTTCACGCAAAGGAATGGTATAGGAGACAACTCTAGTAGAGACATAAGTGGGATAGTAGAAAAAACAATTTGAATGTTTGAATATTAACAACAACTACTTGAAATAAGAGATAAAAAGGGACATGAATTACAAATTTGTAGTTGTTGGAATTGTGTCGTGATGTTACATTATATATAACATAAGCTAGCAGTAGAAGGAGCTAAAACATGAATAAAGAACCTTGAAATCCTTAATCTTCTTTTGTAGATGGAAATGAAAACAACAACATATAAAAAAATTCCACTTAGAGACAAATGTAACCACTTTACGCATAGGTACGAGATCAAAATTAGTCGATTTACATATGGGAAAATGAGTAGATACTTGGTTACAAATTGTCTCCATGCACGATGAATATTTTAACTCATAATGAAGGATTTAATGATGGATATATGTAAGATCTCTACTCGTAACCCTTCCACTCAATGTTCTATTTATTTACTTATGAGAGTATAGTTTTCTCTCTTACTACAACTATTCAATTACTACTAAATTACAAACATTAATTTGGGTTTATTCATGGTTAGTATATCGGATCTCAATAAAGTGCTTCAATTATTATGAAAGGACATTTACAGGTTTGAAAAGGCTTGTAGGATGCATCACTTCCATGATCTGTACACTAACGCCTTGACAAAGGTGGCTCAAGGATTGAAATTAAGGGGCAATACATCTACCTCCCCTATGCGAGCATCACCATCGGTGTGACACAATGCCAAAGCTCAAAGGATACTTAGGCAAGAAGGTCAATAATGACACAAGTAGTTTAATAAAATAATTTTTTTGTAAAATGTGAAAGCAAGGAAGCAAACTATTTTTTGCAATATCTTGAACTTTAATGTTCTGTGAATATTCGTAGTTAGTTATATTTTATTTTTCTTCACAATCATTATTTTCTTTTATAGTATTTCTTAACCTCAAACTCTCAGTATTCATTGTTTAGAATTTTAATCTTTTTATGTCAATGGGTGCCTGACAATAATTGGAATCAAGATGTCATACACAACTCAACAAAACACAAATGAACCATGAGATATCTTGCTACATACTTTGGTGATTGTATCACATCACATGAGCTCTAATTCTACCATGGAAAGATAAATAAGTAGTCCACATAATGAAGAATTTCCAACAATTATGTCTTAAGCATAGATTCAACATACACATGTGACTAACAAAAAATGAATCATCACACTGATACATATAAAACTTGTATCACATGACACAAATACAATGATTGTACCATCACAATGTCAATTCAATATGCAATACTACATACTAACTAAGGGGAACATCAAGCATCAATCATAACAATTCCTAACAAGACTCATATGAGTAACTCATACATCAACATAATCACCAAAAATAACTCCATATACCTCTCAAATCATCACAAAAATAATTACATATACCTCGCAAAGAGAAATAATCATAGTTCCAAAACCAAACCAGGTCACTTAACCATAAAGCCCCATCACCATATTTTTCCATATTGGGTCACTTAACAATAGAGCCCCATAAAGAATATCGTGTAACTCAAACATAAAGCCCCATCAATAATATCGGGTCACTCAACCATAGAGCCCCATAAATAATATTGGGTCACCGAACATTAGAGTTGCATCTCCTTTCTCCATTTAATGAGGTCAGTGCCCCTATTGCCATAGGCACATATATCCCCATCTCCCCACCCAAGTGGTGTAGTAACCTATGTTTCAAAAACTACATGGAACTATGACCCCCTTGGGGCATACCTCCCTCCAACGAAGTCGGTCCATAGGTTCAACCAATTCATGGTGAATTCCATGACCCTATTCTAGCATATTACTATATTAGAACTAGCATAAAAATCCATTTTAAATACAAAATTGAATAAAATCCCAAGCCTTCGGATAGGATATAAAACTTTTAAACCTTAAAATCAATTTTGAAACTAAGAAAAACAAATGGCTAATTAGTCATAGTTAGTTCAAAAATCTACATGTTAGTCCAACAACCAAATAAAATGCCCAAATTATAAGAACACATGAATCAAGAAAATTGTTGGTTCTAAAAAGAAAAGAAATAATGAAAAATTTACAAATAAAAAACGTATAGAGAAATAACATATTACAATCACTATGTTTCCTTGTATGGCCACCGAAGGGGTACTTATCAAGTTCAGCTTGGACTCTCGATATCGAGTCTCACTCACAAAATAACATGTCGACTAATATAATCGTCCTCATCTCTTCTACAATCATCCCACCATACTCCCACAAGGCTCAAAATATTCAACATAGTCGGATAGGGAGGTGAATATCTTGTGATTCACTCGAGAATAAGGTGTTCGTGAAACACAATATACATGGTGGCCATGCATACCAAACAAACAAAAGTGGGTTTTCAATCTATGTAAGACTCCACTCCCTATCTCATACTCAGCTTGAGGGAATGGTCAATGATACACCAATGTTAGGGGACACATAGGTCATCTATAAGAAAACCATATAGGGAGAGAGAGAATAGTACATGTCACCAAGTACTAAACAATATCTATTGTGCCCATTAGGCAAACTAGAGTACATATCAAACAAACAGAGGTGGATTTTTAGTAATGTAAGACTCCACCTCATATCACGTAATTGACTCAAGTGATTGGTCAATGGTACTCATTTCCTCTCTCTAAACATACACTTTTTAGTGATTTCTTCCTTAACGCTAACGTTAGTGTAAGTTTCCCAAGATAACACATAACTACATTAGTAACACAATGGTGATTCACACATTAACCACAACTTCTTACACATGGTATATATACAAGGTAAAGAAAATCATTACATTCATAGGTTATAATACATCAAATTGCCACATAATGCACCCAAAGTGTAAGTATTGTACACTATTGGTCATATAATCACCATATGCCCGTAATTCACAACATGAACCATAATATATTACATGAATTATACGTATGATGAACACAATGACTGAAATTAAAACATATAGTCAATTTCACTACAACATCATGACACACACAATTCATTACAACACGCTTGCAACATCGTGATACAATCCAATTCACTATACACCAATTTTTTTCATACAACACATCAACACACGTTGATATCACGAGAATAACCAAAACACTTCAACACTCCGCAATCCACAACAAAATTATTTCCGTACATAATGAGGTGACACCTCACACATGAAATCCTCATTGAATCCATGAAAAGGAGAGTTAATACTCTCTTCACAAGAACATCAACATGATAAAAAAATACCCATTAAGTGACTTGCATGACATGTACGTTCATAATATCACAAATACAATGTTTATCACATAACAACACATATCATATTACTCTTCCCATCTCCAACACCAACATGCAATATAATATCAAATCCATTATATCCCAATGGTTTAATAGCATGAACCTCTACTCTAATACCATATGTGATGACCACAAATTTGACACACAAATTCGATAGTAAAATTTTCCGAATAACTTTTTTTTAGAATGCTCACTACACAAAACCACATGGACTCCATTAGATAAACTTAAAATCACATATAAAACTTAAAAAAATCCTCGAACCACATAGACAACATGATAACTACATATATACATCAGAGCCACATGTCCAAAAATGACAAGGTACAACAACTACCCACTACAATATACACTTACTCACAGGCATTTCCCAAAACACATCATTTTTCATGGTGAAATATTTATTACAATCCTTTTTAATTAGATGATTATAATTGTTTGAAGATCACATAACATGGGACCCTTCATTCCTCTACAAATAGCTTTGTATGTTTTTGTTTGACATTTCACCTAAAGTGGTTCCTTTAGAATTTTTCGGGTTCTTTTATGGAAATAAATTTATATAGCATTATTGTGATTAGGAACGTATACACACACATGTGTCATATAATATTTGAATTAAGGATTTTTTGAAAGAGTTGTGTTTACTTGGTTTGGAAAAATACTCTCATTGAAAGGAGGAAAACTCACAAAAAAAAGGAAGGTTACTAGATCAATAGAAAACCTATCGCGAGTTCATTTAATAGTATTTCTTAGTACCAAAAATAGACTCTTTTCATCTTCAAGTTATTACAAATAACTATGAAGGTTACCTAATTAATTTGTATCATTCTTTATTCACAATCCATTACTCCAATTAGGAATTCATATTTTCACAATCATATTGCGAATGGAAGGATACATTACACCTGTGTTCTCGTTATAGATATTTTTCCTTGAATTTAAGTGACAAATTTCACATTTCAAACTACTTATGTTTCATCATCTTAAGGATTCACTCTCAATAGAAATGGGTTAATTACATGTTTTGACCATAAATTCTACTTCCTGAGTGATCCTAGATTTAATATATTCCTATCTATGCCAAGGGTTATACTAAATTTTACAATTCCAACTAGAGTGCAATCTCCTTAACTCACAATAACTTGGCTATAATTGAAGGTATCCCATTCTCAAGGATACATTTTATTATTCCATTAGCATCGTTGTTCAATCAAAATTTATGTAAAGAAATCATGTAATCATGCATCATGTTTGGTTTTTTATTTATGAGGTTCTTGTATTAGTCATGGAACTCTACTTTATTACATTCATTTTATGGCCACATTTAACATTTTAATTGTTTTTTTACATCAGTAAATGGGTTATTAATTTTTCGTAGAGGTAATTCCTTAGTTTAAATCTTATTTACCATTTTACTATCTACATTTACGTGGTTACTTTGGTCATGTATTAACATCATTTTAGACAAAATATAATTCTTGTAACACTTACGTGATTTCATTTGTCTCTTATTGACGTCCCTTTATGACAAAAATAGTTACAAATTATTTTCTTAACATCTTGAACAATACAATATTACAATTTTAAAATACATATGAATCACAAGTGTTTCTTGTTGTAGGTAGAGCTCATGTATCACTATTTCATGATCTTGGATGGGACATTTGATTTATCTTAAATTTCATACATAGGGGTTATGAGACCAATTTTTTAGTTTCCCGTTTCTCTTAAGTCAACATCTTCCAAAATAATTTCATTTTCTAAGAGTTACTTATTATTTCCTACCCACAAGTTAACATCCTAACAACCAAGGTTAATTTTAATTCCAATTTATGTCAAGGATCTACAATGAATAAATATTAGTTTAATATGTGAAAACATATTCATCTGTTTAAACCTTCGTAAGGGATAAATGTATAAATTTGTTAGTAGCCAAGGTGACATATTTTTCTTTGAGGAACTAAAGAGATATTTAACATGAGCTTAATGCATAGCACACTAGTGCACTAACTCCCCTTATGTCATCGTGATCTTACGAAGGGTTCATTAAATGATAAAGGTATCCCAAACTATCTTCTTAAGAATATGTTTGACCACTAGGAAAACAAGGTCGAACGTGAACATTGAACTATAGCTCATCCATGAAGAAGAATAGACATATAACACCAAGAATTGTTAGTCTTATTTACCGTATGAATGACAAGGTTAATCAACTCATCTGTTTCTTCATGAAAGGACATTTAAGTTATAAAAAGGGTCTTCGAAGAATTTTGTTAAGTGTAGGACAAGAAGTCTAATTGTGAGGATTAAAGTATTTCTTAAGACAATAGGATTTTGTAAGCCTAGATGTGACATGATTTAGAGGGATAACACAAAAAAGGTTGAATTATTCTTGCATTTATTTTATTTAAAAGTTATAAGTTACATCCAAACATTTTGATCTTTTATATGAACCATAATAGCTATTAGGAAAGTGATTGTTTCAATTGTCTAAACCATGAGATCCATATTTAAATTCTAATGGGCTTAACACCTAGGAAGTGAACAGTATAATTTTTACCCATTTAAAATATTCCACTATATTCCTCGTTTATCAAGCTAACATAGTTGTTTGTACATTAATTATGTGTCACTCCTACTAGTGTTGTAAGGTTAGCTTTAACAAAAGGAATATATAAACAACATATTTTTCCATGTACAATGCTTGAAATATAAGATTCCAAGAGGAACAATAGTCTTCAACACACTACTTTTTATAATGCAATTCTCTTTAATTCTCTTTCATTTAATATTCGTAATTTATATCAATATACAATATCTTAATGCCATCTCATTGATTACAACATATCAAAATCTAATACTTCTTGTTCAAAGTACCTACAACCAATGTTGCGTCATTCCTAGGACTTAGTATGAAAATCCTCAACACTCTAGCATAAATCCATACATTCATCAATTCAAACAATTTTCAATTAAATAGAAGAGAGAGAGAGAGTAAAGATGATAGAGAAAGTAAAGAGACATTTTATCTTCTATTCAAAATATCATAACCATTTTCCTTTCATGTCCATTTTATTTCAAACAAATTTTCATTTCCCAATTCATTTACATTTTCAAATCAACCAATGTTTCATAATCGTATCTAGAGAGAGAAGAGGGTGGAGAGAGAAAATCACTATGCATTTAAAAATTCATTTATACAAGATAAAAGATACATTAAAATTATACATAGAATTGGAATGGTATTATGATGTCACATGCATGGCTAAATGTCAAACGAGTCTCAAAAAAGGGATTCTAGCTAAGGTTGAGAAAACTTACAAAAACAACAAAAATGCTTCCAAACTCGTGTATTGAACACATTCATTTTAAGTTTAATTACAAAGTTTTATGATTCTAAAATATTCCCCCATATATAGATAATCCATTGTGACTTGAGAAATTTTATTATGATGAGCATAGCTCAAGATAAAATGGGAATTCTGAGGCCAGTTATTGTAATTGTGTCAGTAGCTCTTTTCACACGACCAGTGGGCCCAAAACCCCACTTGAAAAATTAGTTTCTGAAGGTGCTTTCATTTAACTAAAGGTGGGTTACAATCCTCTTGTTGGAATTCTAGTGGTAGGAGGTAGTGGGTTCTAGTTTCGCTCAAGCTAAGTGACAATCGTAAAATGAAACTCGATTGTGTTTTATGTAAATGACCATGTCACCAGAAGTGATTGATAAGAGAAGAGGATTTAGGAATAAAAATTTAAATATCATTAAATAATTTCAAAAACTTGGTTAAGGTTCACTAAGGTGTTCCATGTTACCAGGGTTCATACAAAGAGTGTTTGTTTTGCGGAACATTTGGGTCTGGCGCTCCATGCGCGTAACTTTCAATATTTGATTTTTTTGTTGTTGATGTTTTAAGAATTCACCTCAAGGAAATATAATGTCAATTATTAGAAATATTCTTAGTATCATTCCACATTTAATTTTGAAAAATATGGAAATGATGAAGCAAAATTTAATGCAAGAGAAAATGGGAAAACCATACCTTCTTCCGCAAAAAATCACATTCCTTGCATTCGACAAGACTACATGATTTTCCACAATCACCATGCATAAACCATGAGAACAAGCATGATGATCTCCACTAAACCAATTATCATTCCATAAAACCAACAAACTCATTTTACCTCCTTCTAAATAAGCTCACCACCAAATACATCTTGCCAAAAAATAATCCACCGTGACCGCAACCACTCAAAAAGATATCACGCTCACCAATAATCACCACATCATATGGGTATGTGGTTCACTAACTTGCTCCAAGTTACCCATTTGACATAGAATAATGAGGATATAAAAAAAAGAAATATAACCATCCTTTTCTTCTTTTCTAATTGATGATCGATCTCTGCCCTCTATGTGTTTATACTCTTATCTAATCCCCCGTTTGACCATCGCTAAGGAGATGCATAATGAGGTTGTTGAGTTTGGTTTTAAAACTTTCTTAAACCATTTTCTTGATAGTTCAAAGGATTCTTCAAGGAACCCATTTTGTGCATACCCTGAAATAAATGCATTAAATAAACGCAATTCTTTGGGGCACTATGTCAAACAGTTGACATGTCATGTGTATGCTCCCACATTTTGCATCCATGTCAACCAGGGCACATGAAAATAAAAAATATAACAAAAACCCACTTTTTATTATACTGTGATGGATATCCACACCCTCTTCCAAGATCTTGTTTTGGTTGAATCGAGATATATATATATATATATATATATATATATTATCTTCTATTCAAAATATCGTAACCATTTTCCTTTTTTTCCATTTTGATTTCATTTCATTTCAAACAAATTTTCATTTCCCAATTCATTTACATTTTAAAATCAACTAGTGTTTCATAGTCATATCTAGAGAGAGGAGGGTCGAGAGAGAAAATCGTTGTAAATTTACAAATTCATTTATACAAGATAAAATATGGAATACAATTTCACATAGCATTACTGATGGTATTATGAGGTAGCACGCGTGGATAAACATTACACAAGACTCAAAAAGGGAATCTATCAAAGGTTGAGAAAACAAACCAAAACAGAAAATGTGTTTACAAACTAGGTATCAAACACACTCGTTTCAAGTTCACTTTCAAAGTTTTATGATTCAAACACACTCGTTTCTAGATAAAAGTCAATTAACATGAGCAGAGATCAAGATAGAAGCGCAAGTATAGGGAAAGTTATCATATTTGCATCGAGAATATCTTATCGTAAAATGACCAAGACGCCCCAAAACAAAGATGTAAATTTTTTTTTTTTGAAGGCATTTTCATTAAACTGGAGGTGGGTTATGATCCTCTTGTTTCCATTATATTTTTGGAGGTAGTGGTTTTCATTTTCTCTAAAACTAAGAGACAACCGTAAGCCGAATGCAATCATGTTTTATTAAAATGAACATATCACCATAATTGACTAATAAGATTAGATGGTTTAGGAATATGAATTACAAGAGAGTTAAATAATTTCAAACAACTTGGTTAAGGTTCCCTAAGGTTTTCCATATTACCACGGGTCATGCAAAGAGTTTCAATTTTTGAGTACGTTTGGGTATGGCATTCCACGTGCATAACTTTCAATATCAATTGCTTCTTCTTTTTCCGTTGTTGATGTTTTGAGAGTTCACGTCAAGGAAATATTTTTTCAATTATTGGAAATATTCTCCCTATCATTCCACATTAAATTTTGAAAAATATGGAAGTGATGAAGCAAAATTTAATCCAAGTGAAAAAGGAAAACCATACCATTTTACACAAAAGCGTGATCCCGACATTCGACGAGAGCATATAACTTTCCACATTAACCAAATGCAAACCAAAACACCAAGAACTATGAGCTCCACTAAACCAATAAAATTTCCACAAAACCAACCAATTATATGCCTCCAACCAAAGAAACTCACCAAAAATACATCTTTCCAAAAATTAATCCACCATGACCGTAACCACTCAAGAAGATAACACTCTCGTCAACAACCACTACATCATATGGGTATGTGATTCATTGACGTGCTCCAAATTACCCATTTGACATAGAATAGGGAGGAACTAACAAAATGAAATAAAACCAGCTTTTTCTGCTTACGATTTGATGGATGATTGAGTTCTTCCCTCCAAGCACTTATACTCTTATCTAATCCCCCATTTAACTACCGTTGAGGAGTGGCATAATGAGGTAGTGGAATTTTTTTTTTAAACCTACAAACGCATTTTATTGACATTGCAAAGGAGTTTTTAATGAACCCATTTTGTGCATACCTTGAAATAAATGCATTCCATAAACCCATTTCTTTGAGGCGAGATCATCAAACAGTTCATGTGCCATGTGTATGCTCCCACATTTATCATCCATGTCAAATAGGGAACTTGCAAATACCACATATGAAAAAAAAAACCTTTTAATTATTTTGTGACGGATATCCACGCCTGTTTCGAGATCTTGTTTTGGCCCAAGCAGGGAATATGCTAGCAAAAATTACCTAATTGGGTCTAATACCTAGCTACACCCGTAACATTCCATGAGATGACACCTAGCTGAGGCATTTGAAATAGGAATTTTGACAAACATTTACATGCCCTACTTCAATGTAAGAAAATAGGTGGAGAATGGACAAGCATAGGCTTTCACGCGAGAGGAAGCATGTAGGAGAAAAAAATTGGGAGAGACATAATTGGGATAATAGGAAAATCACTTTCAATGTCTTAATCTATAAAATAATTTCTCGAAATAATAGGTAGAAAAGGGTAGGTTATTTGAATGGTGCTGTTAGGTTACATTACACATAACATAAGCTAGTTGAAGTAGAAGGAGACAAAACATGACTTAAGCACCTCCAACTCCTTAACCTTCTTCGTAGATGGCAACCAAAATAGAAACACATAGTATTTTTGTTCATCTTAGACACAAATGAAACCACTTTAGGAATAGTCATCGATACAAATTAGTTGATTTTCATATGGTAAAATGAGGAGATATTTGGTTAAATATTATCTCCATGCGCAGTAGGAATATTTTAACTCATAATGGAATATTTTACAATGGTTATTAGTGAGATCTCAACTCAAAGCAGTTCCACGCAATATTCTATTTATTTACTTATGAGATTATCATTTTATCTCTTTCTACAATTATCCAATTAATGCTAAATTACAGTCTAACTTTGGTACCAATGTGGTTAGTGCCTCGATATTAATAAAGTTCTTGAATTATTGAGGCAAGAAATTGACAAGTCCTAAAAGGCTTTTAGGATGTGTTGCTTCTACACTCTTTCAAGTGACAAGTTCTCTAACAAAAGTGGCTCAAGGATTAAAATAAAGGGGCATTACATCTCCCTCCCCTTATAAGAGCATCATCCTTGATGTGACACAACACCAAAGATCTAAGGATACTTAGGAAAGAAGGTTAATAATGACACGAGTAGTTTAACAACATAACTTTTCAATCAACGTGACAAAAAGGAAGCAAAATAATTTTGCAATAGCGTGAACATTAATACTAAATGGAGATTTGTAGTTAGTTATATTTTATTTTACTTCTCAATTAGTATTTTCTTTTATAATATTTCTTAATTTCAAACTCTTAGTATTCATTGTTTAGAATTTCAATCATCTTATGTTCATGGGTGCCAAAACTTTATTAGCCTAAAGATGTCACACAAAACTAGACACAACACAAATAACCCATGAGACATCTTTCTACATACTTTCATGACTATATCACATCACAAGACCTCTAATTCCACCATGGAAAGATAAACAAATAGTCCACATAATAAAGAATTTCCAACAATTATGTCATAGGAATAGATCCAACACACACATGTGACTAACAAACAATGAATCATCACACTTTGATACATATACAATAGGTATCACTTCACCCAAATACCATGACTATACAGACATAGTGCTAATTCTATTTCCAATAGTAAATACTAACCAAGGGGAACATCAAGCCTCAATCACAATAATGCCTAATTTGACGCACAATAGTAACTCATAGCTCAACATAAGAATCACAAAACAACTCCATATACCTTCTAAAACATCACAAAACAACTCCATATAACTCCTAAAGATAAAGAATCATTGAGCCAAAACCAAGCCGGGTCACAACCGTAGAGCCCCATCACCATAATTCTGCATATCGAGTCACTCAACCATAGAGCCCCATAAGGAATCTCAGCTCACTCAACTATAATGCCACATATCCTTTCTCCATTTAATGAGGCTGGCTAACCCTATGAATCTAGGCACGAGAGCCCCATAATCCCCACCCAAGTTGTGGAGTAACGTGTAGTTCAAAACCACACGACGCTATGACCCCCTTGGGGTGTACCATGACCTTATTCCAACACATTACAAAATAAGAACCAATATAACAATCCATTTCAAATGCCAGGTGGCAAAAAAATCCAAAGCCTTTAGCTAGGCTATAAAAATTCTAAACCTAAAAGAAGAAAATTTAAACTTGAGAAAAACAAATGGCTAATTAGCTATAGTTAGTGCAAAAGTCCAGATGTTAGTGTAACAACCAAGTAAAATTCCAAAATATAAGAACACATAGACCAAGAATACTACTGGTTATGTTAAGAAAAGAGATAATGATCAAGTTACGAACAAGAAATGTATAGATATATAGAACTTTACAATCACTATGTAGCCATATACAACCACCAAAGGGGTACTCATCGAATTGTCGACACTCGGATATCGAGTCTCACTCAAAAAATAAAATGTAAGATAATATAATCACATCGTATTTTCTTGAATCATCCCTCCAAACTCCCACAAGGTTCAACATAGTCTAAACATAGTCAAAGATAGGGAGTATAGGTTGTCATTCACTGAGCCTAAATTTTGTAGGAAACACAATATACATGGTCACCATGCATACCAAATAAACAGAAGTGAGTTTTCAATCTATGTAAGACTACACTCACTATCTCCTACTTGGCTCGAGGGACTGGTCAAGGATACACCAATGTTAAGGTACACATAGGTCATCTATAAGACAACCATATCTAGAAAGAGAGAATAGTACATGTTTCCATCTACTGAGCCTAAGGTATCCATGAAACACAATATATATGTTTCCCATTGGATAATCTACCATACATACCAAAAAAACATAGGTGGATTTTCAATCTATGTAAGATGGCATCTCCTATATTTTACTTGACTCGAATGATTTACCTTATTTCCTAAGTATCATTTGAGTTTTGGTGTTGTGTTATTATTAACCTTATTTAACATATCGCACTCCTTATCCTTTTTGTTAAGAGTAACTACTATAAATGTTACGTCAGTCCTAGGAATGTTATGGAAATCCCTTACACTCAAGCATGAAATAACACATTCATCATTTCAAGTAATTCAAAACAAGGCAGATAAGAGCTAGAGATAGGGAGAGAGTGCGAGACATCATTTCATCACACATTCTCACCGTCACATTCCTTTGTCTTTTGATTTTTCGATTCTAGAGAGATTAAGGAAGAGAGAGAAAGTCTAGAATTCATTTTCTTTTCTATTCACCATATCATAACTACATACATAATATATCCATTTTCATTTCATTTCAAATCCATATACATTTTCAACCCATCTACATATTCAAATCATTTACATTTTCAAGATCAACCAACATTTCATAGTTATTTTTAGAGAGAGAAGAGGGAGGAGAGAGAAAAAATTATAAATTACTAAATCCATTCATAGAAATAAATTTGATTAAATTATACTTTACACAACCATGAAACTATATGAAAATGGTTCACGAGTATAAACAAGTCAAATGGGAGCCTCGGGAGGAATGTCTAGCTCAAGTTGTGAGTTTATAAAAAAATTGCCTTAGAAACAACTAAAGTAGCTACAATATGGGTCTAAAAACACTTTTTAAAGGTCAAATGTAAATTTAAATGATTCCTATTTATTCTATTGTATAAAAATAACTCATCGGATTTGATGGAAATCGATTACAACAAATAGGGCTCAAAATAGAAAGGCGACTTTGAGACCAATTATCGTAAACACGTCAAACACTACTATTGTAAAACAACCAGTGGGCTCCAAAACCCACTTGAAACTCTAACTTACAAAATAGTTTTTAAAAAATTGAGATTTTTTTCAATTATCCTAACGGATTTATAGAGGTACATAGGGTTAGTTTTCAATTTAGCCAAATCGATACGACAACCACAAGCCAAAACCAATCACATTTTCTTAAAAATGGGAGCATCACTCCAAGTGACTGAAATACAAAATTGCAATATAACTCATATATCAAAGGTATCTAATTGTTTTTATCAGTTAACTTTATCACCTTAATGGTGTCTTATAAAATTAGGAATGATTTTAGAGGACTAGTTTCATAAACAATTTTCTTTGGCACACCATGTGCGTAGTGTACATGATCAAGAATGTTTTTTTAATTTTTAATATTTAAATAGGTAATATTTTTATTTTTAATTATAATTTCATCCTCTATTGTTCTAAAGCAATTAGGAACCAAACAAGAAATAATAAAATGTGAAATTTTAATGCAAGAGGAAGGGAAATCCATACCTTTTCCCCAACACTTCTTTAGAGACATCAGCTAGGGATTTTAACCATGTTGTCTTACCGGAGAAAAGAATTGAGTTGAATCTTCCTAGTCAATGTGTTCCATTATTTTAAGGTAGGCTAAATATCTTCCCTCGTGCTCGGGTTTTTATTCCTTCTTTTACAAATTCTTCCGATAGGGATCCAATTTTCGGGAAACTTTACGAATTTGAACCCCTTTTCCTATCGATTAAACCGCACGGTTTCCTTTATTTAAATTAGTTTCTAAAAATTCCATGTTAAACCATTGTGGATTTTTCTATCTTACTCACCCTCCAATTTTAAATGGATATTTTCTTAACCACCATTGGAAACGATTTAGGAAATGCTTAGCTATTGACCCTAAAACTACAGATTTTGAGCACACAACTTATGCTAGAATCTTAGTTGATATAGATATTTCAGTGACTTCCCTGCCACTATTGAACTTAAATTTGAAAATAGAACTTGGTTTCAAAATTTAGATTATGAAGGGTTTCCATTTCAATGTAGAACATGTTTTTCTCTTTTCCCTTAGCATATGATTGTCACTTGGTTAGAAAATAGGCTAAAGGTAGAAGCTCTTGGTGGAATAACTCTAATCCTAGTCACCTAGTTGTGAATTATCCTTTGGATGGTTAATCCTATTTAGATTCTATGAAATTTGTTAACCCGTAAGTGGAGGAAGTGCAAAAATTTCTTATGAATGTTAAGGATGCCTTATCTGGATCCCATGACCTTATGGAACACATTAAAGTTTTGATTCCAATCCATAACAATGAAAATGTAAATCCAAATATGGAAGAGGATTGGAAATTTTTACGTTATAAAAAGAAAGGGACTATCAACCTGTTAGAATGCAACTATGATCCAAAGGGAAGGAGCCACAATGATGTGATAGTTGTTGGTTTTTGGTTTGCTATGGTTCGCTCCTCTGGTTTGCTATTTTTTTATCTTTAGTGCTACTGGTAGAGGATGGTCTATTTTATTCCTAAATGTATCATATTTTTCTCCACCTGTTGTATGGGGTAGGGTCCTCTTATCCCTTTTTTATCATTAATCGAGAAAAGAAAAGAATTTGGTTGAAAGGTTTTTATTCTTTTCCCAATAGTCCATTTTGTGCATATCTAGCACGTATGTCTTTCTATGAACCCATTTTTTTAATAAATTTTCTCAAATATTTTGCGTTCCTTAAGAGGCCACATTCATTCAAGGTGTTATTTTGAATAGTTCATGTGCCAAGTTAATGTTTCCACATTTTTCATACATATCTTTGTGACATTTGTAAGTAAAACATCTGAAAAAATACCCATCCAAATCTCAATTATGTTTTGGTGTAAAACTATGTTTTGTTTTAAATATCCCATTTCAACAACACCGAGATTATACTAACAAAGTTGAGTCCACCACATGTACACCTACTGATTACATTTGGTGAACAACAAAGAATATTGATGAGAAATCCCACAAGTTTTATTTCTAACTTCCAACACACTTTATATGAATCGGAAACTTGGGGAAGGATATGAAGGCCACGAGAACTCACAAACAAATACACTTCAAGGTAAAATAGGATGATTTCACATTTATTTCTTTCATTCATGCATTAATGGATGAAAAACTGTTTCAAAGCCCCACTACACGCTTCAACAATACCATTTTTTCAAATCCTTTAGCAAAACTTAATGTATTCTAAGATACCAAATCTATTTAGATCCCACGTCTTACAATTTTATCGATTTATGGTGCATATACTCTATTTGAATATCTTATCATTTTCTTCAATAAATAATAAATAATAAAAAAATTTGATAGAGAGGAAGAGTAAATCTTGCAAATACATAAGTGGGATAGTAGTAAGATAACTTTCAATGTCCTAATATAAAAACAACTACATGACATAAAATATAAAGGGAAGGAATAACATACTGGTACCAATCATATTTCCTACGAATGGTGATGAAAAGATTACAATACTTGTAACATAGGTGCATATAAGTAGAAGAAGAAAAATCAATCCAGCTAGACATTATTCCCTAATGAAGCACCTCTTAATCCTAAATCTTCTTCTTTTTATACAACAACAAAGCCACAAAAAGAAATATTTTTGTTTCCTTCCGAGAGATGAATGAAGTGTTTCTAATACAGCTACATGTCTAGATCATTTAATTTGTATAAGGTAAAATGAGGAGAAATTACAGAACATATTATCTTTGTCTACATAGATGATTTAGCCAATAATGGTACTAATTTTTTTAGATGCTTGTTAGTGAGATATTCATTTAACATAGTTCCCCATCAAGTTCTTTTTATTTAATTAAGAGAGTAAAAAAATCTACTTTACCATGGTTATTAAAATAGGTTTTTACTTCTACATTGGTTTGCGAATATCAAATAACTACTAATTTTACAATTTAAACTTTTTTAACCGTGGTTTCACTTTTTTGTCTTTTTATCTAAGGAAATGATAGGTCTGAAAATGTGTTCAAGATATGTCACTCTCCATGTTCGATAAAAGCGGGAGAATCCATAGAAGGCTTGAGTAGAAAATTTAAAAAAATAAATGATAAAAGCGGCTCCAAATAAAATATTTTAACATTGAAAATACCCCCCCCACTTACATGAATCTAGAGAATTTTTCCATCATAGAGGAATCCCTTTTTCTAAAATTATTTTATTTTATCAATCCATCACTAAATAGATAAAGGACATAAATTGATGGGCATTACATCTCCCTCCCCTTATAAGAGCATCGTCCTCGATGTGACACAACACCAAGATTAGTTGGAAGGATAAAATAGAAGAAAGGGGTCAACAATGATAATTTTGTTTAGATCCAAGACCATGTCGCTAACATGCAATCATAAGGGAACATAAAAATCTATAATTTCCTCAAATTGATAATTTTTTGTGAAAATGGTTTTTCTCTCTACCATAGTGAATCTAAACCAAATTTCATAGTCATATTCAAACCTATTTGATAATTTTTTTTTTTCATAAGCGTCTTCATGAACATTATTTTTTTAAGATAAAATAGATCGGATCGATGTTTCACAATCATTTTCATCCTTTACCAGTTCTATCTCATTACTTATATTGTTTTACAAGTAAATTTCTATATTTTACAAGGTTTTCAACAATGCAATACAACATGAGGTCATCCAAGACCTAAAACCATAACATAGACCACTTCACATTTTCATGATAGTAATTCAAACAAGACCTTTATCCCAAGTAAAGACCGATTCCACAACAAGGAAGTGTATACACATAACATTCACCACATCAATGTGGAAGAGAAAATTATCTAGACACAAGCAAATTACCATAAGAACACCACCATTCCTCACCAAGAGGAAACCACATACCTATGAGGGGAATGTAGCATAACACCCCAAACATAGTCCCCCACAAAATATAATCCATACAAATAGGTATATCATGAGGTTTTTATAAGACATAATAAAAATGGTGTAATGAAACACACCTATAGTGAGGTCCCCAAGACCAAAAGTAACATCATCACTATGTACAATTCCTAGTGAATCCAAGTATAAAAATATATGTCAATGAAATTTGTAGTCTGTCATCTCAACCCTTCCTCAAAGAATCTAAAATAACCCAAAAAAGTATCAAGTGTCCCATCTGTATGTTTTTCAGGGGTCCTACATTCCAAAATTACACTATTCTCAAGTAATCAAAAATATGAAAGAGTGCATAATCTCAAGCTCAACCCTGAAGTTTGAAATGAATAACTTATCTTTTCTATGTTTAAAACATCATCCAAGGAAGCAATGAGAAACAAACATCACATCACAAATATGCTAGTTATAATGCATGTCACAAAGGTAATCTACACCAAAAAAATATGAGTACCATAAAATTCTCTCAATCGTAGAGGACTAAATATCATAAGTGTCACTCCACCATAGGAGGACTAAGTACCATAAAATTATCTCAACCATAGAGGACTAAGTATCATATGTCTCTCCACCATAGGAGGACTGAGTACTATAAAAGTCTCTCAACCATACATGACTATGTAATGATATGTCTCTCCACTATAGCATGACTAATTATCATAAGTGGTCACTCCACCATAGGAGGAATTAGTATAAGAAAAAGAATCTTACTTTGCACCCACCATACATGTAGTCATGATACCTTGGAGGTACTCACATATGACATGTGCATAACACACAAAAAGATTGAACTAACTCATCAAGAAAACAAGAAAATCCACATTACACTCTTGACAACATTTAGCCAAGCGGCTTCAAAATCATAAGCTTCAAGTTCCAGAAATAAATAGAACTAAGAAATCTTGGAAACAAAAGAAAAATGCCAAGTATTCATGTTCAAACTTCAAAAATCATGTAAGAAAGGAAAAATGCCAAGTATTCATGTTCAAACTTCAAAATCATGTAAGAAAGGAAAAATGCACAAAAGAGTCAAAGCTTCTCAATAAATCAAATAAATAAAATGTTGGTTCTATGGAAATTCAAAATTACAAATAAAATACACAGAAATATTACATCACATTCACTATGCAGCCTTTAATGGCCACCAATAGGGGTACCCAAAACATCAAGTGAACATCATAACATATAATCATGATACTAAAAAGATAATGTAACTACCATAATGTATAGTTGAGTCAAATCTCGCACAGATAGTTGCACATATCAAAGAAATACATCTCTATCCAACAATAATAATATACCTAAATAATCTCAGCCCTGACCAGAACAAAAGGTTCTCTTCCAAAAATTATCACTTAGAAATTCATGTGATTAATAATGTCAAATAGTCCAATGGTGTTTGTTACATTTTTCAAAAGGGTTTTAAATTTTAGAAGGTATGAGAGGAAAATATAATTGGTCAATGCATCGATGCAATATTGAAGAGCATAGAAATTTAATGATTTGAAAGAGAATTCATATCATTATAATTATTTTACCAAGATGATTCAACATCATATCCATAATGTAGTATGTAAGGAAATGGAAAGGGTTAAAATCCAGGTAAATTATTCCAAGGAGGAAACCAAATCTCTCAAGTGTCAGATATTTCCATGAATAGATATTCTAACTATCAAATCTCTAATGTAATCATCACAAATTCTCAAGGATATAACTCATGAATGAAATAATCAACTCAAGTGTTAAATAATGCCACATATCAGATATTCTAACTGTTAAATACTATCAAATACTTCCATGTATCAAATGTCAAGGAGGGAACCAAATACAACCATGTATCAAGTGTCAAATATTGCCACATATCAAGTATCAAGAAGGTAACCAAAGACTTCCATGTATCATATATTTTAACTATCAAATGTATGATGCAATCACCACAACCACTAAAGGATAGAACTCATGAATGAAACAACCAACTCTTGATATATTTCATAATGATCTCCCAAGTGTCATCCATAGTGAAACTACCAAAAATAATTATACTAAGAAAATCAATATACCATAATCTAAAGATATTTGTTGTTTCTATCACAATACAATTCTATACAAGGAATTGGGGACCCACTATATGATATGCGCGCAGAGAGTAACATAACAAGTAAAATAAGTGAACCAAGGTGCATCACTATGACTACACATAACATGAAAACATGGTTGACATGACGCACAAGCTATGCACACATAACCAAGTACACAAGATTCATTTCCAATAAATCCCAGAGGCTCAAGTGTTTGAACCTCCGCTCTGATACCAATTGTAATGCCCACAATTTCAACACCAAAGTACAATAGTAAAATTTGTGGAATAATTTTTTTTTCTTTCATTTCTCATAACACGACACCACATGGGCTCAAATAGAGAAATTCAACATCACATAAGACACTTACATAAGCATGGACCCACATAGACAACATGATAACACTAGGTGCAAGTCGATGCCACACTTTCCCTAACGATCAATTACTAGAAATGATCCAACCACAAAAAGACCCAAGGATTGAAAAGTCCACAATGCATCATTACAATGGTTACATCCTAGTTACATTTAAAATTCCAAGAGCATTTATCGTGTGAGGATAAATTCTCATTCTCAACCTACATATTCTTAATTTCATTTACGATTTTGTTTATAAAAAGAACTCTTCATTCGACTCTTTCTCCCTTACCATAGTAATACATACAAAACTTATGATGCTCATTTTTATGTAAGGGTTCTCAAATATGTTTTTTTGGGTTTAAATTTTACGCTCATTACACAAGATAAAAATAAAATGAATTCAAGGGGAAGAAAGGTTAATATTTAAAGGATATTTAGAGTCAAGTTACCTCTTCCTATTAACTTCCCTCCACTAGGGTACTTTATATTCATGTTATAGCTGATATAGTTCACTGGTTGGTTTGAGTCAATTCAACATTTTCACATCCTGAAATTTTGTTTATTTATATATATATATATTTAATATTTAATTTTTCTCAAAAAATAATCTCACCAAGGGCAATTCATATTCATTTTTAACAACATGAGAATGCCTAATTCAGTTGTAAGGACTTCAGGTATGACATTATTCCTCGACTTAAATATTTCATTTACTCTTATACTCTTTCCAAGTACATCGTACATTTCTCTTACATTGGTCCCACTATTATCATTTTTAGAACAATTGTAAATCAAATAACACATAATTTACACTAATGGATTCGATACTACAAGGAGTGTAACCTAACACGAGACATCTCATTTCATTTCTCTTAGAAACTCAAGTATTAAATGCATATTACAACTGAGACATATAATACAACTTTCATGCATTTCAAATACCTTCCAAGGAACTATTTCAATCATTGGGTAAAAATGCATCAGAGTTTCTTTAAACAATAACCTTAAGAGAGGTCCCACAATCTATTAGCTTCAAAAGCATTCTAGGGTGGACACTACACCCTATTACAAGACAATAAAAGAGAGTTCTAATATATTTAACTCACAAAACCTTCGAGAAACACAAGGTAATCCACTACTACACACTAAGGGAATACTTTTATCTAAGAAGGACAAAAGGGGTTCAAAACAAGATTTTATTACATAGGTACTTTGACATGTAGACTCCACTCGTGTCATTTAAATATCACCATGAGATCAATCGTAGGAAAATAGCCAACTACTATTGCTTGGTTTTTTCCACTCACTAGGGTTTCAAGGGAAATTACACTCATGGGATTATGGTACCAAGTTTTCGCTTTTCCCAATTTCTCTATAGTCAACATCTCCCAAAAACATCTCGTTTTTCTAAGTGTTAGTTATAATTTTTACCCACAAGTTAACCTCTTAATAAGCCGAGATTTAGTCTAATTCCAATTGCACTCATGGCTCTATGCCCATCTAGAGATCAGTTTAAGGTGTGATAACATATTTATCTCATCAAATCCTTGTAAAGGACCAAGGTTTTATGTTTATTCTAGCCAAGGTAACACAATTATTTGTGAGGAAATACATAGATCATTAATAAGAGTTTAATGCATAGCACAACTCTTTTAATAACTCCATTTGTGTCATCTCAATCCCACAAAGAGTTAATTCAATGATGAAGTTAATTCTAGATGTAACTTCATAAGAATTTCGTTGTCCACTAGGATACAAATGAAGTTCTAGTTCTATAGTGCCCACTTCCCTTTTTACACCTTCTGATATTGATCATGATACTGTTGACTATATCATGGACATTGTAATAGTTTTATTTAGTATGATGTTATATGTTAGATCATGGATTATTGTTGATTTTGGTTCATAGTTGATGCATGGTGTTTATTAGAGACATTTTTGGATTTTTATGTTGATATATTGTTTGACATGGTTATATTATACATGTTGTTAAGACTTGTGATATTTGGATATTTTGAGTGAACTGGAAAATGAGAATTGAATTAAAATTGATGATGATATAGTTGTGGATGAAATTTTATGTGATACTACTAATTATCTTGATGATTGTTGTGACTCACATATATATTGATGATCTTGAAATTATATTTATATTCATTTGGATGTTCTGATATGGCCATGAGGCCGAAGGAGGTATTTTTATTTTGCATGTTTTAAATATCACAACAAACATCGGGGTATTAGAGACCAACCACTTTGGAATTCTAGATGAATTCAACAAGGTCATCATGGCAACCATGTTTGTTTGTGTGTGTTAGGGATTCCCATGGGGGAGGGGTCACCTTTAAATGTGACCAAGGGATTTTTATGTATCTTCTTTTATTTGGACCCTTAGTTTATGTTTGCATGTGTTTATTTTGTGGTGCATTGACCCTTTCATTATTTGTTAAATGGTGTGTAAATATTATGAGTAATCATGTTGTTAAGTTAATTAATTAAATATGTCATAAGAAAGTAATTAATAGAGTTGTTGGCCTTGAATTAAAGTGTTGTAAGAAAAGTGTAAGTAATGTGTAAGAGATATGTAAGTTAATTTTGGAGTATGAAACACTTAGTCTTCTTTGAAATTCGAATTGGTCCTTGGAGGCTGATTTTGGAGGCTTGTGGGACAAGTTAAACTTGTCCCATACCTCTTAAATTTGTATACCAACCTTACCTATGGTTGGAAAGTTAAATTTATACCCTCTTTATGCATTTTTGTAAGACTAATTGAATGTTTTTAATTGCACTTTTCTTACATGTTTTAATTTCAGTCCTTTTGGGTGCGGGTTTGATTTGAGTGTGTAAGTAAAATGTCATATTATTCACCCACCTATTTAATATGCATTGGAGAAAGAAGATGACTTTTGTGTTGGGGTTGAGGATGTGTGAAGTGGCATCCTACATGGATCCACCTCATCCTCTTCCCTTCCCTCTTCTATAAATACGAATTCCTTACCTTGTTTTGGGTTGCTTCACTTTTGAATACTTCATTCGGGGTGAATTCATTTGTTTTTGGGAGCCTCTTGTCTTCGGAGAAAGTTTGTAGAATTTTTACATGCTCATGTTTTGTGGATCTTGGGGGTGTTTTGCATTGTTGAGCTTGTTTTCTGGAACTTGGAGCCAACTCCATTATGGATAGGTAAGAGCTTGGCTCTTGAAAAGCTCTTCTTTTATTTGTGCAAATGTCATTATTGTTGATGTTTTGGCATGTGTGTGGGTTGATTAGGTAGATGGCCTAGGAATGGTGTATGAGAAGACTATGGGGTATATTTTGTGGGAGGCATAAGTGTTTTGAGGAGGTATAACTATGGAGGGAGTTGGGATTTGGGTTCCACATTATAAAGAAATAGCTTACATTTCTTTACTTGTTATGGGGTTCCATAAGAGGTTGGGGAGGCATAAGGAAATGTGAGAGATAATGGGTACTTGGGGAGGTATAAGGGCATGTGAGGGATTTGAAATGCTATATTTTGGAGGTTTGTTATCAGGTGATGATACCCATTTCCAACTGGGAGGCATAAGTAGCATCCCCCATAGTTTCTTACTACTTTGGCTTAATTTATGAAGCTTGAGTATTGTTATGTTTTAATGTGGTTGTAAACTGCATTCTATTTTAGAAATTTTTTTTAAATGTGAAGTTTGCATGTGTGTTGTGGAATCCTTTATTTCCATGAGTTGAAATACATCTTCTATTACTTTGTGGTTGGGGCTTAGGGGCCAATGAAGAAGGATGATTTCTCCTTTTCATTGGATGTATTGGTTGGGTGGAGAGTGTTTCCTTTCCCCTTCCTTTGTTGTGATCAAATTGAAATAAAGAAAAAAATGGAGGATCTGCATGTTGTTGTTTTGGAACTGAGAAAGAAGGTAGTTTTGATAGTCATTGTTGAGATGTAATCTTATTGTAACCCTTTCCCACTTTGAAGTGGATGACCTTATAAAATATTGTAAAGGAAATATGTCTTGTATTGACTATGAAAGTTTTAGTTCGAAATGTGAAAGATAAGTACCTTGTTTTCTACTTTTGAAAGAATGTGAAAGAAACTGTATTTTGTATGATAAATCAAATGAATGAAGGAAAGAGGTTGTAAATATGTCCTTGGAATCAATAAAATATTGCATTATTTCCCTCAATGGTATTGTTTCATTAGAAATCTAATTTTTAATATGTTATGAGATCTTGGTTTGGAAAATGAAAAGAGGAAACATGTGTGAAGAAAGTGTATTACTCTATTTTGTTGAAATGTATAAATTGAAAAGAATAGAAGTTGCATTCTTGTCTCTATCACTTAATTGAAGGAAAGAAATCTATTTGAAACTAGCATGGAATGAACTCATATGTTTTATAGCAAGGCAAGTGAAATAAGATCCATTGAGTTAATTTTGTTTTCTTTCCATTTTGGTTTCATTTTAAACTTTGCAACTTTTATCAAAAATGAATAGAACGAAATAGAAAAAAATAAATAACCAATGAAACAATAGATTGAACATAATATGATCTAAACAAATTCAATTAGACAATAACACTTAAGAAAATATTTCAAAACTTTGCAAAAACGGGCAAAGGCAAATTGCAGACATTTTGCAGTATAAAATGGGTAAAATTGAATTACAATTAAATCAAATGTTATAAACTTTAAAAAAATTCTACAAAAATTCTAGAGCACTCCTCCATGTCTGTTTGGTATGTTGAGAAAGGAAGGAGGTCGAATCAAACAAAATTATATAAGTTCAAATTTACCTGTTTGCATTTTAAAATCCTGCAGATCGTTTTCATAAAATTTTTGAGTGAAATTTTATCAAAATTAAAATCTTAAGCTTTCTATGCAAAGAGGACTTTGAGATATTTTCAAAAAGTCCTCATTTTCAAAAACTAAGTTCCCAATCAAAAGTTATAACCTTCTAAATTTTTCTCTTCATTTGGCTTCCAAAAATCTTCTAATTGTCAAATATAGTTAATAAAATATTCTTAGGCGTAACCACACACTAAATCCTTCTTTTTGAACTTTTTTCCAAAAAACACTTAAGGCATGAAGTTCCCTACCACTCCGATGACCCACAAACATCCTTGTTGATTAAAACAATCTAATTTCAAAACAAAAATTGGGAAAAATCTCTATGTTTTCCCCACATCCCCGTAGGCTCGCTGCAAATTAGGTGCTGCAACGTGGCTTAACAAGAGTTTTTCGGAGGTGTAAATGAATTTATCCCTTTTTCCCTAGTGGCTGCTAAAATTATTTTATCCCCGCCACCTCACTTTTCTGCGTTGGCTTAGGAGGCGCCACGTGTCCCTTGCGGACTTGTGGGTGCGCGGGTGAAAAGGTGCCTTTTCACCCCAAGCGGGAAAATATTCAAAAATTCTCCCCGCTCTTCATCAATTCAACTCCTCCTCCAAGAAAAATTTCTCCCGTGGCCCGCAGAGACCCGCCCCGAGGAAAAGTTTCTCCCCAGGCCTGTCAACCGCCTTGGGAAAATTTTCCTCCCAAGGTCCACCGACCAATAACTTTTGAAATACAAGGAGTTAGGAGGAATTATTTATATCACTAGAAAGGTGAGAAAATTTCCTATCAAATGGGAATGTTTTTAGGAATTTTTGAGTGCATTAAATATGGGAAAAATCAGTTGATTCTTTTAAGAGAGTTCTGGGAGTGTGTAAGTGAGGATTTACCTGCTAGTTTAAATATGTATTCTCCCCCTGTAATTAAACCTTTCTCTTGTCTTGGATCTTACAGAATTAGTTACCTTGGGTATTTAATTGTTTTGGTCCCCAAACCCTAAAATTTTAATCAGGGAATATTTAACTAAAATGTCAATGTAATCAATGATTAAATTAATCCCTCACGAGATTTGAGCTAGGTGTGGATTTATTACATTTATTGCTTTATAATGTGGAATTAGTAATTGCTATAATGGAAAAAGTTATTAGTTGAATTTAATGGTCCTTGAGACTTTGGTTGTTAACACTTTATAAAAAAATCAGGCCATAATTTTTCCGACTAATCCTAGCTTGTTCTCGGGTCTCAAGTGAGTAGTTTTTATAGGTGTTATAAGTTCTACTTACCCAATATATGGTAAGGTCTCACCGCATAGTTGTTTCTTAAAAAATCACTCTCAAATTATATAAATTGTCTTTTCAATACATTTCATAGGTGTAATACTAGAATTATAGTCATGAGGATTAAATTATTTCATAATATGTTAGAGTTTTGCAAACTTGTGTGCCACTAGATTTATAGAGAGCGTAAAACAAACGTTAAATACTAATTTCATTTATATGGTTTAATACCGATAAGTTACTACTATACTTTTGAGCTTATGTGATGCCCACTAAAAAAATGCACTTGAGACCCAAGAACAACCTAGGATTAGTTAGGAAAAGTATGGATTTTTTTTTTAAAGGAGTCTCGCAATAAGGTTAGAAGGCAAAAATTGTCACTAACAAGTTCTAGACTAATTCTAAACCACTAGGATATACTTTTTTATTAACAATTATTATAGGTCCCAAGGCCCAAAATTTATGGTTAGAAAGTTCAATTAGGTTCGAGGCTAATTCCTCACCATATCCACTCACTAAAAGGCTTAACTATTAAAATTGATTTTTCCTAGAATTAATGCATTCAAAATTTCTCTAATTCATTCCCATTGGATACAAAATTTCCTCACCTTTCCAAAGTGATATAAAGAAGTCCTCCTAACTCGTCATATTTCTCAAATTATGGGCCGGCGGGCCTTGGGGTGAAAATTTTCCCCAAGGGCGGGCGTATGGGCCTAGGGTAGAAATTTTTCCTTGGGGTTGCTCGGCGCCATGGGGAGGAAAATTTCCCAAGCGGCGGAAATCCACCTTTGGACCCGCGAGTCCGCGAGGGACATGCAACACCTTCTAAGCCAACATGGGGAAAGCGTGGTGGTGGGGAGAAAATAGTTTTAACACCTCAAAGGGAAAAATAGGTAAAATTCAACCATGCCTCCAACGACACCTTGTGATGCCACATGGTAGAACCTGATTGGATGTGGGCCAATGGGGAAAATTTGGAAAATTTTCCCAAAATATTTCTGAAGTGCTAAGTTAAAAAGGGATCCACCCCTCTGCTAACACCTCATGGTACCATGTGGCAACCTCTTCGATTAGTCATGCGGCAGATGGGGAAGTGGGGAAACTTTGGAAAATTTTCCCAAAAATTTTCTAAAGCTCTAAGGGAAAATTCGGTCTGCGCAGTCCACTAAGGAAATTTTTCCCAAACTTTTTTGACACCTAAAATTATTTTTGACTGGAAATGAAGAAAAACTTTAGAAGGCCATAACTTTTGATAGAGAGATTAGTTTTGGGAAAATGAGGACTTTCTGGTAATATTTCAATGTCCTCTTTACACATGATTCATTAAATTTTTATTTTTATAAAGTGTAAGGAGTAAATTTCAAGAAAAATATCTGCAAGATTTTACATTACGAACTGGTAAATTTTAACTTATAAGATTTGTTCAATTTGATGTTCTTCCTCTCTCAATCATTTCAAATAGACATGGAGAATTATTCCTAGATGGATTTATGAAAGATTTCAAGATTCAATTTGTCTGATTGATTTACAATTTAAACATTTACATTACTTGCTAGCAAAATGATTGTGAGAGCTTTGAACTCGGTTTTGTCAGGTTTTGAAAGGTTTCCTTTAAGTGTTTTTGTCTAAGAGAACTCGTTTATATCCTGGCATGTTCAATTTTAATGTTTCATTATTATTTTTTTCTTGGTTGTAGGTTTGGTCTGTTCATTAATGGTAAAAGTTACAGAGTTTAACGTGAAGCAAAAATGGAAACAATAAAATTAGCTCAATGGTTCTTATTTTAATTGCCTTACAAATGAATTCATTTCATGCTAGTTTCAAAATATTTCATTCCTTCAATCAAATGATAAAGACAAGAATGTAACTTTTATTCTTTTCAAATCATGCACTTCACAAAAGAGTACTACATTTCCTTCATACGCATTTCTTTCTTTCAATCAGAGATTTCAATTACATTTAAAAGATCAGATTCAATACCATAGTGTAATTTGAGAAAGGTAATACATCATTTATTGATTCCAAAAGAAAACTTTGTAACATCCTTCTTTATTCTTCAATTTCATCATGCAGAACACAACTTCTTGCTTTCAAAAGAATAGAACAGAGTATGTCTCTTTCACATTTCAATTTACACTTTCATACCACTACAACAACTTTCCATTAAAAACATATACAAGTTCATCCACTTCAAGTATGAAAGGTTAAAATAAGATTTCATTTCACAAGGGGTGTCACAAACCGCATTCATCTTAGCTCCGAATAGCAACATGCATACTTCTCATTCTTCCAAATTTGATCACAACAAGAGTAGGGGAAAGGAAATGCTCTCCACCCAACCAAGACATCCAATGAAAAGGAGAATCCATCCTTCTTCATTTTCCCTGAGCCATAACCACAACGTAATAAAAGATGTGATCCAAATCATGGCAACAACAGCTTCCATAAACACACAAGAAACATTTTCACAATAAAAACACAGTCAAAATAGAATGTAGTTTACAACTACATTACAACATGCCAACATTACTGATGCTTTGTCAAGCGAGCCAAAGGAGCAAGAAACTATGGGGGATTCTTCTTATGCCTCCCAAAAGGGGAAATGGGTATCACCACCTAAATTACAACATTCTAGAATATAGCATATAAAAACCCCGACGTTCCTTATGCCTCCCCTAAGTACCCCTTATTCCTCACTTTTCCTTATGCCTCCCCAACCTCTTATGGAACCCCATAATGAGTAAATAAATGCAAGATATTTCTTTGTAAGGTGGAACACAAATCCCAACTCGCTTCACCCTTTTACCTCCCTAAACACACTTGTGCCCTCGACAAAATAAACCCCATGTAGTCTTCTCCTACACCATTCCTAGGCCATCTACCCAACAGCCCACAAACATGTCAAAACATTCACACATCAACATTTACATTCATAAAAGAAGAGCATTTCGAGATTCAAGCTCTTACCTCTCCATGATGGAGATTCCCAAGTTCCAAACAATAGTTGCTTCCGAGCAAACAATCGAAAAATCCACCAAACAACCAGCATGCAACAAACTTCAAACTTCTCCAAAAGCAAGAGCTCCAAAAATAGTAAGAAATTCTCCCCGAATCAAGTCTCCAAAGTGAAGCAACCCAAAATAAGGAAAGGAATTCAAATTTTATAGAAGAGGGAAGAGAAGAGGATGAGGTGGATCCATGTCCATAATAATCGTAGTATCATGATCAATATTAAAAGGTGTCAAAGGGAAGTGGGCACTACAACTTATGTATGAACCAAAATAACTATTTGAAAAGTGATTTCATTGATCATATAAGTTGTAAGAACCACATTTAAATCCAAATGAAGTTAACCTTCATAAAGTAACATGTATGAATTTTACCCATTTACATTGTCAATTATCTTCCTTGTTTATCTACCTAAAATATTTGGTCATGCATTCACTATCTGACACTCCTCCTAGTATTCAAATGTTAGCTTTAAAACAACGTAGATACAAACCACATAGTTTTCTAGGTATAATGCTTAAAACATAAGAATACAAAAGGAAAAGTGGTTTTCGACACAATAATATTAATAATGAAATTCTCTTTAATTAACTTCTATCTGGTATTTTTAATCTATATCCATGTCCAATATTTCTCTTTCATCTCACTGATTTCAACATATCATAATCTTAATCCTTCTTGTTTAGAGTACCTACAACCAATGTTGCATCAGTCCTAGGATTGGTATGGAAATCCCTTACACTCAAACATGAAATAAAACTTTCATCATTTCAAGTAATTAAAAACAACATAGAAAAGGGCTAGAGATAGAGAGTGAGGTCATTTCGTCACACATTCACACTTTCACATTCCTTTGTACTTTTTCTTTTTTGATTCTAGAGAGAGTAAGGAAGAGAGAGAAAGTCTAGAATTCATTTTATTTTCTATTCACCATATCATAAATATATACATAACGTATCCATTTTCATTTCATTTCAAATCCATATACATTTTCAACCCATCTACATATTCAAATCATTTATGTTTTCAAGATCAACCAACATTTCATAGTTATTCTTAAAGAGAGAAGAGGGAGGAGAGAGAAAATATATTAATTACTAACATCCATTCATATAAATAAATTTTATTAAATTATACTTTACACAACCATGAAACTATATGAAAATGGTTCACGAGTATAAACAAGTCAAATGGGAGCCTCGGGAGGAATGTCTAGCTCAAGTTGTGAGTTTACGAAAATTGCCCAAAAACAACTAAAGTGCCTACAATATGGGTCTGAAAAACACTTGTTTTTAAGTTCAAATGTAAATTTCAAGGATTTTAGTTTACCCCCTTCTATACAAAGAAATCAATGAATTCGATGAGAATTCAATTACGACAAATAGGGATAAAAATAGAAAGGCGACTACGATACCATGTATCGTAAACACGTTAAACACTATTGTTGTAAAACGACCAAATGGCTCCAAAACCTAATTGAAAATATAACTTTTGAAATATTTTTCTTAAAATTAAATGGTGTTTTAAATTCTCCTAACAGATTTCTAGAGGTACATCTGGTTAGTTTTCAATTTAGCTAAATCGATACGACAACCGCAATCCAAAACGAAACGCATTTTCTTAAAAATAGGAGTGTAACTGCAAGTGACTGAAATACAAAATGGAAATCAAACTCATCTTTCCAAGGCATCAAATTTATTTTATCAGTTATCTTTATGTCCTTTGTGGTGTCCTATACCATTACGAATAATACTAGAGGTCTAGGTTAGTAAAACAATTTTATTTGGCTCACCATGCACGTTGTGTATGAGATCAAGAATATTTTTTTAAATATTTTGAGCAAGTGAGAGTTCTAATTTTAATTCTATTTGCATCCTATATTTATCTAAATCAATTAGGACCCAAATAAGAAAGAATAAAATATTATATTTTAATGCAAGAAGAATGGAAATCCATTGAATTTTCCCCGACGCTTCTTGCTAGAGACATCGTCTAAGGGATTTTCTCCATGTTGCTTAACTGGTGAAAATAAATTGGTTGAAATTTTTTCATTCCTTTTCTACAAATTCAATTTGTACGTATCCAAAAATCATGGCATTTCATGAACCCATTTTTTTAATGCATTATGTCAAACAATTTACTGGTTTGATGAGGTTGCATTCCTTCAAGGAATTTTGTCGAATAGTTCACGTGCTAAGTTCATGTTTCAAAATTTTACATACATATCATCTCGACATTTGCAAATAAAACAATCATCCAAATCTCCATTATGTTTTGGTGTAAAAAAATTTGTTATAAATCTCCCATTTTAACAAAGATGAGAGTATACTAACAAAGGTGATCCCAACACATGGAAACCTGCTGATTACATTTGGTGAGCAATAGAGAAGCTTCATGAGGAGGCCCATTTCTTTTGTTTCTAACTTCAGACACACTTTACATGAAGCCACCACTTGGAGAAAGATATGGAGGTCACAATCATTCATAAACAGTAACACTCCATACTAAAATGCGGGCAATATCACATTTATTTCATTCTTCCATGCACCGATGTACACAAACCCATTTCAAATCCCCACAATACACTTCAACAAAACCAATTATGAAAATCTTTTGGCAAAACTTTATGCATTCTAAGAGACCAAATTTCTTTGGCTCCCACATCTTACAAGCTTCTTAATTTATGGTGCATATAATTTATTTGAATATCTTATCACTTTCTTCGGTAGAGAATGGGGAAAACATAAGGTTTCACATAGAGGAAGACTAAATATTTTACATACATAAGTGGGATAGCAGGTAGAACACTTTCAATTTCTTAATCAAAACAACAACTACTTGACATAAAAGATAAATGGAAGGAAAAAAACTAGTACCCATCATATTTCCTTAGAATGGTGATGCAAAGGTTACATTACACATAGCACAGTGTAAAAAAGTAGAAGAAGAAAAATCAATACAGTTAGACATTATTCCTAAATGAAGTGCCTCCTAGTCCTCTATCTTCTTATTTTTTTGCATACAACGATAAAGTAGAAACATGAATTATTTTATTTTCCTTCTAAAGATAAATGAACCACTTAAAATTCAACTATATATCTAGTTCATTCAATTTTTTTAAGGTAAAATGACGAGAAATTATAGTTACAAATTCTCTTCGTGCTGTATGGATGGTTGAACCAATAATGGTACTGATTTTTTTTGGATAGGTGTAAGAGAGATCTCTGTTTAACATAGTTCCCCATAAATTTATTATTATTTAATTATGAGAGTAAATAAATATTTTTACCATGGTTAATAAAGAAGAGTTTCAAATTTTGCATTCATTGTGACATTCCAATTACTACTAAATTTACAATGTTAACTTTGTTTTAACTGTGGTTTCACCACCTTCTCTTATTATGTAAGGAAATGAAAGGTCTAAAAATTTGTTTTGGATATGTCACTTTCCATGTTTTGACAGAAGTTGGGAGGATGCGTACAAGGCTTGAGCATAATTTGAAAAATTATCTAACAAAAGCAGCTCCAAAAAATATTTAAACATTGAAAACACTTCCCCCATTTACACGCATCAAGATAATTTTTCCAAGGTAGGGGAGTCTGTTTTTTAAATTATTTTGTTTTATCAATCCATCAACAAATGGATCAAGGACATAAATGGAGGGGAATTAAAACCAAGGGTACATTTATTATTGTTTTTTCTTTAATAAATGATAAAGAAACCATAGCCAAAAACATTTCAGCATTTCAATCCGTTACCTTGTTTCAAACCTCGATACTCTTCTTTTAACCCAACTACCAAGTATTTATCTTGCAAACTAGACTGGATTAGACTTCTCCATCTTCCCCTCCAATTTTGGGAACATGCTTGTCAAATAAACACTTGAAAATGTTTTGTGTAAAATTTTAAATATTGACTCCCAAACCTCAAATTTTACTCACTCAACATATGCACGAATTATTGTTTTCCTCAACACCTCCAAGATGCTTCCTACCCACATTGAGCTTAAAGTTCTAAACCAAGCTTGGACACAATCTTTAGATTATGAAGTTTTACCCTTCGATCAATAATATGTTTCTCCTTAGGTCATATTGTGGCTTATTGTGAGATTTCAAGGCATAAAAATGAAATAAATTGGTGAAAAATTCCCTCCCAAGATTTGGTCTTTGACACCAAGGATGAGTTAGAAATAAATACATATTTGGAGGAAATCCTAGAGTATGTTCCTAAAACTCACCTTAATTTTCTGGAAACCCCTCTTAGAAATATTTGAGATGTTGGAAACAAGGGGATGAAAAATTCTAGAAAACAAAAATTGAGCCAAAGGCTTTTTAAGTGACAAAGGAGAATGTCCCATATTGCTCTCCTTGTAAACAAAGTACATAGCAGTCTATTGATGCCATTGAAGTTATTTTTGTATTGAGGAGGTTTCAAAAGGGTGGAAAAAGTTCATAAAAAGAAAATAACTATCCATAAATACCACCTCTCCCACCTAGCCATTTTGGCTCTTTTTCCGTTGTTGGTTATTCCTCTCCCCGCTTATCTTTGTTCACCTAATAGTAGTTTTGATTTTTGTTTTCATTATACTATTGGGAAATGTGCTTCTCTTTTTTCCATAATGTTCATCGATTTTTCTAGGTATTGACCCATTCTTTTTATTCCTGGATAGGATCCCAGTCAAAAAACATGTTACCACTAATAACAAAATTATCACTTCAACATATAATAATTTTGTAAATTATATGAAAATATTTAACAAATGATATAATAATCATGTGCCGAGAAAATATTTCACATTATTTTAAGATCAAAGGTCCCAAACTCACCTCTCTAAATTTATTTTAACAATAAAATTATGGGTAAATGTGCAAGTGTGGAGATTAGTATAGTAGTTTTGGATGAACGATCGAACTAATAGTTACCTAAGACTACAGGATGGAAAACATTTTTGCAAAATTTGGGGACAAAGAGGAGACAACATATAAGAAATATATATAATTTATTAATTTTACGAATATAACATGAATAATTCAATAAATAAAGAGTTAAAACTGAAAAGTCGAATATTGAAAAAATTAATGATTAAGAGAATTATTCATCACTTAAGCCAAGGTCCAAAATGTTATATATTCAATGTTACTATTTAAAATTTCAATGTTTCATAGTGAGCAATTGAAATAATAGAATAATAGTAATACATATAAGATTATTATAGAATATGGAAATTACTATTACAACAAAGAATCAAAGATACATCGATAGTTCAAACTAGATAGAGATAAAATAAATCAATGATACATCAACAATATGAATATGACAATGAAAATTAAAAATGACTACAACTCTTCAATAATCAACATGAGAACAATACAACAACATATGACATCTAATATTATGTTTTAGAATCATAGTCATAACTCAAAATTATATGTATGATATTACATAATCAATGACCATTTAGAATTACTAGAGAACAATAAAACTTTAGCTTAAAATTTAACTTTTTTGATTATTAAATTTTTAAAAAGGGAAAATGTAGGGTACGTTTAAAAGTTGTCGGGCGTCATGACGTCCCCTAGTATGTCCATCAAATCTTAAATCACTCGAGACATCCAAGGTCTAGCCCCTAACCTAAGGGGATGTCCTAGAGACATCTCCTCTTTTAAATCTTTTTAGGATGTAGAGGAAACATCCCATCCCCATCCCCAAGTCCCCATGACATACCAAATGTTTGGAACGATTGAAGAGGGGTTTCTTAATACTTGCATATATATACATATACATATACATATACATATATATATATATATATATATATATATATGTAGATATATATATGTATATGTATATATACATATATATGTATGTATAATACATACATACATATATACATATATACATACATACATACATACATACACACACATATATATATATATATATATATGTATATATGTATATATGTATATATATATATATGTATGTATGTATGTATGTATGTATATATATGTATATGTATATATACATATACATATATACATACCATATATACATACATATATATATACACATATATATATATACATATATACATATATATATATATATATATACATACATATATATATATATATATATATATATATATACATACATATATATATATATATATATATATATATATATATATATATATATATGTATATATCCATCCCCATCCCCAAGTCCCCATGACATCCCAAATGTTTGGAACGATTTAAGAGGGGTTTTATGTCATATGGGATAAGGAAATATGGATTAGACTTTGATTATTGAAACAAATTAAATTCAAAATCACTTTGACTTAAAAAGAATACGAGAATAGAAAGATTTATGTACACTTCATAACATATGTCAAAGATAAAATGATTACACATTGTGGTGCAAGGAAATATGAGACATGTCTATGAAAAAAACTAGTGCTTATAAATTAGTCACCACCATCCACTGAGTTCCCATAATTATTTGAGATAACCTCTCTTGTTTGATGTGCATTTTGTGAAGCGTGTGATTTCGCTTGCATAGATCTAAGGATTCCATGTGCTACCCCGTGACTACACAAAACAATTAAAATAAAATAAGGATTATAAATGCAGATGGAATCATGGGTGACTAATACACATGTCCTTCCTAATAAGGTTCATCACACTTTAAAATTAAGGTTTTAATTCTGGTATTGTTATAATATTGTACAATTCTTCTCACCACACCTAAAGGCTGATCACAATTGATGGAGATAATTAAATTCTTGTGATACTTTATCCCTCTTCTTGATACGGAGTACCATTTCCTCTTTTTTCAATTAGCGTTTCTCTACAAGCTATACCTCAAAGAACAAGAATGAATTATTTTCTATTTAGGTAGGGAGATTGTTCATTATTAGACTAGTTGTTCATATGCATTCATGATTTGTAGAGGGATCTCCAATACCTCAATAGGAAAATAAAGAGGCTAAGAATAGTATCCCAATTGCAAATAATTTGCAAAATGACTTTGTTTGTTGAAAAATGGTGAGATTATTATTCACGTTGATGTATCGGATGCCATTACTATAGTGAGGCTTAGTGAGGCTAGTTTAGGAATTCAAGTCTCTATAAATGAATTCAAAGGGTAGCTTGAGTTTCCGAGCAGAAGAATGTCGTATCGAGGTTGAGAGTGTGTTAGTGTCTATCGTCGATAAGGTCTTTTATACCATTTTGTAATTTCTTAGTGTTTTATTCCAACTATTTTGTCGATTCTTGTACATGTGAGTTGAATGTCGTATTGAGGTTGATTGTGTGTAAATATCTATTGTGGTGAATAATATTTTTACCATTCAACGAAGGTAATCTCTTAATTATAAATAATCAAAATGTTTTATTTCAACTTTCCTCAAAAGGTCACTTAGTTTTTTTGGTTTTCTATTGTTACATTTTTTATTTTATTTTATTTTTCTTGCATTGTAGATCTCACATGTTCACCATTTGGACTAGAAGATGATATATGGAAGAATTTGGCATTTTCTCTTGTAGGAAAATAACCCCTATACTAAGCCTTCATCTAGCTTAGTTATTTATGTACATTTATTGAATTATTGAAATCATTATATGATTATATTTTTCATGCGCCATCTATATTGAACCAAAATCTTATGTGTGAATGAGGATATTGGCATGCATTCTAGAAAAATATTTTAAAATCAAATGTGGTGAGATTCGTAGTTGATGATGAGAATGAATCCAAATAAGTTTTAAAATGTAAGCCTCGGGAGATCAATGTTTCCAATGTTGATTTGTGTTCTCTGTAATGTCACATATTGTGATTTATGGATTGTAAGATCTCAAGTCATTTTAATAGAGATTGCATATGGTTACTATAAGAAATAGGTGAATAGGAACATGATATGCATTGTTGAAATACCATACCATATGGATGTAATTTTTGAATCCTATCCCCAAAAAAAAAAAACAAGTCTTGGGGTTTTGTGTTGGATATTTAAACAATAGTGGACATGACCAATTCACAAGATCTACTCCCATGTACCACCAATAAATATAAGCATAACCTTATTCCCTTACAAAGAAGTATTTTTCATGAAATCTATGCTCATTGGGTTTAATTTTAGGTTTTCTACCTTGTAACATCTGCATCTGAATGTGTAATCTACATGTTTAATAACTTAAACACTTTTTTAATCATGGATATCAGTTATATTTTTTGTTGAGTAATAATGATTGGAGGATTGAAACAATTTAACCAAGCGATTCGACCTTGATACCTAGTACAACTAAGTTCCTTGCACATGAACTTACGAGTAATACACCAATAAATACATACTACAATTAATGTGGATAGAATGAATTTAATATTTTAATATATATTCCTTAAGACTTTGCCATTGAAGAGCATGTCAAAAAGTCACAAACTTTAAATTGACACCCCAAGAGAAGCGTAATTCTAATAGAATTATGAGAGAATGTTTGCATGAGGATCAAGTCAGAATATGCATACATCAACCAAGTTGTACTTGAATGAAACTATGATGTAGCTCCAAGTAGTGAGTAAGCAATAGCCACTATGAAAAACGTATGAAAGAAAAATGTTTTCTCTTTCTCATAGAATAAAAAAAATACGAATAGGAGTGTTACGTAATTCCCAATGTAAAACACATCATACCTCCACAAGGGAGAAAAGCATTATAATCCAAAAATGGAATGTAACTCTTATATGATGTACTTGATGCACATTGACACAAATGACAAATTCTATAACATAGTTTGCTATGCATAATATAAATCCTAATGACCAACTAGAGACCTATGACCTCACCATGTGTGAGGGAAAAGCCTAATAAGAGATAAATGAAATACCTTACACCAGCAACAATGTAATAAATATAGACTAATTAATTTGGCCAAAATGAATTAAATTTTGGAATTTATATCATTTGAGACTTTACCATTGAAGAGCATGCCAAATATATGCAAACATTAAATTGACACCTCGAGAGCACCATAACTTTCTAATTTAATAATGTTAGAATTTTTAGAAAACTTGTGAAGAAGAAAATATAAAGATTTATATCTTGACAAAAAATTTGTAAAAAATTATATAAAATGATGTTGTATGACCTACTACATCCTTATGCTCTCCCTAAAACCTATAACATTAATTGGATGCAATGGGTGATAAAGATATCTTTTTCATTTTACAAATTGGGACTTTATGGAAATCTTTTTCAAAAAGGAGAATATGGAAACCAAATTTTTGATATTTTAATATGAATGTTTAAGAAGTTTTTTTGAACATGGTTTTCCTACTTGTTTGCATGAAAATATGGAACTCAAAAAATTTATAGAGAACTTTGTGAAGCTAAAAGATTTAATTTTTTAATTTTTGGCGTACTTTTCATGAAAACATATAAGCAAATAAGAAATTATGAAATTTTCTAAAATTTCCAAAAGCTTAGACAAAATACGTAAAAAAAAATTATTTTTTTGCGAAACAAAACCTAGAATGTTGGCAAATGACTAGAAACACATGGATAATGGATAAAGAAGTATGTGTGAAGAGATATGAGGAAATAATTCCTTATAAATCCACATTTTGAACTCGATGGAAAAAGGATTTTATACCATGTAAGAATTGTTAAAACCCAAACAATCCTTAAAGTAGACTCACACAATTCACGAAAGAACTAATAAGAAGCTCAAATAATACATGGGAATAAATAATGGAAATAGTAGGTTATTAAGGCAATTGGTCACAATATACCAATAAAGGTTGTAACTCTATAGTAAAAGAAATATTTGAGTTCCAACTTTTTTTTTTTACTCAGCAAAGTAAAATTCATGAAGCAAAATTTCTTTTGAATAAGTAATTGATGCATGTATGAAGTGATGGAAACATGTTGGACACATGTGGAATGTGTTAAATGTGATTAACGGTATCAATTATCCTATTCTAATCCTACGAGATGTGTTGAAATAAATATCTAGTGTAGTTAAGATAAAGGAAGTTGTCATAATTTTACTCCAAGTATAATATTACACCAAAAGAAATGTGCAAGATATCGAGAAAATGTCTTTAAAATATGGGAGTTTAATTTTGCAATCTATATGAAGTTTTGTTTCTTAGATAAATTTGATTAGATGAATTTATCTTATTTGTTTTGAATCTTCCTATGTCAATTGTGTATGATAGGCTAAGATGGTCCCCACCTATGTTCCCACATATTGGGGATAAAATCAAGACATGTAAACGAGATTTTGATAACAAAGGATATAAAGGAGAAATTTTTAACAATTCTATTGAATAATATCCATAACCCTAAGGTAGTTGTTATCCATATTTCGTGCCCCGAGGAAGAATATTGGATCGGCCATGACCCCGTAGATAAAGAACCTGAGAAACCATGTTCAGATCCTATAGATAGGTAGCAGAAGGACTTAGAAATGGAGTGGCAGAGGCTGAGAGAGAAGAAATGAACCTATGCAGGAAGAAACCACTCTGCCAAGCCATTCCATGCCTTAAATCTATTTTATAAGCTACAGGTAGAGTCAACAATGAAATTTCGGGTCGGGTAGACAAGAAGCAAGCGTTACCGCAGAGAGGCCAAGAGAAAGAAAGGGAAAAATGGAAAGGATTCAAAGTTTTCAGGCTCAAAAAAAGTTTGGGAAACATTCAAAAATTGACTAAGTATGGAGAAGCAAGCATATGAAGCCATGGGTCCTAACGGCACTTCTCCAAAGATGAGTCCCAAAATAAAGGCACGAGATAAGTTGCACATCTCCATGTGTCCTAGGGCGGAATAGAGATAGGGTCAAAATGGTCAAACAACACAAAGACGGACAAGGTGGGCCTCAAAATTGCATAAGTATGAATGTGCAAGTGAAGAGTACCAAGTGTCACCGACGCATTTCCAAAATTTGGTCCAAAGGTGATGACTTAAATGACTGTTAGCTCACCATGTAGTCTAGAGTCCAAAAAGATAAGAGGAACCGTTGAAAGTCAACAAACTGCGAGAAGCTACCAAGTGTCAACTCAATGCTCCTCTAAAGGAAATCTCTAAGCCAACCTTTCAAACAAGCGCAGTGCCTCCACGTGTCCAATCTGAGAAAGATGGAAAGTCAATTGAATTTTCAATGCATAGCCTAGGCCAGCGAAGGTTGCCAAGTGTCTAAACGACGCTGATTCAAGGATTGAATAGATAAAGGGATTTTCAAATGAGCACTAGACTGCCATGTATCCCAACCTAAAGAAGGCTGTCAGGAAAAAAAAAATTCCCTTTACCCCAAAAGGTGTAAAAGTTTTAATATGGGCCATGGCTCCATCAAAAGGGAAAAATTTAGCGTCTTAGCCTGAGTCTAACCAAAGCGGGGAGTCAGAGGAAAAGGTGAATTTTTTACCTTTTGACCAAAGGCACAAAGGGAAATATTGGAGTGCACCTTCCCAGCCAACCAAATGGGATCACATGTCCAAATGGATCAGCGGGGCTACCGGGATTTTCCATATTTTGTGTTTTTGCGAAAAGGAGGAAAAAGATAAATTTTGAGCCCGCAAACCTGATTTTTCCCTAATCTGGCTACCACATGTCCCATATTAAATAATGGGCCCATTTTTCAAACTAGTTTTCCCACCCATTTGTACGGACCCGATGTAAACTTCATAGGGGCATATCTTTCGACTTAGGGTTTGAAATATTGCAAATCGAGACTGTTGGAAAGATCTCGACCTCACCTATGCCATGGAGTTCAAAACTTTAATTTTGGGAAGGTTATGTGGGATAAAAATGTAGAAACGACTTTGGGTCTTCAATACATGATCTTTTTCTTCCAATTACTAGATCGGATTCGATCTGCTTTGCCAATTCCTCCTCTTTCAAGGTGTTTAACCGGTGATTGATGTAGTAAAGGAAGGTTTTGGGTAGATTTCGTGGGAGTCATTAAATAATGGTGGTTGAGCTTGGCGTTTTTTTTTCCGCTTCCCTCTCTTTCTCTCGTGTGTATCCGATCTATAAATACAGACTCGATTATCTTTAAAAGGGGTTGGACATTCTCTTTTCTTTTGCATGCTCCCCTTTCTCTTCTAGCTAAGGACTCATGGAGTTCAGACCTTCCATTAAAACTGTGATATGCTTTCTCACCTCTTGGCCATATATTAATGTATTGTATTAATCTGCAGAGTAATAAAATGTGTTTTGTGATCGATTCTAGATCCTTTCCTATTTTCTTTTCTCTCATCTAGTCTTTCATTATTGATCTAGTTATTTGTGCTCGATTATTGTATGTATTTCATCTAGTTTGTGTCTATCAAAATAAATGTGTCCATCATTCCTTTGGTGCTTCACCTCATAGTGTATATTTGTTTTAATTATTGTAATTCTTCTATCCCTATGTCCTTGGTAAAGTTTAGATTAGGTTTAATAATAGACCCTCTACAAGTTTCTATGTATTCACCTAAACGAGATAAATAGGAACCAACCTTTAATCTGGAGAGATTTCCCACTTTTGCAAGGTCCCACACCTTGGGGAAAGTTCAATGTTATGCAATCACACCAAATGACCCCACCCTAGAAAAGAAGATCCATAACTCATTTGGGGGTGCTGTGATTTTGTACTAAAAATTTTGGCACACCCGGTGGGAGAGAGAAGTCTCCATATTATTACATTAAGAATTCATGTACAGTTGTTGTGATTCTAGCTTTTAAGAAGTCTTAAAATTACACATCTGGTGACTCTAAAAGAAACAAGTCGACTAGTTTCAATAGTCCAAGAAAGTTCATGAGAAGAATACAAACATTGTAAAGAACCAAAGAAGAGGAATTATTTGTCTACCTATACTTTTCCCCAATAGAGGGAAGGAAAGAGGAATAACTTAGAGGTCTCTATCTCCACCAATCAAATATTTATCAACACCTCCACTGCAAGGCCTTTCTTTCAGTCTCTGAGGGTTCCTAGGACAATCGAATGGCACAACCAAATCCACATGTCAACTTCACTGGCAGCAGTCCACTCACCCTGAGTGCACAAAATCTGGTCTTGATTGTAGCATTAAAGAGCATCCCATATTTCATTAGGGAAAACCAGACTTCTCCTGGTGATAATTTCTAAGATATTGCAAATGTCTGCACAATCCAAAAATTCCATGAGATGGATGTTGCAATCAAGTTTCTCACCTCTTCACTCAAAGGGAAAACTTCACAATGGTTCAGAAGCCTTGAGGAAGGCTCTATCCAAAATGGAACTAGTTGTGACAGATCTCCACAACTAGTTCGGAGAGAAAGCGATAACTTATCTTTGCTGGAGAAACTAACAACAATTAAGAGAGCCCCGAATGAGAAACTAACTAAATTCAACCTCAGATTTCATCGGACACAGGATAGGATTCCAATAGTAATAAAGCCAACTAACAAAGGTTCCTTAATATACTTTCTTATAGCTTTAAATTTTGATATTTCTTTGATGATTCAGTCAATGGGGTACAACCTTACCTACACTTATAGCCTTTCCATAGGTGGGAAATGTTTGATTCAAGCTAGTAAAATACCTCCTACGCCATCCATGCCTCTATATCCCAAGTTTGGAAACCCAAATACTAGCCAAACACCCACATTAGCCCCTATACCTACTCCCAAGAGTCAAAGCTTAGCTGAAACCTCCACCTCATCATCCAATACCTCAAAATAACTTCAGAGGATTTCATGAAACAACTTCGAAACTAGGGTATGAGTTAGTGACCATCAAATAGAACAAGCCCGGATCTCTAGGCCATATCAGCCTCGGACTCAATATCAGGCTAGACCTCAATATCGACAAAATAGACCACCATCTTAGACTATAAATGAGAATCAAAACCAAGGACAACCTCAGGCTTCTATACCTTTCGGTGTCTTATGATTGAAATACAACCACAACATCAAGGGCATTGGTTTCAGCACAAAATAACATAACACAAGAGTATGAATGGTGTTTCCCATGTAACCAACCACATAATCAATCGATGTGCTTCAATGGAGCACTAAATCATGTCTTGATGTTGCAAAATAGTATGGTGTCATAAGAACCTAGCCAAGAAGGGGATCAAAAACAAGGAGCTCAACAAGAGAGACCTCCAAGTGAAACTATGCTTGTCAATTGGCAAGCTGAGGACTTCATGTGGGATGAACCAGTCCCCTTCTCAAAGTGTAGCTGCCAATACATGGTCTAAAAGGAGAAACATTGGAGAAGGCCAACCACTGAACTCAGGTAACCCTCAACCTTCCATCACTCCACAAGGTTTTGGTGCTCCAAATGCAACTCCCAATATATAGAGCCAATCCAAGCCACCTCCCAAATCCACTCAGGCACCAGTTGTGTCAACCCATGTGCAAGAAAATAATATGTCGTGGGAAGGGGAAACAAAAGGATATCCCATTCAATATCATTGAGCAGATATATAGGACAAGTGTGAACATTTCACTATGGGAGTCACTGGCCATTCCAAGGTAGAGGGATCTATTGCAGACTACCATACAAAATTGGTCAAGCTCAAATCAACCCCCTAATCAGCAAGAGAGGGTGCTTACCAATTAAGCTCAACCTGGAAAAAACTATGGAGAACAACAAAGTAAGAACCTGAGACCTCCCCCTTTATATGTTTCATTGATTATTGGATACAAGTTACTGCACAAATATATGATTGATTCTGGGCAACTAGTTCTATAATGACCAAGCAAATAGCTGATCCACTAGGTCTCCAATATGAAGTCATCTCTAGGGGAGTAGTACAATTGGATGGGATAGCGTGACAACTGTTGGAATCATCAAAAATTTGACCCTCACTCTACATGCCTACCCCAATGTGAATGTATTGCGAGAATGTGTCACCATTGACTTGCCACCACATTTTGCTTTGTGTTTTTCTAGGGACTTCACAAAATCAAAATTAGGGTCTATATGTCTACTTGATTGGTCATATATGCTCTTTAGAACAAGGTATGGGGTGAAGGCCACAATCATATTTGAGTCTATTATTGATTACCATATTCAATCTTATGTGCCTAGTCCAATCAATACCAATTGCTCAAGTTTTAATCAAGAAGACCTCCTAAACACTTGTGAATCGGATACGAAGGTGGGATGCATCCCGACTTGACTCAAGATGAATGGGCCAATAAAAACATGCTTTTGACCCTTTTAAGGAGAATGGAAGAATCTAAGCTAGGTGTCTACATCTGTCTACATGAAGAGAATCATCCTCTTCCCTTAATTAATCCAAAATATAAGGATGACAATGAGGTATGACAATTATTATTTGATGGCTCAAGGATTAGATAAGGAAATGGAGGAGGAGCTATGATTGTGTCCCCCAAAGGTATGAAGTACTATTCAGCCTTCAAATTTCATTTTCTTGTTCAAATAACACTTCGAATATGAGGCTTTAGTCCATGGTCTTCATTGGGCAAGGAAGCTAGGAATAAAGAATTTGTAAGTGTTTGGTGATAGGGAGTTGGTTTCCAATCAAGTCGAGGAATTAATGTTGTAAAGAATGACCTTATCGAGAACTATAAGAGTATAGTTAGGGACCTCATTGAGGATTTCAAAGCCTTCAGCATTGTGTCCATACCCGGAAAGAGAATGAAGCTGGCGATAGACTCGCAGCGGTTAGAGTAGCATTTGATGTGGTTGACAACATCAAACAAGACAAGGAACATCCACATATCCATGTGGTTGTGAGACCAGTAGTGCTAGACAATAACACATGATGGCAAGTGTTTGAGAATGATCAACATATCGTTAATTTTTTGTAAGAAGAATTTGAATTCTCAGCTAATAATCAAAGAAGATTAAAACAACAATATGGGAATCAAATAGTACAGCTGCACACAAACAAGCTTCCCAAAGGCTTAGTGACATTGGAGTCCATCTTCAATCCTAATGATCAGTTTAGAAAAGAGAAGGATAACCTACGATCGGAGGAGAAGATTCAAAGTCAATTCAAGTCGAGAAAACAAAACACTTCAAATTGTAAAAGTGGCCACCGAGTAAGAAAGGTATGAATTTATACAACATTGCCATGAATTTCCAAATGTATTTTCTTGGATTTATGGAGACCTGAGAGGTTTTAATCTGAAGCTAGCACAACACACAATTGAACTGGATCCACCTCGCCAAGCCCATCGGATAAAAGTAGAGACTAGTCAATCCACATATAGAGCCTCTGTTGAAAAAAGAACTGAACAAACTGATAGAGGTAAGTATAATATTTCCAATCAAACATTCAAGCTAGGTTTCTAATCTGATCCCAGTCAGGAAAAATAATGGAGAAATTAGATTGTGTGTAGACTTTTGAGATTTGAATAAAGCTTCTCTCAAAGATCATTACCCACTCCCTTCAATGGAGTAGATCTTGCAAGTGGTGTCTAGGTCAGAGAGATTCTCTCTCTTAGATGGATACTCAGGATACAATCAGATCATGGTGAAAGAAGATGATTAGTTCAAAACTACTTTCACCACCAAATGGGGCACCTATACCTACGGAAAATGCCATATGGATTGTCTAATGCTGGTGCAACTTTTCAAAGGGCCATAGATATGGCATTCAAAGGGATAATCAACAAAATAGTGTTGATCTATCTAGATGACATTACTGTGTTCTCCAAAAATGCAACAAACCACCTTTTTCACCTAAGGAAAGTGTTTCAAAGATGCAGGAGATTTGGGGTATCATTGAACCCTAAAAAATGCATATTCTTGGCCCATGAGGGCAGGCTTTTAGGCCATATTGTGTCTAAGGAGGGTCTAGTAATTGACCCGAAAGAGTGGAAGTAATAAGACCATTTCCATTTCCAAATCATAAGAAAGCTCTTCGAGATATTCTTAGGGAAGATTAAATTTTTTCAAAGGTTTATCCCAAAATTTGGTGCCCTTGTTAAGCCAATAACATTAATGTTGAAGAAGAGCTTAAAATTTAGATGGACAACTAAAGGAAGGGAAAGATTTGAGGCCATCAAAGAAGCAATATCACAAGCCCCAACTCTTGTGAATCTAGATTTCTCCAAGGATTTCATATTGTATGCCTTTGGTGGTAGTGACACTATCTCCGAATCTTAGTTTAGTAGAACAAAGAATAAATAGAATAGGAAATTGCCTTTTTCAGGTTAAGGTCTGGAATATTATTAAGTAAGATATTCCTTCATTCAAAACAACACTTGGCAAAGTGATCACGGGACTAAAAAATTCAAGCATCTGGTTTCGAACAATAAGATCCAATTGCTAGTTTCCCATATAGGAGTTAAGGATTTCCTTCTTAGTAAGGATCTAAATGAAAACGCGATCGGGATGGATCACTCATGTCATGGAGTATGACATTGAGATCAAACTTACTAAGCTGGTCCATGGTGAGGGGTTGTGTGAACAACTAGCCTCAAGACAACAAGAAGATGGAAACAAGTGAAAAGAGGTTGTTTTTGTTCTCACGAGAATAGTCAAGAAGAAGAATATGGTGATGTACTTGCTCCCGGTTGGACTCAAGACATGGTTCACTTCCTTCAATCCGGCTTGTACCCTCATAAGACGAGTAAAGAAAAAGAAGGCAATACAGACTCCGTGCTATCCCATATGTTTTCATTGATAATGTCTTGTTTAAAAGGGACATCAATGGTGTTCTGCTAAGGTGCATTGGGACACATTAGATGGAAAGAGTGCTACAATAATTCCATGTTGGGGTAGTTGGAGGTCATTTTTATGCAAGGGTGACAACACTCAAAATCATGAAAGAAGGATCTCATTGGCCTAGAGTGTTTGGCGACTACTATGTATGGATCATAAAGTGCAAGAATTGAGCATTCTTCAAGGGAAAAAAAAAGCTAACATCACTTCCATTGCACCCAATTTCATTTGATCAACCTTTCATGCAATGGGGATTGGATGTCATTGGAATCATCAATCCAAATTCAATCCAAGGTCACAAATGGATTCTAATAGAAATATATTACTTCACCAAGTGGACCGAGGCGGTGGCACTCAAGGAAGCCAATGAATCTATTATAATAGATTTCTATGAAGGGATAATGACCAGATTTGGGGTATGAGCTACCATTATATAAGATAATGCATTTGCCTTCATAGGTTTCAAGGTCACGGAATGGGCGGTCAAGAATGGGATTTACTTGAGTACTGTTATCACCGAATCACAACACCTCTATGTTTATACAAGTGCATATACTTAAACTCACGGTGTGATTGGATAACATGGGTACTATCTCCAAGTTGTGGGACTTTCTACTTGAGATAGACCTCTAGAGAAAGTCGGTTCTTGCTCCTAAACTACCTGCCACAATCTACTCTAATGCAGGGGAAACTAACTATTCTAATCTAAATTTCTAAGGGACCAAGGAGAGAGAATGCATAAAACGAAATCCTACACTACAAAGGTGATACACCGAAAAGGAGGGTGTGAGAGTATTCTCCAAATGCGTGAAATACGAAGCAAAATGCACACTAGAAGAGGTGATGACAGTTCTCCATAATCTAGCAAAATGCATTCACAACAATATTTCAAACATACAAAATGATAATAGATCCCTGCATGAACATAATAATAGACACAATATTCTTGTAAAGGAGAGGTTGAAGGGGCAAGAAGAATGCAAGAAAACACAGCAGGGGAAGATACATCCACAAACTTATATTTTATTGCTTCCTGATATGCACAGTTCAATCGGTTACAAGGTAAGGGCCTGGATCACCATGCAAGGAGTCCACTACAAGGGCCTGCAGCACATTGGCTTCACAAAGCAATTTTGACAGAGCTTTGCTATCTGAAAACTCTCCCCTTTTTACAATGAGCCCAACACTCCAATTTATAGAAAAATGAGAAGGGAAAGAGAAGGGAAAATGGAAATCCCGAAATCTATCCTTCAACCACTTGTAAGAGGCATTAAATGGAGTAAAATGATTATATATTACTTGCAAAAGGCTCCCCATACTGTCCCATGTGCTGCAGCAGAGAAAGAATGATGACCATGCCTCTTAATTGCACTCCCAACCACCAAATAAAACACTGTTATGAACCCAGCCACGTTTTCTTAAAAATATCGATCAATCTCTCATCAAATCTGGAATTTCTTGATTTTTGTGTGTCAGGCTCAGAGCCATGATTCCAACGGTACCAATTTTGTGTGATTTTGTTGAGAAATGCAAAAGTTATGGCCTTCTGAGTGCGGGCAGCTATTTTGGGTCTGGCAGGCATTTTCTGTCATTTGACAGGAATGAGCATTAACTAACTGGAGCCGAATATGTTTCTTTTATTTAAATATATCTACCCTTATTAAAAATAAGAAAATCGTAGACATCGTGCTCATTCCAGAAAGTCCAATTTTGTGAAAATCGGAGCTCGAGTCAAAAGTTATGGCCATTTGAAGTTTCACGGGTCAAATGTTCACTTTTCTTCTTTGCCTTCGGCCGCTTCGGCTTTCCACGTCCCTTGCGTCCCGCACGTACCTTTGTCTGGATGTCCCAGACAAAAATCTGCTACTTCAGCCGAATCGGCCCTCCTTGTTCCTGTTTGAGGTGAAGACACGTGGCGAGATTCCATTCGTTGGCGGCTCTTTCAGGTTTTGCGTCCCACGCATCCCGACGTCCCAACTGTCCCACAGACCGCGTGGACTAGGACTTAGCCGATTTTCTTAATTTTTTCGGCCCCAAGCTTGGTTTTTTTTTTTGCAATTTTTTCACCTTTTCTAACTCGTTGGGTTTTCTTCTCGGATGGGAGAGTTAGAAAGAATCCGAGGGGGCCCCAAAAAACATGATTTTGGGCCTCGAATCAATCTACTTGCTCGAGACTAAATAATTTGATGCATGTTATCAAAATTAACTTGAGGGGTGAATTTTAGATAACAAGTACCTCATCAAACTATTACCCTTAAGGTAATGGTCCAGCTGAGTCTACAAACAAGAACCTATTAAGGATCATCAGGAGAACTCTTGATGAAAACTAGAGGACCTAGCATAAAAAGATGAAATAAACCTTATTAGCTGATAGGAAAACACCCAAAAGATCCATAGCGCTTCCCATTCAAGCTTGTCCATGAGAAAAAGGAAGTGTTTCCTATATCACTAGAGTTACCAACATTGGAACTCTTGAGATGGCTGGAGATGTTTGATTTTGAACCAATAGAGGCCAAGTATGCAAAAATGATGGAGTTGGAAGAAACTAAAGATCATGCACTCCAAACAATGGAGAAGGACAAGGACTCAATTAAAATATTCTTTGACAAGAAGGCAAGAGAAAGGACCTTCCAGGAAGGAAACTTGGTTTTGAAATGGGATGTAGATCGAGCAAAACTAGGGAAAATTTCAAAATTTGATGCCATTTGGAGTGGCCCTTACATGGTCATAAAATGTAAAAGTAGAATTGATTTCCAATTGTCTACATTGGATGATAAGGAGTTACTGAATCCAGTGAATGGAATCTATCTTAAACACCACTACTAGAAGGAATTTTCTCACCTTGTACATACTAGCTTAGTTTCTTTTTCTCTAAGTGCTTGTGCACATTGTCTTGATATAGTCTAGGTTACTTTTCTTGTAAGTGCTTTACATGCTCTACGTGTTCCATTTGGAGCATGTATGATTTCAATTTTGTATATATTCATGGTGCTATTTTGTTGCTCTTGTGCAGTCCATTCAGAAAGGCAGATGAACCCTGGGTTAAAACAATTTTCTACTCTCAGAAACATTCATTTCGAGATTTCTTATGAAAATTGAGAGCACCAACAGTCCAGCTCATAAATCATAAGAAAAATCTACATCGACCAACATCCTCAACTCCATGCCCAACGGATGCAAAAAAGGACCACTGATCATTCATCTAGCAGAAAATACCCCTATGAGTCACCAAATTGTTATCCATATTTCACCCACCCGGTAGAATATTGGATCGGCTACAACCCCGTAGAGAAAGAACTTGAGAAACCATGTTTAGATCCTACATAAAGGTAGCGAGAGGACTTAGAAATGGAGTTGCGGAGGCCGAGAGAGAAGAAATGATCCTATGCAGAAGAAATGACTCTGTCATGCTTGTTCCATGTCATAAATCTATTTTGCAAGCTATAGGTAGACTCAACAATGAAATTGCAGTAGGTCGTCAGTAGACAACGAGGAGTGTCATAGAGAGGCTAGGAGTAAGAAATGGAAAAATGGAAAGGATTCAAAGATTTTAGGCTTGAAAATAGTTTGCAAAAGAGTAAAAATTTACTAATTATGGAGAAGCAAGCGAGAGGAATTCACGTGTCCTAACAGAGATTCTACAAAGATGGGTCAAAAAAGAAAGGCTCGAGACAAGCGTTGCATCTCCATGTGTCATAGGGTGGAACAGAGATAGGTTTAAAATGGTCAAACAGAGTCAAAGACAGATAAGGTGGGCCTCAAAATTGGTTAAGTATTAATGTGCAAGTGGAGAGTGTCAAGTCACAACCTAGCGTATTTCCAAAAGTTGGTCCAAAGGCAAGAGACCCAAATGAAACATGCTCTCCACGTGGCCCGAGTCCAAAAAGATAAGAGGAACCGTTGAAAATTCCCCAAACTTACGAAGCTGCCAAGTTCCAACTTGATGCTCCTCCAAAGGAAAGCTCAGTCGGCCTTTTAAACAAGCGCGGCACCTCCACGTGTCCAATCTCAAAAATAGGCGAGTTAGTTGAATTTTCAATGCATAGCCCAAGCTTGTAGAGGCTACCGAGTGTCTAAACGGAGCTGATTCAAGGATTGAATAGATAAAGGGATTTTCAAATGAGTGCTAGAATACCATGTGTCCCAACCCAAAGTGGGTTGTCGGGAAAAAGTTAGTTTTTCACCCTTTACCCCAAAAGGTGTAAAAGTTGCAATATGGGCCACGACTCCACCAAAAGGGAAAAATTCAGTGTCTTAGCTGAGTCAAACCAAAGAAAGGAATCCAAGGAAAATGTGAAAATTTTTCCTTTTGACAAAAGGACTAAAGGGAAATATTGGAGTGCACCTCCCCAACCAACCAAAGGGGCCCATGTGTCCAAGCGGAGCGGTGGGACCATGGGGATTTTCTTGATTTTGTGTTTTTGTGAAAAGGAGGAAAAGATAAATTCTGAGCCTTTGTAAACCCTATTTTTCCCTAATCTGACTTCCACATATTCCATATTAAAGAAGGGGCTCGCTTTTCAAACTAGTTTTCCCACCCATTTGTAAGAACCCAATTTAAGCTTCGAACGGGCATATCTTTCAATTTAGGGCTAAAAATATTGCAAATTTGACACTATTGGAAATATCTTGACCTCACCTATGCCATGGAGGTCTAAAACTTTAATTTTTGGGAGGTTAAGTGGGAGAAAAATGGAGAAACAACTTCGGGTCTTCAATATATCATCTTTTTCTTCCAACTACCGGATCAGATTCGATCGATCTGCCGTTTAAGGCACCAAACAAGTGGTTGATGTAGTAAAGATAGGTTTTGGGGTGGATTTCATGGGAGTCATTAAATAATGGTGGTTGAGCTTGGAGCTATTTTTCCCACTTCTCTCTCTTTCTCCCATTTGTATCTGATGTATAAATATACGCTCGTGTCTCTTTGTAAGGGTTGGACATTCTCTTGTCTTTTGCAGGCTCCCCTTTCTCTTCTAACAAAGGACTCATGGAATTCAAACCTTCCATTAAAATTTTGATATGCTTTCTCGCCTCTTAGCCATCTATTAATGTATCGTATCAATATGTAGAGCAATAAAATGTGCTTTTGATTGATTCTAGATCCTTTCCTGTTTTCTTTCCTCTCATCTGGTCTTTCATTATTGATCTAGTTATCTGTGCTTGATTATTGTATATATTTAATGTTGTTTGTGTCTATCAACAAAACAAGTGTCCATCATTCCTTTGGTGCATCACCTCATAGTGTAGCTTTGTTTTTAATTTCTGTAATTCTTCTATCCATGTCTCCTCGGTAAAGTTTAGATTAGGTTCAAGAATAGACCCTCTGCAAGTTTCTACGCATGCTCCTAAATAGAGGAATAGGAACCATCCTTTAATTTGGAGATACTTCCTACTTTTTCAAGGTCCCACAACTTGGGGAAATTTCAATGTTATGCAATCACACCAAATGACCCTGCCTTAGAAAAGTAAATCCATAACTCATTTTGGGGTGTCTTTGCGATTTTGCACTAATAGTAGTTATAATATTTCTTTACCTACATCATATAAAGAGAGGTATCATACTATGATTCAATATAAATATAGGTCAAATTATGTGTTGGAGCCCAAAATTGAACAAAAAATTGGATTTATTTTTTCAGGATTACTCTTTCTTGATTGGTAAAAAGATAATATCTATAGGATCCCAAACCATGAAACATATATTTAATTTATTATCAGTATGTTATATAGGAAGCCATGGAGGGTCATAATATGGTGATGATATTACTGAAAGGGAATACATTTATAGAATGGAAGAATATTAATAGTTACATATTTCATAATCTCATAGATTATAAGGAGGAATACATGACTATTAGAATTGCGATTGCAATCAGGCCTAAATTTTGATTGTATGTGAACAATTTTTCCATATTTTAACCGTAATTTACAATTTAATAAAATTTTAAACCATAAATTTAGACCGATTAATTTTTTATCCAAGATGTGAATTTGAAGGTGTATATTTTTTACAAATCATAAAAAATGTTAGTATTCATATATTTTATGAGGTAGAAAAATTTAGTATATTAAAAATTATAATTTAGAAATATAATATATAATGATATATGATTTTGAATATGATTTTTTGTTCAAAAATAAATTTAGAAAAAAATGATTTATCTTAAATTACAATTTCTAAATTCAAAAATATGTTTTATTATTTTTGTTAAGTGAAACTACAAGATATTCTATATTGATTTTTCAAACCATTTAGTGATTTACTTACTTTAAATGAAGATTTAGTTTCAAATTCAAGTAGAAAGAAGCTAAGAAGATCAATCCAACCACATATGTGTTATTTATTTATTGCATTATTTTTATTTTTATTTTTTACGTTTTATGTAATGCCCACTCCTCTTCGACATTAATATTACAATGGTTTTTGCTTACTTTAGATTGGAGGTATAGACTTTGTTATCATATTTGATCAGTACACATTGATAGATGGACATTATCATATATTTTATTATCCTATTTGATAGACAATATGGATGTTTTAGACTTTTGACATGATGTGACTTATATGATGGATTACATGCATGGATTGACATTTCAATATTGATGATCTAGAGTTACCACTTTATATATACATGCTGACACATTGGATTTTGACGTATAGATTGTTGTTAGACGATTCGATAGTCTTGTGATCAAATTATTATTGATGAAATGATAGAATTGAAATATTCTGGAATTATAAACAATTGATGAAATTGATTGATTTTAGAGATGATCTAGTTATGTTATTTGATTATGTGTATTGATATGTGTATGTGTGTTTTATTGTTTTGATGTTATTGATATGGATAAGAGGCTAGAGAGGTATTGTTTTGATTTTGTAGGAAATTGTAACACAACAAACAAAAGGGGATAGGAGACCAAAAATGAAAGAATTTTGGGTATTGGCAACTGGTCACCTTGGCAACTTATGTTTTGTATATTTTTGGTTATTGATAGATTTGATAGGAGGTCCACATTGGGGGTGGTCTCAAATGTTACATTGGGTAGATATGTTGTTTTCTCTTTTTTAAACTATTTTGTGAGTATTTGATTTATTATTGTGATGTGATTCACTTTATTTGTGGTAGTTAATGCGCTTTAATTAAGTTGATTAATCGTGATTATTATTGTAAATGTGATGTGACCAAAGGGGTATTAAATTTTGGTAGGTTTTCCTTGACCAAATTATGGATTTGAAATTATTTTTATCGATTTAAGTGTTGTGTACTCAACCTAGCATGCCAAATTCGAATTTGGGCTTAAGGGACATTTTAGGAGGCTTTTGGAACAAGTTACGCTTGTCCCAAACCTCTTAATTTTAACTACCAACTATACATATGGGTCAAGGGGTCAAAAATACACCCCATTATGTGATTTGTAAGGTTAAAGGTGATATTTACTTGTACCTTATTATATGATTTTTAATGTTTTCCTTTAGAGGTGTGGGTTTGAATTTATGTGTGTAAGAGGCTTGTCATTTCCTCAACCACCAATTTATTGAGCTTTGGGTTTGGGGTTTGACCATGTGATGTGGATTTGGGAGAAGTGATGTGGCATCCTACATGGAGCCACCTCACCCTCCTCTTCTCTTTTTCTATTTATTCAAGTTCATTTGATGGTTTTGGGGTTACATATTTTATTTTCACTCTTGCATTTTGGAGGAGCTTTATTTTTGAGTACTTGTTGGGAGCTTGGATGCTTGTTTTGGGGCATGTTTTGACTTAAAAGCTTGGATATTTTTCTTTTGGTTTGGAGTTTTCTTTGAATGGCAAGGTAGGGACTTCACCCATATATTTTTATTTCTATTTGTTTTGAAAATGGTTGTAAAATAATTAATGTTGTGTATTTTGGTTTTAGGATTAGAATTACCTTAAGGTTGTGTAGAAGAAAGAAAATGGGGAAAATATTGAGGGAGGTATAAGAGTTTATATTATGCTTATGGAGGGAGTTTTGGGGTTGGGTGTTCCACCTTTCTAATAATAAGAAATATTTATTATTTATCTTGATATGTTTATTGAGGGAGGTATAAGATTTTAGGGAGAGATGAGAGAAATTTGAGGGAGGGAGAAATTTTTTGTTGTGGTTGCATGAATGAAGTCATGGAGGATTTTTAAGGTTGACACCTAAACCCCATGGAAGGCGTATCGATTCCACATGTTTCTTCTCTCCCTTGGCTTGAAAGTGAGCCTTTGTGTTTAGGAATAGTTGTATGAGTGTTGTTATTATTCTATTGTGCTTGTGTGTGGAACGTTTTGTGTGAATGGTTATTCTAGAAGCCTTGTAAAAGTTGACATTGTTTCTTAATACCCTTCATTGCTTCATTTTTGTGGCTCAGGGGCCAATGAGGAGGATGGATTCTCTTTCTCATTGGATTATAGGTATGGTGGAGAGCATTTGCTACTCCCCTATTTTTTTGTTATCATTGGAGTTGAATATTAGAGGAGTCATGCTATGTTAGATCCAAAACGATCACCTTTAAAATTATTTTTCAATGTTGGAAAAGTGAAATTTGTAACTTGTAAATTTTTCTTTCATATTGTTGGAAAGAAGAGCTCTTATATTGAAGAAAAAATAACTATGTTCATTGAGAAAAAGGAAGTGAATTGTTGCCTTTTTAAATTTGTATTACTATTAAAGTAGAAGTTCTTTGTAAATTTTAATTTCAAGTTTTGTTGTATTGAAAAATGGTGAAAGAAGAACTCTTGGAAGTTGTAATTTATTGAAAATGCATTTCTTTAAAATCTAGAAACAAGATCATAGTTACTTGTGATTTCATTTGGTAAAATGGTTGTGGTTGTGTTGAAAGAATGTATGAAAGTTATACTTGATGTTCCCTTGTTGAAATGGATATCATTTTTATTGTGGAAAGGAAAGAGACACATTTTCATTTGATAGTAAGAGTTAAAATTTTGAAAATTTTCAAATATAGTTGCATGGCACTACTTTTCTATGCAGAATATGAAGATGTTAAAGTACAATATGTTAAACTACAGTAGGAAAATATAAAATTTACTTCAATGCAATTAGGATAGTGTATGAATTAGCTTTATTTTTTGAATTTAGTCTAAATTTATAAAATGACACCAACTTATCAACTAGTGAATCGTAAGCACCTTAATGTTACCTTAGAAACCAACCTAAGTAGAAAAAGTTTTAAAATTTCTTGAATTTGAGGTTGTGATTTTGAGAAACAAAACCACTAGCCCTATGCAGAGCGGTGGTTTTAGGAGTGCCACCCTTTACAGGGTGACAATTTTGGACAACCACCCTACCTAGAGTGGTGGTTTTCTAGATCATCACCTGCACTAAGTGGCGCTTTAAGGATCATCACCTGGACAGGGCGGTGGTCATAGGACCGTCATCCTGCTTTGGGTGGAGGTTTCATCACTTTTGATGAAAAAATTAAAATAACGGCCGCGTAAAATCTAGAATAAATTTTAAATAAAATCTAAGTTTTAAAACTTCAAAATGAAACTACTAGCAACTAGTAAATGAACAAACTCATTTATTTAAGCATATAAATCCTCTTATGGGCATTCAAATGTTTAAAATATCATAGATCTAATGAAATGGGGTTTTCCCCAAATAATGAAGTCAAAGAATGTATATATTAAATAGAAAAACCAGATTCATGGTGGAATCTCTACAATAAGCAAATAAGCAACCTTACATTAGAGAACCCTTGAATAAACTAAACTATGAAGAGAAGACTGGAGGAATATTTCAGAATTTCCAACTAGATCCAAGGAAATTCTTTCACTTTTTTCTTCCATGGATTCCACTCCTCCAACCTATAAAATTTAAAAGGAAGAAATAAATGTGTTAGAGTAAAATAATGAATAAGAAGACCCCATAAGTATGTTTAGGGTTCATTGGAAAATACCTATATTTAAGGGTGCATATCCATTTCATCTAAGGTTTGAGGATCAACCCTACACATTTAAAGTTTTAGTACTTTATGGGGTTGGGTAATTTTAAAAGTATGGGTATTTGAGTTGAATGGGGCAAATTAATGGTTAGGGAAAGTTGAAACTTTAACCTTAGAAATTTAAGTGAATATATGGCTTGGGTCCCTTGGGGATAAATTAAATAATTGCAAAAAGGGTAACTTAGATAATGAATTTTAAGGGTTAATTAATTGGAATTTTAAATTTTTAGATAGAAAACCTCATGGGAGGCATTATTGTTAAATGTTGTGGGAAGTAAGAATTAAACTAACTTAGGAAATATTGACCCCATTGATATTTTAAATAAGATGAATTAACAAAGACCCTAGAAAGGGATTTATCCCAAAGTAGCCTTGTGTAAATTAATAATGATAATTATTAATTTAGTAATTGACAACCCTTCATATGTGTGAATTTTAGTAAACAAGAAACAAATTAAACCTAGTTGTTAGTACTTGATGCAACCCTTTTTAATCAAAAAAATTATTCATTATTTTTCCTAGTTAAGTATTAAGTTTTTTCTTGGGATTTGTACGTCGAAAATGAGGGTGTTACACTTAGTATCAGAGCCTTGGGATCAACACTTGGATAATTGGGCACACCTAGAAACAAAAAAAATAAACTTAGCACAACTCTAACTTAGAACACATGACATTGTGGATAACTGAAAAATGTAGAAAACTTAGAAAACTGAAATGAACCTAGATGATGATGAACTAACTCTTGCCTTGGTATGTTTAGGAGGTGCAGACTAGACGATGATTTTTGCACCTCAAGTTAGACCTACCACCTCCAGAGAAGGGTTTTTCCGCAATATTGTTGCAGATCCTATAAAACATATAGAAGGTCAATGATGTTATATGAGGTGGAGTGGTAGGGGAACGACCTAGCCAACATGATAGGTATCCATCACATGAGGATCAATACGCTCAATTACACAATGAATATAATATATTGGAGTAGTCCTGCGTAGGTTCAAATAGAATAGATTCGCCATTGAGAGTGCATGAAGACAAGGCTGAGGGGTATAGAGAGAGATCTAGGAGTTGTAGACAGAGAGATTGTTGTGATGAGAAACATAGAAGTAGAAAGAGAATTGAAGCAGATGATATCAAAAAGATTATGAAGCTTCATCCATCCCATTTTGCTGGAGACACAACTCGATTTCTAGTTGAGGCATGGTTAGTTAGCTTAAGTAGATGATTCAAACTACGCCCATGTACTATGAACATGAAATCTTGTGTTGTGATTCATCTTCTGAGAGATGGAGTAGGAGTTTGGTGGCGAATTGAGGAGAAAAATATTAGCATAGATTAAGAGAGTGTTACTTGGTACCTCTTCAAGGAGCATTTTGGAGCTGATACTTGTCTAGACCATTTATTCATCGTAGGATCGAAGAGTTTAACGACTTGTGTCTGGAATCTATGATAGTAGATGAGTATGAGAGCTAGTTTTTGGAAGTGCTTTATTTTGTTGAGTACATGCAAGATGAGAAGGTCGAGGATTAATAGGTTCATTAGGGGGAAGAATCTATAGGATAGAGATAGATTAGAGAGACATATTCAAAAGATGCAAGAGACTCGATCGAGGGGGACACATCCTTCTCCTCATGGTGGATATGGTTAAACACATTCTTCCTTTAGGCCACAAAAATAGTAGAAACAATAAATCCATCCACCGTTTAAAAATCCACATATATTTGAGGCTCGAGAGGGCATAGTATGGGGCCTCCTCCTAGAGGACCCTTTAGGACATAGGGAGAACCTAGGGCTTCATCCAATGGGAGCTTATCAAAAGAGGCCACAACATTCCATGGATGGATCATCGAGATTTACTCTACGACCTATAAAGCACTAGAAGGATCTCGCTCGTTTTGAGAGATCTTGTAGTTGTTATGGATGCAAAGTGTACATGGATATCATTTGAGAGAGTTCCCACATAACCATAATAACAAGGGTAAGGCATCTATTTCACAACCTACACTAGGTGACACAAGAAATAGTCATCAAATTTATGCAGAGTAGTTGAGAACCATTGGGAAGAGTACCAGGGATATTGTGATTCAAAATTTAGGTAATTGGATTGTATCCCTACCTCTATATTGTTTTATTATGGATCTTATGATTCATTTATTACACCATCATTAATAGAGAGATTTAGGCTAGTTAGAGTTAGGTAGGGCCTTATTTGGGATGTTTAGATGGCTTCTTGAGCCAAGCTCATAGTGGACTCCTTAGTCAAGGAGTGTGTAGTTGACCTAGGACCCTTCACCATGACCTTGGATCTTCGTATCCTTCCTTGGGTTCTTATGGATTCATTCTGGGTATGGATTGGTTATCTGCACACATAGCTAGAGTTTACTATTATAGTTACTAATCATTTGTGGAGATGATTTTGGGTGAGATTCAATGATATTTGGGGTTACGATAGCCATCTCTGTTCACCCTATTTCTGCTATCCAGCTCAAGCAATGTGTGTGGGATGGGTTTCACTATATGTTGTTAAAGTTAGTGACAGCTCAAAGGATGAGTCTAGTGGACCATCACTTGATGATCATCATATTTTGAGGGATTTTGGAGATGTTTCTATAGGTGATTTACCTATTCTACATCCCCCATGTGAGATAGACTTTCATATTGATCTGGTTATTGGAGTGGAACCTATCTCACTTGTACCATAATGGATGACCACCCCGGAGGTTTTTTAGCCCAAGTTGAAGTTAGAGGGTCCTCTTTAGAAAATCTAAAATCCATCCTGTGTATCCCCTTAGGGTGCACCAGTGATTTATTTAAAGAAGAAGGATATATCACTATGTTTTTGTATTGATTATTTATATCTCGAATAAAGTAACGATCAACAATCTACCCCTTTTGATGCATTGATGATTTATTTGATCGATGAAAGGGGAAACAATTTTTCAAAGATAGAACTTAAGTCAGGTTACCATCAATAGAGGATTGTGGACCGATATTCGTAGGACATCTTTTCACATGAGATATGGTCACTTTGAGTTCACAACAGTGTCATTCGGTTGTGAATTCCCTCGTAGCATTCTTGACTTTGATGAACAGGTATTCAGAAATTTCTAAATCACTTCATGATCATCTTCCTTGATGACATATTGATGTACTCACACACATGGGAGGAGCATGTGGAGCACCTTTGACAGGTTTTGCAATGTCTTTGAGAGCAACAACTTTACGGGAAGCTAGAGAAGTGTGCATTGTTTCATTACGAGGTTCAAGATATCTTGGCCACATTATTTCGGGGAAGGTAACATATTTGATCCTTCCATGATTAGATCTAGCATGGATTATCTAGAGGAAACCAATGTCACCGAGGTTCATAACTTCATCGGATTGGTAGGTTATCACAAAATATTTGTTCGTGGATTTCTCACATATTGTGCATCCCATCACTTCCCTTCAGTGGAAAGGGAAGAAGATTTTTGGTTAGATAGATATGAGCAAGCCTTCAAAAACTTAATAAATTCCTTATGATACCACCTATTCTAGAAGTTTACGATCCAAAAGGGATTTCTTCATCTGTATAGATGCTTGTTTAGTACGGCTAGGAGGTGTTTTGATGCAAGATGGCCGTGTAGTATAATTTGAGTCTCGAAAACTAAAATATCATTAGATGAATTATATGAATCATTACCTTGAGCTTGCAACAGTTATGCATTCTTTTTTTCTGTAATGCCCACAATTTTCTGCACAAAACCCAAAGATTGGGTAAAAACAATTACGTATTTTTTTGTTTGTATGTTTGTTTAAAGAATGTTATAACGGGAATACCTTAAACTAGATTTAATTTAATTCACAATAAATAATTCATTTATTTTTATTAACAAATTATTATTATTATTATAATCCAACATTATGAGCTTAAATTCCATTCCATGGTTCTCGTAAAATTTCCGTTATTAACCTTTACAAGCCATTGACTAAATTACCCTTATTGCATTATTTATTTAATATTCTAGGGATAATTATAAACTTACCCTCCCATTAAATTAATCACAAATAAATTTAATACCTAATATATAAAAATTTTGTCTAATTACCATTGAGTAAATTTTATTTAATTAAATACAAGAGTCAAAGGCCTTTTAATTTTAAAAGTCACCAACTAAACATTAAGGTCACAGATTAACTTACCTCCTAACAACCCCTTAAGAGGCCACATTCACAAGTTACACATACTTTTTAATTAAAAAATTAATCCCACCTAAACCACACCTAACTTTTGTAAGGTTGAATCACAACTCTTAAATGGATTCAATGAGAACCCTTGGATGTAAGGGATTTCACACTAACCCTAATAATCTATATGGAGATTTCTTATTCTTTTGCTTTGGCTTGTTTGCTCATTTTTTATTTTTAGGTTTTTTGAAGAGGAGAAGGAGGAGGAGCCATGAGAGCAAGAAGAGCATCCATGGAAAAATTTCATGATTTTAGTTGTAAAGATTATACTATTGTATTATTTCCTATTTATTTAATGTAGAGATCCTATAATGGATCTATTTCGTTATTCAATGATTTTTTTTTCCTATTTTGAGTTCAACCATTGGGGAAAACCACCATTTCCTTTAATCTAATTTTTTTTTTACACATTTGGTTGAAGTTAAAAATATTGGAGAGCTTAAACACTTAACTACAATTCATTTCTAGTTCTTTAGAAATTACATTATAATGGTTTTAGGTTTAGATTTCATTTAATTTTGAATTAGGATTTTTTCACATACATAAATTAATTTTCTATCAAAATTGATGAAACTGCTGCCCTACACAAGCGAGGCATTTGGTTCCGTGATACTCACCTTGCACAGGGAGGTGGTTTATCAACCACCGCTCTATGTTGGGCGTGGTTCAAACCGTTGCTCTACACAAGGCGGCGCTTTGTTCTCCAAAAACAAAACCTTCCAAACATGATTTTTTTCAAGAGTTATTCTATTTAAATTGGTGTTTAAAGAAATAATAAATTTAAAAATGTGTCTTCCATTTATTGGTTGATACATTGATATATTTTCTAGTTTCATAGTCAAATTACATAACATCAAATCATTCTATTATTTGTTACAACCTAATAAGAAATGTAACCATAATTTCACTATTTTCACTATGTTTTCTTTTCAATAGAAACAAACAACCATTTAATTTCATTCACAATAACTAAATGGAAATCCATTTTAAGCAACAAGTATATTTTCAACATGATCATCAATCTTTTAAAAATGAAATAAATCACACTTTAGAGGCAATAAAATAAACTTAGGTTGAAAGAACTTTATTTCCATTTCAATCCCATTTCAAAGTTTCTACTTCATTTAACAATGCAATATTTGGTGGTTTTCTTTTACAAGAACTAATACATTTAAAATGCAAAATTTTCATTCAAAACAATCTTAGTAGGGTTTACAAGTTGAAGAGATTTTCAAGTAACAAATACTAGTTTCCTTTACCCCTTTTTTAAAAAACAAACATTTCAAAACTTGATACAAATCAACCATTTTACAAAACATTTTTAAGGATTTAAATTCTTAAAAATGCAAGTTACAAGCCTTCCATTCAAATGGATTCAACATTGTAAATTTTTTTAAAGAGAGATCTTGCTCCTTTCCTCCAAATGGTACTATGTGTTAGGAAATAAATATTAATGTTTACATTATAGTTTTGGTGGTTAGTAATTGTTGTATATATCTTCCCCCAGGTAGATATAGACAAGCAGAAGATTATAGAAATCAAAGAAGCTCAAATCCCTGACATGTATGTGCCCTTGGCACACAGAAATGGCGCATGGAAATGAGTGTCGACAAGGAAATGTATGCACCCTTGGCACACAGAAATGGCGCATGGAAATGAGTGTCGACAAGGAAATGTATGCGCCCTTGGCACACAGAAATGGCACATGGAAATGAGTGTCGACAAGGAAATGTATGCGCCCTTGGCGCACAGAAATGGCGCATGGAAATGAGTGTCGACAAGGAAATGTATGTGCACTTGGCGCACAGAAATGGCGCATGGAAATGAGTGTCGACAAGGAAATGTATGTGCCCTTGGCGCACAAAATGGCGCATGGAAATGAGTGTCGACAAGGAAATGTATGTGCCCTTGGTGCACAGAAATGGCACATGGAAATGAGTGTCGACAAGGAAATGTATGCACCCTTGGCGCATAGAAATGGCGCATGGAAATGAGTGTCGACAAGGAAATGTATGCGCCCTTGGCGCATAGAAATGGCGCATGGAAATGAGTGTCGACAGGAAATGTATGCACCCTTGGTGCACATAAGAGGATGTCGACACACACAGGGATGCGCCAAGGTGCACCTTCAGGAGGCGCAACATTTTGAGCGCTGACAGGAAGCAGACCCTGGCGCAGATATTCAGATGGCCATAACTTTTGACTGGGAGCTCGGATTCATGCAAGGTTGGACTTTTCGGAAAGCTTACGAAGTCCTCTATCCAACTACGACTAGATATCTTTAATTGGGTGAGAAAAATTCTTAAAAATGAAAAATACAGTTCGCCACTTTTTGGGTTCGCTAGGGTTCTCACCTACCACCATAATGAGATAGTTAAGTGCATTCTGGAGGTGGTTGGGGCAGATTTTCATTTTCCTCTCTCTTTTCTCTCTCATTCTTCCTATAAATTGTAAGGAGGGGCTTCTTTCTAAAGGTTGGACATTCTTGTTTTGCCCCTCCCTTCTTCTCTTTGGCAGGTGAATTTGTGGAGTTCAAACCTCCCATTTAAAACTGTAATGCAACTCTGCCTCTTGGCATTTTGCAGTGTGCTGTATCAATCTTTGGAGAAAATTAATGCATGTCTATGGATGATTCTCAACCCTCTCTGTATTCATTTGCATCCCCCTGATCTTTCACTGTGAATCTGGCTATCTGTGTATGATCTTGTATTGCATTTTAATGGTCTGTGTTTATTGGCAAGACAGGTGTTCTTCATTCCTCGGTGCATCACCTTTGTAGTTTAGGTTTTATTTTATGCATCTTCTTACCCTGTCTCCTTGACAAGTTAGTTTAGGTTTTGAGTAAACCCTCTGCATTTTTTACGTGTGCATCTGAACAGAGGAATAGGAACCGGCCTTCATCCGGAGAGCTTTTCCAATTCGCGAGGTCCCACACTTGGGAAAAGCTCCATGTTATGCAATCGCACTGAGAGTCTCAACCCATCGTGTTGCAGAGTCCCAGGGGTGCTGCGATTCGACATCAAGAGTAATATTGTTATAAACAATATTACGTACTTAGATCATATTATTATTGTTGTACCCGTAAATCTATTAAGGGGTTATTTGTTTATATGGGTTCCTATTTCATAACGTATCTGGTTTTCTATTATGATGTCTATATTATAGCCTAATGTATTGCACAAGATATTGGGACATAAAATATACTACAGAGTAACATATTGAGTGATTTTGCTATGTAAATATGTAGCTACATTTATATTTGGTATCAAAGTGATGGAATCCCGAGTTAATGTAGGGGCGAGTCATTGTAATTTTTGATAGCCCCAACCGATGAGATATTATTTTTAAAGAGAGCTACACTTTGTAGCATATTGTTTGTTTTGTTGTTGGTTCCGTGCTATCTATTTTTTTCTAACCTACATGTACTACATATCCCCTTTGTTGTTGGTGCATTCATCCATTTTCTCACATTAGCAAAAAGTAGGAGACTCGTAAATGTCTTGAAGGTGAAGAAATCTTTGTGTATGCAAATCCTTGCAATTATGATGTGTGCAGGGATTCTCGTCATGTGAGCCCGCTCTAGGAGGATATTTGAAAATTTTCAAATTGATTTGTGAATTGTGTTTGGAGTCTAAAGTGTAAAACCAAATCTCTTCTCTAACATATCCAAATTGGAATGGATTTATTGTGTGCTAGTCGATGCTTACGTAAAGACTCCACCAAATCTATTTCAGATCTACACATACCATGGGAAAATTTACATGAATATGTTAATGCATTTGAAATATTGGTGTGATTATTATTTGGGCCTGTGTACCCCGATATTATGCCCGTGAATTTTCTCCATGTGATCCTATATTTGTGTGGAGATCTGTAATATTAGTGCCATTTTTCATCCTTTGACAGAAACTAAAACCAAAGGCATGTGAATATTGTGTCTCTGGACTTGCCCGTATCGTGATTGACTGACATAACTCATTTTTTGGTATATTCTCTTAATTTAAGAGAATAATTACCTATTTCTGTGTGCATATCCTAATCTATCACGTGCATTGTGATTCTTGGTTCTCAAACAATTCTTGTGCACTTATCCATCTCCAACGTATATTTTTCCATGTGTACAAGATCCAGTGGTGTTCATTACAGGATCAACTTCATTCCTCACCGATCAAAAACAATTCAGATTCTTCAGAATGCCCAGATCAGTGAAGAAACTCCTACCAATTTTATTTTGGGAGCTATTCGGTTATGGCAAACCATCTATCCAGCATATAATTAGCATGCAGTATTCTATTGCAAACTATGTTCATATTTATCTGAATGCAACCACCATGCTATCCACTTTGAAGCGAAAGAAATTGGAATTCTCCAACATAATGGATTTGGTCCTTCTCTAATGAGTTCAGATCAAGGAAGATTGTCTTTGCTATCACTAGTCCTCCATTTTTGGATCACATGAAATGAATTGACTCAAGATTGCTGCACATATAACAATAATTCTTGCATTCTCGGATTAGTTTAAAATTTAGGTAAATATTAATTTGTCTTAAGTTAGTTCATTATATAGTCAGTTCTTTACAAAAATTTATTGTGTTTATTCTTTTGTACATCGGTTATTGTATTAACAAGATTCTTGTCAATAATTATAGTACATCACTAATGATGTTTTAGGTTAGATAAATTTCATTTTAATATTGTATTAGTCATGAATTTAATATCCTATGTCTATCTAGAGGGTCATTATGTTATTCAAAAGTTTGACAAATCAAATAATTCCATATAGGTGATTTTACGATTTTTTAATACTCATTTTCATTTAAAATGTAATCTCATTTTATTACTTTTTAATTTAGTCGAGTTTTTTGCCGATTCAAAATAGTCATTGTCAAAGTCAAGAATTAGAGTCATCTGATTGTAAAAATTTTGAATTTTTTTCTTTCCTCATGGACGCATTTTCGGTGTTACCCAATGTCCAGAAAAATAACATGTTTCACATTATGGGAGGGAAGAAAAGAATAAGATCAATGTGGAAACAAATGTGCTTCATGTTCACATCTTGCTGAGTTAGCAACATGACATTGGAGGATGGAGGCACCGAGGCTGGAGGTCAGACAACAACCTCTCATCACCACTGAACGATGGGGCCACATGAAGCTATTGTGGCACATTTTGTGGTGTGAGTGTGATTTCAGTATTTGATGTCTAGTGTGATTCTTTTTCAGAGTTCTATTTTTTTGTTGAATAAGTGAAATGTTCACATTGAGGGGGGAACATGATCAGCATGATCCAATGTTCCATTTTAAGTTTTTCAGTTGAGTATGTGGTTGTTCCTATTTCCCCAAATGAAAAAAAAAAAAACATAGTGCGAAAAAAATAACATAGTGAAACACAAAGATCATGAGGCTTGATGAGGTAGAATAATCATATGTGTTCCCTGTCATACCTAGGTTTTTGGTTAGCCTCCTAAAACCATCAAGGCTATTCATATGTGTTCCTACTTGAGTTCCCACACCGCTAGGTCGATGTTTTCCTAGAGTGACTAGTTGATAATCAAATGATTCCCGAGCGTGTTCCCATCCTCATTGGTCGATGTGTTCCCGAAAGTTCTTGGTAGATAAGAAGTTGATGTGTTCCTTCTTCTACCTTCAGTTAAAGTGTGTGCTAAGATCATGAGTGTGCAGAGGCGGCAGGCTATAAAGGAAGTCCGAAAGTTTTAATGTTACCATGTAAACATAAGGGGGAATTTTAGGAAATAAATATTGATGTTTACATTATAGTTTCGGTGGTTAGCAATATTGTTATAAACAATATTACGTACTTAGATCATATTATTATTGTTGTACCCGTAAATCTATTAATAGTTTATTTGTTTGTATGGGTTCCTATTTTATAGGGTACTAGTTTTCTATTATGATGGCTATATAATAGCCTAATGTATTGCACAAGATATTGGGACAGAAAATATAATACAGAGTAATATATTGAGAGTGATTTTGTAGCTCCATTTATACTAAAATCATTCTTCACTAGAGCTCCACCATCTTCACCAAAAATAAAACACACAAATAAATGGGTGATTAGGCAACACTCTCCACCCAACCAATAATCCAACGATGGAAAGAGGCCTTCTTTCTCATTGGCCCCGAGCCCTATCAAAGAAGCAATGAGGGGTGTAAAACAACCATTGGTAACTCTAAATGGCTTCCATAATGACATTCAAAAATTCATTTAACACAATAGACAAAACATCAAAATCACTTAAATATGTAAGTTCCCAAGTACAAAGGCTTAATACAAAAGCCCATAAGGAGAAAGGAAAATGGAGATGTTTTTAATGCCTCTAAAGGGTTTAGTTTTCCACCATTAAAGCCTCCAAGAACTCCATCACAATAACCATAAGAACTCTTATGCCTCCCTCAATGAAAACACATCTCGTATGCCTCCCTCAAAGAAAACACAACTCTTATGTCCCCCTCACTCTTATGCCTCCCTCAAATAAATAAAAAAGATAAGAACAAATCTTACTTATCAACAAGGTGGAACATCCCAACCCAACTCCCTCCTAAAATACCCAATAACACTCTTATGCCTCCCTCCAAGTTATCCCCATTTCCATTTTCTCCTACAACCTAAAACCCATTATATTTCCCACAACCATAAGCATTCAACAATCATCGTTCACACACATCATTACAACAAAATAGCAAAGGAAAACAAGGTTGAAGATTTATCTTTCCATTGCAAGAGTTTCTAGTCCACAAAGAAGATTCCAACATTTCGAAGTCCAAGAAATAACAAGCTATCTCCAACTCTAAGAAGCACTCCAAAAGAAAGTTCTTCTCGAAAATAAAGGGTCTAAAATAAAAATAACTAACCCCAATTATTCAAACAAATAATAATAAATAGAAAGAGAGGAGAGAGAGGTGATATGGCTCCATGTACGATGGCACATCATTTCCCTCCATTCTACATCATAAGGTCAAACCAAATATCCAAAGCACAATAATTTGGTGGCTAAGGGAATGACAACCCTCTTACACACTCCAACTAAAACCCACACCTCTAAAGGACACAATTAAAGAATATTGTAACAAAAGTACAATTAATTACAATTTTTCTCAGGTAAAACATAAAAAAACCTAAAAAGGCTCCTCACATCATAGGTATAGTGGGTGGGTGACTTTAAGAGGTGTGGGAAAAGCTTAACTTTTCCCACAAGCCTCTAAAATTGGCTTGAAATTCAAAATATGAATTTGGCATGCAAGGTTAAGTGCACCACACTCAAAAGTAATTAAATTATTCCAAATCCAACAAAAACAAGACTACAAACTCACATTAATTACCCCCTTGCCAAGTCCTAAAATACACTAACTAATCAAGTCTTATTAACTTAAATGGAGTACTTAACAACAAAAATAAAAGTGACTCACAATAATAACAAAAATAAAATTGCTCACAAATAATATGAAACCAATAAGGAAAACAAAAATTTAACCAAGGTCACATTTGAGGCCAACCCCAATGGGGATCTCCTAGAAAACTAACAAGAATAACATCTTACATTTACACTAGTTGCCAAGGTGACCTATTACCAATACCCCAAATTCCTTCACTGTTGGTCTCCTATCCCACTTTTTGTTGTGCTACAATTTCTGTAAAAAAAAAAACAATACCTTTGTGGCTTCATTTCCATAATAACGACATCGATATAATAAAATGCATATATTTACATATCAATTCACATCATCATATATCATAACTAAGCCATCGCTAAAACCAAGTAATTACCCAATTGTTCAAATTTTCAACATTTCGATTCTACTAATTCATCAATTTGTAATAAGATCAAAAAAACAAATAATAATATAACATCTATATATCAAGTCCAATATGTCATTATAGCAAGACTAGATCATCAAATACTAATATGTCAATCCATGCATATAATCCATCGTATAAATCACATCATGTCAAAAGTCTAACACATCCAAACTGTCTATCAAATAAGATAATCAAATCATATATGGTATTGTACATCAAGGTCCAATCTACAACCCTACAACAAAATAACAATAAGAACACAATAGTAATCATTATTTCCCGCTTATCTTATCAATATGCTAACTAGAATACAAATAAAGGGTTAAAGATTAAAATAAACCAAAATTAAAATTAGAGTTCAATTAGTATTGAAAAGGAGTGGGAATTACATCCCCCTCCCCTTAGATTTGAATTCCTCCTGGAAGTCATGAAAAGAGGTAGGGAAACAATGCATAAGAATAGAAGTCACACCCTCTGTGGGATTTCTTTATTTCAAACAAAAGTGGGTTCTCATAACCCAAGTTTTGTCCAATGCTATTCAATAAGGAGAAGGGATATTGTTAGGCATGAATACTAAACTTTCTTCAAGCAAGTTGCAAAGTATTTAATTTTACAAAGTAACTCTACATGGTCAACCAAGCTACATCACAGTGCATCTAAATAGGAAATTATCAAAGTAACCTCAATAATAAACACTAAGGTAAAGGAATAATAAGGATAAATCCATGTAATACAAATGATCAAATAGAACCCATGGATACAACACACTGCAATAATAAAGGTTAAGACTTTCACTTAGGTTGGGTTATACTTCAATGTTTGTTATTTAAAAAATGTTAACAACTACAAATCCTTACCCTCAATTTTGCACGAGAAAACATACTTAATCATAGGCCTCATAAATTTAAGATCACACAACATGAGGTTTAATAACAAGGAAAACACCTAAATTAGAAAAAATATTTACAAGGATGTAGGCTATTCATTGGAAGAAATATTATAACTCAAAAGGACTCAATTAAATTATCATGGTAATACTAAGCACAATCTTCACCATAAGATTTTCTATAACTTGAATTTGCACTCAATATTGAAAATACCACTCTAACCTTTCTTTATAAAATTCAAACATTTAGATAATATTTCCACTTAAAAGATAACAATCCATTCCAAACTAGGATATCAACACAATACACACCTATCAAAATGTATAACACAATGCAATTTATTTATTTTGTCTTGCTCAAAAGCTAAAAATAATCATAAAAGGGTACATTCTTAAATCTTAACACAAAATAACACTCAAAAAACGGAGCTACAAAATGAAAAATAGAACTTAAAAAAATGTTTCATATCCTTCACATATGTTGCCTAGATTTACTAATAAACCTAGGTCACCAAGGACTTAATCCGCTTACAAGGAGGGTTTATTTCTTAAAACAAGACAAAGATCTACTCCTAAAAGTCCACAATTAACACTTTTTGAGCTATGAGGAAACAAGGGTATGAAAGCTTGTAAAACTCTTACAATGGGTAAACACACACATCTATATTCAGGGGCGTCCAACACAACTAGAAAAAATCACCATCAACAAGGTGTTTCATTAATCCAGGTAGGCAAAAAAACAGACTTAAAGGTTCAATTAGTTACCACCCTTAGCATGATGATACGTAGGAACCATGTAGACACAAACATATCAATTAATTCACACTAACAGAGGAATAAAATCTTTATGTATTTATAAAACTTTTCCCTTCTCAAAGAGAGGTCCCAAAAATGACTTGGCATATACTTTTTCATTACCATTTTGCATATGTTTATTCTTTTATATACCAAGGGGTATGACAAGTACTCAACCATATCACACCCCAAAATATTAGGCCACAAAAGAGTTTAGTTAATCCTATAGTAGTTCAAGGAAACCTTTCAATTAGCTCAAACTTTTTAGATTATGTATTTTATAATTTTAGGGCATGCAATAGCCATTTATACAATCAAGGTTGTTTAATTATACATTTGTGCTCAAACTCATAAAATTACTCATTCCATAATCCAAACTATAAGTCACAAGTTATAGTTACGCTCACTAAGCACATTTCTTATAAGTTTTCTTAATTAATGCATTCCTTTTATTATGATATCACATATTTTACGTCATTAAGGCACACCACCAATGTTGGCATGATATCTCGCCATTCTATATAGGTAGAAAGATAATTTATCTTACTTCTAGGGAATGTAAAAGAACAAAGTTCTTTCTATTTTCACATAGTTTTATTTCTTCTATTAATCCACCAGGATTAGAGTAAGGAACCATTTTCCTTTTCCTAATGTTCCATTTTACTTGTTAAGTTTCAAAGTCCAATCCCCTCATTAGAGTGTTATTATGTTAAGGTTAGTCATATTACCAATTAGATATTAATGAGTACGAAGAGTCAAACATATCCCTTCATTACTTTTATAGGAATAAGAGATCAAACACCATATCACATTTTTAATTCTATAAGAACAAGAGACCAATCAACATATCACATCTTTAATTTTATAGAACTAGAGATCAATCAACCAATATGCAACACACCAAGATTTCAATAGTTTACTAAAGAATTATAAGTATCAATGATTCACTCTAAGTGGGTCTCCATAAGTATCAAAATAATTTATTATGAAAAATCCCATTAAAGATATGAATTTATTTTTATGAGTTTAAGAGGTTTAGATCGGTTTGGGAAAGAAAACAATGTTTGTTGTTTAGACTCAAAATAGGTTCACTTAATAAGACAAGGATAGTTTCCAACCAAAACTCATACCTCCACAAGGTACCTTCAACCAAGCAACAAGATGATAAGGAAATATTTAGTCCATGGACACCATAATTCCCATTTAGAAGACATCAAATACAAGAGGGAAATCAACTAATCTACCCAAATCTCTATAGCCAAGGGTTAATTTTTTTATTTTTTTAAATGACATAAGCACAACTAATATTACAATCTTAAGCTTGACATAACAAAATATCAAAGAGCAAGGTCAAAAATATCCCAAGGCATTCATACGTGTCTTAACATAGCCCGACATTTAATATATTATAGAGTGGTATACATAAACAATTTAAAATGTTAAGGCAAGGGTAGATCTATTTATGGGTCATCAAGAGAAAAAATAGTACACTTAATTAAGCACATTTCTTAAATGGGCTTGAATCTAACAATATTTACTAGATACATATTTTCCAATTGTCGATGCTTTTAAAATGAAACAAGGAAACCATGTTAAAACTTAGCATTCATCATGGAACATCACATCCAAATAAAACACTATCCACTAAAACCTACAATCATCTGAGAGTTAATCTGATCCTAACACAATCCATAAGCCCATAACCAAAACACATCTACTCTAACGAGGATCAAATATTTTACCATGGTGTAAGAGAATCAAAACCAGTGCTATCAAAACTACCGACTAGACTACATAACATAGAGAACTCTCTCTCTTAGGAAAGGTTGAGTAACGAAAGATGCACTACTAGATCCTAGTCACACAAGGTTTCATCCTTTAAAAACAAAGGCATAACTTGAAGCACCTAAGAAGATAATAGAGGAACCTAGGGTGTACCCCCATATGACAAAAGATCAAAATACAACAATGTAAAACTATCTCATTAACACACGAGAAAGAATCACATAACATTCATGACAACATGTAGCCAAGTAGCCAATAAATAAACAAGATTCGAGTTACGAATCAAAAGTAAAATAGAAGAAATTTCGTAATCAAGAAAAAGGAAAGGTATCCACAATTCAATCCTTGAAAATCCCACAATAAGATAAAACCATAGAAAAATCCTTAGAGCTTTTCAATCAAATCATAAAATAAAATGTTGGTCCTTGATAAAATAACTCAAGTTTACGAATATAAAACACATAAATTTCCACATCACATTCACTTCACAACCCTTCATGGGCCATCATTAGGGGTACTATACATTAACCTCATATCAAAGAAGGTATAGGAAAAACTAGATCAAATGCGACACCAAGTCCTGATATCTACTCTCTCATATGGGGATTAAGTTGACAAAGCGACAAAAAAAATCTAACTTGTTTATCCATTAAAGGAAGGGGAGCTCTAACAAACTAAGAAAATTCTAATTTCCTCCAACTGCTGACTCACGAACACAACCACTAGCACTAATCCACAAGAGTCACACCACACAAATTAGCATTCCAAACAAGGAGGAGTCTCTATGGGGTCAACACATCACACGACTAAATGCAAGAGCAAGGGCCCATAAAATAACATCGTTGCAAGGAGAAAAAAGTTCCTAATACACTAAAATATTACAAGAATATAAATTTAATTCAACATTTCATGTTAACCGGGTTCGATAAAACGCCACTATACAAGTACAACAATCCAAACAACTTTATTATTTTATTGTTATTTTAATCATAATGCTTCAAGTTTCACTAATTGGTTGTTGGGTTCCCTTTTTTTCTAGGGTCCAAGCATTGAACCCATGGATCTTATACTTGAGTGTAAGGCCCATAAATTTCCCGCACATCACCCAAAGATTAGTTATGAAAAACAAATTATGTAATAATTGTTTTTTTTGTTTAAACCAGTTATAACGGGAATACCTTCAACTAGATTTAATTTAATTCACGGTCAATAATTACTTCATTTTAATTAACAAACAATTAATATTATTTGAATTTAATATTACGTGCTTAAATTCCCTTCCAGGTCTCTTGTCAAATTTCGTTAATTAACCCTTTCAAGCCATTGGCTAAAGTACCCTTATTGCAATTTTTATTTAATATTCTAGGGATAAGTCTAAACTTACCCTCCCATTGAATTAATCACAAATAATTTTAATACTTAATATATAAAAAAATTGTCTAATTACCATTGAGTAAATTTGATTTAATTAAATACAAGAGTAAAAGGCCTTTTCAATTATAAAAGTCACCAACTAAATATTAAGGTCACGGATTGACTTACCTCCTAACACCCCCTTGAGAGGCCCCATTCACAAGTTACACATACTATTTAATTATAAAGTAATCTCACTCAAAGCTCACCTAAATTTTGTAGGGTTGAATCAAAACCCTTAGATAGAATCAATGATGACCCTTAGATCTTAGGGATTTCACACTAACTCTAATCATCTCTATGGAGAGTTTTATTCTTTTCCTTTGGTGTATTTTCTCATTTTTGATTTGCATGTTTTGGAAGAGGAGAAGGAGGAGGAGCCATGAGAGAAAGAAGAGAAACCATGGAAAAAAATTCATGGTTTTAGTTGTAAAGATTATACTATTGTATTATTGCCCATTTGTTTAATGTAGAGATCCTACAATGGATCTATTTTGTTATTTAATAAAAACATTTTGTGTTTTTAGTTCAACCATTGGGAAAAACCCATTTTATTTAATCTAAGAATGTTTACACATTTGGGTGCAATAAATATATTGAGATCTTAAACACTTAATTTTAATTCATTTCTAGTTGCTTGGAAATTACCTTTTAATGGTTTTAGGCTTAGATTTCATTTAATTTTGAATGGGTTTTTTTCACAGATGGAATTTATTTTTCCATCAAAAGTGATGAAACCGCCACCTTACATAGGCCGATAGTCCTATGACCAACTCCAATCCCGTGACCGCCACCCTTCTTGAGGGGGGGTACATCAACATTCGCTTTTTGTTGGGTGGCGGTTCTAAAACCGCCGCTCTACACAGGACGGCGATTATTTTCTCTCGAAAATAGAACCTTCCAAACATGTATTTTTTCAACAGTTCTTCTACTTAAGTTGGTTTTTAAAGCAATAATAAATTGAACTAATGTGTCTTCCATTCATTGGTTGCTAGATTGATAATATTTATAGTTTCATACTCAAATTACATAACATCAACTCATTCTCTATTATTTGATACAACCTAATAATAAGTGTAACCATAATTTCAGTATTTTCACTATGTTTTGTTTTCAATAAAACAAACAACCATTTACTTTCATTCTCAATAAATAAATGGAAATAAATTTTAAGTAACAATTATATTTTCAAAATGATCATCAATCTTTTAAAAATGAAATAAATCACACTTTAGAGGCAATAAAATAAACTTAGGTTGGAAGAACTTTATTTCCATTTCAATGTTTCTACTTCATTTAAGAATATAAGATTTGGTGGTTTTTTTTTACAAGAAATGATACATTTAAAATGCAAATTTTTCATTCAAAACAATCTTAGTAGGGTTTACTTGTTGAAGGGGTTTTTAAGTAAGAAATGTAATTTTACTTTACTCTTTTTTAGTATACATACATTTGAAAACTTGATACAAATAAACCATTTTACAACACATTTTCAAGAGATTTAAATTCTTAAAAATGCAAGTTACAAGCCCTCCATGTAAATGGAATCGACATGGTGAAATATTTACAAAGAGGGATCTTTCTCCTTTTCTCCAAATGTTACTAAGATAATTATTCACTTTAGCTCCACCATCTACAACCAAAATCAAGAACACAATAAAATGGGGGAGTAGGAAACACTCTCCACCCAACCAATAATCCAATGACGGAGACAAGGCTTCTTCCTCATTGGCCCCCGAGTCCTAACAAATAAGTAGTTAGGGGTATAAAAAAACCATTGGAAAGTCTACATGGATTCCAAAATGACATTCAACGAGGCATTTAACACAATAAAAACAACATCAAGATCACTTAAATATGCAAGTTCCTAATTATCAAGGCTTAATACACAAGCCAAGAAGGAGAAAGGGACATGGGGATGCTTATTATGCCTCCCAAGTGTTTAGGTGTCCACCTTTGAGCCTCCAAGAACTCCATCACAATACCTACAACAATTCTTATGCATGCCTAAAAAAACACAACTCTTATGCCTCCCTCACTTGTATGCCTCCCTTAAATAAATAAACAAGATAAGTTCAAATATTACTTATCAACAAGGTAGAACATCCCAACCTAACTCCCTCCTAAAATACACAATAAAACTCTTATTCCTCCTCCAAGTTATTCCCATTTCCATTTTTTCCTACAACCTAAAACCCATCATCATATTTCTCACACCAATAAGCATTTAACAATCATCATTCACACACATGATCACAACAAAATAGCAAAGTAAAACAAGGCTGAGGATCTACCTTGCCATTACAAGAGTTTCCAATCCACATGCAAGATTACAACCTTTGAAAGTCTAAGAAATAATAAGCTATCTCAAACTCCAACAACCGCTCCAAAATTAAGTTATCCTCCGTGGCTAAGCAAGAGTCCAAAATAAAAACAAGTAACCTTTAATTTGTCAAAAAAATTAAATAAATAGAAAGATAGGAGAGAGAGGTGATGTGGCCCTATGAAGGATGCCACATAATTTCTCATCCATTCCCATCACAAGGTCAAGCCCAATATCCAAAGAATAATAATTTGGTGGTTGAGGGAATGACAACCCTCTTACACACCCCAACTCAAAGCCACACCCCTAAACGACACAATTAAAGAATCTTGCAAGATAAGTGCAATTAATTTCACTTTTTCTCGGTGAAAACACACAAAAAGGCCTAAAATAAGCCCCTCACATAGTAGGCATAGTGGGTGGGTAACTTTAAGAGGTGTGGGCAAGCTTAACGTGTCCCACAAGCCTCCAAAATTGGCTTAAAAGTCTAATTTCGAAATTTTCATGCAAGGTTGAGTGCACCACACTCAAAAATAATTAAATTCTTTCAAATCCAACACAAAACAAGACTACCAAATCACATTAATTACCCACTTATAAAATACTAAAATACACTAAGTAATCAAGTCTTATTAATTAAAATGGAGTACTTAACAAAAATAATAAAAGTGACTCACAATACTAACAAAAAAAAAATTACTCACAAATAATATAAAACCAATGGGAACCTCACTTTGACAACCTAACAATAATAACAACATACATTTACACTAGTTGCCAAGGTGACTTGTTGCTAATACCCCAAATTCCTTCACCATTGGTCTCCTTACCCCTTTTGTTTGTTGTACTATAATTTCCTACAAAAATTAAAAAATACCTTTCTTGTCTTGTGGCCATATTAACGACATTGAGATAATAAAATGCATATTTTACATATCAATTCACATCATCAAATATCATAACTAACCAATCGTTAAAACCAAGTAATTCCCCAATTGTTCAAATTTCCAACATTTTGATTCTCTAACTCATCAATATGCAATAAGATCACAAAACTAACTAATCATATAGCAACATTTATATATAGATTCCAATGTGTCAATACAAAGAGTAAGAACACTAGATTGTCAAATAATTATATGTCAATCCATGCATATAATCCATCGTATAAATCACATAATGTCAAAATTCTAACACATCCAAACTATGTATCAAATAAGATAATAAAATAATATACATTAAAGTACATCAAGGCCACGCTACAACAATACGATTAAAATAACAATTAGAACAAAATAATAATCATGATGTCCCGCGTATCTTATCATTATGGTAACTAGAATATAGAATTATGGTTAAATATTATAATCAACCGTATCACAACACCCTATTGTTTTCACAAGTGTGTGTGCTTGATCTCACAATGTGATTGGATAACATGGGTACTATCTCAAAGTTTTGGGACTTTCTTCTTGAGATAGACCTCCAAAGAAAGTTGATTCTTGCTCCTAAACTACCTCCACAATCTACTCTAATGTAGGAAAAACTATCTTTCCTAATCTAACTTTTCAAGGGACCAGCTAGAGAGAGTGGATGAAAAAAATCCTACAATAAAGTGGTGATACACCAGAAAAGGAGAATGTAAGAGTAGTCTTCCAATGTGTGAAAAGTAGAAGCAAAATGCAAACTAGAAGGGGTGATAATAGTTCTCCACAATCCAGAAGTGCATTCACAATAATATTTCATACACACATAATGACAATGGATCCTTGAAACAACATAAAATAGACACAATATATATGCAATGAGATTGAAAGGGCGAGATGAATGCAAACAAACATGGCAGGGGAAGATACATCCACAAGCTTACATATATTGCTTCATAAGTATATGCACAGCTTCAATCTATTACAAGATAAGGGTTTATATCACCATGCAAGGAGTCAACTACAAGGGCCTGCAGTACATTGCCTTCACAAAAAAATTGATAGAGTTTTTCTACTCAAAACTACCTCCCTTTACAATGAGCCCAACACTCCAATTTATAGAAATTTGAGAAGAGAGAGAGAGAGAGGGAAAAAGGAATTCCCAAAATCTATCCTTAAACCATTTTAAAGATGTAATAAATGAAGTGAAATGATGTTATCTTTCTTGCAAAAGGATCCCCATACTATCCCATAACTTCCAGTAGTGAGAAATGTCAGCCCATGCTTCATTAATGCATCCTAGCTACTAAATAAAATTTGTTATGAACTCCTGCGACATTTTCTACAACATCATAATCAATTTCTCATCAAATTATGAATTTCTTGATTTTTTTGCATCGGTATTAGAGTCACTATTCCAAATGGTACAAATTTTGTGTGTTTTCAGTTAGAAATACAATAGTTATGGCCTTCTAAGTGCGGGCAACTATTTTGGGTTTGCACAAGAATTTTTATCATTTAACGGACTGTGCATTTACTTTTCTCGGAACTCAATTTGTTTATTTTATTTTTATATATCTACCAAGATTTTTTTGGAATAGAGGATGTCGTGCTCATTCAAGAAAGTCCAATTTTGTGAAAATTGGAGCTTGGGGTCAAAAGTTATGGCCATGTTTGAAGTTCGGGAGGGTCAAGCATTGAATTTTCCTTTGTATGTGGGCATTTCAGCTATATCAGGTCCTTGTGTCCCGACTGTCCTAAACAAGAACCTTCAATCCACCCATAAGTCTCCTTCGTATTGGCATTTAAAGAAAAATCGGATCGTGAAGTCTTTCTTTTCCCAACGTCATCTGGGCCGTGAGGGCCGTTGACCATTGCTTCACCCACAAGCCTTCGACCCGCCTTGTAAAATCATAAAAGTGTCCCAACTGTCTTCTATGTACTTACATACCCTGGACTACTTCGACCTAAATTTACCACAAAACAAAGGAATATGGCCATTTCAGCTCTGTAGGTCCCACGTGTTGCAATGTCCCATGGACCGCGCAAACAAAATATACCCAACTTTGTCGATTCAAACTACCTGCAACAATTTTGGCAATGTGTGTCCCAACTATCCCTTTGTTCCATGGACGGCGTGGACCAAAATCTCTGATTTTCTTGATTTCAATTGTTTTCGGCCATTTCACATTTTCCGTTCCCAGACATCCCACACATACTTGTGTGGCTTGGAATGAAAATACCCAATTTTTCTGATTCCTTTGCAAATCGGCCTCTAACTTGGTACAATGAACCTTGGTATGATCCGCCTTGTTACGATAAGTAGCTCTAAGACCCTATTTGCATTAAAATAGGCTTGTCACTTCATTTTTTAAGATTTCTTGCATTTTTCTAACTTCTTGAATTTTTTCCTTTGATGGGGGGGTTAGAAAAGAGCCAAAGGGACCTTCAAAACTATATTTTTGACCTCTCTATCCTTTCTACTTGCTCCAATATGGTGAAATTATGCATGTTATCCAAATTACCTCAAGTAGTGAATTTGGGATAACAATACAAAAAAATAGATAACTTCAAAAAATTATTTCATATCCTTAACATATGTTGCCTAGATTTATCAATAAACCTAGGTCACCAAGGACTTAATCCACACACAAGGAGGGTTCCTTTCTTAAAACAAGAGATAAAGACCCGCTCCTAAAAGGCCAAAATTCACACTCGTTGAGCTACAAGGCAACAAGGGCATGACAAACTGAAAAATATTAGAGAGGTGAAACACACACGTCTATGTTAAGAGGAGTCCAACATAACTAGAACAAATCACCATCAACAAGGTGTTTCACTAATTCAGGTAGGAAGACTAACTTAAAGGTTCAATTAGTTACCACCCTTGGCATGATCATACGTAGGGCCCATCAGCACAAACATATCAATTAATTCATACTAACAGAGGGATCAAATATTTATGTATTTGTAAAACTTTGCACTTCTCAAAGAGAGGTCCCAAAAATGACCTGATATATATTTTTGTCATTACCATTTTACATATGTTTATTCTATTATGTATCAAGGGGTATCGCAAGTACTAAAACATATCACACCCCAAAATATTAGGCCAAAAAAATTTAGTTAATCATACAAAGAGTTCAAGGTAACCATTCAATTATCTCAAATTTATTTAGATTATGTATTTTATAATTTTAGGGCATGTAATAGCTATTTATACAATCAGGGTTATTTAATTATACATTTTCACTCAAAATCATAAACTTATTCATTCCATAATCCAAAATATAAGTCACAAGTTATATTTACGCTCCCTAAACATATTTCTTATAAGTTTTCTTAATTAATGCATTCCTTTTATTATGATATAACATATTTTGCATCATTAAGGAACACCACCAATGTTGGCATGATATCTCACCATTCTCAGTATGGGAAGTAAGATAAGTTATCTTACTTATCGGGAATGTAAAAGAACAAAGTTCTGATATTTTCACATAGTTTTATTTCTTTTATTAATCCACTAGGATTAGAGTAAGGAACCATTTTACTTTTTCTAATGTTCCAGTTTACTTGTTAAGTTTCAAATTCTAAGCCCCTCAATAGAATTTTATTATGTTTAGGTTAATCATATTACCAATTAGATTTTAAGGAGTAAGAAGAGTCAAACATATCCCATCATTAATTTTATAGGAATAAGACATCAACCAACATATCACATTTTTAACTCTATAGGAATAAGAGGCCAATGAACATATCACATCATTAATTTTATTTGAACTAGAGATCAATCAACCAATATGTAACACACCAAGATTTCAAGAGTTTATCAAAGAATTACAAGTATCATTGATGCACTCCAAGTGGGTCTCCACAAGTATCAAAATAAGTTACGATGAAAAATCCCATTAAATATGTAAATTATTTTCACAAGTTTAAGAGGTTTGGGAAAGAAACCAATGTTTCTTATTGTTTAGAATCAAAATAGGTTCACTTAATAAGACAAGGAGAGTTTTCAGCCAAAACTCATACATCCACAACGTACCTTCAACTAAGAAACATGGTCACAAGGAAATATTTACACCATGGACACCACACTTCCCATCTAGAAGGCATCAAACACAAGAGGGTAATAAACTAATCTACCCAAACATGTCCTCTATGGCCAAGGGTTAAAGATTTAGAAAAAACATGACAAAAGCACAACTAAGATTAAAATATTAAGATTTACAAAACCAAAATTTCTAAGAGAAAGGTCCAAAAGACCCCAAGGAATTCATATGTGTCTCAACATAACCCAACACTTAATAGATTATAGAGTGGTATACATAAACAATTTAAAATTTTAAGGTAAGGGTAGATCTAGTTATGAGTCTCTTAGTGAAGAGTCACAACACTCCCGAATGGACTAAGATTTGAGTGGAGCATCCGATGTCATTGCACAACATTGGATCATCTCTCAAGCTATGGTACTTACGAACTTGAGATGGCACTCAAGAAAGCTGGCTTCTTCTTCTTAAACTACCATCACACAACTACAACAAAGTGTAGGAAGACTATCTAATCCTAATCTAACCTTCCAATGGAAAAGGGAGAGAGAGAAATGCATAAAAACAAAGCCTACACTAAAGCGGTGATACATCGAGAAAGGAAGGTGTTGGTTACAAACCAAAATTCCTGAAGTCGAGAGAGGTAAGTAATGGAGACGATGGACATATGCATCACAAAAATAGATACAATTCACACATAATAACACTTCGACCCATTAAACACAGCTCCCAAAGCTTGCAACAGACATTAGAGATATGCACATTATACCCTGCAATGATGAGAGGTAAGAAGAGACATAAAATAAGAAAGGATGGACAAAATGGATCATGAAACAAATTTTATTGCTCCAAGAGTTCACACGGTACATCATCATTGAGAAATGGTTAAGAAAATGTCATTACAGAGCCATGAGAGGAGGCTTAGAATCCACATTCTACCCTAAGGAAGAAAGAGAGAGGGGGAAGGAGAGAAAGGTGACCAACAATAAAAACCTCTGAAATTTTCCCCTCATTTACAATATATAGAAGAAGAGAGAAGGAGAGAGGGAATAATTCAAACTCTACTTCAACCACCCCTGTAAGAGCATTGAATCATGCCACTCCAACCACTCCATAGCACATTAAAATCCTCCCGCAATAATGATGGGCTTTACTATAGAACCCATGCCTCCACCTATTGTTCCTTCACTTGAAAGAAAGGGGGACTGTCCTTCATTATGGTGATGGGTGAGAAACTTGACAGCCTCAAAGTGACAGAATGAAACATTATCATAGTAGGTGGGTGGCAAAGCTCTGCAAAAAGTCCTCTCCCGCTCAAATCTAAGTTCCTAGTCGAAATATATGGCTTTATGAATGTGCTTGGGGATTCGTGGTCTAACTTGGGCTCATTCTATTTTAAAGAGGATGTCCATACAAGGTCCACATGGTAGTCCTACACATTTTTAAGATTCAGCCCCCTGTTCTCACTCTTGGAGTTATGCCGATGAGACATGTGGCATCGTCTGTGGGCCTGCTCTATTTCCTTTGCGCTCTGACTAAGTCGTTCTAGTTGGTGGAGACACTGGGCCTGACCTGAGACACATGGAGATATGATTCTCATTTGGAGACCCTACTTAGACTCTGCCCTTGAACTTATGTCAGGCTGATGTGTGGGAAGGGGGGGTTTCAAAGGCTCTTTCCCCTTTCTTAGACGATCCTGTCTCGATCCTCGCCAATTTAGGGATGACTTTGTTAGACCACTGACGTGTGGATATTTGGCACTCATTTGGGGAATTATTTTCAAATCATCCTTGAAGGATTCCCGAGGAGACACAGGGTCCTTCTCGGACCCTTCATTCCTCATCCAATTCAGGTCTCAAATCAATACCGCCTACCTCGAGCCTTTGGGTGAGTAAGGGGGGCCACTGCATATAATGCCCAAAAACTCTTTATAGGTGAGACTCTTGTATCTAGCTCCTGAAAGTGTGATAGTGGGACAGTTGGAATCATTCGTGGGCCGCTCATCTATTTCCTCATGTTTTTCTTAGTCCCTTTTCTTTGGCGGGGGCCATATGTCCGACTCGGGAGATTTGGAGGACTTGTGCATGTTTGGGTCCCACCTTATGGGTCACGCATTTGAGGTTGTGTTGTGAGGACGCTTGGATCCTCCCATTGACCTTGAAATTTTCAACGTCCAGCCTATGTCCCCTCTTAGAATCCAACCACGTGGCAAGCTAGCGCTTGTTTGGGCACCGTCTTTTGAGTCACCCTTTGAAAGAGCACCGAGGAGACATGTGGGGCTTCCTCCACTTTTACTTTCCTAAATTTCATCCCTGGGCCCACCTCACCGCATGTAATTTAGGCCTGACATGTGGCTTCTTTGAGCATCAATAGAGGTGTAGCTTACTTTTATACTTTTACGATTTTCCAAACAAAATCCAAAATTCAAACTGCCTCCGGTGACCCGCCTTCCCGCTTTGACTTGAAACATGGCCATGTGTTCCTTTGTGGGCCTTAGGATTTTTTTTTTAATTTGGTGTAAATATCCTCCGCTAGCTCACGGATCCGCAATTGTAGATTGTACTTTTTAGCGAAAAGTGTAAAGTGCCAAGATTTCTCAACAACCCTGTTGGTCCACAATCTTCCCCTTTGGCGCGAAAGTCTTCCCTAGGCTAGTTGGCCCGATTTTGGCAAAAATCCTTCCAAGGCTGCTCAGCACTCTCAGTAACTTCTGCAAAATATGAGGAGTTAGAAGGACTCCTTTATATTTATCAAAAGGGAAGAAATTTACTATTTGATATAAAGGCTTTCAGGGGACCTTAAGTGCTTAAAATATATAAAAATTCATATTGAAGCACAAAAAGGGGAAAAATGGTGTTAGTTGACCAAAAAAAAGTGTGAGCTTATTTTGGTCAACAATTTGGCGACTCATGGGGATCACCTACCTGCTAGGTGAAATGATCAGTTTCCTTGAAGCATCCATTGGGCATGGAGTTATGAATGATAGCTTGATACTGATCTTTAACTCTAAAATCTGATCCCTGAGCCACTTGGAACACCACTGAAACTGGAGCTGATCTCACTAAATGCCATTTCCAATGCACTACGAATGAGCAATAAAATACTACAACACACTATGTATGAAACTGAAATCATAAACACCCCAAGTGGGATATTTAGAGTGTTCACAAGCACTTCTTTTAGTGAAAGCAAACCTAGTCCTACTCCTACACCAACCCTAACAAAGAAAAGCTAAATGAAGTTTGTTACATGCGGGAGAAATAACTTCCCTTTCTCAAAAAATACGGCCATGTATATGATTTGACATTGAACATGGCTCTTATTATGATGGAGAAACTGATAAGAGGCCGATATTTTACCCAAATCATCAAGGTATCAACATCAATCAAAAATAAAACCTCAAGCTGATTGACATTGGAATCTTGAAGGCATTGATGGTGACCCTTGGTACTTTGATACTCACCCTCATGCCATAAAGTGGGAATGACTGGTTTTTGCTTCTTCCTTGGCTCTAATGAAGCCATGTACCTGATTGGGCAAGGTCTAATTCGATGGATGTGCCCATTGTTCTGAATTTAACTCCAAGAATAGATTCTTCTTGTGGACCTTCTTGAGTGAATAGTGTGGAAGAGATGGGATCCTTGTGCCCTTTTCATTTCTCCTCCTAAGAAGAACATGGAAAATCATGATCCTCCAACCTTGATTCTAGAGGGCCACTATGAGATGCGAGGTTGCTATCGTTGACTTCTCTCCTCCATGGTAGCAAAGTCATGCGATTAGGAGGTTGATGATGGAGGAACAAATGATGTGATCTCCTCGGATTCCTCTTCACAAAGCACTCCTCCAAGTCATACACATAATTTGTCTCCTCATTTTCCTACTTTGTGTGTGCTCGACCTCTTCCATGGTGTCTTATGGATCTATGATTTTCTCACCATGGTTAACCTCTTCCTCAAATATGAAGATTGAAATCTCCAACTCTTCTTCGACACCTTTGAAGTTTGAAGGGGATGAAGGGGGAAGAAGAATTGAAGGTTCTTCGTGGCCTAATCCACACTTAGAGCTTTTGAAACTCCATGGTCTCCCTCTATAGCCGGAATGCACTCCTCTTCTTTTGGATTTGGAGTAGTTCCCTCTTCCCACACTTGCACCGTAGCTGAAGCTTCCACCACTTGTGGCTTGACCCCATCCTCCTCCATAAGCTTAACCAATAAGGGGATTTTGAAATACGAAATCTGAGAGCCAAGCTTACTAAGCTTTTGGCCATTTCTTCTCTGTTTTGCTCTCCTTGGTTGGTTTTTGGAGTCTCTCCCCACATGGACTCGAGAGGGTAGGATGAGTGGTGGGTGGGGTCCCCACTAGTTGTTGCTTCATTTTTGATGGAGGGGAAGGTATTGCCTTTTGCTCTTGTGGGGGATACTTGGGTTTGGAAGAGAAAAGGGAAGAGGAAATGAGATGAGATGGAAGACTAGGGAATGGGGAAGGGAATTCTGCACTAGGGGTAGCGAGATGGGAAGCTAGGTTCATGATGCTACAATTATGATAGTGATTCGGGAAGAGGAAAATAAAAGCTATGATGTGGTGGTTTTACCAATTGACAAGGTTGTCTTTTATCTAACTCATAGGCATCAATCTCCCGACCCATTGCACAAGTTGGGGAAGTATTTTGACCATGAAGTCAAGCTTCTCCGTGGGCTATAATATCTTGGAAAAGGGCTGAACCATAGACAAGGTGCCTTGTAACCAATCTTGGATACCTTCATCTATGTTGTAGCCTTGGACTGCACCATGCTAGTCTCCATTCTTCTAATCTTCTCCAGCAGACCATCATTCTCCATATAGCCATTTGTCACCATTGTATACACCTCCTTGTTATTGATAATCTCCATGCGAAAAATGGTTTGGACCCAACTCATATGGGTAAGCATAATGGTTTTGGATTTGATCATAATGTTAATCTATAGGAGTTGGGAAATACATTGGAGGTGAATGCAATGTGGTTGCTACAAGTGTGAGTTCCATGAGGGGAATGAAGTCACGATTGCACAACGTCATGGAATGGAAGAAAAATGAAAAATGTGGAAGGTGTAATGCCATTCATTGTGCTCCAGGCAGGCGGCCTGTCCCCACAGCGCGGGGCTCCAAAAATAAGGTAAAATAAATTTTTTTGGCTTTGGTTAGCTGGCAGTTAATTCTTTGTTGACTGTGAGTGTGAGGTGGCTCCCCAACGTCCCTTTCAGACTTGACTTTTTCCTTACATGAGAATACAAGCGATCTTTTAGGATCCTGAAGCCGTAGCCGATCTGACCCGGAGTTAATGTGAGGAGCTGAAAAATGTACAGTCGAAGCCTTTGAAAACGGAAAGAGTGATGCAGAGTTGAAGTTTTTGTGTCAAAGATGGACTCGGAGGGGGTTTGGAAATACATGGCGGAGCACAGGAGGGACGTTCAGGCAGAATCCGTGGGCCGTGAGGAAGCATTTGATCAGATTGTGAGCACAGTGCAGGCGAGAAGTAAAAAAACTTATCCCAGAAAATCCGTGGCCTCTAGAGAGAGTTAATCCGGGGGGCTGCAGGGCGATCCCAAGGCACCGCTGGTGTTGATCCTGGTGTTCTGGTTACACGCGACTAGTCGTGATCAGTTGTGCAAAATCTTGCAGCTGTAGTTGAAGAACGAGATAAAGTTTTAGTTGAGCTGTCGTTCCTTTTCATTTTGGAAAGTCACTTCTGTCCAGGTGATAGATCTAGCATGGAAGAAGCTCGGTCAAACCTTGAGGCAAGTTTTGCAGGCGAGGCTGAGATTTCGTTCTCTACTATTTCTATTCGGCCAGAAGTTATTCTAGCGCCTTGCCCATGGGTTGATATGGTGGTTGATATGAAGATACAGAAAAAAAAAAATGGAGCCGGCGATGGAGGTACTCACCTAGGCAGTGAAAGATGTGAGTCTGGAGGTCTGAGTTTTGGTGTAAAAGAAAATAGTGAACAGTGCTCGACAGTGCACCATTGCCACGACTGGCTCTTCTCCTTCCCATGTGGTGAAGTTGCCAACACGTGTGAGGGCTTCTGTTTCAGAAACGGGGAAAATCTTTTCCATAGCCACTCCTGTGCATGGTGTGGTCGAGAGAAGCCAAGGGATACAAGGGAAATCTTTTTCTGTAGCCGCTGGTGGACCTTTCAGTAGCGCCCATTTGAAGAAAAACCACTGTTAATGACACCCCTGTCTCGAAGCTGGAGGATAATGTTCTCTTTAAGGTTCCGGATTTGGAAGAGGATCTCATAGAGGTGGATCTGTTTCATATCAGAATATTCACGAAGCACAGTTTGCTTTGCAAGAGAACTATTCAGGAGATCTATGCAATGTTGGAGAAAATATCTTGGGAGATGAAGGTAGCAGGATATTTTCAGATCTAGATCATGTACTGAGTTTTGTTTCTTCAAAATCAATTATGTGACAGTGAGGGTGTTACCAGCAGACCTAATGAACTTTATTTACAAAGATTCTCTATTGAGATCTTGCTTGTTGTATGATGTAACTCGTGGAAGAGAACCTCATAGAGGCCGATCTGTTTCATACCAGAATATTCATGAAAAACAATTTGCTTGCTATTATATGAGCATCTTCTATGAGTCACTATGTTGGCAGGGATAAAGGTTTCTGTTGGAATTATCACACCTTACAAGCTTCAGCTGCAATGGTTGCACCGAGAGTTTGATGGTGTCCCCAAATCTGATGAAGGAAAAGGTTTGTGTATCAATACGGTAGATGCCTTTCAGAGCCAGGAGCGATGTTATCATTATGTCTTGTGTCCGAGCTTCAAACCATGGTCGGTGTGTAGCTTTCTAGCGCAAGTGCTCTCGGACTGGGTGGTAAGCAGTTCGACTCTCACCCCCAAAGCAAACAGACCTTTGAAGCAATCTAGTGTTTGGACAGCCACCTATTGCATTCTTCTAGTCGTGCCTTCAAAAGGGAATCCTGGTGTGGTATATTGCAAGAAAAGACCAGTGAAGCAGAGGATAAAGTGGAAGGCGTGTGGCTGTAGCAGTCCCTGCTGGATGTTCACGACTGGTGGATGCGTTAAAACAGGCAAGATAGACTAACCATAACCATAATATGCTAGTATCTAAAAACCTCTTGAAATGAAACTTTTTCTTTCTAGAAATTGGTTTAAATCTGTGATTTTGTGGATTTGCATTCAGTATATGGTTAACAGTTTGTTACTTCTGGATTTGCCTCTGTTGGTTGTTCTTGTTGACGTGATCAACCCATTTATATATATATAAAACAAACAAAGGTTCTCAGTGTATGCTTTGATTGATCATATGAAATATATATATAATATATAATTTTAAAGTTACTTCCTTCTGCAAAAATGTCATTGTTTCTTTTGTGAGCCTGGGTATGTAATCGCCCCTAGAACGTTGTAGCGTTGACTAGTATTGGTTTCCTGTTATGTTGTTGCCCTAGAGGAAAACATACAGTTAAATTATTATTATTATTTTTATGATAAGCGTGATTATGCACTTCGTGTATTGTGCAAATTATTAGGGCTTTTGGAATTAGAAGTTCAATATTTATATGCTTGTTAAGAAGGAAGTTTTGGGCCGAAAATATGTCCTGGGTTGATAGAAGGGCATAAATTATTGATAGAACCCCATTTCGATTCTACTCTTTCGATGAGTAAAATTTGATAAAATTAATGACCTTTATGGTGTTAAGATATGGTATGTTGATGATTCCTTGTGTGATCGATTTAATCATGTATCGACATAATGCCTTGATGGAGTAAGGTAATATCTTTCACGGTTCGTGAAAGTTAAGGTTTTCATCAACTGCTTAAGGTAACATGAAGTTCCTTAATTTAGTCAAACTTGTTTTGTACTTCCTTCTTGATGAGTGACCTTTCATTGCAAATTTAGAATGATTGTGATGGAAGGTCGTGAATTTATTTTGTTGTCAAAAAGGGAAAAGAAGCTTGGGAATAGTATGTTTTTGTGTCGAACGTAATAATTGTAATAACATCGTTATAGAAGTTCGTTATTGGAGGATATCTATCTTTAATGGTATATTATGTGTTTAATCACTGCATAGGTTACCACCAACTTAGTGTTGAGATGTAAATTAAGGAGAGTTGAGAGACCTCTTCCTTTGTATACATCATTTATGATATTAGGAAGTGAGTTGATGTCGGAAAATTTCAACCAAGTCTAGATTCATGGCTATGTTCCTCTAAAACGGGAGGATTATAAATCTAAGGTATTATGAAAATTGCAAGGATGTGTTTAGAATGCTAGATTGCCTACTCAACTTGGGTATTAATGAGGCTTGTCGCTATTCCGGCCCTGGTTATGTTCAGTAGGTAAGCTGTTAGGCAATACCTATTCCGGACATTCTTACCGTCCTTTCCACTCATCCTTATTAGCTATGAAGTCACTTGTTACCTAAGATATAATGGTTGTGGGTTTGAATATAAGATTTTCATCCTTTAAACCCTTTTGATTACATGACGGAACTTTTCTTTACCCTCGTTGTTCATTTCTAGCCTATTAGGCCTATGGCCCTACGGAATGATTCCAAAACTATATTCTTTTGGGCAGCTAAGATCGGGCCTGGTTTTTATCTTTTGACTTCACCTTGAGAATGTGGAATGATGGGTTACACTTTAGATTTCGATCACGTAATCTACGGGATTACATGATTGAAATCCTAATACTCTCAACTCTTGTGTCTAATCATTTAAATTTCATAGTCTTGTGTATTTGGTTGTCAAACCTTTGTAGTGTTAGAGGTATTTTTCATAACTAAAACTTATGGTTTTCTTCTTAGTTGATATGTTGAAAATTATATCTTGATCAAAAAGGTTGTTAGAGGTTAGAACTTTGATCCATTTCCTGAAATAGAATGTTTCCTTTCATGGTTTTGTTAGCTAGTAGCTTATTGTTGCTATGTATAGTCTTATCTTGCTCAGTTCTCGCGAACTGACTCAGGTTATTAATTGTTGCAGATGGCTTACGTGGTTAGATGATGGAAATACTTGTAGATTATTGCATCAATCTTGGTTATATTGTTCCTTTGTACGAATGTGTATTATGTTATAAAATTTGGAAAGGGCCTTTGGACATTTTAGAAGAAGGGTCAGTGCCTAGTAAATGTATTGTAAAGTATTGTTGTTGTAACTGTTGAAACTTTGGCTTGTTTGGTTATCATGTGAAAGATGAAATTTTGATTACCGCTTGGTTATGTGATATTCTAGTGAATTTTAATCCTTAGAATAGTAGCGGGCATGTCCCATGTTATTACTCTCTTGCTCCCTAGTCTTTATTCGATAGAGATGGTATGTCCCTTTGATTTGTGCACCGTGTTGGAATGAATTGATATAACCTTGTTTTGTTTCCGCAAACGAGTACTGTTAAACTTTGCTCTTGAGTTAAAACGTTGAGTTGTAAACCCTCCTAAGGCATAGTAGCAATGAGTTTGTAAGCACTATAAAGTGAACTGGATAGTCCTTATAAAAGTAAAACTAAAATTTATATAGATGAATATATTAATGTAGATGTGATCTACTCGATAGCATTGAGACCTGGAACAATCAAGAGGAAACTATCCTTGTAACGAAATATGATTACTTATTTCTTTCCCGAGCCAAACCAATAAACACTATCCTTTTTCAGTGAAACCTTAAATGATCTCATGGTGAAATCAATGGTTAGATTTTAGAAAATGATAGGATTTAATAAGTAGGAGTGAAAGTGATTAATAAAACCTTAAATATCTCTTTATCGTTTGAAATGTTCCCCTTTGTCAAACTTAATTAAGTAAAGTCTAGATGGAACACTTAACCAATCTCGATAAACTCTTAACTTCAATGAAAGTTTGATAGTAAACAATGTGACCCTGAAGCTAAATTCTGCTGTCCTGTTCTGTTAATCCTTGCCTTGATTCATGGTGATATTTCTTAAGCAAGGTCAAAGTTTGATCCTTAAACAAGAAAGTTATTGTTAGGAAACCCTAAGCGGTACTTTCCCTCAATCGGAACTTATGCTTTCACCTGTGCAATAGAGGTATGAAACAGGAGTTAGTGGCTTGAGTAAGATTAATTAACCTTGTAAGAAATGGAAAATGTTCTAAAATCAAATGAATAAAAAGTTTTGGACATCAAATTGATGATCCCAGTTTAGAAAGCTTGGCCTTAAGCTATTTAGCCAACCGTTGAAAAGAAAGAAGTTCTCCCTTGTGAAAAGAATTGTGTGAATCGTTACATGAAATTGTATAAGAACGTAAGTTAAAAATTAAGAGACACTTTAGCAAACAAGAAAATTTAACAAGAAATTCCTCATGGGATGCCCTAACTGTAAGTGTGTTTTGTGGTTGGACTCCAATGTTGTCTCGTCAAAAGAAGAGTACATTGTCCTTGATAGGTGTGAACGTTTCCGTGCTGACCTTGTGGTCTCCCCCGTAACAAGTGGTTCCTAGTGATTGGTTATAACCTTGTGATGACATGTTGTGTCGTGTTGTGTCAAAGTAAGAAAAAAAAAAAAAAGTTATCCTGTATGTCACCGTGTTGTCAATGTGTTGGTATTTTTGGTGTGTTACGAAGGAATAATGGATGAAAATAGATGGAAGGAAGGTCTACAACTAAGAGAATGGGTTGTTTGACCGATAGAGTTGCCGATGTGCTTCCAAAGGCTGAAATCTTCACCAAGAGCACATTGAGCTTGATGAAGTGAAGTGATAAGGTGCTTGGACTGTCCCACCAAGCATGCCAAAATCATTAGTGTGGTCGCATGGTTGCTTAAAATTTTATTTTTGATAATGATACACCCGAGAAAGATGAGAAAATATAACTTTGGTGTCCCACCGGCATGCCAAAACTATTCGTGTGAAATCATAACACCCCCTGAATGGCCTTAGGTTTGAGCGGGGCATCCGGTGTGATTGCACAACATTGTACCATCCCTCAAGCTATGGGACTTGAAAACTTGAGATGTCCCTCTGGAGAAATCCAGCTTCTTCTTCCTAAACTACCTACCACAAGCTACTTCAAGTAGACAGGACTATCTAATCCTAATCTAGCTATCCAAGGGACCAGGGGGAGAGAGAAATTCATTAAAAAAATCATACACTAATGTGGTGATACACCAAAAGGAAGGTGCTGGTCACAAACCCAAATTCCTGAAGTGGAGAAAGGTGAGCAATGGAGAGGATGGACAGATGCATCATAAACCACAAAGACAATTCACACAAAACAAAACTTCGACCCATTAAAAAAAGCTCCCAAAACCTACAATAGACATTAGAGATATGCATAGTATACCCTACAATGATGAGAGGAGAGAAGAGACAATAAAATAAGCAAGGATGGACAAAATGCATCATGAAACAGATTTTATTGCTCCAAGAGTTCACATGGTACATCATCAGTGGGCAAGGGGCAAGAAAATGCCATTACAGAGCCAAGAGAGGAGGCTTAGACTCGCACATTCTACCCTAAGGAAGAAAGAGAGAGGGGGCAAGAGAGAAAGGTGACCAACAACAAAAACCTTTAAAATTCTCCCCTCCTTTACAATATATAGAAGAAAGAGAGAAGGAGAGAGGGAAGAATTTGAACTCTAGCCACTCCAACCACTCTAGAAAGAAATATAATCCACCCGCAACAATGATGGGCTTTAATGCGAGAACTCATGCCTCCATGTGATCTTCCTTGATGGGAAAGAAAGGGGGTCTATTTTTGATTATGGAGATGGGTGAGAGACTTGATAGCCTCAAAGTAGATGAATGAAACATTATGGTAGTAGGTAGGTGGCAGAGCTCTCCAAAAAGTCCTCTCCCACTCAAATCTAAGTTCCAAGTCGAAATATATGGCTGTTTGAATATGCTTTAGGATTTGGGGTCTAACATAGAATCGTTTGATTTGAAAGAGTTTGTCCATACAAGGTCCACGTGGTAGTCCCGCACATTTTGAAGATTCATCCCCCTCCTTTTGCTCCTGGAGTTACGCCGATGATACACATGGCATCATCCACAGGCCTTCTCTGTTTCTTTTGTGCTCTAACTAATTCCTTCCTATTTGTAGACACATTGTGCTCCGACCCAAGACACGTGGAGGGATGATGCTCATTTTGAAACCCTACTTGGACTCTGCCTCTGAATTTGTGTCGGGATGACACGTGTCAAATTTTGAAGGCTTTGTCCCCTTTCTTGATGATTCTGTCTGATCCTTCCCATTTAGGGATGAATTTGTGGGACCCTGGATGCGTGGAGAGTTGGTGTTCGTTTTGGGACCACCTTTTGATTAGCCCCTTGAAGGAGCATCGAGGAGACACATAGGTCCTTTCACATCCCCTTATTTCCTTAGCAGATTTAGGTCTCAAATTAATTACTGCATGCCTCGTGCCTTTGGGTGAGTAAGGGGGATCACTTCATATAATGCCCAAAAACGCTTTATGGGTGGGACCATTGTAGCCATCTCTTAAATGTGATAGTGGGACTCTTGGTGTCATCCACGGCAACTCCTCCATTTCCTTGTGTTTGGCTTAGTCCCTTTTGTTTGGTGGGGGCCATATTTCTAACTTAGGACACATGGTGGACTCGCACATGTTTGGGTCCTACCTTATAGGTCACGCCTTTGAAGTTGCGTTGTTAGGATGTGTGGCTCCTCCCTTCGGCCTTGGACTTTTTAACGTCCGGATTTGTATCATCTTTGACTCCAACAACGTGGCGAGCTAACACTTGTTTTGGGACCTCCTTTGGAGTCACCCTTTGAAAGAGCACTGAGGAGACACATGGGGCTTCCTCCACTTCTATTTCCCTAAAATTCATCCCTGGGCCTGCCTCCTCGCATGTAATTTAGACCTGACATGTGGCTTCTCTATATGTCTACGAAGGTGCAAATTAATTTTATACATTTACTCTTTTCAAAACAAAAGCCAAAATTCAAACTACCTCTGGCGACCCGCCTTCCCACTTGGACTTGAAACATGGCCACATGGCCCTTTACGGGCCTTAGGAATTTTTATTAATTTGGCGCAAAGATCCTTCGCAAGCTAGTGGGCCCGCATTTGTAAATTACAAAATTTAGCAAAAATGTGAAGTGCCAAGATGTCTCCCTAGCCTCACTAGTCCACAATCTTCCCCTTTGGTGAAAATTCTTCCCAGTGCCCATCACCGGCTTTTGGCAAAAAAACCTTCCAAGGGCCGCTAACCCGTAACTTAAAATAGGAGGAGTTAGAAACACTCCTTTATATTTCTGGAAAGGGGAAGAAATTTCCTATCTGATGGAAATGCTTTTAGGGGACTTTGAGTTCTTAAAATATATAAAAATTCATATTGAAGAATGCAAAAGGGTTAAAATTGTGTTAGTTAGCCAAAAATAAGTGTGAGCTTATTTTGGTCAACAAGGTCATCAAGAGCAAAGCAAGTACACTTAATTAAGCACATTTCCCAAATGGGATTAAATCTAACATTATTTACCAAGATACATACGGTCAAATTGTCGATCCTTTCTAAAATGAAACAAGGAAAGCATGTTAGAACTTAGCATGTTATTGCGGAACATCATATCCAAAAAAACACTATCCACTAAAACCTATGATCATCAGAGGGTGAATTTGATCCTAACACAATCCATAAGCCCATAACCAAAACCAATCTACTCTGACGAGGAACAAAAATCTTACCATGGTGCAAGGGAATCACAACCACTGCTATCGAAACAAACAACTAGACTACATGACACAAAGAACTCTCTCTCTTAAAAAAGGTTGGTTAACGAAAGATTCACTCCTATATCCTATTCACACAAGGTTATTTCCTTCCAAAACCAAAGGCATAACTTGAATCACCTAAGAAGACAATTGAGGCACCTAGGGTGTACCCCCATATGATAGAAGATCACAATACAATAGTGTAAAACTAGCTCATCAACAGACCAGAAAGAATCCCATAACATTCTTGACAACATTTAGCCAAGTAGCCAACAAGATAAATGAGCTCCGAGTCACCAATCAAAAGTAAAATATAATAAATCTCGGCAATCAAGAAAATGGCTAAGTAGCCACATTTCAATCCTTGAAAATCCCGCGATAAGATAAAAGCTTAGAAAAAGCGTTAGAGCTTCTCAATCGAATCATAAAATAAAATTTTGGTCCTTGATAAAATAACTCAAGTTTACGAATATAAAATACGAAATGTCCACATCACATTCACTTCACATCCCTTCATGGGCTGTGGTAGGGGTATTATACATCCCGTTTAGATTTAAGAGCGCATAGGTAAAACATGGTCAAATGCGACACAAGGTCCTAATATCTACTCTCCTATATGGGGATTAAGTCCACAAAACAATAACCAAAACCAACTCACCTAACCACTGAAGGAAGGGGAGCTCTAAACAAAAAAAAAACTTCTAATTTCCTCCAATTGACCCTTGAACGCAACCACTAGCACTAATCCACAAGAGTCACACCACACAAATTAGCATTCCAAACAAGGAGGAGTCTCTATGGGGTCAACACATCACACGACTAAAAGAAAGAGATAGGGCTCATCAAACAACATCTTTGTAAGGAAACCAAGTTCCTGATACACTAGAAGTTCACAAGAATATCAATCTAATTCAACATTTCCTGCTAACTGGTTTCGACAAAATGCCACTAGGCAAGTACAACAATTTAAACAACTTTTTTATTTTATAGCTTATAATTTTTATAATCAAATGGAAGTCTACAATATTTATATTATTTTAGAGAATCTTATACAAAATGTGAACACCATGAAATAAATACAAGATTTATTTCATTTATTTTTTGGTTTAATGATTATGAACAAAAAATCTTGAAAGAAATTCAATCAATTACTAATTCATAATATTTTGACACACATTATGTGATAGAATTCTTTCATAAATTTTTGTTCTAACATCGTAAGACAAAATAATATTGTTTCTCATAAATTTATTTCAACATATGATAAATTATAATTCGATCACCTAATAGAGGTCTATATTTTTATGAGATTAGAATTTCTAAGATTTGAGATGAATAGTTTTTATGATATTTGATTATTTTCTAAATGGATAGAAAATGCACGAAATTTAACAAAAACTATTCTAGACAATAAATTGAACAAGGATAAAGACATTTCAAACAAGACTAAGAAATCATTTCTAAAAAGAAATCATAAGTGGATTTGATAAGTTTGTTAACATATGCATTCATAATTTTTATGTGAATGGAGAATATGTGAAGTAAATATGTCCATGGATTGATATGGAAAATATTTTTATTAACTATTTGAGTTTTTATTGAATCAATATTCTTTCTATGATGTCATTTAGTATCCACCTATATTTTAAGATTATTCACGTCTATATATGAAGACATTTTAGATGAAGATGATATAGAAGAGGTGAAACACATTTTTAATTTCTCTTTGATTGGGTCACTTTTTCAAAGTGGTTCTCCTTATAATCGGATAGTATTTATTAAGCGTCAATAGAGAATACCGAGGGTAGTAACAAGAAAGTAGTGAAACACGATTTTTATATCATATATGTTTCTTCATAATGATTTATTTTTAAAAAAGATGATGATTTATTTGAATTTATCACACTTGGATCAAATATATAATTAATTATATGTTTTTGATACAATAATCTCTCGAATCACCAAACTTCTCCTTTCAAATTTAAATTGATGAAGTTCTTCTCCTTACAAATTTAAATTGATGATGTTTTTAATAAATTTTTAAATATGTTTGATTTTATGGCTGTGTCATATATTGATTTAATAGATTAATTATATATTCTAAAATGAGCTCATCAATATAATTTAAATGTACTATACTTGAATATTTCTATCACTTCATATGGTTTCATGCTCTCGCATAGTTTTACAATAAACAACACATTGATGGTTGTAAAACTATTTTTGGAATCATGCTATGGTGTTGAGTATGATAATATAATCAATGTATTAAAAATAAAGGGTTACCATATCTACATAATTAATCAATTTACTCTATTATTATAGTAAGTTCAGTTAGAATGGAGGGTAGCAGCAAACTTGATGAGATTTCTGCAGAATTGAGGGGTGTTTTGTAGGGAGAGGACAAAGCACTTGGGTGGCTCGCCTATTTGGAGAAGAGCACAGGGAGCCTGTGAATGCCTCACCTTTCTAGAAAAATGAGGAACATTTGCTTGATATCCCGAAGGCCATCATCGACAGAGGCAAACAAATATTTTAACTAGACATTGTGGGCAGATTTGCAGGGCTATGACTGTATATTGACGCGGTAAGAGAATGGGGAAAGAAAAAATGGTGTTGCAAAGTTGACGTCCGAGCATTGGAGGGTGAAGGTTTTATTTTTTGTTTCCCTTCAGAGCTGGAAATGCAGAAAGTTTTCAATGAAGGACCTTGGTTTTTTGGTAGTGTTGCCTTCACTTTCCACCATTGGGAGCCTGGTATGCCCCACGATTTCAATTTCCATACTCTCGGTTTGGATTCGGCTTTCAAGTCTCCCACTGGAATTCTGGGAACCTGAGGTCTTTTTGGGGATTGCCAGATCGATGGGTCTTCTTATTGTTGTGGATCCTGCTACCAAATCTAGATCAAGATTCGTTTTTCCAGGTTATGTATCAATATTCCAGTTGGTTTCAAAGTTCCAAAGTGATTTTTTTACATTCCCCTGCTGGCAAATGGGAACAAACTATTGAGGTGGAGAGTTCCAATATTTTTGCAGTAAATGTAGAATGGCCAGATATGAAATGAGGGAGTGTTGTGGGCCTATTGAACCACCAGTGAAATTCAATTACCTCCAGGAAGATGATGAGCTGGAAGCCTCGTCTGGAGAGGAGGATGTGTAGGGAGAATTAGAGGGGGAAAAACAATAATCTGTGATGGGCAAGTCACGTGAGAAGCACAAGAAGGATGGACGAATGGTCGTCAGGAAAGGTGTTCCTGCAGTGTTTGTGGAGGATCACTTTGATGTTGTCATGGGTTCTGAGATGGAATGGGAGGAGTTTCGAACCGGCGATGCACTGTTGACGGGTGGGGTCGGTAGTAGACATGGCTTGGACCAGTCTCCTGGGTGCAGTTTGGCGGTCTCTGCCTTCGAGCCCACCGTTGGAATGTGGGTTGGCTGACGTTGGCAGGGGGAGGATCGAGGTATGCCTTCCGTTTATTTCTTTGCCTTCATCCTTCAAACGTCAAACCACAAACGTCATTATAATATGTGTTGACGTTCTAACAGACATCAGGTGGAGATTCTGAGTTTGGCTCGAGTCAAGTCTCCTTGACTTGTTTCTCTTTGCTTCGCTTTGCATCTCTCTTTAGTTTGTTTCTATAGATCCCTGTTTGCAGTCTCTCGTTCCTCCATTATGTGTCTCTCACGATGTACTCCTTTGTGCAGCCCCTGGGTGCCTATCTCAAATTTTAACCTATTCAAATAAAAAAATAATCAATTTGCATATAAATACAGTTGTTTGTGTTTACATCATTTTTGTCTTTGAAGAAGTATTCCACTATTTTAAAATATTAATATTATGTGTCATCGACATATCTCATTGTGATGACGTCCCTTAAACCTTGTATTTTATGTAGCTGAGCCTCGTGTTTTAAAGGTACACTACATTATATATATGTACAAAGAGGATAAAGGATAAATGTGATCTAACATGAGAAATTATACGTCATTTTCTATCGTTTAGAATCTATGATGGAAGAATTAGGTTTCACTTGTAAGTCTAAAAGTGAAAAATAAAATTTTATTGACTTATGTATAATAGGCGAGTTGTGTTTTTCCTTATTAACTAATTTGTGTCTTCGTTGATACGAGGATAGAGTTGAAGATAATATTACGGGACTGTTGATATGTAGTTTTAGAGCACAACTTTTATGTGCACAAAATAATAAGATGAGTGCAATTATTTAGTTAATTTTCATATATTTAAGAGTTTTATAATAACAACCAAGTGGTTAGAGTTAAATAATATTTCCAAGTTATTTAACTTGGACACTTCCTTGCATTGTATGTCATATTGTATATGATAAATGAGAGGAAATAATAGTGTACCTCAAAATTTTAAAATTGTATAGAACCTTTCCTCTTTTGATTTGTAGATCATAACTGTTTGAATTTTGTATCCATTCTTCTACAACTGATGAAACTTGTTTTGCATATCTGAAATGAGGCTTCTATCTCTCTTTAACACCGAATGCATTTTCTCTTACATATAATATTGTACTATAATATCTACTAATTTTTATTTTAGACTAACACTTTTGAAGAATTCATTCAAAGAATGTATGATGCTAAAATGCAACCATCTCGCTTCAATCTATATAATTTTGAAATATAAATAATGACAATCACAATCGTCTTAAAATTCCACATAATGCTAATAAGAAAACAAAACCTTAACCTCGCATACCAACGTGAAGTAAACGTAAATGATAACTCGATGCCTCAAATGATCTTAGAGTTGTGTTTAAAAACTTGCATTGGTGATTTGTGTTTACGATATGCATTCATAAAGTAAACATGTTTTATGGTTGTGAGGGTTTAATTTGGTTGTCGGTGTGAACACTTATGTGACATCTTGGACTATGCGGTATTAACACAAAACACATAACTCTATACCTAATGAAGACAACTTAAGGAGAAATGCACCACCACCTTAGCATAACCATTGATTATGGTGGTGATGGTGGTTTTGGTGATGTTGGTGATAATAATAATGAGGATGATGATGATGAAGATGATAATCATGATGATTGACGATGATAGATGATAATTAAGAAAATGATTATGATTATTATGATGATGATAATGAAGATGATCACAACCACAACCAAAATGACCATGAAAATGATGACGATGGAAATGAAGATGACATTGATGATGATAAAGATGAAGAGGATGATGAAAAAATATTCATCATCATGGTCATGGTCATCATTAATACACACACTTACAAGAATTATTAAATGATAGGAACAAAACAATACAAGTTATATATCATATACGATAGGAACAAAACCTTGCGCACTATATCGTAAATCATATAGAATCAACATAAAATCTCAGCATTAACCACTTAACACAAACCTCACAACCTACATAACATAAATAAGTAAATGTAAATATATAGCACAATTCTTGAAACAATCTTAGTGTCGTGTTTACCAAGTTAAATTGGTGATATATGTTGATGATATGAATTCGTATTATTTCTTTCAATAATAACAACAACAACAGTAATTTTATTTTAAGGATGAAGGTTTTGTGATTGGTGCCCTACCTAATTACAACAACATTAATATTATTAATAATAACCACAATAATTTATTTATTTAAAAATTCTAATGATAATATACATATTATTGAATATTACTATAAAGATCATAGTTTCATCTCAAATTTAGTATGTTTTGGCCTACTCTTCCGGATCCACATTCTTGGATCTCCAAGAACTAGCTACTTGAAGATATGTTAGACCTCTTTCATTGTGCCGAAGGAAATTTTATTGTTTTTTTTTGGTGATTTTTTTTATTTAAAAGCAATAGCAGGAAAAAAATGAGTTTCCAATCTTACTTATTTATCCCCACTATCTAACAGGTTTTCAATCAAACCAGTTTGGGTTATAATGCCCCATTTTCCTCTACAATTCTTGAATTTGAAATATTGTTCTTTCATTGGTAATAATGTAGGCAACTTATTGAGCATTGATGCTTCCACTTTGGGTTATACACACACTACTTACGCCTACATACTTTTTTAAATAGATACCTCAAAGAACATACCATCTGCTATTTACATTAGAGTCCAAGATATATTGTGGACTCAACAACTAGACTATGAAGGAATTCCCTCTAGGTGCAGATGATGCTTTTTTCCAGGACATATTTCTTCCAATTATCGGTTAGAGAAAAGAAATAATGTAAGAAACACATAGTGGAAAAATTCCCTCCCATGCCATTTTGAGGTGGAAAATAGTTTGCAAGGAAATTCATAATCAGATTCGAGATCTTGATTTAGATTATTATATACTTGAAACACCGATTATCGAACCAGTGGAACTTTCTCTGACACATATTGATGAGTTGGCCAAGGAGAATGTTCCACCTATCTCTCCTTTGAATGACAACACCTTTTGGCTGATCAACTCTCTTCGAGTACTTCTAGTTGAGGGCTTCTCAAATGAGTGGAAAGTGGTGCACATTAAGAAAAATGCTAGAATGAAAATTTCCTCTCCACATGTGAATCTATATGGTCATCTAATCTTGTTTTGTTTTACTTGTATCTTCTTTGCACTACGGGCATATGATTCATTGAATGTAGAGAGAAATAGAAAATGGCTGAATTCCTTGATTAAAACCAAATACAAAAAGGGAATATATACAAGTAGATGATTGTTGGCATGCCAGGAAGGTGAATTGTCAATCAGTTTGGAGATATCGTGAGGGTAGGAATAACTACCAACAATGTATTAATATAATATTTCATAATATTTCCCCTAATACATTATTTCTAAAAACATCATATTTCTAGATAGTGGACCCCCCTTATTCCAAACATAGTTAAAAGTTTATTACACTCTCCATGTACCCTACTCACCTTTGAGGTGGCATGCCATATTTTTGGATTCTTGGTCTTGGTGATACATTTGTTTTTCCTCACGATTTCAAAAACACGGAAGTGACACGAGCACATCCATCTTTGAGAACACCTCGGTGGTTTCTGGTTTCCTTAGATTACCACGAACCCATATGGTTTTTCGACTACTTGTTTACCAAAACACGGAGGTGACCTGATGTCTTAGTTGTACACTTCGGTGGTTTCTCATATTTCCACAAACCATTTACACAAGAACCAAGTGCTACTCTAGTTATTTTTCTCCTCACAATGTCCTTCATTCAGGAGGTACCAAATTGGAAACTTCTCGTCATCTTTATCGAAAAACACAAACAAAAAAACATGCTAAGCACAACAACAACAAAATATTTCTATCAAAGCCATGTTGTGACACTATTATACGTTCTTGTGAGAGGATGCCAATTGTCCTCTAACTTCAGTACCCTCTAGTGTCTAATATGTTGCTACTTAATTATTAGATATGTCTTTGAGGATCTAGATGTAGCACAAGTACTCTAAATGGTATAAGGAGAACATGAAAATATTGTCAACTATCTTAGCATCATTCATTGTCTTGAGAAGATCATGTTTTTTTACAAAGACTAGAAGAACGACATCTCCCAACTCATTCCCATTCAACATCCTATGAAGCTCATCTCTTTCTTCAACAACACAGTCTCTTTCCTTACTATTGACCACAAAAATAAGACCCCTTGAGTATTCTGAAAGTAATGTCTCCATAGTGGTTGGATCTTGTCGTGGCCCCCAACATCCGAATAGTGAAGTTGGTAGCAATTTCAACAAATTTTATCTTGTACAATGTGGTAGTCTTACCAACATTGTCAAGGCCCACACTCGAATGCACATCTCCTTCCTAGAAAATCATCATTGAAAATGAATACTTTGAATGTAAGACCCTTCTTTCTAAATTGGTGAAGTTTTAAATTCGTTGAGCCTATTAATGAAAGAAAAACAATGCCTGTTGTGCATACGAATGAGAGGCTCCACGTAGGAAATAAAACCAATATGCCGAAATATAATTTGATTTCCATGCACAAATCTTTCGCATTTTCATACAGTCTTCTAATGTAGCCAAAATCTTAACACACTCAATATACTGAAAATAATTTGAACTCCAAAATAAAATATATCCCCTTATTTTTATCGAACCATGAACTAAAATGTTTCCTAAATATGAAAACAACTCCCAAGTTGATTTGCCAAGTAAATTCTAACAAAATTTCACTAAATCTACTATAGGTGGTAGAAATTACTATTTTTGGCGTTCACTGAACCTGCTATTCTTAGTAAGTTCACATGCTTATTCATACGGGCACAAAAATTTCCACACATCTTCTACATGCCTAAATTAGAGGAATTTCCAACTTTCCAACTCACAATGCATCTAAGAGACTAACATTAACTAATGCCCTAAAATAGGAAAAAACTAAATTACAAATTAAATCCTAATTTTTGGCCCTCATATCGTCAAATTCATGCCAAAAATTGTGCTAAAACATGCTCCAAGTTGTAGGAAGGGTTTACAGTGCATTTTTCTCACCAAAATAGGTGGTTTTGAAAAAATTGACATAATCAGACACTTGGAGCACAAGTTATGACCTTTTCAAGTTCCTACTAATTTTAGCACATCAGCTTCCAAGAAGGTCTTCCACGTTTCCACTTCATTGTTTAAAGTCTCCACATTGGGTAGGTAAAAGATGATTCCTTTGTTTCCTTGGAGAAAACGCAGGTCTCAACAAGAAAATGTGACACAAGATTTTGAGTTTAAAGAGCAGTTGTTCTTCCCAATAGCCCAAGTCTATTCAAATTCTTATTTCCATATTTCTTCCTTCACGTTCATTGGTTGTTGCTTCTTCCAATCAAATGTTTGGGCTTCTTTGTTAGGTGCTCTCATACACAACAAAAAGTAAAACATATATTGGCATAGATCACTAGGTAACAAGAAGCTCGGATACCAAAGAAGGTAGAGAAAATAGAAAATGGTTAAATGCCTTAATTTTAAAAAATACAAATAAGGAATATATACAAGTAGTTGATAGTTGCCATGCTAGGAAGGTGAACCGTCAATCGGTTTTAAGATGCCACGAGGGAAGGAATAACTATTAATAATGTATTAATTGAATATTTTCTCATATGTTTTTGTTTCTTTTTGTGCATTCATGGTTATGTAATGGTTGTTATACCTTTTTATACCTAAGTAGGGAGCCATTCAAAAACTTCCCTTTACCCTTAACCAAAAGCAATAATAATATACATATTACTAATATAATTAATATTCACAATGATTATGGGCAAATGTTGATGGTCTTATTCCTAATCGTGGTGACCATAATGATCAAGAAGATGACGAAAATGATGAAAATGATGGTGATGATGATGAAAAAGATGACAACTATAATGACATAGATAACAATGATGACAATAATGATTGTGACAATAATAATGACATTGAACATGACGATGAAAATGAGAATGATTAATGATGATAATGATGATGATGACGATGAAGATGAAGACACCGATGACAACAACCATGATGACCATAATTATTTTTCATATGGTAGAAATGAGAGAAATCTCATGGGCAGCTAGATTGTTCCGAGCACCCAATAGTGAAATGGTCAATCTCACACCTTCTTGGAGAGAGGATGGTTCGCACTTGGAGATCCTGAATTCTATTATTGACAAAGCAAAGGATAGGCTAAAACTTGCGATCTTAGGTAGGTTTGCAGGCCTCAGGCCTAACATAGACTCAGTTCGGGACTAGTGTAGATGGAAATGGGGTTGTAAGGTTGAAGTTAGAGCCCTCTGCGGGTGAGGGGTTCTTATTCATCTTTCTCAATGGGAAGGACATGCAAAACATCCTCCACGGAGCTCCATGGTTCTATGGTAACACGACCACGAGTTTTCGCGGGTGTTCCACATAATCTCACTTTCAAATCCTTCCAAGTTTGGATACAGCTTCCTACCCTCCCACTAGAGCTTTGGGAAGCTAAAATTTTCTTTGGTATGGCCAGAGCTATGGATATCCTCATCGCTATAAATCCTGCAAACACATCCAGATCGAGATTGGTGTATGCTAGATTATGTGTCTCAGTCCTTGATGGCACTAAAATTCCCAAACAAATTATTCTAAACTCTTCGTATGTGGTGCGGGAGAAAACAATCAAAGCAGAAAGCTCGAGACTATATTGTGCAAAGTGTAGAAGGGTGAGTACTGACCCTCGATCTTGCTACAAGGATGGCGCTCGGGGCTATGACATGGGAATGAAGGAGATGTTTCGAAGAAGGTTGATCCTACTGTGGATGGAAAAAATGAAGATTATGTTGGAGTCTCAAGAAAATGAAGAAGAGGTCAAACCCCGGAAAGACAACTTTGAATCGAACAAGTTTATGAGTGAGGGGAGAAAAATATCCGATTAATGGGGAAAAACATTTCAATTGATTTGGCAATCAATGCACGAGGATATGAGAAGTAATGGAGTGTCGAGAATATTGCATTTTGACAAAGGATATTGGCGAGAGGAACCACGCAAAATCATAAACGACCTGCTTTTTAGGATATGAATCCGGTGATCGATATTGGTAGGTGCAAAACTATGGGTGTAGGTGTTATTGTGCCGGAAGAGGATGAAGCTTGTGGGTGTGGTCACTTGTGTCCAACAAGAAAAAAAATTAATTATACCACCTTACCTGCGGTTGAACTTGAGGTCTCATAGGGCGAGGCTCTCGATGGATAGGTTTCTCTGGGTTTCACCCGATGTGACTGTTGTCTTTGTTGTTTCCCGCTCATAGGCTTTATGTCTATCTTCTTTATTTGGTCTAGTTATTTTTGGGTCGTTTCTTTGTTGTTTCTCCTTCGGACCTTAATGCTTTATCTTCTTATTTTTTCTAGTTTCTGATCCTTTCAAAATTTGGTTTATACCCTATCAAATAATTTTTTTATAGTATTATTATATAATATTTATTAGATTTTTTATCATTGGCAAATGTTTTTTGAATGGGGAATATACCATTGTATAACAAGGCTCAATGACTAGATATAACAATTGCATCGGGAAGAAAAGATGATCAAAATAAAGATTTTACAATAAAGCCCTGAAGTAGAAAAACATTCTACCAAGAAAAGTACCAAAACCAATGAGAAAAACAACGAGAAAAACCCTTAAACAACAATAATTCAATAAATTATCTGTTGGCTTTTGTGCAGTAGTTTTCTTATTTTTATGAATCGTAATCCAATCCTCGAATCTTTACGTAAAGGAATACAAACTTCGATATCTATGATCGATGATATATATTGTTTGAACATCTAGGAGGAACATTTTCCTTAGCCGCTACAAAATATTTTGGTTTAGTGTTTTCTCTCTTCTATGGTTCACCCCGGATGACTCCTTGTTTGTATGATCTATGATATCTCTCAAAGGGGTTTCAAGGACCATTTCCATTATTTCTTCCTCCTTAGCATCGAAGCATGGATATCCCTAGGTTTAAATACCACATGTTTTGAAAGGGCGTTTTTCAACCAATTACCATTCTCATTTTTACGTTTTATCATCTCGCAATTAGCAATAGAGTGCCCCAAAGAGAAACATTTCCTACATCTAAAAGGAAGACCCTCATAGTCCAAAGGTTGAGTCCAAGTTTGATTTTGCACCTTCAGCTCAATGTGAGCTGGAATATCCTTTGAAGTATCAACCTCAACAAGTATTCTTGCATAGGTTGTATGTGTGAAATCGAGGTTTGGGAGTCAATGTTGATGATGTTGCCTAAGGTATTTCCTATGGCTATCAGACAATTTTGATCCCAAAATTGAAGAGGTAGGTGGGGTAATCTGATCCAGATCATTTTGTGGGAGAAGGATTCAGTGAGAGGGTTAAATGACGGAAACTAGGGTTTTAAAATAAGTTATTTTTTCTAACAAACCCAAAGTTGTTTAGCAATGTTATCCTTATCGACAATGGATTTAAAAGCAGCAATAAAAATCCCTTAGCATAAGGGTAGAGATCTAACATACCTTCGAGAAACGGGATCCAATGCTTGGAGATCCATTCGTATAGGACAGGTAGGCTAGGCCAAAGTCTAGAAAATCTACAAATAAAGGCATGATCTTGATGAAATGACTTTGTTTCGAGCACATAATATCCAAAGGATACACATGGGTTTCTCTATGTCGATGTCATGGTTTTAAACTTAGGTTTCTTTTATAAAACCTCCCTGAATCAACATTGGGTTGTTGTTATAATAGGGAGAGAAACCCTAGAGACATGAATATCAAACTTCTTCTTGCCTTCAAAATTGCTATTAGCAAAAGTCCGAGTGGAACCCCCAAAAGAAAATGGATCCCTAATCATCACCACCCAAGAGATCTTAGGAAATATTTTGGTCAAAGAATGCTATCGGACTCGCCTGCACATGCAAACCTTCTCCTCCATGTTTTTGTCATGGATATGATATGTACGTTTTTTTTTCTCTTCCCTGGTCGGACCTGCTTCTTTCCCATTAGCATGTGTAGAAGGAGAGAAAGAGACTAAATTTTTAGTAGGAGCCTTTGCATTTTTGTTTTCTTTCTCCAACGCAAGCATGAACCATGAAATGTCCTAATCCTCTGCAAGTTTCGGCTCTGTCATGCAACCGCCCGATCAACTTCTCATCTAGGGTTAGGGCAAGAGCGTGGAGAGCTGAGGACTGTGAGGAGCCATATTTAAATTAAAATCAAATTTTTATTATTATAATAATATAAATTATAATTATAATTTTTATTTAATAATTATATATATATATATATATATATATATATATTAAAGGAAAATGGTTTTTTTGAGGGACGATACCCCAAAGGATAAAAACGGGTCAAAACCCACATACAACATGAGAGCACAAAAACAAAACGGTATAAGAACCCGGATAAGGAAAGAAGTGCCAAAGGAGCAACTTAGTTGCTTAACAAAAACAACAATCAATAAATCGCGCCATCCATTTGTCAACCAATGCGCAGAAAAACATAGTGCAACAATAACAGGCCTACAACCCAATAAAATCATTGCTGATGGTGGGTATTTGAGCGAGTATCCTTTCTTTTTCCTACCCACCACCATCCATATTATATATATTATGAATATTACTAGTAGATAATAATATGAATTAATAACGATGAGGACAATAGTAATGATGATGGCAAATGACAATGATCATAAATGTAAATATGAAAATCATGATCACCATATTTCGATGATTATATTCATGATGATAAGCTTCAAGATGACTAATATGATGATGAAAATGAAAATGACGAAGAAGACGATGACAAAGACTATGATGATGATCATGATATTTTGATGATTAATAATTTCTATTAATTTATAATTATTCTTACTTTTAATTGTTTTTGGTTTTTCTTTTTTAATTTATTTTTAATTTATTTTTTAAATTGTAATAATTTTTTTATTGATGTTCTTTTCGATGTTTATTAATTTTTACATTTTAATTAATTTAAGTTTATATTAAATTTTACTCATTAATTTTTTAATTTTTTATTAATTATTAATTTTAAATATCTATATTTATATTTTAAGTTTAAATTTTAAATAATAACTAATTTTTAATTTGTAAGTTTAATATTTTATTTGTAAATAATTTTAATTTCAAGTATTCACTTTTTTATTTGTATTAATTTTAATTTTTAGTAATTTTTTAAAAAAATTATTAATTTTTAATTTTAATTAATTCTTCACTCGTATTATATTCAAAAACTTTAAATTTATTAATTATAATAATTTTTACTTAATTTTAAATAATTTTTTAATCTTTTTGATTCAGCTTTTAATGTTTATTTATTTTTTAATTAATATTTCATTTTAATGTTTATTTATTCAATTTTTAATTTTCTATTTTTTATTAATTTGTTATTTATTTATTACTTTTAACTTACGTTAAGTTTTAGTTTTGAATAATTTGTTATTTTTATTTTTATTTCAATTTCGGTTTATCTTGTATCATTTTACTTGAAAATATAATATAATATTTTATTCATCGAAAAAAATTAATTATCTTTTTGTAAATTTTAATTATAATTTGTAAATTTGATTTTTATTAATTTAATTTTTATTAATTTAATTTTTGATTTTTATTTATTTTAATTTTATCTTTTTTTTAATTTTTAATTTGAAAATTTGAAATATTTAATATTTAATTTAATATTCAATGTTAATTAATTTTTAATTGTTATTAATATTTTATTAATTGTAATTAATTTTGTAATTCTTATTAATTTATTAATTTTTACTAAAATGTAATATTTTATTGATTTTTAATTAATAATAATTAGTAATTATTAAATTTACTTACTTGCAATTTTTAAGTGTTATTAATTTTAATTTTTTAATCTATATTAATTTTTAGTTTTTTTTATTATTATTGAATCTGAAATAACTACACGGGTTAGGTGCACAAATTCTTAGGCTTAGTTGTCAAGGACTGAGGGGTATCCATTCAGTGAAATTTGCCCGGGGCATGATCCCGACCTAATCCCTTATTAACAGTATCTCCTGACTTCACTTGTAGTGAGAATTGAACCCTGGTGGGCTCATTAAGAGCCAACATCTTCACCATTGAGTCAAACGTCATTCGATATTTTTAGTTTTTAAGTGTTTATAATTGGATCTTTCTCAATCATAGGGGAATATTTTAAGTACCTTTAATTTCCACTTTTGCAAGGGGAATTATTATACGTTAGAGAAATTTTCCTTCATCCCGATCTGTTGGATCATAAAAACTTGAGTTTCATAATTAACATTCTATTTCCTAAATTTTTGAGCATTTTTAATGTTATCCTATCTCATTCAAATAACATTTGTTGTGAGACATTATGAAAGTTTTGTAGAATTTTGAAAGACATTGAATATATAGATCATTGTTTAGTGATGAGGTAGTTATTTTTATTGTGTATATATTTGTAGTTGTTGACTAATAAATTCCTTGCATTAACTATCTTCTCTCGTATTTTCTAAAAATTGTTTCAATATCCATTTACTTTCATTTGTTGACATATTGTTCGATGCATAATTACGAGGTCTATTTAAGACCATCTAATTATATGTCTTAATTATGATGGAGTGTGCAACAATTGTTAGAATTAATGGTGTTAGGTAATCTTCATCCTGTGAGTATTTCAATTTTGAGTTTCTCCCTCTCCTATCTACTTACTTGACATAAATTTATATTTCTTGTCATTTTCTTATTTGGCCATTGAAGGCATTTACTTCCTTTTTAGTGTCAATTTCAATTTCCCACCTTCTCCACTTTGGCCACATGGCATCATTTCGGACCTCGTCTTTGTTTTTGGGCACCTTGGAAGTAAAGGTCTCGAGATTAGTCAGTAGATAATAATTCCTTCGAGTTCGGATTTTGATCGTGGTAGGTTAAAAAGACAATCAATGATCCTAAGTGGGAACATGTGGTTACATTCCGCCACTCCTATCGGTAAAGGACTTTGGAGGACCCGAGATCCCCATAATACTACACAATTTGTTGTAGTGTCGGGTTGGGAGTAGTCACGTGTCGCATTATATATATGTTGCATGATTTTTACCATAGACAAAATAAATATATGTAGCAACATAATAGATAGAGCATCATATATATTGGTACAACACAAATATCTTAGAGGAGTATACAAGGCCGCAATTCAAGGAATATAATAGATATGGGAATATAGAAAAGATTAATACACCTTAAGTAATTAATCTAGCCAAATTTTAAACAAACTTGATATACTACAAATAATATGAACTCCAGGTAGAAAATAGATCTCCTTTTGCATTCTTGAATAATGGATTACAATGTTTCCTAAATAGGAAAATAAATCCCAACTTGAGTTGCCAGGAAACTCTAACTTTGACTAAATCTACTTTAGGTGGCGGAATTTACTATTTTTAGCAGTTTACTAGAACCTGCTATTCTTAGTAAGTTTGCATGCTTACTCATATGGGTACACAAATTTCCACGCGTCTTCTATTTTCCTAAATTAGAGGAATTTCCAACTTTCTAACTCATTATGCAACAAATATACTAAAATTAACAAATGCCTAAAAATAGGAAAAAGCTGAACTAAAACTTAAATCCTAATTTCAGCCTCAAGATGGAAGATTTAGGGCCCAAAATGTGCCAAAAATTACTCCAACCGGAAGTTCTAGTCAACTTGTATGTTTGTCTCATTGAAACATGTGGTTTAAAAAAAAAACGGACTTAAGCAGACACACTCGAGCTCAAGTTATGACCTTTCCAAGTTCCTCCTAATTTTGGTGCATTAGTAATACATAGAGTAAAAGAAGAAGGACGAAAGGAATATAGAAGATTGAATATTGTAGATAGATACGTGCAATAGCATGAAGCGAGAAGAACAAATATTTTATAAGTAAAAACCAGAGATTATGACATAAAAAGAGAAACAAAAGGAAAAAGCAGACAACAACTTTGATATTGTATGAAGATTATTTATTTCATATAAATTTTTTATTCTCTGTGTGTGTGTTATTGTTCTTGTTATTTCTTCCCTTGTGTTAGTTGTAGTTGACACCAAATTTTGAAAATAATTTGGTATCAAAGAAAAAAAAAAATCTCAATAGCTCACTGGTTGAGCTTTTGAGTTAATCGCTTTCTGCAAGTAGAAACTCACGGCAACAACCCCCATTAATTGATTGTAAGAACTATGACATATGGTTCATTAAGATGAATACATTTTTTTCTTCTTAATAACTATGGGAACTAGTGTAAGGAGGCTATACACAGTATCGAGACCATGCTACATTTAATGCATTGACATAAGCTTATAAGAATGCATTGAAAGAAAATAGAAGAAAGGATGTAAGGATTTAAGCCACATCTAGAATGCAATCACTAATTCAGTCTTTCCAAGAATAGAAGCAACTATAAACTCCAAAAAAATGGGAAAATTTGCATAATTCTTATCAAAGGAGTGAAAAGGAGAAGGTAGTGAGATTACAAATGTTTAGGAGAGATTTTGGGATTGTTCTCATGAAAGATTCGAGAATAAGTAAATGATTTTTTCACAAAGACAATGACCATAGTTAATCGGATGAGGACTAATGGAGATGTGGTTGAAGAACATAGGATCATAACAAAGGTATTGAGGATATTTCCATCTAGATTTGATCTACTTTTGGTGTAAATTGAAGAGTCTAAGGATTTGAGACAAATGACAGTTGATGAGTAGATGGGTTCTTTGTAAACCCGTGAACAAAGAATGAATATATAAGCAATTGCCTCTAGTTCACAAGCCTTAAAAACAAACATAAATGTTAGAGGCATGGGGAGAGAAGCCTATAATCAAAGGAAGAGGAAAATTTAGCAACCAAGAATAAGGTTGAAGATTTAACATTCAACAAGAACCAAAGACAAGAGGTTGAGGTAGAGGAATGAGCGGCAACAATTTGGAGGTGGCTCTTCACAAAGGTATGAAAATTTAAGTGTGCAATGCTACTATTGCAATAAGTTTGGACCTATGCTAGTGAATGTAAAAGAAATAATATCATTTGAAAAATCATAATTATAATGCAAGAATATCTAATGCAAAAGAAGAAGATCCACAAAAGAATGAAAAAGAGTGGAAATTTCCTTCTAACTTGAAATGTAGTTGAGAAAGGAAGAAAGAAAATATAGTGTTTAGATAGTTCTTGTAGCAAACATATGAGTGGAAATAAGGAGATGTTTGATAATATAGATGAAGCAATCATATCTGAAGTGAAAATGCGAACAAACATATAGGTTCTGTGATGTGAAAAGGCATTGTATCCATGCTCAATAAGCAAGGAGACAAAAATCATATACATAATGTTTTCTTTGTTCAAGATTGAAGTATAATCTTATCATTGTGGGGCATGTTGTCCAAAATGGGTGTAATGTGAGGTTTGAAAATGGAGAATGCATGGTGTATGATAAAGGTTGAAGCAATAAGCTTGTCGCAGAAGCGCAGATGAAAAAAAATGAATGTTTGATTTGAGCATGCAAAATGTATGCATGAGCAACAATGTTCAAAACAATAGAGATTGATCAATCCACTCTATGACACCTCTGGTATGGGAATTTGAGTTATAGTGGATTGAATGTTCTTTATAAGAATCAAATGGTTAGAGGACTTCTAATTAGATAAAATTAACTAATATGCGGGATATATGATAGTTAATCTAATCTAGAAAAACATGTAAATATAATAAATAAATGATGTTAATACTATCTAAACAACCAAAACAACTACGAAGATGAAAATGCCAAAATCTAGAGTGTAAGGAGAGTTAGAATGAACTCAAGGGATTAGAGAATCTTGCTAGACTATGTCGCGGAAGTTACAAGAGAAATAAGAAGCAATAATGATTATGGAGAGGCTCTGAAAAGGATGGACCTTGACCGATTCTTTTGACTCAAGCACATAGAAAGGGAATGGGGCACCTTTGGTGGGTGCTTTGATCTCTAAAATATGCACCCTGATTTGTGAAAAGGTGTGGAACCGAGTTTTATAGGTTTGTCAGTAGTTTAGAACCCTCGTTGTGTGTTCCATATGGTTCGTTTCACTATGCTTTAGGTGTCATTGATAATCCAAGACAAAATAAATACATGTAAAATACCACAAGAAGTATCAAAACCCTAAGAATTAAGAATTTAAATGAATGGGTCGACTGACCTCAACTCCCATTACAAAGGGCTTACTAATGAGAGAGTTTCACTAAATTTTGGACCCAAATGTAGTTTTGGTGTGTGTGTGTGTGCATCATGCGCCCCAAGTTCTCTTGTGTCGGTCAAATTTTTTGAAGTAGTGACCAATAACTAGATGTAAAATGTAGTAGAATGGTGCATGGAATAAAATAGAATATCTCCCCTATTATTATGTGATGAATATTGAACCATCCTTGTTCTGTGATGGAGCTAATGGATGAAAATGATCTCTAAATGGATGCAACATTAGAAGGTGTAGTGCCCACAATTTTATAGCTCATTTACTTGTTTCTCATTACTCATAGACATGTTTTGACAGATATTTGATACATTTTGGACTTTACATTAGGAGATTTGATCTTATTAGACATATATGGAGATTTAGGCATATAACGCCAATTTAGCTTGATTATTATGTTGTCGCATTATCTTATGATGTCATGGATGCTAATTGATATGATGTTGTTTTGGAACATAATTATATTGATGGATACTTAGTTTGTTGCATGTTGGGATTCTATGGATACATGTCACTTTATCATTATGACTAACCTATGGTGAAATTGTGTATAATTGTGTACGTTGTCGTATTTCTATTTCCAGAGAGATGATATGTTAGTTTAGAATTCATTGATATCTTATTTAGTAGTTAATTCACATTTTATCGGACATGTGCGTTTAATGTGTGCAATGAGTGTGCAGGTGACAGGTCATAGGAGAATGTGGGACTCAAGCCAGCTACGCAACTTTGTACAAGTAGCCCACGAGGCTAAGCCCTAGCCGTGTTTATTGCCTGAGGCCTTAGCACTAGAATTATTGTTTTGCGCACCATGGGTGACCCTCATGTGTAATGCGATATGTCTTGTAATTATTAATTTTGCTTAGGGTGTTTAGTTTGTGTTGTAAGCTTATTTTGGGGAATTAATGACCCCACTTGCATTAAGTTTTGAATGATGTACTTAATCTAGAGGGTTTAGGGTCACATGTGAACCCTTGGGTGGGCCCCACACCCTCTTACCTTGTGCCAAATTTTCCAAACCCGAAATTGGGTTATTTTAGGCATTTTTAGGGACCCCTTTTTAGTTTGGGAGTTCCCTTAACATGAAAATGAGCCCTTGGACCCTACCTAATAGGTAGGGGGCTTATTTCCAAGGCTAGAGGGAGTTTTCCCTCCCTTTTTGCCTCCCCTTTGGTCACATCCATGTAAGGGGTATGGATTAGTGTGCTTTGTTAAAAGTTACACAAGAATTGTTTTGTTATCATTTAGAGTAATTTGGGAGAAGAGGGCTAAAAGTCATTTTATCCTTTCTCTCATTTATCTTTGGCATCTTTGACCTTGAAGGAGGAGAGGGGTGACACATGTCACCCCCTCATTTGTGAGGATTTTTGCTTGCTCCTCTTCAAATTCCCCCTCATGGGAAAAGAAGAGAATTTTTTTGGAGCTTTTGCTTGGAGTCTTGTGGATTTGGAGCTAGAGTTTTCTTGGGTCAAGAAGTGGAAGAGATTGGTTTTGGAGAGCTTTTCTTTGAGGTAGGATTCTTGAGCTTTATTGTGTTTGTTATATCATGCTAGAAATTAGTTGTTTACTTGAAAATGTATGTTTTGGTATGAAGATTTTTTGTTATATATTTTAATTCCCCACCACCCCCATCATATGGCATGATGGAGTTTTGAGAGTTGTGGGGAAGAGAGAGGAAATTTCCCTCTCAATCCTTATAAGCTTGATGGTCAAGCCTTGTAGGATTTAGTTACTCCCCTCATGCTTAAGGTGGGGAAGGTGGGTCATTTGGCATGAACCTCCTTCCCCGTTCTTGGTAAGGAAACCCCTTTGGGGTTTGAAAATCCTTCCAAGAAGGATTGGTGAAAGGGTGGAGAAATAAGGAGGGCTTAAATGAAATTGGAGAAATAAGGAGGGTATGGAGATCTTGTTTTTTTGCATCTAATGATGGTTGCAACTTTTGGAGAACTTTCTTCTCTTCCCCATTTTAGAGGTAGAACTTGGGTTCTCCTCCTTTTCATCTTTACAAAGTTGGAGTCTTGTTTTGGATATTGTCTTATTTTGTGTGGATGAAATGTTGTTTGTTCACCCTCTCTCTTGTGCATAGTTGTGGATAGTTGTCCTCTTTCCCATGGGCTTGGGGGAGGCTAGCATGCATCCCAACCTTGGGAAAGGCATGTAATGATGCCTATGGTTGGGTGGAAAAACAAGCTTCTTCTCCTTGCATGGATTCCTTGAAGGCATATGAAGTTGGATCTCATGATGGAAGTTGGTGGTAGTTGGAGTTTTTTTGGCATCTTCTCTCTCTTTGTGGACATTACCTCTTTGTATCTCTTTTGGATATGGCTTGGTGGAAACTTCATTTGTTGTAAAACCTCCTCTTTGTATTTGAAAATTACTTTTAAACTAGAGTAGGTTTACTTGAACAATCTCTCTCTTCAAGCTTGCAAAGAATCTTGTAATAAACCTTCTTGAGTAGTTATGTATTTGGATATATTTGTATATGTGAGCTTCAATCCTTGAAAAGAAAAGAAATGTTGTAATAGTGGTTTTCTTTAATATGAAAATTTGATTGTAATCTCCTTTTTGAAAAGAAAATGTATAGATTGGGAATATGTCTTTCTTTTGAACATATATATACACTCCATGTTGAGTATCCCTCATGTTAAAAATCTGAAATAATATTTTATTGCATTTGAAAAGAAAGTATTCCCTCCTTTACTGTTTGTAATATTAATGATTGGAATAAGAATAGCTTTGATTTTCTTTCTATGTGAAGTTTTTAATGTTTTGTGGCTGATTAAGTTTTAATAGCAGTCATAGTTAATAAGTAATCTTCTTGAAAATATTCTTTTAGAAATAAGTCTCTTGTTTTAATTAAAACTACTTGGCTACATTCCTTAAAGAAATTCAAATGGAGATAGTTTATTTAAAAATGTATGTGAACTAATTTCATATAAAATAAATTGATAGAGATATTTTACATATTCAAAATAGAGTTGATTTACTCTATGGAATCATGATTAAAATTTTTATTTTACATAGTTACTCATTAACTTTGTTTTAAAATGGTAGTAGATTAAGAAATTGAATTTTATTAAGTCCATTTTAAACAAAAATCATTATACCTAATATATATATACATATAGATATACATACATACATACATATATATATATATATATATATATATATATATATATATATATATATATATATATATATATATATATATATATATCTATGTATGTATGTATGTATGTATGTATATATATATATATATGTATGTATGTATGTATGTATATATATATATATATATATATGTATGTATATATCTATATATATATATATATATGTATATATATATATATGTATATATATATATATATATATATATATATATACATATGTATATATGTATATGTATATATATATATACACTTATTGTATATATAATAGTAAACAATATATAATATAATATAATATATCTATATATATTATCTTATATTATATTTTAATAAATTTAAAACAAATTTTAAAAAAATAAAAAAAACAACAAACTATTGAGGAGGCCGAACCCTCCCCCGCCCATACACAAAGGGTCGTAGCCCCAACCACACCTCCCCCCCACCTGTGCCGACCTACCTCGCTTCCCCGTTCGCCGCCGTGTCCCAAACCCCTCCACCGCCATTCTTCTACCATACGGCGAGGCCTTGCAAGGCCACCATTCCACGCCGCCGCCGCTTTGTCTCCTCCCTACCGCGCCCGCTCCCCTACGCGGCCTCGGCCCGTGGCTCACACACACACACACACACATAGTCCCCCTTCCTCTTCGAGATATGCACCCCTCCTTTGCAAAAAATAAAATAAATCAATATATGTCTTAACAAAACAAAATGGCCACTCCATCCTCAGAAGGATTTTTACGCAAGTTCTTTTAAAAAAGAGAGAAGAAAGGAAATTTAATCACATGAATAAATAAGGGAGGAATATGGACTTTATGGAAAACCCCATGGAAGAGAAATTTCATAGCTCCTCCTCCACCTGCAAGGAGAACCAAAACAAAATGAGAGAAATTAACATGGAAAAGAAAAGAAAGAAAGAGATAGGGAATTTAGGGTAAATTTTAGGGTGAGTTGAAATCAAGGGATAGGATTGGATTGACCCTAAGGTCCTCATTCAATCTTGCACTTTTTGAGTCAAAAAAATCTTAATGGGATTATTAGAATAACAAATGTGGGGGTGTGCATGACTATTAAATAGAAATGAATTTGTGGGATAAAACCAAAGGAGGGCAAGTGATGTTAGTAAAGTAAATTTAAGATAGAGTTATTAAATAAATAATCAAATAAGGGATTTGGTTAGGAGGTTCAATAAATAAAATCAATTGAGGGTTAATCAATTTATATTAAAAAAATTTAGTTGTTGGGATAGTGTTAATTTAATTTCGGTAAATTAAATTAACTATAATTTAATTATTTTAATGGGAAACGGTTAAGCGAAAACATTAGTTACCTTAAAAAAATTTACTAACTTTTACTAGCTTATTGGTCTATTTTCCGGTGTCCCGAGGTGGGTCACGATAGGAAGATGATAGTAGTGACTAGATAATGGTCCCTCATTATGGTCTCATAACTTTATATTTATAGGGTTCTCTTGATTTGATTTCGCAATTAACCCCAAAATGGCCGACAACCAAAAATAGGAAGATGAAATGGATAGAAAGTTCCCGAAAAGTGGGGGAATGATAAAAAATGATTGCGGCACCTCTGGTGGGACCAAGGCACCCATGGGCACCCCCATGACTAGCTGGGTGCCCAGTCAAAGATAAATGATGCATCTTTGACTAGGCATATGATGGCAAGAGGTCGGGAATGCCGAAAGAAAACAAATAAAGATGGCCAAATGAAAAGGGTTAATTAGTACTTTCTTCATTCAAAACCTTATAATTAGTAGTATGAAAACGATCTGAATAATACCTAAAGCATATGATTTTGTGTCTATATTTTCCCCAGGTTTATGTTGGTGAGTGTAAAACTTGGTAACATAAAGTAGATAGAGATGCGTATATGATGTCCATAAAGATTGTAGTAAAAGCTGTGTTGAAGGACTAGAAAAAGTGTGGAATGATAAAAAGGTAATTGAGCATGGAAATTAATGATGAAAAAGTGATGAGATTGAAACTAGGGTAGAAACACATGTGTAGCTGTTAATGTGTGCACTATACCTACATATTTAGTATGGTGTGTGTTGTAGTAAAATGTTGTTGTTGACATCATTGTTGTTTACCAAATTTGAATACTTATTTATCATACGGTCGGACTTGCAAGGAGAAAATGATCAAGTATTCAAATATACATGTATGTATGTATAAAAAATTAATATAAAAGGCGCATGTATATAAATTTAAAAAATCATGTGAATGTACAATACACAAATTAAAAGTGTAAATGGAACATGTACACCTTATCCATGTTGAGAAAGAGAGTGTATAAGGATATCCCATATTGTTAGGTTTTTGGGTGATCTCACACTATAGGTCGAACAAGTATCGGGAGGAATTGTGTTGTATCCTCCAACTTTATGGCCGATTCCTTGAATTTGTTTAAAGAGATCTCTTTATGTTGTGGTTTTTCTAGTGATCGGACGCCACTGGCCAAAAAAGTGTACAAAGGAATTAAAGTTTATCCTCTAACCCTGTAACTTCTTACTAGAATGCTAAGGAAAACCATGTCTGCAAAATCTCCTTTGTCAGACGAGGTCCGTAGACTATTTTGAACCCGCTCATTGTATATAACGGACAATTCCAAGGGTAAAAATTTCACTTAAGCTGAATCGGTTTAGAAACATTGTGTAAAATCTTAAAGCCCAAATGATGTTCCCCTCTTTGGGGGCTATTGTAACATCACTAATAGGAGAATGTGGCCCCAAAGAGGACCAACCACATGTAATCTGAAACTCTTCCTTGTTGAGGGAAAGGAATGAACTTGGTAGAAACATACGGCTCCACAAATAAGAAGACTAGCCAAAGACATGTGTTAGTACAAATAAACTTGCATATAGAAATAGTGTATAAGGTACGCAAATAGTGTAAAAACTACCAAAAAAAGTTGTGATGTAAAAATACAAGAAGACAAAGTAGACCAAAAAAAGTGGATTGCAAACATGAGACATCACTTAGGATGTTACAAGACACACAATGCCATCATGACACCATATAAGATAATAGCGTGCACACCAAACATAGGGCAAGGTCCGCATACAAGAAAAAACAATAGCGAGACAATAGAACAAACAAGTATGGAAATATACCTGCATAAAAATGTTGCACATGAAGCATGCATTATCATGTTAGAAATATAACCAGTATGTAAAAAGTGATAAAAAATATGTAATGTAATGTTCTAATTACAAAAAGAAACAATAACACCGGTGAGAAAAGAATGTGGATGCCCCTAGTGACCATTGTAGGAAGGGTAGAAAGAAAGCAACTATGTTCCATGTAAGAGACCTATATCTGTGATAAACTAGAAAAAGATGTGAACACGCATGTGTGGATGATATAGATAAATCACATATAAGTAATCTAACTAGTGTGTGTAATAAAGAAAACATGAAATAGAGAAAGTAAGCTAAAGTACAAGCAACCATAATATGCAGTATGTTGTGGATGGATGGAATGGAATGTAAAATGGAGTGATATGAGCCACATGCTCCCCAAGTGAATGAAAATGTGTGTTGTGAGGTTCATTTATTTTTCCCCCTCATCGAGTCAAGAATGAACCGTAACAAGAGTTCATCATCGGAAAATGGTCAAAGTGTGTGTGTTGTATCTAGCATGTTTTGATGAATATTTATGCGTAGTGATGATGATCAACCACATATAAAATAGATGTGTGGGAAAATTATAGCCTAAGCGTATATCACAAAAAAATGAATTTATGAGCTTGAGGATTTAGCCATAAAGCATGTATGACTATAAGATGATAGAGGAAGTGACAATGTAGCCTATAACATTTTTCACAAAAATATTAATAGTAGGGAGTGGTGATGTATCCTAAGGATTATAATACTACAAGATGATAGAGTAAGTGAGGATTTAGCCTAAAACATGTGTCACTATCCTAAAATTTTCACATGATGAAATGTCAAATGATAAACCCGTGATGAATGTTGGGTCCATCTGATTTGTAAACCCTCAATGATCAAGTATGGACCGAGGAACTAAAGTGTGTCATAGGGTAGTGTGTGTAGTGCATAGAATATGATGGATTGTATGTGATAAAAATATATGACCATATGGCATGTAGAAATGCATAATACGTGATGAATAGTATGTAATACAATGTATGTAGGTAGACTAGTAATGTAGAGATGTGTGCTATGTAGTATGTAGTATGCATGTTGAGTAATATATAATGCTAGATGTAAGGTTAATAGTATTGTGACACATCGATGATGAAGACGAGTAAGATGTATAGAGAATGTGTGGTGTATAAATAAGCAATGCCGGATATATAATGTAGACCCTAAAAGTGTGATACATCTATAATGATGCCTAAGATGATGTATGGTGTGTAGATATGTAAAGTTTGAAATGGTATGGACATAACGTAGAATGTATGTTAAAAGACATGAAACATGATGTGTGGTGTCTATAGTGCAGTGTGTGGGGTTCATGTGTAGCATGCCTGAGCGATCAAGCGTGAATCAAGTACGATAGTTTTTCATCGAGGCAACGACGATGTTATAAGATATCAATGAATATGCATGTGCTAGGAGATTGATATATGAGAATGTAAAAATGATAGATACATATATGTGGTGATGGGTTAGAAGAGATGAATTAGATGATTTTCCCTCCAAGTGCACATGAATGAATGATCTTACCAAACAACGTGAAGGACGAAGATCCTCCTTTTGATACATGTGATGATGAAAATGTATGATCATGCTCTAAGAGTGGTGGTATAGCAAGAAGACGTTGTCTAATGAATAAATTTGATGCACATGTGAGGGATGAATTTATGAATAATGTCGTGGTGTTGCAAAATGTGTGGATGACGGATATCTTCGTGATGTTGAATGTGAATCTGATTAAGACCCATGTGAAATAAACCTATGTGGTGACCTATATTGAGATGTAGTAAGCTTCATCGTAGGAATGGTCTTATCTTGATGTGTAGGAATCATGGAATGATGTGCTCATGTAGATGAGGCTCGAGTAGGTGATATAGGAGAATACTATTCTTTGAGAAACATAGAGGGTGCTGCACTAGATGAATTAGGTGATGTGTGAGTGACCATGTCGGAGATGATGACCATGAAGTAGATGGGGGACACCGTCAATAGAGATAAACTGATTGTCGTAAATTAATTTAAGTCATAAATGATTCATAGAGATGATAGATTTAGACCAACAAATCCAATTGAGACTAACAAGCATGTGACATCCATCAACGATGTTTCTAACAAGGAAAGGAAAAGGAAGAGTAAGAGGACAAACCATAACAAGAAGTTTGACAATGCTAAAGGGTTTGTTGAAAAGGTAATCAAATTACAATTTCGGTAGGTGATAGCCTTGAGAAGTGAAATAGATCATACACTTATGGGGAAAATTTCGTAAACCTTAGTGTTGTTAATGGAGGTTGAGCCAATAGGTGCATTGATATGTAAATGATTATATGTAAAATTTGCATGATAATCGCCATTAGGGAAAAAGATAACTTGTGGTGAAGCAACAACACTTACAACTAAGAAATATAGAGCTCTGATCTAGGAGGAGGTTCACCAAAATGATTAAATAAATTAGGAATGTTTGGGATATATGATATTTAATCTAATCTAGAATGACATGTAAATACAATAAATAAATGTAGTAAATGACTATGTGAAACAACCCAAACAACTATGAAGATGAAAATGTAAAACCCTAGAGTGTAAGGAGAGTTAGAATGACTTCATCTAATTAAAGGATATCAATGGACTATGTCACCAAATAAATAAAATAATATTGAATCTGAAAGGAATTTGTGTAGAGGTCCTAGAAAGGAAGGATCTATATTGATTCTCTAGACTGGAGCACTGGAAAGGGAGTGGGGTTCCTATGAGTGCTCTGGTCTACAAAATGAGCACCACAGTGCAGTGAAAAGGTGCAGAAGCTGAGTTTCACAAGTTTGGTGGGTGGTGTGAAACTCTCGATGTTTTTCACATCAGATTCATTATACTACATTAGGCATTGTTGATAATCCAAGATGAATAGAAGACTGCAAAAGACCGAGAAAAATTTCAAACCCCTAAAAGGAAGAATGTAAATGAATGGTCTCGACTAAAATCATCACGACAACAATGGGATTACTAATTGAGTGTTGTGCTACATTTTCAGACCTAAATGTAGTTTTGGTGTGTGTGTGTGTGTATCATGTGCCCTAGGCGCTCTTGTGTCGATCACGCTTTGTGAAGTAGCGAGAAAAAACTAGATGTAAAAATGTATTATAATGGTGCACATAATAGAATAGAATCCATCCCCCTATGCTTTAGTGATGCATATTAACTAACCTTTTCCTTGTGATGGAGCTAAGTTAATGTAAATGATCTCCAAACACCTTCGATAGATGCAACCCTAGGTGGATGGTAGTAGTGACTAGTGTTTGGTCTGTCATTATGGCCTCATAACTTTATATTTATATGGTTATTTTGTTCTAATTTTGTAATTAACCATGAAAAGGCTGACCACTAAAAATATAATAAGATCCCCCAAAAGTGGCGGGAAAGTGAATAACTTCACGGGGTGCACCAAATGGGACCGAGTGCACAGGGCACCCAGTGTGGTGGACACCTAGTCAAAGGTAAAATCATATTAAATGAGAAAAACAAACTGGGAAAGTATTTTTTGAATTTTAGAAGTGACGATAGAAAGAAAAGTAAAATGGCAAAAGGATATGGGTTAATTAGTGCTTTCTTCACTCAAAAATCATATGAATAGTAGTGTCAAATCAAGACTAAATAATGTCTAAAGTGCATGATTTTGTGAGTGAATTTTCTACCACTTTATGTTGGTGAGATAAAATCTTGGTAACGTAAAGTAGATAGATATTTGTACCTACCAATCTATGTAAAGTGAAGTACAAAAAATATGGGGTACTAGATAAAGCATCGAATTACAAAATAGTGGAGCGCTTAAAATAAAGATGCAAAAAGTGGAGAGATTGAACCTAGGGAAGAAACATGTGTGTTGTTTCTGATGTGTGTGGTTTATCTACATAGTTATTATTGTGTTTGTTACCTCATAATACTATTTTTGTTACCCCCATTATTGTATTGTTGTAGTTGTTGTCAATGAACTGGCATTTAAATTGACTTTCGATCTAGGGTTTTAGTCTCCTTTTTCCATGGCTCAATATCATGAAGCCTTTACTGAATCTCATCTGAAGGCCATTAATTATCTTATTGTTGAAAATCCTCAAGATCTAGACTTACTTTTACATGTGGTTCATGAGGAAGCTACAAATTTGGCATAACTCAACACATCTGTAGCTATACCAACCTCTATTACCACTCAACCACTCACCTCTACTCTTACACCTATCTTTATTGTTATTGTTTTGATTACTACTTCTACCAATAATTTTATGCCACCCTTCGTCTCTAATACATGGAAGGTTTCATACGATGGTAATCAAAACTTAAATTCTCTTTATCATGACCTTTAAGCTCAAATTCTTAAGTCGCAACAAGTCACTTCACATGCATCAATGTATTTATATTCTACATTATTGTTGCATACTCCATTCACACCTTCCATGTCTACTTATCTACTTCCCCCTAGCCGTCACCCCTAAGCTTACCATTTTCAACGGACATGATAACACAAAAGAATATCTTAGAGTCTTTCATGTTTTCTTGATTTTGCTTTGATGATCATAGTTTTTAGCTAAGATATTTCTTTGTAATCTCCAAAATTATGCAATGCATTGGTTTTACGACCTACAAGTTCACTCAAGTAACTACATTCATGCATCTAGCTAATTCTTTCCTTACTCATTTCTCCATCAATATCAAAATATCACACACTCACTATTAAAATTATTCCACCAAGTATGTTGTTTTATATATAGATATTGTGGAAGAAAAGTATTAACTAATGGCCCATCCCCTAGTCCTGTTGTCGAGTTATTTGTTCGTCATCGTCATTTGTCATGAATATTTTTAGTTTTTAAATAGTTCTTGTCTTCTTTTAGGGAATATTAGGTGTCATTATTTGGTCAATTGTCATCTCTAGTCTTTCACAAGGGTAGCTAAAGTAAGGACCGGGACGCCTCGCCCTACTCAAAGACTATAGATGACAAATAACCAAAGAATGACACCTCAAATTCCTTAAAAGATGACTAAAACTATATAAGATTTAAATGTTAAGCCCTACAAACCAAGGAGATTTAAAATGAACTCGAGATGATTAAAGGATCTCGATGGAATGTGTTGGATAAGTTACTAGATAAATAGGAAGAAGGAGCGAGCGTGTACACAGGCCCCGATAAGGATAAATGTTATCTATCTAGCAAGACTATAGTGTCATGAAAAGGAGTGGGGCACTGTGGGCACTTTGGTCTGCAAAATGGGTTACGTAGTCCATGTAAAAGGTGTCCTAAAGCTGGGAAATAGGTGAGGTGATAAAATTTAATATTATCTAAAATGACATTTCAATACAGTAAAGAAATAACAATAAACAAGTTTGGAAAATGGTGCAAGGAACTAATATAATAAAAGAAGAAAACCTAATATTCAAGATAAGTATGGAAGTGATTTAGCTGATTTGAAGATGTCACTAGAAGCGTGTCACATAATAAACAAAGTAATCTTGAAGAAAGAATGACCGTCGAGATGCCCGGAAAAAGTATAGATCTTGACTAATTTTAAGGACTTGAGTTCTGGAAAGGGAGGGGACACCTATGGTTGCTCTGGTATGTAAAATGGGTATCGTGGTCTATGTAAAAGATCTAAAACCGAGCTTCATAGGATGGTTTGAAACCCTTGTTTTATGTTGCATCACATTCATTGACCTTTGCCTTAGGTGTTGTTGTTAATCCAAGATGAAAGAAATACCTATAAGATACCACAAGAAGGATAAAAAACCCTAAAAAAATAAGAATGCAAATGAATGGGTGATAATAATGTCATATACCATAACAAGCGGCTTACTAACTAAGCACTACACTACATTCTAGACCAAAATGTAGTTCTAGTGTGTTTGTGTGCATCATGTGCCCTAGATGCTCTTATGTTAGTCACACTTTGTGAATTATCAAACAATAATTAGATGTATAATGTTGTAGAATGATGCATGGAATAGAATCGAATCCCCCTATGCTTATGTGATGCGAGATTGAACCAACCTTATCCTTCTAATGGAGATAATAAATGAAAATGATCTCCAAATGGATGTAACTCTAGGTGAATGATAGTAGTGACTAGTGTCCGGTCCCTAATTATGGTCTCATAACTTTATATTTATAGTTTTTTCTTGATCTAATTTCTTAATTAACCCCAAAGCAGTCGATAATAAAAAATATAAGAAGCTTAAATGGATAGAAATTTCCCAAAAAGTGGCAGGAAAGTTCAAAAGGATCGGGACACCCCTAGTGGGACTAAGGCACCCATGGGCACCATAGTACTAGCCTCGGTTCCCAAAGTAAAAGATAAAATGGGATGAAATGATGAAAGATGATTGGGCATGCTTTGGTGCAAGAGGTCATGAATGACGAAAGAAAATAAATTAAGATGGCCAAAAGATGGGGGATAAGTAGTAATTTCTTTACTCAAAAACGTTCTAACTAGTAGTATGAGACTAGGGCTAAACAATGCCTAAAATGTTTGATTTTATGTTTACATTTTACCCCACTTTATGTTGGTGAGCGGAAAGATCGGTAGCATAAAGTAGGTAAAGATGCATACATGATGTCCATGAATATTGTAGTAGAAACCACCCCGAATGACTAGACAAAATGTGGAATAATAAATAGATGATGGAGCGTGTAAAATAAAGATGAAAAAGTGAAAAAAAATTATGAGAGTTAACCTGTGGTGAAAATGTGTGTGTAGTGTATGATGTGTGTTATCTACTTGCATGGTTAGTATAGTGTGTGCTACCGTGAAGTATTTTTTTTTGACGTCATTATTTTCTCAACCCCAATTTAACTCCTTGTTTCTCATATGGTTAGACCTGCAAGGAGAGAATGATAGAGTAGTCAAATATGTATGTATGTATGTATGTGTAAAAATGTGAAATAAAAGACACATGCAAAAGTGTGTAAATGTAAAATACATAAATGAAAAATGTAAATGGAACATGTGCATTGATCCATGTCAAGAAAGAGGATGTAGAGGGATATCCTATCTTGTTGAGGTTTTTGGAAATCGATGCCATAGGCCAAAGAAGTGTAGGGAGAAATTGTGTCATATCATCAAACCTATAAGCTGTTTTCCACAATCTATGTGAAGAGATCTCTGTACGTCTTGGGTTTTGGGAAATCTGATACCAATGGATGAAGAAGTATATGGAGTATTTTTGTTCTATCCTCCATCCTTTAACTACTTCTAAGAATGTTAAGAACTACCATGTCATGAAAGAATCATTTTTATGTGGTTCTTAGACAGTCTAAACCCACTCGTTGTATGTAACCCATAATGTGAAGTCTGGAATGTGCACTTTGAACTAAAACGGTGTAGATGTGGTGTATATTATGTAAAACCCCAATTGATTCTCCCCCTCTTTTGAGGCACATGTGATGTCGATGATAAGGTAATGCAGCCCCAAAAGAGAACCAACTACATCAACTCTGCAACTTTTCTCTACGGGGGAATGGAATGCATTTGGTAGAAACCAAGGTGTACATAAACAAGAAGGCTAGCCAAAGATAAGTTTTAACACAAACAAACATGCATATATAAAACTATGTATAAGCTACACAAACAAGTGTATAAGCTACAAAGTAAAGTAATTATGTAAACACATAAGAAGACAAAGTAAGCCGTAGAAATTGGGTTGTAAACATGGCACATAACTCACGATGTCGTAATACACGTAATGCCATCATGGATTCCTACAAAAAGACAAGTGTGCATAAAAAAAAAAAAGGAAAGGTCCTCATACAAGAAAAAACAATAGTAGATAACGTAAAAAAAAAAATGGAATAAAATTTCCCTCTGTAACAAATGTGGAAGAGATGACTTTGATGCCCCTAACAACTAGTGTAGGAAAGGTACAAGGTGAGCATCTTTGCTGCATGTAAGAGACCTCTTTCGTAATAAAAAATAGAAAAAGATGTGAATGCGCATGTGTGGATGATATAGATAAATTAAATACAAGTAATCTAATTAGCATGTGTAATAAAGTGACTTTGAACAAGAGAAATTAAGCAAGAGTAAAAGCAACCATAATATGCGGTATGTCATGGATGGATGGAATGGAATACAAAATAGAGTGATAGTAGATGTGTGCCCCCACAACAAATATAAATGTATGTAGTGAGGTTCACTTAGTGCTCCCCTTGAGTAGTCAAGAATGAATCATAAACGAGAATGCATCATCGGGAAATGGTCGAATAGTGTGTATTGTTTCTAGCACGCTATGATGAGTATGTATGCTTAGTGATGACAATATGTGACATATAGAAGAGATGTACATGAACCTTATATCCAAAGCGTATATCATGAAAATTTGATCAAGTGAGTAATGATGTAGCCAAAAGCGTATATCACTACAAGATAAATAAAGGGAGTGGTAATGTAACCTAAAGCATATACAACTACAAGATGAATAGAGGAGTGATGATGTATCCTAAAGCATACACAATTACAAGATGATGGGAATAGGTAAACATTTATCATATAGCCTATGTTACTAACCTATTATGTTGCATGAAGCAAACATTATTGATGAACATGTAATGAGAATAAGGTCAAGTTGATTGGAAAACCCTTGGGAGTCGAGTATGGACCCAAGAGATAAAGTGCATCATAGGGTAATGATTTAAGTGCATAGAATAGGATGAAGTATATTTAATGAAGATGATAAATGACAATGTGATGTTTATGTAGTGTATGGAAGGTAGTGTGCCTAAGTGTGTATAGTATGTAGGATTAGAATGCAATGTTAGATAAGTACGATGAAGAATAGTTTGATGTATGAGGTGTATAGGCACTTAGAAGAGGATCAAGGCACATGTGGGTGCCCTATTCTATAGTACCAGTGCTTTGGTATGTAGGACATCTCAGGACCTGACTTGAAAGGGACTTTAAATCTTCGTAATATTTGAATCGTTATCGCATGATTGTCACAATAACTTTGTTAATGATGTTTTATATCTCTGATGAATGATCTCATATAAAACCCCACACAAAATCATCAAACCCTAAAATATAAAGTTGAAAATGAATGGTTCAAACTATCCTAAATTTCCAAATCGATGGTCTTACGGTGAGCATTGCACTAAATCTCCAGCCAAGTGTAGTTGTATGTGCATGTGTGTGTAATTGTGTGCCTATGGTACAATATATTCATTATGCGAGAGATAACGAGCAATAGATAGATGTAATACAAAATGGTGGATGGAGTAAAATATTCTTTCCTTTCCTATCTAGCGTGTGTCATGCAATGATGCCAAAATTTTGTTCCGTACCTTAATAGATAGCTAGCCCTTGATAGTAGATAGTTTGCACATAAGATAGTAGGTATGTTATGTTTATATGGGGATATATTGCTGAAATTTCAATCCTAGTGACTCGACATACCTAGGGAATGAGTGGGAAAATTACAAAGCCTAACCTCAAGACTATAAATTAGATGCAAGTGTTGCGGAAAAAAGCTGACTAAATATTGACATCTAAGATTCCTTGAAAAATGACCAGAATTGTAAAACAACTTATGACTATGCAATAAAAATGACGATGACGACCACATAACTAATGACGGGACTAGGGGATGTGTCATTAGTGAATAATTTTATTATGTAGGATCCATATATAAAACAACATAGTTGAAGGAATAAATGTAATAGTACTTGTGCATGATTTTGTGACTACATTATCCCCCACTTTATGTTGGTGATCGAAAGCTCAATAACATGAAGTAGATAGAGATGCGTGCTGAGAGAAATTTGAAGCACCAATGTTTTAGTAGAACATGAAGATGTGGTAGTAAAATTGTGTTGAAAGAACCATATAACATGTCGAACCGTGGATTAATAGGCTGATCTATGTAACGTAGTCAAAAACATAATATCGTGAGAGCGATGATTGTAATACTAGATTATTGATGATTACGAATGCTTAAGATGATTATAAGATGTGGAAGGGAGCAATCAATTTCCAACTTGAACACATGTATACAAACATTTGATTGGAGGATTTAGGCGTCTTTCTACCGGAAGAAAATTGTAGGAAGAAAGGTGCATTATTCTCCAATCTCTAACTACATCCTCAAGATCTAGCCATTGCAGACAAACTCAGATAAAAAATTTGTTGTTTTTTGGATCCTAATATTTTTTTATCAAACAAGTGACCCATATAGGAGTGGTATAGGAAAGGCACTCTTACCCCCACTCCATAGCGTTTTCACAATTTAATAGATTCAAAGTTATTTCATCCGGAATCAATCATGAAATGTAGAATAGCTTCCTAAGTTAGGTAATCTAGGAATGCAATGGATGTAATCTCACAAGCTAGGTCATTTCGGATGCTACACATGACTCTAATTTAGGTCCTCTAGGAGGCCAATTTTGTTTAATTTGTATCTATTGAATAATATAATTTTTATTATAATAATTTTGAGCTTGTTGATTGATTCGATTTATTACTCATAGAGAGATTTTACACTAGTTTTCCCAAGCTTAAGATATTAGGGGGAATGAAAAAGGAATTGATGAATAATCACATATAAATATTTTAACATTTGTTGCCCTTAGTCTAAGTCATTAGGGGATGTGATGAAACATCACATAGAAAAATTGTATATTTTTTGCCCCTAGCTTAGGTCATCAGGGGGAAATAATGGTGAGATGTCGTGCAATGAATTAGTAAATGTTTTAAAAATATGGATTGGTAATGTTTATTAATTGCATGTTAATGTAAGGGAAAATATAGGGTTACCGTAATGATATGTTCCCCCTTTAGTGAAAAGCGAAGTGATGAAAAGAATGATTGTTAAACCAAAAGTAAGCACAAAGTGATAGAAATCACAAAAATGTATATGAATTTGATGGAAGACAAATTCAAGGAGAGATAATTTGTGTGTAATGTGTATATTATGATGGTAGGTGAAACTATAAAAGAATGCCACAAACGGAGTGTAAATCGGAGTAACAATTCTGAAGTTATGACAAAAATCATGTAGTTTATATTATTCAAGGAATGATCATGAAAAGATACCCATAGTAAAGTGGGTGACAAAAATTCACTATAAATATTAAGGTGAAAAATTTATTAATTAATACGTTTTCTTTTTTTGCGTGAGTGAGAATGAGCTCTAAATAAGTAAAAATGTTACAAGTGAGAGGAACATGACATAACCGGTTTGAGAGAGTGGCGAATGCCGTAGCATTGCGTAAGATGGTGGAATTGGTAAGTGTTGTGTTTTCACTAAAAATGTGTGGTGTGGTAGTCATTTTTGTTGAATTTTTACAAATTTGATATTTTAAAATTTCTTGGCTTTTTAGACCTAGACAATAATGGTGAGGGAACTAGTGACCCTTGGGACAAGAGCCCCTAATCTTGACGATGGTGTCCTACTCGTTGGTGCCCCAATCTGAAATCTTTGTAACTGATCCAGAGCATGTGCATTTGGTGTATAATGATGAAAAATTAAATTTCTAGTGTAAATGAATGTGAGAAGCTAGTGTATTTATAATAGTAAGGTGTTCTAACATAGCGTTTGTTATCGTTTCTTGGAGTGCAGAGGGATATTCACTCAAGAGAGTTTTGTGGTGGGTGTCATTTGAGTAATTTTCTTGGATTGGACCTATCAGATTATGAGTGGGATGTTATGGATTGTGTTGGGTTGCGACACATACCATTGATGGGGATGTGCCTCATAATATGCCTATGCTAAGCTGTCTTTGTGTAATAGGTGGTGTATGGATACTTGTACATTCTAGGTACCTATAAAGGAGATGATTATTACATATGAGGATGTGTACCTACCGAGGCCCATATCCATTTGGATGCTATTATTATGTTTGGTGTTCCATGCTTGTAGAAGTTTATTCTTTGTGGTGACTCCTTCATCTATCATAGTTGAGGGAGGAGGTGTAGGCATCTTGTATAAGATCCACAATATATATCAGTGTATATTAGAGGAGAGCACTAGATATGCGTGGGCGCGGTGTGTGTTATCCCACCTTTATGGAGATTTTTACTAGTTTACTCATGATGAGCAAGGTGGTGGGATAGGAGCTACTATGCTACTACCATTATGGGAATATCAACACATAACATTGTTGAATCGGGTTGGAGGTCCACGAGGAGAGTGGGATAGGCAAGAAATATATGTGAAGAGGTGGATTAATATTCATGGGTGTAGGATGGACACAAATACATACGAGGCCATTAATAGATAGGATGCGGCCCGAGGCGGTTATATCAAGGCAATACTACAACTATAGAGGATGGACGAGAGGATGTTGTAGACTTGCGGTGTAATCAGAGGACATTGTGGTTAGAGTATTGATTCCTAGGTGTGGTCATTCTTATTCAGGTTCAGATAGTATCAAAACAATTTGCCATGGCTCAACATATGCCCCAACAGCCATTAGAGCCCCCGGGAGGTCGGAGATATACGGGGCCTGATAATAAAGAAGATATCACCTCTGGGATATATGAGTTAGACGCAGCGATAAAGGAAATAGACAAAGATGATGCGAGGTTGCACGAGAGAGTGTATCGCGTGTTGTGGGTGGAACATCAATTGGTATATTTGTTTCCATTGTTTACAAATGTAGCGAGTTACCACGAGAGAGGAGTAGGAGAGGGTGAAGCACATGCCTCTAACAATGTGGCAATGGTTGTAGCGAGTGTAAGTATCCATATACAACTATGTTGTGTATATTGTTGTTGGCTTATGACTTAGTAATGGTTTTCTAATGTGTTGTGGTATTTTATTTGTAGGTGATGCATATTGGTCCCTTATAATAGACACATCCATCTATGCATTGATGTAAAACATTCCAACCAGTTTACTTGGTGGAGGTATACATGAGTGATTGGATGATATTGTAGGTGAGCATACCAATTTGTTTGAGCCAGTGGCCATAGCGAGAAAGGATGTGCATTGTATTTCTAGGTGAGAGGGACGAGGCATGTGAGGAGAATCAATGAGCCTGTGAGATGTTGGGTGGTTTTCCCTTAACATAGGTTTTTTTTTCATGATTCATAGATTTACAATGTCAATTTTTAGAGTATTCTACGGAGAACACCTTAGTACGTAGGAAAGTTAAGAGGTATTGAGGCCACAAATAGTGGCACAAAGTTAGTGGTGAGGAATCTAGTTCTAGGGATCTTGTAGTACCCGAGAGTGAAGTGATGATGAGATGTTATTAGTATATTGTATATGATGTAGGGAGTTTTCCCCCAATTATTATGTATTCACTTTGTATATGTATGGACACATGTGATTTATATATGATGAGATTATTTTGTTGTGTATTGATGTTGTAATGTGATCGATGATGTATGACGGGGTGTTTAGTGTTGGAATGTATGTAATGTTTTTCATTATTGTTAATTTTTATTCAATGGAATTTTGTAATGCTTAGTTAGTATAATGATGATAGTATAATGAATGTAAAAATAGATGATGTATGATGATCGAACTAACATGTTGTGATGAATGTGTGTCATGATAATGTAATGTAATCATAATATGTTAGTGTGATAAATGGTGGGGAGAATGAGTGGCGCCCCCCCATGTATAGATGATTAGGTTCATTTAATTAATAACCCTAGGAAGTCAAGAATGGACTATGGAAAGTAACAGATTTGTCAATGGGAAATGATTTGGTGCACTAGATGAATGACAAAGCACGTGATGAAATTTTCTTAGAGAAAAACCCTCAATAGTCATGTAAGAACCATAAGAAGACAAGTGCATCATTGGAGGGTAAGGTGAGAAAAATCACCTACCTGAGACCGAGATGGCATGAAGTGGTAGAAGCATGTGGGATGGAATCATCATGCGAATATGCGCAAAGATGATGGTTTTTTTAAGCCAATGTGAATGAAGAATGTGATGTAGTGGATAGCGTGAATGAAGCGAATGAGATGAATGAAGTTAATGCAATGGATATGATGATGGAGTGGTGTATGGACACTTTGTTGATAACACGTATGAGTAATAAACTATGGTGGTGGATGTACCATGGCTTAAGATCTAGAAGGAAGAGATGACTCAATTGTAGTAGAAACTCTATAAATAAGTAGAGGAGAGATGGCTTGCTCACGGGAGTGAGAAATAATGGAGATGATGCCGATTATCAAAAATCCACCCCTCAAGGTAATTTTGATAACTTGCATCATTTCTATAGGATTGGGCAGGAAGAAATGGTAAAAGGTGAAAAAATCAAGTTTTGAAGGTCCCTTTGGCTCTTTTCTAACCCCCCATCCAAGGAAAAATTTCAAGGAGTTAGAAAAATTTGAGAAAATCCAAAAAAATGGCTTGAGACAGTGAAATGCAGAAAAATCAGAAATTTTCATCCCAGTTGCACTTGGGACACCAAGACATATGGGACCCACATAGCAAAAATTTCCATAGGTAGTTCAAATCGAAAAAATTGGATGTTTTTGTCGTGCGGTTCGTCAGCGTCGGACACGAGTTCACCGCAGAGCTGAAATGTCTTATTTATAAGGCAATTGGAAAAGTCCAGACTTTTTGGCCTCGACCGCACAAATGCGCGGGTGACTTCCGAGACCCAAAAAGATTAAAAGGTCACAATCCAAGAGAAAATCGATGAATTTGGGTCAAAATTTCTCACGTGGTCCATAGTACATTTGGGACACTAGGGCGTGCGAGCTCGAAAGGCCAAAACAATCGACTACTGAGGGATACGGACGAAGTGGTAGTCGATGGCCCTCATTTGTCCGGTCAACAACGGTACATACGGGACATGATTTCCCAAAAATTTGACTCACTCGATTTGTAAATAAGATATAGTGTGATGTGGGAAAAGTTAAGGTTTTCGGCCCAAGTCGCACAAGGGACATGTGGGACACCAAGACTCGAAATAGCCGATATGCCCACATACAAAGGAAAATTCAATGCCTGACCCTCCCGAACTTCAAATGGCCATAAATTTTGACCCTGAGCTCTGATTTTCACAAAATTTGACTTTTAGGAATGATCATGGCATTCTATATAGGAAAAAACTTCAGCCCTAGTCAATCGGATGCTCATTCTTGTTAGATGAAGGAAATGCATGGCAAACCCAAAATAGTTGTCGGCACATAGAAGGCCATAAATTTTGCATTTCTCAACAGCGTACAAAATTGGTACTTTTGGAATTTTGATTAAGTGCAATGCACCAAAATCAAGAGATCTAGAATTTGGCAAGTAATCAATGGTGATTTTGTAGAAAACATGCCCAGTTCAAAAATATTGATTTTATTTGGTAGCTAAGATGCAATAATGAAGCATGGGATGACATTTCTCACTGCCGCAAGTTATGTGACAGTATGGGAACCTTTTTCAAGCAACATAACATCATTTCACTTCATTTACTACCTCTTGCAAGTGGTTAAAGGATAGATTTTGGGATTTTCATTTTCCCTCTCTCTCTCTCTTCTCAAATTTCTATAAATTGGAGTGTTGGGCTCATTGTAAGAAGATATAGTTTTGAGTAGAAAAACTCTATCAAATTTTTTTTTGAAGCCAATTTTTACAAGGCCCTTGATTTTATTCCTTGCATGGTGATCTAGGCCCTTATTCTATAATAGATTGGATTGTGCATATCAATGAAGCAATAGATACAAGTTTGTGGATACTTCTTCCCCTCTGTGTTTGTTTGCATTCTTCTTGCCCTTTCAAACTTATTACAAATATATTGTGTCTACCTTATACTCTGCAGGATTCATTCTCATTATACATGAATGCAATATTATTGTGAATGCATTTGCTAGATTGTGGAGAATTGTTATCAAACCTTTTAGTATGCACTTTTCTGCTATTTTCACGCATTATAAGACTACTCTCACACTCTCATTTTCTGGTGTATCACTACTTTAGTGTAGGCTTTGTTTTCATGCACTCTCTCCCCTTGGTCCCTTCGAAATTTATATTAGAAAAGTATAGTTTTACATGCATTAGAGTAGATTGCTGTAGGTAGTTTAGGAGCAAGAACCATCTTTCTCTATAGGTCTATCTCAAGTAGCAAGTCCCACAACTTGGAAATAGTACCCATGTTATCCTGTCACACTGTGATCTCAAGAACACACACTTGTGCAAACCATAGGGTGTTTTGATTCGGTGATAACAATTCCCTTATCCTATAATTCTTGCAATCTATCATGAAGGAAAGATAGTCATTGTCCCTATGGGAATTTATGCGATGATAATTATGATAAGGTTGGTCATGCTAACACCTTGTAGCATGTGTTGTTGATGATGTTGGTTAGATGGTAAAAGAATGAGGTGCTTTTCAGGTAAGGTAAATAGAACATCATAAGGTCAAGCATGATGGGAGAAATGTAATGCCTAATGCAACACAAATGGATTGGAAGGAGAAATGGCCTATCGTGGAGGAGGAGAATGAGTATATATAAAACCTTAGATAACTAAAGATGGATATGAAGAGGTCGAGATTGATATAAGCTGCAACAATGGTGGACTTACTAATTGAGTACAAGACTAGATGTCAAACCCGATGTAGTTAATATAATATAGAAAAACATGTAAATACAATAAATAAATGCAATAAGCAAGTATATAAAATGACCTAAGAAACTAATCTAATGAAAGTAAAAACCTAATATGTAAGAAGAACAAGGAAAAGACTTAGCTAAATCAATTAAGATCTAAACTTTGTCACAAATTGAATAGAATAATCATGAAGTAGGAATGACTATCCGAGATCCCAAAAGGACATACTTTATCTTGATTCTCTGGGTGGGAGCCTAGAGAATGAATGGGGCATTCTACGGGAGCTATCGTCTATAGAATGAGCACCTTGATCTAAAAAAGGTCCGAGGCTGAGTTTCATACTTACGGAAGGTGGTATGAAACTCTTGTTGTGTTTCACTAATAACACGATCTTAAATAAAGACCCCTCCCCTTATGCTTGTGTGATGAAAATGAATAATTTTTTTCCTTTTTGATGGAGATAATTAATGCAAATGATCTCCAAATGGATGCAAATATAGGTGGATGATAGTCGTGACTAGTTCTTCACCACTCATTATGGTCTTATAGCTTTATATTTTAAGGGTTCTCTTGATATAATTTCATAATTAACCCCATAATGGAAAACCAACAAAAAGATAACAAGATAGAATGGCTAAAAAGTGTCCAAAAGGTGGTGGGAAAGTTTTAAAAATATCGGGGCACCACTTGTGGGACCAAGGCACCCATGGGCACCCCACTACTAACACAGGTGCTCGATCAAAAAGCTAAAATGGCGCAAAGCAACGAAAGATAACAAGGTATGTGGGTGTAAGAGGCGGGAATGAAAAAACAAAACAAAGTAAGATGGCAAAAAGATAGGTGTTAATTAATACTTTCTTCACTCAAAAATCTTATAAATAGTAGTATAAGATCGAGGCTAAATAGTGTCTAAAGTGCATTATTTTTTACTAGATTTTCCTTCACTTAATTTAGTAGCTGGAAATATCGGTAACATAAATTATATATAAATCCATACCCGATGTCCATGAAGATAGTAGTAGAAAATGTTCCAAAGGACTAGATAATGTAATATCACAAATAGGGACGAAACCCTATATACTTTTATTAATGTGAAATCAATCAACCATTACAATGGAGTGTTACAATTCTTATAGGAATTGTACATGCCAGGTACAAACAAATGGGATGTTGCAACAGTGCAACAATAAATAATCCCGTGCACATATAAATTACAAATATATGGTTTTGAACAGTATAACCATATAACAAATATAATAAAGAAAAAATACATGTACAGGAATACTATTCCCAATTACAAATAATAAATGATTAATAACAACTTACCATTAATTAATAATTAACTAAGGTAAATGCATAATTAACCAAGGTAAACTAAATTTTACCTAACATCCCCCCCTTAATTTTGCATTGCCTCAAGGGATGAGGAGAGGAACTCTCTAAAAAACTCAAAATTTTCACATCCAGTGAATTCATGAATATATATGCTCGTTGTTCATCTGTTAGAAAAAACTAAAGCTACATATTGTGCTTCAAGACATGCTTGTGTATGATATGTACCTGTACCTCAATCTATTTTTTTCTTTCATGAAAAATTGGATTGTGAACAATTTTAAGAACACCTTCACTGTCAACATACATGGTGGTCAGTTTTTCCTATGGTATTCCAAGTCCTTTGATTATGCAACATAACCAAATCACTTCATAGACATCTTCTCCTGCAAAATGATACTCGGCCTCTGTGAAAGAATGAGAAAAAAGTGTTGTTTCTTGCTTCCCCATTATATTGGTCCAGATCCCATAAAGAACAAAAACCAAGAAGTGGATTTTCTTTCATAAATATTTCCTGCATGATCTGAATCCTAATATCCTAACAAGAAGAAGTTGTCGTTATTCTTATATCCTAGACCAAGATCCAATGATCCTTTGAGATATCTTAAGTTGTGCCTTGCTACTTTCCAATGTCAAACTTTGGGTTCTTACATGAACCTGGATAAATAGCTCATTGAAAATCTGATATTTGGTCTAGTTTTGGTCAGGTAAATGAGACTCCCAATCATGAGATGGATTTGAATGAGATAACTGCAATTTGTTCTCCATAGGTGTAGCGATTGGAGTGCAATCCATCGTCCTAAATTTCTCAAGCGTTGTCTTGTTATCTTTCATCGAGAAAAAAATATGTGATTCTATTTCTACCATACTTCCAATCCAAGACAATAGTTCATTAGCCCAAGATATATCATGTCGGCCGATCAATTAAGATTTTCTTCATTGCATAGATCATCCTCACTAAACCCATGATGAAAAGATTTTCGACATAGACAAAGACAATCACAATCTCCCCCTTTCTTTTTGAGGTAAAGATTTGGATCGTATGGATTTCTAACAAATCAATGTTATACGAGATGCTCATCAATTTTGATGTACCATGATAGGGGTGCTGTTTGAGGCCGTATAGAGATTTCATGAGCATGCATACCTTTTCTTCATGACCGGTACAACATATCCCTCGAGGTTGAGTCAAATAGAATTATTCATGTAAATATTTGTTTAGGAAGGCACTTTGTACTTCCATCTAATGCAATTTTCAAGCAAAATTTGCAGCAAGCAAAAAGATCATCATGATGATTTTTATCTTAGTTGTGAGATAAATTGTCTCCTTGTAGTTAATGCCTTCTTTTTGTGCATACCCATTTCTTTGGTAGTCTCGCTTTATACTTGTCCATTGTCCCATATGATTTGTACTTCATTTTGAATATCCATCTATATCCATTGGGTTTCTTCCTAGTGGAAGATTGCCAAGCTTCAAGTGTTGTTTTTATTCTTGACTAATATTCAAAATCCATGGCATCTTTCAAAGCTTTCTACTATAGGTCTTCCTGAGGCTGTAGAGGGCTCATCGATTCAATAACTCTACTCATAAAAGCAAAGTTAACTTCTTCTCTTGATTTACTGTGATTCCGTGGTCCAGGATGGATGAATCTGGTAGACCATCCATTTTGCACATCGTAACATGCTAGTATAACACTTGGTCATACTGTTGAATTGTTCCCATTTTTTTGGTTCTATCTGATCATCACCAGAATCCCCATCATCAATTTCATAATATGTGATAACATCATCTTTAATTTTTAAAATTTATGAATAATCTACATTAGGTTAGTCCAGGAGGAAGATAATTTTCTTCCTTCTTCTCAAATAACTCAACATTTACGCTAGTGTAGAATTTCTAGGTCTTTGGATTCATCAATCAGTAACCAAGAGAGTTCTTCATTGTAGCAAATGAAAATGATTTTTGTGACTTCATGTCCAATTTATTTTTGTTCTTCTTGGGTATGTGCATACTTTCTTTACACCCAAATACTCTGATGTGTGTAACATATGGATTCCACTTTGACCATGCTTCATGTGGTGTTACTCCATCAAGAGAAACTATGGGCACTTTGTTCAAAAATATATGGTTGTCTTTGCAATTCCAATCATCGATCATGCATTGTAGCATTTCCATGATAGTATAATTTCTTCTCTCAACAACATCATTTTATGTGGTGTGTGTGGAGGAGGAATTTTTCAACAAATCCCATGAGCTTGTAGGTAGTATTTGAACTCATCACTAGTGAATTCCCCCCTCAATCTGAGTGGAGAGTTTTGATGTGATGACCAGTTTCATTCTCAACAACTACTTTGAACTTCTTAAAGGTTTCAAAAAGCTTCAATTTTCTTATGAAGACAAAAAAATCCACATTTTTCTTGAATAGTCATCAACACAAAGCTTGCAATACTAAAATCTAGAATGACTCGGTTGCATCTTACCATAGAGATTAGTATGAAGTAGATCAATCTTTCCATGAGATCCAAAATTACTCTTCTAGAATGAAGCTCTATGATGTTTTCGTATTAGGTAGTGAGGACACTTGTCTGTATCCTTTTGCAGAGATCATGACCCATGTACTATATTACACTTTGGAGAAGTTTATTGAGATACTTAAAACTAACATGATCAAGTCTTTGATGCCATAATCATGTTGAGGTAGAGTTCTTAGCCAGAAGTTCCTGATTATATATGTGGACAAAATCAAGTTGGAACATGCGTCCCAAATTAGAGGCTTTTGAAAATATTTTTGAGCCTTGCGATTTGTCTCGAATCAAACATGTTTTCTTCTGGAATGACTATCAAAGTCAATTTTTAAGTTATGATCTAGAATTTGAGTGGTGACGGTAGATTCTTTGTCAACCTAGGGACATATAAGAAATTTGATAGCTATAGTTGCGTGAACCAAGGAGTAGATAAATTTTCCTAATTCCCTTCACTGTATAAGAAGAATCATCACCCAATGAAACATGGTCTTTCAAAGGTGTGTCCCTCATTAAAGTAAACTAGTCTCTTTTTCCGGTCATGTGTTGAGTGGCTCCTAAATCAAAATACTAGACATCACTAGATGACATGGAAGGTTCACTTGATCAAGAAGTGTACAAGTAGTCTTCATTATCTGATTGTTTTTGTTGCTCGGTAATATCTCCTCATTGATAGGGTTTTATTTTCCAGTTACCCTTTTTATATGCTTGATTATAGTTAGAATGTCCCTTGTGAGATTGTTGTTATGGAGGTCTAGAGTTGTTTGATGATCCTTTCTTGTAAGTATTAAACCAATAATCTTTTATTTCATGTTCTCTTGTACAAATTTGACATTTCTTCTTCTTTTGATTGTCCCCTTGATGGTGATGATGATTTTTGGACTTTTTATAGGAATTATGTTTTCCTTTACCTTTTCCTTTCCATTTTTGATGCAAAAAAAGTTCTTTCTCCTCTTCATCATCCTTATTATACATAGCTTCCCCTTGTTGTGGTAGGTTTACAAGTATTTCAAAACTAGGCACATCAAGTATCTAACAAGTTTAGTGTTGTTACAAAAATGTAGTAAGAAGAAGGAGATTTCTCATAACCATGGGAATGAGAGCTTCATCTATGACCACTTCTCCCGGGATATAAGTGAAGCCCTCAACTCTTCAACTCTTCTCAAGAAAGATTCAATTTTTTCATTCTACTTGAACTTCAGTGTGTCTAATTGACTCTGCAAATTTAGTATAACATTCTTATTTTTGACATTGTATACGATTATAAACTTATCCCACATTTCTTTGGGTGTTTTGGCATCTCAAATGTAGGGAGGGATTCACATTGTAAAAAAATTTAAACAAGATGATAAGTTTTGCCTTCATATTTTCTTTATCAAACTATCATTTTTGTGTTGTACAAGTAGTTGATCTTGTCGAGTAAAATTCATAGTTTGTTGAGATCTCTTCAAACTCAAGTTGTGTCTTCACTTTAGTCTTCCATGTAGCATAGTTGTTTCCCACTGAGTAGTTTTGAATATGGAAGAAAACATTTGGGGGCATTGGTGCCAATTTTATACAAATCACTAATAGGGTTAGGCTCTTATCACTCCATGTATAAGGTCTCCCAATCAGCTATCTTATGTCGATTCGATATACCGAACCTTTCTATATACATGCCTTTCGATATACCCAACGGTGCGTGGAATAAGATCTCTCTTTCTATATACCTAGACGTGCATGAAAGAGGCATTAACATACGTGACATAATTCAATGTGTGGTACCAAGAAGGTACTAAAAGGGGTCTGTATGATTAATGACACCGACTCAAAGAAATATCCTTATTGGCATGTGTAACTTTGCTATATACTTGGATAATTTCTCAGTTTGGATTTATGTTGTGCAAATGTTCACGATGGATGAAAAGGCTCATAGTGTGTTCACTTTGACCTTATTAATCCCCATCGATTTAAAGGGTTGATGCCTAGATGACGTTTGTGTAGCTATATTAGGGGTTAAGTGCAGTAGTAGTCATGATGGATTTACGCGTAAGCACTTCCTAGAGGAACTGTATATACCAAACATTGCGAATGAGATCTAGGATCTTGTGAGTGTTTTTGAACCAAATTTTATTGTTTTTGAGTACAATACTGTACATCAGTTTATGAGTAGTTACAAAGTTTGTAGTTAACTATGGCAACCTACAAATTAGTACAATATACTGAAGTATACAATTTCATTCAATTCTTTTTAAAATAAATGAATGGCATGGAAAATATTTTTATTTATGAGCCCTGGTGGCCTCTCGAGCCCAAAATGAACCACTATGCCAAAATTCAAAATAATAGCTGAAAATGCAATTTTTATGTATACCTATTTTAGCAAAAATTGCTCGAGAATGAAAAAATAAGGGTTTAAGATAAAAAATAAATTTCCCTAAAGTAAGGTTTTCTTTGCAAAAATTTAGAGGCCTTTTTAGTTATAACTAATGCTTTTAGGGACCTCTAAATTTGGTGGGGGCACCAGATTTTCCTCTAAAATTCAATATTGAAAAAAATTTCTTTTGAGGTGGGGGTCGAACCCCTCAACTTCTATACCAAAAGTTTACCCTCTAACCATCACGGCCCGATGAGGGCTTATGTAATTAAATGAAGCAATTGAAATTTAAATAAACTCAAAAATAGGTAACCTTTTTAAATGTGACCTATCGAGTTGACTTGATGGGTAGAACCCACTTGGAGCTTGCGTGGCACTTTGGGAAGATTATGGTTTTGCGGATAAATCGGAATTGCCTCTTTGTATTAGGCATTCATTTTTTTATTGAAAAATATGTTTCTCTTATTATCTCCTCCTTTATCCTTTACCACTTTTCTTGAGTTTCATTTCTACTATGATCTCTTTCACCTTTTTATTGAGGGCATGACGTTTGGAGAGTGTGATGCTTGTGGATTTAATGATCCAATTGTTAGATGCTACTAGGTGTAGGTCACAAGAGGTTTACTATGGAGGTCTTTGTAGGGGAGGCGAGATCTGTTGCTCTATATTTAAATAGACAATTTTATTATATATATATATATAATATATATTATATATATTATCTCTATTTGTATGCACACGGGAGCATGTGATGCATGATGGCTTGACTAGGCAGAGATTGGCTCGGTAGTTTAAAAATCTGCTTTGTGGGTGAATACTGCGGCTTCAACACAAAGTTAGTTTAACTAATCGGAACTCTTGGCATGGATCAGCTGGTATTTATCCTTCAAATCACCGATTACGATATTCCCAACTCAGTCCTCCATCTCGCCCAAATAGACTCATTCAACATGCGGTGACTCGGTTTGGCTTAGTTGGATGGTTAGAATCCTTTTGTGAACACAATAATTAGCTCGATCAGGAGATCTAAATACACACGAGGCCTCAAAATCTTGTGGTCTTATAAATGTAGTAGAGACAAAATGCTCCTCTAAATTTAGAGGTAAAACCCTGGATGGGAATTTGTTTTTCTTAAATTAAATTCCTACGAAAAAATGTACACAGTGCAAGGTGCACCAGTAAAAAAAAATTATGTTCCAAACACCTGGAATGGAAGAGGGGATTATGGAGATGCACATATGTCTAGGAAGTTGTGGGAGGAAACATAGGCTCTCCCGGAAAGAAAATTCTTCTCCGGACTCTTCTCTTCCTATTTCAACCTTTCGTCAATGCTTTGCTACTTCACGAGTCCGAGTTCTGGTTTGGTACCAAATGTAATTTCACAAATAAGGATGAAATCCTATATAGTTTTATTAATGTGAAATCAATCAACCATTATAATGGAGTGTTGTAATTCTTATAGGAATTGTACAAACAGGTACAAACAAATGAGATGTTGACGATAAATAATATCATGTGCATATAAATTGAAAATATATGGTTTTGAATAGTATAACCATATAAAAATATAATAAAGACAAAAGACATGTACGGGAATACTATTCCCAATTACAAATAATAAATGATTAATAACAACTTACCATTAATTAATAATTAACTAAGGTAAATGCATAATTAACCAAGGTAAACTAAATTTTACCTAATAGACAAATCGTGGAATGAAAAAAAGATGATGGAGTGTGGAAATCGAAGATTTAAAAGAAAAAAAAGTGATGAGAGTTAATGTAGGGAGAAAAACGCATGTGTAGTTGTTGATGTGTGCGATGTACCTCCATGGTTAGTATGGTGTGTGTTATCATGAAATATTGTTATTCATATCATTTTTGTCGTTGTTGTTGCCAAGATTTATCCGCCTCTTTCTCATACATCCAGGACATGTAAGGATGAAATGATCAAGTACTCAAATACATATGTATAAATGTGTAAAAACATAATGTAAAAGATGCGTGTAAAAGATGAATGTAGAAGTGTGTAAATGTAAAATACACAAATGTAAATGGAAGATGTACACTTGATCCATCTTTGAGAAGAGAGTGTATAAGGATATCTTATACTACCAAGGTTTTAAGGTAATCTGATGCCATCGGCGAAGAAGTGTAGAGAGGAATTTCATTGTGTCCTCTAACTTGTAATTGCTTCATTAAATGTGGGTGAAGAGATCTCTATACATGCCATTTTTTTGGTGATATGAAATCACTAGACTAAAAATTATAGGGAGTAATTCCATGTTATTGTCCAACCTTTAAGCGCTTCATATAATACTAAGGACTACCATGTCCTATAAAATCCGTTGTGTACGAGGTTCATAGATTGGTCTTAACCCACTCGTTTTATGTAACCAAAAATGCCAAGGCGAAAAGTGCACTAAACTAAACCGGTGTAAATGTATTGTCTAGTATGTAATACCCCAAATGATGCCCCCTATTTGGGGGTGTATGGGACATTGCTGATAGGAAAATGTGGGCCCAAAAGAGGACAAACCGCGGGAACTCGAAACTCTACCATGGAGGGGGAAGGGAAAGCACTTGGTAGAGATCAAGGCACACACAAACAAATGGCTAGTGAAAGACAAGTGTTAGTATGTACAAGCATGAATATGTAATCTACACAAACAAGCGATGTGTAAGCTACCAAGTCCATAATGTAAACATGTAAGAAGAAAAGTAATCCAAAAGGGAGGATGCAAACATGGAACATCACTCATCATGTTTCAAGACACACAAGGTTTTCATGTCCTCATAGTAATAAAAAGTGTGCACAACAAACATTGGGAAAGGCCCACAAATAAGAAAACAATATACAAGCAATATAAAAAACAAGTATGGAAGAAAATATCCTTGCATAAAATAATTGCACATGAAGAACTGTTAGTATAATAGAAAGATAATTAGTATGTCAAAAGTGTGTAAAATAAAGTAATGTAAATTACTAAGTAAAAAATGAAACAATAGCACCTATGAGAGATGAATGTGGATTCCCCTAGCGACTAGTGTAGGAAGGGTAGAAGATGAGCATGCGTGCTTTGAATAATATTTTACAATAGTTTTGTTGGTGGCCTCGACTTGAACATTGCCTTTCAGATAATAATGTGTGGAAAATGATTTTTGATATTGAATTTATCATAATACTTTTTTACATCCTATCTTTTATCAGCGATTATAGTATTAGGCACAACATAACTTTTGATTATATGTGTGGTGATAAAGTTACAAATATCTATACAAGTAATTGTTTATAGGGTAGATTCTTTAACCCACTTAGTAAAGTACTTGGAAGCTGTAATGATGAATTTATGTCTATCGCTAGATTCAGGTTTGATCATACCAATGAGGTCAAATCCCTAAAGGGAGAAAGGCCAAGTAGGCACAATGGGATGGAGGTCATAAACATGTGCATGATAGAGATTACCACGTTTTTGAAATTTTCACAGCGATTAGCATATTTGAGGAAATATTTTCCGATTATAGGCCAATAATATCCTTGGCATAAAAGCTTATGTGACATAGGTTTTGTCAAGAAATGACCACTACATATGTTACCATGAATCTATGTGATGGCAATGGGTGTTTCACCTTTTCTTAGATTGTTTCTTTGAATTGTTGACAAAACATATAGGGTAATGGGTGTAGGAGGAATACCTATTGAATTGATGCACGCGTATGAATTCTGAATCCACAACTGATCGTGAGAGCTTCCTTTTGGCTAGGAGGAACTACCTGTAATTAAAAAAAGACCACCAGAAGGAATTAAACAATATGGGCAGTGAACTGCCTAACGTGACCTAGATCTAGGAAGTATGATACTTCCTAGATGGTTGTTAGTCCACTATTTTAAAAAAATTAATGCTATAAACAAAGTAAATCCTATTGTTATTTTGAAATGATTTAGGTATCTCACTTAAAAACACAATAAGAAAATAGATCTAATCTAACAGGCTAAGCTAGAATAGAATCCACGAGTCAAACGGTTGGTTCTAGGTCTCTACAGGTTTGATGAAGGTCTCTGGTAGGTCACAGGTGAATGAGGGTGAGGTAAAATTTGGTGGGTAGGTCACTGTTTAGGGTTATGTGGGAAAACACAAAGACCAATGTCGATCAGGGGTGGCCGACGGTGGTTAGGTATAACCAGCGTCGATTCTTGTGAGATTTGGAAATGTCATAAAACAAGGTTTTGGTCTCCTTTGTGATTGCACAAAGGGTTTTTATTGGTCGATATAAGGTATTGGGTTGCTGGAGTGGGCTTTTGCGAGGTTTTAATGGGTCTATGGAGGTGAAAATGTTGGAGAAGGTCAATAGGGAACAAGATAAACAATGGGTGATAAAATAAAGATTAAATGAAATTAACTTTGAGAAGTATGACATTATACTTACTTGGATTTCATTCTTGAAGGTTTGTGTGTGAAGGATGGAGGTGTTGATGATGGGTTTGAAGGTTGCAAGTTATTACCAACTGAAGAAAAGCTTTTGTATGGGCTACATGCACACTCCTCTTTTCTTGGATAGATCGGATATTGTTTGTGATGGTTGTGCAGGAGAAGATGCTTAATCTCCTTCTTTGGATGTGAGTTTTTGCTAGAATTGGCTCTCTAAAGATGTACTATCTCTTTCAGATTTTGTTCTTGCTCATCAAATTTTCCCAATGTTTTCCAACTTGCTTCCAACCTTGAGAATAAGGTTGTTTTGGGTTAAAAGGGGTAACCGACGGTGGTGGTCCGTCTTAACCGACGATGGTTAGGGGTAATCGACATTGGTCAAGGTGGGATTTCCTAGGTTTACCAAACTTAGGGAGATCCTCCTAATTTTCTTGGATCTTGTGTCATTATCCTACGGATTAGACTGGGAGATTCTTGTGAGCATGCGAGAATGTGGTTAGAGGGAATGTAGGCATTAATTTTTAGGGTTTGGGTAAGTCTTAGTTAGTTATGGTAACTTGCTAAGAATAGGTCTTAGGTTAAGTTAGCTTGGTGAGGTATCTAAGTGAACTATATGTGTAGATATTATTTAAATAAGATATTTAAATAATAAATATAGTGAGGATAATGCATTAATTTAATTAAATTAATATTAGTGGGGTGAAGGGGGTCATGGCTAGGTAAATGTAAAAAAGGGTGCTTATATGTCGAGGGACGAAAGGGGAGTGTGACTTAATTTTAGTGTCTACATTTTGCCCCTTCTTGTTGCGTAGCTTGTATTGGGAGGCGATACTAAAAAAATAAGATGTGGTTGCCCCATGTGAGGGTAAAGGTGATCCCCCTCAAACCAAGATGGCCACTAGGTAGCATGCGAAAGTGGTGAGTGGTTTGTGTTGATGTGAAATCACAGCACCCACGGGACTCTGCAACGCGATGGTGAGACTCTCGGTGTGATTGCATAACATGGAGCTTTTCCCAAGTGTGGGACCTTGCGAAATCGGAAAAGCTCTCCGGATGAAGGCAGTTCCTATTCCTCTTTTCGAGATGCACACGTAGAAGATGCGAGAGGGTTTACTAAAAACCTAATCTAACTTTCCAAGGAGACTGGGTAAGAATATGCATAAAATAAAACCTAAACTAACGAGGGTGATGCACCGAGGAATGAAGAACACTGTCTTGCCAAATAAACACGAGACCATTAAAATGCAATGCAAGATCATACAGAATGCTTGATTCGCAGTGAAAGATCAAAGGGGTGCAAATGAATATAGAGAGGGTTGATAATTATCCACAAACATGTATTAATTTTCTCCAAGGATTGATAGAACACACTACAAAATGCCAAGAGGCAAAGATACATTACGATTTCTAATGGGAGGTTTGAACTCCATAAGTTCACTGCCCGAAAGAGAAGAAGGGAGGGGAAAACAAATGTCCAACCTTTAGAAAGAAGCCCCTCCTTACAATTTATAGGAAGAATGAGAGAGAAAAGAGAGAGGAATTTGAAATCTGCCCCAACCACCTCCAGGTTGCATTTAACTATCTCATTATGGTGGTAGGTGAGAACCCTAGCGAACCCAAAAGTGGCGAACTGTATTTCGAATTTTTAAGAATTTTTTCTCACCCAATTAAAGATATCTAGTTGTAGTTGGATAGAGGACCTCGTAAGCTTTCCAAAAGTCCAACCTTGCATGAATCTGAGCTCCCAGTCAAAAGTTATGGCCATTTGAATATCTGCGCCAGGGTCTACTTCTGTCAGCGCTCAAAATGTTGCGCCTCCTGGAGGTGCGCCATAGGCGCATCCATGTGTGTGTCAACATCCTCTTCCATGCACCAAGGGTGCATCCTTTACTCTGTCGACACTCCGTGTCGTGTGCCCATTCTGTGCGCCTTGGGCGCACCATTTCCTCTGTCGACACTCCGTGTCGTGCGCCCATTCTGTGCGCCTTGGGCGCACCATTTCCTCTGTCGACACTCCGTGTCATGCACCCATTCTGTGTGCCTTGGGCACACCATTTCCTCTGTCGACACTCCGTGTCATGTGCCCATTCTGTGTGCCTTGGGCATGTCAGGGATTTGAGCTTCTTTGATTTCTCCATTCTCCTGCTTGTCTATATCTACCCGGGGAAAAGATATATACAACAATTTGGCGACTCAACGGGATCACCTGCCTGCTAGGTAGAAGATCAGTGGCCTTTTAGCAATCCATTGGGCATGGAGTCATAAGCAATAACCTGAAACCAACTTGATATCTGATCCCGATCCTGGTACCGCAACTCCTTCTCCGAGAGCACGCTGAACCATAGAAAACCAACCTAGGAGCAACAAAACCTGTGCCGAAGCACTTAGGGAAAAAGAAACCTAACTACAACAAGACAATGTGCATACGCACTTAGAGGAATTGAAAACTAGGCTAATATTTACAAGGGTAGAACTTTCCTCTCTTCAGTAGCAATGTTTAAGATAGATTCCGTTGACCGGAATCGGAAGTTCTTCTCCGTCCAATGTAGACAATTGGAAGGCATTGCTATTTTTACATTTCATGACTATGTAGGGGCCACTCCAAATGGCATCAAACTTGGAATGCCTTCCCGGTTTTGCCCGATCTGGATCCCATTTCAGAACTAGGTCCCCTTCCTGGAAGGTCCTTGCTCTTGCTTTCTTATCAAACCATCTTTTCACTAAGGCCTGATCTTTCTCAATTATTTGAACTACATGTTCTCTAATTTCTTCCAATTCCATCAACTCTGCATACCTAGCCTCCATTGGTTTGAACTCAGCCAACTCCAACTGCTTCATGAACTCTAATGCAGGTAGTTCTAATGATATAGGCAATACTGCCTCTTTTCCATAGACCAACTTGTAAGGGGAATTACCTATAGACCTCTTTGGTGTTATTCTATCATCCCATAATGCTGATTTTAGCTTGGTATGCCATGTTCTTTGATTTTCATCCAGAGTCCTCCTGATGATTCTTAGCAAATTTTTGTTCGTGGACTCTGCTTGTCCATTACCCTACGGGTAATAATTGGAAGAGGTGCTCAAGTAGATTCCATTTTTGACAGCCCATTCCGTGATCTTGGAACCTACGAATGCCAATGCATTGTCTGATATAATAGTGGCCGGCACACCAAACCTGGTCACTATTCCTTCATAAAATTCTAGTATATTAGACTCGTTTGCCTCTTTGAGCACTACTGCTTTAGTCCACTTGGTGAAATAGTCCGTTGCCGTGAGAATCCACTTGTGGCCTTGGCTTGAGTTTGGGTTGATGACCCCGATGAAGTCCAATCCCCATTGCGAAATGGTTGGTCAACCAAGATTGGGTGCAATGGAAGCGCCATAGTCTTTCTTTGCACATGAAGAGTGCACATTTCTTACACTTTCTTATCCATGTATAGCAGTCATTTAACACCATGGGCCAATAATACCTGCCTTTATTATCTTGAGAGTCATTACTCGTGGGGCAAAATGTCCTCCGAATCTCCATCGTGAAAATCTCGTAACACCTTCTCAATTTGACTTATCCCAATGCACCTCAATAGAACTCCATTGATGTCTTTCTTAAACAAAACACCATCAACAAGCACATATGGAATGGCTTGTAATCTGAAATATCTCCTCTTTGCTTTGCTCATTTCGGAGGGCATAGGCACATGTCTGTAGGAAGTGTATCATATTCGAGTCCAACAAGGAGTAGGCACGTCATCATTTTCTTGTTCTTGATCATCCCGTAGTACGAGGTAGTCTCCTTTTCATCACCTACTTCAACTTGTTGACTCAAGGCTAGCTGCTCACATAGTCCCTTCCCACGTACTAGTTTGGTGACCTTGATCTCGATGTCATATTCCATGACACGAGTTATCCATCTGCACGTTTCTCATTCGGATCCTTGTTTAGAAGGAAGTCCTTGACTCCCGCATGAGAGACTAATAATTGGATCTTGTTTTTGAGACTAGGTGCTTGAATTTCTTTAAGCTTCGATTACCGCAAGGACATGCTTTTCAATGAAAGAGTACCTAGTTTCGTATTCCTCCAAGCCTTGATGAAAGCAAGCTGGTTGTTCTAATCCTTCTTTGTTTTGTTGTACGAGATTGCGAAATCGTGTCCCCACCACCAAAGGCATATAGCACGAAGTCCTTAGAAAGTCTGGATTGACGAGAGTTGGGGCTTGAGATATAGCCACTTTTATTGCCTCAAAACTTGCCTTGCCTTCAGATGTCCACTTAAATTCCATGCTCTTCTTTAACATCAGCGTTATTGGTTTTATGAGAGCTGCAAAATTTGGAACAAACCTGCGGATGAAATTGATCCTTCCTAAGAAGCTTTGAAGAGCCTTCTTGTGATTTGGCAATGGCAATGCTTGAATTGCTTCAACTCTTTCTGGGTCAATTGTCAACCCCTCCTTTGAAACAATATGGCCTAGAAGTTTTCCCTCGTGAGCCAAGAATATGCATTTTTTGGGATTCAATGATACCCCAAATCTTCTACACCTCTGAAATACTTGCCTCAAATGATAGAGGTGATCCGCTGCATTTTTTGAGAATACAGTGATGTCGTCAAGATATATCAAAACTATTTTATTGATCAACCCCTTGAATGCCATATCCATTTCCCTTTGGAAGGTGGCTCCAGCATTTGATAGCCCAAATGGCATCTTCTTGTAGGCATAGGTCCCCCATTTGGTGGTGAAAGCCATCTTGAATTGGTCACCTTCTTTCACCATCACCTGATTATACCATGAGTAGCCATCTAGGAGAGAGAATCTCTCTGAACCGGATACTATTTACAATATTTGTTCCATTGAAGGAAGTGGGTAATGATCTTTGAGAGATGCCCTGTTGAGGTCTCGGAAATCTACACACAACCTGATTTCTCTGCTCTTCTTCCCCAACTGAACCAAGTTTGCAACCCAACTTGAGTGCTTGATCGGGAATATAATGCTTGCCTCTATTAGCTTATTTAGCTCTTTCTTCATTAGAGACTCCATGTGAGGGTTGGTGGTCTCTGCCTTACGCCTAACGGGCTTAGCATCCGGATCCAATTCTATGGTATGTTGTGCCAACTTTGGATCGAATCCTCTTAATTCTTCATAGCTCCAAGCGAAGACATCTGGAAATTTTTGGCAAAGTTATGTACGAAATATGATTTCTCTTGTTCGGTGGCCACTTTGCCAATTTTAAGTGTTTTGCCTTCCCCAACTGAAATTGGCTTTGAATCTTCTCTCTTGACACTGTATGTTTGCCTTTTCCTTACGAAATTGGTCGTTAGGGTTGAAGATAGACTCCAATGTTACTAAACCCTTAGGAAGCTTGTTTGTCCGCAGCTACACTACACGATCCCCATCTTGCTGCTCTAATGTCATCCCGATTCCTAGCTAAGAATTCAGCCTCTTCTTGTAAGAAATTGACGATCTATTGATCGTTCTCAAACACTTGCCAGCTTGTGTTATTATCTGAATAGCTGGCCTCACAATCACATGGATATGTGGCTGTGTTTTTCCCTTACGATGTTGTCAACCACATCAAACGTTGCTCCAACCGCTGCAAGCCTATTCGCGGATTCATTTTTCTTCCAGGTATGGACACAATCTTTGAAAGCTTGAAATCCTCAATGAGGTCCCATACCCTATTTTTGTAGCTCTTTAGCGAGTCATTCTTTGTGGCATATTGTCCCCTAACTTGGTTGACGATTAGCTCGCTATTTCCAAACACTGCAAGTTCTTTATACCCCTTCTGCCCAATGAATTCCATGATTCAATGCTTCGTATTCACCGTGTTGTTCGAACAGAAAAGCGGAAACAAAAAGCTGAAAAATATTTGATGTATTGTGGTGAAATCAACATTGCACCACCTCCAAACCTTTATGCGCTTCTCGAACCATCAAAAAATAATTTCCAAACTTTGTTTTCATCCTTTTGTTCAGGTTGAATGATGTCGGGAATGGGTGAATTTTCTTCATGTATACAATACACGCCCAATTCAGATTCTTCAATTTCCTTGTATGGGTCAAATTCATGACTCTTGTTTGCCCATTCATCCAAAGTTAAATTAGGAATTCCCTCGACCTTAGTACCTGTTTCTAGATCACTCGAACACTCCTCCTGATCAAAAGCCGAGCAATTTGCATTGATAGGATTTGGTACATGAGGCTCAATATGGAAATTGGCAATTGGTTCTGACCTGATTGTTGCTTTGGCTCCATACCTTGTCCTAAAAATCATGTGTGACCAATCTGCAGATAAATATCCACCGATTTTTGTAGTGAAGTCTCTTGATAGACACAACGCAAAGAGTGGCGGAAGGTCAATCACAGACACATCTTGCAGAACTGTAACATTAGGATAGGAATGTAGTGTTAGGCTTAACCCTTTGATGACCCCAATTGTTCCTACTGCCATTCCATCTAGCTGTACTACTCCTTTCAGCACTGGCTCATATTTCAAACCCAGCTGATCCGCTATTTGCTTCGGCATCACTGAACTACTTGCCCCAGAATCAATCATGCAGTTGTGTACCAAGTGGTTTCCAACAATCAACGAAACATAGAATGGTGGAGGCTTCAAATTTTTTCTTGTCTGGCCCCCATCATGTTGCACTGCATTAGTGAGAACTTTCTCATGTCCCTGGTTTGATACATTTGTGGCAGACCAATTAGCCATTGCAGCTTGCAATAAATCTCATTGCCCTGGGATCGCCAGTGATTCCCACATGGAAATGTTCACATGTGTCTTCTTCATTTGATCGATGATGTTGAAGGGGGATGAATTGTCCTTTTGTTGTCCCTTGCTTGGCGCAACCTTTTCTGGAGCTTGAACAGGTGCATGTGTTGCTACAACAGGTACCTTAGGTTGATTCTGCACATTTGGAGCTGCATTTGGTCTACTGACCCCTTGTTGTGTAGGAGTGGACTGAGAAACAACTGGATCACACGGTTGTCCCTCTCCTATATTTCTCTTCTTTGACCGTGTGTTGGCAGCCACACCTTGAAAAGGCTATTGGTTAACTCCACAGAAGTCTTCCGTTTGCCAATTGGCCAATGTGGTTTCTGTTGGAGGTCCTTCTTGTTGCGTTTGTTGCTGTTGATTCTCCTCCTGGCTTGGTTCTTGAGGCACACCAATGGTTTGCACCATCAAGGCCTGATTTAGTGCACCATTGAAACATGTTGACTGATTGTGAGGTAGATTGCAAGGGTAACACCAGTCGTACTCCTGTGCCATGTTATTTTGTGTCGGGACCAAAGCTCTTGAGGATGTCATTGCATTTGGATCATACGGTCGAAATGGCCTGGCAGCTTGAGGCTGTCCTTGGTTCTGGTTTTGATTTGCAGCCTGAGGTGGTGGTCTATTTTGTTGGTATGGGGGCCTAGCTTGGTACTGTGCTTGAGGCTGATACGGTCTAGCACTTTGAGCTTGCTTTGTCTTTTGATAGTCACAAGCTCATTTCCAAGGTTCTGCAATTGTTTCATGACCTCCTGCAATTCCTTTGAAGTATTTGAAGAAGTCAACGCCTCATTATTGCTTTGATTTCTAGGAGTTGGAATGGGATTCAACTCTGATGCTTGACTGGTTGTAGGATTTCCCATGTCTGGATAGAGAGGCATTGGTGGCCTTGGTGCAAGCTTTCCGGCTTGGATCAAACAGTTCTCTACTCTGATCGCTGTGTCATAGGACCCTGGCAGCGTTGTCCCTCCCATTGATTGGATCATCATGGCTATGTCTGAATTTATAGCCTTTAAGAAATAAAGGAATGCTCCTTCGGCGGTTGGTCTAACAGCTATTGGGATCCTGTCCCATGTCCGTTGGAATCTGAAGTTGAAATCTACCATTTGTTCGTTAGGAGCCCTTTTGATTGTTGTCAGCTGTTCCAATAAAGATAAATTGTCCGCCCTCTCCCCGAATTGGCTGCAAAGAGCAGAACAAAGTTGGTTCCAATTCGTAATAGAGCCTGCTGTAAGGCTCCTAAACCATTGTAAGGCCTTGCCTTTGAAAGATGAAGCCAACAGCTTGACTGCAACATCCATTTCATTTATTTCATGGATTGCACATGCATTAGCAATATCCTGGATGTGATCAATAGGAGTAGTATGATTTTCTCCTGTAAAATAGGGTATATTCTTTAGTGCTGCAACTGGAATTTGATTCTGAGCATTTAGGGCAAGTGGACTACTACCCGTGAAATTGACAAAGGGATTCGGTGGTAGATGTGCCATTATGATTGGCCTAAGAACCCTGGTCGATGCGAGAAAAGGCCTACCAGGTGGAGGTGTAGACAAAGTCCTGTTAGGTGGAGATGGTGATCTTTGTGGTCTTCTTCCTCTCCTTCCTCCTCTTGGTGATAGTTGCAATTGGACAAATAGCCCCTCTTCTCAAGTATTAGACCTGGTTCGAATTCTTCTCATATGCCTGGGCAACTTTTGCTGCTACACCGCTGAATTCTACCCCTTCGGAGTCGCCAGATGTGTTAGAAAGTGAGCCTCAAAAGGCTAGATCCTGCCAAGTTACACATCAAATCTAGTAATATTTAAAATAGAAATTTTGAAAGACCTGTATTTTTATATTTTAGAGTTTGAAATTTGATTTGGAATGACAGTCCCGAAAACCTAAAAATGCCAGACTTCCGAAAACCTGAAATCCGAAAATAAAAAAACCATGAAATTTTGAAAGTAAAAATCTCAAAAAACTAAGAATACTCTTTTGAAGATTATCCCCCGATCTATCAACTGGTGAAATTTTGACTTGTTTTGAGCAAGTTAAGGCCTTTAAAATTGATTTCAAAGTTCATCTGGAAGGTGAAAATACTTGAAACCGTAAAACCTGCAATTTTTAAGTCCGAATTTCATGAAAACTCCTCCAAATCTGTGGAATGACCTCTTGGTCCCACCGAGTGTGCCAAAACTATTGATACGAAATCACAGCACCCCTGGGACTCTGCAACGCGATGGGCTGAGACTCTCAGTGTGATTGCATAACATGGAGCTTTTCCCAAGTGTGGGACCTTGCAAAATCGGAAAAGCTCTCCGGATGAAGGCCGGTTCCTATTCCTCTGTTCAGATGCACACGTAGAAGATGCAGAGGGTTTACTAGAAACCTAATCTAACTTTCCAAGGAGACTGGGTAAGAAGATGCATAAAATAAAACCTAAACTAACAGAGGTGATGCACCGAGGAATGAAGAACACCTGTCTTGCCAAATAAACACAGACCATTAAAATGCAATGCAAGATCATACACAGATAGCCAGATTCACAGTGAAAGATCAAAGGGGGTGCAAATGAATACAGATAGGGTTGATAATTATCCACAAACATGTATTAATTTGCTCCAACGATCTGATACAACACACCGCAAAATGCCAAGAGGCAAAGATACATTACAGTTTCAAATGGGAGGTTTGAACTCCACAAGTTCACCTGCCAAAGAGAAGAAGGGAGGGGCAAAACAGAAATGTCCAACCTTTAGAAAGAAGCCCCTCCTTACAATTTATAGGAAGAATGAGAGAGAAAAGAGAGAGGAATTTGAAATCTGCCCCAACCACCTCCAGGTTGCATTTAACTATCTCATTATGGTGGTAGGTGAGAACCCCAGAAACCCAAAAGTGGCGAACTGTATTTCGAATTTTTAAGAATTTTTTCTCACCCAATTAAAGATATCCAATTTTATTTGGATAGAGGACCTTGTAAGCTTTCCAAAAAGTCCAACCTTGCATGAATCTGAGCTCCCAGTCAAAAGTTATGGCCATTTGAATATCTGCGCCAGGGTCTGCTTCCTGTCAGCGCTCAAAATGTTGCGCCTCCTGGAGGTGCGCCATAGGCGCATCCATGTGTGTGTCAACATCCTCTTCCATGTGCCAAGGGTGCATCCTTTACCCTATTGACACTCGTGTCGTGTGCCCATTTTGTGCGCCTTGGGCGCACCATTTCCTCTGTCGACACTCTGTGTCGTGCGCCCATTCTGTGCGCCTTGGGCGCACCATTTCCTCTCTGTCGACACTCCGTGTCGTGCGCCCTCATTTTGTGTTCTGTGCCTTGGGCACACCATTTGCTCTATCGACACTCTGTGTCGTGCGCCCATTCTGTGCGCCTTGGGCGCACCATTTCTCTCTGTCGACACTCCGTGTCGTGCGCCCATTCTGTGCACCTTGGGCGCATGTCAGGGATTTGAGCTTCTTTGATTTCTCCATTCTCTTGCTTGTCTATATCTACCCGGGAAAAGATATATACAACAGTTTGATAAAAGGTAAATGTGAAGAAAAGGAAAGTGGGACAGGGAAAAAGGGGGTGAAAGGTCTACTCCGGTGATCTAGGTAATGGGTCAGGGTCAAAGATAGCAATAGTCAAATGTACACACACGTATATACTGCGGAATGCTACCAAAGTTGAAGAGCAGGAAAACTCTACATCGTCGAAGGTCGATAGGTTTATCCAAACAAGGTTGAAGTGAATCTAGTATCTAGGGTATAGGATAAGGTTAGGAAGCACAATGTAGGTTAGGTGCAGGAACATTTAGGTATGTTCTGGTACACCAAAGGTAGGGTCAGGATAAACGGTCATAGTAATAGGCTAGGTAAGGTCATTAGGTCAATCAACACAGGTAACATTGCCGCAAGTTATAACGAATACATGAGGTCAAAGGTCACTAGAAATGCTCCAGGTCTAAATATCTAGGTCATGGCATGGGTAAGGCCAAGGTAAGGGTAAAATAATGAGTCCCCAAAGGAGGAAAAATGGAGGTAGGAAGTGATGAGGTCAGGAAAGGTAAGCTAATGGGTTGGGTAAAGGTATGGGGTAAAGAGCAAGGTAGAGGGTAGGGTAAAATGGAAAAGTAAGGGAAATGTGTAGGTAAGGGTGACCGATGGCGGTCATGGATAACCAACGTCGGTATAGGAAAACCGGCGATGGTTAGGTAGGGCACGAGACCGATGCCAGTCGAGGGGAACCAATGTTGGTTAGGTCGAATTTGGTATAAAAACAAAAATCCACGTTTTAATTATTCATTTGTGAATTACGAAGTGAAGAAAGGACAAAAAGAGAGAAAAGTGAGAAAAGCATCCAGAGGAAATGGGACATTGAGTCGGCAGTGTGGTCGACGGTGGTTGGATTGGTGAGTAGCGGGTCCAAGAGATCTTTGCAAGGGATTCAATTGGTTGGAGTGTGTGTGTAGATATATGGTGATGACAGAGGCTGGAGAGGGCTCGAAAACCATCGAAGATAGCGGCGATGTGCCACTAAGATGGTGACAAGTGCGGCGAGGTAAGCACCTAACTCTTTAATGTTAATATCATAGATTAGGAGTTGGGAGTATTATTATTTGTAGGGTTTTGTGGGTGTTTGTATTGTGTGGGCGGGAAAAAAGTTAAATCGGGTATGGGGGAAAAATTGTCAAAAAGAGGGGGAGGGGTAGGAAATTGGATAGGTGGGGTGGGTAGGGGTTTTGGGGTAGTGTAGGTCAATGTAGGTGGTGAAAAGGGATAGGTGGGAGGGTTTTAGAAAAAGGGGTTTGGGAAGTCGCGGATTTTTCCATGACGGTGGTGGTGTCGATCGGGTAGAAATGGGATCGGTCACCTACTAGGTGACCGATGCGATTATAGGATAACCGTGGTCATTCAAGTGGGCTGTATATCGGTAATCGAATAGGTGACCGATGTTGGTTTAAGGGTGACCGGGGTCGGTTAAGAGGAACTGGCATCGGTTGGAATTTTAGGCAAAGGGTCCAAAAATGATGTAGGTTAGGTGGTTGAGATGGGTAAGGTAAAAATAGGGTGGTAGGTAATGATAAGTGATGAATAAGGTCATGGTAAAGGTAGATTAATATTGTGCTTTGGATTGGATGCAGGTCGATTGCAGTTACACATGCGAGACAGGGTTCCACCACTATTGGTGACATTACGTGGCCTAGCAAGTCCATTAGAGCTATAGCACATGGAGGTAGTGGGCTTGAGTGGGATTCAGCGGTACTGACATGCTGTTCAGCACCCTAGTTTGATGGTCATGCTCATCAATAGATGGGACTCCGTGACCAACACATTTCACCTTCTGACGGGTGAGATGACTATCACCTTGGAGGACATGTTCCAGATCCTGAGGTTACCCATATTAGGGGCCGGTGTACTTTATCTCCTCCGAGGCCTCAAAGGAGTTGATTAGGATAGTATTTGGTGAGGGGGGTGAATTTGAGCTTCCATAGTGCCAGTTTGAGCTATGGTGAGATGTACCTAGCCCGTCTGGATGAGACAAGGCTAGTAGTTTTATTGATGGAGGCATTGTGCTGCTATACACTGCTTGATGTAGAGGGTGTATGATTTCCCCAATCAATGATGGGGTGCTCCATGATATGATGGTACATGAGACATGCTTTTCCTGGGCACCAATATTCTTGGTGCAGCTTTATAAGGAGTTGTGAGCGTATGGGTGACTACGCAGGTTTAGCTTGTGTTGTACATTTATACTGCACTGTTGGGCCTACGAGCACATAGTTTGTGTTTGAGTGATAGGGATGCCTCAGAAAATTCATTCCCACTAAGAACTATGCAATTTGGATATAAGAGATGGGTTCTAGTTGTAGGAGAATGGAGGTCGAGATAGGCCGACATATGATGTGGGTCAATTTTTGGCAGGTTGTTGGTGGGGTTGTCTAGAGTGGACATTATCTAGAGGCCATATGTGGGATTCCCCTCATATAGGAATATGCATGAGGAGCTAGTTGAGCTCTAGCTAGAGAGGTGGATATAGGGTTGTTGTGTCGGGGAGGATGAGATGATCCCTGGTTGATAGGGTCCAACGGCGCTTTAGGCTCGTACAGGATATTCCTCCGCCCTTCCCATAATATCGAAGAGATGACATGGAGAGGCCTCTCCCTCTACCACAACCTACAATGCCTACAAGAGAGGAGGAGCATCTAGTGGATCAATGGATTGATGACGTCGGATGCACAGATAGGTACAGGCAAGGTGGGTGGCTCAATTATGAGCCATACCCCTAGACCAGGGGCAGCCAGATTTAGCTACCATGATAGTGCAGAGAGACGCCCTACGGGGAAAGTAGCGCGCTGATCACATAGATAGGTATACTACGAACACAACCGGAGAGTTCGAGGCAAAGGTAGTAGAGCTATGAGTATAGGTGGCCAGTCTGCAGGCCTAGATGGCGGAGGGAGAGGGTGGAGGTGATGGAGGAGATGGAGACAAAGATGGTCAGGTGGCAGCCCTATAGGCTTAGGTGGTAGGATTACAGGCTCATTTGGCCACATCCTAGGCATAGATTGGGGTCTTATAGGCCCAAATATAGGCACGAGATAGGGGCACCACCACAGGCACGGGGCAAGGGCACCACCACAGGGGTAGGGGAGGGAGCTGGTCCTAGTTCATAGGATTACGTAAAGAAGATATAGGGGCCGAGACCTATGGGACCACCATAGACCATGCCTATATCTAAGATACAGGGATGCCCTAGGTGAGGTGCGATACTATCAGTACTAGCTCATGGCATCCAGGATAGACTTCCTCTCATATGGAGAGTACAGGGCACAGCAGCATCTTTGAGAGGATGAGATCCCACACACATAGTGTGGAGAGCATAAGAGGGCAGCGAGTGCTAAGGCCTGATCAAGGAGAGGCCACCCGCACATGGCAGCTAGAGCTATGTTATGTGCTAGTAGGGGCACATGAGGTCGAGGGTGCAAGTGACATGGAGATGGAGGACATCTAGTGAGATGTCTGATATGCAGCCTCCCTATTTTTGATGTATACTAGTGTTTATTGTTGATATATATGTCGGCCTACGTGCCGTAGATTTTTGTATTTTTGATCACATACCGGCCTGCGTGCAAAGATAGTGAGGATTTATGAGTGATTTTTGTATATTTTGAGCATATACCGCCTATGTATCGATGAAATTTTGTATTGTATATCGGCCATGAGATAGACATATATTTTGAGATACACAATTATTGATTTATATTATGAGATTCATGATATTTTGTGATGCATTGATGTGTTTATGAGATATTGGTTTTATGGATTGTGTTAGATGAGATATGGATTTGTTATTTTAATGTGGTTTGAAATTAGGTGAGTTAGGCATGATGGAGTTAGGTTGGTTTTAGGCATGGATCGAGTCAGGTTTGGTTAGGCATGGATCGAGTCAGGTTATAGGCATGGATTGAGTCAGGTTATAGGCATGGATCAAGTCAGGTTTGGTAGGCATGGATTGAGTCAGGTTATAGGCATGGATGAGTTAGGTTAGTTTATGATTCATTTTTGTTTGTAATGAATGATACTATGGGTCATATGGGAAATGTTGTATAATCTATGTATAGTGATGATAGAGGAATGGTAGGTGTAACAAATTTATAAAATGGTAAATAACTTGTTATGTATGTGGCTTAATTTCCAATTTTGTTAGAAAAGGGGAACTAAGTGAAATTTGGGGTAAATGGTGAGTTAGGCATGGTTGATGAATTGATTAGAGTAGAGAATGACCGAGCTAACCTTCAAGGGCCTCATGCCCTCGAGTGTTTCCTACATAGTCTTGGTGAAAAGGGACCTCAAGCTGACGTAGTTCTCCCATGAGTGAGGGAATAATATGAGAATTAGTTGATAGGTTCATGGTCATGTAGTGGGTTTAGGTTTAATAGGTGTGGGTATATTATAGGTAAAATATTGTAGGTGAGGTGATTATAGCGAAAGGGGAGGATTACCCCTAAAGGTAAGCATCGAGGACCAAGTCCTATATAAGGTAATCAAAATTTAAATAAAGATGGTTAAAAGATAAGAGGGGGGAAATAAAGCCACCTGATTAGGTAGGATCATACCAAGTAGATCATACCGTGAAGGGGTGATGAACACAAGATCTGAAAGGCATTACATGATTAACTATTCTATGGTGAAAGTAGTCATAGGATCACCAAATGTTGAAATTCCAAGATGTCCCTTGAGGCAATTGAGGAAATGAGAGTGGAAATGGTAAGGTGGGTGAAAGGTAGTTAAGTGTATATGTTTGGGTAGGACTGATCTTTTGCAAGAGGTCCGAGGTCATAATGGGAAAGTCCATGACTAAAAAGTGTTTTTATTTTGATATAATGATTAAGGCGGGAATTCTATATGGGATAAATAATATGGTACTCCTTGAGGTTTTCGTGAAGGCGATCAATGTGGGAAGCTTCATTTGCTCTCATTTTTATTTTTATTTTAAAGCTTCACATAGTTGTCTTTTGAGGGAGTAGTCTATTTAAGGTAGAAATTTGGTTGAGAAGAAGATGTCTGTTTAAGGGAATCATCTTTTTATTAGAAGTTTGAATCAAGGAGTTTGGTCCCATTGGAGGTCTTTGAAATCATGGACAAGACCAAGGTGAAGGATAGGACTCTTGTTTAAAAGGCAGTAAGGAATGACTAATGGATCTCATCTAAAGGTAGATGAAAAGTATCCATGAGAATCATGCTATGTGCGGTGCCATACATGTACACATATTCAAGAGAAGAGAACAAGTGATGGGTACTCACATGATTCTTGTTTAATCATTAGGGAGGTGTATGGAGTGGATAGCGCTCAAGGAATGAGCCTCAGTAAAGATACAAAGGGTGAGATAGGAAAATGAATCAACAATAGAATGGTTGAAGATGAAATGCGTTAAGGGGTTCATGTTTGGGTTTTCCCTTAAGTGAGGACAAATGATAAGCACCCGATCCATAGCTATGAGTTACGATGTATGGTCCAAGCCAATTAGGAGTGAATTTCCCCGTTTAATTTTTCCTTCTTTGGTTACGTGGTGATTTTATTTCAAGACAAGGTCATCGATTTGGAAGGTCAGTTAATGGAAATGTTTGTCATAAGCACATTTGATATGCTGTTGGTAAACTTAAAGGTAATCTAGAGTGTTAAGATGATGCTCGTCTAATAACTTTAGTTGTGCTAAGCGGTCCCGAAAAAGTCATCATCGGTAAGCATGTCTTGGAGAGAAATACGGAGTGAGGGGATCCGGGAATTCGCGAGGCGTAAAAACCTATGTACCATAGACTGGAAAAAAGGGTGTGGCCACAATGGAAGTGCGAATACTAGTGCGGTATGCCCATAGGGCAAAAGGAATGTGCATATGCCAATCCTTCCCAATATCGTCAACCACTTTCATGAGAATTTTTTTGAGGGTTTTGTTAGTGGATTCAGCTTGGCCATTGGTTTATGGGTAATAAGGTGATGAGAAACTAAGTTAAATGTCGAAGGAATCACAAATTTTTGCATTGTATTATTTTTGAATTGTTTTCCATTATCGGTGATGAGGTGATGAGGACACCGTGAGTGTGGCAAATGATGTGATGGTTAATGAACTCACATATTTTTTCAGCTTTCGTGGAGATGAGTGGTATGGATTCCACCCATTTTGTGTAGTATTTGGTAGCAGTTATGATCCATTGATGGCGTTGGGAAGAATGAGGATTGATTTCTCCAAAAAAATCCAAACCCCATTGAGAGAAGGGTCAAAGGTCATGAGCAACCTATAAGGCATGACTGGGTGTATGATGAAGGTTGGAATGTTGTTAAAATTTCACACAATGTTTGACATAGTCACAACAATCATGGTTAAGGGTCGGCCAGTAATAGCCTAGGCAAAGAATATGCTTAGCAACAACAAGGCCACTAAAGTGACCTCCACATATGCCATCATGAACCTCCTTAATGGTATAAGGAATTTCAGAACTTGTAAGGCATCGTAAGAGAATACCATCACAACCGTGCTTATAGAGGAGTCCCCCCAGGATAATGAAATGGGAGACCTTTTTAAGGAAGGCACATTTCCCATTACGGATGAGATCGGGAGGTAAGATGGAGAGGGAGAGGTAGTTGGAGTATTGTTTATACCAAAGGTCATTCATGTCGTGGGCATTGTTTTCGATTGAGTAAACATCATGAGGTAAATAAGAAGGTGAATGTAGGCATTGTACATTGACAAATATCTTGGAATCGGTAGGGGAAGCAGGTATTTGGGAAGCTAAGCAGGCCATGGTATCTACAAATTTGTTGGTTGAATGTGGGATGGTTTGAAGGGTGTAACAATCAAAGGTGGTCAAAAGTATGTCTACATGATGTTTATAATTTTGAAGTATCTCGTTATGACATTGGTACATACCATTGACTTGGTTTATGACCAATTTTGAATCACCAAAGATGTGAATTGATTTGACATCTAGGGCATAGGTGGCCTGGAGACCTAGTACGAGCACTTCGTACTCGACAATATTGTTGGTGCATTCAAATTCTATTTTGAAAGAAAAAGGCATGGGTTATCCATCCAGAGGAATGATGATAACACTTGGAACCATCGAAGAACAATGTCATTTGGTAAGGGGGTTCATCTAGGGAAATTGTAGCAATGGATTAATTAGGAAAGTCAAAATTAGAGGGTTGGTTCCTAGAAATAGGTGTGTCACCGGTTGATTGGCGATAGCCTAGACCTTGATGGACTTTTGGTGAATGAATTCAAGGTCAAGATTAGCTAAAAGCATAAGCCATCGTGCGACACACTAATTGATTTTGATAAGGTTTACTATACATGAAGTGTAAAGGATCGGTGCTTATCATAACATGGGTTGTATGGTTTAGTAGGTAATGGCGGAGTTTGGTGGCAATGAAAAATAAGGCTAAGCAAAGCTTTTCTCGGATGGTTGTATCGAGGTTCCATAGTCTAAAAGAGTATGGCTTATGTAATAAACTACACCGCTCCCCGTTGTTCATCGTGATGAGTGAGCATGGCTCCCAAGGAATGATCGATAGCTGATATGTATAGGTAAAAAGGTTAATCATCTTTAGGTGGAATGAGTATGGATGGTTGGAGAAGGTATTGTTTTAGGGCCTCAAAATCTTTGTGATAGTCATCATCCCATTTAAAAGAGACATCCTTCCTAAGAAAATGATGAAATGGTTGACACCGATCAGATAATTGTGAAATGAAATGGTGAATGGACTGTAATTTACCTTGTAGGCTATGGAGTTGTTTAAGGTTAGTGGGTGGAGGCATTTCCAGAATGGCCTTGACTTTGGTAGGGTCAACTTCTATACCATGGAGGGAAATAATAAATCCCAGGAGCTTTCCTGAGAGAACCATGAAGACGCACTTTTTAGGTTGAAGGCGGACGTAATATTTAATGAGGTGGTCAAGATGGTTTTGAGGATGATGAGGTGCTCGACTTGACATTTAGATTTGGCCAAGAGATCATCCACATAATCTTCCAATATGCGATGCATGATATCAAGGAATATGTAAGTCATAACACGCTAATATGTAGCACCAACATTTTTAAGGTGAAAAGGCATGACTCAATAGCAAAAGGTTCCCTAAGGGGTAGTGAATGTGGTCTTGTGATGATCTTCTCTCGGGCCGAAAAATTTTGTTATAACCCAAGAAGCCATCCATGAGTGAGAGCATCTCGTGACTAGTGGTGAGGTCAACCAGGTTGATCAATACTAAGCAAGGGAAATTCATCTTTTGGGCGGTGTGAGGTTGAGGTCATGGAAGTCCATGTAAATGTGGAGTCCCTAAACAGGGAAAATGTTAGAAATCTAATGAGGATAATCAATGGGTAAGACAAAGGAAACGGAAAGAAGGCGTTTAAGTTCTTCTTTGATGAGAAGAGTAATGCGAGGGTGCATTTTCCTTAGATTTTGTTTGATAGGTTTGGCATTGGGAATAGTTATGATATTCTTGACCACTATGGTGGGGTCAATACTAGGCATGTCTACGTAAGACCAAGCAAAAGTGTGGTTATGATCTCAGAGAAAAGAAGTGATGGCTTCTTGTTCAGTAGCATCTAAATATTGTCTGATCTTTAGGATGTGTGGGTCATCCTGAGTATGAATTTTGATCTTGATAGTTGATTCATTCAACATGGTTTACATCTCAGAAGGTAACAACCGATGAATATATGAGTCTTTTACACCAAGGTAGGTGAGTATGGATTCATCATCCTAACATTGAACGATGTTAATGCTAAGTGTGTCATCATCGATCATCTTAGGATACAAGAGTGGGAGAGTGGAAGGGGCCTTACCTTCGTTTTGATAAGTCAAAGGCCCCAAGGAAATGGTGTTTATGAAAAAAAAAAGTTAGGAGGGATGGATTCAAGATCCATTGACTCCATCGGTGAGGGTGGTGATGAAGGTGGAAAAGGGCTAGGGTCTTCAATGATTTCAATGTGGGTCTGGTTGGTAGGAGGTTTAGGGAAGCCGATACAACTGACTACGGTCATTATGTTTGCATGGGTGGTACATGGAATAACCAGCGTATGACGGCCTTGCTCATAAAAGCCAAAACAAAAACCCTTCCATGTACAACATTACAGAACGTGTGGGTGAAATGGTGATTGGTAAGTGATTGGAAGTTAGCAGAAAATGGGAGGGGTTGTGATGGTGGTTTAGGTGTGTAAGTGGTAGTATCAAGTCCCCCATAAGTGAGACTAGTAAAAAGATGAGGTGGACCATAAAGGAGGCATTCTCCTATACGGTGATCATAGCGAGGGTGTTGGTGAAGGCTTTCGTACTTGTGCGAGTAACGAATGTCTTAATACTATATAAGTGGTACTCCCCCAGAGTGACGTGTTGAAAAACACCTTCCAAGGGATAAGTGGTTGGTATGTAGGTAGCTGGTATGGATGATGTGTTGGAGGTTGATGTGGAGGTGGAGTTAATGGATTGGGTAGCTAATGGGTCATTGTGGAGGTTATAGTAGCGGTAGGAATAAAGGTGGTATGTGCGGTGAAAGCAACGACTTGTACTAGTAGGTGGAGGTGTAGGTGAAGCGGTAGTGGTTGCAGAGGTAGATGGCTTGACAGGTATAAGCACATCATTGGGTCGGTAAATCATGTTGCATGTTTTGAAAGGTGATGGGTTAGATGGAATGGTATAAGTGTGTCCCTCGTGTTCAAACTTTACACAACGATGTAAAGTGGAAGGAAAGCAAACCATGACACATATCCGTGGTCTACCGAGCAATAGTTATATTGGAATTCCCCTTCCAAAACATAAAACTATTCTAGAATAGTGTGGGGGTCCATGCGAATGTGAAGGATGATAGTGCCTAGTGTGGAGGTGATAGCATCGTTGAATAAACACAACATGACCGGATGTTTGTGCATGCAATTGTCGGTATGCACATTTAAGAAAATGTGTGGGATGAAATGATGTTAATGATAAAGCACCTCCATCAATCATTACATGGTGTACCCATATGTCATCAATGTGGATAGAGTTGAATAGGGTTGGGTCTAGGTCATCGTTTTGGTATGGCACGATTTCTTCCTCTGAGAAGATGAGGGAGGCCACTTGGTGAACAAGGTGAGGTGAGGATGAAGGTGGTAATTTGGTGAGAGAGGCTACATGATGGGATGTGATGATGGAGGGTACGGGTGTAGGGTCATTGGGTAAAACCTCAATAGATTGAAGAACCTCCATGAGGGCTTCATGATGGGATTTCGAGGTTTGGATGAGGTCGTATAAGGACATTTTGAGGGGAGATTGGTGTAGTTGTTTTAGCATGGTGTGATGTTTGACGCCATTAGAAATAGGGTATGTGGGACCATGGATAGTTATTTTAGGTATGGGTGCAGATGGTATGTTGGGTATAGGATTGGTTGGTGGGTCAGCTACCTTTTCTTTTCCCTTCTACGCATGTGTAGTGACATGTACCATGTTGATTTGAGGGAAGTTGGAAAATGGAGAAGGTGTAGGGTAAGTGGTATAACGACATGAAGGGAAAAAACCTACTGGAGGAGAAAATCCCTATGAGGTCAATTGGGCACAACAACATTTGGGTGGTGGCGTGGTAAGTTCTCTGATGTGAACCATGTTAATTTCAAATTTTGTGTGTGGCTCTAGGAGCTATGAGGGTGGAGGTTGTGGTTGTTGAGTGGGCAGTGTGGGAATGGGTGTTGGTGAAGCAGGATCCTCATCAAGAAGGTCGTCATCATCAAAGTTGGTTTCTGGTGGACATAATTAGATAAGGACGGTTTTCAAGGCCTTGCAGCTCTCCACATCGTGCCCGACACACAATGGAATGCTCAAATTTTAGTGTCATCAAACACTTTTGGCTTAGGTTTGAGGGAGTCGTAAGGTCGAGTGGCGTAATGTGATAATAGAAGTCTCGAGGAGGTTGGTTACAATTTTGGCATTGGACCTGCTAGTGGATCAAAATGGGAAGTGAATGTGGGTTTGGGTATAGGTGTGGTTGGTTGTCGGGGAATTGTTTTTGGAAGAGTAGGAATGTGTCAAGCTATGGGTTTAGGTGCTTGTGTGGTGGGTATAGTAGATAGACAGGTAGGAGGGTGTGGGGTTGTTTTGACTACCTTGTTGTGGGGTAGTGGGGTTTTGTTTTTGGGTTGCACCTTCTTGGGTAAAGGTGATGTGGGTGTACGAGGTCTAGAAGGAAAATTAGATGGAGGAAGAGGGTGAGTTACCCACGGGGATAACAGGGGTGCTATGAAAGTAAATGATGTGGGTCGTGCTTGGGGTGTGAGGGAAAATGACTAAAGTGTGGCGGGTAGTCAAGTAATAGCTAAAGGTATTGGCGGTATTGGTGGTAAGGAGACTACAGGTGCAAGTATAAGTTATGTTGTGTGCCTTGGTAGGTTAGAGGTATGTGAGGAAGGAATGGGTTATTGTGTTATTATTTTATGGATGGGTGAAGGTTGCTTGACCATGTTGGGAAACTAAGGTCTTAGGGTAGATGGGACAAGTGTGGGTGTGATTGGTGTGGTCGGGGTATGAGGTCAAGGAGTTTGTTTCTTTGGTTTGGGTGTTGGAGTAGGTGTGATATTAACATTGGAGGATGTAGTTAAATCTAGTTTAATAGGTGGATGAGTAACGCTGGTGGTTGGGGTGACCCCTAAAGTGGTAATAGGTTTAGTGGAGGCAAATGTTGTGGGTGTGGGTTTGGGTTTAGGTGTAGGTCAGGTTATGGGTAAGGATGTGGTGTGATTGCTAAAGGGTATCATGGAAGGGGTTACGACAGTAGTGGTTGTATTTGGTTTGATGGGTGGAAATGTGTTTGGGTAGATAGTGGAGGTTTCATCGAGGGATCTCTGCATCTGTGTTGAGATAGGGATTAAGAGGCGCCCCCATAGTAAAGCTCTATCCACATAATCTAAGTGATTGGCCAGACATGAGAACGACATGTCTGTGGGTGGAGTTGGAGAGGACCTAATAGGAATTCCCATAAAATGTAACTTAGAGATGGGGAATTGGCCAGCTTTAGCTTTCGTGGGTAAGAGAGCTGAAAGTAGTTCTGTTGGATTTTGGGTAACCAATGGAGAGTGCTCGTAGAGAGGCAAATGTATCTCCGCTGGGTCTATGATGGGTGGAAGAGATGATGGGAGTTCCTCTATAAGTGGAGGAATGGATAGGTGCTCCTCTGTAGGTGGAGGAGGTGATGGGTGCTCCTCTGTGGGTGGAGGAGGTAATGGGACCTCCTCTATGGGTGGAGGAGGTATGGTAGGTAAAGGTTCTCTAAGTGGTGAAGCTAGGGGTGAGATGGTCTCAATGTTAGCAGAACACTCTTCCGTTGGTGATGAAGGAGATGAAAGGTGTTCCTCTATTGGTGAAGGAATGGTGGAGGTTGGTTCAAATGTGGAAGGAGGATTTTGGGCTAGGATTTCCTCTATGGAAGGGATGTGAGGTAATTGAGAGGTGATAGGTACCTCATTAAAGATTGCGTGAACCTCACGGGTATGGGTATCGTGAGTGGATGTCTCACCGGTTTGATTGGATGAAGGGGCATGATTGGGAAATGGTTTTTGAAGATTTGTAGATTTTGGTTGGGGGTGGCATTGGGATTATTGACAATTAACTTTCCTTTCTCAAGCATTTCTTGGACAATATTCTTGAAAGTGATGTAGTTGCCATCACTATGACCCTTTACTCGGTGATAGTTACAGAAATCATGCTCTTTATACCATGCGGGCATGGGGCGAGCAAGGTCAAAACTAGTGTGTGGTTTTATGGGTGGAAGGGTGATGGCTCTAGCTTTGATAAGATTTTCTAAGATAGAAGAGTAAGGTTCCCCAATTGGGGTATATTTTCACTACTCTTGTATGAATCGAAAAGCCTGACAGTTATAGATTAGATGAGGGTGTAGCCTTATTGAATGGATGAGATGGGCCAGCCTTGAGTTCCACTACGTTAGCGGTACCCTTAGCCTTTGAATAATTGGCTGGTGGTTTGGAAGAAGAAGAGATTCCATTCGACTTGAATGCCAAATTATTATTTCGTAATTGGACTTTCTTCTCTTCAATGGCTTGAATCTCTAACTTTCGTGCCATAGTGAATGCCTCATCGAATGTTTAGAAAGTTTGGACTTGCAAGGTCAGGGGAGATATGTCTAGCGCAAGCTCATGTGAAGAGTTCAATGAGTTTAGTTTGTGGTAGTTGGAAGGTAAGTTGATTGATCGTGCTAGCATTGAGTGAAAAAAAAATCTACGATAGATTCATCCTCATACTAACGTGTGGAATATAGATCACCATGGTAACCTTCTTGGCAATATTTATAGAAAAATGATCCAATAAAGCTTGGGCTACTGAAACCAACTAAAATATAGAGTGTTTAGGTAACCCACTATACCAATCTAATGCACATCTAGTGAGGGACTTGGAAAAAGTTCTCAAAATCAAGGCATCATCATCAGCAATCAGATAACACCCATGTTTGAATGAATGCAAATGTTGTTGTGGGTCTTCCTTACTATTGAAGTGGTTGAATTTAGGCATTTCCCAATGCACGGGGTATGAACGGATAGGAATGGATGGGTGAATAGGCTCATTACAAATCTAATCATAGGTGAGAGTGTTTTGGGAGTCAGAAACTGATGCCTCTAATGTCTGCATCTTGTCCAACATCAATTTAATTAGGTCATTGGTGGGTTGTGATGATTGGATGCCTCTTATAGCATGAGGAGATTGGTTTTGGGCATATAATGGAGGTGGCATTCTAGTGTATGGAGCTACCATGTAAGGTGGTGTATAAGAAGGAAATGAAATAGGGGGTACGTACCTGGAATGAATAATAGATGAAACATGCTGGTTGTTGGTAGTATGTATATGGGGGTGGAAGGGTCGTGGTAACCCTAGTGGTAATAGGGGCTAATGATTGTGGAATGGAAAGAACCACATTCTGAAATGGGGTAGGAGTCACCGACACTGGAGGTGGGAATGTAGCTATAGGTATGTATGAGACATTAGGGGTAGATGAGGTTGTTTTTAGGGTATTCATTGAGGGTATGGTGGATGTAATGGGTGTCATAGAGGTAATAGATGTGATAGTCATGGCGGGTATAGAACCTAACTAGGAAACGACTTAGGGTAAAGTGGATGTGGGAAGCATGGAACCAAATGGAGCCGATACAGAAGTGTGTTCGAGAGTCGGGGAATAGATATAGGGATGCCAAATATCAACTGACCCGAGGTGCCTCGAGTGGATGAGTGGGAGAGGTAAAACTGCAAGGCGGCAGGGTTCTAGTCAAGGAATCGTGTGAACTCCTCATCTCCAGTAGCAATAGTAGTAGAGTTGGATGGGATCTATGGTTGGTGATAGAATAGAAGGTGGTGAAGGACCGGTGGGAGTGGTTAGCAATTGGCATGGAAGACGAGGGTGCTTGCTTGTCTTTAGGTCGAAGACCATGTGAACCAAAGATTCATCAAGTAGGTTTGCTTCTCTCGTAAATGATACAGAGAACAACAGGAACATGTGAATTTGGTGATAAATATTGGATGAAGTAACAAATGGTGGGTGGAATGTGAAATAGGCTAACCGATGCCGGTTAGGGAAAATCGACATCGGTCGTGGGTAATCACTTGTCGATCAATGTAGAAAATAGACAAGTGAGTAAACAAGTGAGGCGGGAGGAAATTTTTATAACTATGCCAAATTTGGGAATGTGTAAAATGTCAATGGGAATAAAATGACAAGAATAAAGACTACGAAAAGTGGAAGAAAGTGAAGTGAAATTTTCCTTTTGAGTAGGTTAGCAAAAGGACCTGGAACTGATGTCGGTTGGGTATAACCGATGGCGGTCAGAGGTAACCGATGAAGGTTACTGTGAAATTGAAATAGTGATGAAAGAAAGTGGTTGTGAATTAAAATTTGATGTAGAATTAGACCTAGAATTTTGAAAATGATGATGATATGGCCCAGGAACACTCAAGTGAAGCTGGAATACACCAGTTATGATGAGGAGTGTGTAAAGATGAACATGATCTTTCAGCTCAAAACACAAGCCAAGCAGAAACACTAAGAAAATGTGATCCTAGGAGTGCCCTTTCTATTATGTTTGTTTAGCTTATGCTATTTAGGGACTGAAAAATGAATTGTGAAATAGACTTTTTGGTGAGGATGGATTCCTACAAAGAACAAGATCTAAAGGGTGAGGTTTCGGTATGTTATGGTGGGGTGGGCTTCACTCTAAAGTATGACTTGGAGAGTAGCGAGCTGGGTGACCATTGTGCCATGATTGTGTGATCACCTAAATCTTCGTCTAGGTAAGATTTTGTTTAATAATGTATGAATTTTTAATTTTTGTGTGGTTTGGTAAGACTTAGAGAAAGAGACAAGGATATAAGTTCTTTTTTACGATTCATTTGTCAACCATCAACTCGGTAATGTCTTCCACGTATAGGTTTCCCTCAATTAATGTGAGCTAATACAATAAATCATAATAAAATGTAATGATTTTAAAACCCAAATCAAAAATGTGAAATTGGATGACACAATAAGATGAATAGGAAGAGGGATGCTATTTCACTATAATGCAGAAAACATGAAGAAATGATTCTTTTTAATTACACCAAAAGAAAAGTTTCCTTTAGAGAAAATTGAAAGGAGATGTGGATTACGAGGGAAGAAAATTAGTGTGTACGCTTTTAGAAGGGAAACAAACACACAATTTTTCCCTAGGAATGAATGAAATGCAAGGAACCCTGGATGGGTCCCTCCGGGCGTGCCAAAATGTTTCACCTTTTTCTTAGATTGTTTCTTTGAATTGTTGACAAAACAGATAGGGTAATAGGCGTAGGAGGACTACTTGTTGAATTGATGCACGCGTATGACTTCTGAATCCATAGCTGATCATGAGAGCTTCCTTTTGGCTAGGAGGAACTACCTGTAATGAAAAAAAGACTACCGAAGGAATTAGACAATATGGGAAGTGAATTGCATAACGTGAGCTAGATCCGGAAGTATGATACTTCCTATATGGTTGTCATCCTTTGTTTGAATAAAATTAATGTGATAAACACAATAAATCCTATTGTTATTTTGAAATGATTTAGGTATCTCACTTAAAAACACAATAAGAAAATAGATCTAATCTAACAAGTTAAGCTAGAATAGAATCCACAGTCAAACAATTGGTTCTGGGTCTCTACAAGTCTCGATGAAGGTCTCTAGTAGGTCACATGTGAATGAGGGTGAGGTAAAATTTGGTGGTTAGGTCTCTTTTTAGGGATATGTGGGAAAACATAGACACCAATCGGTCGGGAGTGGCCAATGGCGCTTAGGTATAACCGGTGTCGGTTACTTATGAGATCTAGAAATGTCATAGAACAAGGTTTTGGTGTCCTTTTTTATTACACAAAGGGTTTTTCTTGGTCAAGACAAGGTATTGGGTGACTGGAGTGGGCTTTTGCGAGGTTTTAATGGGTCTATGGAGGTGAAAATGTTGGATAAGGTCAATAGGGAGCAAGATAAACAATGGGTGATAAAATAATGATGAAATGAAATTAACCCGAGAAGTATGACATTATACTTACTTGGATTTCATTCCTCAAGGTATGTGTTTGGTAAGAACCTTGCATATAATAAATCAATAAATTGTAGAGGATAACACAACACCAGAAATATGTGGGGCCAAGATGCCCAAATAATTAATATATGTAGAATAATATCCTTAAGGTAGGGTGACACCATACAATGCTCCTTAAGGAAAGAGTAACTCCACATTCTCCCAAGATGGGAATCCACTTCGAGGGGGACACCTCCAATATACCTCTACCAAGTAGAAGACTCAACTCATACATACATGACCTCCTCATAATGATACTCACATCCTTTAAATAGGATGGGTAACACCTAATCCCAATGTAGGCCGACCCATTTCCCAATATAATTAATCCCTATGTGAGCTCATATAACTAACTAAGGGGATGTGTACCACATGTCGGCATCTCCATCAACTCATATACATTATAATATTATATCCCAAGGTACATATCATTGCCTCCCTCTTTGACATGTTTCATCCCCGAAACATAAGAAGAAGCCATATAATGAGTGTGCTTTAAATTATTACACACTTGTCACCAAGCTCGATCATCCAACCACCCATATGAAATCCTAGTGGGTGATGCTGCTCCAAACCTGATTCCATATTCCATTGTGCTTGTCTGATTCCATCCTGGTCCATATGTGTTCCTCCTCGGCATCCATGCATATCCATAATGATTATTCATGTGATTCCATGTATAGCCAAAATTATTACTCCTCCAATTCCTTGTATATCCATATAGATTGCTGACCTCATGTGTCCGAGCATGTCTCCATGATGTTTTCCTCTCATGATGATATGGGTGTCTATATGGTGCAACCTTAGTATGTGCAACCTTATCAATCTTTTCCTCTTCAAACTTGTTTGTTATTTCTTTTTTCTCTTGAGAGAAATTATTTTTTTCTTTTTCATCATCCTCTCCTTCTGATTCATCCTTATTACCTTCTTCATCATCTTCATGATCAAATTTACATTATTTTTCCTTGCTAAGTGTGATATCTTGCAATGTAATTTTCTTTCGCTTGTACCATAATTTCATGAATTTATTTTGCACATTAATATTAATTGTTCCCAATGTCTCTAACCAAGGATATCCAAGAACAATATCCATACCATCCATATCTAAAGCATAAAAATATGAATGTAAAACATATTTATCCATAGAAAGCTTTAAATCTTCAAAAACTTGAATTTTCTTACCATCCATTTGAGATTCCTTGATATGATTTGTTTGCACATGTAGATTGTGAGCTACATCCATATTGATGAAGTTATATTGGCTGCTAGGGTTTATGGAAACAATTACCTTTTTTCTTTGAATGCACCCTTCAAACTGAAATATTGAAGCTTCCTTCCTTGGAGATGCACTATCTTGTGTAGCAGCTTCATCATCAACATCTTCTTCTTCTTCTTCTTCTTCTTCGATGTTGCTTCTTCTTCTTCTTCTTCTTCTTTTTCTTCTTCTTCTTCTTCTTCTTCTTCTTCTTCTTCTTCTTTTTGGTTCCCATCTATCCATGAAAACTTGTTCCAGTTCCTCCAAAGACCAATTAGACTTTTCCTTTTCTAACTTAGAAAACCAAATATGTGTAGGGCCACTAATCCACAACTTGAATAACCAAATATCTGATGGTTTAGAGAATTTATCCCTAAATTTGTTCCACCATTCTCTAGCATCAATCCTGTCATCTCCAAAAAAGCTAGCATCCTTATGATCCACAAAACTCGGGTTTTAGGAATAGACCCTTTTGATCAAAACATTTTCTAACCCTTTTGGCTAAAGGTCAGCCAAAACTCAAAAATCATAGAACATAAACCTCAATTTATTTTTTGAGAGGTTTCCGAAAATGTAAGAAATTAAGGAAAATTCCTCAAATTATAGCCTGTGGAGAAAAATAGTGAAAAACAATAAAAATGAAATAAATCTAACAAAATACATCCAATTTTTTTTTAAATTTCAATGGTATCGCCTATGAATATATTACCATAAACCCAAATAAAATTATTTCCTAATTCATCATTATTCAGAAGATATAGATGAAACCATAGAATTAGGGTTTCAACCCTAAAACAGACACAACTTTTGCAAAACAAATCCAAAAAATCTGAAATTTGGAGGGACGATCACTTGAACTATGTATCCACTCCCCAAAAAAAAATCTAAAAAACTCCAATTTTATATCCAGATATAAACAAATCACCAACATTAGGGTTTCATCTCACAAATTGCCCAGATCACTGCTCTGATACCACTTGATAAGAACCTTGCATATAATAAATAAATAAATTGCAAATGATAACACAACACCAGATATATGTGGGGAAAAGATGAAAAAATAATCAATATATGTAGAATAATGCCCTTAAGGTAGGGCGACACCATATAATGCTCCTTAAAGAAGGAGCAACTCCACAATCTTCAAAGATGGGAATCCACTTCGAGGGGGACACCTCCAATATACCTTTACCAAGTAGAAGAATCAACTCATACATATGTACGACCTCCTCATAATTATACTCACATCCTTTAAATAGGATGGGTAACACCTAATCCCAATGTAGGCCAACCCATTACCCAATATAATTAATCCCTATGTGAGCCCATATAACTAACTAAGGGGATGTGTGCCACATGTTGGCATCTCCATCAACCCATATACATTATAATATTATATCCCATGTGAACCCATACATATAACTAAGGGGATGTGTGCCACATGTCGGCATGTCCATCAACCCATATACATTATAATATTATATCTCAAGGTACATAGCATTCGATGTTATGATCCTCATGTGTGGATTTCACTAATGCCTCGAGGTTTTAGTGTAACGGTTCATTACATTTGGTATCAGAGGAACCACCCATGTTTGAATCACACTTGGTTGGTTACGTCATGTAGCCAGGGCCCATGGGGTGCCTAACTATTGGTGAAGTGAGGCTCATACGTATGGGAGTGCGAGTGCAAACCTAGCCTAAGTCGGGATTTAAGGAAGCGTGGTGGGATGTTATGATCCTCATGTGTGGATTTCATTAACGCCTCAAGGTTTTGGCGTAACGGTTCATTACAATGTAAAGGATGGAGGTGTTGATGATGAGTTTGAATGTTGCAAGTAATTAACAATCGAAGAAAAGCTTTTGCATGGGTTGCATGCACACTCCTCTTTGCTTGGATAGATCGGATCGTGGTTGTGATGGATGTGTAGGAGAAGATGCTTAATCCCCTTCCTTGGATGTGAGTTTTGTTGGAATTAGTGCTCAAGATGTGTTATCTTTCTAATATTTTGTTCTTATTTGTCAAATTTTCCCAATGTTTGCCTACTTTCTTCCAACCTTGAGAATAAGGTTGTTTTGGGGTTAAAAGGGTATCCGACAATGGTCTAACTTAACCGGTGATGGTTAGGGGTAACCGACGTCAGTCAAGGTAAGATTTCCTAGGTTTACCAAACTTAGGGAGATCCTCTTGATTTTCTCGGATCTCGTGTCATTATCCCATGGATTAGACTAGGGAACTTCTTGTGAGCATGCGGAAATTTGGCTAGAGGGAATGTAGGCATTGATTTTTAGGGTTTGGGTAAGTCTTAGTTAGTTATGTTAACTTGCTAAGAATAGGTCTTAGGTTGAGTTAGCTTGGTGAGGTGTCTAATTGAACTATATGTGTAGATATTATTTAAATAAGATATTTAAATAATAAATATAGTGAAGATAATGCATTGATTTAATTAAATTAATATTAGTGGGGTGCAGGGGGTCATGGCTAGGTAAATGTAAAAAGGGTGCTTATATGTCGAGGGACGAAAGGGAGTCGACCTAATTTTAGTGTCTACGGTGGGAATTTTAGTGAGCCCAAGGAAACATAAGAGGTGATTGTACATAGCATGTTTGAATAATTTTGTCCCAATGATAACATAAAAAGTAGCCTCAAGCCACAATCGGTTATCTTGATGAGGTTGTAGAGTGTCTTAGATTGTTTTCTTATATAATTATTTATAAATAGGCATGAACCATTTAGATTAGATGAATAATCTAATGATTTTCCTCGTCTTTTTCACTTAGCAATACAAAGGTGCATGTCACTTTGCTGCTATGTCTACTAGCTAAAAAAATGGGCATGCTCACCCACTATATCATCCACTTGTTCAAGTATACATCCACCAAGTACATTGGTTTGAATGTTCTTATTCAATGTGCATATGGATGTGTCTATTATTAGGAATAATACACATAATCTATAAAGTAAATAACACAACATGTTAGACAACCATTACAAAGAGATAAGCCAACAAAACAATACAAAACATAGCTATATATAGATAGTTATGCTCCACTTCAATCTGCTACCACATTGTTGAGGTATGTGATTCCTCATCTTCTACTCCTTCCCCAGAACCTATGTCTCGCAAACAATGGAAACAACAATAACCATCGATGTACCACCCACCATGTGTGATAATCCTCTATGCAATCCGTATCATCTACATCTATTGCCTCTATTGCCATGTCTACCTCATTTTGGCCCGGAGATGCTAGCTACTCTCCTATGGACACTAGTCTAGCTCTAAGACTCTGGGGGATCTATTTCACTCTCAACCATATATATGGCTCCGGGAGAACATCCTAAGCCATGTCAAAAAAATTTGATACTCTCCCTACTTGAATAATATCAACCACAGTGGGAATTGATCCTCTAACCACATCATCCTCTGAATAAATTGTAACTCTACAACATCATTAGGCCATCCTACATAGTCACGGTATGGCCTCAATATAACATCTTCGTGCCCCATTCTATCTATCAATGCCCTTTAGGTATTTGTGTCCATCTTATGCCCATGAGTATTAATCCACCTCCTTGCATATATCTTTGTCCTAGCTCACTCTCCTACTAGTCCTCCAATTGGATTTAAAATGACTATATGCTTATACACCCATACATGTAATAACGGAGTAGCTCCCATCCTAACTATATGCTCATCATGAGTAAACCAATATAGGTCTCGGTATACATGAACCAACATACCGCGCCAATGCGTATCTAGTGTTCTCCTCCTCTATAGGATGACATATATTGTACATCTTATCCAAGACGCCTACACCTCCTACATGAACTAAAATATATGAAGCAATTACCATAACAATAACATTCCATAAGCGTAGAAAACTATACCTCAAGATAACATCCAAACTTATATGGGTCTAAGAAGGTACTCGAGTGCCCATAAAATATCATCTAGCACCTCACATCTTCCTATCCATATCATCCAATTGCATAACCTATATTCTCTCTTTGATAATCATGTAATCACAGATATGATACACATCCTCAAAGGTAACAAACATCTCCCATGTAGGAAACCAACATGTAGACATGTCAAAACACCATGTCTCACACAATGGATTCATAATAGGCCTATTATGGAGCATATCCCCCATCCATGCTATGTGTCATAGGCTAACACAATCCATTACATCCCACTCATTGTTTGATAGGCATAACCCAAGTAAATTAATCAAATGATGCCCAACATATAAATCTCTAGAGTGAATATCCCTCTACACACTACAAAATGATAATAAATGCAGCATGAGAACACCTTACTAGTACAAATACACTAGCTTCTCACATTCATTTACACTAAAAATTTCATTTTTGATTATTATACATGAAATACACATGCTCTTGACCATTTCACCCAGATGTAGGACTAGGGCATGTAAGAGAAGGACACCAATGCCCAGATCAGGGTGCTCTTATCCCAAGAGTCACTAGTGCTCTTGTCCTTATTTTCTAGGTCCAAAATACCATCAAATTTGTAAAAATTGAACAAAAATGACTACTACACCACACATTTTTAGTGAAAACACAAAATTACACATTCCTCCATCGTATGTGATGCTACAGAAGTTGTCACCCTCACAAACTAGCTAGGTTTTACAACTCTAACTTGTGGCATATTTACTTAGAACTCAATCTCATGACACACAAAGATAAATGAAGTGAATAATCACTTTTTCAGCCTACCATTTATAGTTTCTTTTCATCGCCCACTTTTTTATGGTTATTATTTTGTGATCATACCTCAACTAATACACTCTACACAATTTTCTTCATATCTTGAGCATTTTTACTCGATTTGCCCCATGTTTGCAATGTTCTTTTGTAGAATTTTGCCTACCATCATACTATACACATTACACATGCATTATCTCTCCTTGAATTTCATGTTTACTTTTGGCTTAACATTCATTATTTTCATCACTTTCTCTTTCACTAAAATGTGGGGCATTTCATTACGGTCACCCTATAATTCCCCTTACATTACCATGTGATTAACCAACATCATGAATCAATTTTCAAACATTTACTAATTCACCATGTGATTTGTTTGAACAACAATATTCTTAGACAGAAATAATATAATGATATTGTGTTCGACACTTATTGAATTACATTCATAGGCTATTATATAGCCATATACATAGCCAAAATAACCTCCTACAAACTAGGAAGGTGTTACAAAAATAAACCTATAGTTGTGATTGTTACTCCCGTAACAATACACAACTCAACACCAATAATATATTATTGTTTATATAACAATAATATATTAATAACATATTAAACTATATAATAATAATTACCAACGTAATTATTATCTTGCACAATGTAAATACTAATTCCTAACATTCCCCCCCTTAGTGTTTACATGGTAGAAAAACATCCACACTCTCAACTGCAGTATGCTCACCCCTATGGCATGTCCAACTCTATGACTTATGACCTTGATCAAAAGAAAGGATCTCTCCTTCCATGGTTTTAAACAGGCTTACCAAAAACCTTGACGTGACAGAACCTTTTCAACTCTGTCAACCTCGTGTGGTTTTCTGGATCCTCCCACAAACCCTTTCAAGATCCATGAACTGACTTACTCAAAGCTACTGTTCACCACTATGCTTATACATCAGCGAATTATGTAGGAAACACAACATGTATATCTAAAAACTGCACAATAGAAGATATACTGAAAATATTTCACATTACTTCCTATAAGAATCGTAATGTTCTTAATCATAGTCTCTGTCATTGATCACTGCCACTCGATCTCAAACAGCATAGAAAACTGCCACTGCCACTGGAAGCTTTCCTTGACTAAGTCATTTTGGGTGCAGAATGGGAATGGAACATTGGTATGTATTCCCCCCCACAATGTGAAATTCCAAATAAGAAATCAGAAAGGGAAAAATGTATTGTGTTGTATCATACTAACTGGATCTTGTTGTCTTGATCTTGCTGCACATGATCACCATTGCCAATGAACGTATTCACTGACCGATCATCTTCCAATGAAGTACGGCAGTCAGAGGATCTCTGCAGTCAGAGGATCTCCGTAGTTTTCTACTCTCTTATACAATTATTTTCCAGTATTAACAATAAATCACACCACTCAAAGCAACAGGAACACTGCAAACTGAAGCACACTGAGAAAATGGAAACCACACTGAAAATCATATACTCACACCATACATATGCCACCACAGCTTCTGCGCAGCCCCATCGTTGGTGACTGACAAGAGGTTGTTGAATGACCTCCATCCTCCTGTGCCTCCATCCTCCAGTATCATGCTACTAGTTTAGCCGGATGTGATCACGAAGCTCAAAATACCTTCAATAATTTGGACGTCATGTACAAGCGAAAATGCATCCAAAATTGAAATGCGAGCAATTTTTTTAATTTTTCAGACTTAATACAATGACACAACTTTTTGATGACAAGAAAAAAAAATGACAAAAAATAAATATCCTAAAATCACCTATTTAAATTTTACGACTTCGACAAGAGGACACAACTAAAATTTATATTAACTCAAAATGACGACTTCAATTTTTGACTTGAATTTGAGAGGACAACACTTGACTTTGACACTTTGATGGACAAAAAAATAACTATTTTGACATATATACATATAATATGACTCTTCATGTTATATACAAAGTGGATAAAATTTAAATGACATAATTTTTTATACTAAATAACATACACACTAAACATATAAGAAATAAAAGAACACCTCTTTAATGAAAGGCCACGTCTGATTGGGATGTTAAGAGAACAAATTTTTGAACTACGAACAAACATATGAACCAAAACAAGACTTAAGACTTAAACATTGGACACTTGATTTAATTTGAAAAAGAAACTGTAACACAACTAATTACCACTTTTCTTGGAGGAAAAAATGAATCTGATGCATAGAAGGATGTTGCAGGGAATTAGTTGACTGAACCGCTTGGAGAGCTCCTCATCAAACTAAAATACCACGATCCATGCAAAAATTCAATGTAATCTGAGATGCACGTTGATAGATTTGAGTAAATATTTCAAGCTTCCAGTTAATAATGATGTAGACAGTGAAGGAGAATCACTATCGAGATCTTATTTTGCATTGAATTATCTATTCCGTGTCAAAGTGGAGATCAGAGGGCATGTGGAAGAACGATGCATGGAAGACAATGACAACAAAGCATTCAACCAAGTCTTGAGATAAGACGTGTTTGGAGATCAAAACTATCATTGATTAATTACACACTCACAAACCAAAATCTACATGCATGCAAAGATTTCAATGGAGCTATAACAGTCCTGTGTAGATCTTGCCTCATCTACCACGCAAGAATTTACCAGAGTTGTCAACAGGCGCAAGCATGTGTTGAAGATATCACATACGGCTTTGACAATATAATTGATGTTGCATCAAACTCTACATGAAGGCCATGGATATGATGACTGCAATTTCTGACTGTTCTATCTATGATAGATCTTCCTCCACATAGATTCAGATCTGAATACGGAAAAGGCAGTGACTGTAGATGCACCCGATCCAAAAACAAATTCCTGTAGAGATGTCTCAAGCCTGATGATGATCAAATCATACGAGCTGAACTATATCTAGAATGCTCACAAAAAAAAATCTCTCATTAACTAGGGAAAACGTGAATAGCAAAAGATTTTCCCTGTATAATATATCATGGATCCATAGTCGCTCTGGTACCAAATGTTTGAACAACAATATTCTTACACAGGAAATAATATAATGATATTGAATGTTTGAACAACAATATTCTTACACAGGAAATAATATAATGATATTGTATTCGACACCTATTGAATTACATTCATAGGCTATTATATAGCCATATACATAGCCAAAATAACCTCCTACAAAATAGGAAGGTGTTACAACAAATAAACCTATTTAGTTGTGATTGTTACTCCCGTAACAATACACAACTCAACACCAATAATATATTATTGTTTATATAACAATAATATATTAATAACATATTAAACTATATAATAATAATTACCAACGTAATTATTATCTTGCACAATGTAAATACTAATTCCTAACAGTCGGACATCTCACAATTATTTTCACCCAATGAATTAATCTGGGGGTAGAAAATATACAATTGTTCTATGCCAAATTTCATTATTTCCCCTAATGATCTAACCTAGGGAAACAAGTGTTAAAATATTGCCATGTGATTATTCATTAATTTCTAGTTCACTCCCCCTAATAACCTAACACGGGGAAATAACATTAAATCTCTCTACGAGTAATAAATGAAATCAATAAACGCATTCAAATTTATAAAAATAGAAATAATATTATTCTATCAATAGAAACTCAACATAATTTTCCTCCGAGATGACCAAGATTAGAGATTACATCAATTTATTTCATAGATGACCTAACTTGGGAAGCTATTCTACATTCTCACAAGCGTTCACTTCGGATGACCCAACGTGGAAGTCATCAGATTTTAGAGACACCCATGGAGTGGGGTTAAGAGTAGCTTTCCTATACCAATCTTATATGGGTCAACTGTTTGATCAAAATTATTTGGATTGAAAAAACCACATATTTTTAATTAGAGTTTGTCTCAGTAATGGCTAGATCCGGAGGATGTAGTTAGAGATTGGAGAATAAATCACTTTTCTCCCTACACTTTTCCTCTGGCGGTAGGATGCCCAAATCCTCTAGGTTATTTTTTTTATACATGCTTTCATGTTGGGAATCAAGAACTACCTTCCCCATCTTATCATCATCATATGCATTCAAAATCATCAATCAGCTACTCTTTCAATCATCGCTCTCACAATATAATGATTTTTCCTACGTTGCATGCATCAACCCACCGATCTATGGTTCAAAATGTTATATGGTTATTTTGGCACTCTTTAACTACCCTATCTCATACGCGTTACCACAACGTAGCCTTCTCGATATTTCTCTCAAGTACGCATCTCTATCTATTTTATGTTACCAATCTTCTCACTCACCAACATAAAGTGAGGGAAAATGTAGTCACAAAATCACACACTTACTATTAAAATTATAACACCAAGCATGTTGTTTTATATATGGATCTTTAATAAGAAAAATATTCACTAATGACCCATCCCCTATTCCATCGTTAGTTAGTTATTTGTCATCATCATTTTTCTTTGATAGTCCTCAATTTTTATATAGTTCCTTTCATCTTTAAGGTAATCTTAGATATTTGGTCATTTGTTGTCTCTAGTCTTTGACTAGGGTTCCTAGGGTAGAACCAGGGCACCCATGGAAACCCTAACCCTTATTTTAGGCACCCGATCCCGAAAGCACTTGCATCTAATTTAGAGTCTCGAGGTTGGTCTTTGTAATTTTTGTCTCCTTCCCCTATGTACTAGTTGGCATGTCGGATCGTTAGTGTTGAAATTTAGGCAAGAGATCCCGATAAAAACCTAACATACCTAGTATCCGACTCTTTGGACTATCTACTATCAAGGGCTAGCTATCTACTAAGCCAAAGAACTATATTTGGGCATGATTGCATCACACACAATTTACATTACGTCCACCATTTTTCATTACATCTAGTGATTTTGCATTACTTCTAGCTATTTCCATTATCTCTATGTCATTGATGCTAGGGAAACCTAATAACACAATTGTATACACATGCACATAGAACTACATCGGGGCTGAAATATAGTGCGAGGTCTTAGTACTAAGTACATCCATTTGGAATCGAGGACAATTTGACCCATTCCTTTGCTTATTTATTTTTCATGGTTTGATGCTTTTGTGTGGGGTTTTGTAGGAGGTAATTCATCGGAGATATATGACATCATCGGTGAAGTTATTGCAACAACCATGTGACAAATATTGAGATATTATGAAGATCTAGCTACACTTCCAGATTGAGGTCATGAGCTTTCCCATGAACTAGAGTACCCATACTACTTACTAGGGTGCCCACATGAGCCCCGATCCTATTCTAGGCACAAAATTTTAATAGAATATTCATTTTACAAAGGTAATTTCCTTGGTTGTACCATCATTCTCTACATTGTTCACACATCATCTTGTTCAGTCCCGAGAATCACGGTGAGGCAAGTCATTTTCATGTTAGTACCCATTTCCCTTCCATTTCAATTATCTTATTTCATTTAAATATAAATTAAAATTACTTGGCATTCATGTTTCAGTTTATACCATATATTCATTAATGTACTTATCTAGATTAACTCTTCAATTCAAATTTTATTTAATAATATAACTCCTATTGAAAAACCAGATAATGTTTGTGAGCCATACATATTGGGAAACAACATTGAAATCTTTTCCCTTAAGAAAATCTTGGAGAGAAATCTCACCTCTTGAGCTGATACATTTAGACTTGTGTGGTCCCACGAAGTCTTCCTCCTTACCCAAGAAAGAGTATTTCATGAATTTTATAGATGAATTCAACACAAGGACATGGGTTTATTTATTTAAAAATAAATTAGATGCATTTTAAGTATTAAAACACTTCAAGGCCATGGTTAAGAAGCAAAATTGCCATTATATAAATACATTGAGAATTTATAAAGTGGGAGAGTATATATCAAATGATTTTTAAACTTATATGAGGATGGGATCAAGAAACAATTCAAAAATGTATACACCTTAGCCGGATGGTATAGAAGAGATAAAGAATAGAACCATTCAAGAAATGACAAGAAGTATGATGAAACATAGAGGATTGCCTAATGAATTATGGGTAGAAGTAGTTGGGACAACAGTCTATTTTCTTAATAGATGTCATACCAAAAGTGTGAGGAACATGATACCTCAAGAATAATGGAGTGGAAGAAAACCAAGTGTTGTAAAATTTACATTTTTAGGCTGCGTAGCATATGCACATGTGCCAAGGAAAAAAAGAAAAAATGTGATAAGAAATGAGAGAAGTGAAATTTTGTTGGATATAGTGAGCAAAAAAAAAATTATAGATTGTATAATATATTTAAAAAGGAGGTTATAATAAGCATATATGTCCAATTCATTGAATAATTATCTTGGGGAGATGTATAAGAAGTGGAGCATCCACAAGAAAAGGCAAATGCACCTATAATTGATGCCTAAATAGCAGATGGTGGAGAAGACAACACACCAAGTTAGACAACCATTTCCCATAAGGTTGAATCCTCAAATGGAAACAACCAACAAAGCATGAAAGGAAAAGTAAATGAAGCATCTTCATTATCATCTAACTCATTCCAACAACAAGGAAGAATGAGGAGTATTCAAGCGATTTACAAGCAATCAAGGTATGAATAAAATAAAGATGAAATGAATAATTTCGAGTTATTTTTAGGATTTGATCCTATTTATTATGAAGAAGAAATTAAGGATCATAAATGGTGTGAAGCAATGGATGAAGAAATTCATGTAATAGAAAATAATTAAACATGGGAGTGAGTAGATATTCTGAAGGAAAGGCAGTCATTGGAGTCAAGTGGGTTTATAAAACCAAGGCTACTATCAAGGAATTATTGAGATTCATAAGGAAAGGTTAGTTGTCGAAGGCTTCAAACAAAGGACTGGACGTGATTATAATGAGAAATTTTCTCAAGTAGAAAGGATGGAGATTGTGAGAACAATTATTTTCACAACTTCTCATCGCAAATGGAAGGTACTTCAAATGGATGTCGAATTAGATTTTGTTAATGGAGTATTAGAATAAGAAGTGTATGTGGGGCAATGACTTGGTTATGAAATACCGGTGCATGAAAGGAAGGTATACATGGTCAAGAAAGATTTATATGGGCTCAAATAGCACCAAGATCTTGGTACAACAAGATAGATTCATATCCGATTAGTAATGCCTTTAGAAAAAGTGAAAATGAGCCCATACTCTCTACATCACGAGAAAAAAATGGTCAAATTTTAATTGTTGTTATGTATGTAGAAGATTTAATTATTTACTTGGAAATACAAACAAGGAAATAGATGAATTTAAATTAGCCATGAAAGAGTTTGAGATGACTGATTTGGGATTGTAGAAGTATTTTATTCGCATTAATGTCAAGAAAATAGAGAAATACTTATTTATTTCTCAAGTAAAGTATACAAAGGAAATATTTCAAAATTTAGAATGTTGGACAACAAACCAATATCTATACCACATTAATAAGTTTGAAATTAACTAAAGATGATTGCAGCAATAATGTGGATCCTACAAGGTATAAAAGCATGGTAGCGAGATTGATGTGTTTAACTATAACAAGACCTGATATAATGTATGTAGTTAGTTTTTTTATAGATTCATGGAGACACCAAAAAAAAAACACTCGCAAAGGGCAGAAACATACTTTAAGGTATGTCAATGACACAATAAATTATGGAATTTTTAGGGTTCCAATAATTATTTGACATTAGTTAGAAAACAAATAGTGATTACAACGGTATCCATGATGATAGAAAGAGCACATCTAGATATGTGTTCAATGTTGGATCAAGAGTCATGTTATAAGATTCAAATAAACAATAATTTTTTTCATTATCTATTGTTGAAGCAGATTATATTGCTACAAAATCAACTACTTCTCGATGATTATATTAATAAGAATACTCTATGATTTGTATGATGATAAACAAAGATTTTATAGTATTTTATGTGCTAATATGTTTTGAATTACATTGTCTAAAAATCCATTCTTCCGTTGCATAAGAAACCATATAGCAATTAGATATAATTTTATTCCTAAACCAAGTTGATAAATGAAAAATAAAGCTCAAGTTTTTTAAGTTAGAGCTGTAACTAGATGAATTTTTACAAAACCTATGTCAAATAAAGGTTTTAGCATTTAAGAGCAAGTTTTGGCATCATGGTTGTCAAGGACTTTAAAATTAGTCCTTAATTTGAATTTGTTCAACTCAAGATTAAGGGGTGTTTCATAAGTAATGATGTTAGATATTTTGAGCCCCAGTAATATTTTGCTTTTGAGTTTCCCCCTCTTCTATATATTTGATCAACTTGTTCAGGATATCTGCATTGATCAATTTCATGCTCCTTGAAAACAACATAGCTGATAGATTTTTCAACATCAATATCTATGTACAATACTTCATAAGAAGCATTGTTGGGGTCCCAAATGAGATATAAAATTTTATTTTCACCATATGACTTCACAAGGCTGCCTTGAATTGGTATAGTGGCATAACAAATATCCATTTGCACACTTCTACCCAAACTAGCTGCCCACTTTTTGGATAATAACATCCCCTATTTAGCAGGACAAACCACAATGACCACATTCAAGGTTAAGTACCTGCTTGGATATACTACCAATTGCACTACTAAACCCTTGAAACATGCAACTACTCGTCACCTCTCTTGAATCCCCGGGCTGTACATTTCCCGTAAGTTGTTATTACTTTGATATTCAACTCATTCATAACCTCAAGAGTAATTATGTTACATGAAGCTCCTAAGTCAAACATGTAATTATGCAACAACATATCTTTAATAATAAGAGTAGTGAAAAATGGATCCACATTCAAATGATAATCAACCAAAGGAGTTCCAAAATAAACCTCATGTGGTTCACTCAATTCCTCCAATGCTTGTGGTTTTTCTAATTCTGCAATGGCAGGAGGAACCTCTACACTATTTACATTTTTACCCTGGGTGATCTTTTCTTCCTTAATCCCCAAATATTCAAACACCCTCTTCTTATGCTTAGGGATTCTAAGAAATTCAAAAATAGGAACAATAATCTTGATCTGACTCAAGATTTGGGCTATGTCACAAGGAACATATTTGGGTAAGGTAGTATTAGGAGGAAGGTTTACAAATTCATTTGATGGCATGGGATTTTTCATAGTCTAAGCATGGGGAGGAACAAAAGTTTTATTTGGGGTGACAAAGCCTTTGCCAGATGCATCTTTTTAGGGGTTTCCTTAGGGATACTAGTAAGAACTAGAATTTTTGGTTTGGCTTGCGGCCCTACCCCTTTGGCAACCTTACTCCTAGTATTATATTCTTTTTCTTGGGAAACTATTGCATTCATGAACAGTTTTTTGTCCTCTTCTGAAGCAATTCATCCATCAGACATTTTAATCATTAATGCCCTTAAGTACTCAAAATCATTCTTAGACAACTCAAAATCTTGTACCATATCAATTTCAAAAGTATGAGTGGGAGGAAGAGGTAATACCCGATGAATGCAATCCCATAAATCAACAACAGTTCTAGCACTTATTAGTTTAGTTGAGGTTATTCCCTATTGTGAACTTGTAGAGAAATCCATCATGCATGCATCAAAGATCTGTCTCATCATCACCAGCTTCCTAAACTTCTTTTTCTTCATGACATATGGAATTAGGAAAGAAACATCTATCACACCACTCCATATCATGGACCTCTTCCACAGATTGTAACTCGACAACTAAAGGATCAGGTACCAATCTATTTTCCTTGGGTTGGGGATGTCTATTTACTAATCCCATGGGCCCTTTATCCCTACAATATGACATATGATCACCTGTGGGATGATTTAAAAATATTTCTTTACCTTTTGGCTTGTCTTGACCTTGGGAACCTTGTCCAATCCCCTTCTATTCCATTGCCGCTTTATAGGATATTTCCTTAACAGCTCCAATGTTTTTACAACCTCTTCTAGATCAACGAGACTTAATTGATGAGGATTCTCTTGATTGATCAGCTTGGTACCTTCCCTCTAAGGAGGCTTATCAAATACTTTTATATTATTTTCAATCTGAAAATCTATGGTGAAGGCTTGCCTCAAAGTTCCTAGGTTTTGTCCTTTAAATAATAGGCAGCCTTTTTGTCAAAAGCATTAGAATACTTTATCAAACAAGATTCATCACATGGCCTTAAGTTTATAGGTAACCTACTCAATGTCTTATTAAACCTTGTATTGAATTCATGAATAGATTCAGTGGGGTTCTTATTAATATTCTAATATTCGATAAAATAAACTTGAGATCTGTCTTACCCCATATTGCAATCTAAAAGCAATTTTCATTTCTGTTCATGAATCTATTAAGTTATCTTGCAAAAGAATTATACCAGTCACATGCATCCTCCTCAAGAGTATGAATAAACAATTTTATATACACATCATCAAATTCAATCTCAAAGTCTTCTATCATATTGAAAAAGGTTTTAAATGTTGATTGCCAATGATACCATTATTCCCTTAAAATTTAGGCAATCTATTTCTAACATCTTGTGTTACTATATTTGGATATCCAGCCATACCTCTAAAATTTATAGGACCAAAAGTATTCACAACAAAAGGAGGTCTAGGTGGAGGATGGCCCATCTTTTTTGAGGAGGCGATCTTAGAGGAGATACAAAATGATGAGTGATAAGGGGTCTATGGAACACGGGAGTATAATTTTAAAAATGAATGTCCTCTAAAGATTTTGTTTCATGAAAAACCCTATCAACTTTGTAAAATATAGGGACAAGACTAAGAAGTACACTTATCAAACACAAATGAAGACCCTCACCAGGTTGGAGAATTCGAGATCTATATGAAAATTACCTGATTCAGAATCACTTGAAGAAGAATGATAATCCTTAATAGTAGGTTGATCACTTTTCGAATGGATAACATTTTTCTTGATTCCCGATCTCCAACTATTTTCAAGACTCTTTTTCCTTCGAATTTATTTTTCCAAGTTCTGAAACAACTTTTTGGTAGGGTCTTTAGTGAAGAAATACCGTCTTCCTTCTAGCTTTGCAAAGATTAATTACATATTTCACTTAATACGAGTTAAGGCAACGGTATTTATAAAAATTTATATCAACTTAGAGTCGCCACTAAGGATTTTCACTTTAGTTGTGCAAATTCACTATAAATGACTTGTCAAATATCTTTCAACTATTGATTCCTACAAAGCTTAGCAGATCTGACCCTCCTTTACCATTATTTATCACTAATGATATAAATTTAGTGCAATAACCACTAGAAACTAGAAATATTGCACACAGAACTTGTAACTTCACACAATTCTTACAAATATCAACATAGGATGACATTTAAACAATGTATTTGCACTTAGATCAAGTAAGAAACATTACTAGGGACAAATATAAGAATTCCTTTGAAGCTCCCCAATAACGGCGTCATTCTAGTGTTGGTATCCAAATTTATTCTACCTTGGAAGTCGAGCAACATCATAGATTTAACAAAACACTTAGAGATAGAAAAATATTGGTATAATTCATTTTGTAGGCAGAGGGAGGGATTTGGCTGACTCTTTGTCACTCAGGAATTGGAGAAATGGATAGCACCTTCATCAAGGATTTGAGCTATCATCACTACTTTAGGGCATGCCTTTCGACCAGGGTGAGAGGACCTATTTTGTAACCTCTCTTGGTGAATAACGCGAAGAGATACTTCTTTGCACAATTTTCAAGGGAACCTTGAGAAAATATGATCAATACACCACAATTTAACTATCACAAGTTCTCACTTCTAAAGAATGGAGATATTTTACGAGACAAGGTTTAGGTTACTAAATACATTTAAAACCTACTTTTTTTTTGTATATTTTGGTAGTAGAATTTGTTCATGTGTGGATATATAGCACAAACAAGGGTACTTATGTAGGATTCATGGTTATTTGAAATTTTTGTTGGGAATTAAGCAAAATGAAGTTGATTTCACTACATCTTTGAGGACTTTTACAAAAATTGGAAGACTAATGAGACATGAATGCTTTATAATAGCCAATATATTCCTTTAACTAGAAGGTGTGCGTCAATGGAGGCCCATATCTATACTGTTTCACATAATATTTAAGAATTCAACAAGAAGGCTTGAACTAAAGACTCAATTAAAAATTAACAATCCTTGGTCCATCATGTGTAAGATACACTCATAGGCTTATAAACAATCTTTATCAAAATATTGGAAGTAAAATGATTTGAAATTGTTTATTTCATTACCAGATGAAAGATCTTCTCATAATGAAATTACAAATGCCAAAATACTAACACATGGACAAGATCGTGTCTGATTTGGAGCGATTTTAATGTGAGATTGCACCGGGAACAAGAAAAACTATTTGAAAGAAATTCTAAAATAAAATCAAACACAAATTTTCCCAAGATCAACATACATTAATTCGAGATTTATCAGATTCATCAGTACTGGAAAGTTTCTTGACCAATCTTAGAGCTTGTTAATGGTTGTACACTTGCAACCATCTTAATGTGATTGAAACCTAAAACACACTTGAAATTAACAAGTTTCTTAGATGGTCTCTCAGGAAGATGGGATTTCTCAAATTTTCTCGTAAAAATTTAACCCTATGACCATTTTGAAGAGTATTATCATTCCATTTATACAATTTATCGCTCAGTTATCCCAAATTTTCCACCCAAAAATGAGAATATTCAAGGAATCCTTTTCTTGTTACAATTTTGCCTCAAAAAGTGATGTTTAACAAATTTACACCCAAAGCTACTAGGTGGATGAATCATGAACTGATCATGTTTCTCAGACCCTCTACTATGACTGGGATGCCATATCATAATTTTTGATAGTATTCTTAATCATTCTTTCATTCTGTCATGCGAGAAATCCCCTTTTTGATCATTTTCAGGTGGCTCCATATGGTTGGATCTGACAAGCAATCCTTTTCACCCTCGAGAATACACCTTGAGAAATGAGTTCTCTCTCATGTATACCTGTGTTTGTGCCACTCGAAATGAGTGCCCCACATGGATTGTATAATATTTCTGCACTTCGAGTCCAAATCGGTCAAGTATAAAGAGGAACTAGTGGAAACCTCCACGTGTCTCAATCTAGAAATTTTTTGAAATATTTTAAGGACCAAAGAAAGGTGCTATGTACCTCTAGTCAAAATATTTCCTCATTTGTTGAAAAGTCTATCTTATTATAAATACTAATTATGGTATTTTTCAATCATGCGGTCAAAATACAAGACTCATGTGAAGACAGAGGTGTAGGTATTATATGAACACCTTAAAAATGTGAGAGATAGTGTCCACGACGCTATTCTTTTTAAAGAAAAAATTGTTACATTAACCAAACAAAGTAATAAATTTTACATGATTATTAAGGATCATAAACTAGATCTAAAAATTCTTCGAAGAAAAATACCGATGAGGATCCTTCTATCCTTTTGGCAAGAGATTTAGTTCTTGAAGACAGAAACTTTAGAAAATTTTAATGATGCTGCAAAAGAATTAGTAGAGTATTATGTAATCCAAAATAGTTAAAATGTTACAAGTGTTGTTTAATCTGTTCAAGGACAAGGGTAGAATTAAATTCTATTAAAAAATTAAACTATGTTACTATTGATGTATTTAGTGTTTGACAATTCGAATTTCAAAACATTATCTTTATGTAAATTTTTTTATCTTTTTATTTCTCTCGAGTCTCATGTGAAATTGTTTATTATCTTTATGTGAAACAGCTTGATGAATTGTACACATGGATTCTAGAATTTGGATTTACATTGTCCAGATTTAGTTTCAAATATTTATGAACTCAAAAATTTTAACTTGTCTCTTAAATGTGCATGTTGCTTTTGATCTTGATAGTTTAATCTTGATTCATAATGTAAATATTATCTCCAATAATCATGATGGGATGTAGTCGTAGATTGCTATGTTTTTTATTAATCATAATAATCACAATGTTATATATCATATATGGATTATAATATTTTTGCAAACAATTGTTCTTGTGGAATTGTGATAGTGAGAAATCAAAGATTGAACATGCTTTATTAGTAACAAACTTTAATTTTATTACATCATCCAGTTTGCATATATGATATTACACAAATATGAACTATCTAAAATATGTTGTTTGCAAACATTATTAAAAATATATAAGGGATTAGAAAAGATCCAAACATTATATGCAAAATATTTGTATATTAAAAAAATATTAATATATTTCAGAAAATGAATACAATTAACTATCCGTAGCCGCAACAACCCCGTCATGGATGGTCCTTCATCACTTATTATATATGTTACGCTTTCTTTTCTAGCAGAGTCCAAGTTAATTTTTGCATTATTAGAGACTTCATTATTCTCTATCCGATTAACAACTCGTCGATCTACAAAATATGTCCATATAGCTAGTGTTCTTTAAAATGGAAATGTGTCCACCCTATATCTTGAAACATAGATTCTCAAATAATTTTCAAATTTCTTGTCTAATTTGTTGCAAAGTTTTGATTTCAAAAATGTAAGTGCACTAAATACCCTTTCATCTTCAACAAACCCAAGAATCATTGTCTATATGAGTTCATATAGTTTGAAGTATTCACTTATATTCTCTCTCAGAATGCTACTCTGATGCATCTTTCTCCACAATAGAGTGACAACTCCCATTTCTGTTGGGTCAACAATATAATTATATTGATTAGACATTGTAAATCAAAAATGTTGTGAACTGGGATATGAGTAATTTTTTTCCAATATACCATTTAATTCCCCTCCATCAACATGTGAATATTCAAAATTGCTCCATATGTACAAATCATGGATTTTTGACTTTTGTAGCTCTTTGTTCTTCATCAATCGTTGGGTTCTAGAAAATTGGATTTACAATTCCTATGGCCTCCAGAAAATCATTGTTTTTAAAAAATCTCTAATATTAGAAGACAATGTTTCGATATCTTCATCATTTTTATGTACATCGAAATCTAAGATGTCAAAAAGATATCTTATGACAGGTACTTCCTCAAGTTCAGAATTTACTACATAAGGATCTTTGTATAAAGTATGCATTTTAACATTTTTCTCATCAACAAAAATACAAAAATGACCATTGATATTGAACTTTGAATATTTGTTCGGATCTTTGGTGTATGTTAAAACCTTGAAGCTACTAAAAATTGGTTTTTGAATCTAGTCTTGGGTGATATACAAGGTATATAATATCATATATACTTGTCTCTTTAATTTTATAAAATCAACAATGTAGATGGATCTTTCCCGAGCATGTTTCACCAAGATGTTTATTTCCTTTAGCATTGTCAAAATAACACAAAGTTCATAATGTCTCTAAATTTGTCAAGCAATACAAGTAGATCTTTAGCCTTGTCCACTTGTCTTCAATGCTTGAACATATATCCTGTTAAATACTTGTATTCCTCAAAAATCCTCCAAGTTGGTTCATATAATGATATCCATCTCATGTCAACATATTTTAGCAATTATTTACCATTTTTTATTCTATCAGAAAATATCTGAAACTCCATAAATATTTTAAAATTCAAGACATATATGAATTCAATTTTTGTATCAACTCCTCCACCTCGGCAAAAAATTTAAAATTACTTACAATCTTGTAATCATAATTCATTCGGTGATCCATACAATTAATAGGTATCATGTAAGTTGATACTCTTATTTATATACGAATACAAACTCCAGTTTTGTGACCTTGCATGACAGATGCACCATTAGCTCCTACATAAATCAGCTTTGTAGAGATTGAATGATCATCCATACTAGTAATTTCCTTCAAATTTTTAATTACCAGCTTTGTAGATGTTCTCATCATTGCAGTTGTCCATCATTTTTTACATATTTAGTAAATTATTTTCCCTCAAATGGTTACTAAAACATAAATTGTAGACATGCATGCAAACCGAAGATTTATTATCTACTATTGTGACCTCATCAATCGATAAAGAAATAAAATTTGCATCTTTTTATGTTCAATCATATTAGTGAATTCTATTTCTACCATACACTTTGCCATCTCCCGTGCAATGGCATCGACCAATGTGTTGTTGGTATATTTGGAAATCCATTAGATTGAAACAATGTCTTATAATAAATTAGATCTAAAATTGGTCTTCTCTTTTTAAAATGTGAAATACTATTCTAAATTGAATGATTTTATCCTGAAGACTTACGTCAATAGCTTTTTCAATTCTATCCTTTATAGTTCCACCTTTCTCAATTAGGTCCTAATAATTTTTATGATGATTATCATAGTCTACATCATATCTCATATACAATCAATCTTCCTTAGTTTTCCATCTATTTGTTTTTATAATTGTTCCATCATATTTCTTTTTAAAATCGTATAGCTTCCCACAATGCTTCTCGATTTTGTCCAAATTCAATTACGTTGTGTGGTCTTTGCCAAGTTTCTAACTATAGATACTAAATCTACATTCTATAAGAGTATCAATACTTGTTTCTATTTTCAATGAATGGATATTGGGTTGACCCTTCAAATTTATAATTCATTCCTATAGTCCACTTCCCACTCTTACTTTTTTGTGATTTTCTGGAATGTTTATCATAAGTTTGATTTGGATGGGAAAAGGGATAATATGTACTTGTGAATTTGAATTGTATTACTTTGGAAATTGGCATTTTCATTTGGAGTAAGGTCATTCCTGGGGTTTTCTACATTTGAGAGAAATTAGTTTTCTTACAAATAAGTAAATCAGAAAAATAAATTAACATTATCATATAATAAATTGGTTTTCTTACTTCTTACCACTACGGTTACTATTGGATGACTGATATATTTCTTTTTCTTTTTCCTTGATTTATTTTCTCATTTGTAATAGGGGTCATTAAATGGATTATTTTGAAGTCTCGCACATGTGACAAAAAAATATAACTTTCAAATACTAACGACCAACAATCTTTATCCAAAAATAAGCCATCACAACTTAAGAATGGCGGATGACAACACAACCGAGCACTAGAAGGGAAAAAAATATGTAGGACAGCTACAAAAATACTCTCTTGACAAGTAATATAGTTAATTGTTATCGGTTGGCATCGATATTTCTATTACCCACCGGTACAACAAATATCTAATACTAGTTAGTAAAAAATATATCTATTACTAGTCCGTAATAGATATATGTGTTATGGCCATTAACATATATATTTCTTACCATTTGGTAATACATATATCTATTATAGACCTTATAAAACTTATACATTTTTTTGACTCGGTAACACTTGTACATTTTCCTTGTCATCCGTCAACACAAAATAACCTTGCCAATATACGACGAGTTCCCTTTTTCACTTACCTCTTGAGTCTTTCAATTTTTCCTTAATCCTTCGGCTTGTTCCTTGTGGAGTTATACTTTCCTTTTTTCACATGCTTATAATGTAAAAATAGGACTACACTATGGCAAATTAATCCTATATATATATAAAATAATGTTATAACATGAAGGTGAATATAATAACACTAGTCGGCCCTTGGCGAAAAAAGGAGGAAAAATTATATTCAAATTTAATTTGGTCCCATATAATTTATGGGAACACGCTATTGTACAAATAGTAAAAGTTTTTCAAATTCAAAACTTTAAACCGCTTATACTCACCTTTTCATGAATATTCAACCCAAAAATTTACCATGCCTTACCCATTGTTGGTTCATCTAATACATAATATTTTAAAAATAAACATGAATCAATTCATAATCAATTTTATGTTTTGGAAAATGAAAGAATAATTAAAAATTCATAGTGTTCTTCGTGCTAATGTGGTAAGTTCACTATCAATCATTCTCTTACTTGTGAAAGAAGTTCAATGACTTCTAGGCTGCACTTATATTCACTAAACCTCCCTTTGGTGGACAACATTTCTAAGCTATTGATTTGGATTAACGATTTGCTAGGAAATACCATTATTTGTGGGACTACCCTAGGATGGAAAACTTTTGATGAGGCTAGCCAAGTGCTCTTGTGCATACCCACAAGTTGGATCAAGCCTAATGTATTTCTCTTTATTATGATGTTGAAATTATTAAATATGGAAGAAAAAAGAAGGTTAATTCAATGTAATTAGTCAATATGAAGGAGTGAAAAAGTGCGAGAATGTTGAAATTATTAATTTCATATGGTAACGAAATGTTAATTAAAATTAATTAGTTAGTATGTAGCGAGGCCAAATATGCATCACGGTCGCCAAGTCTAACAACTATTGTATCGAATGTGGATGCATAAAGTTCGATAAGCTATATAAATTACCTTATATTGCTATCATATCTTACAAATGGATATCCTTAAACTTTATCTTTTATCATATGTCAATCATCAAAAATAATAAATTTTAGTAATCTATTGGTATCTACAAACGATGAGGCATTAGAGGCCTCCATGGGTCATATGGAAATGGTCTCATGCAAACATAAGAAATAGTTTTTTTACTTTCTCCTTCCAAAATGTTCCTTCTTCTATATTTATTTGGTACTTTTTCCTATAAATTTGTGGGCATTATAATTTTTTTTTTATAAACACACATGGATAACTTAACATCTTATGAATGCATATTTGTGTTGGATATCCTTGGTCCCTCCATGATTGCATCCTCCATTTGTAGGGTGTCTACATAAATATCAAATGACTTATAAATTTTTGGGGATTATAAGTCATTTTTGTATAGATGCACATGACTAAGATACAAGTATTTGACTCCATATTCCCGAGTCAAATACTTGTATCTTAGTCATGTGCATTAGATACTGACATGGGCTCTCATAGTAGTGAAAGGGTACCTTGGCCCGAAGATTGGATCTGGGCACCTGTGATTGTGAATATACCAAGGATATGATTTATGTTGCATCTTAAGTGATTCATAGTTGTTTCCAGTTGGTTACTTCATATTTTATAGTTGATCATTGATATTAGAGTTGTAACCTAAAAGAAAGAGATTCACCTACACATACCCATAAACCACACCAAACCTAAAAACAAAAAATTATAATGGGGAGTGAGAATGACCCAGAAAATCACCCAAAGAGTTAACTTACAATTAAACACTTGCACCGCATCTCTACGAATCCATATAGTTCTTGTGTGTGTGTGTAGAAATGATGACCTGAAATGCCCTTGTGAAAGTTACACAAATCGTAATGCAATAATAGCTAGAATTTAGTAATGTAATAGTATGTGTTGATGGAATAGAATAGATTTCCCCTTCTTATGTTGACTATACATAGTATGTAGACCTTGTGCCTTGAATGAATATTAGATGGATGAATTTTTATTATTTGGTTTCCTTCGGATAGTAATCTTAGGTGATGATAGTAATTCTTTGTGATTGGTCCCTGATTTTGAAAACATAACTATGTATTTATTTGATTCACTTATTTGAATTTTTTAATTAAAAACTAAAACGCTGACCCAGAAGATGAAAATATTCCCAAAAGATAAAGGAGACCCAGAAGAAGCAAGTAAGATAAGAAAGGGTTGAGGTCAAACAAAGGGAACAATAACACCTGACCATTGTTGTCCTAGGTTGGTGTTAGTGTCTGAAGCCATTAAATATAAATAAGTTAAGTTCCATCTAGGATGTAGGGTGTGTAAGACCAAGAAAAATCAGGAAAAAGAAATAAGGCCAAATATAGTTGTCAACCACTAGTTTTCTTTCCTAGGAATCATATAAATGCTAACATGCTTATCGGACTTAAAATGAACCAAAGTGTGTGATTTTTGTTTACATATTCCCCCACTTTATGCTGTTGAGTGAATACATGATAGCATAAAATAGTTAGAAGATGCATACCTACTTATGATCATGTAGAGAGTGTAGATGATAGTGTGCTAAGTAGAAAAGTGAATCTTGGAGTGACCACAAAGTGAAGTATGGAGACTAGGAAATTAAAGTTACCCTAGGCGTGAAGTATATGCATAGTTTTTAGCTATTTTTATGTTTGTATTTGGAGAATTAGGTTATTACTTGTTGCATATTAAGCATGGGATTAAAAATAACAGCAAAAGAGCAAATAATGTCTTGTATATGAAAAATATAAGAAGAGTATGAAAACTTATACTAAAGTGTGCAAAAGTATTGATAAAGGAAAGTGTGCACCTGATGTAAAAGAGTGTAATGAAAAGAAAGGTGTCCTGAAATTTTGTGGAGAGTGATATTTTTGGGGGATCTCACACCAAGATTGAGATTTTTGGACGATCTCACACCACGAGTGAGTTTTTTGGGTGATCTCATGCCAAGTGAGAGGTTTTTTGGTGGTCTCACGCCAAGTTCAATTTTTTTAGGCTATCTCACACCAATAAGTAAGTGTTAGGGAGAGATGTCTAATATTACTCTCCTTCCATGAATCTAAAAACTAGTACCACTTTGCAGATTATACGTTCCAATTTCGTTTTGATTGTCTCAAACTAGTTCTAAATTGCTTTGATTGAATTGCTTGTTCTTATTGAATTGGTTGAAGTATATATAATGCATTTTCTAATCCAATTATTGTGCATGTAACTATAGAAAATTTATGTGAGCTACTATATATTATGGTATACTAATAAAATTCTCCTACCTTCCCCAAGGACATTAGTGTCTGGGAGGAAACAAGCACCTTGAAGCATTGTTGTCTGATTCTGAACCTTTGGTGTCTATTGTGTGTATTAGACCAGAGTTAGATTTTGGGTAATTATGTAACTATAATCCTATGATTTTTCCATACTATGTTTATCTAAATTGTATCTCTAATCTATTATAGGGGTCATTTATTCACCCTATGTTTTCCCCTTCATTTGGGGTGCATGCAATGATGGTAGGAAAATGTGAACCAAGGAAGATGACTTGATACTCGAGGTGAAGTTTATACCGAAAGGGGGTAGGGGATGTGCATGGTAGTAACAGAGGAATATGCAAACAAATTAGGCTATAAATATGTGTTAGTATTAAAAGTAGCTAGGATGTAAAAAAATACAATGTAATAATCAAGTGTGCAAACAAGATGGATCACGAAAAGTGGTTTTAAACTAGGGGGCATCACTCACAATGTCAAAATAATATCAGGACCGAAGCATCCAAAAGAATATAATGATCATAAAATACATAGGACATATCTTGCAAACAATAGCATATAATGGAAAATAAGATCAAACAAGATGTATACTATAACCATGGTGGCATATTGTCCTACAAATCAATTGTTACACATGAAGCACTTATTAGCATTGTAGATATGTATAATTTTTCTCCAACAATTTAAATACTTAAATTGTGATAATTATACTACTTTCCACAACTTGATGACATATCATCAATATAGCACACTTTCCTATCTATCATCATTAAGTTGTTATGTTTGTGGAGTTTGTTTTCATGTTAGAGTTTGGTACAACTTCCATGTGTTACACTTGGATATTTTTATGGTGGTCCCACTCACCGGTGAGTGGGTCAAGTGGGTTTGGGGGGTGAAGCCCCCTCAATTGGGGGCTCGAGATCTCAGCCCCGAAGCAAATTTTCATGGGTGGTTTATTAGCCCATGGGTAATGGGTAACCGTTATGGGCTGGGTTTGAGCCCATGGCTTTTTGGTACCCATTGTTTTGTAAAACCACCTCTTCGACTACCTATTGATTTACTTATATATAGATGGACATAAAATAGGATTGAGATGAGTGTTGTTTGTCAAGGTGAATAGTGTATGTGAATTCAAGTGTGAATTCGGAAGGTTTGTTGAGCGCACCCAAACAAGATCTCGTTATTGTAATTGTGAAGATTGTTGGCTTGTAATAAAATCGAGCAAGTGTTCTTAGTGGATGTAGCCCACATTGGGTGAACCATGTTAAATATTGTCTTCGTGTTTTTCATATTTCATTTCGTAATTTCTATTCATATTTCTTATTATTGTGATTCGAGGAATTATTCTACATTAGATTATATTATTAATTCCTAACATAAGTAATTACATTATGCTAATTGATTAACCCTTATATCCAACAAAGACGAAAATTATTGACTTTCCGTTAATTCAACCCCTTTCTACTTGAATTTACTTAATTATTCATAATTAATTAAGTTTCCTCTTCTATTATATAAATAAATCATCATTCATTTAGCCTAAACCTTTTCTATTCCCTAAATCATTCTAATTATTCTTTTAAAATCTTCTCAAATATTTCTCACCTATTAATTAATCACTTGGGTTAATTAATATTTCCTCTCAAACCCCATGAGTTACTAAAGGACAAATTAAACTCCCCTAAGGTTGAATCAACCCCCTTTTCAGCCATAGTCACCCCAACTAACTAAACCTAGTTAATATCCGACATGTAAAGGGATGCAAAGATAATTTTATCTGTTGGGCTATATAAGGAGCCCTTGTCTTACCATTATACTTACACCTAAATGAGAATAAATCCTACAATATAGACATTTTATCATCTTAGAGCATTCTTCCATTAGTGGAGCTAGCTATGTTCATTTCTTGCATTCATCAAACCAATTTTGAATTCATATGGAGATATTTCAAGTGGTCTTGTAGCCATGGATTGACAAAACTCTATTATTGAAACCTTGGGATTCAAACATACAATCAACCCTTTTGATTGCTAAAGATTGAAATAGGTTCATTCCATTGATTATCATTTAATAGAGATAGATAGTAATTGTGTACCATATTAGTTTTATGTCCATTTGTGTTCTAATGTAAACACGTTGGTAGGTTAGTCTTGTTTAAGCTCTAAGCATGATGGTGCATAGATTTTAGTTTAACATTGTATTGAGGCTATTAGGTGTTAGTCTTGATTTTACTTACATAGCTAACTAATTCTTGCACACATTTGGCATGTGCGGTAGGATGTATCATTAGTCCCTTAGCATGGTAGTTGAAATTTTGTTGTTATTTCAAATTTTAGCTAACCCTTTATATGGACATGTGTGAATTAATGTTGATTTTTTTATGATTTCGCTAACTTTGCATGTGTTGATTCTTGATTATAGATCTAATTTAGATCGGTTCTTGCCAATTTTGAGCTAACTATCCAAAAATTGAGCTTTTTGATATTTATTACGTCATTTTCCATGTTCTGAGGTCACTTCCAAGTATAGGCATACAAAAAAATGACAGAGGCACGCACACATCTAAACTTGGTTGTACATATACAAATGCTAGCATATGCGTCTAGATTCTAGCATATACATCATTCTTCCAAAGCATACATGATATACTTCCATCTTTGTTTTTCTGTTTCTTGGTCTAGTGGTGCATACACCTAACCGTGATTGTACATGTTCACACTATGGCATACGCATCACGTAGATCTTCGTGTTACCCATTTTAAATCTGGGCATACGTGTCCAAAGTCCAATGTATGCATCTCACTACCAATGTACATGATTTTATGTCTTATGAGTTTTCTAGTTTTCTTATCTTACTAGTGTATGCATTTAAACCCTATCAAACATGCTTATACCCAAGCATATGTATCTACTAGTGTTGTTTCTTTGACCTTTCTATCTCTCGGGCATATACATCCATATGTTATCATTCACAACTCGTGGTCGCATACCCATTATCTCATTGCTAGTTTCCTTAGAGGGGCGTACGGATCCTGAACCAAACGTACACACCCAAAGTTGAGCGTACACATCACAGTTCTATTTTAAGTTGTGATTGGGAATTTGTAAAAGTTTTTCTAACTTCGAATGTTTTTTTAGACTAAATTCTATTTTGTAGGGGTTTATTCACATATTTTTACTAATTTGATGATTTTAAGGGTCAAATGAACATTTCACACATAATCATGATATTAGAGTCACATATGCTCTTCCTTCACACCTTTTAGGTGATCTTGGGAACTAGAAATGATTCATATATTTCTTCCTTGTTTCGAAAAAAACTTGTTGTTAAAAGAATATGTCAATTTTTTTAAAAATGAACAAGTTTAATATTTTAATCAACTATTTTCCATTTGTTGATTTCTTAGTTAGATTCTATAATGCGTAAGCTCTTCTCTTCCCTCTTAGGATGATCTTGAGAATTAGAAATGACATTTTATCCTCTTTTTATCTATGGAAAACAACTAAATATGTTGTGCAGAAACCTAAATGCTTGTTAAAGAAATGAAGGCTCGGAAAAAAAAAAATTACTTATTCATTTTTGTGCGGGTTTCCAATCGGTGTTCAAGAAAACCACATTAAGAATAAAAAAACATATTCCAATAAAAATCCTGTATTTACAAGTTTAGATTAAGGTACACCCCATCTGCTCAACTTGGACATAACCCCTTTGACATAAGCCTTAAGATACAAAAATGGGAGTGCTACTAGGAACCGCAAAGTAGTTCAAAAAGAGGGAACCTTGTGCAAGAAATGGGAAGTTCTCTGTACTACCAACTTGACTAGTGATGCACATGAGATTTAACATCTAAGTTTTCTCAGTATCATGACCCTCGTGAGAGTAGATGATTGATGAATTTACTTCCCATTTTACTTGAAGGGGGTAAACTAACGTTGGGATACTCCTTGGGAAACCTTAGCAAACCGAGCTCACATTCGGATAACTTATGACACCAAGTTGATAGAACCAACTAAGAAGTTATCTTTTCTAAGAGCTAACTTTGATTATATTAAAACCAATTTGCGTTGAGAGCTATCACAAAGAGATAAATTTCTTGGAATCAAAATCCTAATTTTTGATCAAGATTGGATTCCATTAAAGTTCAAATGGTGTGTCATTCATCATGGAGATTGTGAGGCATTCCTTTTGTTTAGTTTTTCACTCAATGTAAGGTCGGTGAAGCTTTGCCCAAGTGACACCAAACTCTCTTCAACACCAATTGATCTACTTCCTTCACTTTATTTTGGCACTTTGTTGATTAGGAGAAGAGTGACTACCTTTGTGTTGCTAATTGATATTATTCTCAAATTTTGTGTCCGTTTACACTCATCCATGTTTGTGGCTGATTTTATTAAATGTATAGAGTGTGTGGAGACGTTTTCATATCATTCAGAGCCTTTTTTATTTTGATGGCCAAGTCAAGATCATCAATCGTAGTTAGGACTTATCCATCATCTCGATTGCTCTTTGAATTGTTATATTTCTTGTATCGTATGACAACAATTTTAATACTTACGTCTTGTTTCTTGAAAACTTGGCCTAAGTGTCTAGATTGTAATGTGGCGCTATGCACATTATAGCAATTCCTTGGTATACTCTAACACTTTCTTTTTAAAACATTACCTTGATTTTGACAAGTGTTGAATCTTAACATTTGTGCATGTTATATCAATATCATTTTGATGTTAATACCTTAATTTTCTAAAAATTTTGGTTAACATATCTTAGTGGTATTGTTGTGTCGCTCACAATCGTAACTATCATTTTTTGAGATATAGGTCTTGATTGGATTCAAGCTCACTTTTAGTATACTTTTTTAGGGGATCGTATTGATTTTTTTATTTACTTATGTTTTTATCATTTCTTTTAACTTGACATATTGTGGTGACTTTTTTTAGCCATCTTAACCACCAACTACCACTTGAGAACAATCTTAGGAAGTATGGTATTTTGTTTGATTGGTCTAAAAATGAGCAGTAAGTGATTGTATTTTTTGTCACTTTTGACTTATTATTTTAAGACAATTAATTTGGCATGTTGATCCTTTGAAGTTCATCATTCAGCGTGGACCACCGACATCCTTGGACATTTGTAAATTTCCACTTAGGTTTGGAAAATACCTTTTGAACAAATTATAAATAGCTTAGTAGAGTTCTCACACATCATGGTCCCCAAGAGAAGATTGGGAGCTTGAATACAAGTCATTAAAAAACAAGCATAGGAAACATCAAAGAAACAAGGGTCGAACCCTTGTATTGGACATGATTTAGGACCTCTATTTTCTACGAAATAGAAGTAGAAGAGATGATACCTGATAGTGGTGATGAAGCAAGATCACCACGAGCAAAGTTTGACTTTGACCCCACCATATTAGATGAATTCATTTTTATAAACCAATATAGGGTACTTGTGAGAGTGGTGGAATTAGGTGCTAGAATGTAAACAAAACATGAAACTATTCCACCCAAAAACAAGGCTAATGAGGAAGAACCACCTCTCATCAACATGGATGACATTTGAGCACATGGTCATGCTTCCACATAAAATATAAAAAACAACAACATGGTGGGTTATAAATTACCATTCACCAAGATGCCATGTAGAGTATGAATAGAATATGAAAACTTTGATCAAGCCCCATGTGATGAATATGATGAAGAACTTCATGAGATAGAAGTAACTATACAACAAAAAATTTAGAACCTTAGTTAACAATTAGCTTTACTAATATCTCATGTACAATAAGAAACAAACAAAAATGTACATCAAGAGAAACCTAAGGACAAAAATAGTGAACTTCACATAGAAACCCAAGAGGAAGGAATGTAAAAATATAGTCATGTATATATGCCAAGTTCTGCTAGTAAATAATAAATTCTTTCCCAATAACTAGAATTGATGAAACCAACACTCACAATCCTTACAGAAAATAATTTGGGAAATAAAAAAATATATAAATATGAAGAGTTATGTCCCCATCCATTTGGTAAGGCCATGTTACTTTGATCCTTTCCAAAAAAATTGATATTCCCAAATTCGAAAAGTAATGACGGAAAGGTAATCCATGCAATCATATGAAATACTTTTACATGGCATGTTAAGAAGTGGCCTACAACAGCGACTACCTCATATGAATCTTTCCAAAAGTTCTAGGAGAACAAGCCTTGGAATGGTTTACTCACTTACCACATGGGTATATATTCACATGACTTGAGATAGCGAGAGAGGTTTGTATGAAATTTTTCATACAACATGGAAAGTGACATAACCATGGCATACTTGTGTAACACTAAACAACTTCCAAATGAAACCTTGACAAGTATTCTATAAATATGATGGGGGCTAGCTAACCGCTTCCCTTGCTCAATGCCTAAAAAGACAACTTGTTAGCATCTTTGTACTAAATTTAAATCCAGAAATCACTTTTCATTTATAAATTCATTGTTTTCGAGCTTTGAAGAGGTCATCAAAAGTGCATACAAATAGAAAAATAACTCATTACAAAAGGAATAATCAAATCATCTTCTAAGGATAATCAATCTACCAGACCAACATACAAGCCAAATATATTTAACAAAAAAATAATGTGGTAGGAGACAGAATCATGGATTCCAAATGTATATAAGTGGTCCAAGTTGGTGAACCTTTTAAACTGACCAAAGGGTCGATCCAACCACTAGCCAAGCATAGAACATTCACTCCTCTTAATGAGTCTCTTTCCAAAATCTTGAAACAATTGGATGCATTCCACATGGTGACTTATCCTACGACACAACCCTTTGATGAAAACACTCCTAAACCTTCATGGTATAAAGAGCATGAATATTTTGATTTTCATCGTGTAAAGGGACACAAGACAGACAAGTGCCTAAGACTGTGCCACTACATCCAAGATCTTATTGATAATGGAGAGATAGAAGTTGATCCACCAAAGAAAAATTAGACGCCAAATGAAAATATGGGCATATTCAAAGAAGCATTCGCTAAGCATTGTAAACTAAATGAGAAGAATATGTATCAGGATAGTCCTCTCAAAGATACAAAGCTATAAATTATCTGTATACCAAAAGGGATAAAAATCATTATAACTCACTTGTTATATGTGTCCACTCTATTGATGAGTATGTGAATACCACTAGGATCAAGGGAAAATATTTCACTTCGGGAACAAGACATGCCTATGTGACATTGTGAGAAATGTCCCACGTTTACGAACCACTTTTTGCATTCTACATTTTCTGAACTATTTTTGTTTACATTGTGTTGTATAACATGTTTATCACTTTTTCTACTAACACATGTTTATAGCCACCTTTTTGGATTTTCCTTGGTTTTGAAAATGCACATTCCCTCCCCATGTAGGGTTTCAAATTCATATCACCATCTGGTCCTCTTCTTTGGGCCGCATCCTTCTAGAAATGTTGCATTTACCTTGAATGAGGGGGCCATACATTGGGTTAATTAGTGACCCCATACAACATTTCATTACTTAATTACAAGCTTACATAATACAAGAACATAACAAGGTTACAATGAAAAAATGACCTAGAATTTGACTTGTCTCCTCAATTAAGCATAGAAACCAGTGCTAAGATACATACACTAGTTCTTAAGCACTCTTGACCTTTCTTCGGTGCTTATGACCATGGGGAGTTAACGTTCCTTTCTCATATCAGCGTAGTTTTCAACAGTTTATAGAGCATTTTTCAAAGTACATGAACAATACTCAAACACTAAAAATGCATTCTATCTCTTTTTTATTATATTTCCTTGGATTGAAATTGATCAAATTTGATAAAAAAAAAAGAACAAAGAAGGATCACACCATCTATAGTGGTGTATAAATTTTGGGAAGCAGTTAGGGATGGAAAATAAAACTAGACTTTTCTCCCCAAAAATCTTCTATTGTGCAATGATATTACAAAAAAACTCATTCTTGGTGTGATATTTCCCAGCTAACCTTCCCTTCTACAACAATTAATGACAGTTTCTATCCCTTTTCACTCATTACGGATCAGTGCGAGACTTTCCTTTTACTACTTTTTAACATTTTTACAAACTTTACATGCTTTTAATAGAGTTTATATAACACATGATTTTCAATACACTTTCACTCTTATTTCACATGTCTAAGCTTAATATGAAAAAATAAGTAGCCCTACATCAATATAAAACAATAGGTACAACATGGTACAACATCATACACTTCACCCCTAGGGTTACTTCCTCTTTCTTAGTTTTCATTCTTCATTTTTACGACTCCACACTTTCATGTGTCTCTTCGAATGATTTCGCTATTGATCTACATGGTTATAAGGTACGCTTCTCTTATCTACTTTATGATATTGATTATTAACTAAACAATATAAATCGGGGGGAAATGTAGACATAAAATTAAGCAGTTGGGTACATTTCTAGGTCCTAATCACATACTACTTTCATATGATTCCTAAGTGAGAAAACTAGTAATCAACTATTGTTTTTGTCCTCTTTCTTGTCTTTCTTGCTCTCTCTCTAGTATTGCACACTAAAAATGCTAGTATAATAATCATTACGTTATCTTTCTTGAATCTAGACACCATGTTCATCCATGATGCCAACCTCTAAGCACCCTCGTCCTTTTGGGCCGTCCCGACATCTTTATATCTTAATTGCTTCTTTTGGGCCTCACTTTATCTTTTGCTCATCTAGTTTTTTTATGCGTTAGAATTTTAGTTTTCAATTATGAAATTGAAAAAGGTATTCATATAAATACAAAGTATGTAACCATAATAAGGGACCAAGCTCTAAGCATCTAATATCATCACCTAATGTTGCATCCAAAGGAATCCATTTACCATTCACTCAAGGGACAATGGACTACATTTTTTTACATACATGCATAGGAGGAAAACTTAATTTTTCCATCCACACATCTATTTACATTGGCATATATAGTTATTTCCCACTATCACATACTCTTGCACATCGACCTCCTAAGGCACGATTCTTGCACACACATAAGAACCACATAGAGTCTAAAATGTAGTGCGATGTTTTGTTGTAAGTTCACTCTAACAGAGGAGACTACTAGGGTCATTCGACTCCTTTTTTATAGATTTTATTTGTTAAGATATGATATGTTTTGGGATTTGGTAGGAGATAATTTATTTTTCAGGTTCTGAGTGAATTCTGTGGACATAGTGTGACATAAATGAGATCAATAGTGAAGGTTAGTGACCACCTAACGACATAATAAATTTTAGTTTCCAAGGTTGTGCACCATCAAATGTGCCAAAAAGGGTCTCTGGAGTCTAAGAAACATCTCCCCATTCCACGTGCCCTGGTCCAACTTATTTTGATAGTTATAGAATTTTTTGGGTACAATTATTAAAATATCCTCTTCTGTTCAACATTGTTCCAGTCTAGCACACTTCGATTTATTGTGAATTCAGCCAAGTCTCTTATTCCCTCTCTTGCACTTAGGTTTCAACTTTTATTATCCTATTGCTTGATTTAAATATATACTTTATTGTTTATTTATCATATGTAACTTTGAAATATCTAGGGTTTATCATATTTCCTTATTTTGTTAAATCGGAATAATCACATAGCTACGAAGCTTGTATTTCAACCTTAATGATTAAGAGGAAAAAAGAACAACATTATAAATGGAAGAGGAAATTGTGGCAAAGAATACATCCAAATCTACAGTGTGATTTGGGTGAAATAGTGTTCTTAATAGAAATAACTTTATGATTTTTTCAGAAATATCCAACACCTGTTAATATGAGTATAGTATCGAGTTATACAAATTGGTTTTTATCTTCAAAATAGAAGCCTATTACTCAAAGGAAACAATTTTAATATTGGTTATAAAATGGTATATGATTTCTATCTTTTGTGTTTAACAAATGTTAGACTTTATGTGACGCTTTTTAACTTCTCTAATTTATATTCACTTATTTGATATAATTTACATGTATTCAATTTGAAAATATTGATACTTAATTTATTAAATAATAAGTTAACAAAAAGTTTTTGATAAAATAAATTAAAAATTATAGTTCATACTAAGATATTCAAATAAAAAAAAACATATATCATTTAATGCATAACAAGTTAATAAGGTTAATTAAATTAATAATATTTTCCTATTAAAAATAAAAAACAATTTAACTATATTATAAATAATTCTAAGTTAACCAAACAATATTTTAGAATTGTTTTTAATTGATAATTATTAAAAAATGAAGAAAAAGTAATTTAGATGTACTTCATATTGAATATATAATAAGTTAATAGAAAGTTGTTATAAATTATACTTTTAAATGTTTTTACAAATTGGAAGGGGGTTTATGATTAATGCACGGGTGCTCAAATCTCTTAATCCACCACTGCTAAGAAGTGTGAATGTGGGGGTGTTTGAGTTTTTGAATTTTTACTCAACTATGATACAAACATGTTTTGATATACATTAATTATCTCTTATCTCTCCAAACAATATTGATATTTTTATATAACGTAAATGGTATGTCAAAGAGATTATTTAGATCAATGGAAACCCTTTCCACCACACAATGGTGTTCCACCCTTTGGGGTTTATTCCTAATGATCAATGGTGGTGGGAAATTAGGGAATGGATGTGTATACATTCCTCATTACTCCTCGATTATTAATATGGTCAATGTCATAAACATTGTTGTAGTTGTGCTAGGTTACAAATACGGTTGGTCGATCATGACATCTTCACCTATACGCATGACCTAGAGGAATCGTAAATATTGAAAAACTATGATAATGGAATCCTTGTGTTGTGCACAACCTTAAAGTAAAAATATCATATCTATTTTTTATTCCCAAGATCACCCAAAGTTGTGAAGGAAGGAAATATGTAGTGTGTGTGACCTTTGCTAACATCATTTATGTGATAAAAGAATGATTAACAAAAAATTAAAATTAATTTTTATATTTTAATTAGAAACAAAATTATAACATTTTTGTGCATGTGATGACCCTATAATTAGATTTTAGTTTCTTACGAAAGGAATCACAACACAGTCCCACATACCACTATCTTGTAACTATATTTGTTATTTTTTCATATAAGTAGAAAATATGCAAAGAGAACTTTTATATCTACAATGATGAAGCGTTACAAAAATATTAAATTGTTTTAAAGTTATAAAATCTATAAATAAAAAAGTTAGATGACATTATAGTGTAAGGTGCATTTTCTAGCGTCTATAATTTTAACACATATTACACACAATATTATCATAATTTTCAGAAAAATATCATTATAAATTTCTTATTCATAAGTATTCATAATTTTTGTAAAAATAAAAAAATGAATTCATACCCCACAATAACATAGATATATACACATGATATCATCATAACAATGTTATCTTATGTGTGTGTGTATGTATGTATGTAGGTATGTATGTATGTATGTATGTATGCATGCATGCATGCATGTATGTATGTATGTATGTATGTATGTATGTATGAATGAATCAATGTATGTATGTATGTATGTATGTACATATGTGTGTTTGTATGTGTATTTTTTTGTATGTGTCTATATCCTAATTGAATCATTGCATACATCATCATAATATAAATCATCTCCTAAACAAACATAATAATACATAGACCATTTCGCATATGTTTGTATATATGTGTGTTTGTATGTGCATTTATCCCAATTGAATCATTGAATACATAATCATAATATAAAATACCTCTCAAACACATATAATAATACATATCCATTTCTCAAGCATATCCTCCCTACACTAGAGGATATCTAATGCTTTGGGATGATGAGACCTAACTAATATCACATACGAGCATGATAATGACATCGATATTGATTGAGGCGCTTCTATCCTCTCCATCTACACTCAATGTGTGAGACCCTAATTTAAAAATATGAACTAAGTGTTTCAAGTGGCATGTTTCTATTACATGTGCATCTAACAGATCTAATTGTGTACTCTAGATCCAATGATACTTATGTTTAGAGGATGAATTTCATCAATGATGTCATGTATCCTACCTCTAAAATTTTATTTTCACACCAATATATATATATATATATATATATATATATATATATTGTGATCTATCATTCCCAAAAGTCTATATACACTCATTATGTCCATAGTCATCATTGATATTGGAATTTACATCATAACAATATCCCTCATATCCATTAGGTTTTATAATATCTCTTAGTGTGCACCCCCAATTAAATAGTTCCACTCATCCATCGTATGATTTCAAATATAATATCACATGAATTATTTGTAATATATATACATATACATACATATATACATACATACATATATATATACATACATATATATATATATATATATATATATATCCTCATTCTACTATACATATAATACCCCTTGAGGCTTGCTTGTATCACTATATCACTCCCTCTTAATGAATCTATCTACTTGGTGTCGCTAAACCACCGCAACATCTTCAAAACTCTATAGGATAGATCCTACCAATTATTCCCATCTATTTTTAGGTTCCATAATATTCTATAGCCTCCCATATCCTCTTCATGTAACTTAGATATTACATAATGTATATCGCTATCTAGGCACCTATCGGTGTCATATATCCTCTTACTCTCTTAAACCACAAATTTCTTGTCACGCTCTTAGTTTATCCACTCATATAATATTTATGACATCCTCCTACTTCCCAACATATCTTTCACAGTTTTCCATCACCTTTACAATTGTCAGCCATTTTGATTCTCTTGATATGGGCCAAGCCTAACTTGGTATGGTCTCAAGGATGGAAGAGATTTTACCAAACCTATACTCCCTCTTCTCTCTCTAGTATGTCATCATCGATATTCACGAGTGGTGGTAATGGCACATAAGCTAGCCATCAATACTTTATTTAAACTCTATCTAGTATTCATGTATCCACCCACCACACATAATAAGTTTTTATATCCAAATTTCCCTTAATAGTCACTATTGTGTATCAACTTGACCATTAAGTTTTTCCCCCTATATGCATTCCACATTTCCTGTTAATTTCTATCATGGAAATGGTGTGTATTCCTAGGTGATTGATCTTGTTCTCTTTAAGGGTCCTTGCATATTTTTAAAATTAAATTCACTAACTAATACTAATTAATACATTACTAAAAATTATTCCAAACGCACCTTAACATCAACCTAATGTACATTTTGACTATCTTTGGGGTGAATTTTGTTAACTAAATTTTCTATTCCACACAAGTTATACTCTTATCAAAGATACCCTTACCAATTTAAATACAAAACCTACCTTAGGACTCACACAACTCCCTAACCTATGTTTTCAACCTTTTATTCTACCCCATAATCTCAACATCATAAAAATATCTATCAAATTGGAAAATGTCTAAGCTCAATATCTCTTATTCTTAATTAGTATTAGTGAAATAATTTGTCACAAGTGAAGTATGGCATTTAAAAAACCTTATAGGACTAGGTACATATGATTGAATGGGAAGCTCCATTTATTGAAAGTAAGGAAAAAAATTAAACTAAACTAATGTCTAGGGGTGAGTCATGAGATTACGGTTCACACATGAATACTTCCCTAAACTGTGGCAACTTCTTGTATGGAATACAAGGGAGGATAATTTATTAGAGAGAGATAGAGATAGGAAATGGAAATAAGAGGGGGGGTTTATTATAAAAATAAAATATATATGTTTATTTCATTAAAATTAGAGTACTTCACTCTAATCATTTAGAATAAACCACTCAAATAGAAAGAGGAATAATGAACAAGAATTTTTTTTTATTGTATCATTTTGCACAATTTACAGTAATCTTAGAGTATAAGTTGAAATGGAGACATAATAGGAATAGACAAAAGAATAGACAAATTGAATTTACTTTTCCTAGAAATACAATACGAGCTAGTAAAAAGAATTAACATCCTTTGAAATGAGTAGGTTCTCTTAATTTGTAGCTTTAAAATGTAACTCTTCCTTTACCCCTGACATGAATCTTCATGTTCCTATTCAACTTGTGACTTATCAATATCCAATGAAGGGACAAATTAATTGCACCTCTTATAATTTTATGGAGTACTTTTACATCTTATAAATATTTCATTTTGACTTAAAGGAATAGGAAAAAACATCATGATCACGTACAATGGGGAATTAGAAGGAGTAAAGATTATGAGAAAGAATGAGAGACGAGAGGAAAGATGATCAGAAGCATGAAAGGATATTATTCCACCCTAAAGAAATACAAGTCTAAGCTCCCATGGTGATAAATAAAAAAACTTGAGTCGTTATGACCCTTTGCAACATTGCAATGCACCAATGGAGAGATATTCCCCAACCATGCAACATTGCACATTGTGAGCTCATGCCTTGACTGATTGGCCACTAGAAGGGGAGGTGAAGACTATTGAATATGATGAGGCAATCTTTCCCTCACTTTAAAAATCCTTCAACCTTTGAAACATTGTAATGCCTCCAAACTACTGTTTTGATGCAAAATGAGACCCTTACCTACATAGTTCTACATTGTGATACCAATCATTGGGGAAACAGAGAAAAAAATTAGATGCAATAAATAATAACATAAAAATTTTATGAATTGAGGTGATAAAATCAATGGAACATCCTTGAAACTTATAATTAACCCATTAGACGAAGTGAGAAGCACACTTAAATCTAAACATATAGTTGTAACAAAAATAGAGTACCGAGAGGGATTCTCTTATATTTGAGACATAATGCCACTTTCCATCATTTTGAAATAATTAAGTTGTCCTTTGAAATGTTTAAAATTATTTAATAATGGAGGATGAACAACCATTACCATTTTGAGCATTTTCTAGACACATACTATTTCTAGTAAGTTCTTCTTGGGTGACTAGTTTTGGTAATTTCACCAAATTGTAATTTTTGATAAATTTTCCTCCTTGGGAATGAACTAATTATATTGAATCCATTAACACATTGGGAATAATAAACTTAGTAATTTTATTGAATGGGGACTTACTAAAAATAAATATTTTGCACAAGGTGTCGCTTCAGAGTCAAAAAAGGTCTCCAAATATTATACTACTTACGGGATGCTTTGCTCCAATTTTTAGGGGTTTCTCTTGTCCAAATCTTCACAAAAAATAATGAACTTGAGGTGTGTGTTTTATTTATCCGAAAGGGAAAAATTCAGAAAACTAACAGCTATTCATAACTATAATCCTAAACATTGTCATGGGGAAAGAAAGTGCCCATTACAAAACTATTTTTCAAGGATCTCCTCCAATTTTTAGCTCATTTGGCTTGCTACAACTCCGTATACCTGATGGGGAAGTTTTAAATGGATTAAATTTTTAGATGATTGTAAAACATGGATGATGTAATTATTAAGGTCGTGGAAAAATTAATTTCAAGTGTGTTCATGTAGGGAAGTTTCGATTAAAATCTCATCGAGATCGATGTAGGGGTTTGTGAAGTATGAGAAAAATCATCATTTGAGCATGATGGGTGTTTTCTTATTCATGGAAGAGTCACCTTAATAAATGAAGGAAATAAAAATTTGAAAATAATCCCAAAATATGGCTAAGTATTGGCTCACACTTACCTCTTAGCAATAGCTTTACAAACTCACCTTTTAACTCACCTTAGATCATGTTTGGCTTAACCCAGTTGATGATGGATCAAACCTAGCTAAATGGGTCTGCAGGAATCTCTCACGTCCCGTACATATTTTGGAAATGGTACATGCGGTTAAAAGGTGAAACATGCTTTGGAAAAATGCACCAATGGTAAGTTTTATCACAAAAAAGGGGGCCAGGTACAAGGATGAGTTGAAAACATGAGCCTATCACCAAAAGAGGTGTTTTACACCTTATGAAATATTTCACTAGTTGAAAAATATCCTCCCAAGTGCGCCATGGGTCATACTTGTCCTGGAATGGACTAAATTAGCTTGTGAGTGCATAACACTCGTTTAACCAACCAAGTGAGATTTTAAATAAAAAAGATCCAAAAACATCTTATCTCCTTGGTGGAACAATTTTTGTCACCTCATGCACCATTTCATTAGTTTCAAAGGTGAAAAAATGCATATGGGGTGCAAAAATGTGCCATTCAAACTTTTTGAAGCCCACCTTCACCAAAAGTTGTTATAAATAGACATCCAAGAATGATTTCTTTCCCAAGATCTTCCCTGAGAGTTTACTAGGAAAAAATTATATTTTTTGACTCTAAAAGGGATGATGATATTATTAGAAAAAAATTAGGAGACAATTCTGCCTTAAATTGAAAATTTACACCCATTTTCTATTGTGCTCAAACTTGTACACTAGTGGAAGAAGCTTTCATTGGAATGTATGATAATGAAAAAAGAAACCAACATGTTGTGAGTAATGAGGAGTTAATTATATCACATTGGTACTTAAATCAAGCCTTGAATATCCATATAACCCTTGACAATATTAGTTGAATCCCCACTAGGATCGAACATCTTCATCACCACTATTAGGTTAATATCTCAAAATCTTGATTTTAATAGAATATCCTGAAACATTTTGCAATGTGAAGTAGGAATTCTTATATTTTTTATGATCATTTTGTCACTTCAAAATATATCATGAGGATCCCACAACATCCCTAACAAGTTGATGTGATTTTTTACTATTTCTGTTTGCCAACACTATGCTACAAGTAGCTCGATATTACATTGTTTGTTCCCAAACCCAATTTTTATTGTAGAAATTCCATAAACTTCCTAAAATGATTACATATCTCTAATAAAACCTTATGAGATCCTTTTTCTTCACTATACACTCCTGGGTACTTATTAAATGTAAAAATCTTGCTAATTGGCCTTTTTGGGACTTCGGGAGCAGCTCCTTCAAAGTGAAATGAACCCATTAATTTCTTCCCAACATCTTACCTACACATGAAAGAAACATTAAAAATATATTTATTGCATACCTCTTAACCATGATTGGGTTTACATTATCAAAAATTACCCGAGGGTAGGTGTAGATTTCCGGTTCTAGGATTTTTCAATGTGGGCTAAGTTGTCATGGATTTTTTTCAATTTTTCATGTTAGAAATTTAACATGACAAAAGTTAGCTCTAACTTAAGAATTTTTTTATTTGAACAAAGTGAGAATGAATCAAATAAGAACCTCAAAATCTCAAGAAACTAAGAGGACCAAAGTGCCTTATCCATTGCGGATAGATTCAAATAGATTTATCAATTGGGCATGAATTCATCATTCCAACACACAACATCGAGGTGAAACACACGTAGAAAAACACAAAAAGGGAGACACACCACATAGAAAGGGAAAATAACCTAAATAATCTATGATACACACGAGGACAACCCAATTTTATCGTAGTACTTTTCTCTTCAAATGTTACTTTTGAATGGGTAACATCAGGTGATGATGATCTATGAAGCCATTGACTAGTTCAAGGAAGTAGCCTCCTTTCATGAGCTGCTTATGAAAGATATATTCTTTCATGTATTCTTGTATACTTATGAGGAGTTAGATTTAATTATAACTCCGATGCTTAGATATTTTTCCAAAAAAATTCATCAATCCCATATTGTAAATAGTTTTCTATGTTGAAGCACATTGCTGATTTCTCATTTTACATTTTACTATTGCTCTAAGGCTGATTTTTATCAGATTTATTAAGTGCTCCAAGTTATTCTCTTTCCCACATCCATGTTTAATAGAAAAAATTTCATGAGAAGAATTGAGTCCATCCGTTTATCCTTTTTCATCACGAAACATTTGATCACACAAAGAATAATCAAATTTTATTTCATACCTACCTTGAATTTCCTTGGTCTAATTCAAGATTTCAAGACTGAGCTTGAGATATTTTGTTCCTTCCATAGATTTTGATATTTCATGCATGAACTCTTTTTTAAAAAATTTATGAAATAACATCTTCACATCCATTTTAATAATCATCATTTTGAAACTTGAGGGAATTTTTTGGAAGAATCGATTCATCATCCCAAAGATAATTGAATTTGACTTCTTCCTCGTCGTGGGAGATCTCATCTCCAAAGGACTCAAAAATATTTTTTTCAACTTCATCATTAAGAGAATTTTCCTCTTCAAATGGAAAATATAAAAAAATTCTTTCATTATCACATATGTCAACCATCCCCTCAAGAGAGATATAAATTTTTTAATCTTGATCTATTTCATTAAAATGAATTTCATAATCAAATGAGGAATCCAAACTAGATTCATACATATCTTGCAATTACATGGATTGCATTAGTATTTCAAGGATGATTTGGGGTCTTCTATTTATTTTATAATTATCAACATATTTTACACAGATTCCTCTTTTGAATCTTTCAAAGGCTCATAAAACATCAACCTATTTTCTTCATAGATGATATCTTTAATGAGAGGCTCAAAATTTATTCTATCACTACCCTAATCACCAACCTGAATTTTTTTCTTCAAATGGAAAAATGAACAAATCTTCTTCATAGACATACACATCGAATGATTTCTCATTTTTCAACTCATTAAGAATAATTTCATCTTCTTCATGATTAGAAGTATTTGGAAATTTTGGACTAATCTCCTATAATTCAATATCTTTCAACTCTTCATAATTATTGATGTCCTACATGGAAAGGATTTCTTGGTCATATCAAGGTAAGAATATTCTCCTTATCTTTGGATGTTATGAAAAAGATATGTTCCCGCTATATTGGTAAAAGATATTAGATTTTGGATATCTTGACAATTATATCGTGTATTTTATCTTTTTACCACAAGAAAAATTCCCATTTGTATGCTAACTAGAATGATTGTAGAAGACCAATTCATCTAGATTTTACCTCTTAAATATTGGTATAAAATCATAATTAGTAACATTTTGAATGATACTAGAATATATGCTACCAAAATAGTCAACAATACCCTCTTGTCAGAAATTGAGTGAGGGCCACCTTTGCATATTTTATTTTTCACATAAGTGGGACGTTATTAGACACTATGCGAGAAAAATATCCACATCATCATGTCAAGGTGAGTCTAAGAGCATTGAAATTTTTTATGGTAATCACATTGTCGAAGCTACCACATCTATTATGTAGTTGTTCAACTGATATTCTCTAATAAGAAGGGAGAGATATAATGGATAAACCTTATTGGTTTCAGATGTAGTCAAAGAAAGCATATTATAATATAGGGGAGTAGATGGAGTTGCTAGTAGTCCATTGGAATTAGAGTTAGAAATTTTACCTTTTTGTTTTCCAATTAGTTATTTTATCTTTTTGGATGTAGAGTTAGAAAACAATTTGATTATTTCTCATGCATAGTTTTCACCCTTTTGCAATAACAAAAAAGGAATCTCCTCGATGCCACTCGAAAGAAGAATAATATTGAAGATCCTTGAGTTGTCACTCTTGATAATAAAATAATCAAGAGATGTTCTCCACTCCCACCTTCCATAGTTTCAGAAAAGGAAAATCCATATATCATGAAAAGCAAGAGGCCCTTTGTTGCTCTAGTAAGTCTCCAAAAGTATATTCCTTCCAAAACTTCTAGTACATCCGTAAAATAATCCATTGATCCCAAAACATCAACTCATTTTGATATTATACAACATATGAGGAATTCCAAAGTGCAAATTTATGAACCTCAATATTTTTAGACTCACTTGAAACAATTTGAAAATCTTATCTATCATATCAAAGGTAGTATCTCAAATCCTGCACCTCTTGAATCTCTAGGAAATTGTTGTTCTCTAAAATTTTTCTTCTACTACTAGAGTTCCACAAATTTCATTGACTAGTGGAGCTTCCAGGAAATACTTTGGGGTTATCCTACAATTTGGTTCATATTTTGAATGTGATGGGATGCTTATTAAGAAACTTCATTCTTCAAAATTTTCAAGTCAATAGCCAATTTCTTGACCAAAGGGTTTGTGGATGTAGAGTTAGAAATTTTACCTTTTTGTTTTCCAATTAGGTATTTTATCTTTTTAGAAATAATCAAATCATCCTCTACTTCAATAGCATATTCCTAATCTTGTCAAAGATCCTAGGTAAAGATATCTTGAGGATGAATCCCACCTCAAGAAAGTGAGTGTTCATGAACAATACTTTCACATTTTCATCAAAGGGTGAAGCTTCAAATGGTATCCTCTTGAGAAACATGTTATAACGAGCTATGAAGTCCCTAAATATCAATGGGATCCCTTTTCATATGAACTAGCTAAACTAGAAGGTCTTAACAATATTAAATATATTTAAACCTTTCTTTAAATATAGCTCTTATGTCTTCCCAGATTAGTGATGGATCTAAATGGTAGGAGATATAAACAATCCACTACCTTTCCTTCCAGAGACTCTACAAACAATATTATTCACACATATTTTTGTTCTACTCCCAACAATCCACATGTTATGGTCAATGTTACTTCATGTTCCTTAGGGAGTCTGCATGGCATTTCCCATGAATTAAGGAAAATCTTACGATATCTCCTTGGTAATTCATGTATAGGTTGACATAAGGCTATTGGAACTATGTTCCTACCCCATGACACAATTTGAGAAGACTTTATCTTTCTTCTTCCATTCTTACTTTTGGTTATGCTTCAACTTCTATCCGAAAGTTTCCATATAGATATAAATATTCTTTGTTCAATGGTGGGTGGAAGATAGGAGAATCGGTAGGATTTTGAATCATATTTCCAAGTGTACCACTTTAAGAATTGAATGTAAATGAGGCTTGAGAGAGAAATATGGATTATCTCTAATTGTTATTCCTTATTTTGAAAAGCCTCAAAAGTGGGGTCAGCAATTGCTCTCAACGTATTCAATTGCTTATACCTTATCTGCTAGTTTTTGGAAAGCCAAGATTCAACTCAATGAAAAATTTTGGCCATTATTTTTATGGGAATTTGGACTTTCAAATTTATGATTTTTTTTTTTTTTTTTGGAATGTATATACTTTTACGATTTTTTAGTTCATATATTGGGTGAAGAATATGCAAAATTTTCCCCATGGTGGGTGCTAAAAACTATTAGCGAAACATATTATTCAAGGGAAAGTAATGGGATTTCACCAAAGATGCGGGAATAGGTACCTCTTCTTAAATGAAGAATCTCCATTTATTGAAAGTAAGGAAACATATATAAACTTCACTAATATTTGGTAATGGCTTTGTATTCCGAGATCGAGACAAGAATACTTCCCTAAACACATGGAAACTTCTTATATAGAATACGAGGAAGAAATTTTTTTAGAAAGAAAAAGGAAAGGAAAATAAGAGGGGATTATAACTAAAAATATCATAGATTAGTTTATTCATTAAAAGAAGAGTATGTCAATTGCATCAATTAAAAGAAACCATTTATATAGAAAAACAAAGGATCATCAAGAAATAAAAAGTTTTATTGTATCATATTGCACAATTTGTATTACTCTGGAGTATAATTTGAGATGGATACAAAATAACAATAGACGAGAGAATAGAGGAATTAAAGGTACTTTTTGTAGAAAGACAATAAGAGATAGTAAACAAGGATTAACCATCCTTTTCATGAGGTTTTTCAATTTATAACTTTACAATTCAACTCTTCCTCTACCCCCACATGACTCTTCATGTTCTTATTCAACTTGTGACTTTTCATTATCCTAGGAAGGGAAAAATTAAGTACCCCTCTTATAATTTGAGGGAGTACTTTTACATCTTACAAATATTTCATTGTCACTTAAATGAATAGGACAAAACATCATGATCACATACAATGAGGAATTAGAAGGAGGAAAGAAGAGGAGAAAGAATGAGAGAGGAGAGGAAGGATTATCATGAGCATGAATGGAGATTGTTGCACCCTTGAGGAAAATAAGGATCAGCTCTAATGGTGATGAATAAGAAAAAACATGACCGCTGATGACCCTCTGCAACATTGTGATCTCTGGTGGAAAACTCTTCCACAACTCTGCAACATTAGAAATTATGAGCTCATGCCTTGACTGATTAGCCACTAGAAGGGGAGGTGAATACAATTACAGATGATGAGGTAGGATTTCCATTACTTAAACAATCATTGAGCCTTTGAGACACTACAAATTCCTCCAAACTATCATGTTCTATGATGAAAGCGAGACTGCTTTCCTACATACTTCAACATCGTGATAAAAACCATTGGGGAAATGAAGAAAGTAATGAGATGTAATGAAGAATACCTCAACCATGTGATGAATGAAGGTGATAGAATGGATGGAAAATGCTTGAAAATTATGATCAACCAATTGGCCAAAGTGAGAGGTATAGTAAGATGCAAAAGTAGTGTTGCATGACTAAAATTGAGGACCAAGTGATTATCTTTTGTTTGAGAAACAATGGCACTTTTACTCCTTTTAAAATAATTAATTTTTCCTCTGCGAAGGTTTACATAAGTGAGAAAAGGAGGATTAAAAACCCTTACAATTTTAAGCCTTTTAAGACCACTTACTATTTTTAATAAGTTTTTTCGTGGGTGACTAGTTTTGGTAATTTCATCGAATTATCACTTTTGAGCAGTTTTCCTCTTGGAGAATGAAATTAGTGTCTTGAATCCATTCATGATTATGAATTACTAGTCTTAGTAAGTTTATTGAATTTGGTATTAATATAATAGACATTGTATACGGAGTGTCGGATCGGGCGAAAAAGGTCTCGAAAAATCTATCTCTCACGGGGATGTTTTACTCCAATTTTTAGGGGTTTCTCTACTCTAAATCCTCAAAAACAAAAAGTGAACTTGCGGTCTATGCTATCTTCATTCAATAGGGAAAATATTATGTAGAGGATGATCATCAATAACTCAACATGCGAGAAACAATAGTAATCTTTTTGACAATCTAAGATCTTATTTCTCAAGAAGCCTTAAACTTGCTTGAGAAGCCAAAAATGAATCAAAACAATGTGTAGATGGATAATTATGTTTCAACAAATACGGGATGAGATTGTGAAAATAAATGTAGATACAAATTTCCCCATTCTTCTTGTGTATAGGGACAATGTTGACCACCCATGTGGAATGATGAATTGGGAAAATTAAGCTTGCATATAGTATGTTCTAAATTTTTGTAAGAATAGTAAAAGAAATGATGGGGTTGTATTGGCATTAATTTTTCCTATACGGTTGAGCATTCATCTTGCAAGGAATATTTGAAAGATTTCAAACCTTTGTAAGACCATGTTAAAATGTTGATGTATTTCTGTAAAAGTGCCACAAATTTTCTATTCTCCTTAGGGAGCAACATTTGCCGATGTTTATACTCAATGGTTGCTTGGCGAGAATGAAGATAAACTGTTTGACCTCAATAGAATAATTCGCTTCATAATATTTCTTCCTTTGGATGAAGTAATCATGCTTGTAAAAAAACCTATCGAGTCACACCAATCCTTTTGGAATTTTGTTCCATTTAAGTTGGAGGAATTTCCCATTGATTTCTTATCGTTAATTGGAAATAGTATAACAAATTCCTTTTAAGACTTCAATATAATAGAATTTTTATTTCATTTTTTTCTTCATGCTTCATTGATTTAAATACCCATATATTTAAATCCAACATAATCTTCATTTCATATCACATGTTTCCTTGATCTATATTAACTTAATCTATAACAAACATCATCTTAGTCAATCCATCCTATAACAATTAACCTTATACGGATGTATGAGTCAGACTAATATCGATCCCTCATATCCATTTCATTAAAATATGTATACTAAGTATACCATGGTTTCCTTTTTCATTCAAGGACATACAAGTGTTATATTCTAATATGCATATCTAAGAATTTGTTACTTGATTACCCATCCGATATCCTATAACTTTAGGACTAGGTGAAATCTAGACAACACAATCAATAGCTTGCTTTACCTTGGCCAAGGTTTTAAGTCATGTTTTCCATGCTTAATTCCATGATGACATAATTGTCATTTGGAATTATTCAGTTAACCATAACACCTAAAATTTATTATCTAGATTAGGACCAAATATTGAAGAGTTAATCATTTATAAGTTTCATTCAAGGCACCAATTTTGATCGAACACTTGCAGTGTAAGTGCCACAATGTCATGATAGGATGGGTAAGGGAAAGTATCTCCTTAATGATTTGCATCAATATGGTTTTCCCTTATCCGTGGTAATCATAAGATGACATTGAGTAGTTAACCTTGTGATTAGGTCCACACTCATAACTACGATGATACCTACATTTTATTACGACCTTCTCATTTAGAGGAGCTTGAAGAGATAACTCGACATAGAAAATGGACTATTGTATCCCTATAATGACCTTCATCATTAAGTGGGTATAACATGGCAACAACCATACCAAGTTGGATTGCCAAGTTACGCTAAATGGGAATTTCATATCTTATGGTTATTTAATTAAGTTACAACATGTCAAACCCAAGTTTTAGCGTTACTCTTAATTCATTATAATATACACCTAAGATATAAAAGAGGATCTCAAGAATATTAATTACACGTTTAGAGTCATTCGAAATAATCATTATACTCACGTTGTTGGTACTTGATTTAAATCTAAACCATTTTATCCAAAGTATGCCTTGAAAAATTTCCTCTGACATATTTTCTGTATTGAAAAATGTATGCTCAAAGATAAGACCATACTGGATGAAAATGTGAGTCTTGTGTTTACGGTGTGATTCCTTTTTTTCAATCAAGGAACATAATAGTTATGTTGCTCATGAAAATCCCTATGAAAATTTGAAAATATTCTCCTTCTAGTGTTCTTTTGTGTTTTACAGGGCTTAATTTTGCGTAAATGCAGAATTAGATGTAGAAGGTATCTACATGTCACTTGAGTGCATCTTTGGAAAAGTGTAAAGAATTGGAAAATCTCAAGAAGTGAGGATCGACCATGTGCAAAAAGAGAACCAAGGTAACCCATGCGGGCTGAAAAATTAATGTAAGTAAGAAGGGATCATAGTCCTCCATGTGTCACCCATGCAGAGATTTAGAAGAAGAAAGAGATAGGGAAGCCCCAAAGATGCACAATGTTTCCACGTGTCACTCAAGTACAACTTCAAAAGTGGACAGGTCCATGGAAGGGAGGAAAGTTCCATAGAACAAATAAGAGGTGCAACAGATTGTATTTTGAACTCTACTACTCTAAGTAATGTTGTGAAAACAAAGGTAATAATGTGAGGTGGGTTAAGAATCAAAAATCAAACGAGTCACCTCATTTGATTGATTTGTGGAAGATTTTAAGAAGATGTGATACATTAAAGGATGAAGTGAACACATGACGGGACACCATTGGATATGAAATGGTGGTTTTCTTTTGCAAACAATGATGATGTAAAGCCTAAGCAGTTCTAAATACAAAAATAGAGGAGAATTACATGAAAAATAAATAACGATGTAGATACAAGGACTGAAGAGAAATCCTAGGATTTTTTTCCTGAATCATTCTTTTATCTCATTACAACTACTATCCTTGTTTCATTAAAGTTGAATATCATTGTGAAGCAATTTCAGACATAAATAAAAATTGGGGTTTTATAGGGGCTGACCCATGATGAAGAAAGTTGTATACATATTTGGAAGAAAGGACACAAGAAGAGAAACAACACTCAATTATCCTTTACTCCTACTTTGAAATCTCCTCCAAGTGGAGGAATCTTGTTTAATAGCCTATTCTTCCTAGAATTGAAGTCATTTGAATCTTGAGTTGTTTGAGAAAACACAACTAACCCCACCAAGTTTCGAGACATCCCCATGTCCCTCAATGATTCAACGATCATCCTAGGGGCATCCAAGATGTTCATCAGGTCAATCGTATTCTAATAAGAAGACGCCCAATCTAGAAGATCTCCACCACTACCGAGAAAATGTAGTTTTCCCTTTTTCTTTATAGGGAATAGAACTAGTTAGATTTGGGTTGAGGAAGGAGGTGAGAATAAATTCAAATATTTGATTCAAATATTCTGAAGATATTTCCTTCAAGTTCTTCACCACACCTACCCTTACCATTAAACTTGGTAAGGAGCTCTATAATAGTTTCTCATGTTCAAGACTTGAAAAGGATTTATATGCGGGAGGAAATAAGAGTGAAACTTATAGTAAAAATGGTTCGAGCAAATTGAATCGAATGAATGGATAGAGATTTATTCTCATCTCGCATGAAGGAAATAATGATGAAGTGATTGACTATCGATTGGTAGAAGAGATGATTAAGAGTGACAAAAAGTTACACATGGGGAACTACTCAAATCAAGAGACTTGGTGATCATTACACACATTCCAGAACTGATGTTTGATAACTGGAGGCTGGAAATGGTCACATCATAGCCATTTTAGGATTTTGAGGAGATTCCATAAAGGAACATAAATGTTCTACCAAATGTGAAGATAGAAAAGGTAACTTGGCATCCTAGTCATTATGAGAAAATAAGAGAATGTGATTCACTTATAATACTTCCACCTGACAACATAAGAATGGAATATTTGTAAAGGAACAAGAATGGATCAAATTGTGAGCCATAAAGCAGAATATTCCTTGGAAAATTCAAGATTTTTGGGGGAAAAACTTTAAAGTGAGTGAGCGATTGAGATTTTATAAATGCAATGAGAATAATCTTGCATAGGGGGGGTTAAAATTTTGTGAAATTATTTTAGAGAAGGAGTAAGCGAGAGAGAACCATTTTTCCAATATTTTTTTGAGAAACATTTTTAATTTCTTAGCCTTCAAATCAAATCATATCAAGATGGTTGTGAGGATACATCCATTGACAAGAATTTAGATGGTAAAAGAAACTTTCCCTTTTGATAAATTTGATGAGCCATGAGTTGATTGCATTAATAATGAGCGTTGTTGTGTGTGTTTTTAAGTTGATATGTTTCAAGTAGCTATTCATGTTCATATTGCAATATTATGTTAGGAAATCATCTAAATCACACAAGACCTTATCCTTCTGGTAGTATTATGGTAATTGCAATTGTCTGCGAGAAGAGATTTCATTTCATTCTGAAATAAACAGTTTTAAGTTCACTTTACTTCCACTTTTTTTATACATGTTGTTCATTAGTCTATGAGTGTATCTTAGGAATGATGGATTAGTGGTTCTTAATGTTTAACTGAGTATTTGACATGAGATTTTATGTTTAAATTATCAAAGATTGTGTGAAACGCTGTAGATTTTGGCTTCCATGAGTGCACATATTCTGGTTGAAGGTTCATTATTAGTTATTTGAAGTGTTTTCATCATCTTATTTGTTAGATTTTCTACCCTTTGTTAAAAGTTCCAATTTTGTATAATCAACTTTATCCTATATATTTCCATTACAAATTACATCTAAAACTGATAAATCCTACAAGAACTACCCATGCTTGTTCTGTATATACTCATGTGTGAGAAATTAACACAAATAAGTAAAAGCATGTGGGTTTTATTGTTATCTCTAGTAACCTGAAATTTTTCTAGGAGGCATCTGCATTTTCTATGGTGAAAACTCATGAGAGTTAGATTATGTTGCATTGACCATGTTTTCTCAAGGTTATTTTTCAAATTCCCTAAAAAGGAGAGTCGAGATATTGTTCATTAATTCATTTCCTTTGTAAATAGAGGTTACAAAAAGGGTCCTCTCACCACTGGTTGAAGGAAGAACCTAAATTTCTAGGGTAGGTGAAACCCTTATCACGGTGTTATCTAACTTCTCCAAGATCAAGTTATAAAGAGCCGAGTTAGACCCTTCCATGACTAAAATATGACTAAAATTCTTATATATTTGTCTATAAACATCATGTTCATCCTGTTGATGCTACTTGGCTTGAAAGGGAAAACCAATTTGGGTACCAACACCTTTGCTCTTTCTGTGCCATTTTTGGGGAATTATTTATGTAAATACGGATAAATCTTGGCCTATGGTAATGTGTTACATGAATTTAGATGCAAATACATGATCTAGACATCATCCTTTGTTTAGATTTACAAAAATGAGCTTAATAAGAATTTATGTGCTTGATATTTTCCTAGTTTAAAGAAATCTTTCCATTAAATTTTATTGGCTAGGGGTAAATATTGACAAAGGATATTGATATTTTTCAAGCTTTGTCAAATTTATTATTAAGTTTCAATTGACAAGTCATTTGTAGTAATTTACACATCTAAGGTACAAGACCTTAGTGCTGAATCCATATTGTTTAGAATTTATGGCAAATACTAGTGCCTCAAGATTTAATAATTGAAATATGTTGCTAACATCTCTAAAGCTGGAAGGAAGAAGGTCATTCTTCAAGATAGAACCTACTATACATTTGTTTCTAGATATTTGAAGGATAAATTAGAATAAGAAACAAGTATAGAAATATTTTGGAGGTCAAATATCATAGGTGAAAGTAGTGCTTATGGTTAAGAGTGACTAGCCTTTAATAGAGCATTATTCTAGTTCCTTAGATAGTTATGGATCAAGAAGTCCTTGTGTAAATTTATACACTTCAACTTGTGAGGGGCCTTCATTTACAAATGAAATATGTATTCCTCATCTTCCTCCTTTATCACTTATAGATAATTGAGTTTTCTATAAAACCGAGTCTTTAAAAGATCATTCATTTGATGACCATACACAATTACATCAAAGCCCCCCCTATCCCACACTGTTTTAATGCTCTTATAGGGATACCTCCTATGACTAACATGGCTCAAACCCCGCCTAGACCTACCTTTGTTGTAAATATATTTAGACAAATAGATTTCACATGCATGGTGGGATATCCTAATGTAGTTCTACAAGAAGTAAGGAATAGTTTTCCCAAGTTCCAAGGAAATAATGTTATTTCTCGTGACCAACACCTAAGACCTTTTATGAATATTATGGAGGATTTAAAGATTGAGCATGAAGATGTCTATGTGAAACTATTTATTCATACATTAGAGGAGGATGCTTGGGATTGGTATAAAGCTTTACCCAAAAATTCAATTGACTCATGGACTGAGATGAAGAGTGCATTTAGATCAAAAATTGGGGATAAAACATAACCTAGATTTCTTCTATCTAAATTTGAGAACATAAAGATGAATCCCAATGAGCTTGTTTAAAAATTTAACTAGAATGTCCATAATTTTGAGACCAAGTGATGAATGTTTCCTAATAAAGTACTCTGATGCTTTTAAAAAGAAATCTGCATATTATTTGATGGATAAAAACCTAAAACCTTGAGGCAAGCTTTTACTATAGTAGTGCAAATTGAAAATAGTATTAAGGTATTAGGAAACCTCCTAAAAGGAGGGTGTCAAGATGATAATCCCTTAAAATCCATAGACAAGCAAGGGAATTGATCTTGAGGAAGTAGTTTAGACTTTAGGAGGAACAGTCAAATAAATTTCCTATAAAATTGATAGAGAAGAGAAAGGAATATGGTAGAGCTCTCAGGGCCAACACCAACCTCAAGGCCAAAATTTTTTTGGAATCATCCTAGAGGTGATTACAAATTAGATGAGAGAGGAAAAGGGCCTTTGGGACTAGGCAATAAACAACAATAAAGATAGAATAGATTGGTACTTGATCCTTTTAATGTTAAAGATGTCATGGTAGAGGAAAACCATGTCATTCATTGGTGTGAAAAGTGTTTCTTGCCACATCCCCCTTGTGATATAAATGAGGAAATTAAAGATATTGATGGAAATACTTCTTATGGTGATGTTTGCATGGTGGAATGTAGAAATGGTTCATAGCTAGGAATTACTTTGACTAAATTTTTGAGTGCAAGAAGAGTTGAATTTTTTTGGATTGTATACAATGAATAAAATTTATCCCTTCTACTACTAACATTGATATTGATATGGTCTAGGATTTTGATCTTCCTAATCATGATTTTGAATATTTAAGATCATTGATGATTAAGAAATATGATGGTGAGATTCTTTATGAGGAGGATAGACAATTATTAATGAATGAAATAGTTACTCAAGAAAAGGAGAACAATATCTGAAGTAGAGTTGTCAAAGGGGGAGGGCCACAACCCAAACCAAAAACTCCACTTCTCACTAATATCCCAAAATATCCCCCGAAGAAGGATGTGCCAACAAAAATCCAAGTTAATGTCAACTAATGCAACAACCTTTCCCAAGCCGTGAAGAACCTTATACCTCAAGAGAAAGAAATTACCCTACCCCTCAAGTCTGACTTTACACAAGTATACTCCCTTTTACATGGCTCAAATTTTGACTCATACCAAGGTCACTATACCTATTATTGATTTTTTTAGAATCCCCGAGAACAGGAGAAGATCCTTTGAGTAGTTGGGATTTAAGGAAGAGGTGGTAGTCGGGATAAAGATGTTAAAAATGTTGTTCTTCCTCCTTTTATTGAAGAATCTAAAGTGCCGCAAACATTGGAAAATTTAAAGGAATCCTCTGAAGTGTACCTAGGAATTTCCCTTGTTCAATCTTGACTTGATGTTGACCCCTTTTATATTACTTTGATTATTAAAGGTAGACTTGTTCACAATTTCATGTTTGATTTGGGCGTTTCATGTAATGTTATTCCACATGGAGTGATGAATGAGCTAAACATCAAAGTCACAAACACCTTTGGGAATTGCACACCTATGGATTCAAGGAAAGTACCAGTGATTGAGTCTGTGAAAGGTCTAGTGGTATAATTGGCAACTGATCCTGGTAATTTTTTAACCATGAATGTAGTCATTATGGATTTACCTAATAAATGGGGTATGAATTTGTGAAGGAAAATGGTTACCATTTTTAGTGGAAGTGTGAAAATGTATATGTCATACGCCACCATACTAGTTGAGCGAAACTTGATCAAGTTATATGGGAAGAAGAAGATGGTACATCGATTGAAGTTTCACAACAAGTCTTCTTATGAAGTATTATATATAGATAAATATGTCAATAACTTTGTTGGTTAAGTAGATTATAAGGAACAATGTATTAGTGAGAGTATATGCCTAGATAAGATTAGTGTCCCATGGAAATTGATGTTTGATGAGGCTTGCTCCAATATGGGGACCGATCTGGAGTTGTCCTTATATCTCTAAGTCAAGAGAATTTTAAATTTTTTTCAAACTAAAGTTTGAGTGCACAAATAATATTGCTGAGTATGAACCATTGCTTTTGGGTTTGAGGATCTCTTTTAAATACAATATTAAAGACATAATTGTTAAAGGAGAATCAAATTTTGTGGTCAAACAAGTTAGAAATTTATATTCTACTAAAAATAAAAGTACAAAACAATACAAACCATGTAGTAAGGGATTTTAATGAAATGTTTGACTCTTTCAATATATATCGTGACAAAAATAAGAATTTTGTGGAAAATAGGTTGAAAGTGCTTGGTTCTATGTTTGAAAACTATACTGTCTCTCCTTATTGTGATTATGATATTCAAATATTGTCAAGACCTTTTGTCCCTGATAATGTCAAAAAAATTCATGTGTTTGAAGATAATGCCCAGTTCGAAATTTTTATAGAATGAAGGAGAGTTCACTAACCAATTCATGGATTGGGAACTAATGGTTTCTATTTGTGATGGTAAGGAAACCATGTTTTCTAAGGATATTATTAAGCTAAAGAAAAATTCCATTCCAAGAGGGTTGGTTTCTTTAGAATCAAAATTTAAAAATGCCGATATGGTAGTTCATATACATATCTCATCCTCAAGAGATGTGGAAGAGCATAATCTGGGGACTATAGACAAACATAGAAAAGTGTGGCTAGGTAGTAACTTGAGAAAGGAGGAGTTGTTAAAAAAATATGAAAACTTCTTAGCATGGTCTTACTTAGAGCTGAAAGCATATAGGGATGATCTTTTTCATCGTGAAATATCTTTATAACCTAATGCTAAACCATTTAGGAAGAAGAAGAGGCTGATTAATCCACTTCTTTCCCTCAAAGTGCAATAAGAACTGGAAAATTTAAGGGGTGGAGGGAGAATACAGCCAACACGATATTCTTCTTAGGTGGAAAACTTGGTGCCGATTAAAAAGAAAAAAGGAGATATAAGGCTATGTGTGGATTTTTTAAACTTGAATAAGCCCTCAATTAAAAATAATTATCCATTTCCTAATATGGATAACATGTTATAATTGGTCACTGGGTTTGAGTTGTTGTCCACATTAAATTGATTTTTAGGGTATAACCAGGTGGTTGTAAAGCAATTAGAAAGAATCAAAACTGATTTCACCACTTAATGGGTTACTTATGTATATGTGAGAATGCAATTTGGTCTGAGAATGTTTGTGCTACTTTCCAAAGAGTTATTGATCTAAAAATGGTATTAATTTTTTTGAATTAGTACTTACAAAATTCTCGATTTAAAAACTTGATAATCGACTACGAGTATAAGAAATTTTGGGAATTCTTGAAACCCAAATCCTTGAAATCTTCCAAATAAATCAATTACCCATTATTTTCAACTTAAGTGAATATATTGAATCTAATAAAAATCCATTTAAAAATTCACTGTTGATTTTAGAATGCACTCAAATTGAATTCTTGATTCCAAGTCTGAAATGTGCAATTCCCTTTCTATTGTGGGTTATGGATACTAAAAATGTGACTTCAATCCAAATAATCCAATTTTATGCTTGCTTAAATAATTAATCAAATAAACTAATTTGAATTTTTTATTTGATCCAAAGCTTTATAACAAAATTGAAATCAAATCCACAACACAAGAACTTGATAACAAAGTTCACCCGAAGGCTACGTCTCTGAATTCTTGTAATGAGAATCGATCTGTTATTACCTAATGAAGTACAATATCCCTTCACTATTGACTTAATATAACTTTTTACCTACAATTGAGTTGATTTAGACTAATTGGAACTCTACAATTTACCAGAAATGTCCCCAAGTCCATCTGTGCCCCTACAGTATTTTCATTGATAGTTTCCTATGCAATTACGTCTGAGAAAGATCTACAACTTTAAATGTACAACACCTACATAAAATATGTTTACATTTCTAGAAACTAGAGTAAATTATGAAAAACATCCCTTTTACTCCACGGCTTGATTCAAACCAAAAGTGGTTGGAAAATGTAGATCTCTTCCTTTTCCACATTAAATGAGTTATTGTCCACATTAAATTGATTCTTACGGTATAACCATGTGGTTGTAAAGAAATCAGAAAGAATCAAAAATTATTTCACCAATCAATGGGGTACTTATGTATATGTGAGAATGCCATTTGGTCGATGAATGTTTGTGCTACTTTCCAAAGAGTTATTGATCCGAAAATGGTAGTCATTTTTTTAAAGTAGTACTTAGAAAATTATTAGATTTAAAAACTTGATAACTAAGTAAGAGTATAAGTAATTTTGGGAATTCTTGAAACCCATATCCTTGAACTCTTCCAAATAAATCAATTACCCATTATTTTCAATTTAAGTCAATATATTGAATCTATTACAAATCCATTTAAAAATTGACTATTGATTTTAGATTGCACTCAAATTGAATTCTTGATTCCAAGTCTGAAATGTGCAATTCCCTTTTAGTTGTGGGTTATGGATACTAAAAATGTGACTTCAATCCAAATAATCCACTTTTATGATTTCTTAAATAATTAATCAAATAAAATAACTTGAATGTTTTTATCTGATCCAAAGCTTTTAAACAAAACTGAAATCAAATCCACAACACAAGAACTTGATAACGGAGTTCACCCAAAGGCTACATCTCCAAATTCTCGTAATGAGAATCGATTTATTATTGCCTAATGAAGTACAATATCCCTTAAATATTGACTTAATAGAACTTTATACCTGCAATTGAGTTGATTCGGACTTCTTGGAACTCTACATTTACAAATGTCCCCAAGTCCATATGTGCCCCCTACGGTATTTTCATTGATAGTTTCCTATGCAATTACATCTGAAAAACATCTACAACTTTAAATGTACAACACCTACATAAAATATGTTTACATTTATAGAAACTAGAGTAAATAATGAAAAAAGTCCCTTTTTACTCCATGGCTTGATTCGAACTAGAAGTGGTTGGAAAATCTAGATCTCTTCCTTTTCCACATTAAATGAGTTATTTTCCACATTAAATGAGTTATTTTCCACATTAAATTGATTCTTAGGGTATAACCAAGTGGTTGTAAAGCAATTAGAAAGAATCAAAAATTATTTCACCACTCAATGGGGTACTTATTTATATCCGAGAATGCCATTTGGTCGATGAATTTTTGTACTACTTTCCAAAGAGTTATGGATGTTGCATTCTCAGGTTATATCAATGATTTTATTGTTGTTTATCAGGATGATGTGATAGTATTTTCTAGGAAGAGGAGTGATCACTTGGAACACGTGGAAAATATGTTGATGAGATGTAGAGAATATGACATCTAATTGAATCCTAAAAGTACCATTTCGAGGTTCAAGAGGAAATTTTTTTAGGGCACATTGTGTCAAAAGAAGGGTTCATGATTGATTCTAAAAGGGTTGAAGCAATTGGTAAAGTTCCTATCCCAAAATCTAAGAAAGGGATCCAGTCATTCTTTGGCTAGATAAATTTCATTACGAGATTCATTTCTATTTTTACTGAAATGACTATCCCTATTACAAGAATGTCAAAGAAATACCAGATTATGAAATCGGAGGAAGGATCTCTCCAAGCGTCATTTGAAATTAAAGAAGCATTGAAAAATGCTACAAAATTTGGCAACCCTTGATTATAAGAAGGCTTTTTAGATATTTTCCTTTGCATCTAAGAAAACTATTGCATCTGTACTATTGCAAAATGATGAAGAAGGAAATGAAAGACATATTTCCTTTTTACATAAAGCTTTACAAGGGGCTGAGCTGAAGTATACCATAATGGAGAAGCAAGTTTTGATTTGGTGATAACAACTAAAATTTTCAAGCCCTACATCTTGATTTCTAAAATTATAGCTTATGTGCAACACACAATGGTCAAAGAAATTTTATCAAAAATGGAAATTTTAAGTAAAATATTTCATTTGGTGAACAATTTACAAGAGTATGACATGGATGTACAAAACACTAAGTAGGTCATAGGTTTGTGTCTTATAAGGATGATGGAAAAAGAAACCTGGAGCTGATGGATGTTGATGAGATTGAGGAAGGAACTATCTATGTCCATAAAAATCTTCAATTTCATATATTACAAGGACATAATATTCTACCTCGGAAATTTGGAATGTCCAGACATTTAGAAAAAAATCAAAGAATGACATATTGTCTCTCAAGAGTGCACCCTAGTTGAGGGATAAAAATAGGGGTTCTAAGCTTGCTCTTCACTCACTTCTGTAGATACAATGGAAACACCTTAGGTTTGTGGGTATACCTATTTTTGATGTGATTCTCTAGTATCAAGGATAGTTCCATATGTATGTATCCTAAACTTTGTTTTTAGGGTTTTGTGTAGTTTTAAGGGTAAAAATATTTTTATAAATAAATTTAAAATGAGGTGATATGCCAAAATTATTGAGATATTTGATTAAGTGCATGCACATTAAACAGAGAAAAAATTGCATAAACACAAACCAATAGGTTTCAGTTTGATCCTAAGGCAAACACTTATGTGTTGAGGGATAAAACACAACAATGTAATAGCTAACATGCACACTAAGACTATGTTGAAAACACCAAATTTGCAGCAACGTAAGATAATTAATTTAAGGAATTAATATTCACAATATCTAATAGAAAGATACACACCACTACAAATAATTGGAAAGGCAATAACTATTTTTCATTCAAGGGAAAAACTAGCAAAAAGTATGCTTCAACACTCCTATATCCAAAAATTCCTCCCTATGCTTTACCAATGCACACAATATATAGCAAAAATAATTCACACAACCATACTAAAAATAGGTTGCATTATGAACTCACCCATAGATGTTATTTTTATCCTTTATCATGAATAAATAAATGAATAAAATAATCATGTAGTTTACTGATGAGGCAATAGTAACCTTACTTGAAAAATATACTTACTCAAAGTGTAGTTGACTACTCTATTTCTATTACAATACATTTTGGTGAATATTTTAGCTAATTTTAGCCTTTTTGGTGAATCTTTTTCTTGTTGTACATGATGTGAAACACATGTGTATGAAGGATAACTCAAGTTGATAATGACATCTTTTTCTCCCTATGACTACATGCATAATTATATTACTATGTAAAAAAGAATACCTTTTCCTTTTCAACACTTAGAAAAATATTATTTATCCATGTGGGGACCACCTATGACCATGTGCTCTTTAATAATATCTTTCTTTGTCATGCCATCTCAGTACTTGCCTTTATTCATTCGAAAAAATGAAGGTAATCATTTGAAATTTAAGGTAAATTGCTCCTTTGTTGACTTGGTGGATATTCTTGATTCAATTATTATGGGGCTTGATTAGATAATGAATACCTTTGATTTATTGATTCTTGGCATGCATGGATAAGACCTTAGTCTAAGGATATCAAATATTAATCATAATATTAATCCCGCCCATTTGTTTTGATTTCTTTGATAAACCATGATGAGGTGTCGGATTTTGAAATATTTCAATGGCGTCATATGGTTTAGAGCTTAGATGTTCAAAGAAATAATGTATAAATTATGGGTTTACCCCCTTGCCATGAGGACTCACCCTATTTTTTTATTTGTTGGAGGAATTGATGTAACTCTAAACCTAATCGGGTGGGTTGGATCAACCTATTATTTGCATTGATATTAAGACTTGATCCAATCCGGTTATCTCCGTACCAATTTTATCCTAACCATTGGTGCTTTGACCTTGATTTATAGGGAAGTTAAGGTCTGTATTGATTCTATTGATTGATCTTTAGCCTTTTATTATGGTACTAAAAATGTGGGTCATTGATTTCTATCTCGGTTGAGTTAGGGTTTACATTTCAAATGGAAATGAATCATCGCCCATTGATTTATGTACTTATTAACTAAAATCATTGATGTGTTAACTCCTGATTGAATCAAGGTTGTTTGGAGGTTTATTTGGTCGAGTTAAATAAACTCAAGCCTAGCTCATTTTCATTTTGCATCTTCGCTCCATCAAAAGCCACTGAAAAATTCTCCTATGCCACCATGAAACTATGATTTGAGCTTAATTTGGTTGGTTCTAAGCCTCTACAAGGCCTTGTGATTTTGAATATTTTCTAATCATTGATCCATTTCGAGACTCTGTGAAGTTCTAGAGAATTTGAAGCTTGTTTTCTTTCTTATTTTTCTCTATGAGCGTGCAATGTGACATCAAAAATTTGATCTCTCTACACTCTCACTTAGATCGAGCCCTTGTTTGAATGAACTCAGTCATCATTTTATTTCATTGAACTCTATAACTTTAAATTTCCTCATACTTATGGAGGTGAGCAATAATTTATGAACTATTTGCAGTGTTTGTAACATACTTATCTCTATGTTTTCTTTCAAACATGCATTGATACTTGTCGGTTTTTTATTTTTCTTGTTTTTGTGGAAAATTCGAGTTCAAAATCGTTATGGACATGATATTTTTTGTTGTGCAGGATATATTTTTTTGGGTTTCGAAACCGGAAAAATGAATTTGTACTACCTTATTCTTAAGTCCTTAGCAATTTTTTTCAGAAAGAATGGCCGTGGAAAGAATTTTTTTTCCTTCTTTGAGACTGTGAAACACAGAAAATGTTTGAGGAAATAGTAAACCCTAAACTTTGTATTAAAGGAAAAGGGTGCCACTTATCTATTCTAGGTACTTACATTTTGTTGATATATTGTGGGTTTCTTCTTTTTCTTGAATGTATTATGTTGTTTCTTACTTCAATAAGACTATGCTATTTGGTATTTATTTAGTTTGATTGGTAACTGTAACTTTTTAAAAACTAGACTAACCTAGATTTGGGTGACTGGAAACTTGTATCCATCATTGTTACTTGTTTTAAAATCAAAACCAAATAAAATAGTGATATGGGTAATTGGATGTTGTACTTTTGAAAGATATTGGTTGATGTTATCGTATCCTAACTAGGTTTGTTTATTTATAGCCATTTAACATTATTCAAAATCCTTTCTCACTATTCGATTCTTCACTGCATTTTATTTTGAACCTATCTACAAAAATATGTATATTAACATACTTCAGCATGTACAATAAGCCTTTAAATGTAGTTGATCCTTTGATTTCTTGATCTAGTTCTTCATGCATTGAGACTTATGTCTAAGCTAGCTATACTTTTGAGAACATTTCACTGTGTAGATCCAGTATGTAATTTTTAATGTTTATTATTCATGTTTTTGTTTCATTGTAAAACCACTATTGGTGGTGTTTTCTTCTTCGTGCATTATTTTATGACTTCTTACACATTTTCTCCTCTAGCATTCAATGTTTGATTGATCTTAAAGACAAGTAATTTCTTGAACTTTCATATTGTTTTCTAAGATCAATGTATCTTCTTTTCAATTTATAACTATAACTAAAAATCCACCTTCCTCTCTCAAATTCAAATTTGTATATTTATTTCTTTATTTATCTTATGAACTTTCATGATTGTCCTTCCTTTAATTTAAACTAAAACTATGAATGTACTTAATCATGTATGGAATGTTTGCATTACTTGATTTGAATGCTCATAAAGTATTATGAAATGATTTCTTTCTATTATGGCATCCTCAATACTTAATATCTTGAAAATTTATTTTGTTTTCATGAATACAACAATGAATACTTTCTCTTCCTTCCTACATGTACCTGCACACTTACGATAATTGTTAGAAAATAGGCTTCCATCCTCTCTTGTATTCCATAGCAGTTTTCTTTTCTTCTTTCCTCTTTTGTCTATCATGATTCATGTCAATGACATGAGCTTTTTTGCAATATATTATCTTCTGTAATCTACACATGTTACTTTGATGTACCTTATGCCTTTTGATCTTAAATGATTCATTTTCCTGAAGCTAGATAGCACATGAATACATATTAAACCCTGATCTCATTAGCTGATGTTTTTTTCCCTTTCTTTCCTTAGGTACCATGATGAAATGAAGGATGTAGAAGATAAATATGGATCTAGAACAAGAGAAATGAAGATAAGGATAAAAACCAAAGGTAATGATGGGTTTCTTCTATACTCTTTTGCTTTTAGTTTCATGTACATGTATCTTTTATTTCAAAAATCATAAGTTACATCCCACGACTTGTGTGGGAAACATTGAATTTTTCATGAAAAAATGATATTGTTTTTGTAATTGAGTTGTCTACTTCCTTTTACTTTCAGCTCTTCTCCGATATGTAATGATTTTACAATGAATTAAAAACAAATAAAAAACTTATTAACACTTAATCATAGGAAACGTTCAAATTGAAAATACCTATAACTTAATAATGGACATCTACAACCTGTAATCAAAAAATCTATTTGCTGATATGGGTTATAAAATCCTACATATCCAGTGATTCCCACTTTCACAAAGAAAATAAATTGGTCCTTTAGGGATTTTGTGTTTCCTTGTTGTAGACGAACATGGAATGGCAACCACTATGAGGTTTTGTATTCCACAATAGAACACAAAATTATAGATTGCATGTTATTAATCAATTCTCAGTAACTAAAAAAAATGAAAACTATATGACTCCCCTACTTAGGTCAATCTCATCAATTCTTTCCATCTTAAATGAAGTCTCAAGTTGCCCATTTTTTCTCAAGTGCAAGAAATGTCAACATTTATAGTGATCCAAAGAGGGAAAGCTTCTTGTTAGCTTTACGACCGAGGCCTTGCTCTTATTCATTGGGCATGGAGTCAAAAGCATAAAACCAAAATCTTCCCTTTTTTGAAAAAATTACCTTTCCAAAAACAAACTAAAGCTAGGAAATGATCTAGTAAACTAGATCATATGCATGAATGTACTTATTGAAATTGAAAGTTGCAATGTGCATAAACATGTACTTAATTAAAGGAAATCCTACTCTATGCTACTCTAACTAGTTGTTGATTGAAGCTAAATGAAACCTAAAAAAGATACAAATAGTAGCTTCCCTTTATCATAAACCAAGGAAATGAATTTAGCTTATAAAACAAGTAACATGACAGAGATGAATATTAGATTTGTAACTTGCATTTGTTTGATAAATTAGACCAAAACACAAAAAAACTTTCTAACCGATCTGAAATTGTTACGAGAGGTTTTGGGACTGATTCACTGAAATTCGGATGCTCATTTTTAGGTTATATGACAAGCATGAACTCTGGTATTGTTGTAGCTTGTTGTGAAGTAACAAGATAGAGAATAAGACATGGCCTCCAAACAGATGAAAAAACTATTTTTCTAATCTGATATGATTTTATGACCTCCTTGTCAAGACTAATCACATTTTGAGACTCTTTTCAAAGATTTTTGCTTCTTCAAATTGTTGTAATTCATTAAACTGTTGTTGCTCCTTGTCCTCAAGAAAACTGATATTTACATCCTTTTAAAGTTGTTATTTATCATTTTCAAGTTGTTATTCCATTACTTTTATGACTGATTTTTACGGTAATGTAAAATTATTCTATTATATCTATACTTACAATGAAAGTAGGAGTCTGAGGCTCAAATTTAATTAAATGTTGCTTCTCTTGGTTGCTTACACATTTTGATAATCTTTTTGCATCACTGCAGTATCTAGTAATGCGAAGTCTCCATGCATACAACATAATGAAGGTCTTCACACTTAGTTGCACCTTTTTGGTTGTCCTGAAACAGTTCTTTCTAATTTTCCTCATCAACCATGACATTTGATAAGTTGCAAGCATGCTTCTCATTCCCTAAAACTTCTTATTTATCTTGAAACAGATCTACAAATCCTATATTAAAATTTGTTCTTCCTCTTCGATATCATTGCAAGTTCTAACTAATCAGAGAATAACTGCATGAATATGGTGACTTTATGCACACTACACTAAGAATATATAGATTGCTCATCATCTTCGAGTTGTACTTGTTTTTCTACAAGATCAGATTGTACCTTTTTCATGGGTTCTTTCTCTAACTTTGGAATATGATCAAATTGAAACTTTGACACCCATCCTTAAAATTTTTGCAAGAATTCTAGCCTGCTATTTTCTTGATTGGCTGCTCTTAGATAATTTTCTAATTTTCTCCTTTATGAATTGGTATTGTGGATGGAGGAGGAGGAGTGGGCTGGATTTTAACTTGAATTGGCAATTTTGAGAAAATGATTGGGGTCTGAGGTTTGTATTTAGAATATAATCTCAATGTTAGCTTGGACACTTAAATTTGGATTCAGTACATGATTATGGAATAGAAAGAGTAGAATCTACAATAGCTTGAAAAATTTGACAATTGATGAAGGGGCTACATTGGCTAGCAAGGAAGGTTTGCGAGGCATTGGATTCTGATTGGGAAGGTAAGTGGGAACATCCAATTGATGGGGTTCCTCAACTTGATGCCTATCATTTTCAAATGCTTGCAACATCTAGTTAATAGATTCTCTCATTACCCCAAGCCTTTGTCATGGGCTAAGCCAACTAGGTGTAGGACCTCCCTATTGATAGGGCTTCCTAAAACTAGGAAATATTTGTATTTGTTCTTTTAGTACTTCATGATTTACTCTATTTCATGAATGTCACCTTCAAAATCTGTATAGCCTTTTACATAACATTGATTTTGAATAACATAACCATTTTCATACTAATAATTATTGGTGAGAAAATTTTTTAGGTGGAAAAATCAAGTGTCTCCACAAATGTTCATGGGGCTACTGCCCTTTGCATTGAATGGTACAACTCCCATTATTAAAATTAAACTAATCCTAATCCTATTTAAATGTTGTGGGTGGTCAAATTGGTCGAGGATCACATAGGTACACTCCTCTAAACCTATGGCAAAGTGCTTATATGGGGTACATGGGAGGAAATTACAGTGATAAAGGTAAAGAAGGGGAAATTATGCCATGAAGATTACTGTGGTGAGTAGATTACTGAGCTCACACCTAGTAACCGAGTAGTTAAACATTCAATATAAAGGAAAGCACAATGAAGGTAGTTGTACTAATGAATTAAGACACCAAATTTTAAATTCATCTATCGAGGACACTAAGTTCCTCTCCAATTACATATAGGATCAACTCTACTTGCAAAGTGCATGAAAGAGTGAAATGGAGGAAATACAAGAAAGGAAAATAGAAGAAGTGTAGCTTTTATTCCATTTATATTTATGAATACAAAGCTTCAACCAAGCTATCACAATGCTACATAGTAATAGTTATTCCAAAATATGGAATCCCTTTGTATGGAGAGGCCATCCCAATTTATAACAATTTGAATTGTCCTTTCACCTCCCTCACATGACTCTTTGTTTCCATATTCCACTCGCGACCTTTCATTTTCCATGAATTAAGTATTTCTCTTATAATTTTGAGAAAATAATTTTTACAAGTTTAAAATAGGTCACTTAAGTGAATAAGACGAAATACAATAATGACACATAACAAAGAATTATAATGGAGAGATAAATAAGAGAGGGAAAGAGAGGAAGAAGGAAGGAATGAAGGTAAAACACTCCTCATGAGGAAATGCTTTGAATTCCTTGATGCAAGTCATGAACTTTGAGCAAAAATTTCACATCGTTTGTGATCTTTTACACTCTTTGGTGAAGATTTCTCTGTTGAATAACTTGGAATCATTTTCTCAATCTAATGATGAAGTAAACTCCTGGACAATAAAATGAGTGTTTAGAAAAATTGTTCTAAGGTTTACCGCTACAAGATCGAGATGAACACATATAATTCCCATGACGACCCTCCTTGAAACTTGGTTGATGAAATCCTTGACTCATTGAAATCATTCGATCAACTCTCTTTGAATCACTCGGATCTTTAGTGATGAAGATGACTTGATATGATGTACCTTGCGATGCGACACCCTACATTGTAATATGAGATGATCATTCCAAACAACAAAAACACCATCTCCTCATGATTGATTACACCTCGAAACTAGACCAAATTGTGCACTTGAAATTCATGTTTACTTGACACTTACTATATTTGGAAGGGTCAACTTACAATCTTTAGTAAGTGTTAGAGTTTTCCTTTATAGACCCCAAATGGTGCTATCGACTTGAATCATTATCCCTCAATGTACCATTGTGTTAGACTTTCCTTTTAAAATAACCTACTATTTTTAGTAAGTACCCATGGAGAAACTTACTATTTTTAGTAAGTATCATAGTTAGCTTTTCCCAACCTCAATCGGCTATAGTAGCTTGATTGATTTCTTCTTATTGTGTTCCTCTCACCTTTTGGATGAAGTGTTTATTTATAGAAGGGTCTTGTGGAACAAATTTTCTTGTAATACTCCTCTGTGTTCACCACCTTCTTCTTAGCCTCTTCAAATGGTGGCTTACCGAAATTAATAGACCCCTACATAAGAAGGCATGATTTTTTTGTAAGTGCACCACGGATGTCGAATGCAACAAAACAATTCTTCAAAATTTGGGTTTTATTCTCGGGGTTCTACACTCAATTTTGAGAAATTTCTTTGTCTCGAACATGTTGGAAAATAAAAAAACATAGTCCTCCATAACCATAAAAAAATAGGGACTTCATGGAGCACAAAAACTAGTTAACATGAAATAATATTTTTCAGTGATCATTCTCTCGAATTTTAGTGAGATTTTACCTACTAGAACCCGAGATGTGAAGAGGTAACTTAATACATTTATCATAGTTATTATTCATGTGAAAGGGAAGAACTCGATGAAAAATTAGTCCTCCATATCCCTAAAAATAGGGACTTCATGGCACAAAAAAATTTTCACCTGAAACTAGATTTTTCAATGATCATTCCCTCTAGTTTTCACGTGATTTCACCCACTGGATCCTGAGAAGTGGAGAGGTAGCTCTCTAATTTTTTCAACTACTATATCATAGCGGTGATTAATCAAGCTTGACATTTATATGTCTAGTTTTATCCTCTATTCCCAATGAAATAAAATCCATTTTTTTAGGTTTTTTCTTCTTGTCTCACTGGTGAAATTTCTCTTCTCTTCGGTTGCTGATTTGACAAGAGATTGAACTTTGTTCTTCATGGAGCCAGCAGTGAAATTTATTCATTGTGAGAATTAATTACTCCAAATGGGAGGTTTGAAGGTGATTTTTTAATGACCTTCAAGATTGATTAACTCAGCAACATATGGTTCTTCTTTTTTTGCTTTGGCTTGCAAGATATGTTCAAATCTTCCTCTCACAACAATGGAGGTTTTGAAGAATAGGTTCACTTTTCTCTTTTGTTCTTTGTTCCTCTAGTTATTTCAATCAACATATTCTTTGAAACCTATTCATATTAATAGAGTGGAAGGTTTTATTCCATGGTGGAGCTGGTTTGTAGCAACAATGGTGGACTAAGGTATTCTTTGCAAATTTTCTTACGCAGTGAGAAGCAAATGTGAAGTAATAAGAAGTGGCAAACAATTAGGAAAATTTTCAATTTTTTGAGTTTAAGTTGAGTGCATTTTCATTTCCCTAAATTCCCTCACCTTAAATGGATTTGAGGGACATCAATTTACATGGTGCGCCTTAGCTTAGCACGTGGTGGAGATCGATGCCATGGCATTGAAGCTAAAAAAACAACTTTAAAGCATTGAGGGATTAAGATGGTTACATGGGTTACCGAAGTCTCCTTAGGGGCTATACAAATTTTTCCAACCTTGATGTCCTTGACATTGAGGGACACAAGGATCACAAAATACCTCCAGTTCTGGAGTTGACACGTGTCCTTAAAAATTTGACAACTTCCAAACTCGCTCCAAGAGGGCAACTTGAACCGGCGATAACATGAGCACTGATGGATTTTTTTAATAAAATTTTATATGATACTCAATTGAAATTTCCTTCTGAATCCAATGGTGGGTGTTTTATGTATTTATTACTTAGTTTTATTCCTTAAAAAATAGAATTTTGATTTTTTACTCTATATGTGCATGAGAAACACTTTGCTTGTAGACCCATTTCACAAAAGTGTTGTACAAAAAGAATTTTCCCATATTATAAGGATTACAATTCCCTTTCCAATGATGTCTTATTTTTCTTCTAACTCCATCTAGATCTCCCAGAATCACCTCCTGAAGCTCAACAACTCTTTTGGCCCGTGCACGCTTAGGCACAGTGAACCTTGATTTTAGTGAAATTGTCCCAACTTCTCTAGATCCTTCCAAAATCTTCCTGAATTAATTCCATGATGTTAATTTTCCTTTTAATCACCTCCGTTTTTGGTTAATATTTTTTTCCGCCCCATGGGGTTTCTCCAATCCTAGAAAGGCCAATGATAACCCTTCTCACAACTACCCAAAGTTTGCATTTTTCAAAGTGAAACTCCAAAAATCAACTAGGAGTTTTGTATTAAATTTCCTAAATCACCTATGGGAATGAGTTCACTTCATTTGAGTAGTTACTAGAATCAATGGAAAGACCTAAGGTATCTCAAAAGGATAGAACATGAAACATTTGGTACATGGGTATCATTTTCATGCTATAAAATTGCCAATTTCCATGATACACATTTGCATGACAACAATAATCATATTGATGTACAAGGTTTGGGATATAGAGATATTCATTTTGATAGGAATCATGTAACAAATCGAAGGGGAAAAAATGATAAAATGGATGTGGATATGACTGTAATACTACTTATAATGGGGATTCATGACTATGGGGCTTCGTAAAATATAGAAATATGCAAAATAGGTTTGTTGCTCATGAAAACATCCGATAACAAAAAATACCAGATCTGAATTTTTTTGAAAAATATCTAAAAAAGGTGGCAGTTGAAGAATTTTATGGTGAAAAATGTTGTGCTGCGCTCAAATAAGAATTATGGAGTCACCAAATGAGTTCTACTTTGCATCTTCAATCTTAAGAATGCATCAATAGTGGTTCTTATCCCACCGGGAATGCCAAAAATTTATATGCACGGTGATGATCTACTTGAATGAAGGAACACCTTCAAATAGAAAAAATTTAATCTCTATAATGTCCCACCGATGTGCCAAAATTGTTATCTCTCGAAGTGAACTCTAGCTAAGGGATAAAAATAGGGGTTCTAAGATTCATCTTCCTCACTTCTACGAGATACAATAGAATCACCTCAGTGTCTGTGGGTATACTTATTGTTGAGGCGAGTCTCTAATATCAAGTTTGGTTCCTTATTGATGAATCCCAAACTAATTTTTGGGGTTTTTGGAGATTTAAGGGTGAAAATATTATTGTAACTGAATTTAAAATGGGATGATAGACCAAAATTGTTGAGGGCTTCAACTAAGTACATGCATAATAAACTAAAAAAAAATAGCAGAAGCACCAACCAATGGGTTTTAACTTGATCCTAAGGCACACACTTATGTGTTGAGGGATAAATCACAACAACACAATAGCTAAAATGCATAGTAAGACTATGTAGAAAACAAAAAAATTGCAGCAAGGAAAGATAATTAGTTCGAGGAATTAACATTCACAAGAGCTGATAGGAGGATACACACAACTAAAAATAATTAGAAACGTAATAAATAGTTCTCATTCAAGGGAAAAACTGGAAAAAAATATGCTTCAACACTCCTACATCAAAAATTCCTCCCGTGCTTTGTCAATGCACACAATATATAGCAAAAATAATTCACCCACCCCTCCTAAAGATAGGCTCCAGCTTTTAAGTCACACATGCTTGTTATTTTTAACATTTATCATGAATAAATAAATCAATACAATAATCATGTAGATTATAATGAGGAAAAAATAGCCTTAGTTCCAAAACTACACTTAGTCAAAGTGTAGTTGACTACTCTATTTCTATTACAATAAATCTGGGTGAATATTTTGGCTAATTTTAGCTTTTTCTCGATGGAAAATTTTTCTCCAATGCAAGTGCATGATATTTGTCTTCTTGTGCATGATGTGACACCTATGTAAGAAGGATAACTCATGTTGATGATGACATCTTTGTCTCTTTGTGATTACATGCATAATTATGGTCCTGCACGTAAAAATAATACCTTTGCATTTTCAACACTTAGCAAAAGATTATTAATCGATGTGGGAAAACTCTGTTATCATGTGCTCAATAATAATATCTTTCTTTTTCATGTCATATATACTTTCCTTTATACAATCAAAGAAACTAAGGTAGTATTACAAAATCTAAGGTAAATTTCTCCTTTGTTGACTTGCTTTGGATATTCTTGATTCAATAATCATAGGGCTTTATTAGATAATGATCACCTTTGATTTATTGATTTCTAACATACATGAATAAGACCTTAGTCTAAGGATATAAAATATTAATCATTAGATTAATCTCTCCCCTTTATTTTGTTTTGTTTATACACCATGATGATGTGTTAGCTTTTGAAATACTTATGTGGCATCATATGTTTTTGACCTTAGAACGTAAAAGCAATAATATTTAAATTATGGGCTGGCCCTCTTCCCATGATGACTCGCCCCTTTTTTATTTTCTCGTGGCATTGATGTAACTCTAAACCTAGCCATGTGGGTTAGATAAACCTATGGTTTGCTTTGATATTGAGAGTTCATCCCATCTATTGATCTCTATACCGATTTGATCCTCATTTTCGGTGCCTTGACCTCGAGTTACAAGGTAGTTGGGGTGTGCATTGATTCTAGGGACTGCTATTACCCATCGATTATGGTACTTGAAAATGTGGGTCATTCATTTCTGTCATTTCTAACTTAGTTGATTTATGGTTTACATTGGAAAGGAAATGGATCATTGACCATTGATTTTTGTACTACTTATCTTAAACCACCGATGTTTTAACTCATGGTTAAATTAAGGTTTCTGTAGGTTTAGTCAGGGTGACTTAAATAAACTCAAACCTAGCTCATTATTCATTTTTCATCTTCTCTCCCTAGGAAAAGCCCCGGAATTTTTTTCATGTACTACCATGAAATTGTGATTTGAGCTCAATTTGGTGGGTTCGAGCCTCTACAAGGCCTTGTGATTTTGAATATTTGTTTCTCATTTCTCTATTTTGAGCCTCTATGAAATTCTCAAGAATTTGGAGCTTGGTTTGTTTATTATTTTGTCTCTATGAGTGGGCACTGTGACTTTGAAAATTGGATCTCTCTAATCTCTCGCTTAGTTGGATTCCTTTTTTGAATGAACTCTATCATCATTTTATTCCACCAAGTTTGTAACTTTGAAGGTAGTCATACTCTAAAGGTGAGCCTATGATTATGAAATGTTTGAAACTCGTATTGTAGTTATCTTTGGGTTTTCTTTGAAACATGCATTGATACTTGTATTTTTTTGTATTTCTTATTGTTAGTGGCAAACTCGAGTTCAAAATCATTCTAGACATGAAATTTTCACTATGCCTTGGAGATATTTTTATGGGTTTCAAAACTTTAACGGTGAGTTTCTACTACCTTATTCTTCATTATTTAGATTTTTTTTTAGAAACAATGGTCGTGGAAAGAAAATGTTTTCCTTTTTTGAGACTATGAAACCTGTACAAATATTTGAGAAAATCTGAACCCTTAAATTTGTATTAAAGAAAATGGGGGCAAATTATCTGCTTACTGGGTACTCGCATTTTTTAAAATTTTATGGGTTTCTTATTTTTCTTGAATTTATTCTATTGCTTCTTACTTCAATAAGAAAAATCTATTTGGTATTTATTTACTTGTGTTGGTAACTGTAACTTTTCAAAGATGGACTAACCTAGATATGGGTACTGCAAACTTGTATCCATCACTATTACTTGTTTCAAAATCAAGATTGAATTGCACTCTGATTTGGGTACTTGGATCTTGTACTTTTGAAAGAGATTGGTTGATGTTATCGTATCCTAACTGGGTTTGTTTATTTGTAACCACTAAACATTATTCAAACCCCTCTCTCACTATTGGATTCTCCACTACATTTTATTTTAAACCTATCTACAAAATTTTGTATATTAACATACTTCAAAGCATGTAGAATAAGCCTCTGAATGCGGTTGCTCCTTTGATTTCTTGATCTAGTACTACACTCATCGAGACTTATGTCCGAGAGCTAAGTATACTTTTTAGAACCTTTAACTTTATATTTCCAGTAAGTAATTTGTAATGTTTTCTATTAATTATATTATTTCATTCTAAAACTACCATTGTTAGTTTTATCTTCTACGTGAATGCTTTTATGACTTTTGACCCACTTCCTACTCCAACATTCAATGTCTTTTTATCTTAAGGACAAGAAATTTCTTGAACTTTCATATTGTTTTCTAGATCAATGTATCTTATTTTCAATTTATAACTATAACTTAAAATGCACCTCCTCTCTAAAATGCAAAGTTGTATATTCATTTCTTCATTTTTCTTATGATCTTTCATGATTTTCCTTTACTTAATATGATTGGAAAGTATGACTATACACAATAATGTATGGAATGTCTGAATTACTTGATTTGAATGTTCATAAAGTATTATGTAATGATTTAGTTCTATTATGGTCTCATCAATACTTAAAATCTTTGAAATCTATTTCAGTTTTCATGAATACAACAATCAACACATTCTCTTCTTCTCTACACTGTACTGCACACTTAAAAAAATAGTTAGGAAACATTAGGCTTGGAGCCTCTCTTGCATTCCATAGTGATTTTTTTTTCTTTCTTTCCTATTTTATCTTTCATGATTCATGTGAATGACATTAACTTCTCCAAGATAATAATATCTCAAATCTGCATTTGTTACTTTGATGTACCTTATGCTTTTTGATCTTAAATGATTCATTTTCCTAAAGCTAGATAGCACATGAATACAGATTAAACCCTAAGCTCAGTAACTAATTATTTTTCCTTTTCTTTCCTCAGGTACCATGATGAAATGAATGATGTCAAAGATAAAGATGGAGCTGGAATTAGAGCAATGAAGACTAGGAGAAAACCCAAAGGAAATGATGGGTTTCTTCTATACTCTTTTGCTTTTAGTTTCATGTACATGTATCTTTTATTTAAAAATAATAAGTTACCTCCCATGGATTTTGTGGGAGACATTAAATTTCCTCATGCCTAAATGATATTATTTCTATAATTGAGTTGTGTACTTCCTTTTAATTTCAACTCTTATGATATGTAATGATTATACAATGAATTAAACAACTCAATAACATACTTAATAACACTTAATCATATCAAATGATTAAATTAAAAATACATGTAACTTAATAATGGACATCTCAAACCTACAATCGAAACTTTGTTTGTTGCTATGGGATGTGAAATCCCACATATCCTTTATTCCCTTTTTATCAAGGCAATGCATTAGTCCTTCATGGCTTTTGTGTTTTGTTGCTGAAGACGAACATGGAATGGTAGCCTATGTGAGGTGTTGCATTCCACAACATCACACACACCTACAAATTACATGTTGTTAATCAATTACAGAAATTGAAAAAAAAATGAAAACTTTATAATTCCCCCTAGTTAGGTCAATCTCATCAATTCCTTCCATTTGAAATAAAGTTTTGAGTTACCCATTTCTACACAAATGTGAAAATTGTCAATAGGACACTCAAAATAGCCTCCCAAAAATATATCATAACTGATTATGGGTTATTTTGGAATAATCTTAAGGGGATTATTTGAGATGCATCACAGAGGAAGAAGATCCCAATTTGATTACAGAATTTCATGGTGGAGTGTGTTGAGCCCACTTTGTTGGGAGAGTAACTACTCGAGACAACTTTAAGGGAAAGTTATTAGTGGCCTACACTTTTCAAAGATCAAACCTTGTTACTTATAAAATGTGAAACTTTTCGAGGCTTTTAGGAATAATGAAATCTTCAGTGCTCTACCCTAGAACTAGTGTCATAGAAGCTCCTTGAAACAATGGGGCATCTATATTTTCAAAGAAATATTTGATCCCTTAAGTATAGGGAACAAATGGGTAAGGGTGGCTATTGATTGATTTACCAAATGGGTTGAAGCTATCCCTACTAAAAAAACAACTCATAAAATTGTCATGGATTTTATCCTAAATCACATAATTTTTTGGTTTATAGTACCTGAAAAGACAATTGGTGACAATGCAATGAGTTTTAGAGCTAAGCCATTGGTAAACATGTGCCAAGAATATGGGATAAATCTAACATATGCATCAAAATACAATCCTTAGGGGAATGGTCAAGCTGAATCAAGCAATAAAATTTTTATTCAAATCATTGGAAGAACATTGGTGATTAACAAAAGGAAATGGGGTCGATAAGTTAAAGTTTTCTTTGTGGGTAGATAAAATCATTGCCAAAGGGCTACTGGAAGGATTCCATTTCAATTAATTAATGGATTCAAAGCTCTCCTACCACTACATATGTATTTTTCCTCTTATCGGTGCATACGATAGGTTGAGGATGAAGATGTGAATCCCCATGAAGTAAGGATTAATAAAATAGTTGAGTTGGATGAAAAGAGAAGGGAGTCTCACCAAAGAGATATTAGATTCACAGAGAAAATTAAGAATTTTTTATCATAAGGTGAATCCTTGGACATTCAATGTTGTAGATCTTGATTTACTATGGGATAAAAACACGAGGATAAAGGTAAATATGGAAAATTTGATGTTTTATGGATGGATCCTTATTCCATTGACATAAGAATTGTTGAGAAAACTTTCATCCTGTAAAAATTGGATGGGGATTTGATTTATTTTCTTATTAATGGTAGGTATCTCAAGAACTTCTTGGATTGATTATGATCAAAGTATGCATCCTTGTACAATGTATAGTTTTTTTTTTTTTGTTTGTGCCTTTTTTGTTTTTTTTTCCGTTTTTGGTCTTCTAGTCTACAAAGTGACTAGCTGCCTCAGTTTCTTAGTTTGTATTTGTTAAATGTGTTGATATCTTTGAGATTATGTGTGCTAAAACTTAATCCGTAACCCAATGAACTTAGGAAATTGGTATATTCATTGTTTGATTTGTGTGATTCTTGTGGCACTGCAGGGGTGCCCATGCTTGAGTCATAGCTTTGTGTTGGTGTTTGATTTAAATCTCACCCTTTTTATCCAAATTATTCCTTCAAAAAAAATTCTCTGACTGATTTTCCCATATTTTTAAATGAATACTCAAACATAGGACCGTGGTGGATTCAAATGTGAGTCTTGTGTTTAGGGTGTGAGTCATATTTTTAAGTCAAGGAATGTAATAGTTATGTTTCCCTTGAAAATCCTTTTGAAAAATGGACCCTCTTGTCGTTCAGGTGTCATTTTGTGTTTTATGGGGCTAAATTTTGCGTAAATGAAGAATTGAATGTGAAAGGTATCTAGGTGTCCCTTTAGCACATCTTTGGAAAGGTGCAAAGAATTGGAGACTCTCGAGAAGTGAGGATCGACCACGTGGGAAAAGCACAACAAGTTACCCTAGGTGAGATGAAAATTTGAAATAAGGAAGAAGCGCTCGCATGCCACCACATGATTCTTAGGCACATATTCAAAAGAAGAAAGAGAGAGGGAATCCCTAAAGATGCAAAATATTTCCACATGTTTCCCAAACAAAAATTCAAGAGAGGATAGGATTGGGGAAGGAAGAAAAATTCCATGGAATAAATAAGAGGCCCCATAGATGATATTTTGAACCACACTACTCTAATTAATTCTATGAAAACTAAGGTAATAGTGTGATGTGGGTCACGAATCACAATCAAACAAGTCACCTCATCTAGTTGAGTTGTGGAAGGTTTCTAAAAAGATGTGATACATTAAAGGAACAAGTGATCACTTGGCTGGACACCATTTGATATGTTGTGGAAATTTTATTTTATAGAAAATGTTGATCTCAAGCCCAAGTAGTTTTGGATACAAAAACAAAGGAGAAGTGCATGAAAAAAGAAATAATTATGCAAATACAAGGAATGAAGAACAATCATAGGCTTGTTTTCATGAATCATTATTTTATCTCATCGAAACTACTATCACTATTTCATGAAGGTTGAATATTTTTCTAAAGAAGTTTGACTCATAAATAAAAATTTGGGTTCTATAGGGGCCCCATCCCATGATGAGTCCATGATGACGAAACTCATATACATATTTCGAAGAAAGGACACAAGAAGAGAAACAACAGCTTTGTTATCCTTTACTCCAAGTTTGAAATCTCCTCCAAGTGGAGGAATCTTGTTCAATATCTTTTTCTTCCTTTAATTGAATTCATTTGAATCCCGAGCTATCGAGCAAACACAACTGACCTTGACAAGTTCCTAGATATCCCCATGTCCCTCAATTATTCAACGGTTATCTTGGGGCCATCCAAGTTATTCATTAGCTCAATCTTATTCTAATAAGAAGGCACCCCATCCAAAAATCTAAACCACCATGAGGAAATGTTGTTTTCTCTTTTTCCTTATAGGGAACAAAACTCCTTGGAGTAAATTTGAGTAGAACCAGACCGAGAAGAAACATGTGGAGTGGCTGGAAGAGAAAGTACTACAGCCCTGGGGACCTAATGGAGCAAGGCATTTGGAACTAGACTCACCCATTTTCATCCATATAAATGTTGGACGCTCTTGTGGCGGAGGAACAAGCCAAAGTCCCGATAATGTTTTCTCTATCAATGAATCTTGATGTATTCAAATAGAAGGTTAGAGAGTAGACTTTCCCTTACCTAACTAGGTGGCGAGATAATGATGCTTTAGAATGACCGGGAGATTAACACGCTACTTCTTCCTCATCCAAAATAATGATTGGTGTTTCAGGGCTTTAATCTCTTCTTTTTCTTCTTGGGGATGGTGTTGGTATGGTGGCTGGTTGGGTTTATTCGGTCTTGGTGAACCTTTTCTAGAGAAGTGATTCTTTGATCTAATTCATCCAAACATGAGAAATGATGGGAACACTATCAATGGAAGACTTTTCTTAAAGTACATAAGTATCCTTTGTAACCTATTTAAGCACAAATTCTTTAATGCATAGAAAAGGACAATGGTATTCATCCATGCCTGTCACAAAGATGTCTCCTCTTAATTAAAAACTTTTGTAACTCTTCTCCGAGTTTTATGGTGTTCCCAATAAAAGAGATGTTAATACATCGACTACAAGGAATAAAAAAGATTGATTTTGATCAATCCCAAGAGGAGGGAAAACCAAAATTATTGATATGTAAGGGGCCCTTTTCTATCCCCTAGGTCAACAATTTCAAATAGAGCCCTAACAAATGCTTCATTTGGGCCTATTAAGTTAAAGATTTGATTCAAATATTCCAAAGATATTTCCTTCAAGCTATTCACCATAGCTACCCTTGCCATTATACTAATAAGGATCTCTACAATAGTTTCTCACATTCAATAGTGGAAATGGATGCATATGGGGGAGGAAATAAGAGTGAAACTTATAGTAAAAATGGTGAAGGCGAATTGAATTTAATGAAATCATTACCATCAAATTAATAGAGATTTATGCTCATCTTGTACGAAGGAAATAATGATGAAGTGATTGACCATCGATTGACGAAGAGATGATTAAGAGTGACAAAAATTTACGCACGAGGGAAGTACTTAAATCGAAACCTACTAATCATTCCACATGTTCTAGAATGGATGTTCGATAATGTGAGGTTTGTAATGGTCACATTATATCCATTTGAATAGTTCCAGGAGATTCCATAAAGGAACATACCTGTTCTACCAAATGTGAAGATAGAAAAGGTAACTTGGCATCCTAGTCATTCTGAGAAAATAAGAGAACGTGAGTCACTAGTAATACTTCCACCTGACAACATAAGAAGGGAATATTTGCAAAGGAACAATAATGGATTAGATTGCAAGCCACAAAGCAAAATATTCCCCATAAAATTCAAGATATTTTGGGGGAAAACTTAAAAGCGATTGAGCGATTGAGATTGTATAAATGCAATGAGAATAATCTTGCATAGGGGGATTATTTTTTTGAAATTATTTTAGAGAAAGGAATAATTTGAGAGAAAGCATATTTCAAGAACTTTTTGAGAAACTTGTTTATTTCCTTAGCCTTCAAATTGAAATATGTCAAGATGGTTACGAGTGTACAACCATTGACAAACATTGAGACTATAAATGAAACTTTCCCTTGCTGATAAATTTGATGAGCCTTGAGTTAATTGTGTTAATCATGAGCATTGTTGTGTCTAATTTTAAGTTGAGATGTTTCAAGTAGCTATTCATGTCCTTGTTGCAATATTATGTTAGCAATTCTTCTAAGTCCCACAAGACCTTGTCCTTCCGGTACTATAGTGGTAATTGTAACTATGTTGTGAGAAGAGATTTCATTTCAATGTGCAATATATGGTTTTATATTCACGTTACTTCCATTTTGTATATATGGATTTTTTTTTTTAGTCTATGAGTGTATCTTAGGCATTGTGGATTTGGGATTATATATTTGTAATTGAGTCTTTGTTATGAGATTTTATGTTTAAATTTTCACAGAATATGTGAAAATGTGTAATTTTGGGCTTCCATGGGTGGACATCTTATGGTGGAAGGGTCATTGTTGGTTATTTGAAGTATTTTCATCATCTTATTTGGTATATTTTCTAGCCTTTGTTAAAATTTCCCATAAATTTGGTATAATCAACTTTATCTTGCTTAATTCCCCAAAAATTTACATCCAAAACCAATAAATCCTACAAGAACTACCCATGCTTGTTGTGTTAAAAAAATATGCAAAAGCAAGTGGTTTTTATTTCTGTCTCTTATAACCTAAACCTTTTCTAGGAGGCATCTGCATTTTCTAGGGTGACAACTCATGAGAGTTAAATTATGTTGCATTGACCATGTCTTCTCAAGGTTATTTTTCAAATGCCCTAAAAAGGAGAGTCAAATATTGTTGATCCATTCATTTCCCTTACAAATACAGGTTACAAAATGGGTCCTCTCACCCTAGTTAAAGGTAGAACCTAAAGTAGTAGGGTAGGTCAAACCCTTAGCATAGTGCTATCCAAATTCTCCAAGCTCAAGTGACAAAGAGCTAGTTAGACCCTTCCCCAGCTACAAAATGACTAAAATTATTATCTATCTATCTCTAAGCATCCTGCTCAGCCTATTGATGTTACTTGGATTCAAAGGGAGAACTAGTTTGGATACCAACACACCTAGTTATAGATTTAAATCATTTGATTTTATTATTACTACAAGTCATGCTTAATCCTTTTATACATGGTGTTGCATTGAGATTGGAATATTACTAATTAGAAACATTTTTAGTTACCAAGTGGTAATCCACTTACTTGAAATTCATACATCATTAGTATATATATTATATTCATTCACAAAGCTCATACCTATATTCAAGATGCACTTGAACTAATAATAATGCAAATATGCAATATGAATTCTTAAATATAATGTATATAAAATTTTCCCACTTTTAAATACATAATGTAATCACACATAAGCTCTTTCATAATTTACTATTTCCTTAATTCTACTATGCCTAATTCTTTATTTAGATATTTGATTTTCCTTACCTAGAGATGGTAATACATCATATCATATAGTAATCTAACACCATCATAAATGAATATCATTAATTCCTCTCTTTTCCTTTTTATAATAATTGATAACAGTCAAGTAGAATATTTAGAAGCTAATCATAGACACTCATTAGACTAATAGACTTCATAATATTAAAAATATCTTATTATGGATCACATAATTCTTTAAGGTTCTATATTCATCGAGGTAATTTTAACAATAATTATATAGCTTAAGTATTAAATCATATTGATCATTAGCCTACAACAATAGTATATTTCTTGTCTTGAATACAATTTTTCATGGTTATCTTCATCATATTTTTCATATCAAGGATTCACAGGGTTGATTGCCAAGACAAAAACTAGAATTCATTTACAAAAAATCAAGAACTAATCACCCATATATATTGTTATCTTGATTTTGAACCTCTTTTGCGGAACATCATAGAACCTGCAACTTAAAATGGTAAAGTACAATGACATCATACATGGTCAGTCCATATTGAAATGGCATGATAGTCCTTTTCCCATATTAACTACTTGTGCCATCTACCACTCAATCAATCAAATTACAACAATATCAATGCATTACATAAATTAAACGAAAACCCATGAAATTAGATCATGATCATAACTATATAACTTAAGCACTCGATTATATTTTCAAATGCTAATGCATCCAATAAATGATATAATTACACCACATGACATATTACAACATAATACCATCCTTTTTCCACATCTCATCTAGATTATAATAATGACAATGAATCTTCTATGTGTATCCAAGAATAAGTATAGATATATAAGTTATATTATCTACTACCTATGTTTCCTGGGAGTGTAGATTTCGTCTTAGTAAACAACTTAATAATATTATTATGATTACAACAATTGTCTTGTTTTCCATAGGAATGTAAGTCTTCCTATTTTAAGTTGATACAATTAGATCAGGAGTGTTTAAATTCCACAACTTAATGTAACCTTTCGAATTACAATTTATAAATCCCTTATCTTGAAACTTCATTAACACCAATCATATTGCATTTAAGTAATGAGTTTTTGTTTGAATTTCGTAAGGTATAAATGATTTACCTTAATTATCTTGAAATATCTTAGACAAACTAACGAATTACACAATCATCATATCACTTTTTCCAAGATAATAGAAAAGAATAAGAGTTAATCCTAAAGCTCTAACACCTCAAAGGGGTAGTGCATAAGGTCACAGAAAGGTCAATCCTAGATATAAGATCCTATAATACTACACCAAGCACAAACACAAGCACCATCGTCGGGTTCGTAACAATAAAAAAATCATGAGCTCTATAATCACAGAGTCAATTAGATCTATTTATTTGGAACACAGAAAAGTGTATGACTAATCACAGTGATTCATATCCAAGACCCCACTAGCCATGATTTACCACGAGTGATATCAGTGTAGAGTATAAAAATAAGATCGAATTTTAGTCCATCCTCTACAATGAGTCGACCCCGGAGTAAGCCGACAACAACCCGTAAATATTCTCAATGCGAGGCTCATCAAACACTCGGGTTTGTACCTAAGGTTCTTATTAAATAAGAATAAAACCACAGAGATTTTGAGTATTCCATATAAAATGACCCAGTAGTTAAAAATATTTATGTATGCAAATATATATAAAATAAGATTATTACAATAGTTCATTCCATATAAAGGTATTCCAAGCACTAAACCATACACATAATCGAACAAAAATATATCATGAATGAAAGTCAATATTACAAACACCTTGATCATCAATCTTTAGTCAAAGAAATATTGCAGAAATCTAAATTACGAAAATAGTAAATGAGACAAGTTTTCAAGAGGGGAGAAGAAAAATCATGCCTTAAACATGAGATCTCTACAAATACTTTGGTTAAGTCTCCTAAGCTCCAAAGCTCAAGAAAAATCTTCAATAACTCATCAAAAGTGTTTTACACAAAAGGAGCAACCGTAACCTCCTCCATAACCCATAATGCATATATATATATATATATATATATATATATATATATATATATATATATATATATATATATATATATATATATATATATATATAAAATAATAATCGAAAATCTCACTTATAGTTAAAACATGCATGCCAAAATCCCCATAGATAACTTTGTGCATGGTTCAGAGAGCTTGATGAGGCAAACAACCAAAACAATGAAATCATAAAATAGATAACAACTCAAAGTTTCCCCCCAACCACCTTTCACATCCCTCTAAATCCGTGGGCCAAAATTACTTTAGAACCATACTATTACAATCCTTATGTATATTATCTCTGCCTCGGTGGAACTAGGTACAATGAAGTATGATGAGACCAATACCTTTCAAGAAGAATTTGATTAAATTATGATACCACAAAAACCAAATATATAACATTTGATCAAGAGTATGATCATAAGTCCATACGATAATCATTCAATAATATGTCACGAGGTCAATATAAGACCTATCAAGTTAAGGTCTATAGATTATAGATTATAACAATATTTATATTGTCAATACCATGAGTCATTCACGCGTGCCCATTCCTCTTAGAAATCCGTGAGCCCTAATCGTCCCTACACAAACCCTAAATAGGGCATAGATTCTGTCCATTACCATGGTGGCGGCGGTGACCTCCGGGCACGATCCAGCAAATGTCCATTAGGCTGCATCGAGACAACCTACGATTGAAGGTGGCACGAATTTGGGGCTAAGGACTTGGCCTTGTCCTAGATCAAACTTGCTTTCAATACCCGCGAAGGCTCCAATATTACTTCTTCTAAGGACGGTGGCACATTCACCGGTCAGGCTCCCTCTGGTGGAGGTGGGGCATCTATACTGGGTGTTCACCATGTTCTTGGTGGGACTGGCCAAGGTGCCTCTATTCATGGCCCCATTGTAACCTCATTCAAAGATGCATTAAGGAGCAAGGATTCTCCTATGAAGCCTGCGAGATAGTACCCCATGCATAAAATTTGGGGAGGAGGTCATTTCAACTAAAAAATACTATAAGGAACATGCTCTGATCTGCAGATTCAGAGGACTTTGGCCGAGCCTTCCTGATCTACATGCATGGATCTCCAAACTGGACTACATTGATCGCTAGGAGGTTAGACTTATACTTGCGTGCTCAAGGTATCTTCATTGTAACTTTTTCTTCAATAACTGACAAAAACTCCATTGCTTCCAATCTTTGGGTTTTCCAATCTAAGCACCTGGTCATTAAATCCTTGTTCCCCTCTTTTACCCCGTTCACTGAGTCTTTTTCATGCAAACTTGTTTGGATCCGATTACCCCATTTACCCCTCCAATTCTGAGTGGTGAATGTTTGAAATCTATTGGAAACACCTTGGGAACTACACTTTTTATAGATTCTCAAACATTTGATTACACCCATACTACCTATGCTCGAATCTTGGTGGAACTAGACACGGAAAAAACCTTCCTGCAACCATTGATCTCAGATTGCAAAACAAAACTTGGTCACAACCTTTAGATTACGAAGGTCTTCCATTCCAATGCAAAAGATGTTTCTGTTTAGGTCACACCTCTACTAATTGTGGGATGGCAAAGCACCAACATGAGAAACACAACTAGTGGAAAGATGCCCTCTTAGAACACTTGGTTTTCGGTGCAAAAGAGGACCTAGAATCAAATTCAAATGCAGAGGTTGAATCTGATTTAGTCCCTGAAACCCCTTTATTAGAAAATCCTATTGCCAACAGCAAGGAAAATGCAACAAATTTATCTCATTTAGTTGTTGACAACAAGGAAAAAAATTATCTCAAGAAAACAATGATGTTGTTTCAGTTGGAATTATTGCAACTATGGAAAATACTCCTTTTTCTAACCCTCCATTTGTGGAGGCATCATCAGGTTGGGTAACTGTCCGTAAAAAGAAAAAGTTTATTTTAAAGAATGCCACTTCTCCACCTCGATGATTTGTTTCTCTTTTGGTGTTCGGCTGTTCTACATTGTTCCTTGTCTTTTCCAAATAGTTGTTTTTGGATCTGCCATGGTGTTGCGGTGTTGTTGCAGACTGGTTGTTGTTCTTCAGCTTTTTTTTGTTGGATTGATGTTGGGTGTTGGTACTTTTCTAAGCAGACTGTTTTCTGTTGTTGGGCTTTCATGATTCTATCCTGGCTTTTGAGCCTTTCTGTACAAGGGTATAGTCCCTTTCAAAAAACTATTTACCAATAATAATAATAAAAATTAAGGTCTATAAACTTTATCAAATAAAATATGATCACACTAAGATGTCATAATAATATTTAATTTTATGATATATATATTTCAGGATGTAATTGAAATAATACTTTGACCATTAATTTCATACAAATGATAAGTACTTGAAATAATCAATTTGTGACATACCACTTTGAAATCAAAACTAATTTTTTTGGGATGTGATAAATAGATTCAAGAAACCCTAACTCACAACCTTCAAGTAGAGTTCACTGAAATTTTCAGATTTTTCAAGGAAAGTCAAGATTTTTTCATCGTTTTTAAAAACATTTCAAGTCGGGAAAAGTGAATTGGTCAACACCTTCTATAACACGAAACACTATTAGAAAAAATGACTTGCTCAAAGACCTTTGCAGAAACTCTTACAAACTAGTGGGGAATTGTCTTTGCTTGACACCCGAGTTTTTTTGATACACTATTGCAGATTTTACATGCTTAAATAAGGAAAAATCCTAAAAGTATTTTTAGTTATAAATCACCAAGTGATTTCTTCATTCATACTTTTGTGCAAATGAGTCCTTGAGCATAAAGACAAAGTTAAAATCCCTAAAGTTTTAAACTTACTAATAGTAAAACTAAAATTTACAACAAGAGATATGAGAGGAGTAAATAATTTGGGAAAACATGACAATGAATCATTAATATGAATAAAAACAAGATGAAAAACCTAACAATGCAAATGCAACTTTAGAAGAAGGATAAATTCTTACCAAAGAATGAACTAGAACTAGAAATCTAAGAAAATGAACTCAAAATGTGAAGAAATCGCCAACTGGGTTTGCACAATGTAAAAACAAGATGGAAATCTGAATTGCGAAAAATGAAAAAGTAAAAATGACACGTAAAAACCAACCATTTCTAATAAATTTTCATTAATTACACATAAGGTGACACGTGTGTGACACAAAATCCACCACGGAATTGATTACATTTACTCGGGGCGTAAGTTTGACTACACAAGACACCTTGTGCGATTGTGTAATTCGGTCCTAAAAACATGACACAAAGGAACCTAGAAAGGGGTCAGAAATTGGGCTCAAGAACTAATTTTTTTCATGAAATCTATCTGCCATGTTCTAATGTTTGAAAACCTAAAAATCAAATGAACTAGAGGGTTTCGGGTTTCAGGTTCAGAAAACACATGGCATATCGCACTTGTTTTCGAGGCGAGATGTTTAGATGTGATTGGAACCTGAAACCTGCAATTTATCATTATTTCATGTTTTTGGGTGCGAATAACATCTCACATAAAACATGTAAAATGTTAAGTGAACCCCAAAATCGACACAAAGGGAAAAAGGGCTTTTAAAAAAAAGGCTTAGATAAAAAAATATTTTTAACACTTCATGAACATGGAAATTTTATTGGTTATCCTCATTTTTAAATATTCTCAAAAATGGGATAACAAATTAATAATAAAAATTAAAGTTAAGAAAATCCTTGAAATTATAATGAAAAATAAAAATAATCATCTTATATATACATTTCAAAACGACCTTAAATCTTGATCTCAAACCTATGGAGAATTTATCTAGAATAAAAGAAATTAAATAACTGATCATCCTTATTAATACCAAAATCAATTTTATCATCATGATACATATAAGACTGTTTATGCCTTATTCAAATCATGAAACATTGAAATTGGAAATCCTATCCAAAATATGCTCTAAAGTAGATGGCATATGTTGTAGAACCTAAAATCCTTGATAGAAACACTTGGAAACTATGAATAGCTGAAATATTCCTTACTATTTTCTTTTATAAGTACTTCATGTGTTCTAATAGGGCTTTATTTTACCTAGAGCCTAGTAGCAATGTATTTTTCCATGTGGCGACATATAATAAGCTTCAAGATTAATAGTTTATAATAAATATATATCTAAATAGATGTAATATCACTATCATTAAATCCTTCATCTATCTTACCCTCCACTTCACCTTTCCATGTATGTTTTATATTATATAAAGGCTATGTGTATTTGGATATTAGTCCATGTCGACTAAAACCATAACTTTCATAACACTTCGCACTACAAAAACATTAATAACAATTTTATTTATAAATTTCATTTACTCACCATTACTATCCATTCAATTATTGTTTTTAAACTCATACAATGTCAAGGTTGTGTGGTTATTAATAGTTTTAAATTTGACCTTAATATTTGGGGGAAATTTACATTACATACGAAATAAAGCTATTATAGATTTTTATGTACTCATTAATGATACCTCAAAAACACGTTTCTATTCCCATCCTAAATTTTCCTCCTACATTATATATTGCAAAGGTAATTATTTTGTCACTTGGTAGTGAAGATGATCTTTAATTAGTACTCTTATTTGACCATATAAGACATTGTATTAGATTCTTATATACCGTTAATGTTTGTATCAATTTATACATATAATCAATGGTGTATAAATTTCAAATTTAACACACTCCAACTTGTGCTTTTTTATTTTCTTGTACTCACACTCATGGAGGGATTAAGTAGACTGCAAGGTTAAATGGCAAGCATTTGCACTTTGAAGTGCAAAGATTCAAGACAAACTCTTGAATTGTAACACTTCAATTGCGAGTAGAATTCAATGTTATAAAAATTGTTTTAAAATCAATAAAAATTCAATGTTCTAAAAATATTACTCACACTAAGGAAAGTTCAATGACAAAATTCAATGTTATTAAAATTATTAAAATGTTACTGAAAATTCATACATTAAAAATTATATTATAAAATTCTTACATTAATTCTTATGGATGTTTTCCCAAGGACCATTTTCCAATAAAATACATTATTTCTAAGGTGAAATGCTAATTAATCTGGTGGTTGCCTCCCAATAATTATCCATTGAAAAAAACATTGTCTAATTCAATGTAACTTCTTACGTGTGCCATTTGACATATGTGTGTCATTTGAAATACATGCGCCATTTTAATATTTTCGAAATAAAGGGGCGGTTGGATGTTGCAATTGTATATAACCATAGGTTGACAATTAATTTTAGTCTATATTTTGGAAAATAAAGTTTTGAAGATTTTGTGAAACACATTCACGTTTCTATTATCTTCATCTTTGCATAAGCGTGTCACCCCCTCCATTCATTAAAAAATATGAGTAGGGCATGCATTGAAAAATAAGGGCACAATTTTCAGAAACTATTTAATTTCCTTTGGTTGTCAAAATATGATATGCATTCTCTAAGTCATCTATTCTAAAATTATGAAAATATTTAACTTATGAATTTTTCAAATCCTTTCCAGCACATCTAGTTTTCTGTACTTACAACAATAATATCCACATTCTTTTAGGCATTTTAGAAAATAGCTATTGTTTTAAAGGGTTTGGCATTGGAAAACATTGGCATCGTTTTGACAAAATGATGCACTAGAAATGTGCATAGTTATTCAATATACTCTTACCTCAATGAATATCAAAATATGTGCAATAAATAGATGTAAAGATCTACCCCATGCTGAATTGTGAGATTTGAATATGTTTGAAACATCCATAGAATAATTTTGGATACTGTGCTTTCAAGAAATGAACAAAAAGCTTAAAGGTAGGGTTTTTTTCGTAAGGGACACCTCTCTAGACATGCAATCCCTTTGAAAATTTTGATCGCCGTAGAGTAGATTACCACGCGCTTGCAGAAGGATGGAGAATTATTTTGTAAAATGTTTGATAAAATTTGGTTTCATAGAAAATAATGATTGTTGAAAGTGTAAAAAATGGGTTTTGTTGAAAAGGATTTAGAAAATGGTTTTTATTTATTTATGTATTTTGTAGACAATTAAAATAGAGAAAAATTTTACACCTCCATCGACAAGTTTTACTCAACATTTTTTTTGAAATTGATTGTTGAAATACGTTTTCTTATTTAAATGTTTATTATTCAAGAATTTTTGAGAGATGATGCATTATTAGGGATATTTTTAGAGCACAAAATGTGTTATTGTGAATAATTATGGGTTATTGTGGTATTTCATGTATATTTTTTTTATCAAAATATGATTAATTACGATCACTAAAATATGATTATTCGATCTCAAAGGATCACTAAAACAAAGGATTACATTATGAAAGTGTTAGAAGCTAAGAGTAAGCAAAGGGAGATGAATCCCATATATTCAAAGTCGGGAATAATCTAGAGACAAGAGGAGATCATTTAAATATAGTGAAGAGAATAGAAGAGTATTTTGGTAAGTATTTTTTCTTATCGGTAGCTTGAGGTAAGGGATTTCAATACCTTAGTGAATATTGAATTAGTTATATATGTGTTATCCTAATATTATGAAAGTGCATATCCTAATCTTATGACATAATGCATTCATTGAGAAACCAAGGGGATACTTCTAATAGGATACTACTAATGTAAATGATATGTTTCACATTGCTTACTTTAGGAGTTCACAAGTATAATCATGGAATATCCATAAAGGCTCAGAAGATCTGTAGGAGGGATCATGGAAACTCATACTATGCAGATCCTTGATTTAATGAATGAATGAAATGCTTAGTAATGTTTCATTATGAAGAAAGAAATGGTTATGTTCTTGTAACCTTAATATTTTGGATGTTTTAGTTAAATAAAGTAGCGATATATTGATAGTAATTGTAAGAGGATAAAAAAGTGCTTTTTAAAATGAGGTTCTAGGAAACTTTACTCAAAATACGATATTAAGTTCCCGAAGAATACCATTACAAGATATAATTTCGTTGGTATTTTTTTATCCACCTAACACATATGTAAGGAACATATCAAAATGAATAGGTGATTAATTACGATCACTAAAATAATATTTTTGAATCGAAAGGTCACTAAAATAAAAGATTACATTATCAAAGTGTTAGTAGCTGAGACTAAGCAAAGGGAAATTAATCCCAGATATGTAAAGTCGGGAATAATCTAGAGACAAGAGGAGCTCATTTAAATATAGTGAAGAGAATAGAAGAGTAATTTTTTAAGTATTCCATTCTTATCGGTAGCTTGAGGTAAGGGATTTCAATACCTTAGTGAAGATTAAATTAATTATATTTGTGTTATCCTAATATTATGAAAGTGCATATCCTAATATTATGACATAATGCATTCATTGGGAAACAAAGGGGATACTTCTAATGGGATACTACTAATGTAAATGATATGTTTCACATTGCTTACTTTAGGAATTCACAAGTATAATCATGGAATATCCATAAAGGCTCGAGACGATATGTAGGAGGGATCATGGAAACTCATACTATGAATATCCTTAAATGAATGAATGAATTAAATGCTTATTAATGTTTCATTTTGAAGAAAGAAATGGTTGTGTTCTTGTATCCTCGTAGAATATGGGGTATTACTAGAATAAAGTAGTAATATATTGATAAGTAATAAAGAAAGGGATTGAAAGGTCCTATTTTTTAATGAGGTTTTAGGAAACTTGAGAAAATTTTCCTTAGTAAATATGATATTAAGATCCTAAAGAATACCATTACCATGCATGTAGAATGAGGTAAGTGAACTAAGACAAGTAATTTTTTTCTTATTTTTAGTGGGGTGTTAAAGGATAAGGAAGTGATGCGAAATAAAATTTTATAAAAACATGTATGGGATCGCAACAAAAATTAGAAAGGCTTTAACTCGTGTAGGTTCATACTATAAACACAAAGAATTAGACTCTCAGAGAAGTATAAACCATGCAATTTGGGAAATTCGTTTGTACTTGGCTAATTTTTTTAGAAAGATTGAAATCATCACTTGAGTACATAATTATGAAAAGACACATGCAACACCTACAAACAAACATTATAGGTTGTGGGTGTTTTAGTTAAACCAAGCAATGATATCTTCACAATAACAATTAAAAGATGAAAAGCTTGAATTTTTTTAATCGGATTTTAATAAATGTGATGAAATTTTCTTTACTAAATATCTTGATAGGTCTCATTATAGCATGGTTTTATGTAAGATCATTATACCATGTTTCATATTGATAACAAGATACAAAGAGTAGTAGGATCAAAGGGATTTTCCTTTCTTGGCAATTTCTCTAGTTTTTAAATTGTAATTGTCAAATAAGAGTCATAATTCAATATCACCATCACTACCAAGTGAGGGACATATGTATACAAAATAAATCCCTCACAATATCAAATGTGGGAAAGAAAATTAAGATAGAAATAGAGACTGCACATACATATATCAATAAAAATGTGTATTCAATTATATATATATATATATATATATATATATATATATATATATATATATATATATATATATAATGATATCTACATAAAGTTTGATCCCTCTTGAGGGTATGTAGTGTAGCAGATGGATCCGCCAAGATAGTCCAACTAATAAGATACAATTATAAATAATTAAAGAGAGTTAAATATATATCAAAAAAATAGTAATTAGAAATATTTAAGGCTTTACTACTTAAGAATGAATGCAAAGTGTAACACTTTTCTCAATGCAATAATAGTTATCAAGTGAATGAAGCCAAGCGATCGCTAGGGGTTTAAATATTTTGTTGATGATTATCTTAATGACCGTTTGCGTCAAATTTATTACACGGATTTGTTAACTCATTTGTAAATCTAACCAACTATTCATAGTAAGAGGCATAGAATTCTTGATGTAAACATAAGTGGGTCCTTTGGCTGAGTTTATTTGTTTGTTGATAAGTATAGTCTTGAATGCCAATCATCATATCTCTACGAGTAGAGAGTTTCTATTGACATTCACCAAATTAAGAAGAACCCTCTATGGCCTTTCAGTATTAATTTATCCATGGATATGAATGTAGTGTCATAGGATGTAATTATGCTTATGGAAATCATAAGCCTTATAATTTGTATTTGATATCCTCTCAAGGCATTACCTAACGATCTATACAACCATAATTTTGTACTTTGATTTGTTAAAGAGATATATTCTAACTTAGAAATCCAAATTTCAACAAGACACATATTTCAATCCAGATTTTATATTTGAAAATTCCTAGCAACCATTAACCTCCTTTACTATGATTTATTAGTCGAACACTATATTCAAATTGCGTAGTGTCCAATAATTAATTCCTTATAATAAGTATTAATTAATAACATAGAATTATGTAAGACCATAATGTAATAATATTGACAATAAACTAATGATAAATATGTAAGGTTTGACCCATTAAGAGTGCATGTATTGCAACACTTAGCTAAATGCGATAATAGTTATCCTATAAAAATCTCAGCAACACACAAGGAAAGCATGACCCGACTATGCATGCAGAATGGATAAGGTTCCAGCTTAACAACTTGGTGGCCACGAAAGGAATATTCAATGTGAAAGAAGGATCCATAAAGACATCATTGCAAAGAGAGGAGAGCTGGGGTCTAAGAAGGAATGCTCCCATTGAGGACCACTTAGACACTTAACAACCGATCTATAACTTCATAAAGGCATGGCAGTGGTTGCTAAGGTTATAAATACAAGCGCTGATAGAGGAAAATAGACATAGAGAAGAAAGGAAAAGCTCTAAAGAAATATAATTAAGGTTTCTAGGGGTTAGGGATTAAGAAAACTCTCGAGTGATGGCATATTTAGCGGGACGGGTTTGTGATTACCCTTGGGGTATAAGGGACATAGTCCATTTCTGATACATGACTTGGCTTTGAATTGTGATATGAAGGTCTGTAGTTGTTTCATGGAATGTAATGTGGTACTTAAACATATTGATATCAATATAAGGCTCTATTTTAAACAATATATGTGTTCATGAGTATATTCCTTATGTATTTCCTTTATGAATGGATGAGTTACATACATGTTGCTTGTTTTTTCTTTTCTCTGGATGTAATGAGATGACAAATAGTTCTAGTTTCTTAGCATTTTGTACAGGTCTTTCCCATCCTCTGCATTTGATTATCTGTCATAAGATGATGCATTATGACAAGACTCGTATAAAGAAGAGGCTTGGTGCTAGTGCATGCCTCGAGAATAAAAATGACTACATCTTGGTTCCATTGGTGGGACCTCTTTTCGAAGTTTTTATGAGAAATGACATGTATATTTTTCCCTATGATGTGTGATGACATAACGTTTGACCTTGTAAAGTGTTGAAACATGGTTCAAGAGCACAGAAGATGATTTTTCTAAAAGATTCAGCACTTGACCTATGTTCAATGTGTGTAGTTGGGTAGAAGAGAACCTTTACTATGAGTTGTATGAGACATTCTTCAACGTATGGATCCAGATCGAGCTGGTATTATAGATCACGTGTAAGGACCCAAGATGACTATCGAGGATGCGGATGCGATTTGACTTTGACGCATGTTGACAAGTTATACTCTTAAATACGCCATTTCTAGGTATTCTTGCCCGAAGTTGCTGAGTTTAAGTTTCGAGGAGCCCAGAGGATCAATTTTGTGTGTTATTCCTTTGTTTATGAAGATCTTGATCATTACCTTGAGTTTAGAAGCATTTCCCATGGCTAGATAAATTTTTGTAAGCATTGGGAGAGGAAGTCAGGGGTGGAGGAAGATGGCAAACATTGTGGATGAAAAGGAAAGGGAGGAAAGATGACTCAAGTATAGAGAATCTCGTGAAAGGGAGATGAATATACTACATGAGGTTGCAAGTGTGATGGATCTCTAGAGGTAGGCATTGCAGGAAAGAGATGAGGTTCACACAGAGGACGTGGAACCTAAGAAATTTTTACTACCCCATCTTGGCAAGCATTAGATAGAATCCCCTTTAGCTTCCGATGAGAATTTGTTGCATGGAGAAAGGAAATTGGTCCGACGCACATCCGACCCACCGGGTGACCAACCCCTAGCACTTGGTTTTCCGGATCGAGGGAAAAGTATTGTTAACTTAATTAGCATCGGTGGGAGTAACCAATATGTACCTAGGAGGTATAATTTTTGTTTGGAACATCCATGGCTATGCAATCCATTCCTATATTTGGAGGAATCTTTGGAAAAGGTGTGAGTACACAACGTTTGGGTATCACATCGGGAGTGGTGCGAGACACATAACAGGAAGTGGGAGAATATCACAAACCATCATCGCACAGTTTAGTGGGATGTTGGGAACACTAGGTGTGAAAAATTCAGGCCATTTTTTTACTATAGGAGGTGAATCGGTGGGTTAGGAGGAACATGACACGGTAGATCCAATGGATCGGTAGAGTAGGAAACACCATAGGGAACCAAGGCTCGGATCGAAGGAAAAGGACCCCAACCACCTCCCCAAGTGTTTTTTGAGATGTCTTTGCACTTACCAGAGAATAGGGGTATTGAATATGCTACCGAGCATGTGTAAAAGTGTGAGTTACTATGGTGCATGAAAGGAATCACTTCCCAAGCGCGGAAGGTGATCCAGCTTACAACAAAGTTGTAAGGACACAAGCGTAGTTGGTATAGGAAGTATGACCCCATCATATGGTGGTAGAATACACCACATTAAATAACTCCTTCCTATCAAAGTTTCATATCCCCAATTTTGAACAAGAGCATTAGCGCCCTTACAGAGATCCAATAGGGAATGGTAGAAAGTGTGTGGGAGTATGATGCATGTTTTAAGGCTCTCATGTCCAAACAATCCTATGGCATTCAACCTTCTTAACATGTTCAATGGTTTGACAGAGGATTGATAACACATTTCAGAATGGCCTTATCACACAAGACTTTAACAGACTCCACGTGAGGCATTGGAAGCTTCCTATGCACTAAAGTCATTGGAAGCATTGATACTTGTGTTCTTCCTTTTCCTGGAGGCTCATATTTCTACAATGGCCAAGGAGTTGGAGAAGGTGTCTACAAGATTAACGCATGAGGTTCATAGTGGGATTTGGTATATGGACTATGAAGTAGAAGGGCATGAAAAGGATAATTTCCCTAAAAAATTGATACATGTTATGATGGTAGACTATGAAATTTTCCATGGGGACCATGATGTAAGTAGGTGCCCTCTACTACAACACACAATCGGGAAGAATGTTTCTTTCATTGCAAGATTTGTACCTCCACAACCCGTGATATTAAGGATTGTAGACTGATTGATCAGATCGGTGATGTTATTTATCTTGGTGTATGCCATACTAGTCTTGCAAGAAATTCCAAGGATAATGATCTTCGTTATGAAGGGCGTGTAGATGGAGGAGTGTGTGTAAGAGGTTTTCGTGGAGGATTCCGTGGTTTCGGTAACTCACGAAGAGGACAAAGTGAGTTCCCGTGATGAATTAGTAATAACTATAGATCTATAGAGCATTACAAACGTGAGTTTCCTTATCTATTACAATGCTCATGGTTTGGAAAGGAACATAAGTACGAAGAATGTTCAGAACTATATGAGCATATGAACCAGAAACACCGAAAATGCAAAGGTGTTGGGATGGTGAGCATCAAGAATGCTTATTCACAATGGATGCCAAGAATGACATGTGAGTCAGGGCTAGTACCTATATTGGTGACGACGTGAGAAGAGGCCATGCATGCTAGGTAAATGCCAAGACAAAGGACACTATTTTGAAGAGAGGAACTGGTACATGGAAAATATTTGGACCCTTCTAATAAGAAGGAGGTATATCAAGAGACTATGGACATGATTCAAAGTTTGCAAGGGGAAATCCAATGTCTAAAGGAGAAATCTAGGTAGTTAGAGCAAAGGAATAATTCTGAGGCTCCAAATGATGACCTAGATGAGGTGAAGGAAGTGGACAGATGTTAAGGCAAGAGAATATTATTCCCTTGCTAGAGGAATGGTTGACATAGAAGGTACCACATGCCGGAGTAGAGTGCGAATGAAAGGTTTGGAATGCAAACCTTCCTCCGTATAGCCTTGACTATGACAAGGAAATTAATTTGAATCGGTTGTTAATGTATGACTTTTGAGTAATATCCTCATTGACACGGAGTAGAGGTCAAAATTCTTACCTTAGATGTCAGGTATAAAATGGGAAAGCCCACATTACAACCATATTTAAATGTGTTGTATATGGAAAAAAATACTAATGTAATTTCCATTGGCATCTTGAAGGATGTAGTTATCACCATTCAAAGGGCCAAGTTCATTGGAGACTTTGAAGTCTTAGTGCTTTTTAAGGCAAACAACATTCCAAAGATTGCTTGAGCACCCATGGTGTTACAATAATAATACCAACATGTAGTTTAGCAAGGAGTATATCATCTTTGAGAAAAAGGAAGAAAAAGTGATCATCCCTTCAACAGATGGGAAGTCAGTTCCCTATAATGAGCCCTTAACAGAATAAGTCCTTGATAGAATCTATGTGTGCTCCATCAGAGATCCTAAGATAATTCATCCCACAGAGGGAGTTATCCAATTTGAAGATGCTCATTCCTTGAGTGATACCACTAGCATGGCATGAGACAATTAGGCACATGGGACTTATAAGTTTATTGTGAGACAGTTGAGAGGATTTGTAAGAAGGGTAACAAAGGCACACTCAGTCAAGCACCTAGGGGGATGAAGTTTCCAAGTTATTCTAGGGGAGCACACCTGAACCTTTCTTGCAAGATATGAAATCTCACCGGAAAAATGAGGATGAGAGGAGGATAATGCTCAATTATAACCTAATTGGAATTGCAGTGCGTTGGTGGGCTATACATCAAGAGAACCTCCAAGTGTGGCGCTAGGTAAGAATAATATTTTCTATAAGGTTCTCTAGGAGCAACATGCCCACGGTCATACAAGACTACCATGGTAAAGAAACTACCTCATTTCATATCCAAGCATGTGAAAAGGCCTAGATGGGGAGTGCGAGAAGATTTACCACCTTTGTTATGGGTACATAAGTTTTATTCCACATTGTATGGTTGTGCATGTACATGATATCTTCATTTGGAGATACGACATTGGACATGTAATTGACAGAGTTGTGAGATGATCTCATTTAAGGTTTTTAGTATAGGAGCACCAAGACATCAGTAGATAAGGCATTATAAGTAATCAAGTGCCTTACGATGGGAGATAGTGCTATGGAAGAGGATAGGCTACTGGATTTTCTTGGTGAGCCTTATTTTGAGATGCACCTCAATGGAGAAGAATAAGATAAAGTATAGCTCGAGTGCGCATGAATGGAAAAAGAAAAAGGAAAATGGTCTACGCAGAGATGGTGAAGAGATGGAACCTTTGAATGTTAACCATTCGAAAGGTATGCATGAGGTCATAGATAACACTAATGAGTGATTACATGCCTACCATGAGCCGTTGAAAACAAAAAAGGTTAACATTGGGATAGGAACAAAACCTAAGGAAGCCATCACTTGGGGACTATTGGTCGAAAAGAAGTTTCAAAGGTCATTAATTTGTTGCACAAATTCAAGGATTTGTTCCCTTGCAGGTACCATGAACTCAAAGGTGTTCACCATTCCTTGGGGGAGATGAAGATCAAGTTGAAGGAAGGTGCACGCCCGATTCATAAAATGCCTTACTAGATGAATCCAAATTTATGTTTACGTGTCAAGGAAGAAATATACAAGATGATAACATTTGGTATCATTGAGGCAGTGGAAGAATCAAAATGGATAAGCCCAATGGTTATCAGTATCAAGAAGGATGGGAGGATAAGAATCTATGTTGACTACAGGGTCAAATGCGGTATGTGTAATCAATCCTTTTCAAAGCCCCTTTACCGAGGAAATTTTGAAGGGAGTAGTTGGGTGCGAAGTCTACTCTTTCACGGATGTGTTCTCGTGGTATCAACAAGTGAGGATTGCAAAGGAAGACCAAAGAAGACTAATTTTTCCACTGAATGGGGAATTTTTTCCTACACAGCTATGCCTTTTGGATTGAAGAATTGACTTGTTGTGTTCTCATGCATCGTGGTACAAGAATTTCATGACTTTGTCCATAATTTTTTTCAAGTTTACTTGGATATCTAGACTGTGTATGGGTTGGTGAAAGACCATTGTGAAAATTTGAGGCTGATGTTTGAGAGGTGTTGGAAATTTAGGATATCCATCAACATTAAGAAATGTATCTTTTCTACTCCATTTGGAACCCTGTTAGGATAAATTATATTCAAAGAAGGCTTACTAGTAGATCCCACCAAAGTTGAAGTTATTGTGGGATTAGGGGAGCCTACTAGTCAAAGTGTAGTGTGTGCATTCCCTGGGAATATGGGGTATCATAGTAAATTCATCAAGGGGTATGCCAATATTGCCATACCTTTGAAGGAATTACTAAAACACAAGATTTCCTTTCATTTGGGAGAGACGCACCAAAAGGCATTTGAAAATTTGAATGATAGGATTATCACGATGCCCATATTATGTTTTCCCTCTTGGGATAAGCCATTCCATGTGCATGGTTGTGCCTCGGGGACAACTATGGGAGCAGTACTAGCACAACCTAGTGAGGGAATTGTTGATCATCCCTTGTGCTTTGTAAGTAGAAAGTTAACACCAACAGAAAATAATTACACAACTAATGAGCGCAAAGCATTGTCTATTATCTATTTAATGCACAAGTTTAGACAAGATTCATTGGTAAAACCATTTATATTTTACACAAACCACATGGCATTGAAGTACTTAGTCAAAATCCCATGCTACAAGGGCGCATATGTCGTTGGGTCCTATTATTTCAAGAATTTGAGTTCACAGTGGTCATAAAACAAGGAAAAATCAATTAAGGACCTAACCACTTATCAAGAATTATCTCAGGGGAGGATGCGCAAAGCATTGAGGATACCATGTTAGACACACAACTATTTTAAATGATGTGTGCCCTCAGACTTGGAAGATATCATAGTGTTCTTGAAAATAGGTGTGGTGCTAGAAGGAATGAAGGATCTAAAGAGAAACTAGTTAGCAATACACACCGCAACCTACATGTTGATTAGTATAGATTTGTATGAGTTAGGTCATGATGAGGTTCTGCAGACCGATGCGTATTGGAGCATGAGCACATGGCAATTGTGGAAGACACACATGGTGGGATTGTAGGAGGACACAATGTAGGAAATGCTACCATGTGGAATATTTTACTAGTAGGAATTTGGTGGAAACCATCTAGCAAGATTATATTGAGTTTTGGAAGGCCTATGACCATTGCTACTAGCACCTTGGAAAACTTGGAAAGAGAGATGAAATGCCATTGTGGCCAATAGTCAATGTTGAACCATTTGAGAAATGGGTTATCAAATTTATAGGTCCAATTTTGCTAGTCGCACGAAGTACTAATTCTCGAGTATATCATCACTTACACCGATTACTTGACATGGTGGGTAGAGGCAACACCTATGAAGGATTGCATTGCAGAAACAACTACTATGTTTTTACGAGAGAAAATAATCAGTAGGTATGGTTGTCCTTTAAGTTTAACAAGTGATAGAGGTAGACACGTTCTCAATGAAATGGTCAGGATTCTATTAGTAGAATTTATGGTGGCCCATCACAAGACTACCCCTTATCACCCTCAATCAAATGGAACTGCTAAGGCATTTAACAAGATACTAAGTCACACGTTGACTAAGATATGTGACGTTGGAAGATATGATTAAAATGACAAAGTATCCTCCATTCTATGGGCACACAAGACAAACTACAAGAGGTTGAACAAAGCCACACCATTTCAATTGGTGTTCGGCATGGAGGCTATTTTGCGAGTTGAATTCATGTGACAATCACTGCGTATAGCACGCACAAGAGGGTTAGTGATGAACAAGCACCGAAGGAAGCGAGGACTGATAAGTTGATGTAATTAGATGAAATGTGATCACTTTCTAGATGGATTCGTAAGACAAAAATCAATACAAAAGCCATGACATGATCATCATATCAACAACAAGTAGTTTGAGGTTGGGAAGATGGCTTTGTTGTATGATTCCAAGTATCTACACCATCCTGGGAAGTTGAAATTCCATTGGTTGGGACCCTACATAATCTCGTACATTCTTGATTCAGGCTCTTATTAGTTACAAGCACTGCATGGGATGAGATTATTAGGTCATTTCAATGGGAGTAGGCAAGCCCCACTATAAATAAGTCTTCTTGGTTTTTGTAATAAGGCAAGGTGTTGCCGGTTAACTTATAATTTCCTTTTATGCTTTTATTTTCTCATGTTTCCCTTTCTTGTTGATTTTTCCTTTATTTTTGTGTCGGTTTGTGCCTTGTGTGGCTTTGGGTAACCGCATTATTTTCCCATGGTTGTGTATGTTCAAAGGACCACGCCTTTGTTTTAGTGTGGGGTAAAGTAATGCAAAGGATAAGCTTGTGATATAAGTTAAATGTCTTAGTAGAAGGAAGCGCATAATGTTGAGAAAGAACGTGAGGAAACAATGGATGATAGAGTATGGTGTCAAGGCTGGAACAAAGACCACATATAAAGGATGAAGAGCATAGGAACAACATGAGGTAGGTGAGGGAAAAAAATGGGGAAAAGGATAGAAAAAGTGCCTTCAAGATTGTAGATGCATGTGTAAAAGTCTTCGGTCGCATTGTATTTTTCACACCATAAGGTTGTTGAGTTTTTCATAAAGGATTAGGCACATGGGTAAAAGAGCTTGAGGTTAGTTTTAAGGGAAAATCCACATTGAGTGTCAAGTATGTTGGTAGGTGGTATATCATTTAATTCTTGGAATAAGGAAAAGATATAAATAAAAATTTAGGAAAAACATTATTTTACCTTGCGATTATGAAGTGAATGAATCTCTCACAAACTAGGGCATCCAACAAGATTTGTGTGAAGAAGAATCAGAGAGATCTAAAGATCATGAATAGAACAGATCCAAAAACCAAAGTTGAAGGAGTACACAGACATGGGGAAAATAGGTTAAGAAGCATCTTCTTTTGGAAGGATTTCCCAGTTAGGGTTTGGCGGCTAGGGCACAAAGGAAAAGGATTTCTTTGCAAGAGTGAGCTTTGGGATTGAGTAGAGTAGTAGAGTAGAGAAAGAGGAAGGAGTTTTAAGTTTATCCCGACCAAAAAATATGGCACCCAAGAAACCAACCATTTCACCAAAGAAAAAAAAGGTAAGGGTAAGGGAAAACAAGCCACTATCATCGCAATCACCAACAAAGAGTGCTACATAGAAATGCAAGACCCAGGATGGGGTATTGCTAGGAAGAAAGAAGGAGTCACACTTACGAAAGATGGTTGTGAGAAATTATAACCATCGCATGGGCACAAATGAGAAGGAAATTGCATTAGAGTTGGTCCATTTAGCTCATAAGAGGATGCCAGACAGATTCCTATTTATAGTGACGACGTCAAGGTCAAATTGGAGAAGGATGGACTATTACAATTGTATGATTTGCCTTACTTTTACAAGCCCGAGCACCTTTATAAGTGATTGATGTTGCGCATGCATGAGGATCACTTTTATTTTTTTTGGGGCATAAGATGTGTATAGTACTTGCAGCTTATATCCAAGTTCACAGCCTCATTTGTGAATGAGATAACATAGATGATGATATGAGTGACAAGAAAGCTATCAAGGAGACTATAGCCGCGTATGACTACAAAAAGGGGTCACAATACTTTGACATATATGAGATTCTAGACCCTATTATGAGGATGGCCGCACACTTGGTGACTAAGATAAATGATTAGGAATGATGGAAAAAGTGTACAAGACATGGTTAAATGTGTGCTTTGGAAGATATTAGAGAGAACAAACTATAATTTGTTGGCTTTCATCACAGATGAGATCATAAACAACACGCAAGAAGGAGAAAATATATTATTTAGAAATGTCCTCCTCAACATTATCTTTTCGTAGATTTGAGTGCTCGATGGGCCGTAAAATTTTGTTTTCAAGTATCCAGAAGAGGATCCCTCACTCATAAAATGGTTTGCAAATTACACTTGTTAAACCATGACAACCGCTCGAAGCGCACTTAGAAAAGTGGTAAAGTGAATTCGTGACACATTTGGAGCAAAATGGAGGATCCCAAAGTAGTTACAAGTGCTCGTGGATGGAGAGGTATAATTTGTAGTGTATCAACATTTCTGTATTGGAATATTTACATTGACATATGGGACTATGAGCCCATGATGCAAGCTACCCTTCTCCTTCATGGTGCAATACTTCCAAGCCAGTGTTAATTGGTTCAAGGAGGCCAAGACAATAAGGTTTGACATTATTGAGGTAGATCTAGAACACCGGAAGCTACGCTAGAAGTTCATCTACCCAAAAAAGTGCACATATGTGGAGAAATATGTCTCCCACGAAGTATAAATGATGAATCATTTAACATTGTCGATTGCAGGGAGGACCATAGTAAGGGTGTATCTTGGCATAGGGCCAAAAATTTAAAATCACTCTTACTAGAATAATGATGTATCCATTATTGAATACCCTATAGGAAGGAAGAAGGCCGCACCATGGAAAAGAGAAAGAGAAGAGATGTAGGAGAATAAAGCACCAAGTGTTCAAACCGCACAATCAAGTCAAAGTGCGCAATGGAAGAAAGCACTAACCCTAGTACTTACAAGTAGAGAAAGAAGTCTCCTGTCAAGGAAAAAACCCCAGAAGAAGAGGCACTGGAGCACGAAGATCACCTCTCCCATGAGGAGTCACCAAGTGAGACATCACTTGTCAAAGAGAAAGAAAAAGAAGAATCTCATGTACTGGAATCCCTTGTAAGAAAGAAATAGAGGGTGAAAAATGAGGTAGATTGAGAAGAGATGGAAAGTCTAGATGCATACATCAATGACATGGATGATGATGGTTAGCTTGAAGGATGTGAAGACCCTCTATTCTATGAGGTACATGATTTTGAGGAAGAAGGAGATGGGGAGTATAAAAATGAGCCTGAGGAGAAGAATGATGAAGAAGAGGTTGAGGCTCAAGGAAAGGGGGTGAGTGGAGAAGTAAATACAAAGGATCAAAGGACCCCAAGCCTCATGAAGGAATAGGTAGAAGAGATCGTAGAGAGATAAGAAGAAGAAATAATCAAGGACATGGTGAAACAAAAGGTAGAATGCAATGCAAATGAGGTGTTGAAGGAAGTTGAGGAGGAAAGTGTAGAAAAAGAATATGGCAGCATGAGGGAGATCCTAGTTTGGCTATAAGTTTTCCAAAGGAGGAATGCACAAGGAGGAAGAACATATAAGCAACACAAGTTAGATGAATGGGCTACATTGATGATCCGAACAAGGTGTTCCACGCGCTCTTTTAGAGCACAATGCCAACAGAATAACTCTTGGACATGGATTCATTTGATGAGGAAGGTGCATACCCTCGGATGAGGAAAATGCTATCATGGGCATTTGACTCCCACATTGATGAGCCTGAATTTGAAATAACCCAAGGAGTATTGATTAAGTTTCTAGAAACAAAAGTGGTAAACCCCTTGGTGAATGCTCAAAAATTATTAGATGAGCAAATCTGCAATGCGCTCAATGAAGTTTCAGTTGAGGTTGAATCTAGAATCTTCAAGAAATGACAAGGTGATGTTCCTAGAGGTAGAGCTGGAGAAAAAGGAGGAGCTCCTTAAGAAACACAAGGACCTCCAGTAAGAGGGGCTCCTTAATTCATGAGTTAAAAGAGAAGAAGGCAAGGGTGCGCAAGGTGTAGAAAAAGACATAGATGATCATGGATGTCATTGTCTTCAAGCATCAAGACTTAATACCCCGACACAAAAATTTGGATGATCCTTAAATTTCCCGGAGGACTTGACCCACATACTCACTATGGAGAGGTAGAAACTTTCCTTAGAATCCACAAAAGAGGCATTGGCATGCGAAGAAAAATAGAATAATATGAAGGTTGGAGAAATTATTACTCAAGACAACAATATCCTCTCCGATGTAAAAGTCACCGCGTAAGTTGTTGAGGCCACCTATGATAATTGCATGGATAGATATGTAGTGGCAAGTGTCTTTGTTTCCACCGATGAAATGGAGCTTAAGGAGTTGTAAGAAAATAATAAGGGGAATAGGGATGAGCAAGAAAAAATACTTTCTAAAGTGGAAAAGAAATCAAATCCCATTGAGACCTTGTAGAGTTCAATCAAGAACCCACTGAAATAATTATACCCCCAAATTAGTTAGAGAATGGACACGCTTGAGGATTTGGGAAAAAAATTGGAGGGGATCATAGATAAAATGAATTCCAAGGAGAAGGGATAAAATTTGAGGAGGTAAGCACCCTATTAGATGACCTTTGTCAACATGCACAAAATTAGGTTGATGTCTCGGGGATGAGTTGGAGGCATATTTTAGGAAGGATTTCCTTCTCCTCCTTCAACATTGATGATGATTTCCCCCCATTCTTTCATTCCTTCACCCAATTATTCACTTCATTCTTTATTCAACTTTTCAAATTGCATTCATTCTTTATTCATTGAATAAAGTGTTTCCAAGGATGGAGAACATACGTAGTGTGGGGTGATGTTGGACTTCTGAATTATTTTCCTAAGTACAAGAAGGTTTGTGGGCATGTAGGACTTAATTAAAGAAGGGCATGAAAGGTGAAGGCACGTAGGGAAGGGTTCTAGTAGTGTTTTCCATAACACACGGTGCACACATGCAATGAAATATAGGTTTTTGACTCAGCCATATTTGACATCCCAGCCAAAGACACACAAGGAAAACATGACCCAACCGTGGATGCAGAATGGATAAGTTGCTAGCCTGACAACATGGTGGCCATGAAAGGAATATTCCATGTGATAGAAGGATCCAGAAAGACATCATTGCAAAGAGTGGCGAGCTAGGGTCTCGAGAAGGCATGCTCCCACGGAGGATAACTTCGACACATGGAAAATGATCTATAACTTCATAAAGACATGTTAGTAGTTGCTAAGGTTTTAAATACAAGCACCCGATAGAGGAAAATAAACATAGAGAATAAAGACAAAGCTCGAATAAATATAATGGAGGGTTCTACGGTTAGGGATTAGGAGAACTCTATGAGTAATGGCATGTTTATGGGGATGGGTCTGTGATTACCCTTGGGGTATAATGAACATAGTCAATTTTGGATGCATGAATTGGCTCAACATTATGATATGGAGGTCTGTAATGGTTTCATAGAATGTAATGTGGTACTTAAACATGTGTAAATTAATATGAGGCTCTATTGTAAACCATATATGTGTTCATGAGTATATTCTTTATACATTTCCTTTATGAATGGACTAGTCACATACATGGTACTTGTTATTTAAATTTTCTATATGCAATGAGATGAAAACTTGTTCTAGGTTCTACCTTTTCTATTCTCTTAATACACATCATATATCCTATTGTTACAATATTTACTACTTATTATAACTATCACTACTTTTTTCACTCTATAGATGCTTTGACATACTATTTATCAATTTCTAATTTGATAATAGGTTCTTCATGTGTAGCATTTTCCTTACAAGATATTTTAAACCCATTTTTATTTGTTACTTCTTATTTTATTTTATTTCCCATTGTTTGTGGGATATTCCCTAACTATTTCTTGATAAGTTTTTTCTTATGTGGACACTTGGGCATTGATTACCTTGTGAAATTGTGAGTGATGTCCCATGTATGGAACTATATTTTCACGGTCCCTCATCTCCTTATATTTTCTTGATATATTGTATTCTATTACATGCTAGCTCTTTTACACTAGCACTTATATCTAGAATAAATTGTTTATATGTTTCTTGGTTTCTAGCATGCACATCCCCAACCCCTTGTAGGTATCTAATCTATAATATCAATATCATTTCAATTTCCTCTTGTCTTGGCCACCTCATCATATATCTATCATATGCATCTAAAATGAGGAGGGAATCTATTAGATGAAAAATTCACCCTTCCAGTAGCATGAGCTGGAGACAAAATGTCACAATACATAATTGTGAAAGGTATATAGTTTAAGACCGGTTAAGTATCAAACTTGGACCAAAAGCACACAAGACACACTAGTTCCCAGTAGAAGACATAAACAATGGCAGATTATGTCCCACCTAGTTTCTTGTGTCTAGGGGGAAAAAAAGTAGGTTACAATATGGATCTACAATATTAGGAACTTACCTTCAGATACAAAATTTATTCAATCGAATACAATTCAAATATAATTTAGTTACAAATTGAGATGTGTCAATCTAAAGTGGAATTTTTAATTTGAGAAGTGTCATGGAATGAGAGAAAAAATGGATCTATCACCCTAAAATTGTTCTCCTTGATGTGATATTACCCAAAAAGTCATTTTTGCTTGAGATGACTCAAAAACTCATGTTTGGTAGGAGATCGATAAAAACTCATCTCGTAGTGTGAGATCACCAAAAATCCTCATTCTTGGCATGAGATCAACCAAAACCTCATTCTTGGAGACATGATCACTCCCAACCCCATAGGACAACATCTCCAAGAAAAATATGACTATTATCTATCCTATACTCTCTCATACATCAGGGGGCACTCTTTCCTTAGATATTAATTTCTACAGACTTTTACTTACTTATACATATGTTATCATGATTTTTCATATATGGGATATTCACTACTCTTTTTCTATTCTTTATCATGTCCATCCTTACAAGGAAAAATAACTATCTCACATCAAAAATTAAAACTCCAACAACATGCTACTATGTATATAATTCACCGCTACAGTCTACCTCCTTTTCCTAGTTTAAACACTTCACATTGTGATCACTTCATACTTCACCTAGCTACTTGTCCACCTAACATGTTATAACCTATGCTCCTTTCTAGATTACATGGTACATACCTTCTATCTACTTTAGGTTATTTCCTATTCACTCAAAAACATAAAGTGGTGGAAAATGTAGACACAAAGTATATGCACTTGAGTACATTTCTAGGTCCTAAAGCATATTAATTTGTATACATGATTCCTAAAATTTTGGTTTCTTTATCTCTTGCACTTACTATTTCTAAGCTTGACTCAACATCCTTTCGGCTTTACACATCTTACATTTATTGTAGCATTTGAGTGATTTACATTTTGATGGCCTTGGACTCTAGTTCCTAGTTAAGATAGAAGCGCCAAGGAGCTACTGTGTCTCCTAAGTGTTCATGTCTCACTTTGTATTATTCTTACTCTTTTGGGTCCCTTTAACTTATGATTCTCCTTTTAAATACTTTGGGTCATTTTTATTTTTTTCAATTACCAAATTCAAACAAGGGAATCTTGGATATACCTAGTTACTTATTTCAAATAGGGGGTCGAGAACTATAAGCATTATCTATCACTAACTTAGGTTGAAAAAGGCATGATATCACTAGAAAGTAAACATCTAACACATAAATACAAGGTTCAAGGGACACATTACTCTTTATATAATGCATAGAAGGGGAGTTTATTCCATTATGTCACACACATTTTGCATATTCGAAACATTCTATATCTAGTTTGGTATCATTACACAACTTCTACAAAGTTAACCTAGGGAGAATGAGATGGATACACATAAACACACACACACATAACTCATGAAGTCTGAGATGTAGTGTAATGCTCAGGTCGTAGGTTCACTCTTCTAGTGACTATCAAGTTCAATCGACTCCCAAATTTTCTTATTTCTTATTACATTTGATGTTGTTTGTTGGCATGTGAAGGTAGTCATTTTTTTACAGGGTTTCATGTGTGATCATTGATCTAAGAATGAAAGGGGAGTGATAAGGAGTGACTAACAACAAAAGTGTTTTTGACCTAGAAAAGATTAGTACTGAGCATTTTAGAAGACACGAGCACCCGGATCGGTTGTTATTGGCTTGGGTGCTCCCGACCTTCTATGGGTTCTTTATCCTGTACATTCTTGGGGTTCAAAACCCTCATCGAACCTTTACAAGATTGTTTCCTTCCTATTACTTTTGATACATAGTCAAGAAAAATCTAAAGTTGTACATAATCATATAAGTCATCACATGTATCTCATTTTCTTAGGGATTTTACATTATTTAATCTTAGTGGTTACATATTGATGTACTTAATCATCTTAATATCATTTATTATATTAATTTAATTTGAAATAATGTTTAATTCAAGTTCGATTAAATCATTGTGCTCCTTAGAAAGCTTATTATGGAATTGGTAATGCTAGATAAAGATTAAAATATTTGTAAGGAATCTGCTTTAGCGGTGGGAAAGCAATGCATCACAACATGCCCCAAAAAATCCCAACTAACTTAGGAAGAAACTTCACATGCTGGTATGGATAAACACCACCCATAGTTAAGCAAGATCCACAATGACTAATGAGTGGAAGTATTTGAACATAACATATGTGAAATGATATATGTATAACATGTAAATATATTAATATTTATAATTGATTATATCTCCGCATATACATTTGTGAAGTACAAACAAACATATATAAAAATTCTAGTAAATACTCCAACTTTTATATCTATCTAAACATGCACACAAAAAGGCACATTCTCGTAGCTTTTTTCTAGTTTTATAGTAAGTGTACATCCAACAAGACTAAGTAACCTCTAAGATCCAAATATTATCTAGTAGCATAATGTAGAGGGTGATAAGCTCAATATATCTTACCTAATAAATCACCTGATACTGATATGCTCTAAAATTTCTGACATTGTTTGTTAGAGCAATATACTCTTGTGGACTATGAAATATCTACTACACTCATCTTTCGCATTGTTTCATATTTTGAATACAACGTTTGACTAAGAAATATTAATAATATATATTAGATATATATATATATATATATATCCTTTGAGAACTAAATAAGGCTTAATCCCTCTCAAATATATGTAGTGCAACACTTGGCTCCGTCGAGAGATAGTCCATCAAGTGTGATACAATTATGAATGATAAAAAGAGCTAAAGAGATCTATTGTTTTAACTTCTTTTCATTTGTGACAAGAATTATAATTGATTATATGTTCATGTATACATTTGTGAAGTACATATAGACATAGATAAAAATTCCAATAAATATTATAAATGTTATACATATCTAAACATGCACATGAAAATGACATGTTGTGCAACATTTTGTTTAGTTCTATAATAATTTTACATGCAAAATTACCTACTTGACCGATAAGTTCCAAAGGCAACAAGTAAATGATGTTAATCTCAAAATATTTAACTTGATGCAATACCTAGCGACTTGTAAGCTCTAAAATCATAACTTTATTTTCTAGTGAAATATAATCATGCGGACTATGAAATGTCATATCGATATAAAATATGTATAAAAATTTTAAACATAGGGTTTAATCATTTCTTCATATGGTTTATTTCATGAACTTGGATTTAACAGTCATGGGCCTTGTATCCTTAATCATGGTGCAAGAAGTGGAACATTTGTGAAGTACAAATATTAATATAGAACAATTATAATAAATATCTAAAATGTTATACATATGTATAATAGTTGTACATCCAATACTACCTAACTATAACTAAGATCCAAATATTATGTTGTGTCAATAACTAGCAGACACTAAGATCAAAATATATTGTTACATTAATATTATGTTATTACTATTACATTAATTTTTTAAATCCTAGAGACCGCTAAGATACAAAAATCATGTCGTGGCATTATGATACGTACGCTAAGCTAAAATGATCTTACATTAATTTGTTAAATCCATACAATAAATTTAACAACAAAATTTGCACTTCAAATATGTTGCATAAATGCTAAGTATATAAATTTGTTTTCTCAAAAAAACAATATTCTTATGTGATATTTGTTGACAATTTTTACACTTGTGAAAAAATGGGCAACTCAAAAATTCGTCATTACGATGAAAGGCATTGGTGAAGTATACGTAAGCTAAGGAAGTTCTGATGTTATTAGTTACTTCTGAATTAATTAAAGATTAAGTGAAATTTACAGCTATGTGTACTATTACAAAACGTAACAGATCACATAGTTTGTAATTTCATGATACCTTCAACAAAAGAACACAAGAGCCCTGAAGGACAGTTGTGTTATCTTGATGAAGACACCAAATTACAGAGTAGGTGAAGTGTTGAGTTTTAGAACAACAAACATAAGTGTAGGTTACAGAAATCAGAGTTCATTACTGAATGTTACATATTCTCATTAATATTATTTCCTTAATGATTAATACATTCAATTAAATGGCTGAGTTGTTTATTTCGTCATACAATCCATACAGAAATATGAAATGTAGAAAGAGATATACAACTCATTTACAAAATTCAATGTTTTATTCATAAGGAATTTTCAAATGTTCCCCACACAAGCCATGGGATATAACTGGAAAGTAAAGTACATATATTGAAGAAAGAGGTACACATGCATGAAATGGAAAGAAAAGGAGTATGAGTGAACCCATCATTGCCTTTGTATATTATTCATTGTATAGAGAATATCCTTGCCGATCCTTTCATCCTCAAGGAATGGTACCTAAAAAGCAAAAATTAGTAAATCATCAATAAAGAGCTCACAATTAATCCATATTCCTACACTATTCTAATTCGTGCATATGGATCTCTAAGCAATAGGAGAGATAGTTTTCTCAAAGATCAGATTGCATAGCTCACTCAGAAACTAGAATTAGAAAAGAGAATAAGAAACATGGACATAAGAGAGGCCAAATATACAAAGTATTTTCTAGCTATTTTCCTAAGTGTGCAAGTACAAAGTTACAACCAAGAAGAAAGAGGCATATACATGCTGAAAAGAAGACCAATGTAACTCGAAACTTATATATTTCCTACAAATGAAAGAGGATCACAAGACTACGGAACAAAGAATATTCTTACGCAAGGTACATTTTCCAGATTTCACCAAAGAAAAGGAATTATGGGAAAATTTTGACAAGGCTTCGCCATGTAAAATAGACATTTACAACTTTGCATCATGTTTCTTTTAACTACTACATGCTTAAAGGAACTATTTGAATAAAAATACAACTACTATAGATGTAAATGGATGGAAGAGAGAATTCTAGAAAAAATTTACCAGGGCTTCGCTATGAAAAATCAACATTTCAAATTTTCCAAAGATACATAGAAATCAGTAATAAAGCTCAAGCACAATATTGAAGCATAAAAGGAATGTAGTAAAAGTAACAGATTACAGTATCTGAATCAAGGCTTATGCCTGATAATGGTATCAAAAATAGGTAAATAATTGCTTGAAAACTATTGCAGGGATCAAAGAGTATAAGTGCAACTACAGGTTACAAATAGGCATTTCAAAAGTGAACTGAAGAAAGAGATGTATAAGCAACCACTTCATTTACAGATTTTATCAACATCATTCAACCTTGCAAAACTCACATGAGGTCAATAAGAAGATCTGAGCAGGAAAAAGTAGATTATTGAGAATTCAGTCATGAATCAAGCTTGAGATGTCAACCCCAGATTTGAAAACTTCACCAAATATTATCAGAATGCAATGTGGAAATCCTCAAAGATGATTGAATGAGGCATATAACTTGGAATCATCAAAGAAAAGAGATACTCATATGTTTTCTCATTCCAATGAGCAAATTCCAGTCAGAAAAATCAAATGTGGATGGAGGAAGAACTCTATGGTGAAGAATAATAATACTGGAATGTCAAATACAAAGGATTTTGCATATACCAGAACTCAGTTTTGAAAGAAAATGTGAATGGAGTCTACATCTATCCAGGAAGGATCCGAGGTTCAAACTCTTTTAAAAGTAATGTTTTGGAAAGTTATAGATAGATCACGAGAACCACAATGATGCTCATCACACAGAGACAATTTTAAAGAAGGAGCCAAGCTCTAAAAGCTCCAATGGCGGAACCTCTCAAAGTTTTACTCAGAAAGCTCTAAGAGAAGATACAGATGATCAAGGGCCATTAAAACGATTCAAATCAAGTTTCGTAATCTCGTAACAACCGCATTGAACAAATTTTTTCGATGGCTTCACCCACAAAAATGTAAAGTCCAAGTGAAATGATGGTCGACTAACAAACTTATAATTTTCATATTTTATAAAGTGTCAAAATTTCCTCCGCCAATCTGAAAGTACGTAGAGTACACGTGGCACCATCATGGCAAAAGTGGAAAAATGGAGGTTGGGAGTTATTTGCATTTTAAAATTTAAAATTGCAAAAGGTTAAAATTTCAAAATAGCCCCACAACCCCGCAAGGAAAAAGTCAAAACAATCTGAAATTCAAAGCATTGGTGGAGCAGCGGGTCCTCGTTGAGTTTTGAGATTTTTCACAAAAGGGGTTAAAGTTTCAAATAGACCCCCGCCCGAAAGTCCACAAAAGTTTCAAATAGACCCCCTTGCCCGAAAGTCCGCAAAGGTTTCAAATTACAAACAGCCCAAAAGTTTGCCATGAAAAGTCAAACAATGATTAGAAACTTAAAGAGATCATTTTTGCATGCATGAAAGGATAAGTATGAAGCTCAAATACAGATACTCAGAACTCAAGATACACTAATCCATAAGTCATGACTGCAGATTGAAGCCCAAAATGAGCTCGAAGGGTTCAACATAAAAGAACAATGATCCATTTTTTAAGGGAACCCAAAAGGCAGTATTCAAAATATGCTACAGAAACTACAAGTTCTTACATGGAATGTCTATAACTTGCGAAAGGAGAATTTAGAAATCATATCTGATGTAAAAGAAAATTCATATCGAAAGAGCTCTTGAATTGAGGAATTGTAAAAGAAAACAAGAGATCCACATCTCTTCCACAAGATTCAAACTCATTAATTACAAGGCCCAAACAGGGTAATTCTCACATAATCAACCAAATAATGCAAACTCAGTAATGGGTATAAGTGAGATATTATCGAAACAAAGTTCTTGTAGAGGTCACAGTTTAATGATAGATTTCAAAAGGTGCTAGTGATGGAATTTGAAAGGGAGAAGAAGCTAATCATATACAGTACAAACATATAGTAAAGTTCAAATAGACATTCATGGCAGCCCGATTTTATAGTCAAAACCCCCATGTTATCTTCATAGAAAAAGAATGAATACCCAGAACTCAAAATACACAGATCTAAAAGTCACAATGAAGACTGGTTCAAGTATTTCACTCACCTTTTATCATAAGAAGTTTTGAAGTTGATTGACCATGAGCACTCTATTGAAAAAATGTATAGATCTGAAGAAATAACGACCCCCTATGGAGATTGTAAAGCTTTCAAGCTCGAAAACCCATCACAGTATCAAGATGGCGACCAATAAAGAAGCCAGAGACTTCAAAATATACAGAGCTGAACAACAAAGATTCATATCCAATCAAGCTCGAAGAACAGAATGCAGAGGGGTCGGGTTTCAAAGTTACCCATAATGGAAAAGTTTAGAGTTTCACAAAGCAACCAACAATGGCATCAAAAATTTTGCTAGGGCTTCACCCGCATCACCAAAAACCAAATGAAGTGATCATACTAGGTCGAGTTCCCTTTACTTTGCTTGAACCTAATTCGTGGTTAACTCTAACTTGACCATGGTCAAGGATCAACGATCGTAAAGCATCAAGGACACAAGATCAACGTCCTCATATCCATCTCAATAATCAATGCAAACTATCTGGGTAAGATGCCACCGACAACATTTAATGTGGGTCAAAACCCTAACTACATGTCAGAGATCAATGGTTTGTGATCAGATAGGACACAAAATCAACGGCCTGAAACCATTGCAATCTTTAAAGAAAACTCAACCCAAGTTATCTTTCCACCAACAAAGCGCATGAAGGGGTGAGTCACCGTGGGGAAGGGGACAGCCCACATCATGAAATCGAATAAAATAATCCAATGAATTCCAAGGTCCAACTATAGTCCAATCTCCAAATAATGCAAAATCCGACCAAATTATTCCACAATGATCACCGAAAAGGTGAAATATTTTAACCATATACTATTCAAACATGCAAGCCGACAAGTATTACATGGTCGTGTATGTCTAAAAGGTGGCAAACTATATAGTGTAGCCTATGTCAAATAATCAAAGGTGACCGAGTATGGTGTGGTAACTATTACAAGTGCCCCATGTGTATCTAAAACTATGGTAATGTGCTAAGTCCACAAAGGTGGCCAAACCAAGCAAGTTGGAGGTGGTCCCCACAAGGAGGTTGGAGTGGAGTTACAGAGTGTCACTCATGTGACCACTTAGAAAGAGATGTCAATGTCAGAGTATGTACACATGAACAATGGTCCCCACATGGGATATTTTTTTTTACAAATATCACAAATGTTTGAATTATTCACTCACGATAGAGAATTAATTTGTTGCATGCTTGAGCAGGACAAAATAGAGAAGAAGAAAAAGTTGCACATTCATTGAGAGAGACTTTCCTAGCAAGCAAGCAATCTTATTTTTAGAAAATTATTCACCCTTCTTTCTTAAAATAGAATAGTCAACTTTAGGTTGACTATATTGTAATTAAGGCTAATAACGCCTATTTGTAATTGCATGCTCTATTTTTATCCCTTTATCTATTATTAAATAAAGGATTAAAATAGGATGCATGGGAGAGTACAATCCTTAGGCTATTTTTAGGAAGATGGTGAACATTTTTTGCTATATATTGTGTGCCTTTGCAAATCACAAGGAGAACTTCAAAGAACTTTTGGATATAGGATTACCAAAGCAAATTTTTCCAGCTTTTCCCTCTGAGTGTGAATTATTTTTTCCTTTCCAAGTTATTTTGCAGTCTTGTGTATATTTTCTATTAGTCTTGTGAATGTAAATTCCCGATCAATCATCTTACCCTACTGCAAATTTAGTATTTTTTACATAATTTTAATGTGCATGTTATCTTATCGTTGTTGTTGTGATATTCTTCCCTCAAGTCACGACCAAGTGTTTGCCCTTAAAATCTGTAGAATATTGTTGCCTCATGCATAAGAAATCTTTCGTATATCAATTGTACATATAATTAGTCCAAGCCCTCATACAAATTTGGTGTATTACCTTAGTTTTAATTATTTTATAGTTATCTTTTACCCCTAAACCCAAGAATCAATTTTAGGATACATCAACAAGGAACTAGACTTGATACCGAGACTCACATCAAAATATGTATACCCATAGACCTAGGTGTTTTCTATTGTATCTATGAAAGAGAGAGATCAAATTTTGCAAGCTTAGAAAACTACAGCCATCTCTCTACATGGTGCACTTTCGAGAGATAATAATATTTAATCGAGACATTACCTAACAACCTCGAAGATCTAAAATACTAACTTTTATTTGTTAAAGAAATATTATCATGTGGAGCTAATATGTATTTTTTTATATTTTTATATAATTTTTACTATCAAATCGTTGTAATGGAGGATAGTACTAGCTAGGCATTCCTTTCAATAAGTAAAAATAACCAACAACAAATATTTTATGTCATGAATTTATGAATATACAAAGATATATAATATCTTATGAGAAGTACATAAGGCTTGATCCCTCGATAGTTTATGTACTCAACAATTCCTCTACCCAGATATTTTGGCCAATATGATATTATTACAAAAAAATAATAATAACTAAAGAGATATATTATTTTGAATAATTTACATTTGCGACAAGAATTAGACCGATTGTTGTTTTCTTTTATGAATATTCTAGACACTTACACTAAGCTGAAAATCTATACAACATGTTTTTAATAACGATGAAATATAATGTTTTCTTCCTAAGTAGCCACTAAGTTATTCTTAAAGGTAATTATATCATGTTTTTAATGATGTGGTATTAAGAATCTAAATTTTTAGTCTTTGCTAGTTAAAACAAGAGACATATAGGCTAGGGATTGATAGGATTAACTAATTTAGCACCAATTTTTCTATATAATAATAACATCAATAGCAAACATTTTTTCCTATAGGAAAAAAATAATGACTATGTCGCGTAACCACTATACACATGTTTATTGGCCGAAAATTCAAATAGGAAGATCATAGGTCCCTCTCATCTTAACATTTACATTATTTTTATTGGAAAATAATTTTGAAGAGACTATACCCTATTACAAAAAGGCTCAAAGAACCAAATAAATAGGGGAAATAGAAAAAATGGATCAAAATCTAAATAATACACTAACTTTAGGTGTAGTATAAAAAGGAACTACAAAAAGGAGACAAGATAGCTATAAAACTAAAAAGAAAATGAGTAAGTAATAACAAAACAACATAAAAAAAACAAGACATCTTTGTAGTAGATTATTTCTTAGAATTCATGCCAATCCTCGACTTAATAGTCTATAATGAGGTAAACAGAGCTAGGGTAGTGACATGTGTAGGAGCATTTACATCCAGTTGAGAAAGGACATGACCCCTTTAAGTATATCTGCACCAAATAGCTTCATAGATACCACTGAGTATGCTAATATTTCTGACCTATTATTTCATGAATTCACAAATAGCTCTAAAAAATGAAATGTTATGATCATGTCTGTCCTTAGAATTCCCTAATCTGTTATCAAGGGAATTCAACTTCTTGTAGATTTCATTGATGTGTTCTTCACCAATGCCAACATCATCATTCAATTTCCTTTTTCCCTTTTTCTTAGTCAACTAATGCATTTCCTTTTTGAGACTTTCTAGCTCTTTTTCCATGTTTTTAATTCTCTTTAGAAGATCCTCCTTCTCCTCCTGAGTAGTATTGTTGTGCCCTGTGGCACTGATGTGCAAGAGATTATGTGTAGTTTCCATGTCCTTACTACTGCGAAGGAATCTGTCAGAGGGAGAAGGGTGTGTTTTAGAAAAAGAGGGATTTTCGGTGTTTTTTTCCTCTATCCAGGGATAGTGGTGGGGATGATGGTAGGAATAGGGTTGAGGGAGTCGGAGTGGGTGGAATGACATGAGTAGGAGGTATAGTAGGGTGACGGCAACACAAGACAAGTGAGGTAGGAATATTAAGCCATGGTGGAGGGGATGGTATGAGTATGGTTTTGGTACTCTAGGATGAAGTGTTCCAAAGAAAAATATAGCCCAACAATGGCTAGGCTAGATACCTATTTCATCATTTTATATATATATATATATATAGGTTTTCAAATTTGAATGATGTAAACAATGACAAATAAATATCATTTTTATATATAGATACATACATCTACGTGTATAATTAGAAATTTACATATTTTAGAAAATTATATCTCTCACCAATAATACGTAGCGAATTAAATCTATGTTTTAAATTGAATCTATTATTCTTTAGTTTCACATTTAATTTGAAATAGATCATTGATTTCATAAGGTGCTGGTTGAAATAACACTTTATATAATGGAGAAAACAAATTTATGTAATTTTTGGCATAACCTAGTAGGTGCAAAAAAAGTTGCATTTCAAAATAAATAGATTTATATTTATATTTGATGCTATATATGTGTATATTTTAGTGTTGTCCATACATGTATATTTGTCAATTATAATAAATATACCTATGCATATACAAAACTAAAAGTGATGATGACATTATATTTGACTAGTTCTATATGGGGAAACATATATAATTAAATATTTATATCATACAATTGTGTACTTCATATGGTTTTATTATTTTAAAGCAATGTGTTAACATATAAGACATATTCTCAATAATATTCCCTGAATTTCAATATAGAAACCATATAAAAGAAATTCAATTTTAATATTGAGCCACACTAATTTATATCATCTTAATAAAAATCATTAAAGGTAGTTAATTGGAAAACCTAAATAATAAATTTGGGTCTCACAAAGCAATATGATTCATAAAAAAGTGAATATATGACACATGTTTTACAATCATGGAGTCAAGATATTTGTTATGTTGAAAAATATCATAGGATCCTGAATGGAAAAGCCAAAAATGTATCTAGAGAGAGACATAAAAGAGGTGAAAAGGGAGCACATTTAATAGAGAGAAAGAGAAGAGATGAAAATGGATGATGTTTTTATTCATTATGGAAGAACAAAAGGTGTTAGTTTAGGAAGAACAAGGTGGTTTAACAAGGTGATAAAAAGGAAATGAAAAGATAGTGGAGTGGGATTAGATAAGGCAAGGTAGGGATGGTCTACGGTACAAAACACAAGAATCGAACAAAACGATAACCAGATCGTGCGAAGCCGGAAAAAGATGTTAATCAAACACCATGATTAATAAGAGAAAGCAATTCACTAGAATAACTTTACATAAAACCTTTACAAACAAATGAGCAACAATATCATATATTATTATGGAACTCAATGCAATACATTGAGAATGGTCCTTGCTTAAATAGGCGAAGGAATAACAATCTAAGAACCATCAAGGTCGTAGATCAAGCCATAAATCATCGAAAGAAGTAGTCATCAAAGAACTAGTCAAGACCATAGATTTAGGAGAGAACTAGACATCAAGGATCTAGTCAATACCATATATCTAGCAAAGAACTAGTCAATACCATAGATCAAGGAAAGAACTATACCTAACACTAGATAATATCTCCTAATATCTAAATAAATAAAAGAAATATCCACACACATAAGTGGGTGAGGATAAATACAATAAATTTAAATAAAGTACCTAGGTGAACATGAGCTAAGGTAAACACCCACTCTAACAAGAGCTATTCCAAGAAAGATCAATTGAAAAAAACGTGCAATAAAATAGTACAAATATAATATAATAGATTTTTGGAATACCTATTTTTGTAGTACATGAACTGATTTTTGTAACCTCTATCTACTATGTGAAATAAAATTTATGAAAATCGTAGGAAATAATTGTCCTCTTCGTAACATTTGTTTTGTTCCTTCAAGTTGTCTACTTCCTTTTTGTACCTCCTTTGTGCACCTCCTCTACACACCAAATTATTACTACTACTTCACATCTTTCTTGCATAAACGACATCAAATCATGTAGTTGTTGCTACAATATTTGGTTGGCGAGTATTTTATTCACGAGTTACATTTATGCGAGTTAGAAAATAGAAGCAATCAATATTGCTCGATATATTTAATAAATTTCTTGGCCCATTCCACAAAAGACATTTCGAAAATAAAATAGTGTGGGATATGAAATTTTTAAAAATTCAATTTGACCATCATTAAGAAAAAATGTGGGATAGTGAAATTTTAAATGGTTTTAAATGTGGGGAAATTAAATTTTGAAATTTTAATTTGTCCCTCACTAAGAAAAAAATGGGGCGAAAATGAATTTTTAAATTGTTTATTAATATGCACAAAATATTGTAACATTGTTTTCAAATTTTATGTCAAATGGGGTGAAATAGAAATTAGATACCAAATTTCATACACAAATTCACAAAACAAATTACTTTGATGTAAATAAATACTAATTCAAAAGAACGTAATTTATTAATGTAAGAAAAATAAAATATATTACACTAAAATAGAATTAATAAATTATAAAGATAGTTATAATGTTTAAATAAATAATATAAGCACATTTTTATGAGTAAGTCAGCAACAATACTTACTTTTAATATTTATAAATATCAAGTATCAACATTATTAGATATAGTACACACTAATTAAATATAATTCTCCAATTAAAATGTGTCATGTGTCAAGATTGAACTTGATGGTTTTGTAACATTATAATTAACATAGTTAATAATAAGAATTTTACATTTTAAAAGCTGCATAGAAAATAATCTTTAATATTTATAAATCCATAACATTATTTTTCAAATAATATTGTCTAAACAAATGACATGTGCAATGAAATTTATAATATCTCTTTTTTGTCAATATTTTAGTGTTATTTACCTCCTTGTCAAGAAACCTAACACATACCTTTCCAATCCTTTGTTTCCATAATGTTATGTATAGAAAAACAATAAACCAATCTTAGTGGATGCTAGTCCGTTCCTTTTAGTAGGTATAATGATAAGAAAAATGAATTTTTGAGCAATTTTTCATCCTATGTAAGGGACCTAGGCTTACAAAAAGCATACTCCTTTCTTATTTGTAGTTCACAAATATATCACTTTTATTTGTTAATTCCATATAATCCTATATACTACAAAATTTCCTATACACACATATTTCATATTGGCTTGTGTAAAAGAAAACACTTAGTGACTGCTAAGCTCCATTGATATGATTTGTTATTCCAAATCTCTATTCAAAATAAGAAACTTTAGGTTTTAGAGGTTGTTAAGCTATTACTTTCAATAAGTGTTAAATAACAAAAGGGAATATTCACAAGGAGTTCAATTAGTAAAATTATGGTATAGCAAATTTCTTCAAGGGCCTTAAAGCTAATTTTTAACTCTAATTATTTAATCGATAATAGCCTCTCCGTTATGTTTTTAGAACAAATTACACCCAATTTTTCTATGTACATAACTTACAAATTTTTTCATTCAAATTTTATTTACCCTATTTAAATTCCTACCATAATATATCAAACAAAAACTAGATCATGTTTCCTAACCAATTATTATTGTCGTAATACACATTTTATTTTGAAGGAGTGTTTGAATTAATTCAATACCTATTACAAATTACTTTATAAATTGTAACATTTAATCATTTATCAATATTTCTTCAAATAATTAAGGTGGGGAAATAATATCAGTTGTCTTAAAAAGCATACTCAATATTATTTTTCTACCATGTTATTATTTCTTGGTTAAGAATATAATAATTGATATTTTCTTATGAAAAAGAGATTATAATTTAACTTTATGAGCACACTCCTTTTAAAATTTTAAAGTAATTTCTTTTAAAAACTAGGGTTCAAATATTTTATGTTATATTAAAATTAAACCCCTATGTTTTTCCCACCTCTCTAGCCTACCTCCAATACTCGATTCAAAATATTAATAAATTAAACCCTTTAACCCCCTCATGTCTACCGGTATATTGATGTTTTTTTAACCAATTTTAATTACATCAATATGAATTAATGTGTTGAGATATTTCCTAGTTAATGCACCCTCGTGGAAATATTTTATCTTGTCAATTTATATGTTGAGGAGAAGCCTAATAGCCACTAAGAAATATATTTTATTTTAATTCATGATAATTGTCTAGAAAAATTGGGGATAAATTCCATTTCTTTTGATTCGTTCATATTACCAAATATTTAGAGTGAGATACTTTAGAGTCTTGCAGTCATGAGGCTATTATTTAGTTAAAATAAATACTAGTCAACACAAAATGTAGTATTATAATCACTTCAAAAGGAATATTTAGAGTGAGAGATCGAGGTGTCATAATATGTAGGAATATTATGGGAACATAGGTGTCATGTGTGTAATATGATTGTGAAAATATGAATTCATGATTGGAGCAATGGATTTTGAATCAAAAACGCTAAAATTTATTTAGTTAACCTACATAGTTGATTGTAATAATTTTAAGATGAAAAGAGTATATTGTTAGTATCAAAAATGCTATCAAAAGAACTCAAGATTGGTTTTATATTAATCTAGAAACATTCCTTTTCCTTCCTATGAGTTTATCTCCTTATAATGAAAGTATATTTCCTAACCAAGTTAACATAGCTCTTATAAACCTATACTTAAATAAAATATTGGAAGACGTATGTGTGTATATATGTTCGTAATCACAATCACATGATATAAATTTATTGTTATAAGAGAAATGATCCAATTCTAAAGGAACCACTATAGGAGAAATGATAAATTAAAAAATGTAGCTCTGTTTCAAGAGGAATAAAGGATCCCATGTTAAGTTTTCTTCAAAAATTATAGTCAACTAAAAAAATACGATTGTAAAAATATGTCACCATGAAAAACATTGTGTTGTGGGATGTGCCTGTGAGTAAGTGTATATTGTAGAGGTTCATTATTGTAATTTTTCATTTTGGGAAATGTGTCTTTGATGTGCATCATGTGTTTCATGTTATATATGTGGGTCCATGGTTGTGCAAAAGTCTCATGTGTTATAGTGATCCTATGTGATGTCATGTATGAAGCAATGTAAGCCAAAAAAATATTTTGTTATTATTTTTGTTGTATTTGTGTGCGTAAAATGTTGGCATTACATTTGGCATCAAATCGAAGCATTATACTCTTGAACCTCTAGGAAAGTATTATGTTGTAGTGATTATGCATGCTGGTGGTAGAGTAATGTGTTTATTTGTTGTGATGTGAAAAACTTGGTACTTGTGATAATTTGAACGAACCTATTATTCATACCACTCAAAGGTGTGGGCTTATAATGATGTTGTTGTGATTCCCGATGAGAGTTCACTCTCTCTCTCTTTATCATGTAATCAATGTGAACTTCAAGTGTGTTACCACATTTATGTGTAATAGAAATTTCATTGTGGAATATGAAGCATTGTATGTTTCATTATCCTATTGTATTGTATATGGGTACTAATGTGTTGTATGACAAAAATGCCTCATCGTGAAATTTTGTTTTGTCGTGTTTCCGTGTTTTGTGATGTATCATGACGTTACCTTACAATTTTTTTTTAAATAATGTATATGTGTGATGTTAGTCGCTATATTCATTTTCAATTTTAGTCATATGAAATGTGATAAGTTCATGTTGAGAATTATGGTCATGTGGTGATTGCATGACCCCTAATGTATTGTACTAGCACTCTTGATGTGATATGTTGAATTGTGCATTTTTTTCTTCATGGACTATTATTATGTTACCCCATATATTTTACAATGCATAAAACACTACTCGGATATGTTTTATTATTCTATTAATGTAAATTTATGTGTTTTGTGTACCCTATGCTAACGGACCCTAAGGAAAGTAATCAATAAAAGTGTATGTATGGAGTGAGAAAAGTGGACCATTGATTATTAGGCTTGACTTGATTACAAATGATGAGCTATGTTAATTGTCTTTTGAAATGAATCGTCTTCTATATTCCAGTCAAGGCATTGTAGTCATATCCTTGTAATTTCTAGTAACACGCTGTTGACATTATCATGACAACTTAAAATTATGGTGTAATTAATTATTAATATAGTTGTAAATAGTTATCTTTATTTTATGATATTATTTGCAAGCAAATTGTTTATTCTTATTATCCCAATAAGTTGTTTGAATGATGATATGTGTGATGCCACTATTGGTTGTAATAAATTTTCCATATGCAACAACTCATATGTAGTGAAGAAATTGTCCGTAGCAAAACAACATGTGTGCAACATCCTATCCAAAGCAAAAGGAGATCATATATAAAAAGATCCTACATTATGAATATATTTTGGAAGGCATGAAGAAAAAATCTCAAATTTTTACATGTCATCAAGAATCGCCATAAATCGAACATGCGAATCGGGAGATAACTTAACCTTTGAACTGGACGTTCATTACAAACTATTGAAGAACTTATTGTTTTTGTTAACATGGGATTTAAGGAACTAGTCGCTTACTTGAGTTATGTGTTTTTTGTTTTAACACATGTTATGAGTTTTGTAACATGTGTTGAATTTATTGTTGTTCTGATAAATATCTTCTACATGTTCTACCAAATATATTTCACATAGTTTATTAAAATCTTGGTTATAATCTTCTTCTCATGTCTTGTTGTAAATGAGAAGTATAAAATAAAGGGTTATTTGTGGTATGTAGAGATACACATGGATACATAGATGGAGGATCTCGAGAAATTCATAGAGGAGATTTATTTGTTCCTTGATTCATGTAAATTCAATAAAGTTATGACCTCTATTTATTAGTCTCTAGTTGTAGAATTTACGACGTATTAAGACCCAAGTCGTGGCTCATTTTCATTCTTCTAAACCCCTCAATTCTTGTCTTATTTCATTTCATGTTTTCTTACATAGGAATTATTTAATTTCTCAGTATCCGGATTCTAAATTTATAGCTTTATGTTAGTACTAGTACTTAGAAACCATTCATTTCGAATTATAAGTTTTTTTACCTTTCATGCATTATTGTGGAAATTATTTATTTCCAACCTCCTAGATCTACTATAACTATGTATACGTAACTATAAATGGTTCAAGTTTACGTCCCTTGGTTCAATAATTAATTTATTGTTATTTAATGAACAACATATTAATTATTGCAAGTTGATTTCCACCACAATTTTTGTTTCATTTCTGAGTATATTTCTAATTTATAGGAAGTTTTCCGAGGCTTTTGCATCTTTGAATTTCTTAGAAATAGGCTAGGTTTTAGAAACTCCACCTTCAAACCCCTACAAACTAATGATTGATTGATTTGAGCTAGTTGATGTATGCACCATCCAAGAGATGCCCATGGTAGATTCCTACCCAATCCTCAAATAACATAAATTACTTCTGATTTTCAAGAAGACACATCTTCCTCTGTTCAAGGTTTGCTATTAGAAAACCCCCTCCAAGTGAGAATTCTTGAGGTTGTTTTTTATTATAAAATCATGGAAGAAGAAGTGAATCAAAATGTTGAAGAAGGGGCAACTACATTTGAGTTCCCAATCTCTAATAACAATCAAATTTCTGTAATGAAGAACATTTCTCCATTATTCCTTCCTAACTTTCATGGATCTATAACTGAAGACCCAAAAAAATTATTCTTTTAGTTTGATGTTTTATGTACAAGTTATGATTATACAACTAATGCATATAAGTTGAATTTATTCCATACTACACTCGAGGATGTAGCCTTGAGATGGTTCATGGGTCTAAGAAGAGATATCACTTACCTAGCAGAAGATGAAGGAAACATTTATGAACAAGTACCAAGACTATTGTAGGCCAAGTAGCATAGGAGGAGATGGACTCTTTAGGATAACATAAATGGAAGATGAGCCACTAGAATATTACCTAGAGATATCCTTATTTTGTATTCAAAATTCAAGACACATAAGGATGCCTCAATCTCTCATTTTAATTTTATTAAAAGGGCTCAAGTGATCGTGATATGGATGTTTTAGACCTGATAGATCTAGAGATATCTCAAAAGCTACCTTTGATTATATTTTTGAAGCATGCATGAACTATTCTATAGAAACCAAGGAGAGAATAAGAAGTGGTATATCAAATGGTGGATCAACTACTCCGGTACATATCTCAATAAAATATTGTAAACATGTTCAAGAACATGAAACAGAAAATAGTCAATGACATGGCCACCTAGATTGATTCTTTATATACAAAGACGAAGAGAGACGATCCAAAGGAAACACTTATAGAGTTTTGTTAGTCTTACGAAATAGAAAATCATATTACATATGTAGAGGATTGGCCAGCATTGCATAAGAAAAGGGGGCTTCATTATAATTAAAGATGATAGAAATGGAGGATGGAAAAGTCTTTGATGTTTCTCAAAGAAAGCCTTAGCTGCACAAGACAAGGAGTATGTCACAAGATCTAATTCTATATTTCTATAATTAGGGTAGTAATTAATATATGCAACCACCAACTTGGGCTAATACTCACTAAGGTTGGGATTCATTCCCTAGCCAATATCGATAGCCATGGAAACACCAGCTCTAAGGCCAACAATAGAAATAACCCCCTTCTTCATGGGATCAACCTTCGAGAGGAGATTAAAAATGGAACAATTAACATCCTAATTACCAACAATCTTACCATCAATCTCCTTACCCACAGCAGCAAGCTTTGATTCATTACCCCTAGTCCGGATCTTAACCAAAGTCTACCCAATTGTTAGCTCAACCATTACCTAACCCAAATAATAAAGTTTCTCGGCTAGTCTACAAAGCAGTTGAATCAGCCCAATACTCTTCATATTCAATTGATGTAAATTAAATCCATCTTCATTTAGGAAGATCACTTCTTCCACCTAGTAAACCTACAATCAAAGAGATTATAGATAAATCCCAGTTTCTACATATTGACTCGTAGCAACACGAATAAAGTTCCAACAAGAATAAGACACAAGTTAATGAACTCGCATTTCCATAGAGATTACAGTAAACAATTATCGACCCTAAATCAAATATTGATTGAATTTTTCTCAATCACCAAGGATATTTACATGAATATTCCACTTATTCAATTCATTAACTATGTGCCCATATATAACAAGTTATTTAACATCTATGCATTAAAATTCCATGAAGAAAAAGGAAATATCCTTCCACTCTGCAAGATATTAAAAATTTGGCGGATATCATGCTTTGAAATTTCATTTTACCCAAATACATAGATCTAGGAAGTTCGTTGGTTAATGTAACTATCAATGAAATTACAATCAAGAATAATCTTATTGACTTAGAGGTAGAAATTTATGTCATGAAAAAGTAAATCATGGATGACCTTAAGCTCAAAGGACTAAGGCCAACAACTACAGTCTTACAACTAGAAGATAGATCAATAGTGAAACCTAAAGGAGTTCTTCAGACATTGTTATGGTGCTAAACTCTTGGGAATACTTGTTGTCACCCGTATGTACCCGATAGAGAAATGTATGTGTACTCTCTACATTTTTGAAGAAAATTGAACACCTTAAGGTTCTCGGATAATGTAAAATGAGGTGAACCACCGTATAGGGTTGGTTCCCCTGCGAATCTCCTAAACACTAATAAAATTGACAAGGAAAATGAATAAGGAATAGGAGAAATGTAAAATTGAGGTGATACACCAATTACTTGACACATACATGTACTACCGCATACAAATAATATAGAGATCCACACACACGCACAACATTAGGATAACCCGCATAAAAATCCAAAGGTTTAGGAAAGCTACAACAAAGTGTAGGTAATAAATTCCACAACAAAGACACACAATAACCTAATAAATACAAGGAATAATCAGAAAAACAATGATGTTAGAAGGAAAAAATGAATCTTTTTATTCATAGATGCAAGTACAAGTTAGGATTACTAAAGAAAAATAACAAGATAAGTGTGTGTGTGTGTTATTTCATCAAAAACTCTTAAAGATAGTTGTGCTTTTATATACACTTGAAAAATGTGCATGTAAGCACTTCAAATAATAAATTTTTTTACCCCACACACTATTGAAGCATGGAAGTGGTATGCAATAGTAAATAATGATAGCTTTAACCCTGTTGCACAAATTCTAGGCATGCAACATATGTTGGAATCATAAAATAATATCCCTTCTAAGATGTTATGATCTAATTTAGACCCCTCTTGTATGCAAGAATTAAAATAAATATTTAATTCAACACTTACTCTCCTGGAAGCATGCAAGTGTGTTCAAATAAATAAAAATTATCCTTTTTACATTATTGCTTGGAATTTAGGGTCTACTACTTTTTCTGCTTTTATTTTTGCACCTTTCGTATTTTTCTATTTTTGACTATTTCTTTCTCGACTAAACTATTATTGTTTCCTCTTGTGATTTTTTTCCCTTTGCTAAGGATGAAATGAAAATTAGGGGCTTCTACTAGGAAGAAAGGCATGCAAAAGGTGTCTAAAAATTTTAATCTTCCCTTCCAACCTGCTATTTTTGGTAACTTTAATCTGTCGCTACTTCCTACTATCTTTAAGCAGCTTTTACCTTTCACTATTTTTAGTGATAGATTAACTATTTTGACAGCCACTTCAGTTCTTATTTTTAGAATAAAACTCATCATTTTAGTGTTATTTTTAACAACTCTCTTCCATTATCCTTACATGTTATTTTTAGCATAGCTTTCACTATTTTTAGAGATGCCTTTTTTTGCATGCAATCGCAATCTATTTTTGAAACTCACTATTTACAAATATGCTAAAAATAATTGTTTTTCCATCCCCGTAATTTTCATCCAAAAAATTATTTTTGACAAGTGCTAAAAATAGAAAAATGCTAAAATTAGACTTTTCCGCCAAAAATAACCAACTTCTTAAAAATAGCCTTGAATTTTGTTAACTTTTGAAAAATATGGTAACATTTTTGTGACATCACAGATTGTTTTCTTGCTAAATAAGATATTAGTATCCTATTGCATCCATTGGGCTATGGAGTCATATACCTTATCAATAACTTACAACCTCTTAAAAAAGAACTAAATTTCCTTTTCAACAAAAGGAAAACATGTGCATGCAAGAACTTCTTGGAAAGAAAGCTAAATAAGAAAAATTGAAAAATAATGTGCATGAAAGCACTTATTGAATTTATATCCTAAACTACCCTACTCTAAGCAAAAAAAAGAGGAAAGCTAAACAAAGCCAAAGACTATTTGAGAGAAATAACTCCCTTTCCTTATAACGCAGGGCCGTGAGATTAGTATTGCAACTAGATCACGTGGTATGAGTGTAGACATGGCATGCACTACTAATTTCCCAAAAATATCAGCCCATAAATGAATAAAAATATTTGTAGGTTCTGAACTCTTTCTTTGTAGATGTTGAGGCTGATTTTTCACAACTAGAAGCTCTTTCTTATGCTTTAAAATGAGCACAACTGAAGCCAAGTCTTTTTGTGGCTCTAAAATAAACAAATACCTGATTGGACATGGTATTCTCATGACTAACAAACTAGTTTTTCTGATCATTTGGAGTGTTGAAAGCCCTTTCCTACTCATATTGGATGCTTGTAAAATGATCTAAAAAAATTTCTACCTCATACTTTGCAAACAACCTCATATTTGGCTCCTATTCAAGCTAAAAATGAAGATGTAATAATAAGAGAATATTTAGTGAAGAAGATAGATTATGGAGGTGGAATACATACAATTTTGATTGGCCTTTCCTTATCATAATAATATTCTAAGTCTATCAAAACCTCATCCTCTATATTGTTCATGCTTGAGAAAAATTACTTTTGAATTGTAATGTATTTTCTAATTTATCGCTCCGTATGACTATTTGCACACTAATCTAGAGGTGATATAGGCTCAAGATTTTGATCTGATCCTTATAAACACTCATATGGTCCTCCAAAACATTATTTTTACAATGTATCTCAAGAAATTTGAGAAAAAAATGTCTAACCTTTACATGTTTGTCATATTCCTCATGTTACACTATAACTTCAACCAATTTTGTGCACTCCTCTATTGTAGGTTTGAACAACCGTGGGATATTTATGCCCTAAAATCATAGGCTCCAATTTTCCATGTTTGGTTCATTCCAAAATGGACTTGGGAATATGAGGGAAGCGGTGGGTTGGGTTGCTAATTGATTTTGCAATGGTTGCGATTATGGGAGATGGATAATATCATGTGAAGGATAATCTATAAGAAAGCTAGAAATTTGGATATTGGGCTCCAGTTGAAGTGGAAGGAAAGTAGAAACAATAGGGTTGCATGAAGATAGTGAAGAATTACCCCATTAACAGGGTTTCTCAACTCTATATTGTTAAGCTTCCATCTCTTAAATCCACTTTTATATATTTCGTATCAACTCGATAAAATTCTATGCTTTCATGAGGGATACTTGGTACAGACTGACCTAAGTGTAAAGTACCCTAAAACCAAGATTTGTTGAATTTATAGTGCTTTTTCCTCTCATCTATTGCATCTTCTTATTCAAGCCATATACCTTTTCCTTAAAACACCATGATTACGATAATCATACAAATCATTTCGGTCATGACCATATTAAATGTTATACAACTTATAGTACTAATCGCGAGGAATATTTTGAGGAAAACGAGGTACATGGGAGTAATAATTTTCTTGAAATAGGAAATTCCAATGAGGAATTGAAGTCATGATTGCACGACCTAATAAAAATATGAAAATATGAAGGAGAATGGTCCGATGATTGAGAAAACAGATCCTTGATCCAATGCAGCTTTGCCGGATGTTGAATATTTATATCTAAAACACTAATATTTGCTAAAAATAACATCAACTTCTTTATCAATGTTTTATACTATCACACTAAGCAAGCCAAAACTATTGTCACCCAAAACCGCACCCGATAGAATATGGTATGTCTACTCTCTCTTCATTAACAAAATTGGAACACCTTAATGTTATGGGTAACCAAACTAAGATGATCCTCCACAGAGGGCTGGTTCCCATTTGAATCACCTAAAAATAATATAATTAACAAGGAAAATGGAGAAGGAATGCGAAAACATAAAATTGAGGTAATAGACCAATGATTCAACACACACATGCACTATTGAATACAAATAATATAGATATCCACACACATGCACAACTTTAGGCTAATCTCCATAAACAATTAAAAGGTTTAGGAAAGATACAACAATGTAGGGAATAAATTTGATAACAAGGTAGTAGAATACTCTAATAAAAACATGTACTAATAAGAAAACCAAAGATGTTAGAAGGAAAAGATGAATTTTTTTATTCACAGATATAATTAGAAGGTACGATTACAAGAGAAAAACAATTGGATAAGTTTGTGTGTATTAATTCATCAAAAACTAGTCTTAAAGACCGTTTCCCCTATACCCGCACTTGAAATTTTTGATGCAAGCACTTCAAATAAAAAAATATTCACCCAAAACACTCTAGAAGCATGCAAGTGCTCTGAAATAGTAAAGAATGATATCTTTAACCTTGTTGCACTAATTCCTAGAATGCAAGAGTCATAAAATAATATCCCTTCAAAGCTATTATGATCTATTTTAGACCCATGTTATATGCAAGAATAGAAAAAATATTTAATTCAACCCTTACTCTACTGACAACATGCAAGTGTGTTCAAATAAATAAAAATCATCCTTTTGAACATGTTGCATGGACTTTAGGGTCTACTACTTTTTCTGCTTTTACTTTTTTACCTTTTGTCTTTTTTTTGTTTTTGGTTGTTTCTTGTTGACTAAATTTTTGTTTTTTCTTGTTGTGCGTTATTTCCATTCGCTAATGCTTTGCATTGAAAATTAGAAACTACTACTACGAAGAAAGGCATGCAAAAGATGTCTAAATAATTAAATCTTCCATTCTAACCTACTATTTTCAGGATCTTTAATATGTGGCTACTTCTTGTTATTTTTAGCAACTTTTACCTTTAACTATTTCTAGCCATAGGTTAACTTGATGATGTCTCAAGGTATAGTTCTAGGACACTAACTATCCTCTAAACGAATTCAATTTGATCCAGAAAAGGTATTTGTTATAATCATCTTACCAATCCCAAATAAATAGAAGGATCTTAGGATATTTCTAGGCCATGTTTGATAGTATAGAACATTCATAGAAGATTTTACAAAGAATTCAAGTGCCACTTTTTACATTATTAGGGAGGGATGTAGATTTTTTCTTGGACCGAACGTTGTGAATGTTATTTTCAAACATTGAATTAGATGTTAATTACTACTTGTATATTGAGAGGACATAATTAGAACCTAACTTTCCACATCCACATTGATGCATCTGATCATGCTATTAGATTTTTCTTAGGAAACAAAGATAGAATTCTTAATTATACAATATACTATGTTAGTAAGAACATATAGCATGCAGATCTAAATTATACAAGAATAAAGAAGTATTTCTTGGCATTTGTATATATTATCAACAAATTCAGAAACTACATAAGATGATATCTAGTATTCATTGACATTGATCATGTTTTAATCAAATATTTAATAAAAATGTGTAGTAAGTAGCATAATCATAAGGTGACTACTCTCTTGCAAGAATTTCATATCACCATATTGGACAAGCCTGACAAGGATAATGTGGTAGAAAATTTAGTTTCAATGATGGTGAAAAATAGTGAAGAGAATGTAGTTGATGATTCCTTTACATATGAGCACTTATTCGGTATAATTAAAAACAACTTTGTATGCGACATAACCAACTACTTGGTCTCATGTAAAACAACTTCACATTACTTATACTCGAGAAGAAATTTATAATTGAAAAGAGTTTATATTTTTCTTGGATAGCTGGATTTCTATTTCATAAGGAACAAGATCAAATAATCATAAGGTTTATAGATTATGAGGAGATATTGAACGTATTTAGCTCCTACCACAAAGAAACTTGTGGAGGAAACTTTGCTAGATAAAGAACAACGCAAAAGGTGTTGCCTACTATTTATTATTGTCCAACACTACATTTGGTATTGCAACCTTGTGACAACTGGGTTTAGATTTTATTTGTCTAATAGACCCTCCCTCTCGTAAGAAGGAATACATCCTAGTATACACAGACATTACTTAACCAAGTGGAGTATGAATGGTTACCCTTCATATGTCGTAAATTTTTGTCTGGTTCACTTGGCTTTAGAATGTAAAAGTATGAAGCACAAGGTGAATTGGAAAGTTTCTTGGTGGAATAATGTGCATCCTAGTATGTTTGTTGGTTGTGATTCTAAATTTTCTTCAGAGGACATTGAAATGTAATAATGTGAGACACAATGATTGGTTAAGAGTCTTGAGACCCATGTTAATGGGGTTGAACGATCGAATTTTTCTACTATGGAAAAGAGGATACCTTTGGGTTCAACATTTAGCACCTTTAAAAATGAAATATTTAAGGACTTGAATTTTGGTAAAAATGAAATTTTGAAGGTAGTGTTTCTAATTCATCTAGATGAAAATATTAATCTCACTAAGAGTGAGGGTTAGAACATTATGAATAAAAAAGGAAAGGAAGGAATTTCACCGCTCCTCTTTAGATGTACTTAATATCTCAGGGATGAGGTCCCCTTGGGTAATCCGACCCTCTTTTTTTTGGTTTGGTTTGTTCATTAAGGATTTAGAGAAATCTTCGAGGAAGGTGAGGTATGTTTGAATTTATTCTTGGTTTAATTTATGTCCTTTTTGTACCTTCTTAGCATTGTTGATTGGGTGGAGTATCTGTTGGTTATTTTTTGGTCTTGGACCATGCTTCTATATGCTACTTATTATACATTGATTTCTATGTTTTTGTTGTACATGGTTCTTGATCCTTTCAAAGTCATTCTTGTCTCACCCTTTCCATCATTTGGCCTTGCTTCATTTTTTGTACAGGGTTTTTTTGACCCTTCAAAACCAAATCCTTATTACCTTATCTAAAAAAAATTAATCAACTGGATAGAGGTGAAGGAATTTCCAAATCAGAAAAGTTATAAACTAGACAAGTTCATATATAATCACAGCTTCATCAAATATTGAGTTCTAAGGGGAAATGTAACTGATTGAGGTACACATTTTATTGCTAATGTAATTTTTGATCTAGTTCAAGAATATCAAATCTACCATAAGAAGTATACACCATATCACCCCCAATCTATGGCCAAGTTGAGGTTATAAATATGGAGATAGAGTTCATCTTGATGAAGACAATTGCACTCTATAGGAATATTGGGAAGACAAACTTCCATAAGCAATTTTGGAATTCAACACAATTTGGAAGACTACAACTAGCTTCACACCATTTGAAATCTTATATGGTAAGACTATTGTTTTCCTAGTTGAATTTGAGCACAAAACATTGAGGGATGCACTTGAGCTAGGCATAGATTTATCTGAATCTCAAATACACATAATTCTCCAACTCAATGAGTTAGATGAATTAAGAGGAGAAGTGGTACCTAATACAGAGGTAGTGCAAAAGAAAATATTTAAATGATATGGAAAATACATCAAGACAAAATAGTTCCAAGAAGGTGACTAGGAACTCTTGTTTGATTCAAAATATAATGATCATAAAAGAAATCTCGGACAAGGTGGATAGGCACCTATGAAATTGAGAAAATATTCTCCAATGGAATTGTAAATCTCACTACTATAGTTCTTGTGAGAATCAAACTAGTGGTGAATAGCCACAGGATGAGATTGTACATGAAACCAATTAATAGAGATTCATTTAGGAAATTTTATAGAGGAGGTCAAAGAATAATTAAAGTAAGGACATCGAGGTAACTTACAAGGTTGAGCCCATTGGTTCACCTTCTGATATTTCAGAGGATTGAAGAGATTTTAGTGGACTTTGCGCATTCAGCTTGCTAAATATTCCAATGAAAAACAAAAATTTTGTGATCGTCCTTTTTGGGTGATCAACAACACTCTGCTAACATATTTATTTTTAAAAAAATTCTTTTTACAGGGTGTGATGTCAGGTGATTGTAGAAGTGCATGATCTCTATCATAGGGAGAAAGTGCAATAAATAATGGTTCAACTTGTAGTAATATGAAGCAAACCCATATTTTTCATTTTAAATTTGAAATAAATCATGATTAATTACATGGAAGAAGAACAAGGATACATACATGTGGGAGATGGAAAAGAAACAATTTCCATTGAAATAGATTGGAATTCCCTCTCTAGGATTCATCTAGTTTTAGTAAGGTAGAAATAACATTAGTTCAACACACGTCTGCAACATCACAAAAAGCATGCATGCAGCCAATACTCAAGTTAAAATAAACATACACATCCTAAATTAAGTGAAAACTATGAGATAAGTGCACTCATCCTATCACTTTAATAAATTATAATTGGTTTAATTATATATAATTAGCAGCTATGATGATTGATCATACCGTGTTGCATTTAAAGACTGTCACCTTTCAATCCATGATGTCTCCCTCCACATAAGACATTTTTTTCAAATCATTTTTCTTTACATGTTTTACATGGTCACATCAACAAATTATTTCTCTCATGTAACCATGTTGCATGTCCTCTTTGTCCCAAAGTTCGAAAGATGAAAACAACTCAATTATGCAACATTCCTTCAAAGAATATTTACATTGATGTCTATTGAAACCGACTAGGTTGTGTATCCACCATGCGACGTGATTTGATAAGGAATAAACCCACCGAGCACTCACAACTTTGGATCCAACCTTGAATTATGTAGTGTTTTGAGGATAATGGCTGGTTAGACTACATCAATATGTTTCAGGGTTCTAATGAAGAAATGGTGGAAGAATTTTCCTACAAATTCAGTAATGGGGAGGAAAAAGTGAAGGGATTAGATTTTATAATTATTATTGAAATTTTTACGGAAGTAACAGGTCTACTAGCCCAAGGAGAACCATTCCTAGAAAATACCAACTCGATGCATCCATGAGATAGTTTGTAGATTATGATGACGAATTCATCACTAACGCATGTTACACATAGAAAATCCCTTAAACCTTTATGGGATGAGGTTGAATTTTTTAATTAAGTATTTTACTTGTGAAGGGTGGTAGTCTAAATTTAATACAATTCATTTAAATTTATTCAACCATCTAAAGAATAAAAGGCAAGTAAACGTACCTAATTTCTTGCATGAAATATTGAAGAGAAAGAGTAAACACTTACGAGGGGTAGGGCTGCATTGTCACACCATTACCTTATAACCCTAGTAGTGAAATATACCACGTAGAGGGATTATCCTTAGATATAATGGAAATATGTTGCAAGGGAAAATAATATAGATAAATTGTTGGGAGATAAGGAAAATAAAAGGAAAATCACATAGAGCTCCTTTGAACACATAACAAAGACTACACTATTAACCTCCCAACTTCAAGATTTCCTTTCTTCTAAAATTTTCCATCTCACGAGGAAAATCCTCTACCCATCTCTCCCGAAAGGATTTTCATAGTTGAAACCTCCACTTTTAAGGGTAAAAAAATATTCTTATTCTACTCTTACACCATCTAGCACTCTTATAGGCTTAAAATAAAAATTCCAAAAACCTCCAAACCAACAAATCCATAACCCATATAACTTCATAAGTGTTTGCAAAACTACAGAGGAAAACTTTGAGCTTCAAAAAATTGAAACAAGGCAAGGAGATACTAATGCTCCAATTCGTGAGAAAGAATTCCATGAGAAACCCATAGAGGAATAAGAAGAGTTAGTTCAAAATGAGGAGACAGTTCATTTAGTGGAAGGTCATGAGGTGAGAGAGGAAGAGAAATTCGTAGGAGAAACCGAATAAGAAAAATTGCTAGAAATTTCGAGTAAACCATGGAGCAACAGAACAAGAAATTAAACAAAGAAAGATACATGTAGTAGTTAAACCGGTTATTGATCCACAAGAACAACAAAAATAAACAATTCCTATAGATATTGAGCAAGTAATTGAGAAATTGTCTTAGCACGTATTATATGTTAATGTGCCACAAATAAATTTAACTCAAAGAAGCCCCAAATTGTTATTCAAGAAATTATAAGGGAACCTATAAAACCACCTTGTAAGGAGATGGCCACATAGACTATTCTGTTAGATATTGACTATTTGATTATGCAATTGGAGACATATGTTAATAAGCTTAAAGGAAAATGGGAGAAAGAGAAAGAATCCCTTATCTCTAAGCATAAGGAAGAACTAGAGGAAAATGATAGAGAGATTAATGTGTCAAGAAAAATACGAAGAAACAGTTTGAGTATTCCATGTAATATTTAAATACTAGCCACCATCAATGTTTATCCTATATTCTCGAAAGAAAATATGTTACAACACAAACTTACCTGCATTAATTCTGACATGTCATATGATATCAGCTCAGCTAGGATCTTCTTCACTTTATTTAAAAATAATACTCTTGAACTCCATCTCTTATTATGTGAGCTTTATTTACACATTTATGACCTTATATATGACAGGGATTTGATTCCAATTCTTTACATTTGAGATGTTCAAGATAAATCCCTATACTTGTATTCTACAAATGAGTTGGATAGAGAAAGGAAAATGGAAGAGTATAGAAATGTACAAAAGGCCCAAACATTATTTTTCAGGACTTAGGTCACAAAATCAAATGAAGTTATAGAAAAATATGAAATATATATACAAAATTGGTAATCAAGAGGAAAGTATTTCAAATTCAAAACCCAACACACATAGAAGTGAGATAAATGATTAGATAAAATGGGATTCGGGTAGTATAAGAATGCAGAATAAGGTGGAATTAGATGTTTTGTGATCTACAAAGGAAATAGATCAAATCTTACCCAAACATAATGCTAACTTTTAAAAGAGTGAACAAATACATTGGTATTTCTAATGAATACATAGAGAACTAGTTTCCTATGGGATACCACCCACCAATATTTCATTTTACACTACCACCATGGAACAAGGTGACATACCAATTAGTTAGAGAATAAAGAATAGAGCTTGGTGTAGGTTCATGGTGAACAACTACTTCTTGTTAGAGGAAGAAGGGAAATATACCCCAATTGATTGCAAACTTGAACTTATGGCATAATTACTAATTACTATAGTTATAACTATTTATCTTTATATTTTGTTCTTTTTTTTACTATCCCAATGATTTGTTTGAATGATAATATGTGTGATGTCACTCTTTTTTGTAAGTGATTTCTCATATGCACCAACTTGTATGTAGTTAAGGAACCATCCATAACAACTAGCTTGTAGTACGATAACTTGTCCATAGCAACACATTCACAAATTAAATGAGATCATGTGCACCAAATATCCTACATTATGAAGATTTATTGGAAGGCTTGTAGAACAAAACTCAAATTTCTACGTGACACTAAATAAGTAGTTACAACTGGAACATGTATAACTGGGAGATATCTCATCCTTTGATCTGGTTGTTCATTGTTAACTATTAAAGAACTGATTGATTGAGTAAACAAGTTATTTAAGGAACTTATTGATTACTTGAGTTATGTTATTTTATTTGAACACCTTTTATGAGTTTTGTAGCATGTTTTGAATCTCTCATTGTTCTGATAAAAATATTTCATTTGTTCTATAGAAGAGTTTTCACTTAGTTTGTTATACTCTTAGTTGAACTCTTTTTCTCATGTCTTGTTGTAAAAGAGAAGTATAAAATAAAGGGTTATTTATGGAATATAGAGATATGTATGGATACATAGAGGTGGGATCTAAGAAATTCACATATGAGATTATTTTCTTCCTTGATTCATAAAAATTCAAGAAAGATCCTAGTTGTGTTTATTAGTCTCTAATTGCAGAATTTAGGGGAATTAACACCAAAATTAGGCCCACTTGTGGTCTGCTAAACCCCTTCATTATTGTCTTGTTTCATTTCTTGTATGCTTATCTAGGAACTATTTAATTTTATTATCTACATTATGAATTTATAGACTTGTCTTAGTAATAGTATTTAGAAACCATTCATTTCCAGTTCTAAGTTTTGTTTACTTTCAAGCATTGTTGTGACAATTATTTATTTCCAACCTCCTAGATCCATTGTAATTGTGTATACATCACTAACAATGTTTCAATTTTATGTCCCCTGGTTTGATAATTAAATCAATGTGTTTCAATAAACAACATATTAATTGATACAACTTGATTTGCACCACCAACGACCCAAGAAGTGGAGTCTAACATAGACTGAAAATCCACTTCTATTCATTTGGTATGTACGGCATTACTCCATAGGATCCATCCATATTATGTTTTGTGGATAGTTTAAACTTGATACTCTCTTTGTAACTAGTTGTCTTATAGACAACCTTGTGTGAATACAACTATGTAAAATCTTGTGGGAGTTTGGAGGTGATGATTCCAACAAAGACTATGATAGTACATCATTTTGACGAGTTATTATTTATATTTTATTGGTTGATGTTGGATATCCAAGTGTCGAAATGTGATGAATACCCCTTTAGTAGCTACAAAAGAGCCACTTAGTGATCATAATGTGATATTTTCATGTTTGTATTTTATTTGTAATTGAGACTTTTTTCTCCTTCTCTTAAGAACCAACAATGTTTCTTGAGTGATGTATCTTTAAATATTTGGGCTTTTAATTGGGCTTGTGCTAACATGAGGCCTCTACCTTACCATAGGAATTTTCCATTTATTTTTTTGTTTGAAATGTTATTTAAAAAAAAAAATCTAGCCTAGCCCAAAGCTTGGGATTTGTTTCATCTTATCATTTGAATCTAATTGTTATGTTGGTTTTAATGTTGTTATTTGTTTTTTAGGGTCATGGGAATCACCATTGAGTGGTTAGACCTATGGAACTATTTAATCTTATGAGGGGTACACCCCAAGAAGGTCATAGGTCTATACAATATTGAACTACATGTTATTATTCCATTTGGGTGGAGTTGACTCGGCTCCATCTACCTAAGTCCATGAGGTAAATTGACCTCATTAAATGGATAGATAAGGTAAAGAGACTCTTGGTGAGTGGCTCGAAATGGATGCATAAAGAGATGGGGCTCTATGGTGAGTGATCCATCATGGAGAAATAAGGTGATGGGGCTCTACAGGTGAGTTACCCAAAAAAAAGCGGTCTTATGATTCTTTCCTTATTGGGAGGAATATTGAGTTGTGTTGAAATTTTTATTCTTATCTTGATACTATGTTTCATTGTGTAAAAATATAAATTCTCCCTTTGTGACATCTTATCATTTGGCATTCTTGCATATCAAGTGAATATATATTTGTATTATGAAACATGATGAGACTTGTTAAAACCTTCACACTAGACCATACTGCCATGAGAAAAGTATGAAAATTACCTTGTGTAAAACAATCCTAAAAGGAAATGCTTGTAGCCAATCATTCTTACCATGTCTTGTAAGACGAAAATAACCTCCTATACTTGAAAACCATTGATCAATATTTGTGATGGAAAGATTCTTGTCATGTTAAAACAAATGGAAATAATTGTAGATCATACTCTTTGCATTTTAGTCCTACAATATGTCTTCTCTCTCCTTTATGTATCACGACATGTGAAAAATAGGCTATCTCCTCCGACCCTTCAACCAGTTTGAAATAATGAAAAGTTGTGGCTTATGGTAGTTGGCTATTTTGATGTATGACTGTGATTTATTTTGTTCATGGTATGAGTAGGTGGTGGATCATGCTTGGTTCTTTGGGATATGTTATTACTTGTTATTTCTTGGATCACGATACCATTTGGGGTTTTTATATTGATATGAATTATTGTGGTATTTATTTTGATTGATTATTTACTCCTATGAATCAAGTTATGTATCATGATGTTTGAGGTTTTATGTTACTCTTTATTTCCATGTGTTGTTAAATCTATTTATGAGGAATCATTGTTATAATTTCAATGTTTGGTCAACTACTTGTTGTCTTGAGTTAGAGGTCTTGTGGCATGAAACAATCACGAAAATATGTAGCAATATATCTTGTGGACCATTAGTGTTATTCTTGGGCCTTTTGTGGTATTGTGATGTCGATTACTACTGGAACTCACAAAAATAAATCACCTAAACTAATAAAGAATTAAATGTTAAGAGCTTGATATTAATAAATAGTGTTATGGAAAATGAATAAGTTTAATAATATAAAAACAAAAATGGAACTACCAAACTTCACAAAACGTTAAAAAATAATAATAAATTGTTAAAATTATGTGACTTCTTGGTGGTCATGTTTTAGTGACAAAGATATTTTCCCTAAATAGAATTTTTCATTGTTAGCTTTCTTATTTTTTTGTCTCCTTTCTACCGTTGGTGTTATGTCACATCGAAGATGATGCTCTTATAATGGGAGGGAGATATAATGTCCCAAATTTCACCCCCTCTAATAATGATGTGCCATTTTCAACCTATTGACAATTTTGCACTTGTGCAAAAATGGGCAATTCTAAACTTTGCTACGATGGATAGGATTGGTGAAGTATACCTAAGCTAGGGGAGATTATATCAAATTATTTCATTATTGCTAATTTATTTAAAAGAATACATGAAATTTGCAACTATGTGTGTTTACAAAAACGTAATGATCACATAGTCTATAATTTCATGACCATCCTCAACAAAAGAACACAAGCCTCGAAGGACAGCTATGTTATTTTGATGAGGACATCTAATTACAGATTAGGTGAAGTGTAAAGTTTTGGAACAACAAACATAAGTGAAGATTACACAAAATCAGAGTTCATTACTGAATGTTACAAGTTCTATTCAATGTTCTTTCCTTATGATTAAGAAATTAAATTATGTTATTGAGTTTTTAGTTCATTATATGATCCATACAAAAAGTAGAAATGCGAGAAAGAGATATCCAACTCATTTACAGAATCCAATGTTTTATTCAAGAGGAGAGTCAAATGTTTCCCACATAAGCCGTGGGATGTAACTAAAAAGTAAAGTACAGTGCTTGAAAAGAAAGATACACATGCATGAAAGAGAAATAAAAGGAGTATGAGTAAACCAATCATTGTCTTGGGATTTCTATTTGTCGATTGAAGTATCTTCATCTCTATCATTTGTTTCTCCTTCATCTTCATTATGGAATCCATTGTACACTGAAAAGGAAGAAAAGAATTGACTATTAGTTATGAGCTCGGGATAAAACCATATTCATACACTATCCTACTTCGTGCATATGAATCTTCCCCTAAGTAGGAGATGTATTCTACTTGAAGGAAAAACTGCATGCATGCTTTATTCACTTAGCAAGAAGAAAGTGAAAAGAAATAAGAAAACACAGACATAAGAGAGGTCAAAAAGCTTAAATATTTCCTAACTATTTTCCTAAGTGTGCAGGTATAGGTTGTAGCCAAGAGAGAAATAAACAAGTCATAAGTACATGCTGAGAAGATGGAATAGAGTACAACTCAAAGTTCAGCAACCATTCTGCAAATGGAAGAAGTTAGAGCTTAGAAGAGAGAATGGAAGATAGAAGTACATTTTTTAGTTTGCAAAGAAGAGGGAGAATCAGATTTCAAGAAGCTGAAGCTAAAAGTAAAAAGGGATTACAACTGAAATAGGATGAGAGAGAATATTCTAGGAAAATTTTGACAGGGCTTCGCCATGTAAAATGGACATTTACAACTTTTAATCATTTTTTTTTCAATTACTACATGCTTTAAAAGAACTATGCAAATCAAATGAGTGATAAAGGAAGCAGAAAAGCATTAAATAATTAAGATAAATAGCTAACATGTTTTTTAGTTCTCAATTCCTATATTAGTTCAGCAAGAAAAGTGTTACTTTCTGTATTCTGGATCAAAACATATAACTACTATTTTAGAAAATGCATTAAAGAAATGATTCTGAATTTTTTTGCTAGGGCTTCACCTTATAAAATCAACATTTCAGATTTTTTTAGCATACATATCAGAGTCTGTAATGAAAGGAAATACAATATATAATGTAGAAAAGAAATGGACTGTACTTTCATTCATTAGATTGAAGTACTTGGAGCATTCTTTATAACTTAAACAATGAAGAGAATTGAAATTCCAAGATAATCTTACAAATTTCAGCTATTCTAAGTTGTAGTTTTCAAAATGAAGCAAATATGAGAGCACAGAGATACTATAATGTCATTGAAGTATATTCATTCAAGCAAGTACTCATCTATGACATGATCAGAAGCCATTACAGGTAAACAAAGGAGCTATCTCATGATGACATTAGAAGTGAGAAGTGATTCAGGTAAAATCTACAGTTATAAAGGGCTTCAGAAAGAGATAATAACCTAGATTTAAGATATAACTATCTTCAGAACAGAGTAAAGGATGAAGATCTCTAAAAGATAAACAATGAATCCAGGTTCTATTGTTCCACTCAGTCAAACAATCAATAGAAACTCATATAGAAAGGAGGTAGAGGTAGATAAGAAGAGAACAGGGAAGATAATTTACACTACAAAGATAAAAGAGTTCTAAATGTACAATAAGAGTAAAAAGATAAAAATGAAAAACTCTATTCTCAGAAAATAGAGATTTACAAGATTCAGATAAAAAATTGAGCTCAAAGACTCAGCATTCATGACTAAAGCTTGGAGGTTCACCACAAAGGAACAATACGAAATCATAGCTCGAACAAAAAGAAATACCCAGATAAAATGGGTCTTCAAACTCTAAATATTTCACTTACCGAAAGAAATCGAGACCTGTAAAGTCCTCGCAGAGTTCCACATAAATGCAGAGATTTATCTCGAAGAAAAACCGAGTCTCGAATAACCACACGGGCTAAGATCCTCATAGAGATCATGAGGCCGAAAGAAATAGAAAACCCGAGCTCACAAAGCTCAATGATGGTGGTCAAGAGAGAAAGTATCATAGCCGAGACCAAAAAAGAACCACAAGAATGTAAACGTCATAAAGCTCAAAAGGCCAAAGTATACGTAAGTGTTGAGCTCCAAAAACATCAATAACGGCCAACGACTCACGGGGACACGAAAATAGAGAGAAAATGCAGAGCTTCTAATGACCATGAAGGCCATACAAAGAGTATCATAGGCCGAGCCCCAAAATAACAACAATGGCATACAATTTTGTTACCAGGGCTTCGCCCGCATACCAAAAATCCAAATGACATGATGTTTAGACCCATGCTTCCTTTTACCACCCGAGCCCAAGTATGGGTTGAGTTTGAACTCAACCATGGTTTGAGAATCGATGGTCACAAATCAATGATAGAGATCAAATGGCTGAGGATCATGCTCGGAACTCGAGACCAATAACCATAGTTAGTTTCCCATCGACCATAATTAATACGTAGTCAAAAACCCTAATCACAGTCAAGGATCAATGACATCGAATACAATAGGTACAGAGATCAAGGGCCCAGGACGATCACAAATTTTTAAACAAACTCAACTCAAGTTACAAATGCCACCGACAAAGCGTATGAGGGGTGAGTTAATGTGGGGAAGGGGCCAGCATATGTCACGAAAAAAAAATCATTTCCATGACTTTCAAAGTCTACAACTATAGTCCATCCAAAACAAACAAAGCCAACCAAATCATACCAATAATGATCACTCAAAACGTAGGTTTAAACCTTATTCATCAAGTATTAGCCAAACCGCAAAGGCCGAAATTTATAGAATACATACATATAACAAAGGTGGAAGACTATAGTATGGCGTGCATAAATTTAACAAGGTGGTCAAACAAAATGGTCAACCTTTGTATTTGCTAAACCCACAAGGTGGAAAAACCAATTATAATGCAAAAGTGGTCCCCACTCTAGATTGGAGCTTAAGATGATTGCCGGTATGTCACTTTTGTGACCTTTGGAAGCCAAAGAGATGTCAACATCAAAACATGTACACATGTAGGTGGTCCCACTTGGATGTTTGTTTTGAAAATATTGAAAATATTTTGATTTATTTACGCACGGGGAGAGAGTTGTTTTTGCATGCCTTCACAACAAGATGAAATAGAGAAGAGACAAGTTTCATGCCCTAGAAAGAGACTTGCCTAGCAAGCAATTTTATTTTTGGCAAAAGTTTTCACCCAGCTTTATTAAAAAAAGAATAGTCAACTTCAGTTGACTGAGATGTAATCAAAGGCTATTAATGCCTCTTGTACTAGTTTGTATTATCTTATCCTTTTATTTATTATTAAATAAAGGATAAAATTAGGATACATGGGCGAGTATAAGCCTTAGGTGCATTTTAGGAAAGGGGGTAAAATTTATTTTTCTATATATTGTGTGCCTTGGTAAAGCACAAGGGATTCTTCTGGGAGGACTTTTGGATATATGAGTACTAAAGAATTTTTTCCTAGTTTTTCCCTTTGAGTGTGAAGTATTTTCTACCTTTCCAAGTTATTTTGCAATCTTATGTACATTATATCAAGCTTGTGAATACAAATTCCCTAATCAACCACCTTACTCTGCTACAAATTGAGTATTTTTTTTTGCTTAATTTTTGTGCTTGTTAGCTTATTATCTTGTTGTGATTCTCCTTAAATGTACAATCAAGTGTTTTTGCCCTAGATATTTTGCGGTAAGACTATTGGTTCATGCATCATAAACCCTTCCCAAATCAGTTGTGCATATACTCATTCAAAGCCCTCATACAAATTCAGTGTATCACTTTAGTTTTAATCATTTTACAGTCACCTTTTACTCTAAAACTCATGAAAATCAGTTTAGGATACACCAATAAGGAATCAACCTTTTAATCCTAGATACTCACCTCAAAATAGGTATACCCACAGAACTGAGGTGTTTCCGTTGTATCTACGAAAGAGAGAGATCAATTGTGCAAGTTTAGAAAACCTACATCCATCTCTCTACAGGGTGCACTTTCAAGAGATAACAATTTTTGGCATGCCCGGTGGGACAACAAATCAGATCTACAACAGATCTGCAGCAGATTTACAGTATTTATAAAAGCCACTTTCAGGAGCAAGCTATAGCAATTTATTCTAAAGAGTCTAGAATCTTTTGGTGACTTTGTTAAGATGATATCAGACTATTATTGCAGCATGTTCCATGCCTAAAGTGACTACAAGATCACCGGTACGAGGGATTCCTCTTGAATTTGTTTCTTTACCTTTAAATTCTACTAAAAGGAGAAGAGTTGGTAATACTTTACCTTATAATAGACCTGGTTTTGATAACCCTCCTGATATTCGTTCACCACGTATCAAATTTTCTATCAATATCCCATTTTTCCAAATGGCTATCCAACCACCAAGAAATTTTGTGCCCTTTACTAATGGCAGCCCATTAGTAATTCAAGTTTATCATGATATTCCCAATGCTACAATGAAGAGTTTTCCATCATTCACCGGTGAAAATCAAGTTACACCTACTTAACATATTAAAGATGTTGCAGCCATATGTGTAGTCCATAATATCACTCATGAAGATATAGCTTTAAGACTTTTAGTTGCATCCTTTAAGGGACAAGCTTTGCAATGGTATAGAAATCTAGACATTGGAAGCATAAGAACTTGGGATGACTTAGGTACAAAATTGCTGAAACAGTTCCAAGATAATTCAGACCATTTGTCTCTCATTGAAAAATTGTCTACTATTAAAAGATCCCCTCATGAGTACATGTCCAGCTTCAATATCCATTTTGCTAGAACTTGGGAAAGAATCCCAACGCAAGTGTTAAGCCTCAAGCTGATCACGCTTTCCTTTATTATCTCAGAGCATTAAATAGTGATATTTCAACTATGATTCAATCTATGGGAGGTGAAACTCTTCCTGATGCCTACGACATTGCTATAAAAGCTAAAAACAACCTTATTCAAGCTAGAAAATTAGCACCAAGGCCTTCAATGCCATTTTTGGCAGATTTAGCCCCTATTCCACAACCTATTTCAATTGTAGAGCCTACTATTGCAGCCCCATCTTCAGATGTGTTTAAAGCTTTGCAAACTATGGGAAATAAGATGACATCAATTGAAAACAAACTTACATTGCCTAGCAGACCTTATCAAGCTCCTTATCAGCAAAATAGGCACTCTTATCAACAAAGACAGTTTGATCCAAATGTTCCTAGTACATCTAATGCCTTAGTTCTAGTCAACATGGCTATGAGAAGAGTGGTGCTAGCCTTGCAACCAACCTCATTCAGCTGCTAATTTCCCAAATACTTTTCTGAACTTGAATCTTGTTACACAACCTCAATCTGAAACATTGTTCATGCCTCAAATGGAGAGTGGGCAGCAAGAAAATCACGTTCAGAAAGCACCTGAACATAATTTAGTCAGTTTCAATGAGGATGACTTCATTGCAGTCACCACTAGAGCTCAAGAAAAAGTTGCTAAAAGTAAAAAGAAAGAAATATGCTTCTTTTGCCTACCGTCACTAATACTACAACATCTACAGCCCCAAAACTAGCTAACATCCCTGATATACCTCAAAGAAAAACAAGTGTTTCAGCTGGTAAAGAGTAAAAAAATAGCTACAACCTAACCCAATAAGACTATTTGTACCTCAAATATCCAAGGCAAATGAAGCAAAATCAGCTTTTGCTAAGGCCTACTCTAAAACATTTGATTCTATCTCTAAATCAGTTTCTTCTTTTAACATTGTTGACGTAATGAAAAAGCATAATGTTAACATCTCAATATAGGACACTCTAAGGATTCCTAGACAACAATATTTTCTTTCTCATGAACTAGCTAAGCTGCATATTTCTTCAAATACAACAAAAAAGGAAGTTCAGAAGACATACATGGTCCTTAGAATGTTTGAGCAAGACCGTATTAAAGAAGCTATATGGATGGTTTACAAATTTTTGAATGCTCATGACATCAAGAAACCACCACCATTTTATTTATCACTAATTATTGGTGAGAACCTAGTTCATAATTGCATGGTGGATAGTGGTGCAGGTAGCACAGTTATGCCAAAAGCAATTACAGAAAAATTATGGTTACAATATGAGCCTAAAGAAAGGATTTTCTTACAGCTTGATGGAACTACAACTAATATAGTTGGGGTAATCAAAGATTTAGAGGTAATGCTACATGCTTACCCAAATGTTTCTATTCGGCAAGATGTTACTATTGTGGATCTACCCCTAATACTTTACCTTGTGCTTATCTAGAGATTTCATAGCAAAAATAGGAGGTTATCTCTCTTCGGATTGGTCTTTCTTATTTTTTACTACACATTATGGCACTAAGGTTACTATCAATTCAGAACCATTGGCCAAATTTCACATTGTGCCTCATTGTTCAAACACGGTGGCTAATTACTCAGCTTTAGAGAAATCTGATTTTAATGATGTAGCTCAGGTTTCAACATTAGATGGTGTTTCTAACATGTTTATGGATGAAAAGATAGTTTAAGAACATGCTCATGATCCTTTTAAGGAAGTTGAAGAACATTTTTTGGTGTGTATTGTATGCATGAAGAAAATACACCACTTCCTTGCTATCCAAAACAAATGATTTAGCAAGAAGGGATTTGGAAGCTTCATTTTGATGGAGCTAAGAACAAGAAAGGACAAGGAGCAAGTTTGATGCTCACTTCCCCAACAAATGAAAGGTATTTCTTAGCTTTGAGTCTCCAATTTACATGCACTTGTAATGTAGCTGAATACGAAGCATTAATTCATGGCTTACTTTGGGCTAGAAAGAAAGGTATCAGCACATTACAAATCTTTGGTGATTCTGAGTTGGTTATCAATCAAGTAAAAAACTTCAATGTTTGTAAGAATCCACTAATGAAGTCTTACAGACATAGAGTTTTAGACTTAATGGAAGATTTTGAAGCTATTAATATTCAGTCTATTCCTAGAGCTGAAAACAAGCATGTAGATAGACTTGCAGCAGTTGGTGCTAGTTTGAAGTACTGGAACAGATGGAAAACAATAAAATTTAGCCTCATATTAAGCTAATTGTTAGGCCTTCTATACTTGATAACGAATCAAATTGGCAAGTTTTGAAAGTGATGATCAAATCTGTAGGTTTTTGTAGCAGGAAGCTAAATTTTGTTTGGTAAATCAGGATAAGTTACAACATTTATACGGTGATCAAATTGTTCAACTAAAGAAAAATAAATTTCCTTGAGGTCTTGTCACTTTGGAAGACATCTTTAATACTGATGATCAGTTAAGAAAAGATAAAACTAAGATGTCAACACATGTTGATAACTATGAAGAGATTTCAATTGATGAAGGGAAAAATTTACTTCTCAGAAAGGTATGTTCCTCAGCTGAAAAATAATCATTTATTAATCTTTGTAGAGAATTTAAAGATGTTTTCACTTGGAGATACCAAGACCTGAAAGGGTTTGATCCCAGTTTAGCACAACATACTATCGAATTACAGCTGAATTCTAAGCTTGTTAGACAGAAATAGAGGCCTCAGTAAATCCAAAAATAGAACTTCTAATGAGGAAAGAATTATCTAAATTGATTGAATCAGGAATTATCTTTCTAGTTAAGCATTCAAATTGGGTATCCAATCTTGTTCCTATTAGGAAGAAGAATGGTGAAATTAGACTATGTGTGGATTCCAGAGATCTTAACAAAGCATCATTAATGGATCATTACCCACTACCGAACATGGATCAAATTTTGAGAACAGTCTCAGGTTCAGACAGACTATCTCTTCTAGATGGTTACAATGGCTATAATCAAATTTTATTTCGAGAAGAAGATAGATACAAAATAGATTTTACCACCAAGTGGGGTACTTATGCTTACAAAAGAATGCCTTTTGGTCTTTCAAATGCCGGTGCAACGTTTCAACGTGCAATGGACATGGATTTTCACAGCTTATTAAATAAATGCATCCTTGTCTATTTAGATGATGTGACTGTATTTTCAAAAGATTTTGAAGAACATCTAATGCATTTAAGGCAGACTTTTCAACTATGCAGGCAATTTGGAATATCTTTGAATCCCAAGAAGTCAATCTTTTCAGTACATCAAGGTAAATTACTTAGCCATATTGTTTCTAAGCAAGGTTTAGCAATTGATCCTTTCAGAATCAAAGTTATATCATTGCCTCATCATAAGAAGGCATTACAAAGTTTTCTAGGAAAAATCAACTTTGTTAGAAGATTTGTTCCATATTTTGTAGCATTGGTTAAACCATTAATAACTATGTTAAAGAAAGAGAAAACTTTCTCCTAGAGTAGCGAAGAGAGAGAATGTTTTGAAGCAATAGAAATAGCTATCTCTCGTGCTCCTACTCTTGAATATCCAAATTTCGATAAATATTTTACAATGTATGCACTTGTGGAGTTGAAATAATCTCATCTATTTTAACTCAAAGTTAACGATGGAAATATTGAGCACCAATTACTTTCTTTGGATAGAGTTTTAATGATTACAAAATAAGGTACACATTTCTTGAAAAATAGCTACTTTCAAAGAGTCGAGAGGACTAAAGAATTTTAAGTACATGCTTTCAAACAATAAAATTCACGTTCTTGTTTCTCATCCAAGTGTGAAAGATTTCCTTTTAAATAAAGAATTGAATGAGAAAAGAGCAGGTTGGATAACGAAGGTTATGGAATATGATGTTGATATCTGGGTTACTAAGACAGTTTGAGGTAAAGGTCTATGTGAGCATCTAATTACTAATATGGAAAAACAACAAGCTGCGAACCCAAAGATTCAGAACAACATGCTGAAATTACGTATCAGCAATCAAATATCATGGTCCAACTAGAAAATCAGCAACTTGAACTTTCTCGAGAGATCTAAGAATCAAGGTGGATGACTGATTTGGTTAACTACTTATAGCATGGCACCTATCCGGAAGGTATGGATAAGAATAAACGAAGATATTTTAGATTACAAGCTATTCCTTATCTTTTCGTTGATGGTGTGTTGTTCAAAAGGGATATAAATGGGATCTTGCTATGATGTGTTGATTATGATAAAATTTAGAAAATATTATCAGAATTCCATGAAGGACCTGTAGGAGGTCACTTCTCAGCATGTACTATAGCTTTAAAAATCATGAAAGTAGGTTACTATTGGCCTAGCATATTCAAATATTGTTTTGAATGGATTAGAAAGTGTAAGAAATATGCTTTCTTTGTTGGAAAAGAATGTCTAGCTTCACTTCCTTTGCAGCCTATTTCAGCTGATCAACCTTTTATGCAGTGGGGTCTTGATTTTATTGGCATGATAAACCCATCTTTTTCACAAGGACATAAGTGGACTTTAACTACTACAAATTATTTTACACGATGGATCAAGCAATAGCCTCGAAAGATGCTAGCGAAACTTCAATACTATCCTTTTATGAAGGAATAGTTTACGATTTGGTGTTCCAACAACTATCATATCGATAATGCTCTAGCATTCCTTGGTGCAAAGATAATCGATTTGGTTGTCAACCATGGAATATATCTTAGTTCTTCATCTAATTATTACCCACAAGGTAATTTATTAGCTGAGAGTAGTAATAAGAATTTGTTAAGGATCATCGAAGAACGCTCAAGGATAACTAGAGAGCTTGGCATCTCGATGTCAAATTCAAAGCACTTTGGGCTGACATAGTAACTCCTAAGAGATCAGTTGGTAATTCAATCGTACAAACTTGTGTATGGAAAAGAAGCAAGAATTCCTATTTCAATTGAGTTACCTACATTAGATTTGCTACATCAAATGGAGCTACTTGAGAATGAACCATTGTAGGTTCGTTATGTAGAGTTAATGGAGTTACAAGAATCGAGAGGTCAAGCCCATTTCAATATCGAAAAGAATCGAAAACAAATGAAGAAGAATTTTGTCAAGAAAGCCAAATTCGAGTCTTCAATGAAGGAGATATTGTGTTGAAGTGGGATGCTAATCGTGTAAAGCTAGGAAGACACTCAAAGTTTGATACACTCTGGAGTTGTCCTAACATGATTTCAGCTGGCAAGGAGCACAATGCTTTTCAGCTTTCTAAGTTGAATGGAGAGGAACTTCCCATTCCTATGAATGGTATGTTTCTCAAACAATTTTACTGAATATCTTATAGTGATTGTTCGGGTAGGATTTCCCTTCAATAAGTGTAGTTTCTACACATTGCATTATTTTTCAATTCAATAAGTGCATTCATGCACATGATCTGGTTTACCAGTTCATTTCCCAGTTTTAGATTCATTTTAAAAGGGTTGGACCTTTTGGAAAAGGAAAATTGTTACATGTTTAGACTCCATGCCCAATGGATAAGAGCAAGGCACTGGCATATAAGCTAGTAGGTAGCTTTCCCGTAGGATCGTTAGAAATGTTGACAATTTTTACACTTGTGCAAAAATGGGCAACTTGAAACTTTGTTACCATGGATAGCATTAGTGAATTATACCTAAGCTAGGGAGATTATATCAGATTATGTCGTTATCATTGATTTATTTAAAATATTACATGAAATCAGAATATGTGTACTATTACAAAATGTAACAATCACATAGTATGTAATTTCATGACCATCCTCAAAGAAAATAACACAAGCCCCAAAGGATAGTTATGTTATCTTGATGAGGACATCCAATCTGATTAGGTGAAGTGTAAAGTTTTGGAAAAACAAACATAAGTGAAGATTACACAAAATCGAGTTCATTACTAAATGTTACAAGTTCTATTCAATGTTCTTTCCTTATGATTAATACATTCAATAATGTTACTTGAGTTGTTTAGTTCATTAAACAATCCATACAGAAAGAAGAAATAAAGAAAGAGATATACAACTCATTTACGTAATCTAATGTTTTATTCACAAGGAGAGTCAAATGTTTCCCACGTAAGTCATGGGATGTAATTGAAAAGTAAAGTACAAGTCTATGAAAAGAAAGATACACATGCATGAAAGAGAAAGCAAAGGAGTATGAGTGAACCCATCATTACCTTGGGGTTTCTATTCTTCAATTGAAGTATCATCATCTCTATCTTTTGTTTCTCCTTCATCTTCATTATGGAAGCCATTGTACCTAAAAAGGAAGAAAAGGATTGATCTGTCGATTCGAGCTCGGGGGTTCAAACCATATTCATACAATATCCTACTTTGTGCATATGAATCTTCCCCGTGGAGATGAATTCTAGTTGAAGGACAAACCGCATGCATGCTTTATTCACTCAGCAAGAAGAAAGTGAAAACTAATAAGAAAACACGAGACATAAGAGCAGCCAAAAGCCTAAATATTTCCTAACTGTTTTCCTAAGTGTGCAAGTATAGGTTGCATGTACCAAGAGAGAAATAAACAAGTCATAAGTACATGCTTTGAGAAGATGGAATAGAGTGCAACTCAAAGGTTAACAATCATTCTGAAAATGGAAGAAGTTAGAGCTCAGAAGAGAGATTGTAAGGTAGAATTACATTTTTTAGTTTGTAAAGAAGAGGGAGAATCAGATTTCAAGAAGCTAAAGCTAAAAGTAAAAAGGGATTATAGCTAAAACAGGATGAGAGAGAAGATTCTGGGAAAATTTTGACAGGGCTTTGCCATGTAAAATAGACATTTACAACTTTTCATCATGTTTTTTTCAATTACTACATGCTTTAAAAGAACTATGCAAATCAAATAAGTGATACAGAAGCAGAAAAGCATTACATGATCAAGATAAATAGCTAACATGTTTTCAGTTCTCAATTGCTATATCAGTTCAACATGAAAAGTGTTACTTTCTATATTCTGGATCAGAACATATAACTACTATTTCTAAAAATGCATTAAAGAAAAGATTCTAAAAAAATTTGCACAGGGCTTCGCCTTATAAAATCAACATTTCATATTTTTTAGCATACATATCAGAGCTGTAATGAAAGGAAATACAATATATAATGTAGAAAAGAAATGGACTGTACTTTCATTCATCAGATTGAAGTACTTGGAGCATTCTTTATAGCTTAAATAGCTGAAGAGAATTGAAATTCCAAGATAATCTTACAAATTTCAGCTATTCTAAGTTGCAGTTTTCAAAATGAAGCAAATATGAGAGCACGAGATACTATAATGTCATTGAAGTATATTCATTCAAGCAAGTAGTACTCATCTATGACATGATCAGAAGCCATTACAGGTAAACAAAGGAGCTATCTCATGATGACATTAGAAGTGAGAAGTGATTCAGGTAAAATCTACAGTTATAAAGGGCTTCAGAAAGAGATAATAACCCAGATTTAAGATATAACTATCTTCGAACAATGTAAAGGATGAAGATCTCTAAAAAGATAAACAGTGAATCCAGGTTCTATTGTTCCACTCAGTCAAATAGTCAATAGAAACTCATACAGAAAGGAGGTAGAGGTAGATAAGAAGAGAAGCAACACCAAAATCATGGTGGCCCAAGCCACCCTTCCATTCTTTAAGCCTCCAGGGAAGATAATTTGCAGCTACAAAGATAAAAGAGTTCTGAATGTACAATAATGGTCACTCAGGATAATACACCATCTAGACACAAGGTTTGAAATGTATTGACTTAGCTTCATCCTCCAGAAAATACTCAAATCATGGCCATAGAATATAGCTCAGTAATCACGAAAATGGTAATTTGAGAAAATCAAAAACTCATATATGGGCAATCTATCAAATTTGAGCTCGAAAGTAAATGGATAGAGATACAGAAATCCAATGAGCAAGTAGTCATAGTGGCCTTTCTCATGGCACAATTCAGGTTAATTTGTAGTCTTATTACAGGTGAAGATTTCAGAGCAGCAGAATCAAAACAAAGAGCAAAAACTGATATACATAGATCTACAATTACCCAGATTAAGCCAAAGTGAAACTTATGCAAAGTCCCAAAATGCGTACAATGGAAGGAAAAATATAGGTGGCTATAGCTTCAGATAGATACCCCAGATCTACTCTGAGAGAGGCACAAAATCTACCATACAGATCTACAAGTCATCAATGGTGGCCGTTGTTCTAAGTAAATAAAAAAAAACGACAAACTCTATACTCAGAAAATAGAGATTTACAAGATTCAGATAACAAAATCGAGCTCAAAGACTCAGCATTCATGACTAAAGCTTGGAGGTTCACCACAAAGGAACAATACAAAATCATAGCTCGAACAAAGAGAAATACCCAGATAAAATGGGTCTTCAAACTCTAAATATTTCACTTACCGAAAGAAATCGAGACCCGCAAAGTCCTCGCAGAGTTCCACATAAATGCAGAGATTTATCTCGAAGCAAAACCAAGTCTCAAAATGACCACAGGGAGCTACAGATCCTCACAGAGCTCACGAGGCCGAAAGAAATGGAAAAACTCAAGCTCACAAAGCTCAATGATGGCAGCCAAGAGAGAAAGTATCACAGCCGATACTAACAAAGGAACCACAAGAATGTAAACATCATAGATCTTAGAAGGCCGAAGTATACAAAAGTGTTGAGCTCAAAAACATCAATAATGGCCAACAACTCACAGGGACCTGAAAATAGAGAGAAACAGAGCTTCATAATGACCATGAAGGCCATACAAAGAGTATCACAAGCCGAGCTCCAAAAGAACAACAATGGCATAAACAAATTTTACAGGGCTTTGCCCGCATACCAAAAATCCAAATGAAATGATGTTTAGACCCAAGCTTCCTTTTACCACCCGAGCCCAAGTATGGGTTAAGTTTGAACTCAACCATGGTTCGAAAATTGATGGCCACAATTCAATGATAGAGATCAAATGGCTAAGGATCATGCTCATAAATCGATACAAATAACCACGCTTAGTTCCCCACCGACCACAATTAATACACACTAGAAACCCTAATCATAGTCAAGGATCAACGACATCAAATACAAAAGGTACAAAGATCAAGGGCCCAAGATGATCACCAATTTTCCAACAAACTCAACTCAAGTTACAAATGCCACCGACAAAGCATATGAGGGGTGAGTCACCATGGGAAGCTCGCGGCCACCCATGTCACCAAACACATAATCATTGCTATGACTTTCAAATTTTAAAACTATAGTCCATCCAAAATAAACAAATCCAACCAAATCATACCAATAATGATCACTCAAAAGGTAGGTTTAAACCTTATTCACCAAGTATTATCCAAATTACAAAGGCCAAAAGTTATACAATACATGTATATAACAAAGGTGGTAGACTATAGTATGGCGTGCATAAAGTTCACAAGGTGGTCAAACAAAATGGTCGACCTTTGTATTTGCTAAATCCACAAGGTGGAAAAACCAATTATAATGCAAAAGTGGTCCCCACTCTATAGAGGAGATGAAGATGATTGGCGTATGTTACTTTTGTGACCTTTGGAAGCTAAAGAGATGTGAGCATCGAACATGTACACATGGCGGTGGTCTCACATTGGATGTTTGTTTTGCAAATATTGAAAATATTTTGATTTATTTTTTCATAGATAGAGAGTTGTTTTTGCATGCCTTCACAACAATATGGAATAGAGAAGAGACAAGTTGCATGCCATGGAAAGAGACTTGCCTAGCAAGCAATTTTATTTTTGGCAAAATTATTCACCCATCTTTATTAAAAATAGAATAGTCAACTTCAGTTGACTGAGATGTAATCAAAGGCTATTAATGCCTCTTGTACTAGTTTGTATTATTTTATCCTTTTATTTATTATTAAATAAAGGATACAATTATGATGCATCGGTGATTACAAGCCTTAGGCTATTTTTAGGAAGGGGGTAAAATTTATTTTGCTATATATTGTGTGCCTTTGCAAAGCACAAGGGATTCTTCTAGGAGGACTTTTGGATATATGAGTACTGAAGAAAATTTTGCCAATTTTTCCCTCTGAGTGTGAAGTATTTTCTACCTTTCCAAGTTATTTTGCAATCTTATGTTTGTTATATCAATCTTGTGAATGTAAATTCCCGATCAACCACCTTACCCTCGCTATAAATTTAGTCTTTTCTCGCTTAATTTTATGTGCATGTTAACTTATTAGTACTATTGTGATTCTCGCTCAGAGAATCAATTTTTTTCCATAGATATTATGTGGAAATACTATTCGTTCGTGCATCAAAACCCTTCCCAAATCACTTGTGCATATACTCAAAAAAATCCTCATACAAATTCAAAGTGTATCACTTTAGTTTTAATCATTTTATAGTCATCTTTTACTCTAAAACTAACAAAAATCAGTTTAGGATATAACAATAAGGAACCGGCCTTTTAATCCCGGAGACTCACCTCAAAATAGTTATACCCACAGACTTGAGTTGTTTCCATTGTATCTACGAAAGAGAGAGATTAATTGTGCAAGCTTAGAAAACCTATAGCCATCTTTCTACAGGGTGCACTTTTGAGAGATAACACAACCATGAACATAATAAAAACTAGGATAAAAATAATAGAATAAAAATATTAAATATTTAATGAGATGGGGAGAAAGTAATCATGGATGGTGTGGTGATTGGTTAGAATGACGAGAGGAAAATAAAGGAGGGCAAGATAGTTTGGGCTTCCTATACATCCTGTAGACATGTCATTTTTCATTTCATAATAATAAAAACACTTTATTTGAGATCTAGGGAGTTAACCATAATGAACCTCAAGTTAATGTATTAAATTTAGTAGTAATTAGATGGTCGCAATAAGTGAAAGTGACCTACACTCTCATAATTAAATAAACAGAACATTACGGGAACTATGTTAAGTAGGGCTCTCACTAATAGTCATCCTAAAATCATTTCATCATGGGTTAGATAATCCTGCGTAGGGAGATATACATGTATCTCGTATATCCCCTCATTTTACTATTTACAAATTATTTGATCTGGATCTGTATATGTACTTGAAGCAATTTAAATTGTCTCTAAGATGAATGGAAACTAATTCATACCACTTTTTTGTTGTTGTATGCAAAAGAAGAAGAAGAGTTTTGAGATTAGGAGGCACTTCAATTAGGTGAAATGTCTTGTTTTATTGCCTTGGCTTCTTCTACTTTTGAGCACCTATGCTACATGCACTATATCCTTTTTAAGAAAAAAAAATTTTCCTTCTCTTTTTATTTTATTTCGAGTAGTTTTTACTTTTTTATACATTGAAATCACCTTTTCTTCTATCCCACTTATGTTATCTCCAACATTTGAATATTTCACTCCTCTGCGTGAAACCCTTTGTGTTTCTTTTCTCATTCCAAATGCTTTTCCAATGTCTTGCTATTGTGGTAGGGTATTATATATTTCTCGTCCATGTTGTTTTCATTCAATTTATGCTTGGTATATGGGAAACAAAAGAAAAAAATTTAGAAAAACTTTGTTGCATTCCTCTACCAAGGTAATTTTTTAACTTTGCATAGATCTCCCATATTGTGGTGTGATTTTTGTTTTCTACGAAAACATGCATAATATTACAAAGATTCAATATAACCGCATATATGTACTTTTTTAGTCATTCTTATTTTTACCATCTGGACCACCCCCGTGTGCAATAATGCATTAAAAAATGATAGAAGAACATATTTGTAAAAGTTGAGGAAGCCAACTTAGAAAAGGGGTATCTGTAAATAATTGTTATGCCAAATTTTGCAAGATTTATTTGCATTCGACCCCCCTGTTTGAAATTAGGATCTTTAAAATGAGATATGAATTCAAATGAAGGAATTTTGTTTTCACTCAAATTGCTTCTAGAATGCTTGAAACTTGTGCGGTCTCGTCGAATGCGGTGATCGCGAGTTTTGCATAAAAGGTATGAAGTTTCCCCTTCATTTTGCACTAAATTTCATTTTCATCATTTCTTAGAATTAGAAATTAAATTTTAACTATTAGGAAATGTAACTCCAACCAATGATACAATGTTAATTAATTTGGAATCATTAAACCTTGAAAATTTGACCTTGAAAATTACATGCATGAGCACTTTACCCAAATATACCACAAATATAAAACTTCTAGCATGAATCATAGTGATATAGCACTCCATGGGGTTGTTTGAACTCATTTAATGCCCTTTCAAGGCAATTTTAGGATCCCTTTTGGCATATTAGTCATTTTTGGTGACATGTTTGTTTCAATAAAATATTATTTGTTTCATATTACGGTTATCACTTAGTTTGGGCGAAAATTAATACCACCGCCACTACGTCTAGACTTCCAATAAAATAATCATAAACAACCTTAATTTCAATTGCTTTGGAGAATTTTTTAAAGTGGGTTTTGGGGCCCACTATTCATTGTGAGACAAGAGTTCCCGACATACTTAGGATAACCGCCCCGAGTTTTCATGTAACTTGAGCTCTACTCATCGCAATCAACTTCATCGGACATGATAAATTCTATGGATATGGGAGAGGATTTAGTAATTATCAAAAAATTTATTCAAATTTAAAACAAGTTTTTAAAGACCTAATTTGTAAGCACTGTAGAAGTTTCGACCAACTTGCTCCAAAATTATAATTTGAGCTAAACACACCTTCTAAGGATTACATTGTCTCCTAACTAACCGCTTAAACTTGTACATATTTTTTCCATAATTTATAGATTATTAATTGATAAAATAATTGTATAATTGGTTTTTGTGAAATTATGATTTTCTCTCTCTTCCTCTCTCTCTCTAGAAGTAACTATGATATTTTGACTGTTCTAAAAAAGTAAATGAGTTATAAATGTTTATAGGTGTGAAATGAAATTAAAATTTGATAATTAATGTGGTTATGATATGATGAATAGAAAATAAAATTAACTCCACATTTTCTCTCTTCTCCCCTTCTCTCTCTAGAGATAACTATGAAAATATTGATTGGTTTTCAAAACGTAAATGGGTTAAAATGTATAGGAGTTTCAAATAAAATTAAAATTAGATACAATATGTTATGGTGATTTGAAAATAAAATGAATGCTATACTTTACTTTCTCTCCTTTCATTACTCTTCTTTCTAGAAAAAACAATAGAATATGGAAGTTCAAATATTTAAAAAATGACCTCTCTCTCTCTTCCTATCTCTATCTCTTTCTTTTGTTTGTTCCGATTGCTTGAAATGTTGGATTCTGGAATTTTCATGCTTGGGTGTAGGGGGATTCCATTACCAATCCTAGGGTGACCATGCATTTATTCTAGGTACTCTTAGAAAGAGGAATGTAGGATGTGATATGTTGTAATTAATGAGTTGGAATTGTAAAGTTATTTTGATTTTGCAATATGTCTAATACCATAAAATAATGATATGTACTAGTTGTTTGAAGAATTGTTCTTTGTACATTTTGAAAGGGAATACCAATGTGGCTATATTTTATAGTGTCAAATTGGATGTGAAGTCTGTACTTAATGTGTTACATATTTTATAAAGATATTAAACTAATCTTTTGTTATGTTAATTATTGATTTATCTACTTAACACCTGACAATGTTAGGAAAAATATCATCTCATAAGGCCCACTTGTGGTCTGCTAAACCCCTCTATTATTGTCTTGTTTCATTTCCGTATGTTTATCTAGGAACTATTTAATTTAGTTATCTACATTATTAATTTATAGATTTGTCTTAGTACTAGTATTTAGACACCATTCATTTCCAATTATTAGTTTGGTTTATATTTCAAGCATTGTCATGACAATTATTTATTTCCAACCTCTTAGATCCATTATAACTATGTATACATCACTAACAATGTTTCAAGTTTACATCCCCTGGTTTGATAATTAAATCAATGTGTTTCAATAAACAACATATTAATAAATGTAAATTTATTTGCACCACCAACGACCAAAGAAGTGGATTCTAACATAGGCTTAAAATCCACTTCTATTCATTTGTATGGAATTACTCCATGGGAGCCATCCATATTATATTGTGTGGACGGTTTAAACCCAATACTCTCTTTGTAACTAGTTATCTTATAGACAACCTTGTGTGAATACAACTATGTAAAACCTTGTGGGAGTTTGGAGGTGATGATTCCGATAGAGACTATGATAGTACATCATTTTCACGAGTTACAATTTATATTTTGTGAGTTGACACTAGATATCCAAGTGTCGAAACTCAATGAATACCCCTTTAGTAGCTACAAAAGAGCCACTTAGTGATCATAATGTGATATTTTCATGTCCGCATTTTATTTGTAATTGAGACTCTTTTCTCCTTCTTGTAAAAACCAACAATGTTTCTTGAGTGATGTGTCTTTAAATATTTGGGATTTTAATTAGGGTTGTGCTAACAAGAGGCCTCTACCTTACCACGGGTATTTAGCCATTTATTTTTTAGTTTGAAAAGTGATTTTAAAATTTTTTTCTAGCCTAGCCCAAAGCTTGGGATTTGTTTCAGCTTATCATTTGAATCTAATTGTTATGTTGGTTCTAATGTTGTTATGTGTTTTTTAGGGTCATGGGATTCACCATGGAGTGGTTGGACCTATGGAACCATTTCATTATATGAGGGGTATGTCCCAAGAAGTTCATAGGGCTATACATTATTGAACTACATGTTATTTTTCCATTTGGGTGGAGTTGATTGGGCTCATCTTCCTAAGTCCATAGGGTGAATTGACCTTATTAAATGGATAGATAAGGTAATGAGACTCTTGGTGAGTGGCCCGATATGGATAAATAAAGAGATGGGGCTCTATAGTGAGTGACCCATCATGGAGAAATAAGGTGACGGGGCTCTATAGTGAGTTATCCAAAAGAAATTTGGTGCTATGATTCTTTCTTTACTAGAAGGAATATTGAGTTGTGTTGAAATTTTTGTTTCTTATCTTGATATTATGCTTCAATGTGTAAAAATATAAATTATCCCGTTGTGAAACCTTATCATTTAGCATTCTTGTATATCAAGTGAATATATATTTGTATGATGAAACATGATGAGACTTGTTAAAACCTTCACACTAGACCTTACTTCCATGAGAAAAGTATGAACATGACCTTGTGTAAAAAAATCCTAAAAGGAAATGCTTGTAGCCAATCATTCTTACCATGTCTTGCAAGACAAAAATAACCTCCTATACTTGAAAACCATTGATCAATATTTATGATGGAAAGATTCTTGTCATGTTAAACAAATGGAAATAATCGTAGATCATACTCTTTGCATTTTATTCCTAGAATATGTCTTTTCTCTCCTTTATGTATCACCACATGTGAAAAATAAACTATCACCTCCGACCCTTCAACCAGTTGGAAACAATGAAAACTTTTGGCTTATGGTATTTGGTTATTTTGATGTATGACTGAATTTTTTGTTCATGGTATTGGGAGGTGGTGGATCGTGCTTGGTACTTTGGGAGATGTTATTACTTGTTATTTCTTGGATCACGATCCCATTTGGGAGTATTGATGTTGATATGCCTTATTGTGGTGTTTATTTTGATTGATTATTTACTCCCGTGAGTCAAGTTATGTATAATGATGTTTGAGGTTTTATGTTCCTCTTTATTTCCATGCGTTGTTAAATCTATTTATGAGGAATGATTGTTATAATTTCAATGTTAGGTCAACTACTTGTTGTCTTGAGTTAGAGGTCTTGTGGCATGAAACAGTCATGAAAATATGTAAAAATATATCTTTTGGACCATTAGTGTTGTTCTTGGGCCTTTTTGGGTATTGTGATGGCATTTACTACTGGGAACTCAAAAAATAAATCACCTAAAATGATAACGAATTAAGTGTTAAGAGCTTGATATTAATAATTATTGTTAAGGAAAATGACTATGTTTAATAATATAAAAAATAAATGGAACTACCAAATTTCACAAAACATTAAAAAAATAATAATAAATTGTCAAAACTTACATGACTTCCTGGTGGTCATGTTTTAGCAACAAAGAAATTTTCCCTAAATAGAATTTGTCATTGTTAGCTTTCTTTATTTGCTTGTCGTGATTCTACCCTTGGTGTTATGTCACATCGAGAATGATGCTATTATAATGGGAGGGAGATATAATGTCCCAAATTTCACCCCACTATAGTAATGATGTGTCATTTTCAACCATGAATATAATAAAAACTAGGGTAAAAATAATAGATTAAAAAAATTAAAAAATTTATGAAATGGGGAGAAAGTAATTGTGGATGGTGCGGTGATTGGTTAAAATGACGAAGAAAATAATGGAGGGTAGTAGAGTTTGGGCTTCCTATACAGCCTATAGACATGTCATTTTCGTTTCATAATAATACAAAAATTTTATTTGAGATCCAAAGGAATTAACCATAATGAACCTCAAGTTAACGTTGTAAAGTTAGTAGTAATTGGATGGTCACAATAAGTTAAAGCGACCTACACTCACATAATTAAATAAACGTAACATTTTGGGGAACTATGTTATGTAGAGCTCTCACTAATAGTCATCTTAAAATCAGTTCATTGTGGGTTAGATAAGCCCGCAAAGGAGATATACTTGTATCCCGAAAATCCCCTCATTTTACTATTTATAAATTGTCGATCCGGAGTTGTATATGTACTTGTTTAACAATTTAGATTGTCTCTAAGATGAACGGAAACTAATTACTACATTTGTTTTGTTGTTGTATGCAGAAGAAGAAGAAGAATTTTGAGATTAGGAGGCACTTCAATTAGGTGAAATGTCTTGTTATATTACCTTGGCTTCTTTTAATTTTGAGCACCTTTCACACGTGCACTATATCCTTTTTAGGGAAAAAAATAATTTTTCTTCTCTTTTAATTTTATTTCGAGTAGTTTTTACTTCTTTTATAGATTGGGATCACCTTTTCTTCTATCCCACTTATGTTCTCTCCAATATTTGAATCTTTCACTCCTCTACGTGAAACCCTTTGTTTTTCTTTTCTTAGCCCAAATGCTTTGCCAATGTCTTGCTATGGTGGTAGGGTATTATGTATTTCTCATCCATGTTGTTTTCATTCAGTTTATGCTTGGAATATGGGAAGCAAAAGAAAAAACATGAAAAAAAACCTTGTTGTGTTCCTCTACCAAGGTAATTTTTTAAATTTTCATAGATCTCCCATGTTGTAGTGTGATTTTTTTGGTATGAAAACATGCCTAGTCTTACAAACATTCAATATAACTGCATATATGTACTTTTAATTCATCCTTCTTTTCACTATCTGGACTACCCTCGTGTGTAATCATACATAAAAAATGATAGAAGAACATATTTGCAAAATTTGAGGAAGCCAACTTAGAAAAGGGGTCACTGTAAATAATTGTTATGCCAAATTTTGAAAGATTTTTGAGCATTCAACCCTCTGTGTAAAATTAGGAGCTTTAAAATGAGATATGAATTCAAATGAAGAAATTGTGGTTTGACTCAAACAATTTTCTAGAATGCCTAAAGCTTTTGTAGTTTCGCGAATGCGGTGATCACGAGTTTTGCGTAAAAGGAATGAATTTTCCCTTTTCTTTTGCACTAAATTTCGTTTTCATAATTTCCTAGAATTGGAAATTAAATTTTAACTATTAGGAAATGTAACTCCAACCAATGATAAAATTTTAATTAATTTGGAATTTTAAAATTTAAAACTTTGACCTTGAAAATTACATGCATGAGCACTTTACCCAAATGTACCACAAATATAAAACTTCTAGCACAACTCATAGTGATATAGGACTCCATGGGGTTGGTTGAACTCATTTAATGCCTTTCGAGTAAATTTTAGGATACCCTTTTGCATATTAGTCATTTTTTGTGACATGCTTGTTTTAGTAAAATATTATTTTTTCATATTACGATTGTCGCTTAGTTTGAGGAAAATTAATACCACTTTGCCACCTACATCTAGACTTCCAATAAGAGAATTGTAAACAACCTTCATTTCAATTCCTTTGGAGAGTATTTTTCAAGTGGGTTTTGGGGCCCACTATTCATTGTGCGACAAGAGTTCTGACATAATTAGGATAATTGGCCCTAGAGTTTCCGTGTAACTTGAGCTTTGCTCATCATAATCAACTTCATTAGACATGATAAATTCTATGTATATGGGAGATCATGTAGTAATCCTCAAAAATTTTGTTCAAATTTAAAACAAGTTTTTAAAGACCTAATTTTTAAGCACTCTAGATGTTTCACCAACTTGCTCCAAAATTATAACTTTAGGTAAACACACCTTCTAAGGCTTCATTTGAATCCTAACTAACCGCTTAAACTTGTAGATTTTTTTCCATAATTTATAGATTATTAATTGATAAAATAATTGTATAATTGGTTTTTGTGAAATTATGATGTTTCTCTCTCTTCCCTCTATCTCTAGAAGTAACTATGATATTTTGACCGGTTCTAAAAAGTAAATGAGTTATAATGTTTATATGTATGAATTGAAATTAAAATTTGATAATTAATGTGGTTATGATATGATGAATAGAAATCAAAATGAACTTCGCATATTCTCTCTTCTCCCCTTTCTCTCTCTAGAGATAACTATGAAAATCTTGATTGGTTTTGAAAATGTAAATGGTTTAAAATATATATGAGTTTCAAATGAAATTAAAATTAGATACAAGATGTTATGGTCATTTGAAAATAAAATGAATGCTATACTTTCTCTCATTTTTTTACTCTTCTTTCTAGAAAAAACAATAGAATATGGAAGTTTGAATATTAAAAAAACGACCTCTCTCTCTTTGTATCTCTATCTATCTCTATTGTTTGTTCCGATTGCTTGAAATGTTGGATGCCCGGAATTTTCATGCTTGAGTGTACGAGGATTCCCATACCAATCCTAGGACTAACCATGCATTTACTCTAGGTACTCTTAGAAAGAGGAATGTAGGATTTGATATGTTGTAATTAATGATTTGGTATTGTAAATTTATTTTGATTTCGCAATATGTCTAATACCATAGAATAATGATATGTACTAGTTGTTTGAAGAATTGTTCTTTGTACATTTTCAAAGGGAATACCGATGTGGCTGTATTTTATATTGTCAAATTGGATGTGAAGTTATACTTAATGTTTTACATATTTTATAAAGATATTAAACTAATATTTTTTTAATGTTAATTATTATTAATTTATCTCCTTAACACCCACATGTTAGGTAAAATATCATCTCATCAAAACTATAGAAATTAAATAAACGAATTATAATGCCCATTGTACTTCCTCCCCCATTTGAGCCTTTTTAAAGGATATAAAACATTGATCATGTTAGTAAAATACTCTAATCTCATTAATCATCTTCTTTTTTTTCACCTAAGACATCTTACTAAGGACCATTTCCTTGAATATTTTATGAGGTGGTGAATATACGTTATGAAACCTGTCATATTTTAACGAGTGAGGTGATCATGTCTAGGTGTTGTATGTCTTACCATATCATGAATAAGTTTAACCCCCTTTTCCATGATTTCCCTTGGCACCCTAGTGGGTCGCCAAATCCTTGCAAGATAGTTAGTGGTTGTACATATGATTAATCTCGTCTAAGATCTAAATTAGGTGAGTGGAGACTATGTGTTTAATTACTTGTGTATTTACCCAAGAATTGAAATAGTTCCTTAGGAAGATTTTGAAATGCATAAGATTGTTTGTCATATCTCTCTTGCAATATACACTTAATACATGCATGTCTAATAGAAATGAAATGAGTTATCTAGAGTAAGGTTGTACACCTTATAGTCTTAAATCCCTAAGTGTTAATTAATTGTTAGAGGATTTACATTTGTTCCAGAATGATGTTAATAGATCATGAAAATAAATAGGTAAATTTATTTAGAACAAAGGTAAATAAGATTAAAGTATGGAATGAACTCTAGGAAAATAGTACGACATTGAGTGATGTTGAAACCACATAAAATGTGTAATGTGATCATAAAATGAATGTAAAGTAGAGATTTATGATTGATACAACAACATAATAAATTAGAAAAACAAATATGATGCATGATCACATGTTTTGTACACATAAATGTGGTTAAAAATGATGCTAATTAAAGAATGAAATTTATCCTTGAGAATGAGATACCTTCAGCTATAGCCAAGGTCTTGTGAGTTAATAAAATTGCTCTCTAATTAGACTTATAAAATTTAATAGAACCCTTGGTGTAGATAGGAATATATTAAATATAATATCACTCAAGAAGTATAATTTATATTCGAAACATGTAATTAAATTGTTCTTATCAAGAGTGAATCCTTTAGATGATTAAACAAAGTTAGATTGAAATATTAAATTCATCACTTCAATTCAAAGAAAAATATCTATAATGGAAACACATGTTTCATGTACCTTTCTATGTGCAATATGATTCGGAAAATATAAATTCCTATTTGGAGAAACGGATTTTGAATCAATACCAATAAAATTTATTTATTTAACCTAAATAGTTGGTTGTAATAACTTGAAGATGAAAATAGTGTATTGTTAGCATTAATCAATGTTATGAAATGAACTCGAGATAGGTTTTCTATTGATCTATAAACCTTCGATTTCCTTCCCCGTGAATTTTCCTTCTTGTAACAAAATTATATTGACAAACAAAGTAAACACGACTCTTATAAACAAATCCTTAAGTACAATATTGCAATACAAATATGGGTATATACCTTCTTAATCAAAATCAAACTATATAAAGTTAATGTCATAAGATAAAGGAACCTCTATTATCTATAGGTGAAATTTTAAATAAAATATGCATCCTAGTTTTAGGGGAACAAAGGATCCGATGTGAAAAGTTCTTTAAACAATTTTAGTCAACTAATAAAAATAGCATTGTAATAAATATGCTATCATGAAAAAAATTGTGTTGTGGGAAGTTCCTCTCTGTAAGTGTAGATTGTAGTCGGTAATTATTGTACTTTTATCATTTTGGGTAATGTGGATTTTATGTGTGTCATGTGTTTCATGTTCTATATGAGGGTCCATTGTTGTTGTAACATCTCATTTGTTATATATTATCCTAAGTGATCCCATGGAGTTACATGTATCAAACAATGTAAGCCAAAAAAATCATGTTATTATGTGTATTACATTTGTATGTTTAAAATATGGGTGTTACATATAGAAAAAATTATATACTACAACCCACTTTGTTAATAATGGTGAATACTAATTTTTTCTGAAATACACATATTTTACATCAAATAGTGTACAGGAATAAACTTAACGCCGACTAAGCTCCATTTCTATCATTTGTTACTCCAACGCTTGATTTAAAATAATAATCATTAGGTCTAAGTGGCCGCTATGCTATTCCATTCAATAATTGTTAATCAACAAAAAAATTGTTTTATGTTGTCCATTAATTTGTTAGGGAGAATCTTAGCGAATGCTAAGATCTATATTTTCTTGGATTCTTTTCTTGTAATGTAAGAAAAATTACGAGATGTATGATTCAAATATAATCCTTTCATTAGGTGCAAATGAATGTCCATGTTGTGAATGCATGATATCTAGATTGAAAACACTAGTATATATTCCATTTGTATTTATTTGTTAATCTTTATAAATAATCGAAGTGAGGAATTTGAGAGAATTGTGGTCGTAATATTATGTGTTATTCACAAGTAATATTCATGAACACTGATAGAATTAAGGTTGATATCATTTCGGATCGAAGCCTAGCACCCACTAACGTTAGTGTTTTTACCCTTCTTTAATACAAAGTAACGAAGACTAAATGTCTGCAGCATATGAATATTGATCCTCTAAATACGTTAACATAGGTTTGAATGATTTGTAATAATTTCCTTCAATTAGTATTGTAAATCTAACTAATAATTAGAGTGAGATAAAATATACCGTTAGTCTACTGGTACTCTATAAACTTTGTTAATCATCCAAACCTTCTCCAGACTATGCACAATCACCTTTGAGACTACATTTGTTCATGGAAATGACTACCGTGTCGTAGGCCATACTTACATTTAGGAAAAGTGTGATCCTTCCCATTTGAATTTGATAGCTTGTTGAGGAATTACCAAGTAATCACGCTTTAAATATATTAATTTTATTTATCAAAGCCATATAATCCTATTGAATGCAGAATATCCAATGTACACATATTTCACATCGTCTTATATAAAACAAAATGTTTACGAATAATTAACTCCATCAATAAGATTTGTTTCTCAAATGCTCTATTCAAAATAAGAAACATTAGATCTTAGCAGCCTCAACGCTATTCCATTCAATTGGAGTTAATGAACAACAATGAATGTTTTAAGCTATCCTTCCCATATGTATTTTATAGCTTGTTGAGGCATTACCTAGTGACCGCTAAGTTTTAAATATCTTACTTTGATTTTTTAAAGCCATATAATCCTCTTGACTATAGAATGTTCGTTGCACACATATATCACATCGTATTTTATATAAGAAAATTCTTAGTGACCGCTAACTCCATCACGATGATTTATTTCTCCAACACTTTATTCAAAATAAGAAACATTATATCTAAGCGGCCTCTAAGCTATTCCTTTCAATAATCTTTAGTATACAACAAATCATAGTAAATCCTAGCAACTCATAAGCTCTATATTTTCTTATGTTCCTTTCATACAATGTAAGGAACGTTATAGGTTGTTAGACTCAAGGATAATCCTTTTAATAGGTGTAAATGAATGTTGATACTTTCAATCCATGATTATTGTATAAAACACTTTTGGATAAGTGTTGTTATTATCCTAAGAGTAATTCCTATTTAAAATTTAGATACAACCAGCTAAGTGTTAGATACAACATTTAATGGAGAATTGTGTTTGATACCATGTTGAGTGAAAGCCTAAGCAGTCACTAACCATTAAGTTAATTAATTTACAATGATACAAAGTAAGAAACTCTAGAGGTGGGACACCTCTAGGCTAATTATTATATACCTTATCAGAAAATGATAAAAAAATTATATACTTCATATATGAACTAATTTTTAATGTGTTCTACTCCAATTACAGGTAATATTTCTTCCATTGGTCACACTCCATTCTCAAAAATTCCATTCATTGAAGACACAAAGTTTTGGAAGAAAGCGATGGGGAATGGTTTAGTGAAATCCATACCCCTAAAAATTACCATATCTTGACTCGTGGTTAGTTTTTTGTTATTGATGATGTACAAGAGGAAGTCGGTATGGTTATAAGCTTGAAATTTATTGATTTGGGGACACTACGTGTTCAAGTAGAATGCATTGAAGTTTAAATCAATAAGTGTCTTATTATATATATGGACTTGGATATTTCTTTATTTAGGAAATGGGAAATGAAATAATCAATACAAAACCAAATTCATTCTTGTTATAAATATGGTTGAAATTAACGATCTTTATAGACTATGTCAATATTGATTGTGCAAATTCAAATGAAATTCATAATGATATATTATTAGTATTGAGAAAAATGTATAGATACAATAAATCCTCTTTTTTTTTTATCACCATTTGCATAGAAAATTTTTTTCTTTCACCTCCACAACATGTTATGCTATTTACTATGTTGAGGAAAACATATTTTTCTAAATTGGAGATCAACCCATATAAATCAAAGTTGCATGTTTAAAAAAAAAAAACAATAAATCAGTTGTATTGTTGAATAAAGTAACCACTATATTCAAGAAAGCGGAATCTTTAACTATTTAATAGTTTTATTTGATTTTGTTCGAAGTTGAAGTATTTTCAATTTAAATTTCAAGGTGGCATGTAGCTTCTCCATAATATCAATACCATTCAATTTATGAGGATAATGTTGACCTTATTGTCCTTTCAATATTGATAAACATTATTCCCGAAGAGAGGGATGTAATTATTCTTCCCTTCTTGGAGTGACAAAGAAGGCTATAGAACTTGACAACTGATATACCCGGACAGAGTTGATGTGTAATTTTACATACTCGACAACCAACATAAAATATGTGCTCAACAAAAATTTTGGGAACATAAATTTATTAGTCTTTACATTCAAGGATGCAATTTTGAAAGGCTCGCATTATGTCTCCAAAAGCATCTAACGAAGCCATTATTAATATTTGCAAACAATTTTTTTAAAAAAAAACTTGGATTGAGAACAATTTTATTGATTTTCTATACAAGGCTCTATCATTTTGGAAACTTATAGGATGTCCTCAAATGATAAGAGTGGTAGAAAAAATAAAGACACGTGGAAGGTATTGGATTTTAATCTTATTACAATTTTTATCAACATTTACTTTTGTAAAATGCAGAAAATAAAAAAACTCTTCGTCCTTTGAATGTAGAGATTTGAAAATCAATGCCTTATATTTTTTGTTGTTTAAAATCAATAGATTCTATACAAAAACAAAATTTTCTATTGTTTCTTGATGATATGACTAAATGGACCAAAAACTTTTTTAAGATGAGGTGGCCTTTTTTGTTCACCATTTATGGATAATCATCCTAACTTTCAACCAAATTAACTTGAAAGATTCACGATGGATTATTTCAGTGTGTGTAAGAGGAATGAATGATGAAGAATTATCACCACTTGTTGATAAAGTACAATATGGGGATGTATGACTAACTAGATGTATTAAGGAAGGAATCGTAGCAAAGAAATTTGAATCTTACTTCCGGGAGTAAAAGGAGATAGTAAAATGAAAGGAAAAGTTCTAAAATATTTCAAAATAAAAAACTAGATAATTTTTTATTCACAACATGCTTTGAATCCAATGTAAATTAAAAAATTAAGATTCCATGAATCATTCTACCGTAAGTTTTCTTGAATCTTGGGTGAAGAGAGAAAAGGAACAAGGAAAGCTAATTCCCAAGAAGGTGAAAAATCGGCAAAAAGGAAAATAGACCTTGAGGTGGCATATGTTATTCCCATTTGAGGATCAATTAATATTAAACAACTATGTGATTTTAATACAAGAAAATACACAATATAGGATGGAAGACACAAAAGGTTTTTCTTGTCAATGTTCATATCCCTTATAAATTCTCTCAAATTTACTATCTATTCCTTCGACTAATCCATTCAATGTTGAATATATAATTTCTGATTTTTGTAATATTTATAGCGATATTTCTTCCGATGCAATAATGAACCTGCGAACACTTGTAAGTTCTAGTGTGCTGAAATGTATTATTATTGTTCTCATCCCAATTTATTATTAAAAATGATAAGAGATGCAAAAAAAGATACATGGAAATAATTAAAGACAAAGTGGGGAATCAATTCTAGATTGCTGCTATAGGTTATATGAAATTAATTGGAATTTTTAAATTTTTTGTTCTATGTACACAATAACTACTGTGCACAGTTACAACACTAACAATGATAAGAGAGAATAAGTCACTATGGATTAGATAGAGAAACTATCACAAAAATTAATATCTGCAAGAAAAATCGGCATACAAGGAAACATCTTTCCTTTTCCTTGTGAACGATCTAATGAGTTCAGTGAAATATGTTCACTCAATGTTGTTATGTAAAAATCAATAGTAATTGTGCTTTATGGAAATAGTGTTACGTTGAATGTATTAGTTGAGTCATATCTAGTTATTTTTGTTTTTGTTGAGATATATGATCATTAAATATATTTAGAGTTATTTTTACATTAATATTATCATTTGAAAAAAATTCATTGATAAAGACAACACGAACAAGTGATTTTTTAAAATGGCTTTGAACGAATATAAGCTACTTATACATTCAATATTTATGTAGGAAAAAAAAAAACTATGGCAATAACCGTGAGATCCAAACAACTTATAATTATTAGAGATGATTGAGTTCCTGATGTATAACCCATTAAACTTGTTTCTAAAAAACCAGTTCTTGATGACGCTGCACAAACAACTAACATTTTTTTGCAAAAATAACTTTACGATTGACCTTGAATGATTTTATAAATATATTAATTGCATTATGATTTAAAGTTCCATGGTTTTCATTTATTTATGAATACTCTAAGTTTTATAGTTCTAATGACAAATGTGGAGGACTGTAGAGACAAAATCATGCACTTGGGTGTACATTTCTATGTTGTAAAAGCATGCTAGCATTTATATGATTCCTAGAAAAAACACTTGTGGTTGAAAACTATCTTTGTCTCTTTATTTTTATTTTTTCTTGCACACCCTACAACCCAGATGGAACTTAACTTATTTATATTTTATGGATTCAGACACCAACGCCCAATAAGTAAAGTAGATCCTAGGATATCATGTGCCCTTTAGGCGTTCCTGACTCTTTCTTATCTTACTCTCTTATGTTATTTATATTTTCTATTTTTGTAATAATTTTCACATATGGGTTGGCCTTCCAGTTTTAAATTACGAAATTCAAACAAGGGAATGTTATAAATACATAGTTGCATTTTTAAAATAAGGGACCAAGCACTAAGGACCGAAAAGGTATCCATCTAGCATCCATTAAAGGGACAAAGCATGCATACTCTACATATACAACATACAAATGGGAAGTCTATTATATTTTATCCACACATACTATTAGATTAATAAAGTCTAGCTAAAGCCCTCTATCATTTGTGAAACTTGCACAAGGGCATCGTAGGGCATCATTTCTACACACGGAAGAATTACAGGAGTTTGATATGTAGTGCAAGTGCTTATTTGTAAGTTCAATCTTATTGGTGACCATTGGGGTCCATCTAACTCCCATTATGCATTTTAATTTTTAGGTTTTATGTGGTTTGTGGGTATGTAAAAGTGAATCTCTTTCTTTATTTTTAAAGGTATTATTGGTGATGAAGGATAAAATATCAAGCAACCAATAGGAAATTGCTATGAACCACTTGTGACACAAGAGAAATCATATACTAGGAATCACTCGCACAATCACGTGCACCCGATCCCATCTTCACTCCCATGTGCCCTTTCCTTGCTATAGGAACCAATGTCAAGAGTTGTTCATAAATTCTATATTTTACAAAGGTGACTAATGAAAACCTTGTTTATAGTTTGTTCATCGATCCAACCGATCAAAGAACTTCCCGTTGAGTCAAAAACAAGATAACTCTCCTTATCTCCCTCTACTTAGGTTGTCATATTTTACATGCTCATTTGGTTTTTTCTAAAGTGTATGTTATCATTTGTACATCTTTTTACATTAGTTACCCCGCAATTAGATTTAATCTAGTTTTAATTAAATCATTTGGTGTGTTAGTCATATTCTCATTATGTCATTATATTTCTACATACACATGCACGTTCACTTAGTGTTTTGAGATGAATTCAAATATCCTACAAATCCTTACATGATGCATGATGCTCAACATAGTACCTTTTACGAGTCCAACTGAGGCTCCTAGGTGTATCTACCTTTACTACTTGCACACGTAACATGTTCTATTGTTTCCTCATTTACTAATTCTTACTAGCACTTCTTTTCCCCATTTATAGATACTTATGTCATACTCTTTATCTCTCTAATATGCTTGAGTGAAATAATTATTTATCTATGTAAGTAAAATATAGAATAACACCTAATAGTCTCAATACAATGCTAAACTAAAATCTATGCACCATCATGCTTAGAGCTTAAACAAGACTAATCCAGTCAACATCTTTGCATTAGAACACGAATAAACATCAAAATAATATGTTAATAAATTAAAGTCTATCTCTATTGAATGATAATCAATGGAATGAACCTATCTAGATCGTTGACAATCAAAAGGGTTGATTGTATGTTTGAATCCCAAGGTTTTAAGAACGGAATCTTATTAATCCATGGCTAAAATACAACTTTGCATATCTCCGTATGAATTCAAACTTGGATGGATGAATGCAAGAAATGAAGATAACTAGCTCCTCTAATGGAAGAATGCTCTAAGCTAATAAAATGGCTATAGTATAGGCTTTATGCTCATTTTGATGTAAGTAGAATGGTAAGAGGAGCGCCCAATCGATAAAAGAATATCTACATCCCTTTACATGTGGGATAATAGCTAGGTTGAGCTAGTTAGGGGTGTAAATCCATGGCTAGAAGACCACTTGACATATCTCCATATGACTTCAAACTTGGATGGATGAATGCAGGAAATTAAGATAGCTAGCTACTTAAATGGAAGAATTCTCTATGATGATAAAATGGATATAATATAGGCTCTATGCTCATTTAGGTGTAAGTATAATGGTAATATAAGGGATCCTTATATATCCCAATGTATAAAAGAATCTCTACATCCCTTTACATGTGCGATAACAACTAGGTTGAGTGAGTTAGGGGTGACTATGATTTAAAAAGGGGTTGACTCAACCTTACGGGAGTTTAATTTTTCCTATAGTGACTCATGGGGTTTGAGAGGATTTATTGATTAACCCAAGTGATAAATTAAAAGGTGAGAAATATTTATAGAAGATTTTAGAAGAATAATTAGTTTGATTTAGGGAATACAATGATTTTGCCTACATAAACAATGATTTATTAATCTAATAGAAGAGGAAACTTAATTAATTATGAATAATTAATTAAATTCAAGTAGAAAGGGGTATAATTAACAGAAGTCATTAATTGTCATATTATTTTGATAGAAGAGTTAATTAATTAGTGTAATGTAATTTTTAATGACGATGAAGGAAAGTATGTTATATTGACGCTTTATGTCATCAATTTTGGTAAAGTAGTATAATTAGCATAATTTAAGTATTTAAATTACTGTATCTACATTATAGGTGTCTACATTTTCTCGTCCTTTGGGGTGGTGTAAGTGACGCCACTTCAAAGATAGTAGAGATGTAAAATTTTGAAGAGGTAGAAGAAAATTTAGTAGAAGTTAGAGATGCCCCCTTAAGTGTCGATGGGATGATGAAAGTACGTGATCGATGATAAAAAGATGAGATAAATCAATAGAAAGATGGGTAGGGGCGAAAGTGAATTTGAAGAATAATTATGATAGTAGAATGAGCGAGATGAAAGAGAGGAAGAAGGCCAGGGGAAGAACCAATCTTTCATTGAATGTAGAACAAATTTCTTATCATCATTTTGCCAAGGATCTACGACATTAGTCCTTATTAAAAAATATAACCATACGAAAATATTGAAATGAAATGTAAATTAATACTACAAACAATTGTCCATTTTTGAAAACACCAAATCAAAACAACATACGAGAGTAATGCAATATGAGAAGGAAACAAGCTCATTTAATAGGGAAACAAGTATAAATTCACATACTCAAACCAACAACCATCAAGACAGGTGCACAAATGTTTTGTTATGAAGCCAAATATCCCTAAATGTTTGTAATTTAATACAAGTGTTCTGATGATACCCCAAGAAAAGATACATGATATGGGAAATGGTTAATGACACAAGGTCGATTGATAAAGGGTTGTGTGTAACGAAACATAATCGATGACAATATGTGTTCCGAATCACGATGAAGCAAACATGCTAGCTTGTATATGGTTATAGATCTGATGTTTTGTGATTCATTAAATTTATGAACACGTCAAAATATTGGTAAGATATGGGATGTATACTATAGATATGATTTTCGCCATGATGGGCCTATCACAAATTTTTGTTAATATTTTGACTTTTTATGATTCTTAGGATTTTCAAAAAAATGTTTAAATTTTTAGGATTTTTCTATTTTCTTGATTGCTTTTAATTTTTTTTGGAAAAATTGGATTTTTAGTGCAAGAAATAAGAAGGTAGAAGATCATTGGGAAGCATCAAAATTACCCTAACGAGAAGAAACAAGCGCTAGAAATAAATGTATGTTCCAACATGGTGAAAATTAGTTTAAAATGTGTATTTAATAAAAAAATCATCACAGAGGATAGAAGACTTGTTAAAAGAATCAAATGGTCGAATCATGCCCCTATGGTATTGCGGTGGTGTAAAATAAAGAGATATATACCGTACGAGTGGGATGAATCATCATGATGAATTTTATTCTTTATCAAGCTCTGCTAAATTTTTACCATGAGATACCATGAGCGATTAGTGAGATGGAAAAAGTTTAGAGCCACCAAACACGAGATGACACCATTTGAGATCATGCCTAATATGACAACAACAGACCATTCATGAGTGTCCTAATCTTGCTTTGTGACTTTTAGCATTTATTATTCAATTTATAGTTTTTAGGAATTAGCGTAGGATGTGTATGCATGCCCTAGGGCACATATGCGGCGAATGTGGGATGTACACATGTCTAAAAAGTATATGCATAGGTGTACATGTCGGTGACATGTACTTGTTTGTGTATGCATCAAAACATTGGTGTACTAAATGTTGAGTGGAAGATGGGTACACCTAGGCATACATCAAATGAAGGGTGCGTACACAGCTAAAGAGTTGCGTATGCATTAGGGTAGATGGGTAGGGGATAGTACATGCACACACACATATACATGTGTCTCAAGTACCCATGGTGCATATAAATGACACGTGCATGCACCCGAGGAGGCATGTACATGCCCAAATGGGCGTGTATGTATGAAATATGGGAAAAACCCAAGCTAACTGACTTTCAAAAGAATAATTAGTGACTAAAAATAAGGAAATGTTACGTGAAAAAATAGTTAGAGGAAAATAGAAAGAATAAGGTAGAATAAATTTGTAACATGTGGATTGTCTTTTAGAGTTTCATTATCATCACTTCGGATGGGAGCAATACAACCAAATAGCTATCATAGAGGAGATCTTCCATTCATGTAACTCGAGGATACTAATGATCTTGTTATACGTGACTTGATTGTCTTATGTAGCGCAAATGCCTATGATAACTTTAGATCATGGTCTCCTTATAGATTTTTCCAAGAGATGGAACCCAAAAAGTTAGTGCTTCAATCCCGACAGGAGATGATTATTACACTCGAGGATGTCTCGCATATATTCTGTGTTCCCATAGTTCGTTAGCTAGTTGAGTATACCACTTATCAAGAGGATATTATAGGGTGCTTTATTGAGGTGTTTAGCCGATTGGACATACCCCGCTAAGGGATGATGATTTATCTAAACTGTTGGATAAAAGATCCATGGTCTCATCGCATTATTGTATACATGGTCACATTTGTTAGTGGCATTCTTGTCCCTGAAAAGATAGGTTCTACCTTTCCACTTAGTCTCATTTGAGTCATAGTAAGTTTACTATGAGTTGAGAGATATTGCTAGGGATAGTGTATGTTAGTGCACTTGTATTTAGACATGCATCTGATTACATACCATGGTTAGAAGACCGTGGGTCCAACACTTTTGTTATAGATCTTGTCATGGGACCATATATCAATTTCTGATCATGTTGGTGAGTTACGGGCTCAAGATCTATAGGATCCATCTGTTATTAGATGGGTATCGATAAGTGGCAACATTCGAGGATATACAAGTATCACCCATCATTATAGGTGATATTTTGATGAGCTTACACAATAGATGATAGTGTGGAGGCCCTACCACTATTATTAGTGGGATGAGGATGTTGATGAGCTCAGTATAGCGATGGTAGAGAATGTTTTCATAGGCGGTGGGGGATAAATTATGTATTACTATCACATGGAATGATGTGCTCAAAATTTTAGGGGTGTTTTGGATGTTTCAAGCGCGAGACATGTGGTACACCGCAAGGAATACCAAGAGATTTGACATGGGGCCCCAGATTCAGCTAGCTAGGGCCTAGGTCAAGTTTGATCATATGGTTTCATAACAGTGGCTTCCATTGAGGCATGTCAGAGATGTGTTGACCACTATTCAATATACTCCATGGTATGTGATAGTGTTTTACCAAATTTTTCTTCTGCGATAAAATAGATAAGGTAACTTGATTAAGGAGGAATACCTATAGATACAAAGCAAGACCACCAAATGATATTAAATAGAAATAGTCTAAAGAATGCCTAGCAAGGCTAAATCAAAAAAGCATGATGCTTCCTCAAATGGCTATCAATCCTCTAATTTTATCAAATTAACGAAACTAAATATGAGAAATAAAGGTCTTATTTCTAACACTTTGATTTAGGTATCTGCAAAGGTTATCAACACTAGATTAAGAAAAATATTAAAATATAAACTAATTTAGCATCAGGAAAGGTATGTTTCTAGTTGGGACAGGTCACAGGGGTGTTAGGTAAGGTCACAAAGGTATCTAGAAAGGTATGGTTGTAGCTTAAATGATGTTAGGGGAAATTTGGTGAAGGTTAATAGAAAACACAGTGACTGATATCAGTCTCATGACCAATTCTAGTAGAGAGGGGAGATAGACAATGGTTAAAATGATCGATGTCGGTTGGAGAAATTTGATAAAAAAATTGTTAAACAAAGGTGTTTAGGTTCTTTTTGATTTCACAAATGAGTGAGGGTAGTATGGTTTGTGTCGTAATATGGATAAGAAGACATGGGGATACTAAGAAGGAGGTTTATAATGGTCAAAAGACTTGGGATGGTTGAATAGTGGGTTGGCGGGAGGAAGGTGATCTACCTGTAATAGGGGAAAATAAAATACCGAAAGAAACTAGAGATCTACAAAAGGAATAAGCAAAATGATTAGGATCACAACACTTAGTTTATGTCTTGCATATCTTGGGAGGTGGAGGTGGATGGTAGTTGATCCATGAAAATATTTGTTGTTCAATGCCATGATAATACTCCTTGATTGTTCCCGTGAATATTAGATTTCTCTATAAGGGAGAAAAACTTCTTGTTTAATTTTTGGTTGTGTGTGTTCATCATCCGAAAGCATGAGGGCTTGTAGATTAACGCTTGAATGCAATAAGGCTCCAATAACTGAATGACCAACCCATGTAAAGAGTCGTGAAATTGTGTATAAGGTAACCAATGACAACTAGGTGATCTACGTTGGTTTAGCGGTAACCGGTGTTGGTTAAGGTAGGAAAGTTTAAGTTTACCAAAAATAGGTAGATCTTTAATATTGTTGGTGTGATTTTGATTGATTATTCCTAAGGAAGTGGAGTTCACATGAGTGAAGGTAGGAAGTTCAAAGAAGAAGTCTAATTATGTTTAGGAATAAGTCTTAGTTAGGTTAAGTGGTGACTCGGCACTAGGAGTGATGACTCACTATTGTGAGTTAAATGCCCCGGAATGGGTCAAGAGTGAGGTGTAATGATGAGGTGGAGGTGTGAGGATGAAATTAAATTAATTAAAATAATTAAACTAATTAATAATATGAGGATGAATATTAGTATGGGATGAAGGGGTGATGATTAGTTAAATGTATTATGTTAATTGGTTGAAGGGGACCAAGGGAGGGTGACCTAAATTTGATGTCTACATTTTCCTCTTTTTCACGTAGCTTGTATTGGTAAGTGATGCCGACAAAAATAGGGAGTCGGTTTCCTAGGTATAAATGGAGATTAGGTTTCCTAAAAAGGTCTCAAGGTGATCCCCTTCAAACCACAAATCGATGAAGTAGGAAAAGTAGTCAAGGATTGGTTTTATAAATAGGTGATTCATGAAAGTGAGGGTCAATAGGTAAGGTTATCATCATTTTTGGTATTAGGTAATGGTCGTATTGGGTAATGGGTAATTGTAATAAAATTCACACACACATATAAATTGTGATACGGTACATGCAGACGGAAGATCTTACAAACTCTATGTTGTCAAAAGGGCGATAGGTTTATCCAAATAAGGTTAAAGTGATTCGGTATCCAAGGTATAAGATATGGTCATGAAGCAAAATGAGGTATTGTGTAGGAACGGGTAGTAGGTTTTGTTTAATGGAACTAAAGGTATGGTCAGGATAAACTCGTGTCATTAGGAAAGGTAGGGTCATTAGGCTAAACAACATAGGTAAGAGCATCATAAGGTATAGTGATAGCACAAATCCAAATGTTACAAAATGTGATTTAGGTTAGGGTATGTAGGTTAGGGCACGAGTAAGGCCAAGGTATCGGTAAATAACATGTCCCTAAACTAAGTTAAGGAAATCTACAGTAATGGAGGCTTGTGGGAAAGGTTTAATAAGTATTGCTAAGGTCAAAAGTTGTTGGAGCAACATTGTTTGTAGGCCAAAATGGGCATAGGGTAGGTCAAATGGGTATTTCAGGTGATTGATGTTGGTTATAGCATAACCGACGTTGATATGTCAATTTGGGGCTAAAAAGGAAAAATCCACTTATTATATATTCTTTTGAACCTTGCTACTTTTAGAAAATGATAGAGAAGAATATTAAGAGTGGAAAATGATGGTACAAGGTGTTTGAGTTACTGAGCAATGTAAATGCGAGTGATTGGCATTCGATTTATGGGTCCATGAGATTGAGTTGATTGATTTGATTGGTTGTGATGTGAGGAGTTGATTTTGGGCATCACAGAGGTGGGAGAGGGAGTGGGTGGACCACCGGTGTAGCGCGGCGATGTGCCACGATGAAGACGGTGTCGAGATGAGGTAGGATTCAATCAAGCCTTTATATGGGTGAAAGAGAGTTTGTTGAATTTTTTTGTGTAAAATTTGGGCATAATGTTAATTTGTTAAATTATGGTTAAAAATTAATGAAGTGTGGTAGAGGAAGGTGCAATGTAGCTTAAATAGGTTCGGTAATGAAGCTAGGATAGTTTTGGGTGGGTGGGAGTAGGTATTTAGGTTTTTTTTATTAATTTGTTAATAATGGGGATGGGGTGTCGATTTTTGACCAAAACAGAGACCAACATCGGTCATGGGTTGGCCAACATCAGTGAACTTTGGCTGGCATTGGTTAAGGTCTTGGTGACTGATGTCACCAAAGAGAGCCGATGATGGTCAAAGTGACTGATGTTGGTCATGATTAAGAGTAAATAAGTTAAAGAAGGGCTAGGTAGGAAATTAAAATAGAGGAGGAAGGGGTATGTGAAGATTTGTGTAGAAGGAAAAGGGTAAAATGTTATTTTGGGATGTGGGATAGGTAAGTAGGTGAGATCAACTAAGATAGTGGGTAATGAAGATAATGGAAAGTAGGTTTATAGGTGAACTAGGTAAAGGGGGTAGGTATGATTGATGTGGTTAGGTACGTATTGTGGGTAATAGGTGATTTGAGGTGGTCAAGTATTGACAAGGTCATTTTTGATGATGCACATGAAGATCAGTTGAGGATGAGGGACAAAGTAACACCCCTCTTTGGTACAAATGCACCCTATTATGACCACGAAGGAGTGGGAGAACATGACCTACTTTGGAGTTTGTGTAATATGACATTATAGGCATATAGCCGAGGATCAAATCTTGATGGTTGATGTCATTTATAGATTGGACTCCATGACTGATACATTTCACTTACCGATGGGTGAGATGACTGTCACCTTAGAGGATGTTTATAGGATCTTGCAACTTCTTATTATTAGGGAGCCAAGATATTCCATTTTGTCGGAGGCATTAGTGGAGCTGATAGTGGTGGTATTTTCTTAGGTGATAGGTGAGTTGAGGTATCACAAAATAAGCCTAACTTATGGAGATATGTATACAACCTATATGTAGGAAACTAGGCTATCAATGCTCATGATTGCGATGGTCTGATGTTTTACTCTTCCTGATTCTAAGGGTGGGATATTTTCAAGAGTCTTGATGGTTATGCTATATGACAGATCGAAGAATGGATACGTTTCTCTTAGGCACCAACTTTTCTAGTTTAGTTGTATAGGAAGCTATGGGTCTATGGGAGATTAAGGATATTTTTTATGTGTTGTACCTATTTATTACATTGCTGGGAATACAAGCAGATCATGTGTGTGCACCTAGTTGTTTTACTACGAAAGGATTGGTGTTGGTTTTAGATTATGGGTACAATTCGGTGGCTATCCGAGGGTAATGAGGGACACAAATGATGTGTTATACCATAGAAGATTATTGGAGGGCTTATCAGCGATTGATATTGTGTGGAGGTCATCTATTGACTATCTATCATATAGATGCATGGTGAGGAGTTAGAGGATCTTTAGCTACTAAGATGGATACATGTGCGACAGTAGGGAGCATGAGATTATTCTTTTAAACATGGTTAGATGGTAGTTTGGACTATGACAAGATGTACCCCCACCTTTCCAATAGTACCGAGAGAGATGATGTGGAGAGACCCATTTCCCCGACCACATCTTTTTTTTCCTAAAGGGTAGGATGAGTAGGTATGAGATAGAAAAATTGATGATGCGGGTATCACTAATGTATACAGGTAGTGGTGGATGGCACAACTATGGGCGGCACCACCGAGGCCAAGGAAACCCTATTTAGCTATTGTTATAGTGCAAAGGGATACATTACAAGGTCAAGTGGCCACCCTAGAGGAACTAATTATAGCTTTTTAGGGACAACTAACAAGGTCGGAGGCACAGTAGCCACTTAGCTTACTCATGTTACAACCCTACAGGCTTAGGTAGCACGGGAAAGCACCCACACAGGTGGAGATGAAGGTGAAGGTCAAGTTCTTACACTACAGAACAGGTGAAAGGTTTATAGGGCCATTGACCAAGACATAGGCACAAGTTTTTATCTTACTGGCCCAAGTAGCTACACAGTACCAACACAGCACAATGACAGGGTCCTACAAAGATTGGTACTGTGCAAGACAGGGACACTCTTGGTCAAGAAAATTTCACAGGAGCATCAGATGATTACACCACCCTACACTATGTATATTATGAGGTTAAGGGATGCCCTGAACGAGGATTGATACTATTAGGATCAGCTATGCACCATAGTGATTGATGTGCCCTCATATGCTAAGTACCAAGCCCAATTAGTAGCCAGGTGAGTGGACGAGATCCAAGACTCACAGCTCTCGTAGCACGGGGGTTGTCGACCCTAGAGACAAGGTCATGGTAAGGTTATGAGAACTCAAAGATTGGGCCCGATAAATGACCAGGAGGATGAGATGGAAGAGACTAGAGAATATGGTTTCAAGTGGTGTGATGATTGATATCCATATGTTATAGTGTGTGATTTTTGATATATATACCAACCTCGCATGCCGAAAACATGAGATTTTTTAGATACTTATATTTATTGAATATTTGTGTATATATATGTATTGATACACATACTCTCCCATTTATAGAGTTGATTATTTTGAATGGATGGATGATGTACTCGTTTTTAATTTCCATTGTTATTGTGTAAAATGGAAACTAGTTGAATTAGGTATGATTGAGTCAAGGTCATGTAGGAATGATCAAGTGTTATTTCATTTAGTAATGGTGGAATAAAGGTCATTTTAGGCATTATGAAGTCAAGTTCATTTAGGCATGATGATCATGATGGGGTTAGGTATAGGCATGGTGGATTCTAGGTGATTTACGCATGATGGAGTATACTTTTAGGCATGGTTTTGCTATGTTTTTGTGTCGATTTGATTTCGAGTTATTGGTAGTATGGAAAATAAATGATGATGTATATGTATGTTGTGATGTAAATTTCCAAATATTTGATATCATGTAAATGTGAAAATGATTGATGTATGATATGGTGATGCTATAAAATGGTAGGTATATATGTTTTTATGATTGTTTAAGTTCCAAGTTTTGTGTAAAATGAAAACTAACTTAGGAAAATGTGAATATAAAAGGGGAAAATTGATTAGTGTAAAGAAAGGTCGAGCTATCCTCCAACGGCCCCATGACCTAAGAGTTCGCCCACATATCCTCAACAAAAAGAGGCCTCGGGCTGATGTAGTTATCCCATAAGCTATGGAAGAATATGATGAGGTAGATGAATGGGTCAATAGGTTTTAGTCATGATTGAGTCTAGGTAATTGAGGCATATTTGAGTCTAGGTCATTTAAGAATGATTGAGTTTAGGTCATAGGCATGGTTGAGTTTAGGTCATTTAGGCATGGTTGATTCTAGGTCATAGGCCTGGTTTAATTGAGGTCAAATAGGCATGGGTGAGTCTAGGTTAGAAGCATGGTTGAATTGAGGTTGAATAGGCACGGGTGATTTTAAGTGAAAGGCATGGGTGATTTTGGTGAAAGAGTAATTCATAAAATGTAGGTGTTGAAGGTCGGGTCCTATGTAGGAGGATCAATAAATAAGAAAAGAGGTCAATGATAAGAGGGGAAAAAGAGCCACTTAATTTGAGAAGAACCATTACAAATCTATCATACCTAAGATTAGATTATGAACATAAAACCTTAAAGGCATTGTCTAATTGACTATTCTAAGGGTGAATAAGGTCACATGATCATGAAATGTTTCATTTTTAATACATCCCTTGAGTAGGTATAAGGTTAGAAAGGTAAGGCGGTGAGGTGAATGAAGTTTTTTTAGTACAACTGACACGGTGTGATACGAGAATGCCTCTTTGGCAAGAGACCCAAGATCAACATAAGAAATTCCATGACGAGAAAAGTCATATTTTTCTTTTTGCTTCTATTTTTATAGAATGATTGATGTGGGAAGTCTATGTGGGATGAATATAATATCTCCTTGAGGTCATCATGAAGCTAATTGATGTGGTAAGCTTCAAAATATTTTTATGTTATGTTTGCCGGAATAATATTATTTTTTTGATAGACTTTGTACAATATGGATAGCTTTGTATAGCTTTCCTTCTAGGGAGTAGTCTATTTATAGTATCAAGATAGAAATATTTTATGACCTTTTTGAGGGAGTCATCTATTTTCTATAAGTTTGACTCAAAGAGTTTTAATTTTAAAGTCATGTATATTGCTTTTGAATTTTTTTCAAAAATTGTTTTTGTACTTTTAGGTCATGGACAAGACTATAGAGAAGTATAGGATTATTTTATGAGGAGACAGAACCGTAACACACATGGGTTAGCCATGAAAGAGACATTTTAAGTAATGAAAGACTATGGGATTCCTTCCTTAAAATGATGAAAAGTATCCATAAGAATCATGACATGAGTAGAGTTTGGTAATCATATTGAAGATAAGGCTGAAAAATGACGGGTAACAACATGAGGCTTATTTAGTCGTTGATCCTTAAAATAGGTGACTAGAAGGTGAATGGTTCTCAACGGACAAGTGTTTAATAGACATAAGGTGATATAGTACTTGATTCAACAATAGAATAGTCAAAGATACAGGGAATTGAGGGGATTAGGTTCGGTTTACCTTCAAGTGAAGACAAATGATAAACACCGATCCATGGGTATGAGTAACGATATAGGGTCCAAGCCAATTAGGCAAAAAAATTCCCCATTTACTTTTCTACACTTTGTTGTCACATGTTGATTTTCATTTAGGAGGAGGTCACTCACCTAGAAGGTTCATTCTTGGACACATTTATCACAAGTATGTTTGATATGTTTTTAGTAGATTTGGAGGTGATCGAGGGCATTTAGACAACATTCATCTACTAACTCAATTTGTGCCAAATGGTCTTGGTGAAAGTCATCATCATTGAGTATATCTTTGAGTGAGATATAAAGAGATGGAATTTGGACTTTGAGAGGTAAGACAACCTCTGTACTGTAGACCAAAGAGAAAGGTGTGGCAGTAGTTGAGGTATGAATACTAGTGTGATAATCCCATAAGGAAAAAGGAATGTGTGTGTGCCAAACCTTTCTAGTATAAATCAACCACATTCATAAGATTTTTTTAGGTTTTTTGGTTGATTCTACTTGGCCATTTGTTTGGGGATAATAAGGTGAAGAAAAACTAAGTTGAATGTCAAAGGCGTCACAAAGTTTCCATAGGGTTTTGTTTTTGAATTATTTTTCATTATCAGTGATGAGGTGGTGAGGAACACCAAAGCAACAAATGATGTGATGATTGATGAATTCACATATTTTCTCAGCTTTTGTAGAAATAAGTGGTATGACTTCCACTCATTTAGTGTAATATTTGGTAGTGGTTATAATCCATTGATTGATTTTGGAAGAATGAGGGTTGATCTCTCCGACAAGATAAAAACCCCATTGAGAGAAAGGCCAAAGGTCTTATGCGACCTGTAAGGTGTCACTAGGGGTGTGATTAATATTAGCATGTTATTGAAACTTCATACAATGCTTGACATAGTCACAACAATCATAGTTCAGGGTCGGCCAAGTAATATCCCGGTGTGAAGGATGTGCTTAGCAACTACTAAACCACTAAAGTGACCCCCACAAATTCCTTCGTTAAGTTCCTTGATGGTGTAGAGAATTTCAGAACTTCTAAGACATCGTAAGAGGAGAGTGTCAAATCCATGTTTATAAAAAAGACCACCCATGATGACATAGTAAGAGAAAATTTTGAGAAAGACTTGTTGTCCATTCCGAGTAAGATCTGGAGGCAGAATTAAAAGGGAAAGATAGTCACAAGTTTTTTATACCAAAGGTCATGTGGGTCAGCCAAATGTTATCTATGAGGTTGACGTCTTGAAATAGATAAGAAGGTGATTATAACCTTTGTATTGTGAAAAAAAAAAATTGAGTCAAAGGGCGAAGTGAGGATTTGAAAAGAACAATAGGTCATGGTATCCTCAAATGTATTAATGGAACTATTATCCATTTTTGCACCCCCTTGCAAAATGGATCAACCTACAGGTTTGGGCATTGATAGTTAATTAGAGCAGTTTACAAGGTATCTCAAAGTGAGCTTTCTCATCATGGTAAAGGTTTGGAGTAGAATTCATATTAATGGTCAAACTAGAAAACGTATGGATTGTCACCTTGTTGCTGTGCAATAACACCTCTTCCTCTCACATGAAAATGCCTCTTCCTGTCTAGAAAAAACACCTCTTCCTATCTTGAAATAACACCTCTTCCCGTTACATGAGAATACCTCTTCTTTTTGCATGAAAATGCCTCTTCTTGTCATGCGACAACTCCTCTTCTTGTCGTGCAACAATGCCTCTTCCTGTCATCGCGTGACAATTCCTCTTCTTGTCGCACGAAAAATCCTCTTCTTGTCATGTAAAAATGCCTCTTCCTGTCGCGCAAAAAATCCTCTTCCTGTCACACAACAATGCCTCTTCTTGTCGTGTGATGATGCCTCTTCCTATTACATGACAATTCCTCTTCCCGTCACGCAACAATGCCTCTTCATGTCACGCAAAAACACCTCTTCCTATCATGTGACAATGCCTCTTCCTATTACGTGACAACACCTCTTTTTGTCATGCGATAACACCACTTCATGTCGCATGACAACACCTTATTCCTATTATGTGTCAACACCTTCTTCTTTTCATGTTTCAATGCCTCTTCCCGTCACGTGTCAATGCCTCTTCATATTGCGCAACTATGCCTCTTCCTTTCACATGATAATGCATCTTCTTGTCATGTGAAAATACCTCCTCGTGTCTCATAAAAATGTCTTCTTATTTTTTAGCATCAACCATTCTTCTTGATGCATGTCAACACTTTCTTCCTTTTGCATGTCATTCTACCTTCCCGTCGTCGTCGCCCTCTCGTCACATTTCAACCTTCTTTTTTTTTCATGCGTCAACCACCCCTCGTTGTCATGAAAATAAATTTCTTCTTGTCACGCGATAAGTCTTTTCCACATCGGTGGATAATCTTCCCTTCTTGTTGTGCATTAGTCGGTGGTTTTTATTGTGTGTGACGAAAATATTTGTAGATACCACCGATGTTAATGACATCGTGAAAGGTAGCTCAACAACAAGTTTAATGAGGTCCGACACCCCCGTTTGCCTTTCAAGAGAAATACCATTAAAAATCAAACCATCATGGCTACCCATACCTATGTATAGTAATTTAATGAAGGATGTTGGTTGGTAGCTCCTTTTCTCTATATATATGTAAATTCCCCTCATTTGAAGGGGGAGGATTTTGAAATTGTAAAGGAACTCTACCAAAATTGTTCCAACACTTTTGTGAGCTGCAGGCTTCAAATTTATGCATTTTGTGAAGGATTCTTACCTTATTCCTATACTGTAATGGATTGTGCATCATTTTAAGCAATAAGATTTGTGTTTTGTGGCTCTTATTGCCCTAACTTGATTTATATTTCATTCCTTTCCTTCTATTATACTTTGTATGTATATTGTGCATATTGTGTTCCTTTAAAGGGCTTAAATTTGTTATGCTCCATGAGATTGGAGGTTTGAAGGTGTTTTGGGACTGTGGCATTTTATCTACCCTCTTCTTCCCCATTTCCTCCACTTTCACTCACTAGAAATCTCTCTAGTCTTACTTGTGTGTTATCGCCTTCTTCTTTAGTGTAGGATTTACATTTATGTATTTCTCTCTCTTTGGTCCCTTGAAATTGATAGTTTTGGAGTAGTATAGCATTGGAATCCATCAAGAAATAGCCTTATTTAGAGGTTTTTCTCAATTGCAAAGGTTCCACACCTTGAGAAAATCCCAATGTTAGTCAAAATTAGGGTTTTGTAATGTACAAATCCTAGGGTATTACTTTTTGACATAATAGTTATGGCATGCCCGGTGGGAAAAAAGTCAATATTTTCATTTTTATCAAGATTAGGTGTGTCTTGGTGAAATTATAGCCTTTGGAGGCTTTACAATAACACATTTTGTGACTCTATCACTCAAATCTAGTGGTTTCAATGGCGAAGTTTATCAAGTTCATGAGAAGAATCCAAACAAGGTCAAGAACTAGAGAAGAGGGGTTATTTTTCTATCTACACTTATCCCTAAATAGAGAAAGAAGGGGAAGAAGAGCTCAAAGGTCTCCATCTCCACCAAATATAACTTTATCAACACCTCCACCAAGAAGAACCTTTCTTTAGTCAACTAGGGTTCTCAGGCCACTCAAGATGTATCATGTACAACCACAAAATAATCCACCTCCAAACACCTATACAAATTTCACGTGCAGCAAAGATACAGTTTCCCTTAATGTACAAAATCTGATCCCACTAGCAACATTAAAAAATATCACATACTTGACTAGAGAAAATCACACAACTCCCATTAACCACATTCAATACATTGTAAATGTTTGTGCCATACATGAGATTGTCGAGATGGATGTTACGGTCAAGTTGTTTGCTTCTTCCTTTAAAGGAAAAGTGTTACAATGGTTCGAGGCTTGGGAGAAGGATTGATTGAATTGCGATCAACTATGGACGAGTCTCCGTGGTTAGTTTGGGGAGAGGGATGACAACTTATCCCTTTTAGATCAGAAGACTATAATCAAAAGGACACCATTTGAGTAAATGAAATAATTCAATTCCAAACTCCAAAGAACATGTGAAAGGATCCCAATTGTGGTCAAATCAACAACTGAAGGTGCAGCTTCTCTAATTTCTTAAATCTCTAAATTTATATATTTCTGTTATGATACAATCTATGGGGAGAATAACCCTACTAGACACTTATGTCGTAGTTATTAGAGCTGAGAATTTCCTAATTCAATTCGGTAAAATTGCACCTAGGCCACCTATGCATCTCTATCTAGATATGGGGAATCCTAATCCTAATCAAAATCCTACAATAGCTCTCATTCATGCTCTAAGAAATCAAAGTTCAAATGAAGCTTACAATTCTTCTTGTATTCCTTCAAATCAACTCCAAGAGGTAATGAAACAACTAAAAACTTAGGAAACAAGTTAGTAACTCTTAAGAGGAAGCAAGCTCAAAATTCTAGACCTTATCAGCCTCAGTTCCAACCTAATAAACCTCCATATCAGCCAAATAGGCCACTTGTTCAAGCTACTAACCAGAACCAAGGACAACCCCAAGCTGCTAGGTCATTCCAAGCATATAACCTTGATGCAGTTTCAACATCTATGGCCTTGGTTCAAACTCAAAATAACATATCACAAGATTATGAATAGTGTTTCCCATGCAACCAACCGCATAATCAAATAGCATGCTTCAATGGTGCTTTAAATCATGCATTGATGGTGAATAGGATGGTTGTTCCTTGATAATAAAACCAAGAAGAAAGTTAGTAGTAGGTAGCTAATCAAGAAGCACCTCCAAATGAGACAACACTTGTGAATTGGCAAGTTGAGGATTTATGTGGAATAAATCAGTCCCCTTCTCAAAGTGTGGCAACCAATACAAGGTCTAAGAAAAGAAATATAGAGGAAGGGTAGTCATCTAATCCAATTAATTCTTAGCCTTTTATCACACTTTGGGGTATTAGCAATCCAAATGCAACCTCAAATGTTCAAGATCAACCCAAATTGCCTTCTAAGCCAACTCAGGTGCCGGTTGCAGCAGCCCATGTGTAGGAGAAATTCATGTCAAGTAAAGGGAATAAGAAGGATATTAGATCTCCTTTTGACATTATTGATCAAATGAAGAAGAGAAATGTAAGCATTTCTATGTGGGAATTATTGAAAATTCCAAGGTAACAGGATTTTTATCAATAGCCATGGACATTTGGTAAGCATCAAATGAGTCGTCCAAAACTCAAGAGAAGGTGCTCACTAATGCAGCTCCACAAGAAGGATTTCAACAAGGTTACCGAGGTAAAAACATGAAGCCTCCTCCATTATATATATCTTTAGTTATTGGGAACAACATGGTACACAATTTCATGATTGACTCAAGGGTTAAAAGTTTGGTAATGCCGAAATAGATTGCGGTTCGATTGGTCCGAAATACGACCTAGTTTCCAAAGGAGTGGTATAGTTAGATGGGACAACAGTGGGGACTGTTGGGATCATAAAAGGTTTAAACCTTACATTACACGCATGTCCTAATGTCACAGTTCAACATGATATATTAGTGATTGACTTTCCACCACTCTTTGTAGTGTGTTTGTCAAGAGACTTCACCGCCAAAATTGGAGGCTACTTATCAACTGATTGGTCACATATGCTCTTCAAAACAAGGTATGGAGCTAAGGCTACAATCTAGTCTGAACCTATTAAAAATTTCCATATTGAGCCTCATGTACCAAGCCTAATCAACGTAAATTTCTTATCCTTTGATCAAAATGATTGCCCAAACACTCGGAAATAGATACCAAATTTGGGGGCATCTCGGATTTAAATCTTGATGAATGGGTAAAAAAAGTCACAAATATGATCCATAAAAGTAAATAGAGAAGGTTGAGTTGGGATTTTATTGTTTGCATGAGGACCAAACCCCTTCCTAGCCTCACCAAACAAGATGATAAGGGTGATAATGAAGTATGGCATCTTTTTTTTTATGGATCAAGGAGGAGGTAAGGCACTAGAGGAGGAGCAATGATTTTTTCACCACAAGGTATGAAGTACTACTCAACTTTCCATTTTCAGTTTACTTGTTCAAACAATATCGTTGAGTATGAAGCTTTGATACATGGATTGAATTGGGAAAGAATTACGAATATACAAAAATTTCAAGTGTCTTAGGATAGTGAGTTAATTTTCAACCAAGTTAGGGGAAAACATGCTACTAATAATAATCTGCTCAAATCCTACAAGCATCGGGTATGGGATCAAATTGATGATTTTGAAGCATTCAATATTCAAGCCATACCAAGGAAGAAGAATGAGGTTGTAGATAGGCTTGCAGCAATTGGAGCAACATTTGATGTTGTGGAAAATATTAAAAGAGATAAAGTGTAGCCACATATTGATGTAATTATGAGGCCAGTTGTGCCGGACAATAACATGAGATGGAAGGTATTTGAGAATGATCAATAGATCATTAATTTCTTGTAGGAGGAGGCCGAGTTCTCGGTAAAAATCAAGATAAATTAGAGCAAAAATATGGTGATCAAGTGGTTCAACTGAGGAAAAATAAGCTACCAAAGGGTTTAGTTACTCTAGATTCAATATTCAATCCTAATGATTAGTTCCGGAGGGAAAGAGAAAACATTCAGGTCAAAGGCGAGGATTTAGAGCCAATTTTAGTTGGAGAAAGAAAAACACTTCAAATTGGCAAGGTAAGCACTGAATAAGAAAAATATGAATTTATACAACTTTTCCAAGAATTTCTAGATGTGTTTTCTTGGAGCTATGAAGATTTGAAAGGATTTAATCCTAAGCTGGCACAACACATGATTGAACTAGATTCGGAGCTAAACCCATCAAGAAAAAGAAAAGGCTAGTCAATCCTCATATCAAGCCTCTCATGAAAAGAGAACTCGAACAAACTTATTGAAGCAAGCATCATCTTTCCAATCAAGCACTCTTCATGGGTAGCAAATATGGTGTCGGTTAGGAAAAATAATAGGGAAATCAGGTTATGTGTGGATTTTGAGACTTGAACAGGGCCTCTCTCAAGGACCACTACCCACTTCCTTCCATGGAGCAAATCCTACAGGTTGTATCCGGTGCCAAAACATCTCATTACTTGATGGATACATGGGATATAATCAAATCATGGTGAAAGAAGATGAGTAGTTCAAGATAGCCTTCACCATAAAGTGGGGCACATATTCTTATAGGAAGATGCCATTTGGATTGTCAAATTCCAAAGCCACTTTCTAAAGGGCGATGGATATGGCATTCAAAGGACTGATCAATAAGATAGTTCTTGTGTATCTAGATGATATTACTATATTCTCCAAGAACACAGCAAGTCATCTCTTTCACCTTAGACAAGTATTCCAAAGATGCAGGAGATTCAGAGTGTCTCTGAATTCAAAAAGTTCATATTCTTAGCTCATGAAGGAAAGCTCTTGTTATCCAAAATTCACCTCCAAGGTAATTTTAATAACATGCATTATTTCTTTAGGGTTGAGCAAGAAGAAATGATTTGAGGCCCAAAATCAGGTTTTAAGGGGTCACATGGCTTTTCTCTAACCTCCTATCTAAAGAAAATCCAAGGAGTTAGAAAAATTTGCAAAATTATGAAAAATGAAGTGAAGGGCCTATTTTAGTGTAAATCAGGTATGAGGGTTGTGGATGGAACCAATGGGGGTCATACCGGGGTTTTTCATATTGAGTTTAGGTCTGATTTGGAAAGGAAGCAATGTATTGTGGAAAAAGTCAAAAAAAAATTCCTAGGAAACACAAGTTCACGTGGGACAGTCGGGACCCAAAAACCTGAACTGCTGCCGCAAGTTAGTGTATAGTGGATATGGTGGAAAAAGTGTCCAAGAAAGTCAGGCCCAAAATGGCCAAAACCTACAAAATAAAAGACGCAGAAAAATTCCATGAAAAATCCGTAGAACAAAGTTCATGGAAAAATCCATAGAACAAAGTCTCGCAAAAAAACCACGAGATCAAAGTCCGCGAAAAATTCACGAGAAAATGACATATAACAAATTCAATGGAAAAGGCCACGAGAAAAATCTACAAAACAAAAGGCACGTAAAAATTTGTAGAATTCCATAGAAAGCCAAATCCTCATAATGTTCCAGAAAACTGGAAAATCCATGGAACAAAGGAAAACGACAGTTTTTTGTGAAAAACTTTGAATGGCCATAACTTTTACAATTCTCAACAGATTTTCACAAAATTAGTGTCCTTGGAATCTGGACTCGAGCCCAATGCACAACAATCAAGAAATGAAGAAATTGATGAATTTTATATGCTTATTTTTCTGAAAACGTGTCCACGTTTATAACATTGTTTTAATTGGTAGTTGGGATGCATTTAATGAGGCATGGTCATCATTATCTCTCTGCTGCAGCACATGGGACAACATGGGGAGCCTTTTTCAAGAAACATACCATCAATTACACTCATTTATGATAACTTTCAAGTGGTTGAAAAGAAAAATCCGGGATTGCAATTCTCTCTCTCCTTCTTAATTCTATAAATTGTAATCTTGGGCTCATTTGTAAAAGAGTTGGTCATTTTCTCTCCTTCTCCCTTTCCTTTTATTCCATGCTAGGGTTAAATGTGGAGCCTATGCCTCCTCTATTTTATTTTTAATGGAATTTTCTTTCCCCTTGCCCACTTATGATGTATTGTGTGAACTCATGGAGCAATAAAATCTATTTTGTGATGCATTTTGTCCATCTTTTCTCATTTTATTGTCTCTTCTTTCCTCTCACCATTGCAGGGTATACTGTGCATATCTCTGATGTCTTTTGTAGGTTTTGGGAGTTGTATTTAATGGGTTTGAATTGGTGTTCTATATGAAATTTATCTTTCATCTGTGATGCATCTTTTCCATCCCTTCCATTACTCACCCCTCTCACTTCAGTACTTGAGATTCTGACCAATAACCCTCCTTTTCTTGTGTATCACCACTTTAGTATAGAATTTTTTTTCATGCACTCTCTCTCCCTGGTCCCTTGGAAAGTTATATTAGGATTAGATAGTTTTCCTACACCGAAAGTAGATTGTGGTAGGTAGTTTAGGAGTAGGAACCAACCTTTTGTGGAGGATCATCTTAAGCCCGCAAGTCCCACAACTTGAGAAATGGTCTAATGTTACCCACTCACACCGTGAGCTCAAGCACACACATTTGTGCAAATTGGAGGGTGTTGTGATTTGGTGAAAACAGCTCTTAGGCCACATTGTGTCTAAGGGAGGGTTCAAAATTGATCCAAAAAGCATAGAAGCTATTCAAACATTGCCATTTCCAAGTCTTAAGAAGGCTCTCAAAATATTTACTGGGAAAATAAATTTTGTTAGGATGTTTGTACCTAAATTTTCCCATCTTGTCAAACCAATCACACTGATGTTGAAGAAGACCATGTTTTTCTGGATGGACTCAAGGAAATGAATGCTTTGAAGCTATAAAGTAGGCCATTACATAGGCTCCAACCCTCATAAATGTAGAAACAACTATTAGAATCATGAGGGCTTGTTATTACTAGCCCAATAATTTTAATGATTGCTACTCATGGATGAAGAAATGCAAGAAGAATGCTTTCTTCATAGGTAAAGAGAAGCTAGCAATCCTCCCATTCCATCCTATTTCATTTGAGAAAAATTTCATGCAGTGGGGGAATTATTTTATTAGAATGATTAATCCAAGTTCCGTCCTAGGTCAAAAATGGATTCTTATAGCCACAGACTACTTCACTATGTAGACAGAAGCAATTGCACTTAAGTAAATGAAGCTAGCATTCTAGATTTCTACAAAGGTATTGCAAACAAGGTTTTGTGTTCCTTTTGCTATAATATCGGATAATTCCTTAACTCTTCTTGGAGTAAATATATCGAATTGGGCTGTTAGAAATGGCACCTAGTTGAAAAATTCTTGTAGAATCTTGCTACCCTCGGGGTAATGGACAAGTAGAGTCCGTGAAAAATAACTTGTTGAGAATCATAAAAAGAAGTCTGGATGAGAATTAGAGGACATGACATGTACCAAATTGAAATCAGCATTATGGGATGATACAATCACTCCCAAGAAATCAACTGGTTATTCTCCTTTCATGCTGGTTTATGGAAGGGAAGCAAAGATGCCAATATCCCTCGAATTACCAACCTTAGAGCTTATCAAGAATTTGGAGTTATTCAAGTTTTCATCTATGGAATTCAGGTATGTAGAGCTCATGGAGTTGGAAGAGCTAAGAAACTAGGCCATGAAAACAATGGAGAAGGACCAAGCTCAAATCAAGATGAGTTTTGACAAAAAGGCCAAAGACAAAAATTTTCAAGAAGGAGACCTGGTTTTGAAATGGGATGCAGATAGATCCAAAAAAGAAGGCACTCCAAGTTTGATGTAATATGGAGTGGCCCTTACTTGATTTCAGGGTGCAAAGAAAACAATGCTTTCTAATTGACGAAGTTGGATGGAGAAGAATTACATATCCCAGTCAATGGCATCTATCTCAAGCATTATTACTAATGGGAGTATCTTTCTTGTAAATATTAGTTTAGATTTTATAATTCCTCCAAGTGCTTGTAGCACATTGTTCTGTTGTAGCTAGGTTTTCTTTCAGATAAGTGCTTGTGCACTCTCTACATGTTCCATTTTGGGATATGTATGATTTTGTTATTTGTACATGGTTGTGCTTTGTTGTTGTTGCACTTTCCAATTTCAGGAAAGATCTGATGATAAAGTAATGTCTTAGTAGTGTTCCATAGAAAACAAGAGGTTTCAAACATTAGACCGCCATCAATCAAAATGACTCTATGCCTAATGGATTGAAAGTCATTGGTCTTTCAGATATAGCAAGAAAATGACCCCATAAGTCACCAATTGTTATCCATTTTTTCAGTCCCCTTGAAAAATAGATCAACCTACGGGTCTAGGAATTGATATTTAATGTGATTAGTTTACAAGGTATCTCGCAGTGATCTTACGAGCCATGGAAAAGGTTTGGAGTAGGATTCATATTAATGGTCAAACTAGAAAAATGTATGGATTATCACCTTATTTATGTGTGACAACACCTCTTCATGTTGCACAATAATACCTCTTCTGTCACATGACAATGCCTCTTCCTATCATGTGACAACACCTCTTCCTTTCACGTGAGAATGACTCTTCTTGTCACGCGACAACACCTCATCTTGTCATATGACAATGTCTCTTCCTATCATACAATAACACCTATTCCTATCATGTGGCAATGCCTCTTCCTATTTTGCACCAATGCCTTCTTCTTTTTGTAAAACAAATCCTCATCCTTTTGCACGATAGTGCCTCTTCTTTCACATGAAAACACCTCTTCCTATCACGCTACATCACCTTATTCTTGTCACATGTCAACCACTCTCCTTGATGTGTTTCAATGCTTGCTTCCTATCATGTTTCAACCTCCTTCGTTGAAATACTTGATTCTACCTTCCCCATTTCCATCACCCTCTCATCATGCATCAACGTCACCTCCGTCACATGTCAACCCCTTTTCACCGCACATGCATCAAGCGCCACTCATTGTCATGCAAAAACTTTTCTTCTCACATAATTTTTTTCCTTGTCGGTGGTGACTCTTCCCTTATTTTCTTACGTTAACTAGTGGTTTCCATCAGTGACAATAGTATTTTTAGATATCATGGCTAGACATTAATGACACCGTACAATGTAGCTCAATAACCAGATTAATGAGGTATGGCACCCCTGTTCGTTGTGCAAGAAAAGTACCATTGAAAAGTGAACCATCATCACTGCCCATACCTACGTACAGGAATTTAATAAAGGATGTTGGTTGGCAGCCTCTTTTCTCTATATGTATGTAAGCTTCCCTCATTTTAAGGGTGGAGGATTTCAAAATTGTAAAGGAACGCTATCAAAATGTGTCCAACACTTTTACGAGGTGCGATCCTCAAATTTATGAATTTTGTGAAGGATTCTTTCCTTTTTCCTATACTCAGTAATGGATTTTCCATCATTTTAAGCAATAAAAATAGTGTTTTGTGGCTCTTCCTGCCCTAGCTTGATTTATATTGCATTCCTTACCTTTATTATATTCTATGTAAATTGTGTAGATTGTGTTCCTTTCTAGGGCTTAAATTTGTTCTCGCTCCATGACATTCTATGTTTGAATGTGTTTTGGGATTGTGGCATTTTATTTATCCTCTTCTTCCAAATTTTTCTCCAGTTTCACTCACTAATAATCTCTCTATTCTTTTTTTGTCATCGCCTCCCTTAGTTTAGGATTTACATTTATGTATTTCTCTCTCTTATCCCTTAGAATTGATATTTTAGGAGTAGATTAGTATTGGAATACGTCGGAACCAACCTTCTCTAGAGATTTGTCTCAATCGCAAAGGTACCACACATTGAGAGAATCCCATGTTATTCAAAAGTAGGGTTTTGTAATGTACAAATCCTAGGGTGCCACTTTTCCGACATAACATGAATGCGGGGTGGTTTAAAGTTCATAACGGTCAAAGGTAGTCGAAATTATGTCAATATGATGCTTATAATTTTAAATTATATCATTAAAATATTGGTATATACCATTAACTTGTTCACAACCAATTTAGAACCACCAACAATATTAATTTATTTAACATCTAAGGCTATGGCGGTTTGAAGACCTAACATGAGTAATTCATATTTTACGATATTGTTATTACAATCAAAATAATTTTGAAAGATAATGGTATAGGCTCACTTTCAATAGGGATGAGGATAAATCTGACACCAACCCCACACTAACATTTAGAACCATTGAAGAATAAGGTCATCTAGTAAATGATATCATTCAAAGAGAAGGTAGCAATGGATTCATTAGAGAAATCAACATTAGAAAATTGATTTCCAAAGAGAGGTGCATCTCGTGAGTTGGTCTATAATTGTTTGTCCTTTGAAAAAAATTTGATGGGTGAATTCAATATCTAGTTCTACAGAAATCATGAGCTAATGTGTAGCACATTGATGTTGGTAGGGCTTAGCATACATATAATGTAAGGGGTCAGTACTGGTGACAACAATTTTTTTGTGGTTAAGTAGGTAATGGAAAATTTTAGTGGCAAAAAAACTAAGGCTGAATATATTTTTACAATGTGAGTATATATAGTTTTGTAGTCTAAAATCATATGAAATATATAATAAACTACTTGCTCCATGTGTTTCTCATCACGTTGAGAGAGCATGGCCCACAAGGAATGATTAGTAGCGAGAAATATAAAGGTAAAATGATTGGTCATCCTTAGGGGGAATGAGTACAGTAGTTGGAGGAGGTATTTTTTTAGGTGTAAAGGCTTTGTGGCATTCATCATGCCATTTTAAGGAGACATCCATTTTGAGGAGATGGTGAAATAGATGACAACGGTCAAAAAGTTGTGAAATAAAATGATGAATAGATTGCAACTTTCCTTGTAAAATAATAAGTTGTGAAGTCTGGTAGGTGGAGGAATTTGTAGAATTACATTTATTATAGTGGGATCAACTTCAATGCTACATAAAGAAATAATAAAACAAAGGATCTTTCCATAGAGAACAATGAAGACACATTTTTAGGTTAAAGGGGAACACAAGATTGATGAGATGGTTAAAGATGACCTTAAGGACTATAAGATGTTTGGTCTGATGTTTGGATTTGGAAAGAATATCATTAGCATAATCTTCCAATATATGATGCATAATTTCATAAAACATATAGGTCATAGCTCACTCGATATGAAGCACCAGGGTTTTTAAGGCCAAAGGGCATGACACGATAGCAAAAGGTCCCTAGTGGAGTTATTAAGGAAGTTTTGTGTTGATCTTATAAGGCAAGTAATATTTGGTTGTAACCCATGAAACCTTCAATGAGTGATAACATCTCATGGCCCATTGTGAGATCAACTAGTTGGTCAGTACTAGGTAAAGGAAAGTCATCTTTGGGGAAAGCGAAGTTAAGGTCATAGAAATCCATGCAAATGTGGAGCCTCCTTGTCACTTTGGTGAAAGGAACAATGTTAGAGATCCCTTAGGGATAATAAATGGGTAGGATGAAGGAAACCAAAAGAAGGTGCTGAATTTATTCTTTGACAAGAAGGGAAATGCGAGGATGCATTTTCTACGCTTTTGTTTCACGGGTTTGGCCTTAGGAACGCTTACGATATTGTGGATCACAATTTTGGGTCAAGACTGGGCATATCATTACGACTAAGAGAAATAATTACTATGATCTTAGAGGAAAGTATTAAAAGCTTCTTGTTTAGCAACATCTAAAGATTGCCCTTTTTTAGAATGTGCGAGTCGTCTTGAGTGTGAATATTAATTTCAATGGTCGATTGTTTCAACATGGTTTACATCCTAGAAGGTAATGACCGGTGAATATAAGAATCTTCCACACCAAGGTAGGTGAGAATAGACTCATCGTCTTGACATTGAATGATGTTAATAGAAGGTGTATCATCATCGATCATGTCAAGATATAGGAAGGGAAGAGAATAGGGATCCTCACCATCTCATTGATAAGTTAGAGGTCCAATGGAAATGGTGTTCACGAGAAAAAAAAGTTAGGAGGAATCAATTCTATATCCATAGACTCAGTAGGTGAAGGTGGTGAATTTTATGAATGGGGATGAGAATGTTTATTTTCCTCAATGAGTTCATCTCGAGCCTTCTTGGGAGATGGTTTAGAAAAAACAATACCACTATGGTGTTTATACTTACGAGTGGTGCATGGGGTGAGAATTTGGTCACCTTGATCATAGAAAAATAATCCAAAGCCCTTCTAAGCACAATGATGGAGGAAGGTGTGGGTGAAGTGGAAGTTGGTTAGAGATTGAAGGTCAAATGAAAATGGTTGAGTTTTGGAAGGTGGATCAAAGAGTAGGTAGAAGCATCAATTCCCCCATATGTTATTTTGGTGCAAAGGTGGGGAAGACCATTAGGGAAAACCTCGCCTATGTGGTATTCATAGTGGGGATGTTGGTGAATTTTACCATACTCTTGAGGAGTAAGGAATGTGTCAATGTTACAAAGGTGGTACTCCCCTAGAGTGAGGGGTTGAAAAACACCTTCTAAGGGCTCAATAGTTAACATGTGGGTAACGATAATGCATGAACTATTGGACATATGGGAGGAAAAAGCATTGGTTGGTTGAGTAGTAGATGGGTTGGCTAATGGGTCAGCTCCGGAAGCTATGATAGCACTTGGAATAGAGGAGTTAGTTGTGGAAGAGGTAGTGGCAACATTGGTGGATAGGGTCGTCGGTGAAGGAGAAGTTGTAGTGGTGGTAGAGTCCTTAACTCGTATAAGGACATCATTAGGTCAAAACAACATGTTACAGTCTTGAATGGTGAAGGGTAAAATGTAATGGTATAGTTGTGTCCTTCATGTTCAATTTTAAAAAAATGGTGTAGGGTTGAAAGAACACAATCCATAGCATGGATCCCAGGTTGGCCAAGCAACATGTCATACTAGAATTCTCCCTCTAAGACAAAATAATTCCAAAATGGTACAAGGACCCACACGAATGTGGATAATGATGGTTCTAAGGGTGGAAGTCATGGCATTATTGAATGAACGCAACATAACTAGGTTATTATGCATGTAATTGGCTAGAATAAGCATTTGGTTATATGGATGGGATGAAATGATGTTAATACTAGCACTTGCCATCAATCATAACACGTTGAATGTGTATATTATCAATGTAGACATAAATAAATACGGTAGGATTAGGATCATCTGATTAGAGAGGTACAATATTTTCTTCAGAGAAACTGAGAGAGGCCACTTGATGAGTGGTAGCGGGTGTAGAGGAAGGGGATGAAGTGGTAAGATAGGCCACATGGTGAGGAGTGATAATGGATGCCACACGAGTAGGGCCATTATGTAAAACCATAATACATTGCATAACCTCAATGAGGGCCTCTCAATGGGATTCATAGGTTTAGATGAGGTCATATAAAGACATTTTGAGAGGAGATTTCTATAATTGTGTAATCATTTTATAATGGGAAATCCTATCAAAAATAGGTTATGTGGGTCCACGAATGGTGATTTTAGGTGCGTGTGTAGGTGGGATATTGGGCAAAAGAGTAATAGATGGGCTGCTTGTTTTCTCCTTTCCTTTATCCTTATCATCTTAAGTGGTAATGCTAACCATATTAATGTGTGGTAAAGGATCAACTGAATCATGATAGGTGTAGCAATAGGATGGGAAAAAATATTATGAGGGCATATACTGGTTTTGTGAGAAAAATGTAGCACATTGGAATTTTGGTGGAGGTTTGGCTAGCTCTCTTATGTGAACCATATTTATATTAAATGTTGGAGGAGGATAAAAGGGTTTTGGAGGGGGTGATGAACGTCAATGAATAGGTAAAGGATGAGGATGTGTGGTGATAGGTGGAGGTGGAATAGGGTCCTCATCTAAAAGATCATCATCATCAAAGTTTTCTTCAGGAGGACATAATTGGAGAAGAATAGTGTTAAGAGCCTTACAATTTTTCACATCATTCCCTTGCACATGATGGTAAGTTAAAAATTTTGTATTGTCAAACCCTTTTGGTTTAGGTTTTAGTGGGTCATAAGGTCTAAGTGGTGGAAATGTTATGACATAGGTTTCCAAAAGGTTAGCTAAGATGTTTGCATTAGACCCTACCAATGGATAACAATGTGAAGTAAGTGTGGGTGATTTTAATGGGAGAGGTGCCACAGGAGGTAGAATCGAGGTTTATTTAGTTTGACCACCTATTTGGTCATTAGTACAATTTTAGGTTTGGATTACACCTTATTGGGTAAAGATGTAGCAAATGAACTTACAAATTGAAGGTGGCATAGGTTTAACTATCTCTTTGGAGGGTAGTGGATTCTTGGACTTTGGTTACACCTTCTTGGGTAAAGGTGAAGAAGAAGTGTGTGATGTATAAGGGAACGTAGATGGCTAAAGGGGATGGGTTAGCCAAGGTTATAATGGAGGTGTGGTTAAGGCTATGGGAAGAGGTAAGGTTGAAGGTACTTGATTGAAGAGAAGGGAATATCATAGGTAAAGATGAGGATATTAGAAGTTGTGTAGGGAGGTAATAGTGAAGGCGTAAGCTTTGTACGTATTTTGGGTGTAACAGAGGCTCGTGATGAGGAGGTGGGTTTTGGGCTTTTAGTTTACCTTGAATAGGATGCTTCTTATCTAAGGTTGATGGGTGGAGTCCTATGATAGATGGAAGGGGTGAAGGTGATAAAGGGGTACTAGGAAAAAATGATGTATGCATCCTAAGAGGTCGTCTTCCTCTTAAGTAGGGGAATAGTCTTAGTGCTAACTTGAGAGAACCAGGATAAATCTAGTTTAACAAGGGCACGGACTAGGCTTGGTATCGCATGAATCCCAATGTTGCAATGGGTTTGGACGTGGAGGAAGATATAGTCAGCCGTAGGTAACACTTTAGGTGTTGGAAAAATTTTAGTCGATGGTAAAGGTTTAAGAGTGGGCAAGGGTGATGAAGAAGATGTTACTGAAACTAGGATGGGCATGGTTAGTTTGGTTGTCTGAAACACCTTTGGATATATCTTGGAAGTATCAGTAGACAACATTTTAATATGAGTTGAGAAAGGTATTCGAAGGCATCCCCAAAGCATGGAATTATCGACATAATCCAAGTGGTCGACAAATATGAAAATAAATCTTTTGTAGGGGGATGATGGTGATTTAGTAGTGATCCCTGTAAATAATGTGTATGAGATAGGGAAATTGTTGGCTTCAGACTCTATGGGTAGAAGAGCCAAGAGAAAATCAACAAGATTCTTCAAAGAAAATGAAGAATTTCAACCAATAGGAAGGGGCTCTGCTAATGGATCCACTATGGGTAGGTGAGATGACGAGTAGGATAAGGTAGGTTCATATTTTAGTGAAGATGAAGGTAAGCATGACTCTCCCATGGGTAGGAGAGTTAATACTTGAAAGTTGTTCATCAAGTTGAGAGGTGAGTGGGGAAAATGTCCCGAACAGGTATGGAAAACTCCTCTATTGGTGAAGGGAGAGATAAGTGAGACTCATCTGTGGGTAAAGGAGTAGATTAAACAACTCCCTCTATGGATGAAGGATCTTGGGTAAGAATATCCTTGATGGATGGAGTAGGAGGAAATTAAGCGAAAAGAGCTACTATGTTGTCCAAAACAACATGAACCTCATGAATGTTACTGTCATTGGTTGAAGATTCACTTGTTTGGTTAGATAATAGGGTGTGGTTTGGGAATGTTTTCTTGAATATGTGAAGGTTCCGATTAGCCGGTGTTCATTAGGTTTATACAAGATGAGATCTCCATTATATAATATTTCTTGGACATTTTTTTGAAATTTATACAATCACCGTCATTATGACCTTTAACATGATGATAGTTTCAACAATAATTTTGTTTGTACCATATAGGCATAGGATGAGAGGGGTGAAAATAGTATGTGGTTTTATGGGTGGAAGAGTAATTGCTCCATATTTTAGAAGTTTTCCTAAATCAGAAGAGTAGGGTTCTCCTATGGGAGTGTATTTTCATTTCTCCCACTTGAATTGAAAATCTGGAACATGAGAAAGGTAAGAAGAAGGCTTTGATTGGTTGGAAGGGTGAGACAGCCGGATTTCAAAACTACCATGTGGGCGATCCTTTTTATTTTGGAGTAATTATTTCACGGTTTGGAAGAAGAAGAGGTATCGTTTGATTTAATCACAACATTATTATCACACAATTTATCTCTTCTCTTCAATGGCATGAATTTCAAGTTTTTCGGCCATGGTAAATGCCTCCTCAAATGTGCAAAAGGTTTGAATTTGGAGAGTTGGAAAGTTGTGCCTTGTAAAAGTCCTAGTGAACAACTCTATTAAATCAGCTTGAGGCCGTTGGATCATGAGCTCATTGATTAGGATTTGCCAACGAGTGAAAAAATATGTGATAAATTTGTCTTCGTATTGGCATGTCAAGTACAAGTCGATCATCGTGACTTTCTTGACGATGATGATAGAAAATTGGTATAGGAAAGCTTGAGCTACTTGGTTTTATGAGTAAATGAAGTTCCTACGCAGAGACCTATACCAATCTAACACACATCCTATCAAGGACGTTGGGAATTTTTGTAAGAGAAAAGTGTCATCATGAGAAATCAGATAACACCAAGTTAAAAAGATCACAAGTGTTGTTGTGGGTCTTCTTTGTTGTTAAACCAGATTGAATTTGGGAGTTGCCCAAAGTGTAGGGTGTGGACGAATCAGAATGGATGGGTGAATGGGATCATTACAAATCTCATCATATGTTATATAATTATGTGAGATGGAGATCGATGCTTCTAATGTATGCATCTTTTCCATCATCATTTTGATAAGATCGTTAATAGTTTGTGATGAATGGGCATCCTCAGTAGTATAATGGGGTATATGAAGGTATGATGTGGGTGAAATCCCAATATATAGTGGTATGAAGTATGATAATTAGGAGCGAGGAATAGATGGGTGGTAAATATGATGAATATGTGATAGATGAGATAGAGGGTTGTTGGTGATAAGCGTAGGTACATGGAATGGATGTAATGAATATCATAGTAATTGAGGGAAGAGACTCGGATGGAGAGGATAATGTTTGACACCATAGGTCAAACTAAGGACAAAGGCACAATAGATGCCACATGTACAACAAATATCGATGATGTAGGGTAAGGTTCGAGACAAAGACGGGTGGTAAGGTGGAAGAGGATGTTGGTGCATAAAATAGTCTTGCCCCATTTTTCCTTTAAAATCCATCGATTTACGGCTTTTGTCATCTTTCTACTTCCCCGTGTTGTGCCTAGTTAGTCTTTATTGCCATTTTCAATATGTTCCTAGGTCAAAGATCACATATGGGTCCATTTTTGTGTCCTATTCTCTGCTCACTAAAAAACTCGGGCTCTCCCATTGTTTCCATTTTCCACAGTCAGTATTTGTTGTCCCTTTCGTTTCTGCCCTAAATACTTGAAGAAATATTAATGGATGTAGCTCTAAGAAATATATTTAAGCCTTGCAACATTTCTAAATTCTCTGTCCTTGGAGAAAATTTCATTTCCAGGCTCAAATGGTCATTTTTTATATTTTACGGTTTGACGGGCATTTCTCCCAATCAAATTTTCATCCTTGCATCGATAGGAAATTTGGCTTCTTTTGGTTGGACGCGGCTCACTGGGTACTTCAAAAATTCCTATGAATAACCTTGACTTAAAATTTTTCCACATGGAGGAATGACGCTCATTTTAAGATTTGTATTTTGTTTTGTCCTTGAGTAGCACCTAAGGGACACGTGGAGGCTTCCTCCAGGTCTTCCCATAATTGGTATTTTTTTTTAAAAAAATTGGGAGGCCTGGACACGTGGAGGAACTAAACATGTTTGGGGACTGGCCTTTAAGTTTCATTTTAAAGGAGCACCAGGAGGACGCTTGGAGGCCTATGCTTACTTTGCATTTGGATTGGAATTTTCAATGGCTAAAGGAGTCTGCCTCAGATCCTGACACATGGTGCCCTCCGCTGAGCTTCAAGTCTTTAAAAATAATTTGTTAGGAAAAGACACGTGGCTAGCCCATGCTCATTCAAGGTCTCAAATTTTTGGGACCGTCTCAAGGTGCGCCTTTGTGATGCGTGGCAAACAAAAATCAAAAGAGTTGGGGAAGTGGACCATCGGGGAAACTTAGAATTTTTGCCTCTTATTCTCAAAAGCATTAAAACATTAAAATGGCCCGCAAGCCTGACAATAGATCAGTCAAAGTTTTTTTCAGGTTAAAGGGATAGGGAGGTGAACCATTTGGGGAAAATTAGTTTTTTTTCCCCTTGATATTCAAATGACTAAAATAATCAAAATAAATCACGGGCCCGATGGAGAAAGGTCAAAGCTTGCTCCACCAATGAATGAGGTTTGGACTCTCGGGGAAATTTGGAAAATTTTCCTTTTGGATAAAGGATTTAAAAGTATAAAGGGAGTGGGTTCCACCTAGACCCACATTGAAACTAGAAATGGAAGGGTGGAGTGCAGGTGAAACTTGGAAAATTTTCCTTTTTCTAAAAAGGGGTCAAATGGTAGGATTTTTGTCCCACCTTAGGGACATGTGTTAGCAAAGTAAGATTTTTAAATTTTTTCAAAGGGTTGTAAAAAGTCAAAAGGAATCCCCTAAGCCCATTTTTGAATCTTCCACGTGGACGGCCCAAATTCAAAGTAAAGATCAATGGTAGTTGTGTGTCTAAATCTGATTTTCCCCCCATTTTTGCTAAAAAGCTCCTGGAAGTGTGAGTCTTCATGATTTCTTGGTATTTTCTACATGCCAAATAGAGAGGTGAGTTAATTTTGATATCTAGGTTTGGTGGGGATATCTGAGACGTCATTTGCCATTAAAATGGTATAACTATCGGGCTTGATCTGATTTTCCATTTTTCTTCTCCCGAGCATGCAAGGAACCAGATTTGACAGATTAGGGGTGAAGTGGTTGGAGAATAGAAGGAAGAGTGATTTTTAGAGGAAGGAGTTGAATGTGGGAGATATTCAAAGATATCTACCCCATGAGCACCTGGTGACATTTTGCAGATCTGATTCTAGGAATCATGATCATGATCATGGAAAGTACTAGTAGCACTCAATGTCTTTTTTTTGGGGGAAAAGGCGTCTATTGTAAATGTTATAAATGGCACAAATTTATCATGCAAATGGTTGGAGTGTTAGGGGTTGGGACTAATTTTTCTAATAGAAAAAAATCTTGATAGAGCCCATCTTTTTTGAGAAGTCATCTGAGAAGCTTGTATATCTATTTTGTTTTAAATTTGATCATGTCAAGGTGGTTGCAAGTGTACAACCATTGACAAGCTCTGAGATTTTTCTAGAAACTTTCCCCTGCTGATAAATTTAATCAAACTTGAGTTATTCTATGTTGATCTTGACCAAAATGTGTCTATTTCATTTCTGAATGTATGTGAGTAGTTTTTCTTGTTTCATTGTAATCTTGTATTAAAATTTGATTTAATCACAAAAATCTCAATCCTTGTGATAGTTTAGTGGCATCTACAATTTCATTTCTCAGAGATCTTTGTTTAGGAGTTAATTAAATGATTTAAAATCACTTTTCTTTCATCGTTTGATGATATTATTGTCTGTAAGCCTCTTGGTGTACCTTGGGCATGATTTGGCTTAAATCTTGATGCTTTGTTGGGTTTTCTAACTCATGTTTTTCATGATAGATCTCATAGATTGTTTGAAAATGTGCAAAGTTGGGCCTCCATTGAATCATGCATTTTGGTTAAAGAAACATTTTAGTTGTTTTATATCATTCTATTGGTTTAACATTCCATTTTGTAGAAGCTCTCAAAGATCTGACAAATCAATTCCATCCTGCCTCACCTCCCACAAAAAATTCATTAAAAACTTCCAAATCCTACCTATACTACCCATGTTTGTCCTATGTGTATACAAATGCATAATCTCTATTACCAAAACATGTATGAACAATCAAGATTCCTAATGTCTTTAATAGCCTTTGAACCTTGTCTAGAAAATATCTCCACTATCTAGGGTGACAACTCGTGAGAGTTAGATTTTGTTGCATTGATCATATTTTCTCAAAGGTCTCATTCATAAATTTATAGAGTAGGATATTTCTATCTCTTTCATAAACAAAAGGCTACAAAATAGGTCCTCTCACCCTTGGTTGAAAGGCACAACCAGAAATTAGTGAGGATAGATCAAATCCTCTTGAGGGTGTTATCCATTTCTCCACATCCGAGTGAAAAAGGCTAGATAGATCCCATCCCAAGATACAAAATGACTTATTATGATTTATTTGTCTCTAAGCTTCTTGTCAATACCTTTTATGTTGCTCGAGACTTTGAGGATAACCAATTTGGGTACCAACACCTGATTGGTGTCATTGCAGGGACCATTATGATTACGATTCATATTCGATTTCAGACTCTTGTAAGCATTTCTTATATGCTCTAAGCATTAGAAATATTGTTTCAATATCATCCTATGTTCAGGCCTGTAAGAGGTTTCAAGTTACAAGTGTTGTATGCAACTTTTCCAGTCTCTACAAGTTTTTACACTAGTATTCACTAATAAATTTTGGTAAAGAAAGGTCGAACTTTTTCATTTTTAGTTTCTAGTGCTGAGAGACATTTGACAGATCATATTTTAGTGCATTTGCATAACTAAGGTGGAAATCCTTAGTGGCAACTCCTGTTGATTTTGTTTTGATAAGGACTAGTGTCTCAAAACTCTGTCAAAGCAAGATTTATTACTAATATTTACAAAACTTGAAGGAAGAATATATTTCTTTGCTAGGGATCCTATTATGAAATTGTTTCCTGAGTTAGGAAAAGCAAATTCAGAAGGAAGAAGAGCTTGGAGAGTTATGGGAGATCAACAGTCAAGAAGAGAGATCCCCATTCATGAAAGTGACCAGCCTATCATTGAAGATTGTCATTCAAGTGCTTCTGAATCAGGTAGCCTCTTTGTGGAATTGAATTCTCCAACTGGAGAAGGGCCTTCATTTGATTTTGAAAATTTTGCTTCCCATTTTTCCCTATCTTTTTAGAAGTTGATAGGGATTTCCAAGAAGCAAGGCCTTTAGAGGGTATCCATTTTGAAAGCTATACTCCTGTATTTCAAAGACCCCCTGCCCCTTATCAATTTGTTTCTCCCCCAAGATCACCTCCTCGAATCAATATGGCTCAACCTAGACCTCCATTTGTTGTAAACACCTTTGGACCTATAAATTTTGTGGGAATGGTGGTTATCCAAATGCAGTACCTCAAGATGTAAGGAAAAAATTACCAAAGTTCCAGGGAAACAATGTTATAACTGGTGATCAACATCTAAATCTTTTTCTCAATATGATGGAAGACTTTGAGATTGAACATGAAGATGTATACATCAAATTTTTGTTCACACTTTAGAAGAGGATGCAAGGGACTGGTATAAAGCATTTCCAGATAACTCTATTGATTCTTGGACTAAAATGAACAATGCATTTAGATTGCAATATGGTGATAGGACTAACCCTAGGTTTCTTCTATCAGAGTTTGAAAACATCAAGAAGAATCCTAATGAGTCAGTACATGATTTCAACACAAGGTTTAATAATACTTTGAGAAGATTTCATGTTAGCTTGAGGCCATGTGATGAATCATGTTTGATCAAATACTCAGATGCATTTGATAAAAAGATGCTTACTACTTGAGGGACAAGAACCCTACCAATTTGAGGCAAGCATTCACTATGGCTCTACAAATAGAGAATAATATCAAGGCAATTGGAAAACCTCCTAAGAGGGATGGTGTGAAGTTGGTTAACCCAGAAAAACCTCAAACAAGTAAGGCTGCTGATTTGGAGGAGGTTGTGAAGACTTTGGTAGGGGATGTCAAAGAAATTTCCTACAAACTAGCCTGGATGAGAAAATAATTTGGCAGAGCTCACACAGGGGTTAGCAAAACAAACAACAAGGCTAAGATAGATTTAAAAATCATCAAATATATGATGATAGAGGCAAAGGACCTATTGGATTTAAAAATAGGAAGCCCCAAGGAAGTGAAAATAGAATGTTGCTTGATCCTTTGGCTATCAGAGTTATTGTTGTGGAAGAAACAGAGGTCATTGATTGGTGTGACAAATGTTTCATGCCCCATGCTCCTTGTGAAGAAGATCAGAAAGAGGAAGAAGAAGTTGATGATGATAATGATGATGATGTTTTCATGATGGGTTACTCCACCAGCTCACAACAAGGGGAAACCTCAATTGAGGTGATAAGTGTAAGAAATGCTGCCACTTTTTGGGACTACATTCATAGGGTACCTATTCTTCCTCCCTCTCATACTTTAGAAGTAGATAATTGTATAAGATTTTGAGTTTCCCAATAACAAATTTGAATATTTAAGGGCTTTAATGATAAATAAGTATGATGGAGGAATCACATCTTAGGAATATAGATAGTTGTTGATTAATGTTGTTGTTGCTAAGAAAAGGAGCACAACACAAGAAGTAGGGTTATAAAGGGCGGGGCCTCCAAGCCAAGCCAAAAATCTCCTTACTTTCAAACATTCCTAAAGAGTTTCCCAAGAAAGATGCATCTACCAAAGGCCCTATAGTTCCAAACAAAAATCATACCCCTCCTCATGCCCAAGCTATCAAAAAACCTGTACCACCTAATGAGTGTGTCAACCTTCCTTCCAATACTACCTTGCCAAAGTCTATACCTTATGATATTGCCCAAGTCTTGAGTCAGATCAAGATATCAGTTCCAATTGCTGAATTCCTTAGGATTCCTAAGCACAAGAAGAGGGCATTGGATTATTTAGGATTGAAAGAAGAGAAGAGTGCCCTAGGTAGAAATGTAAACATTGTGGATAATCCTCCAGTTATTGAAGAGTCAGAGACACCACCAGCATCAGAGGAGCTAGATGAACCACCTGAGGTTTATTTGGGGACATCCTTGGTAGATTCTCAGTTGAATGTGGATCCATTCTTCACCACTTTGATCATCAAGGATCTCCATAACTGTATGTTTGACTCAGGGGCATCATGCAATGTCATGCCTCTGGAAGTCATGAATGAGCTGAATATTAAGGTAACAACAAAGCATATGGGAAGTGCACTGCCATGGAATCCAAAGAAGTTCCAATTTTGGGATGTGTGAAAGGTCTTGTAGTGCAGCTTGCAACTTACCCAAGTAAAAATTAAAAACTTGATGTTGTCATTGTTGACTACCCAACCAAGTGGGGTATGTTGCTATCAAGAAAATGGGTTACAAGTGTTGGTGGGAGTGTTCAAATGGACATGTCTTATGCCACCATCCCAATTGAGGGTAGCATTTTCAATTTTCATGCAAAAAAGAAGATATTTCACCTTATTGAAGACCCCAACAATGCATCATATGAAGTATTGTACATAAGTGTTGATGTTGATAATTTTGTGGGATTTGTTGATGGAAAGGAGCACAAGATTGAAGAATGCAAGTTTCTTGAGAAGGTAGGCTCTCCTTGGACTCTATTTTTTGATGGATCTTGCTCCATATTTGGAAATGGTGCTGGTGTTGTTTTTCTTTCTCCAAGCCAGAAAATATTGTTTTTCTTTCAAGGTTAACTTTGATTGCACTAACAACATTTTTGAGTATGAGGCACTTTGTTGTTAGGTTTAAGAATTGCTTGGAATTATGGTGTCGTAAAAGACATGATTGTCAAAGGAGACTCAGATTTATTGTAAAGCAAGTCGAAAAAATTGTATCCCATAAAGAATCAACGAGTTAAATAATATAAGCATGGAGTTTGGGATTTCATTGAGATGTTTGATTCATTCAACATTGCACATCATGACAGAAAGTTCAATGATTTTCCAAAAAATCTTGTAGTGTTGAGATGTTAGTTTGACAATTGTACAATTTCCCCATATTGTGAATATGATGTTGAGGTGTTAACAAGACCCTCTGTCCTTAAAAATATTAAACAATGGAAGTTTTTAATGATGATGCTCAGGTCAAAAGATTTCTATAGAACAAAGTGGAGTTTGCTGATCAATGCATTGATTGGGATCCAATGGTGTGTGTAGCAGAGGGAAAAGAAACCTTATTTGGTAAGGGCATCATCCAACTAAAGACTAATACCATTCCTAGAGGGTTGGTTGCTCTTGAGTCAAACTTTGATAATGTTGATTGCATTATTAATAGACATATAGTAGCCTCAAGGGATGTTGAGGAGCATGACCTTGGCACAAAGGAGAAACCAAGGAAGATTTGGTTAAGTAATATTCTCAACAAGGAGGAAAAGCATTCATACATCCAATTGTTGACAAAATATCAAGATTACATGGCTTGGACCTATTCTGAACAAAATGCATACAGAGAGGATTTGTTTCAACATGAGATACCCTTGGATTCTACTAAAAAGCCATTTAGGTAGAAATAGAGGCCAATCAATCCAATTCTTTCTCTTAAAATGCAAGAGGAACTCAAGAAACTAAGAGATGGAGGGATTATCCAGCCCACAAGGTATTCTTCTTGGGTTGCAAACCTAGTACCAGTAAGAAATAAGAATGGTGACATCAGGCTATGTGTGTAGACTTCAGGAATCTGAACAGAGCTTCAATGAAGGATAACTATCCTTTACCAAACATGGAAAACATGCTGCAGTTAGTGACTAGTTCTGAGTTGCTCTCTACCTTAGATGGTTTCTCTGGTTATAACCAAGTTGTGGTGAAGGAATCAGAAAGGATCAAGACAACCTTTACTACTCCTTGGGGAACATATGTGTATGTCAGATGCCCTTTGGTCTAATGAATGCTAGAGCCACTTTTCAAAGAGAAATGGATGTTTCTTTTTCTAGTTACATTAATGAGTTTATTGATATTTACCAAGATGATGTAACAGTGTTTTCTAGAAAGATAAGTGACCACTTGTTGCACTTGGAGAAGATGTTGATAAGATGTAGAGAATATGGCATCTCACTCAATCCAAAGAAATGCCATTTTGGAGTGTAGAAGGAAAAGTTTATTGGTCATATTTTGTCATAAGAAGGGGTGATTATTGATCGAGAGAGGGGTAGAGGCCATGAGAAAGGTCCCAATTCTCAGAACCAAGAAAGGAATTCATTCCTTCTTTGGGAAAATAAACTTCATAAAAATATTCATATCAAACTTTGTTGAGTTGACCATTCCAATCAATTTCCATGCTAAAGAAGGACCAGGTCATCAAATGGGAGGATGATGTGATCCAAGATTTCAATGGAATCAAAGAGGCATTGAAGCATGCCCTAGTTTTAGTAGCTCCAGACTATAAGAAGCCTTTCCAATTGTTTTCCTTTTCTTCAAAGAACTCTATTGCTTTTGTCCTACTAGCAGAAGGATGATGAAGGGGTTGAGAGGCCAATTACCTTTTTCAAGTAAGGAATTGCATGGGGCTGAACTAAAATACACCATTATGGATAAGAATGCATTTTCCTTGATAAAAGTAACAAACATTTTCATGCCTTACATTCTAAGTTCAAAATTTATTGCTTATGTTCCCCATACCATGGTGAAGGAAATCTTGTCAGAGATGGAGGTCTCAAGCAAAAGATGTAGATGGGTGAACAAGTTGCAAGAATATGACATGGATATCCAAACCACAAAGTTGGTGAGAGGTTTGGGCTTGGCTAAGCTTATGGCTGAGAGCAACTTGCAGACTATTGAGGTAAATGAGGTTGAAGAAGAAAGGGTAGGTGTTTTTGAAAATTTGATGAGTTCTGAGTGGTACAACAATGTGATTTTCTATCTCAAACATTTAAACTACCCTGAGTATTTAAGTAAGAACCAGAAAAGAGCTCTTAATTTGGCCTCCCAAAAGTATGTCATCATTGATTATGGGTTAGCTTGGAAAAACCTAGGAGTCCTCTTAAGGTACATTATCAAGATAAAGCCCCCAAGATAATTGTTGATCTCCATGGAGGATTTTGTGGGGGAATCTTGTTGTAAGAGTCACAACACACAAAATCATGAGGGTTGGATATTGGTGGCCAACTCTCTTTAAGGATATAACCTTGTTGGTTAAAAGATGTGAGAGTAGCCAACATTTTTCTCCGGAAGATTGATATCTTCACCTCCCTTACCTTTGCAACCTATATCAATTGAAGCCCCATTTAAGCAATGGGGAATGGATTTCATTGGTGAGATTTCAGACCCTTCAAGTGTTGGCCATAAGTGGATTCTTGTAGCCACTTGATTATTTTACCAAATGGGTGGAGGAAATCCCCACCAAGAAGGCTACACACCAAATTTTCATGGACTTTGTGCTAAACCATATCATTTGCAGGTTTGGAGTACCAGTCAAAATTGTAGCTGATAATGCCATGAGTTTCAGAGCTAAACCTCTGGTGGCAATGTGCAAAGAATATGGGATCAACTTGACATATGCCTCTAATTACAATCCCCAAGGAAATGGACAAGCTGAGTCTAGTAATAAGAACTTGTTAAAGATTATCAGAAGAACATTGGAGCTGAACAAGAGAAAATGGGGTGAACAGTTGAAGTTTGCTATCTTGGCTAATAGAATCACTATTAAAAGAGCCACTAGAAAGACTCCATTTGAGTTGGTGTATGGAACTCAGGCCCGCCCTTGCATATGCAATTATCCTCATATCAGTTCATTCAAACTAGAAGATCAAGAAGTAAGTCCTTATGATGCTTGCATTAACCAAATTGTTGAGCTTGATGAAGAGAGGAGGGCATCCCACCAGAGGCATATAAAGTTTAGAGAAAAGATGAAGAAACTATTTGACAAGAAGGTCACTCCCAGAGCTTTCAATATTGGAGATCTTGTGCTACTATGGGATAGCATGCATGAAGATAAGGGCAAGCATGGCAAATTTGACTCATTATGGATGGGCCCTTACTCCATTAATATTAGAATTAGTGAACATACCTTCTTCTTGAAGGATTTGGATGGTGAATTTCTCGAACTACCTATTAATGGAAGGCATTTGAAACATTTCTTGGATAGATTTCCTGAATAAAGGTAAAAATATTTTGTATAGTGTATAGTTGGTTGTTTGTTTCTTCTGTCTTTTGTGTTTTTGCTTGCCTTAGTCCCTCGTGACCTATTTTTGTGGGTTTCTCTGTTCATTTTTGAAAGATGGCTCATTCTCTCCACTCTGTAAGATGACTCCATTGCCTAATGGATATTTTGGCACTTGGTCTACCTTTGCTTGTGGCACTCAGTGAGTGCACATCCCGAGTCGAGCCGATGTTGGTGCTCAAAATAGTATCACCCCATTTTGCCTTTGAAATCCATCGATTTATAGCTTCTATCATCTTTCTACTTCCCGTGTTTTGCCTGTTAGTCTGTGTTGCCATTTTCAATCAGTTCTTGGATCGAAGATCACATATGGGTCCATTTTTATCTCATGTTCTTTGTTTACTAAAAAACTCGTGCTCTCCCATTGTTTCCATTTTCCACAATCGGGATTTGTCTTCCTTGTCATTTCTGCCCTAAATAATTGAAGAAAGATAAATGGATGTAGCTCTGAGGAACATATTTGAGCCTTGTAACATTTCTAAATTCTCTATCCTTGGAAAAATTTCATTTCCAAGATCAAATGGTTGTTTTTATGTATTTTACGGTTTGACGGTTGTTTCTCCCAGTCAAATTTGCATCCTTGCATCGACAGGAAATGTAGCTTCTTTTGGTTGGATGTGGCTTAGCTAGGTAATTCAAAAATTCTATGAATAGCCTCAACTTAAAAATTTTCCATGTGGAGGAACGATGCTCATTTGAAGATGTGTGTTTTTGTTAGGCTCTGGAGTAGCACCAGGAGGACACATAGACGCTTCCTACTGGGTCTTCCGTACTTAGTCTTTTTTTTTTCAAAAAAATTGGGAGGCCTCGACACGTGGAGGAACTACGCATGTTTTCAAACTTGGCCTTTAAGTTTCATTTTAAAGGAGCACCAGGAGGACACTTGGAGGCCTCCACTCACTTTATGTTTTTCTTGGAATTTTCAACAGGCCAAAGGAGTCTACCTCGGATCATGACACATGGTGCCCTCCACTAAGCTTCAAGCCTTCAAACAAATTTTGCTAAGCCAAGACACATGGTGAGCTCACGCTCATTCAAGGTCTCAAATTTTGGGGACCATCTCAAGGTGCACCATTGTGACGAGTGGCAGTTTTAAAAGTCAAAAGAGGTGGGGAAGCAGACCATCAAGGGCAACTTAGAATTTTTGCCTCTTATTCTCAAAAGGATTAAAACATCAAAATGGCTCGCAAGCCCAACAAAATATCAATCAAAGTTTGTTTCAGTCAAAGGGGCGGGGAGGCGGACCATCGGGGGAAACTTAGATTTTTTCCCCTTGATATTCAAATGACTAAAATCATCAAAATAACCCATGGGCCCGATGGAGAAAGGTCAAAGCTTGCTCTAGTCAATGGCAGAGGTGTGGACTCTTTGGGAAATTTGGAAAAATTCCTTTTGGGAGAAAGGAGTTAAAAGTATAAAGGGGATTGTGTTTCTGCTGGGACCCACATTGGAAACTAGAAGCGGAAGGGTAGAGTTGTGGGGAAACTTGGAAAATTTCCATTTTCCAAAAAGGGGTCAAATGGAAGGATTTTTCCATGGTTCCTTTAGGACCCACCTTAGAACACGTGTCATGCTCATTTCTTGAGGGCGGAGGTGTGGAGGAAAATGTGAAATTTTTATATTTTTACAAAGGGTCGTAAAAATTCAAAAGGAAGCCCCCGAGCCTGTTTTTAAATCTTCCATGTAGACAACCCAAATTCAAAGTAAATATCAATAGAAGCTATGTGTCTAAATCTGATTTCCCCCTATTTTCACTAAAAATCTCCGTAAATGCAAGTATTCATGATTTCTTGGTATTTTCTACACGCCAAATAGAGTGGTGAGTTAATTTTGATATCTAGGTTTTGTGGGGAGATCTGGAGACGTTTTTTCCATTAAAATGGTTTGACTATCGGGCTCGATCTGATTTTCCATTTTCTTCTCCCAAGCACACAAGGAACCAGATTTGAGAGATTAAGGGCGGGAGTGGTTGGTGAATAGAAGGAAGATTGATTTTCCGAGAGGAAGGAGTTCAATGCGGAGATATTCAAAGATATCTTCCCCCTGAGCACCTGATGACTTTTTACAGATCTAATTTTGGGAATCATGATCGTGATCATGGTAAGCACTAGTAGCACTCAATGTCCGTGTTTGGGGGAGGGAAGGGGTCTTTTGTAAATGTTATAAATGGCAAAAATTTATCATGCAAATGGTTGGAGTGTTAGGGGTCAGGACTAATTTTTCTTATATAAAAAAAGATTGATAGAGCCCATCTTTTTCGAGAAGCCGTTGAGAATCTTGTATATCTCTTTTTTTTAAATTTTATCATGTCAAGGTGGTTGCAAGTGTACAACCATTGAAAATATCTAATATTGTTATATAAACTTTCCCCAACCGATAAATTTAATCAAACTCGAGTTATGCTATGTTAATCTTGAGCAAAATGTGTCTATTTCATCTCCGATTATATGCGAGTATTTTTTTGTTTCTATTGCAATATGGTATTAAAATTATTTGATCACATAGGTCTCAATCCTTGTGATAGTTTTGTGGCATCTACAATTTCATTTCTTAGGAGAGATTTCATCCGGGAGTGAAATACATGATTTAAATTCACTTTTCTTTTATCTGTTTGACAAATATTATATGTAAGCCTTTGGGTGTACCTTGGGTGTGATCTAGCTTAAATATTGATGCTTTCTTGGGTTTTCTAACTCAAGTTTTTGTGATAGGATCTCATAGATTTTTTGAAAAGGTGCAAATATGGGCCTCCATTTAAGCACGCATTCTCAGTTAAAGAAACATTTTAGCTGTTTTGTATCATTTTGTTGGTTTATCATTCCATTTTGTAAAAGCTCTCAAATATTTGACAAATCAAGTCCATCCTGCCTCACATCCCACAAAAATTCACTAAAAACTTCCAAATCCTACTTGTACTACCCCTATTTTTCATGTGTGTATACAAATTCATAATCTCTATTACCAAAACATGCATGAACAATCAAGATTCCTAAGGTCTTTAATAGCCTTAACCTTGTCTAGAAAATATCTCCACTATCTATGGTGATAACTCGTGAGAGTTATATTTTTTTGCATTGATCATATTTTCTCCAAGGTCTCATTCATAAATTCACAAAGCATGATATTTCTATCTCCTCCATAAACAACAGGCTACAAAAGGGTCCTCTCACCTTGGTTGAAAGGCACAACCATAAATTAGTGAGGATAGATCAAATCCTCTTGAGGGTGTTATCCATTTCTCCACATCTGAGTGAAAAAGGCCAATTAGATCCAATCTTCGATACAAAATGACTTACTATGATCTATCTATCTCTAAGCTTCCTATTAATACCTGATGCTTGCTCGGACTGCGAGGGAGAATCAATTTGGGTACCAATAGAGGGTAAGGCCGAGCTAGTAGTAGTCAATGCGAAGTGGGTGTGAGGGAAGGAGGAATATAAATAGGAATGTTATATGCAAGTTTCCCGATGAATCCCGAGTGGATGAATGAGCTAAATAATACTATAAAATAGTGGAATTTTGATCAAGGAGTCTTGCGAACTCCTTATCACCGATACTAATGGTAATAGGTTGACTGGGATCCATAAGTAATAGAATGGAAAGTGAAGATGGGATAGGTAGGAGCGACCTAAGAATATCATGAAATATGAGGGAATTCTCTTTGTTTTGAGTGAAAACCATGTGAGTTATAGTAGACCTAGTAATTTGATCTCTATAGATGACACAAAATCATAGAAGGAATGAAGAAAAATAATTCCGTAAAGTAAAATCGGTCTTTGTTTTAATTGAAAAATTAAAACACGAGACCAATGGTGGTTGGGTAATCGATGTCGATGATAGAGGGTAACTGATGATGGTAAGAGAACTCATACCGACATCGTGGAAAATCAAAAGATTTGTAAATGTGGCAATAAATGATGAAAATGAAGCAAATTTGGACTTTGACAATGATTTCAAAGACACAAAGATATGGTGAGGTAACTGAGGAAACCCCAAAAAGAAAAGAACTATGATAAATTTAACTTTGGCTAAAATGACCAAAGCAATATGAAACTGAAAGCGGTCGAAGAATTGACGACAATTAGATGAGTAAACCGTTGATGGTTCCGGACAATGCCGATCACTATAAAATTTGTGGAGGGATGAAAAAAGTGAATTTGGTGATTTAGATCAAATTAAAGACACACTCAGAAACTTGAGTATGGTATTGACCGTAACACACTCAGAAAGAGTCGAAATACATGAACTATGATTATGGAGTGTGAAAGGAGCGAAGAATGAAGAAAACAAACTCACACCTCAAAACATAGATCAAGAAAAAACTAACAAACATGAAATCTTATGTTGTGCATTTTTGTTCCAGCTTTTGCCATTTAGGATTGACTTGTGAATAGAGTAGAGTTTTTGGTTTGATAAATGGTGCCATAAGAAAAGCCAAAAACTAATGATAGTTCCGAGGTAAGTTTTGGGAAGGGAGGTCCTTTCTATGAGATAATTACTAGATAGAGAAAAAAATTTAGAGCTCATTGTCAATCCTCGATCATGTGATCATTGACATCTTCTTCCGGGTAGGATGTTGTTTAAGAAAATGAGTAAATTATTTGTATTAGTTTGGTGTAGAGAATAAATTTTGCACTACGGTTCAATTTATCAACCATCACCGGGCATGACTTCCGTGGATATATGTTTCCCTTAATTTAAATGAGCTATAGATGTAACACTCATAAATGATATGAAAATATTTTAGACCCAAATCCATAATAACATTCGATGAGGTTAATGATGAATAGGAAAGAGTATGTCTTTACCTAATGCAATAAAAAAATAAAAAATAATGGTTCATTTTAGTCCAAAATACGAGTGTCAATGAGACAAGTAGAAGAGAGAGAATGTTCCAAAGGAGAAAATTTAATGTGAACACTTTCAAAAGGAAATAGACACACAATATTTCACCTAGGAATGAACAATGCAAAAGAAACGCTGATAGGTCCCATCGGGCATGCCAAAAATTTTCACCAAATGAGTTGTGCGATAAAATAGATAAGGTAACGGTTAAGGAGGAATACCTATAGATACAAATCAACACCACCAAATGATATTAATTAGCAAGAATTGAGGACTGCTAAGCAAGGCTAGATCCAACAAGTATGATGCTTCCTCGAATGAATGCCAATCCTTTTTAAAATCAAATTAATGAAAGTAAATATGATAAATAAAGGTGCTAATGCTAACACTTTTATTTAGGTATCTAACAATGTCATAAAAAAACTAGACTAAGAAAAGTATTAAAATATAAACAAATTTAGCATCGAAAGGTATAGTTACTGTTTGGGATAGGTCAAAGAGGTGTAAGGTAATGTAATAGAGGTATCCGGTAAGTTATGGGTGGATTTTAGGTGATTTTAGAGGTAATTTGGTGAAGGTTATCAAAAATACATAGTGACCAATTCCAGTAGAGAGGGAGACCAATGACAAGCTTAATATGACCGATGTCGGTTGGAGAAATTTGATAGTAAATTGAAAAACAGAGGTGTTTAGGCTATCCGTGATTTCACTGGAGAGTGAGGGTAGTATGGTTTGGGTCGTAATATGGCTAAGAAGACTCAGGGATACTAAGAAGGAGGTTTAGAATGGTGAAAAGGATTGGGATGGTTGAATAGTGGGTTGATGGGAGGAAGGTGATGTATAGGAAATAGAGAAAATAAACTACTGAAAGAAACTAGAGATCTACAAAAGGAATAAGAAAAATGATTAGGATCACAATACTTACTTGATGTCTTACAGATCTTGGGAGGTGGAGGATAGTAGTTGATCCATGAATAAATTTTGTGTTCACTTCCATGACAATACTCCCTAAGTGTTCTCATGAATATTCTAATGCTCTATAAGGGAAAATGACTTCTTGTCTTACACTGTGGTCGTGTGTGTTTATCATCTAGATGCAAGAGGGATTGTAGATTCACACTTGAATGAAATAAGGCTCTAATAACTTAATCAAAAAACCATGTAAAGAGTTTTGAAAGTGCATATAAGGTAACTAATGGCGAGTTAGGTGAATGGTGTCGGTTGAGGGGTAACTAGTGTCGATTAAGGCGGAAAGTTTAGGTTTACCCAAAATAGGAAAATCTTTAATATTGTTGGCATGATTTTGATTAATTCTACCTAGGAAAGTGGAGTTCACATGAGAGAAGGCACGGAGCTCATAGAAGAAGTCCAATTAGGTTTAGTAAGAAGTCTTAGTTAGTTAGGTTAAGTGGTGACTCAGCACTGGGAGTGATGACTCAATCATTGTGAGTTAAATTCCCTATGAATGGGTCTAGGGTGAGGTGTAACTATGAGGTGGAGGTGTGAGGGTGAAATTAACTTAATTAATAATGTGAGGATGAATATTAGTCTATGATGTGTTAGTGTAGGTTATTATTTATCTTTTTATTTATTTATTGTGATAATTCTTACACTTGTGTTAGCCGTACACTTGTTGGGTTAACTTGCTTAGGTGTACTAGTTGTGTGCAATTAGCTTACTAGTTGTGTTCAGTTACCTTCTTATTTATGTGGAGTTAGTTTACTAGTCTTATGGAGTTAGCTTAACTACCAAGATATCGGTTAGAGGGTGTTCTACACCACCGATTTAGGTAGTAGTTTCACTTCCTCCTCCTATATGTACATATTTCTTATTGAATAATTCAAGTCATTCTATTGTAATGTATTAAGCATCATGGATTATGATGGATTTCCATATATGGTATTTTAGCTCTTTTATTTTGCAAATGTAATGTGGTGTGCTATTATCATCTCGGATCGCGTCTTGGAACAATATTCTTATTGTTCCTTTCATGGTATCAGAGCAATAGATGATGTAGACATCCATATGTAAGTTTTTCTTTACAATCAAGGGTTTATTATTTTCATGTATTTGGAATTTGTTAGAATTTTTTTGCAGCATGAATTTTTATGCAAAACAGAAGGTGGCATTGGATTTATAAGGTGCCAAAACACTAGGATCAACTCTAAACTCAACCATGTTTTGAGACAGTAAAATCTGGATGCAGATATGTACCCTCTGGGTGCATTCTTTTATCCATTAGATATAAGCGTGTACCTTCGAGATGCATTATTTTACCCTCTGGTATTTGAGTTTTGGATTCAATATTTTATCCACTTGACACGATCTAACCCTCTGGTGCATTCTTTTATCCATTGGATATAAGCATGTACCGTTTCGATGCATTCTTTTATCCTCTAGATATTTTGGTTTTGGATGCAGTCTTTTATCCACTGGACATAGATCTGTACCCTCTGGGTGCATTCTTTTATCCATTTGATATAAGAGTGTACCTTCCGGATGCATTCTTTTATCCTCTAGATATTTTGGTTTTGGATGTAATATCTAATCCACTAGACGCATATATGTACCCTCAAGGTGCATTTTTTTATCCATTGATATAAGCGTGTACCTTCGGATGCATTCTTTTACCCTCTAGACATTTCAGGTTTTGGGCATAGGCTTTTATCCTTTGGTCATAAGCATGTATCATGTGCATGCATTCTTTTACCCTTTGGACATTTGGGTGTCACGTGTATCTTAAAAAAAAAGATCGACATTAAAATATTATTTTAATAAAAACCTTTTAGAGCTCATAACTTTTGATTTTTAGCTCGGATTAAGGTGATTTTTTTTTTTGAAATTGTGTATTTTTCTTTATCTACACAATGGTGACATTTTAATAAACATATTTAAAACATTAAAAAAATTACTAAATTTAATATTTACATGCACTCAATTATAAAGTGACAAATTTGGGAGGGTGTTGCTTAATCACTTGTGGAAGCAATTTCAGTTGAGCCCGACGTCCTAAAATTTTAGGTGTTGCATTCTTGTATCTATGAGTGTATATATTTATATCTCTCTTGTTTGTTGAGATATTTTGGATCTGTATTTTTGACACATTTTTGGCATGTCGACAGCTCTCTTGTGGGGAGCTATTCAGTGAAGCCCAATGTTAGTTTGTCGGTGTTGGAGTGGCTAATTTTGGCAACTCATACGGATATATGGTACCACTCTACTCATTCAGCAAGTATGGGATAGTGTGGTGATGATACCGCTTCTTTAGGTTTTGTGTCCTTTCCTTGTTACCTTGGCTTTTCTTGGATTGTGGCACTCCTATTTATTTGGATTTTGTGTCCTTACCTTATTTCCTTGGTTATTCTTGGATCGTGGCACACCTATTTGTAGTAGTTGATCAAATTATGTTTGGTGTTTTTTTACATTTTCGACATCACTCCATTGAAATTATCCTTGCATGGAGCTATTCTGGTGAAGCCTAGTGTTAGTTGTTTTTGAGTTATATGATCGAGCAGTGGATTCAGACCATAGTGTGCACCACACTTCTTCAACATTGTATGAGTTTTTGGAGCCGAGCTTCTGAGGATATCTTGTAGTAGGATTTTTCTCTCTACTTTGTTATTACTAGTTTTGGGTACCTTGTGGTGTCCAATTTTCCATTTGTTGTCTTTGGGTACCTCGTCGAGCCTTATACGGCACCCACCTTCTTTTCCACCCACCTAAGTTGTGCTTATGGGAGAGTGTTAGTGTAGGTTATTATTTATCCTTTTATTTTTTATTGCGATAATTCTTGCACTTGTGTTAGCCCTACACTTGTTGGGTTAGCTTGCTTAGGTGTACTAGTTGTGTGGAGCTAGCTTACTAGTTGTGTGTAGTTAGCTTCTTAGTTATGCAGAGTTAGTTTATTAGTCTTATGGAGTTAACTCAACTACCAATATTGGTGAGTGGGAGTTCTTCACCACCGATTTAGGTAGTATTTGTACTTCCCTCCTCCTATATGTACATATTTCTTATTGAATAATTCAAATCATGTTTTTGTAATGTTTTGAGCATTATGGATTATAATGGATTTCCATATATGGTATTTTAGCTCTTTTTTTTGCAAATGTAATGTGGTGGGCTATTATCATCTAAGATCGTGGCTTGGAACAATCTTATTTTCATTCCTTTCAGGATGAAGGGGTCATGATTAGTTAAATGTATTACATTGACTTCTTGAAGGGGCCCAAGGGGAGTGTGACCCAAATTTGGTGTCTACAAACAATGTTACATTATCGTCTTACTATTCCACAGTAGGATGGGCCGTAAGGGTTAGGACACTTATAGAGGGTGAATGGGAGGATGTTGATGGTGTGGAGGATGAGGAGGAGGAGGTGGATGAGGGAGGGTGATAGGTTGGAGGATATGGTCCTCCATTTGTATAAGAGGTACAAAGACATAGTGTCTGGTATGGTAGATTAATATACCTTGAGTGGGCATGGTTGTAGGTCTAGATGTCCCACTACAGTAGGTGTCAATACCGAGGGTTCCAAAGGTCCTCCTGCAGGAGGAGTTGCAAAGCAAGGGCCACTTCCTAGTGCATCAAGGGATGGTGGAGAGCATATGATGGAGGATATTGGACAAGTGAGCGAGAGATGGGGGAAAATAGTTGTGATTCTCATACAACTTTAGTAGGTCATATCTTTCTAGTTGTAGGCTACAACGAAGAGGAACCAGGCCATGGTCCAAGTATAGACACTCACACCCATCGGGATCGAGGCTAGGGCATAAGCTCAAACATTAACATCTAAGGGAAATGAGGCCGGGGCATAGGTTTTTAGGAAGTTGATGGTACCACATGGTTTGAGAAGATACATAAGATGGCAGCCTAGATGTCATAGATTATGAGCACCCTACCATAGTAATAGGATCATGTCCTCACTTTATTACTATAGATAGGATAAACATGTTTCCTTATTGACACAGACACATGTTGATGTAGGCATGGTTATAGGTTAGCATGATAGAGCTATAAAGGCAACCAAAATGGTTGGAAATATAAATATACTATCCAAGATCATGATAGCTAGTGGGAAATATTCCTATTATAAGGTAGCTTACTTCATGGTAGTTCCATAGGGTCAAAGGATTGCATCGTTTAAGTTGCTTTATGTTAGTAGGTAGGGGACTAGATCCCACATGACATGTAGATTTGTTCTCTTAGTACATTAGCCAATTATACAATAGAGTATATTGGCGGGGCCTTCTCACCAAGTAGTAGATTCCGCATCCACTCCCCATATCATGAATCCCACATAAGGGAGAGAGTCATTGATGAATTTCCATGCTCATCATGTATTTTGTATGATGTATCTGATGTACGCCTCTTATGAAGGCTTATTTTTTATCGATGTACATATATTATTTTGTCATGCCTCGTGATGAAGGCTTATTTTGATCTATGCCCATGATGGCCGGTTTTGTATCTAGATGATGTACATTTTGAGACATACATGTATATTTGGACATTTTACATTGATATTTATGATGATGATGATGATGATCCTTGTGTTATTGATGATGTATCACATGTTTATTGATTTCATGATATATCTATAGATGTTATCATTTGTTATTGCATATGATGTTGTTTTAATTTATTGCACATGATGATATGATGATATCGGTGTGGGGGGGATAGATTTTGATATTTGTGATCCCTCTTTCCCCATTTGATGATATGATATGTGATGATTAGCTTAGCATACATGTATGATGTAGACTTAGCATTTTATTTATATATGATGTATAGATGATGTTAGATGTGATGATATAGATGGAGACATGATGATGTGATAACAAAACTATGTACAAGAAACAAACAAGCACAAGAAAATGTTAACAAATCTACCAAATATACACATTAAATCAACCTAAAGCAACTATGTACAACCATGCAAAAAAAACACACTCCATAGGCACACATACAAATAAATCTATTCTAAGAAAGAAAAGATTAATTTCAAGTGGTAAGTATGTTTTAAGCAAGACACTATGAATGTACAAGAAAGTAAACACTATACAAACAATGTACATGCAATCAAACAAGCAAAGTAAGAAACCAAACAAAGAAACAAAGCAAGTAAACTAAAACTATTGTTTTTGTGGTACTGTTTTTCAATGTGTTTTGCATTGTTTTGGGAAGTTTGTTAAACAATTTTCTATTGTTTTTGTATTTTATGATTTTCTATTGTTTTGGGTTTTTCAAGTGTTATGTGAATGTTTTTGGATATTATGAACATTTTTTAATGTTTTTTGTTTTCAAATGGTTTGAATGTTTCTAGATTTTTATGGTTTTCCAACGCTATGTACAAAAAACCGATAAATGAGGATGCCCCCAACGTTAGATGGGAATATATAAGGGCAGGTGCCACATGATATATACATAAATGTGAAAGTTTAAAGGTTTCCTCAATGTTAGATGAGGAATATATAAATGAAATCCTTTCACGGACAAACAATAGAAGAATTAGACGGACCAAGGCTTGAGAGGATATGTTCGTAAAGAATCTCGAGATGCAGTGCACATCATGTCATAGGATAAGTAAAAGTACCCCCTAGATGCAGGATGCTTATGAAAAAATGAATCCTACCAAGGAACCTATCCAAATTGCCACAATTGTGTGGTTTTGACAGTTGGATGACATGTTTTCTCTTTTTTCTTTTTCTCCCTTTTCAATTTTTTTTTTGCATTTCTGAATAGTTTTCTACTTTTTATGTTGTTTTAATGATTTCTACTCCATTTTCAAGCACATAACTGCTTGAGGTCCATGGCATTCATGGTTTCATGGAGCTCAACTTCATCAGATGAGAAATCTTGTATGCTTTTGACCCATATTTGGCGAATGAGATAAAGTCCTAACCAATGAAGTTTGTAATTTACTTTCTTCTCTCTTTCTACCCTTGTGTTGAATTGGTTCTCTTTCATTACCAAATTTCCAACCTCAAAATGATGAGGCATGATCCTTTTTTCATAATTATGTGAGACACTATTTTGATACACCTTGATATGGTTGAGGCGCGGATGTGTCTTTCATCTAGGCACTCTAATTCTACAAGTCTATCCACTTTGTAATCCACATCATTATCTAGGGAATCCCTAAGAGATATTCTTAAAGAATGGAGCTCAATATCTAATTGGATGATAGATTAAGTTTTGAATACTAGGGAGTAGGGTATTGCACACCCATAGGAGTACGAATGAAGGTCCTATAAGCCGAGAGGGTGGGTGGATTTCTAAATACCATTCTGACGACTGTCTTATTCACCATCTTCTCCAAGATTCAAACCAAAATTTTATTAGTGGCTTCTACTTTCCCATTACCTTGTGAGTAAGATAGTATGGACCACTTTAATCTTATCTAAAAGTGATGAAAAATATCCTTAACTATCTTTTTCTTGAATGACTTGTCATTATCGGTAACAATGGTAGCCAAGATGCCATCTTTGGAAAATAAGGTTATTCGTGATGAACTTTGATATCTGAGAACTTGTAACATATATCAATAGGATGACATCTAGAAACTTAGTAAATTATTTTGTGCCCATGTTGATGTGGGTATGACCATCACATGAGGTAGGGGTGAGCTTCCCTATTAAGTCTAATCCCCATTTAGAAATTGGCCATGGTGTTGTTATCGGTTGTAAAGGTTGTGATAGTGCATGAATAAAATTTCAATACTTTTGGCATAGACCACACTATATTACATGGTTACAATAATTTGTCTCCATAATAGGCAAGTAATAGCCTACCCTTAACAACGTTTTTGCTAATACCATCATGTTTGGATGAGCGCTACATATTTCTCCATGTACTTCCTTAACTACTTGGAATGAATCCTCTACATCTAGACAATGCAATAGATTCCCATAATAGCCACGATGATAAAGTGTACCTTTACGAGGGTATAACATGCTATTTGGCGGATAAGGATTTGTTTTTCAAAATAGGTAATGTTAATGCAAAAGGTATTTCTTTGGAGGTAATTAAAAATATGGGTATACGATGAGGAGTGGGGACCAAAAATTCACATGCCATACAATGATCCAAAGCATGTCGTATGCGAGGCTGAAATAGTTTTTCAACAAAAATGACCTATGATTGGTTTCTCGGCGGAATCTAGAGCATAGAACCCATTGTTTCCATTACATCTATAAATCAGTTTTGTGCCCTTAGAATTTTTCAAAGGTGATGCGCACAAAATATTTTTCAGATTTTCCACCAACTTTCTATATGGGATGATTTTTTCGTCCTTGACCTTGTACTCATCATTGAATTTCTTGATAATCAATTGTGAGTCTCCAACGAACTTAAGGTGGTGGATATTACATTTTATCACCAACTTAATTCCAATGATGAGGGCCTCATACTCGGAAATGTTATTTTTGCGAGGAAATCCAAGATGAAAAACCTTGCGGTGTAAGGTTTCTGAAGGAGTGATTAGCACTACACCTGCCCCCAAACCATGAAAAGTAAATGATCCATCAAAATGTACTTGCCACATAATAGATTCTTTAATATACATTAGCGATGTTTTAGGTAGATCCAAACTCATAGGCATTGTTCTAGGTAAAGGTGCTTCATTAATTGTTCAACAAGCACTTTTCCTTTAATCGACCTCATTGTATGTACTCAATGTCAAACTTACTGAGAAGAATTAACCAATTAGCCTTTCTACCCGTAAGGGTGGGTTTCGATAACATGTACTTGAGTCGGTGAACTTTAGATAGAAGCTTTGTTTTAGTATTCAATAGGAAATGGAAAATATTTTGGAAGGTAAAAATAACATCTAGACAATATTTTTCAATTTGAGGATAGTTGAGATCATAGGAAATTAAAGTATGGATGAGATAGTACACTACTTTTTCTTTTTGTCTTAGGTCATATTGTGTGAGAAAAGCACCAATAGCAAATTGGGTAGCAGATATGTATAGAAAAAGTGGCTCACCTAGAGTTGGAGGCATGAGGATAATAGGATTGGCCAAGTATTGTTTAAGCAAGGTGAAGGCCTACTGCTATTTTGGTCCCCAAATGAAGTTGACATCTTTCTTAAGTAGATGGGTGAATGAATGATATTTGTAAAAAGTTTCAAAATGAAGCATGAATGTCTTGTATTTTCCATTATAGGTGTGCAACTCCTTGATATTCTTGGGAGGATGCATTTTAGTAATTGTAGTGACTTTGGCTGGGTCCACCTCAATCCCTCTCCTTGATACAATGAAGCATAGCATCTTTCCTAATAATACCCCAAATACACATTTCTTTGGATTCAATCTGACCTTATACTCCCACAAACATTCAAAGATACGTCACAAAACTTCAGGGTGGTCTTCTCTTGTCTTGGATTTTCCTAGGATATCATCTACATAGTCCTCCATGATGTCATGCAACATATCATGAAATATTATTGTCATGGCCCATTGATAGGTTATACTCACATTTTTAGATTGAAGGGCATTACCTAATAAAGCAAAATGTTCCCCAGGGGTTGTAAAGGGCGTCATTGTATCTTGATTTGGTTGTATCCTAAAAAACCATCCATAAGAGATAATATTTCATAGACCATAGTTAAATTGAAAATTATGTCGATATTAGGAAAAGGAAAATCATTTTTTTGACATGCAATATTGATGTCTCAAAAGTCTATGCAAATTCAGATTCCAACAGGTTTCTTTTGTACTAGAACTACACTTGATATCCACTTGGATTTTTCAATGGGTATGATGAACCCTACTGCTAATAGTCTCTCTAACTCCTCTTTAACCAAGAAAGGCCACTCATGGATGCATTTTCCTTAGATTCTATTTAATAGGCTTTTTGTATGGATGCAGTACTAAGTTTTTCATCACGAAGGTTAGATCTAATCCTGACATGTATTTACAAGACCATGTGAATATATCCACAAATTCTCTAAGAAGAAAGGTGAATATTTGTTGTTCTTGTGCCAAAAGGGAAGCTCCTAGCTTGACTATCTTTGCGTCTTCATATGTTCCAATATCCACATCAATAGTTTCCTCTATGAGAAATTTTGACATTTCCTCGATACGCGTAGGATAAGGAGGAAGGTTGAGATCTTCTTTAAAGGGTGTATCTATGAGATTTTCACCCTCGGTGTGTTCACTTCTTTTTCCATTGATTATTTTACTCATTTGCCAGCTAGCGCCTCAAACAAGTTTTCACCGTGTGACTTGGATGTACATTTTTTCCAAGTCTTTTCTTTTGAAATTTTTCCCTTGCTTTTTTTTTTAAATTTTGTTGAGCATGAAGCTCTAATTCCTTGCCAAAGTACGCACAAGTATCTAATTCAATGAAGAAACCTTTCTTATGATCTTCATAGCAATGGTATCACGTATGCCCAAAAAATTTTCAATAGCCTCTTCATTCTCAAAGATATCTAATGAAATATGATGTTTTTAATCCCAATCACCCTGGGTAGGGTATACATGGTAAACTTTAGGATCGTTGGGTGTTATGGTAAGGATAGCGGTATCCATGAAAAGTTTTGTGGAGGAAAGATCCTCGTATTGGCTACAGTGGGAATATGTGTCGCTATCTAAATAAGCAGAGATATCCTCATACTCAGAGAAGGTAACATCTTGATCCATGGGATGTGACCCATATGGCCAAATACCAATACCATAGCATTCTATTTTGAAATGTGGAAGTGGGACTGGTTCTCTTGCTCCTTGTTCAAATTTTCCACATCTGAGTCCTTTATAACCCATGGAATACATCATTCTACTTTGGATTTTTCATATTCTAGGGTTTTGTAGTAGGTAGGCTTAGTGTCCTTGAGGACCCAAGTTGTAGGTGGGTCTAATAATTTCTCTTCTATAATCAGTCCGCCGGTAAGAATGTCCCTATAATACGTTCATCATTAGGATGTTAAAAGGGATAGTTGGAGTCCGAGTCTTGGTTTTGGTGATGAGGACAGATATGAAACTAGGAGATCCTATTGCACATTGTATTCTCAAGAACCATAGTCAAGGATTTTCATCTCCCATGAATTAAAGGGAGATGTGGATGTAGAAGACTCATGAGCACAAGAACTTAGGAGTCTAAATCTACTCGTGATTCAAGAGCTTCGACTTGAGTGGAATATCAATATCAATAGAGGGAAATGTATATGTACCCCTACGTGCAAAGATGTTAAGATCTCTACAAAGAGCGAAGGCTTCTCGATCACCTTGAAATGTAAAAGTGTGTCCCTTGTGTTTTAATTTAATACACCGATTAAATGTTGATTTTATGGCTGTATGAGATGGATCCTGGGGTGGACAAGAATCATATTGTATGGAAGTTCTAAACCAAAGACATGAAAATTTTTGTTGTTTCAAGTAGGGCCTACTTCCATTAGCGGTGTTATTTTTCAGCCAACTCCCACTCCACATTGTCGTAAGCGGTTATGGTGATAATGTGGGACTCTAGATCTTCCTCTGTGTGTCCCAGTTGTTTAATTAGTTTTAATGTGCATATACTCAACCCCGACCCATTTTCCACAAACACCCATTTAATCTTTTGGCGGGTAATGTTATCACCAAATCACAACACCCCATCATTTGCACAAGTGTGTGTGCTTAATCTCACAAAGCAGTGATTGGATAACATGGGTACTATCTCCAAGTTATGGGACTTGATACTTGAGATAAACCTCTAGAGAAAGATGGTTCTTGCTCCTAAACTACCTTCCGAGTCTACTTCAATGTAGGCAAAACTATCTTGTTGTAATCTAACTTTCCAAGGGACCAAGGAGAGAGAGTATATGAAAACAGAGCCTTTAATAAAGTGGTGATTCACTAGAAAATGAGAGTGTGAGATTAGTCTTCCAATGTGTGGAAATATAATCAAAGTGCATACTAGAAAGGGTGATAACAGTTCTCCAAATTCTAGAAAATGCATTTACGGTAATATTTCGTACATGCAAAATGATAATGAATCCCTACAAGAGAAAAAAATAGACAATATATTTATAATGAGTTTGAAAGGGAAAGAAGAATCAAAACAAGGATTTTAACAAGAAGAGATCAGGTTGGATCACTCGTGTAATGGAGTATGATATTGAAATCAAAGTGACCAAGCTAGTTCATGGCAAGGGTTTGTGTGAGCAACTCAATTCTAAACCACAAGCTGAGTCAACAGATGAAGAAGAGGCTATCCTATTACTACAGAATGAGCAAGAGTAGCCAAATGACAATGCACCCATTCCATGTTTGACTCAAGACTTGGTGCATTCTCTGTAGATAGGTTTGTGGCCTCAAGAATGGAACAAAACGAAGAGAAGATATTTTAGATTATAGGCCATTCTATATCTGCTTATTGATGGTGTTTTATTTTAAAATGATGTCAAGTTGAGAAGATATTACATGAGTTTCATGACAAAGAATCAGGAGGCCACTTTGTTCCACGAGTAACATCTCTCATAATCATGAAGGTTGGTTACTATTGGCCTACGATGTTTAATGATTGCTGCGATGGATCAAGAAATGTAAAAAATGTGTATTCTTCATAGGGGAAGAAAGGTTAACAACCCCTCCCCTTCATCCAATTTCAGTAGATAAACCATTCATGCAATGGGGATTGGACTTCATTGGAATGATCAACCCAAATTCAATTCAAGGCCACAAGTGGATACTTACAACAATAGACTATTTCACCAAGTGGACTAAAGCAGTGGCACTTAAGGAGGCAAATGAATCCAGCATCTTGGATTTCTATGAAGGGATAGTCACAAGATTTAGAATCCCTACCACCATCATATCAGATAATGAAGTTGCATTCCTCGACACTAAGATCACCGAATGGGCTATCAAGAATGGAATATACACGAGCACCTCTTTAAACTATTACCCCGGGGTAATGGCCAAGAAGAGTCAACAAACAAGAACTGTTAAGAATCATCGGAAGAAATATTGAGGAGAATAAGAGAACTTGGAACAAAAATATCAAATCAGCTCTATGGGATGGTTGAATCACACCTAAGTGGTCTACGGGAATCTCTACATACAAGCTTGTATATGGAAAAGAAGGAATTCTACCTATATCACTTGAATTACCAACATTGGACCTCATGAAATAGTTGGAACTAATTGATTTTGAGCCCATAGAAATCATGTATGCAGAGATGATGGAATTAGAAGAAGAAAGAGAACATGCAGTGAAGACCATGGAGAGGGATCAAACATTGATGAAGAACAAATTTGGTGAAAAAGCTAAAGCCAGGACATTCCAAGTTGGAGACTTGGTATTGAAGTGGGATGTTGATCGTGCTAAGCCAGGAAAGAATTCCAAGTTCGATGCCATATGGAGTGGCCCATATATGATAACTAAATGCAAAGGTAGCAATTCCTTCTAGCTGGCTAAGTTGGATGGTGAAGAATTGTAGATTCCACTCAATGGAATCTATCTCAAACATTGCTACTAGAAGGAGAATTTCTCAAACCTTGTACATATTATTACGGGATTTCTAATTTGTCTAAGTGCTTGTGCACTTTGTTACTAATGTTAGAATAGGATTCATTTCCGTAAGTGTTTGTGCACATGCCCTATTGCTTCTAGTACATTCATTGTTTATAGTTCATCAAGCTTCTGGTCAACAAACGGAATGTTGCGGTAGAAATCTCATCGTTGCCTGCAATAGTTGCAAAGTTTAGATTTAAACAAATGTAGAGAAACTAAAATCAGATGTTGGGGAAACGTTCATAAATACTCATCATTCAGCCCCATGGATCACAGTTGCAAGAATGGGTGAGATCAGGTTTTCAAGAAATTTTCTACTCTCACAAATCTTATTTTTAATATTCTCTTGTCAAGATGGGAGTGCAAACACCGGAGGGAAGTCCTGGAATCAAGAGAAGAAGTGTTTCAATGATGCAAGGATGCATATTTTCAACACTTCAGATCAAATTTTAGATCATCAAGTGGACTCCATGCCTAATGGATTGCTACTGAGAAAACTTTTCATATTTAATCTAGTAGGAAGATAACCTCGTTGAGTCACCAAAATTGTTATCCCAAATTCACCCCTCGAGGTAACTTAGATAACTTGCATAATTTCCTCATGTTGGAGCAAGTAGAAATGATAGAAGGACAAAAAAATGGATTTTGGTTTCCCTTTGGTTGTTCTCTATCTTCCTTGTTGACAAAAAATCCAAGGAGTTAGTAAAAATTTGCAAAATCTAAAACATGAGGTCACATCCTATTTGAATGTAAATTGCATCTAAGAACTATGGATGGAACCAAGGTGGATTGTACTAGGGTTCATCATACCAAATTTAGTCGTAAAATTATAAGGAGGTAGTTCAAATTGGAAAAATTAGATAATTCTATCCCAGACGGTTTACGAGACATCGAAACAACCGAGACCCACCTAGCTAAAATCACCAATTTACAAAGAGATGTGGGAAGAGTGGAGGTTAATGGCCTGAATGGTCCAAGTATGCGTGGGACACGAGTTCCCCAAAAACCTAATTTTGCTAAAACTACTGTAAAAGGAGGATTGTGGGTGGATCAGATTTTTTTTCCAAGAAAGTCGGGACACAAGGACCTGAAATAGCTTGAATGTCTGCATGAAAAGGGAAATAGTGCAAATCAGATCCCGAACTTCTAACGGTCATAACTTTTGACCCCGAGCTTTGATTTTCATGAAATTTGACTTTCTAGAACAAGAAAGATTTCCTCTATGCCACAGGAAACTAGATTTCTTAATTTTTATGAGGTTATCTATGTGAAATAAATAAAACATCTTCATCTCTAGTTAATCAAATTCTCATTCCCATTAAATGACATAAATGTATAGTAGACCCAAAATATCTACTCACACTTAAAGGCCATAACTTTTATATTTCTCAACAAAACACACAAAATTGGTACTTTTGGACTCGTGGTTCTTAGAATGATCGAAAAAATAAATAAACTTATGATTTGATGAGGAATTGATGGTGATTTTGCGAAAAACGTGAGCATTTGAACAATGATTTTATTTGGTAGTTGAGATGCATTCAATGACATTTCTCACTGGTGAAAGTTATGGGACAATATGGGGAGCCTTTTGAAAGTAAGAAAACATCATTTCACTCCATTTACTACCTTTTCCAAGTGGTTAAAGGACATTTTTCAGGGATTTTATTTTCCCCATTTTCTCTCTCTTCTTAGAAATCTATAAATTAGAGTGTTGGACTCATTGTAAGGGGCAATAGTTTTGAGTAGCAAAACTCATCAATTTTTTTGTGAAGCCAATGCATTGTAGACCCTTGTAGTGGAATCTTTACATGGTTGTCCAAGCCCTTATCTTGTTATAGATTGCATTGTGCATATCCATTAAGTAATAGATGTAATTTTGTGGATGTATCTTCCCCTGATGTGTTTGTTTACATCCTTCTCGCCCTTTCAAACTCATTGCAAATATATTATGTCTATTTTTTTGCTCTTGAAAGGATTCATTATCATTGTGTGTGTATGGAATATTTTTATAAATGTGTTATCCAAAATTCACCCCTCAAGGTAATTTTGATAACATGCAAGCAGTTATATTGATTCAGGGCGAAAAGTCATGTTTCTAGGGTCCCCTCATATTTGTCTAACTCCCCTGTCCAAGAGGAAGAGAGTAAGTCCTGAGAAAATGTGAAAAAGGGGTTGCAGAAGGAAAATAGGTTGATCCAGAAAAAATCGTGAAAATTGGCTAAGTCCTGCTCAAGGTCGCCTCTGGGACGTGTGGGACAGAAAAGCGCGAACCGGCCGAACCGGGCGAAATCAGCACAAACAGTCCGAAACGCAGCAGGGACAAATGGGACAAAAGTACGCGGCGGGCGCGAAATGCCGGTTCGACAGAGGAAAAATTCGACTAACTGCTGAGAGGGACAGTCTGGGACGTTTGGGTCAAAAATACCCGAATCGGCCGGTTCGGCCGAAATCAGTCAAGGCAGTCCAAAACAAAGTGGGCCAAGTGGAACAAATGGACCCGAACCGGCCGGTTCGGCCGAAATGGGAACAAATGGTCCGAAAGCAAATGGGACATTTGGGCCAAAAATGTGCGAACCGGCCGAACCGGGCGAAAAGAGTCGAGGCAGCCCGGAAGGCAAATGGGACGCATGGGACAAAAAGGCGCGAACCGGCCGGTTCGGCCGAAATCAGCACAAAGAGCACTGTACCAAATGGGACAAAGGGACGCGTGGGACGTGAAAACCCGAAGGAGCCGAGGACCAATCAAATCATGACACGTGTCACAGAAGGAAAAGTCAACGTTTGGTCCGGAAACTTCAAACGGCCATAACTTTTGACTCCGAGCTCCGATTTTGATAAAATTGGACTTTCTGGAACGGGCACGACGTCCTCTACGCCACAAAAACTAGATTTATTAATTTTAATGAGGATAGATATATTTAAATAAAGGAAATGTGTTCGGCTCCAGTCAGTAAATGCTCTTTCCCGTCAAATGACAGAAAACGCCTGCCAGGCCCAAAATAGCTGCCTGCACTCAGAAGGCCATAACTTTTGCATTTCTCAACGAAATCACACAAAATTGGTACCGTTGGAATCATGTTTCTGAGCCCGATGCACAACAATCAAGAAATTCCAGATTTGATCAGAAATTGATTGAGATTTTTAAGAAAACGTGGCCGGGTTCAGAACAGTGTTTTATTTGGTAGCTGGGAGTGCATTTAATAGGCATGGTCATCATTCTTTCTCTAGTGCAGCGCATGGGACAGTATGGGGAGTCTTTTGCAAGTAATGGACAACCATTCCACTCAATTTAATGCCTCTTACAGGTGGTTGAAGGACAGATTTCGGGATTTCCACTTTCCCTTCTCTTCTCCTTCTCATTTTTTCTATAAATTGGAGTGTTGGGCTCATTGTAAGGAGAGAGTTTTTGGGTAGCAAAGCTCTGTCAAAATTGCTTTGTGAAGCTAGTGTGTTACAGGCCCTTGTAGTGGACTCCTTGCATGGTGATCCAGGCCCTTATCTTGTAATAGATTGAACTGTGCATATCATGAAGCAATAAAATATCAATTTGTGGATATATCTTCCCCTGCTGTGTTTCCTTGCATTCTTCTTGCCCCTTTAATCTTTCTACAAGTATATTGTGTCTATTTATTATGTTCTTGCAGGAATTCATTATTATTGTGTGTGCTTGGAATATTGCTGTGAATGCATTTTGCTGGATTATGGTGAACTGTCATCACCTCTTCTAGTGTGCACTTTGCCTCTGTATTTCACACATTTGGAGATTACTCTCACACCCTCTTTTTCTGGTGTATCACCGCTTTAGTGTAGGCTTTCATTTTATGCATTCTCTCTCTCTGGTCCCTTGGAATTTTAGGTTAGAATAGCTAGTTTCTCCTGCATTAGAGTAGATTGTGGCAGGTAGTTTAGGAGCAAGAACCAGCTTTCTCTGGAGGTCTATCTCAAGTAGCAAGTCCCACAACTTGGAGATAGTACCCATGTTATCCAATCACACTGGATGCTTAGAGTGATCAAACTAGAAATCTGATCAACATCCGAGTCTTTGTGATTCGGTGATAACAAAATGCATTTTCCAAACTGTGGAGAATCTGTTATCACCCCTTCTAGTATGCACTTTGCTTATACTTTCCCCACATTGGAAGACTACTCTCACACTCTCCTTTTCTATTGTATCACTACTTTAGTGTATGGTCTATTTTCATATACTCTCTCTCCTTGGTCCCTTAGAAATTTATATTATGACAAGATATTTTTTCCTGAATTAGAGTAGATTGTGGCAAGTAGTTTAAGAGCAAGAACCAACTTTCTCTGGAGATCAATCTCAAGTAGCAAGTCCCACAACTTGGAGACAGTACCCATGTTATCTACTCAAATTGTGAGCTCAAGCACACACACTTGTGAAAACCATGGGGTGTTATGATTCATGATAAAAACTAATAAATGAAGTTATATACATGGGAAGATTACATGTCCGATCTTCGTTAATGATTTCCTTGTGGTTAAATGAGATGTGTTCAACTAGTGCAATTTTTGCAACTGTTGCTTGTAAATGTGAATGATCTACTTCCATTGGCACTCCTGAACCCTAGAGAGTTTTGTATAGGATTTTTTTATGTACATTTGATATTTTAAGAAGGTTCAAGATTGAAATCTAACTATATGTCTTTTCAAATTTCTCTAAGATGTTGTATTGACCATCGTGAGGTTTAGACAAATGAGTTCTGCAATCATTAGATAATAGTAAAGTCCTAAATGGCCAAAATCATACAAGAAATGAACACACAAGACATAGGGAAAATATCACAAACAATGTGATCCAATGGAAAACAATGGCATATAATGGAAAACAATGACATACTATGGAAAAAATGGAAAATAGTAGGTAGCAAGTATCAAACGACCAAGGTCGAAAATAGTTGTTATAAGACAAATGTTGCACATGAAACACCCATTAGCGAGTTAAAAAGACATGAAGTATGTCAAGACATGTATTTAGGAATAGAGTAGGGTGCTAGTAATAATATTAAGTAGTATACAATAAAAAATAGCAACTATATTGTGGAAGGAAGTAAATTCCCTTAGGAGCCTCCATGGAAATGGTAAGAGGTACATTGAAAAACATCCATTCTATGTGTAAATATTTGTAGGAATTATGAATTCACAACTAGAGAACAAGTAAATTCCCTTGTGTATATAGAAAATATAATGACACAAAGTATTTTTCTAGCATGTGAAACAAAGTATACATGTGAGGATAAGTAAGCAAGAGTAAGTGCAACCAAGATATGCAATATTTTGTCAATGAATGAGATGGAATCGTATGCAATGTGAATGTGATAAGAGAAATGTGACCCATAAGTGGATGTGAATGAGTATGAGTGAAACTATGTTTATTTACAAAAGAACCCCCGACAGATCAAGAATAAACCATAGAACAAGATTGCTTCATCAAGAAATGGTTCTAACAATGTGTATGCTAGAAAAAATGTGATCAACGAAACATAAAACATAAAGTGTTGATGGAATGATGTTCATTTTAGATGAATCACCTCAACAATCAAGTATGAACCATGTAAATAGAGTTCGTCATAGGGTAGTGATGATACAAGTGGTGTATTAAGTTGAATAAGATTAGTACTTAGAAATATGAAATGTGAAGCACAACATGTAATGGAAGAAATTAAAAACACTTGATAATGTTAGAAGGGATGGGAGAATAAGCATGATGACCCCAAGTGTATGATGACAAGAAGGATCAAATTATATCATCTAAGTGAACATCATTATCATGGTCAAAGCTAAATGGAGAAGCGTCAGAGACTTGATAAGAAATAGTATTAGCTTGATCATGCAAGGAACCATTACAATGTAGATTTAACATACGCATTGCATATTCTTCATCAGTGAAAGGTGGTAATGGAAAACCATGTGCATACCAGCGAGTAATATTTCTTAAATATCTGAAAAATGGATCATTGTAAATAAAAACATGGCCAATAGGGATGGGAAATGTGATATTAATACCTTTAGGATATAAAACTCCCACAATGTATTCAAGCCAAGATTTTCCAAGTGTGAGTAGAGAATCATGAGAAATATGTGCAAGAAAGACCGATAGGTTGAAAACAAGAAGGCCATAAGTAGAAGTGATAAGAACATATTTTTGATAAATATGAGGATCATGAGGCTGATGGAGAAGATCGTCCAAAGAATGCGAGTCAAGTGAAGCCATCATGTGTACAAATAATATCGTAGAAGTAAGGAAAAATGGAAAATGGTTCCAATAAGAGTTATTCATGAAGAGAGTGCATATGAAATGGAAAACATCAATGTGGGTTGATCATAAGAAGGTGATCAAGGTAGCATGAATTTTTATGCATGGACAAACCCCTACAAAATTACCATATAATTAGTAGCATGAGAGGGTGACGATGACATAGATGGGATAGTTTCCAATGTATAAATAGTTCCCTAAGGTGGAGGCAAGTTGAAAGGATACTCCACGGGTTGGTGATCATCAACCCGATGCAAAGAGGTAGTAGGAGTAGTTAATGCGGTGTTTGGGTCTATGTAACAATAATTGAATGCGTCACGGTCAACGACTATTATATATTCAAATACCTCATGTAATAATTTTACACAATGATGAACTATAGAAGGAAATTCTGTATGGCATGAAGCCATGGACTACTAAGTAATTAATTGTAATGAACTAGGATATCGATAATGAAAAACACCATAGGAACAATTTTTTCCCGACCATGATACGTAAAAGTAACGATGCACACATGGACACGTAGAAGAATCATATGCATGGAGAGAAATGGATGATGGGATAACATAATCTGAGGAGGAAGGCCAATCTTCTAAAGAATAGATAAATTAAAAATATTTACCTCGAGATCCATTATCGATTATAGTCCTCTCAATACCTATAATCGAGATCCATTATCGATTATAGTCCTCTCAAATACCAATGGAACCCCCCCTTTAAACACTACATTGTGAGAAGACTCTGAAACTAATCATGCCCCATATTATCTAGAGAATATGGAAAGATAGGAACGATATCATCTTCAGAAATAACAAACAAAATTACAAGACCAACTTCACTAAGATTGGGCATGTTGTTAAAGTTGATATCGGGAGATTTAAACCCCCCAAAAACAAAATATCATGTAGACGAAGAGTACATTTTATCCAATTGGAAGATTGGAGATGCTGGAAGGCTGATCAGGAATACCTCAAATATTGATAGGTCTTTGGTCCACTGGATCCCTCCTGAGAGAAACTGGTATAAACTCAATTTTGATGGTGCTTCTAAGGGTAATCCTGGCATGACATGTGGGGTGGAATTATAAGGGATCACAAAGGCTACTTAGTTGTTGCTTATGCCAGAAAAATGGGGATTCAGACGAATAACTATGTTGAAGCCCTGGCTACTCTTTGGGGGCTTAGGATTGCAAAAGATCTTGATATCCAGAATTTAATCTTGGAAGGAGACTCTCTTAATATTATCAATCATTTGAACCAATCTTCTCCTCCTAGCTTGGACCACCAAGGATTTTATTATGGAAGGCAGAAATATTTGTAATAATATTGAGCATATTATTATTAGACACACCTATAGAGAGGGGAATAAAGCAAATGGACACTTTGGCTAATGTGGGCATTAACATTAATTTCACCATGTGGAATAATGCAAAAAACATCCCCAAGGAGGTTCAAATCAGTATTAATGAGGATAATAATGGAAATACATATGTGGCATAATCACAATTATGGCAGGGTGTGGATCTTAATGGAAGTGAAAGATCTCACTTGTGTGATTTATCCCCCTCTCTATGGAAACTATAAATAAATCAAGCCTCACACAGATGGGAGGTATTTCAAAATTTAGAATGGATACAGGAAAATTGCAGTCCCTTATGAGGGTTTCAAGCAGGATTTTTGCCAAATTTGTAGGAAGAAGGAAAATATGGGAGGGGCTCCATGTCAGTTAGAGTCGAGTTGTGACCCAACCTGGAAAAACAATGTGATACTCTGGAATCTACTACACAAAGGAGGCATTTCTAATTTCATCAAATGAATTTAGGGGCAAGACTTGAATATCTCGGTCCAATTTGCTACTGAGTGGAAGGACAAGAGAGTTAAGTATGGTGGGCATAACATTATTATCAATGAAGAGCTAATAGCCGAGGAAACAGGCCTGGAATTGGAGGGCTTTTGGTTCTTTAGTAAGAGGAAAGACATGGCAGCAGAGGGAAAGAAGTTTATAGACGAGGGAGAAGAGATGGATTTTGTTGCTTTGTGGGTTTAAAGGTAAGTTCCACCCCTACGATGTTTGATGAAGTGACTAACATGATGGTTAGATACATTTCACTAGAGGGGGTATAAAACGGTCCCCATTAAGCATCTTGTTTTTTTAAATCATTTTAGAAGAGATCTCACTGTTTGTTTCCCACACTACCTCCTTAACTCTCTTCAGCGTTCTGTGCTTGACTTCCAAAAGCATGCCCGAGCTATTCCCTTACATCAGGGCCTTATCCTTTTACTTCACAAGCTCTACGTTGCCAAGTACCTTGGTTTTCTATTCACTCCTAGCGAGCTGCTCATTGCCACCTCCTTTGTTCCCTTTACCACACCTGCCACCCCTTCCAAGTCTAAATCCAAGAACCCCATGAAAGCTAGCATTCCTACTACTAGCTAGATCCTTAGAAGCTCCAAGGATTTGGAGGTTGCCCAAAACCTACTTCATATTAGCAATGTTGGTACTGAACAAGCCCTACATCTGGAAACTATTAGACTGGATGCCCTAGAGATTGAGGTTAAACAGATGTAGAAGGACTTTTAGCGGTTGAGCAAGCAAAAAGGGAAGAGAAAATTTGAGGAAGAGAGTGACACTGATAAGGAACAGTTCTCTGAGATTTACAAGAAGTTGAGCTCTCTTGATACTAGGTTGGGAAGAGCAAAGGATAGACACGAACATAATTTGGCTATTTTTAAAGCCATAAGTGATTTCTTGGAACAACAGGTCCAGAGCATTGTGAGGTTAAGTGGGATCCCTGATACTCTATGGGGAAATGAAAAAGAGAGGAATATGACCATTACACAGCTGGATGCTTCAGACTCAATGCACATAACTACTTTGGCACTTTTCACCTCATTGTAGATGATTCAATCTAGAATTGAAAGGGCATCCAAAAAATAATTTGTCTTGGGCTAGTGGAATTTGGTTTTGTGGCTATTTCTGTGCTTTCCTTTTGTTGTATAGTTGTTGCTTTTTTGCGGTCTCATTTGCAGTTACAACCTTCTTTTGTTCCTTGTTGTTCCCCAATGTTGGTTACCTTGTCTAATGTTGTTACTTTTGGTCTTTTTCTTGATGTATTCTCATTGTTATATCTAGCTAGTGAGCCTTCCTTGTAATTGGGTATAGTCCCACCAAAACTATTTACCAATAATAAAAAAAGATGTGAGAATGTATATAATAGGGGAGGATCATTGGCATTATTAGAAATATTGATAACTATATCAAATGGAAAACTAAGTTGTTGAGAAAATGCATTTAAGAACATTTGATATACTATGTCTAGATGAGTAGTGGAAGGAATTCAAGTATTAGCCAAGACAAAATGATATTACTCTACAATCGATTGTCAACAAGAAATCATGGATAGAGATATCCATGATGAGTGGATCTTAGGAAAATGAAAGAGGTGATGAATTAATGACTCGAGAATGTTTGAATGAGACGAGATCACCAAATTATATCAAAAAATAAGGAAATATGCTAAACCCTATATATTGCATAGTTACATATGATAAATAGACAATAAATTACGAATTTTATTCAAACAATAGGATAACAAAATTGAAACCCTAAGTGCAAGAGATTGAATACAAAACTTAGATTATTTCCTAATAATTATCAAATTTTGTTGGACTAGAAACATATTGAACAGGAGGAGGTGACTATCGTAGATGCACCCATACAATTTTGTAACTATTAGAATAAGTTGGACCAGAGTGCCTTCATGGGGGCGATGGCACCTAGGTTCCATAGACCTTTGTTGGGTGCATGTGACCACGCAGGACCTCAAAAATTGTTTTTTCTTGTGTCACCAATTAGGCACTAACCTTCATTCTTGGTCTCCTCTATGTTTCACTATGTCCACAAAATTCACTTGTAACCTACAAAACCCCGAGACACATCAAATCCTAAAAAATAAAATATGTAAATGGGGAGTTGGGTGACCCCGAAGGTCACTCGACATAGTGGAATTATGACCAAATTTCACACTAATTTTTTAGACTCCATGTATTTCTTATGTATGTGTGTAATAATTGTGCCATAGGAGGCCATTGTGAAAGTGCACATGATAGTAGGAAATAGCAAGTTGTACCACTGAAAAATAGATGTGGAGGAAAAAACAAACTTCCCCCTATGCATGTATGCAAAAATTTAGTCCCTTGTCCTTTGAGTGAGTGCGATATGGATGCCTTTGATTTTATTATAATGCCTTTGGATGCAACCTCACTTGATAATAGTAGATGCTTAGAGCTAGGTCCCTTATTATGGTCACATAACTTTCTATTTATATGATTCCCCTATTTGAATTTTGTAATTAACAAATAAAACGATGACCCATAAGAAAATAAGATTCCCAAAAGATAAAAGAGAACCAAAAGAAGTGAGTAAGATACAAAGAGATTAGGGACACACATAAGGATGAGGATGCCCGGCACCGACATCCTAGTTGGGCATTGGTGTCTAGATTAAATAATGATAAATAAATGATTATCACACTAGGTTTTGGGGTGTCTAAGACCAAAGAGAGATAAATAAGGACAATAAAGAGGTCAACGATAGTAGTCAATTACTAGTTTTCTCACATAGGAATCATATTAATATTAGTATGTGATTAGCACCTATAAATTTATCCAAGTGCATGATTTTGTATCTACAATTCATCTCTTTTATTGTTAGGAAAGGAAAATCATGATATTCAATAAACTATGAAATTTATTTCATATTAAAAATCAATACTACTTTCTCAAGTTTTATATTGGAAATATAATTAACAATAATCTGGTTGAATTGATGAAATTATGAGACCCCCTAAATATTGGAACCCTAGGAAACTACCCGGTTTTCCTAGGGATTAATCTTTAATTACTTCTCAATTTAATTGATTCATTTCTATGTGACATCCATGATTTCTTACGACGTTTAACATACTTTTCGCAATTTTCTACAATATTTTTACATTTTATGTCATTTTAATTTTTTTCCTTGTCTCAATCATAAGTACAACTACATTGTGATTTTTTCGTTTAATTTTTTTCCCAAATTCAATAATATTTATGAATCCTATAGGATTTTTAATTATCTAGTTTTTATCTTTATCATATATTTCATCCCATGCATTTTATCCATCCTTTTCTATAGTCTTGGCTATAGGTGTGATCATCATATTTTAAACCTTCTTCTAGCATATTTTGTCTAGCTAGTCTACAAGTACCCCTTTGTGCATGCTATGTACATTATATTATTCAATACACATGTATGCATTTTATAGCCTTGATCCCCATCTAAATTTTCTCCAACCATTCTCTAATGTCACTCTCCAAACATGTTATTGAAATTAAACCTTCCAATATCCCTCCACACTATGTCCCTTGTAATCTCTGGTCCATCCATGTCCATCACATATCTTCCGTATAAATTGTTATTTTTGTCTACCTCACCACTTAACCATGGTAATTTTGCAACTTCCTGTAACCATATTGTAACCCTAACATGACCTTAATCCATATATATTTAGACACCACCTTGCCACTTCACTTCCCTCACTCTCTACCCATTTCCTCTTCTTCCCATTATACCCATCCATGAACACTCCCTATAGTCACAACTATGAATTGCCCTCATATTTTTCCTCCCCTTTCACTACTTCCCCACACCCATCCCTTCCCCCATCGATTATCCCATATGTAGCCACCATAATTACGTTGTTAATCCCTCTATATCATATTCCCACCTCCTCCTCGAATCCCTATCCTTTCCCTCCAACAATTGGTTCCTACACCTATTTACTATTTGAATCATTCCAAACCTTATCTATCTCTCCCCATATTTAATCCCTATCCCTCTCCACTCATGTGGTTTACGGACACAACCATGCCATGACTTAAACTCTTACCAACTACTTTATCCCTAGAATAGACATTTTATTCATCACCACTCCCCCTCCTCCATCGGTTGTCTGATGAATATATTTCTCCAATAACATCCCTTTCTTCTAAAGAAATATTTTTAAACAAACATAAAACTCACTCACATATCCCACAAAATTTCATTGAATAACAAGTTATATCAATACCCTATAAGTAAAAATCACCTACACCTACCCCATATCTAGAAAGAAAACAACATTAGTAATGCCCCAAGCATGTCATTACATGACCCCTTAGCGCATGTCCCACCAGAGATTAAAAATAACCAAACATAAAAATAGGGTAATAATTTAAACATTAGGACCATACCCATAGTATTATCCCATTGGCTTTTAGATTACTTCATTCTAGTTTTGATGATTTATTTACCCACTCCTCATCTTGAGTTCTTTTTCACATATTTTCACACACTGGCCCTTACGCTCTTTGGTACCCTCCATGCATGCTTTGACACTTACACTCTTTACTTATCATATTTACAAGTTTTGATCGTTTCCCTATTTATTTTCACCTCATGTTCTATACTCACTCATTTTAACTATTCATTCCCATCACATCTATTCACCTACATTCTCGGTAGTTCCCCAACTTACTCCATGACCACATGATTGATTGCATCACCTAGTTTACGTCCCAATACTTTAGGGGACATGCAATCATCCCGACCTATCAAAAATCTTACATGAACCCATCCACCCCATGGTGCCACACAACCCATATCCACCACACTATAAATTTCCTACATTCGAAAAATTCAATGACATCACAAAAATCCAACATCATTTGCATATTTTTCTATACCTATCACCTAATTCAACATGATGAAATGTTCCTCTTATGTGCCTTTCTAATTTTTATTAATGGCTAACAAATTGATTGGTACTCATGCCTCTTAAAACATTACATTTACACATTCACACAAAACATTGATGCATTATTATCTAACGCTGCTCCATCTCAATTATTTCTAAAGATAAATGGGTCAATCTTCACATGATTCAACAAGCTCATAATGATTTCATTCCTCAATTTATGATATACTAGAGTTTTTATTCACACCATATCATCTCCTCTCCCATAATAGGACCTTATTGGCTGATTTTCTAAACATTTCTTCCCCAATATCTCATGTCACTTGACAAAATGTCCACTATGTTAATTCAACAAGGTTGTGCATATGGTATGACACATAAGGTATTTTCAACTCAAGCTTCATACCACCTTTCCATACACTTTGCTTTTTCCTCCACCTATTCCACTACCGTGCTCATCATCTCCAAATAATCCCCAACCACCATATTCAGTTTCTTCTAATGTCTCTTAAAATTCTCAATATTCTCAATCTTTCCATATCCATCATCCAAATCTCATTGTACACCATTATACACATCAATTTTGGAATCAGATCATCCTCATGTTCACATAGTATCTCATCATTTACATCATACACCTCATAATTTCCACGACATGTACTTCCCCTTTAGAAATGACATCATAATAATATTCTCATGCATAATTCACCACATTACCAACATATCTATCAATATTTATATCCTCATTGCCATTGGATAATCCCATATTTACAACTTTTGATTGAATTACATATTTCTCTTTGATCATATATGAGCCTTGTATCATATATTCACTCACCATATCATCCATGTTATCTTCATCACATATTGTGCCACTCATCACTTCAACTTTCTTAAATCCCTCTACCACATGCATCTTATTTCCTCCTTCCTCACTCATTTAGGAACTCATTTTTATACCTACACCCCTATTACATCATCTACCATATATTATGCTCATGCACACTCCTCTAACATATATTTCAATTAATTTTTATCCACTCATTCTTCCATATCTTCCTCACAAGTGATCCACAGGCATCTAGAAAAAAACCACTTCATGAGAACAACATGAATCAAAAGGAAAAAATAAGAAGAAGAAGGAGAAAAAGGTTTAGTTACAAAATTGTCTCTCTGCAAAAGCGGCATTTTTGTTACCAACCTGAGGTTGTTTAACCATGCCTCTACATAGAATGGAAGTTATGTAACCACTTTGTGACATTTGTTTAACTACTAGTCTACGTTATCCAATGGTCCTATCACTAATGAAAACAAAAAAATAAATCTACAAACAATTGTGGATTTCAAACTTCTAGGTTGTATATCTTCGTTAAATGACTCTTCCCATTCTCTAGTACATGGGAGGACATGGGGAGAAATATATTTAAGTAAGAAGAGCATGTGGAATTAGATCATCAAATATTTGATGGAGATAAGTGAGAAAGAAACCATTGATGTTGGAATTATGTTGTAGGAGAAAGGTGTGAGAATAAAGGAAATGAGTAACAAGCAAATGAAAGTGACATTCTTTTCCTCCCTTAAACTTCTTGAATTTTTATTTCTTTGAATTGGCCAATATAATATTGGGAAGAAAGACAATTTTCCCTTCTTCGCTAGTTTTCCTTCAAATTGGTTTTTCTAAGATAAAATATTGTGTTATGTGTTGAATTGTTTGTCTTTCATTGGTTGAAATAGTTCTATGTTTCATATTTCATTCACAAGCATTAACAATTGGAATTAGGAACAATAGATTTTGGTTTACTAACTTTTCACATTAGATTTTTCCATATCATTTTGGCTTACGAGCTAACAATAATATCCAAGGGACTATGGTATTCATTCTTCTATGATTTGTATGGTAGTGACAGGTCTAAAAGAAAAGAAGAATTACCTTGTAATCTGGAAGTATCAATGAAGAACTAGAAATAAATGATTATAGATCAAATGGAAGAGGATAATTTGGTCCGTAGAATTGAGATGTTTGAAAGAACTATGGTAAAGGTGTTTCAACACCAATGACAACCATCAGATCAATAAATGACAACAACGGTTAAGAAATATTCCATAGAATCAGTGGATCAAGATTTTTATGAGAAGTTTGGCAAATGAAATAGCCGCAATGAGGAAGAATATGTGGAAGAGTGTGAAGAAGAAACTCCAGTTGGAAGAGAGAAGTTAAAATCTGATTATGTTCCTTAAAAATTTGAAGGACAAGTAGATGTAGAACTGATAGATAAATGGTTAAAGCAATTTTAGGTGTATTTTAGTGTGCATAATGGCACCGAGGGACAAAGGATTACCTTTCCATGTCTCAAAATGGAAGGACATGCTTTGGTTTGGGTGGGAAACACATCTAGCCACTTGTGAACAAAAGAAGTGTCCTATTATAAGTTCTTGGGAGGTTTTTAAATATTTTCTTTGAGAAAATTTGTATCTTATTTCCCATAAGACTAATTAGATGATTAAATAGTAGTATTGAAGACAAATTAGTGGTCAAACTTTACACGATTACATTATGAAGTTTGGAAGGAAAGTCGTGTTGCTCAATATGGACCTAGAGGATGAGGATATTATGACCAAGTATTTGGGAGGACTTTACACTCACCTTCAAAGGAAGGTCATCTCCATGAATCCTAATGATATCAATGAAGCATTTGTAAAATAATATTATATAGATGATGAGAAGAAGCAAGGAGAAGCAGAGTCAACAAAAATTAGTCATGAAATCAACCAAATAAAGAGAAGGGACAAATAAGTAACAACGTTAAATGGAAAGTTAAAAAAATTACCACTTTGAATACTTGTGAAGATCCTAAGAAATTTTGCAAGAACTATTATCTATAAATGGTCATACTGACCGTACATGTTGGAAGTTACATCTAGAATTACATTTGAAGAACCAAACCAAGGACTCCAAGAATTCCATGATTTTTGTAAAGATACATGTGGAGGTAGAGATAGAGGATGATTCTGATGTAGACGAGAGGCTATGATGCATGAAAACCCAAATGGACACTCAAGAAAAAAAAAGAGATGAGTAATCTATTTTAAATCAAAATTTAAATTAATAGGACTAAGGTAAATACTTTTGTTTATACTTATTCTCAATCTAATTTGATTTCTAATGCAATTGTAAAGAATCTTGGTCTTAAAACATATGAGCATCCACATCCTTATCCATTAAGATGGGTTTAGAAGGGTGTATAAATTTGGGTAAAAGAAGATGTCGAGATCAACTTTGGGATAAAATCTCTATATATAGATGTATTAAAAGATGACGCATTCAACTTGATGTATTTGATGTTGTTTGTAGGAGTCCTTACTTATATATCGGGGATGTTATATTCATGATAAGGGAGAACCAATATAGATGGGTCATGGATGGATTTAGTTACAACTTTCGGCACACACAATGTAAGGAAAAACTTTCTATGGTAGCGATAACCAATAAAAGATAAGAATGATATGTTAAGTGCCATGATAATCAGATTTGTTCAATTTTGTTGATAGATAAGCAAGATAGGGTAGAAATTTTAGATATTTCTAAAAAAGTAATGAAAGATTTAGATAGCATAATTCAAAAGTATTTTTGGGAAGTGTCCAAACTCCCAAAGGGATTACCACTAAAATGAGAAGTAGAGCATGAGATTCATTTTTGGCAGTCCCCTCTACAAAATATCGGGTTGTATAAGAAATCCTTGTTAGATAGTATAGAGGTTAAGAAATAACTCAAGGAGCTATTAGACCAAGGGGTAATATCACAAATCACCTCTCCATTCAGTTAACCTATGGTGATGGTACCAAAGAAGGATGGTTCTTGGATAATGTGCATCGACTACCATGCTTTGAACAAGATTACCATAAAGAACAAATATCCACTCACATATAGATGATCTCTTCAACCAGCTTCAACATGCAAATTTATTCACTAAGTTAGATCTCAATTCTGGTTCTCACCAAGTTGGTATGAAGGAGGAGGATATACGAAGATTTCCTTTAAAAATTACGGTTTGTATGAGTGGTTATTACTTCCATTTAGTTTATGAAATGAACTCGCTACATTTATGAGATTCATGAATTATGTATTGTGAGAGATCTCATAGATTCATGTGTCATTGTTTATTTCGATGATATTATAATTTTTATTGCCACATGGGAGGAGCATCAAACACATTTGCAGAAATTCTTACAAGTTATCAATGAGAAATAATCGCTATGAAATATGAATAAGAGTGAGTTTTCCACATAGTCACTTCTCTATCTTGGGCACATGGTTGGAGGAGGAAAGCTATGAGTGGATCTAAATAATGTGGAATCCATCACCAATGGGAGCCATAAATACTAGAATTTTTTGTAGGATCATTATAGTATATGAGGAAGTTCATTATGAGCTTCTCTTCTAATACAACACCTCTATACACAACATCTCTAAAAGAGTAAGGATTTTGACTGGGGTAAGGAATAAGATTAAGATTTTGAGTTAAATTAATACACAAAATTATCTATGCTTCAAGACTTTCTATTCCTAATTTGCAACATCCCTTCCAAGTAGAGATTATGCTATGGGAGCAAAGTGTTGTTCAAAGAGGTAAGCCAAAATATTATCATTCTAAAACTTTCACTTCAGTAGTTATGGGATATTTAGTATATGATAAATAGATGTATGCACTAGTCTCAAAAATAAAGAAATGGAAACATTACTGATTGGGTAAAGAAAAAAATGTGCATGCTAACCACAAATGTCTCTAGTATTTACAAGCATAGTCTAAATTACACAATGAAATGCGCTACAAGTGGATGGGATTCCTTCAATAGTTATATTTGGTGAATAAGTATAAGAAAGGTAGCCCAAATTTTGTGGCATACATGTTGTCTAGGCTGCCCATAAAGGAGAAAATCTTTAGTTTTACCACTATCTCTCATTTTGATCCCTTCACGAAGGAATCTTGTAGAGTGGCATACACTCAAGAAAAATATTTTGGGGTGACATATCAATGGTTACCATCCAAAACCCCGTCATACACTCAAGAAAAATATTTTGGCTACAGAATGTTTGTTATCTAAGATGAAAATAGATGTTGAAAATCTTGTTGCCCTAAGCTCGCAACTAGTAGGACATCTAATACATCTAGATCTTTGTGCGATAATTTCAAATTACCACCTAACAAGAATTTGGGTCGTCAATCACCCTCAACTCATGTGCAAACGTATTCTTTATTCAAAATTGCTAAGAAAAAACAGGGGGTGACCCACATCCATGTGTTAGATGGGTGTTTGTATCGGGAAATGGGAAAAACAAATCTTGCACTTGTTGGTAAGTTTCTGGGATCTAGACCCAATATTGATGTGATCAGGAAATGGGCCTTAAGAATATGGCAACCCAAGGGTGATCTGGTTATTACAACCATGCCCCATGGTTTCTTCCTTGCAAAGTTTAACCAATAACCAGATCTGGAATTGGTTCTTTTGGGTGGACCCTGGTGCATGGGTAATATGGGACTTTTCTTAAAAATATGGTACCGGGTTTGATCCAAATACTGAAAATATACACACCATTCCCATATGGTGTAGACTACCTAGTATCCATCTTCAATAATGGGATGATGAGATATTGTTGAATGTATCTGAATCTATTGGTTTTCCAATTGGATTGGATGGTCCTACACAAAAAAAATCCAAGCTCACTTGTTCCATATTTTGTATCTCATCAAAAATGGAACATGAACTCTTAGAGCATGTTATTCTACAATCCAAAATTGGCACATGGAAATAGAATATTGAATATGAAAATTTTCATTTGAGATGTAAAAAATTCCATAAACTAGATCATTTCACCAGAAAAGTCCAACTTTGACAAAGTATAAGGAAGCATGACATCAACAAGATAAAAATCTTGAGAAAATCATAATTTCTTTGATGGATCCATAGAACCACTAGAAATAAGGAAAGAGAATGATGATAGGGATTCCACAAATGAAAGAGGGATTCACGAGAACCGATGTCGAAAAGTAATGCACCAAAACAAAGTTGCGCTCTCGATGGTAACGCTGCCAACGTAATACGCAAGATTTGAAACAATGGAAAGAAGATTGCAAGTAAGAAGAATGGGTCTGCTCATGCTCATAGATCAAAAAATAGGAAGTACAAATAGGGGTGTTGTGTAACCCCCATGCCTAAACATGGAAAGAAACTCAATGACGCCACTGACGCATATGACATTGACTGACGCATATGACACCACTAGAAGAGGAGTTACAATTCCAAATAAGGAATGTAACTCCTATGACAGAATCTGACACTTGTCATTTGACTTCCTAAGACCTATGACTCTCGCAAGGTGAGATGACTCACCTAGGTGATGTGGACGATGATTGGATAGTCACACACACCAACACCCCCCTTCATTGAAGTTGAGGAAGAGGTCAAGGTAAGCCAAAATAGAAAAGAAGACTCCCTAGACAACTAAGAAAGATGTGTCAATGGACCCCGGAAACTAAAGGCGTGATAAGGTGCCCATGTACAAACAACATCTTTCTGGAATGAATAAGAGGAGAAGAAGAAGGATTATATAGCTCAAAGAAGATGGGCGGCTATAGCGAGACCTCACCCCAAGAAGAGACCACAAGTGAAGAAACTTCACCTCAGTAAAGGGCTTGGTGAAAATGTCTATAACATGATCAACTGTTTGAACATACTTGTATGTCGATGATGTTTTCATGTATTAGATCCTGTATGAAGTGCATATGAATCTCAATGTGCTTCGTCCGCTGATGTTGAACTGGATTTCTACAAATCGAGATAGTGCTCATGTTGTCACAGTAGATAATGGTAGGCTGCCGAAAGTGGATGCCAAACTCTGTCATGATACCTTGTAACCAAACAACTTCTGTGGCAGTGTTAATTACTCCTTTGTATTCTACTTATATCAATGATATGGAAATGGCATGCTACTTCTTGCTGGACTAGATCATAGGACTGAACCAAGAGTGAAACGATAGCCTGAGGTAGGCTTCCGATGATCTAGATCACCGGCCCAATCTGAGTCTGTAAATTCAACCAAATCAATCTCATTCCCTCCAAAGTAATGAATACCATTTGTGTGAGTTCCATGAACATAGTGAAGGATCCACTTTCCTGAGATTTTAAGTGCAGCTCATGAGGCTCCTACATAAATCCGGGACAAGATCCCGATGGCATATGATAGATCCGGGCCGAGTGTGAGTAAGGTAGATCAAGCTTCCCACCAACCTCAATAAAGGGTACCATCAACCAAGGGGGAAGAGCAATAAGAAACTAACTTAATCCGGAAAGAAAAGGAGTAGGTGAGGACTTGCAGCTTAGACATGTGAAATCGAGCAAGCAAATCAAGAGAGTACTTAGGTGCGAGATCATAATTCCCAAGTCGATTGTGAAATATATGTCCCAAGAAAGTAATGAAGCATTCCTAATTTAGACATGGAGAACTTGTTGGCCAAGGAGATCTTTACAGAATCAATGATAGAGGAAGACCTACATGTGATCAACAAGTCATCAACATAGAGAACAAGAATAAGCATGAATTCATCATGTCACAGAATATACACATTTGGGTTAGAGTGACACCGAGTGAACCCTGATGCAAGTAAAAAGGAGTCCATCTTGGCATACCAAGCCCGAGGGGCTTGTTTAAGGCCATAGAGAGACTTCTTTAATTTGTAAACGAGGGATGGATCATGGACATAACCTGGAGGTTGTTCCATATAGATCTCCTCCTCTAGGTCCCCATGAAGGAAGGCACTCTTAATGTCCATCTGGTGGACTTCCCATCTGTTAGTGGCAGTAATGGCAAGGGTCAGTCGAATGCAAGTCATCTTCGCAACCTGGAGCAAAGGTTTCTGAGTAATCAACCCTAGCTACCTGGGAGAAACCCTTAGCTACAAGTCGCACTTTATACTTCTCAACTTCTCCATTAGCTCCATACTTTGTTCGATATACCCACCTACACCGAATGATTTTTCTTCCTTTCGGAAGAAGGGTAAGATCCCAAGTGTCATTCTTTATGAGTGAGGAATATTCCTCATCCATGGTAGAATCCCACTCAGGAATCCTAGAAGCTTCCTGGAAAGATGGTGGATTAGAAGCAGAGGTGAAGGAGTGAGGTCTAGTGAATTCTGAGTGAGTACATCTCTCATCCAAAGGATCTCTAACTAAATCTCCAGCACTCTATAAAGTTTTCCTAGCCCAAAGTGGTCTCGAAGGCTCAGGCTCAAAGTTGAAAGATTCTTCACTTGAGTGAGAAGGGACATAGTCCTCATCATCACTATTGTTAGAATCAAAAGACTCAGAAGTTTGAGGAGCGGGAGGAGGAGCAGGGAGAGGTGAAACTCACTCAATAACATCATCATCTGCAGAGTTAGAATCTAAATCGGTCGGCGAAAGGACCTCGGTGGAAGTTGAAGTCAAGGACGACTCATCAAACTTCACACTCCTCTCAATATAAATCTCACGGGTGGTAGGGTTCAACAATCAATATCCCTTCACACCATCGTGGATACTCGACAAAGATACAAGGTTTAGATTTTGGATCCAATGCCTTACATTTCTTTTTGGGAATCCTAGCCATATAGCCTTGGATCCAAAGACTTGAAAGTGCTCATGATCGGGCTTATGTCCAAACTAGGCTTCAAAGGGAGTCATCCCTCTTACTACCTTGTGTGGAACACTGTTCTAAATATAACAAGCACAATTCACCGCTTCAACCCAATACAATGGAGGAAGAGATTTCAAGTGAACCATGCAAGTAGCCATCTCCTTTAAAGTTTGGTTCTTTCTTTCTACAACTCCATTTTGGGAAGGGTTGTAAAGAAACCTACACCAAAAGCAATCCCCTTAGAAGTGCAAAAATCCTCAAACCTGTTGCTCACACACTCGCCTCTATTGTCGGTTCAAAGAACCTTGATAGACCTGTTCCACTTGTTTCTTAGCAAGAGCCTTAAACTTTTGAAAATTCTCAAAACTTCGACTCAAGCTTAAGAAAATATACCCAAGTATAATGTGAAAAGTCATCAATGAAGGTTAGTATATATAGATCTCTAGTAAAAGAAGGAGATGGAAAAGGGCCAAATGTCACTATGAAAAAGATACAAGGGACAAGTAGCTCTCCGGATTTTCCCTTGTCAAATATTTTTTCAGCGTGCTTTCCAAGGGTACAACCCTCAAAGACCCTTAGAAAACTTAACTCGGGGTAGCCCATTGACCATTTCATTTTGACTCAATTGTTTAAGGTAACGATAATTTAGATGCCCAAAACACTCATGCCATAACTTGCTAACCTCATTTGCATGAGTGAGCAAGGCATTGGGCATCAAATCGAAGAGAAGTAGGAAAAGGTATATAACCGTGAATGGTGATCTGCGCTTTCCCTCAACCACAAGCAAGTGATGTCAAAGTTAAGCTCATGAATAATCACCAAGTTAGGACCAAATTCCACTCGCATTCCTTCACCAAGGTGGGTGATTTGGTAAACCGATAGGATATTGGTAGAGAGATTGGGAACACTCAACACTTGGTTAAATGTTCCACCTTCTATCTCTACCGATCCACTACTGAAACCGACACATGAGTGTCATCACCCAACGTGATTTGGGACATGCCACATGGTTCAATGCTAGAGAATTCAACCTCTAAAGAAGCCATGTGGTGTGAGGCACCAGAATTGATAATCCAAGTTGATGATGGAGTTAATCTAGCTACGAGGGCCTTACCTTTCTTCTTTTCATTTTTAGTCTCCTTTATATTAGAAGACTTGCCCTTCTGAGCATTTTGTTTAACGGATTTAGGAACACTTATTTTATTCTTCTCAAGTAAATGAGTTAAGTGATCATTTTTTTCCGAAAACAATGTTGTTCATCATGGCCAGAATTCTTACAATAGGAGCATTTATACTTTTCCTTCTTTGCTTTAGGCTTAGAAGTCGAAGTATGAGTGATGGGCTTAACTGGGGGTTGGTTGGTCTTGGTTTCTTTCTTAGGTTGGTCCTTAGTTTCTTTCTTCTTTTCATTTTTCTTTCCCTTATTCACCACAAGGGCATGTGACTTGGATTTTAGAGTCCCCATTTGAATGAGTTTTTCATGTTCTCGAATGAGTTGGGATGAAAAACTATCAAAGGAGGGCATAGTCCAAGTACTACCCAAGGCGTCTTTCGTGGCATGAAAAGTTGAAACGAAAATAGAGTATTCAGGACCTAACTTAGAAATAATCGACAAGATCAATTGAGATTCTTTCTTATCCACTTTACATTCCTTTCAAAACATTTTAGTGTGGACAAACTTTGAGAAGAAGGCTTGTAGGTTTTCAAAGTCACTAGGATTTAACCCTAGTAGTTCATTCTCCAACTCATGTGCTCTCATGTCATATTGCTTCCCAAACATATCATCGATCATTTTCCATGCTTGATCGGGTGTTGAGGAAGTTTTGATGTGGAAGAGAAAGTCGGGAGAGATGGACGTACAGATAAGACCTAAGGCTTCATCACAATGGTTGAACCATTTAAATTTTTTGGGTTCATCAGTAGGTTTGGTCTCTAACCCCATGGTAACTCGGTATAACCCTTTACTTCACAAAACCAATATAATTTTAGATTTCCATTTGAAGAAATTAAAAGGTGTGAGCACCGGTACTTAAGAGATATCTATAATGAAGAGATAGAACCAAGGAATGCGAAGGAAGGAGAGAGAAAAGAAATAACCACCCCAAAACAAAATTACACCTCCCCAAGTTTGGCACTTTATAATTCAAAGTGCATTGATTACAACCAGATGTTATCGTGTTCGAGAACCAGTTTGTCACTCACCTTGCAATTAGCATAATAACGAGTAATGGTGGAGACAACAATCAAGGTTCATAGGGCACAACAAATCGACAACGTGAGAAAGCACGAAAGAGAGAAGCAAGAGGGGGAAGAAAGAGATTTGTGAGAAAAAGTGTCTCATGTCACATGAAATAATCCATTTTTCATAAGATCTGGTGGACGCGCTCACAAGTTCACAAAAAAAAGGAATAGAAAAATCTCAAGAAAAAATGAGCTAAATTAAGCAATACAAAGACACCCCCAAAATGCGAAGCACTTTATAAAATTAGTGCATTTACAAAACTAATGATCCCATCATCTAGAGTGCAAAAAATATGCAACTTTGACTAAATAAGTGCTCAAAACCGAGCAACGAGCCAAAATTTATAAAGAAAACCAATTCCCGCAACTAATGAGAAAAAGCTAATAATCCTGCAAATGAATTAAAAAAGTTCCCTAAATGCATGCAAAAGGTGTTGTATGTATGTTTGTTAGAAATGGCACAGAATTTGAGATAGGGTTTGTTTGTATTGTGAGGGGGGATTAGCCACCTGCTAATCCCAAACCTCACCCTTCGTCTTCAACACTTGATAGAAGGTTACAAATACAACAAGCCGAAGACCAAATTTTATAATGCCAAAGAAATGTAATGTTTTTACCTTTTACCTTTTAAAAGTAATGAAACAAAACGTTTTTAAGAAAAGTGATAAGGTAAAAAGTATGCAAACACGTTTTTTTTTTAAAGGTGAATAAAAAAGTATTTTTGGAAAGATATTACTTGGTAGCAGAGTGTAGCTTTCCACTACAAAAAGAAACGAATCGCCACTGCAAAAAAATGCCAACAAAGAGAATATCTCCGTAACACACAAAAAATGCTTAGAAGCGAAGGCATAATGAACTCCAATGCGAAGGGAGCTCAGGTGAAGGAGCAAATTCCTGAACAGAGGGGAAAACACAGAGAAGAGTCCAAAAAATGCCTGAACAGTCCACAAAAATGCCTGAATAGAGGAAAAAAATGTAGTAGTGGAGAGAAAATGCCTAAGGACATTGCAAAAATGTCTGGATAGGAGAAAACACTCAGAAAGCCCAAAAAAATGCCTGGAATAGGTTTGAATGTGGGGAACAGTGCAAAAACGTGAGTAGTTTTGCAAAAAACGTGAGAGACCAGGAAAAAACATGAGAGGTTTTGCAAAAAACGTGAGAGACCAGGCAAAAATGTGAGTATTTTTGCAAAAATGTGAGAGACTAGGCAAAAACGTGAGAGGTTTTCAGTAGGCTCGCAAAAACGTTTTGAGACCAGGCAGAGGTAACTTCGAGATAGCAAGGAACCACAACGATGAGGAAAAAGCTCGGAATAGTCTGAGTATACACCAGTGAAGAAAAAACAACGATTCCAACTAGTAATCATAGGTCCACATAAAAAATGAGCTCTTCTTTTACCCTACAGTGCTTGAATCTAAACACAACCAGCAAGAAACACACAAACAACCTAGAAACAACAACCACAAAGATCTAGAAATATCCAAATACGAACTCAGCTGATAAGCAAACCAACCAAATACCTTAACTTGCAACCGCTGAAACTTCAATAGGAGGTGCGCAATAATTCCAAAATGATAATAAGAAAAACTTGCACACGAGGAAATGAGAAGAAACCAAGTAATAAACAACTGAGAAATGAAGAGTGCACGTTTACCAAAACCAACGATGATACCATGAAAGAGGATTCATGAGAACCGATGTCGAAAAGTGAGGCACCACAATGAAGTTGCACTCCAATGGTAACATCAAGCCAACGCAATACTGAAAGATTCAAAACAATGGAAAGAAGATTACAAGTAAGAATAATGAGTTTACTCATGCTCATAGATCAAAAAATAGGAAGTAAAAATAGGGGTCTTTGTGTAACCCCATGCCTAAACATGGAAAGAAACTCAATGACACCACTGACACATATGACGCCACTAGAAGAGGAGTTATAATTCCAAATAAGGAATGTAACTCCTATGACGCATTGATGCAAATGACAATGTCAGATTCTATGACAGAATCTGACACTTGTCATTTGACTTCCTAAGACCTATGACTCTCGTAAGGTGAGATGACTCACCTAGGTGATGTGGACAATGAATGGATAGTCACACACACTAACAATAGATGGTTATGTTGATCTAGATAAGGAGCAAAAACAAAAAGGAACAAGAAAAAATGTTTCCAATCCACTAGATCTGAAATATAAGAAGCTTAAAAAGGGATTCAAAACCCCATAAGGCAAAACCACCATTGTGTAGAAAAAAACTTGCATACCCAAAACTCCTATGAAAAAACTAGTAGGAGAGGTTTTCAAAGATCGGGAGATAAGGAAATGGAAACACCAATAAAATTAATTATGGAAGTGGATGAGAAAAATTCTAAAGTGATCATCAATCTTATCTCCAAGGATGCAGATCAAATGATGAATTTGAATGAAGAACAGACTTTCTAGAAGGCCTCAAACTTTGTGTAACAACCATAAGACAACAACTTTGAATATGAGATGTAAGAGTTAGCATCGAGGGATAATATCTAGGATAAATCTCTAGATACCATAGAGGAAGAACTATCTAATGATAAAGATAATAAGGATCTAGACATTCACACTGAGGGAAATAGCTCTCTGTTGGAGCCTACCTCTCCCCGGAAGTGAATAACTTCTCTTTAACGACAAAAAAATATTTCATAGATGCCTAATGTGCAGGAAAAAAATTAAAAGGAGGAGGGGGAGCTTACCCCATTCTCACCAAAGGTACTTTCTGACTGTGATAATGATTTGAATAATGGTTTTATTGAGGTCAAATCAAAGAAAAGAAGAATGAAAGGATTTGAGGAGATCCCTGATACCCTTTACAATGATAAAAATAAGAAAATAGGAAATATGAAAGCCTCCACTTCAAAAATAACCAGATCATTTATGAGAAGGGTATTAGATTTTGGAGGAAGCAATAAAAAGGGTAGACCTTCTAAAAAGGAACTCAAAAAGAAAGAAACTGAGAAATATATTGTAGATGGGACTCAAAGTCAATTGATCCATCTAAAAATGTCTCCCCATCCTTTTTAGATGAAGATAATTTCCTAGAATATTAGAGGTCTGAATGGAATTCCTAAGCAAAGAATGCTTAAAGAATTAAGGAAATCTAGTAGACCTGGTATTCTGATTCTTCAGGAAACTAAAATGAAAAAAATGTTCCGAAGGATTGCAAGAAGAATTTTTCAGATGGTTTGGAATTTCGTGCTTTTGATTCTCAAGGAGTGTCAGGAGGAGTGGCCATATTTTGGGACAAGAACCTTCTTACTAGTATGGTGATTTCTACTTCTAATACTCATATTGTTGTTAAGTTTCATGCTCTTAATAATGATTTAACGTGGATCCTCTCAAACATTTATGCACCCAACTCTATGGCTGGAAGAAGGAGACTTTGGGAAGATCTAAAAATTTTTAGAAATAGATATAAGAATGATAATTGGTTGGTTATGGGAGATTTCAACTCCCCACTCAACCCTGGTGAAAAGTAAGGTGGTAATCCTGATTTCTCTACTAGCATGGATGACTTTGTTGACTTTGTTTCTGCTTCAAATCTTATGGATGTGGAACTTCATGGAAATTAGTTCACTTGGAAAAATAGAAGAGTTAGAAATGACATGATTCAAGTTAGATTAGATAGAGATCTTATATCTACTAACTGGATATTAAATCAAGATTTTCATTTATCTTCTTTACCCAAAATTGCTCGATCATAATCCGATTGTGCTAAACCTATTCAACTGGTCCAAGCCTTCACATAGCTCTTTCAAATTTGAAAAGATGTGGCTGGATCATGAAGACATTTTAGATCAGATTAAAGAGTGGTGGAAATGGTATGGAGAAGGAACTACTTAATATAGATCAATTCGAGATACTACAAAATTTTAAAAAGTAGGTGAAAACTTGGAATAAAAATTTCTTTAGTAATATTTTTGAAAATAAAAAGGATCTAAAGTAGTAGATTTAAGATCTTGAACTAAAAATCTCCACAAAAGGCATGAGCTCTGATGATAAGCTTTTAGAAAAGAAACTCCTGTCTGAGTTGCATACGTTATGTAGTAGGGAGGAAACCTATTGGAGGCTCAAATCCAGGGCCATTTGGCTGAAAGAGGGAGATAGAAATACAAAAAAAATCCATATGACTGCTATTAAACACATGACGTTCAATAGGATCACAAAATTATTAAAAGGAAATGGCATTGTTACCAAATATTAGAATGACATCAAGGCTGAAGCTCTTAGATTCTATGAAAATATGCTAATAGAAAATAATGCTTACAATGAAGAGGCAACCTCTTTTTTGTTAGAATCCATTCTAGGAGACATTATTACTGAAGAGAGATTCAAGAATCTTACCAAATTAGTCACTATAGAGGATATCAAAAAAAAATCTCTAAGGTGATAAGGCACCGAGGCAAGATGGCTTCTTTGTAAATTTCTTCAAATTTTTTTGGGAAATATGTTTGGAACATCTTCTCAAGGAAGTAAGTGAATTATTTAGAACAGAAGATCTCCTCTAGGAGCTTAACAATACCCACATCGTGCTCACCCCCAAAAATATGGATGCCAAATATTTTAAGGACTTCCATCCTATTAGTTTAGTAAATGTGATTTATAAAATCTTCACTAAGATTATTGCTACTAGAATCCAGCCTATCCTCTCTGACCTAATTTCAAAGCAGCAAAGTGGCTTTATTAAAGGGAGGATAATACAAGATGGGGTGATTATGGTACATGAAACTATTCATTCAATGGATAAAAAAATATGGTATGGTAATGAAACTTGACATGAATAAGGCTTTTGACAGAGTTTCTTGGCATTTCCTTGATAAGGTCCTTGCCAAATTTGGTTTTCAGAATAAATTCAGGAAGATCATTTGGAATTGCACCTCTACAGCTATATTTTCAGTTGTCATCAGTGGTACGCTAGTGGGCTTCTTTGTTAGTAGGAAGGGCATAAGACAAAGGGATCCTATATCCCCTCTTCTCTTCATACACATGGCTAATAGCCTGAGAAATCCATCACTAAAGCTATTAATGCATGTCTATTAAAAAGATTTAGACCCACATCTACAAATCAAATAGCCTCACATCAACAATTTGTTGATGATAAAATTTTACTTTTGATGGCATCCATTCTTAAAGCTAAGGCAATCAAGACTATTATAAAATTCTATGAGGCTGCCTCAGGACAACAAGTTAATTTTGATAAGAGTTCCATCTACTTCTTCAATACTCCTCTGGAACGATAGAAAATAATTGCTCATATTTTGGGTTGTAAAATCAGCTCATTACCTACAACTTATTTGGGATTTCCTCTTGGGACTAATAAAGTCCCCGTAATAGTTTGGAATGCATTACTTCACGAGTTTTGAAAAAACTTTGTTGGGTAAAAAGAGGTTATTCTTTCTAGTGTCGAAAGTTCCTTCTTATCAAAAACACACTACAGAACTTACCTATATAGTATTTCTAAGTTTAGCATTCCTACAAAAATTATTAACATAATTAAAAGAATCCAAAAACACTTTCTCTAGCAAGGAACTGAAAACAAATTTAGATATCACATGGTGGCATGGGATCAAGTTTGCATACCTAAAATAATAGGTGGGCTTGGTATCAAGGACATTAAAAAAATGAATATTTCTTTAATTGCTAAAATGGGATGGATAATGTTAAAGGAGGAACAACCTTGGATTGAATTAATCAAATCCAAATACCTAGCTCAACAAAATGTGAATTCACTCCTCTATGATGACCAGCTTCCTCATGGATCTATTTTCTGGAACAACTTGATTCAAATGAGGAATTTTATTAAGAAAGGATGTAGATGGAAAGTGGGAAATGGCAGTGATATACAATTTTGGAGGGATAGTTGGACTAATTTTAGTTTGAATGATAGATTTTCCTCTATTAAGGATATCCTAGCTGATAAGTATGGTACTAAAGTCAAAGACTACATTGATATAGAGGGAAATAGAAGAAGATGGAAACAACTCAGTGTGGATGTGCTTGAGCTAAACCCTGTGGTCTCCTCTCTCCAAGAGTAGCTAGATATCATACCTCTAAATTAGTTTGATGTCAAAGATGAACTTGTTTGGAGTAATTATTTTGATGGTGAATATACTGTCAAATCTGGTACAACTCCTTTTTTGAAAATGTTCATTGTGATTTCAAATGGAGTAGAATTTGTTTCCTGAGCTAACTCCCAAAGTCAACTTCTTTTTTTGGCTTGTTCTTAAAGGAAAGATTCTCACGAATGATAATTTAATCAAAAGGGGGTTTATTATGCTAAATATGTGTAAAAAGGAGGTTGAGGATATTAAACACCTTTTTCTACACTGTGAGTATGCTTTGAAACTTTGGAGTTTCATTTTTTCAAATTTAATATTTGTTGGACCCTACCAAATGAGTTCTTACAAACTTGGGAACAATGGGACCCCCCATATAAACATTTCATGGTTCAAAGAATCTAGAAATTGATCTTTCCTCATACCATCTGGAGGCTCTGAAAACCAAGAATGATATAATATTTAGGAACAATAGACAAATCTGTAAAAAAATATTCAATAAGACTGTCAATGTTGTAAAAGATAATATTGAGAGATTTAAACCTCCCAATAACAAACAATATCCTAAAAATGAAGAGGTTATTCTTTCAAATTGGAAAATTGATATTGGAAACCTTCAGAGATAAAGGAATTCAACCATTGATAGGTCTTTAATACATTAGATCCCTCCTCCCAATTCTTGGTATAAGCTCAACTTTGATGGTGCTTCAAAAGGAAATCTAGGTGCAATGATAGAGGAGGAATCATAAGGGATCACAAAGGCTATTTAATTTCTACTTTTGCAAGAAGAATGGGACATCAAACAAACCATTATGTTGAAGCCTTATTAGCTCTATGGGGCTTAATAATTGCTAAGGAATGCAATATTATGAACATTATTATAGAAGGAGATTCATTGAATGTTATAAATCATCTAGAATCAAATTCATCCCCTAGTTGGACAATACAAGATTTTATTCATGAGTCTATAAGTATTTTTCATGCCTTCAATACCTTCAAAATTTTCCACACCTATAGAGAAGGTAATAGAGTGGTGGACACATTGGAAAATTATGGGATTAATAGCAACTTTACCACTTGGTATCATGAGGATAATATCCCCATCAAAGTACAAAATTCTATCATTAATGATAAATGTGATAGATCACTTCCTACTCAAAATATTTTATGAGATATCCTCCGCTTTATTGGGAATGCAAGCTCACACATGTAGGAGTAGTACAAGCATTTATTTCCATAAAATTTCACATGCCCATTGGGTTTGTACAAGGATGGTTAAAAAGTGGATTGGGAAGAAAGAAACATCTTTTTTACCTATTTCAAGTAGTTTAAACATAGAGGTGAAAGAATGGGTGGAGCTCCTTGCCAAATTGAACCTCACTATGACCATACGTGGAACGAGAATTCTAATGTTTGTAATTTTTATAGCTAGGAATGGTTTCCATTTCATTAAGAAGATTCAAAGGTACGATCGAACATTACTCTACATTTTTCCATAGACTTGAAACACTTTGAAAGGTGAAGTATGGTGGGAAAGACATTCAGATAATAGAGGAGTTAATAGTAGAAGTTATGGGCCTTAGTTTAGAAGGAATTAGATTCTTCAGTAAGAGACCAAATAAGAACACAAAGGCTAGAAAATTCATCAAAGAAGGGGAGGAACTTTAGTTTTTCACAGTGGGCATCAAGGTAAATTCCATCCCTGTGCCATTTGATGAACTTTCTAGGATGATGGTTCATTTCATTACCCTTGAAGGCAGGTATATCATAGTTCCCATAAAGCATTTGGTCTTTTTAAACCATTTTGATAGCATCCTACTTGTTTGCTTCCCGTATTATATTCTAAACTCCATGGAACACTCCATCCTTGAGTACCAAAACCATACCCATACCATTCCCCTCCACTAGGGCTTAATCTTCCTCCTTCACTTGCACTACATTTCCCGTCACCCTACAATGCTTTTTACTCCTTTCGCTTACGAAAAATCCTAACTCCCTTAACCCTGTTCCTTCCATCATCCTCACCACTATCCTTGGATAAAGGAAAATTAGAAAAAAAAAACCCCTCTTTTTCTAAAACACACCCTTCTCCCTCTAGCAGAGTCCTTCGAAGTAGTAAGGACATGGAAACTACACAAAATATCTTGCACATTAGTGACACAAGGCACAATAATACTACTCAGGAGGAGAAGGAGGATCTTCTAAAGATAATTGAAAACATGGAAAAAGAGTTGGAAAGTCTTAAAAATGAAATGCATCAGTGACCAAGCATAAGGGAAAAGGAAATTGAATGATGATGCTGACATTGGTGAAGAACACATCAATGAAATCTACAAGAAGCTAAAATCCCTTGATAATAGATTAGGGAATTCTAAGGATAGACATGATCATAACATTTTAGTTTATAGAGCCATTTGTGAATTCCTGGAACAATAAGTCATAAGTATTAGCATGCACAACAGTATCTCTGAAGGTATATGTGGCACATATGCTGAAAGAGGTCATGTCCTTTCTCAACTAGATGCCAATGATCCTACACATGCCACTACTCTGTCTCTCTTTACCTCATCTTATATTATTAATTCAAGGATTGATAGGGCTTCTAATAAACAATCTACTACAGAGTTGTCTTGGTGTTGTTGTTTTGGTGTTGCTTAATCGTTACTTTTTTACATTTTTATACCTATCTTGTCTCATTTTTATAGTTTCTTTTTTTTACTATAGCAAGAATTATTGTATTATCTAGATTTTGATCCATTTTTTCTATTTCCCCTATTTATCTGGATGTTGAGCCTTTCTAAAATAGGGTATAGTCGCATTGAAAACTATTTTCCAATAATAAAAAAAAGGTTATCATCCAAGGGGTAGAAAATATAGGTATTGGTGATTGTTATCTCAAACATGGGTATCTATATTGATGGGTGAAGCTTTTTGTTCTAATATAAGAAAGGATTTTATCTTGAAGGAAACACATACCTCGGAAGTAGCATGACATTTTGGTGTTGGCAGGACCATGTCCCACTTGCAAAGGTATGTATATTGGCCCAATATGCAAGAATAAGTATCTAAATTCATAAGGTTGTAAAAAAATTTGTATATGCAAGCCTAAAATAAGATAGGAAGGTTTGTATATGCCCTTACCTATCCCTACCCATCCTTAGGAGGATATTTCTATATATTTTTAGGACTACATATTTCTAAACATGTCCATGATTATCTATATGTTGTTACAGATATATTCAATAAAATGTGTGTCCGTATGGAATGTAAAAATAAAATAAAATCATATGAGGCATCTGAAATTTTCTTTGCTAATGTATGGGTGCATTTTGTTTTGCTGAATTATATTGTTTCGACAAAGATTCTAGTTTCTTGGGAAATTTTGAATAATTTTGTGGTAAAATATGGACACTAGGTTACAAATAAGAATGGCCTTCCATCTAAAAATGGATGGGAAAACATAAGTGGTAAACAAGAGTTTGGTACAATTGATTGGAGTTTATAATAGTAAATATAAACGAACACGAGAAGAGTCCTTAGCATATATTCAACATTCCTATAAAAGGGTGGTACACACTTCCACTATGTAATTAGATTTTGAAGCATGCTTGGGTTATATACCTACCAACCCACTGGACATTTTAATTAAATGACAACAGAAGGGGAGATACATAACATGGAAGTGAATAGAGCAAAGCATTAGTTGAGAGAATATGATAAAATCATCTCAATGTAAAGGAACAATTAGAGAAGTCTTAAGGTAAGTATGAGGCTAGACATAATCAACACCATAAAGAGAACACACTTCATGTTGGAGAAAAAAATTAGATTTACTTGAGCTAAGAAATACTACAAGGAAAAACAAGAAAACGCAAGCCATTGTGGTATGGATCCTTCATCATACTAGAGCATGTTGAGAAAATTCTTTTACATTTGATTTTTACACTTCATGCAGATATACTCAATAAGAAATTATGATAACTTACAACTATATGATTCATATATGCTTGATAAGGAAGAATAATTTCAGTTGTTACCTTCCATATAAGATTGCATCTTGCATTCACAAGGTGTGTTGGAGGAGGATTTAGTGTTACAACATAAGGTTAGAGAAATAAGGAGAGGCCCCACGGAATATTGGCATGTTGGACTCAAAGGGAAGAGAGGAAGGAAGTCTCAGTGGTACTCAAAGGAGAAAGTGAGGGAATTGTTTCGTCATTTACTTCCCCATTAAGATTTTTTGGGACCAAAATCCTCTTGAGCAGGGGAGCTACGATCCATAGGGATATTAAAAATGCCTCTTCATCGAGAGAAATCAGAATTACAAAAAAAAAAAAGCATAAGAAGGATAAAAAGGTTTAGTTATAGAACCACCGCTCTAGCAGAAAGCGGTGGTTGCATAACCTCCGGCCTCTGTGTTCACCAAAAATCTGGTCACTAATGAAAATAATAAATCCGTAAATAGTTGATGATTTTAAATATCTAGGTTGTATCTCTTCCTATTTTGAATTGCATGGGAGGACATTGGGAGAAATATATTTAAGAAATAAGATCATGTGTTATTAGGATCATCAAATATTTGATGAAGATAAGTAAGCAAGAAATTATTGATGTTGGAATTTTTTTGTAGAAGAAAGGTGTGAGAACATATAAATCAAGTAGATAGGGGTTCAAGTGTTATTTTTTTCCTTCCTTCACTATCTCTTAATATTTATTTATTTGAATTGGCCAATATAATATTGGGAAGAAAGTAATTTCCCTTCCTAGTTGGTTTTCCCTCAAATTGGGGGTTTCTAGGATAAAATATTGTGTTGTGTGTTGAATTCTTTATCTTTCATTACTCCAATAATAGTTCTAAGTTTCAACTTTCATTCACTAGCATTAAGAAATGTATTTTTCAAGTAAATTAGAAGTATGGTCAAAGCATATAAGTGTGTCCCAATTGGTTAAAAACTATTTTAAAATGTAACTAGCAAAATAATATTTAAAAATACAATACAAACTTTAAAAATTAGGCAAACTTCGGATACCTTGCACCTTGGTATTTATAAGCTCTTAAAATATATGTTTGTTCATTTAAAATGTGTTTGGCCATGTTTTCTTTGAAGTACATATTTTGTTGAAGGTATAAAAACTGCATAAAAGAGTGACACAATTATATGCATTGCCGAAGTGATTGTGGTGTTATAAGTTTCCAAAGTAGATGTTTATAGATCAACATGTCACCTATACTTTTTCTCATTAATTCACCTCTCTTGAGATTTCTTTCACATTAAATTTATTACCTATATTATCTCTCATTCATTATCCCTTCTTGGTACTAGCTCCTCCTTCTTCATTCACATGATCTACCGTGACCACACAACCATTGTTCTTCAAAAATTTCATCATATGTCTCATCCACACCCACTAACAATGCCATATCATTTTTTATTTTCTTCCATGTTCTCATTTTCTTGACATCCACTCTTAAATACCAACCGAATTAAACCAAATCATCATATTACCAAACCCATTAATCATAAGAATATTAGGCTCTCTCACTTCCTCTAGACATTAATATGTTACCTAATCCTTATTTATTAGATGTCATTTCAATTACACCACTTTGTCTCATTATCTCTTGCACCACAACTCTCATTTTATGTCCTCGCACAACTGAAACTATTACACATTTACCAAACTTGACATCTATATTATTTAATTCATCTCCATAACTGTTTGTTCCACTCATAACAATATTCTAGATACAATTGCACATATTTTATCACTTATCATATATCTCATTAAATTTAATCAAAATTTCCCCCTTATCTACTATATTCTTCTATACATCATTTTCATAATTAATTGAGTAACTATAAGTAATAGGGATACTCTCAAGAGTATCCACTATCTAGATCTTCCTATCAAGTACATTATGCTTCTCTTTATCCATCCTAGAATAAAAAAAGGTCTCGATTCTCCATACATATTGCACTATCATCATTTACATGAACACAAACACACACATTGAAACACAACTAAACATCTTTCAAAATACAAAAAAATTATATATCTCATAAAAATTCAATAAAACACTACTTTCTTATAGATTTCTTTCCACACTCTTGATAATTGGAGTAAGGAAAATAGATATTCTTATGGAGACCTCCTGAGGAGGGGTGGATAAAATTAAAGTTGGATGGTTCTTCGAAAGAAAATATAAGAAGAGCTGATTGTAGATGCATTTTCGTATATTCTAGCTACCAACCTATATTGGCCTTGGAAATTCATTGTGGTGTCCCATCGAATAATTTTTCGAATGTATGGCTCTCCTTTTGGTTTATTAGAAGCCAAGAATTAAAATTGACAAAGTGTTTATGGATAGAGGGTGACTCTAAGGTCATTATTGGTATGGACAAAGGAAGGTTTCCTTATGCCTAGAAACCAAACTAATATATCTAAAGACTAAGGCCATTCTCTTATATTTTTTGAGCTTAAAATATCCCACATTAAAAGAGTAGGGATTATGGGTTCTGATTTATCGATAATTACGATTCGAAATGTCATGTGTGGGGTATGATCTTCCCGAGTCCCATCATGTCTCTAATTTAAAAATATGCAAGGTTGGTGTTTTTCCATATGGGAGAGTAAGTGTGTTGGCATCAATAATTAATAGCTATAATTGTAATAATGATGGATTAGCAGGGATATATTCACTTGGATTTCTAGTACTTAATAATTTTCCTTCCTTCATGTGAGGTGAGATACATAAATTTTAATTACTTTTCCAAGATAGTTTTTCTTCACGTATATGTCTATAATTTGATTACTTAGTGCATGAAGCTCTAGTGTATTTTTAGTATGTTGTGAGTTTGCAATGATGAAGAATTCAGGTTGCAAAAATATGGATGGAGAAGGAAAAGGTGGAGAGCCATAACTTGGGAGGCATCATGGAGTCCTTCTCCTCCTAGATGGAGGGAAAAATTCAAAATGCTCGCATAAGAGGCTGGTTGAAAAGGTTTTTTTGTGGTTGCTTTAAGGAGGAAGAGGATGTGGCTATCTACAAAATTATGAGGATTTTTATGCTAGACCCTAATCAATATATTGGAAGAAGGAATTTTTTTGATATGCTAATTCCTCTAGGAAATTTATTAATTATAAAGAGCAGCAAGTGAGTTGGTAGGATTTTTTTATTACTACATCCAATTTCATATTCATTCATTGATGAAAGGATTATAAGAGGTTTCCCATGGGCTGGAGGATGAGGTGGAGAATCAAGGGATTAAGCTTCTAATGAATTCTAGGGCAGTGATTCTAGAGTGTTATGTGGTGCCTTCATCTTGGTCGAGAAGATCTTAGATAACTTGTATGTGGAGATCATTGCAGAGGTGACGCCAAGTGGTCAAAGGGAGTAACTGTCCTCTTGTGTTTTGCCCTAGGTATTAATTTTTTCATCAAGGTTTCACCGTGTATGGTTTAGGAAAAAAATTTGACATGATATGGCTATTAGAAGTATATATGTAACTATGAAATAACAATAGTTATGGGGGAGATTAGGTTGTATAAATATTTTTCCCCATTAATTTTTCTTGTATGAAGCAAGAGGATGTGCTAACACACTTTATGAGAGTCCATTGATGTATAATATTATCATGGACTAGTTCCTCATTTTTTTGCATCCTAGGGCCTTCTCACTAGGTATTAATAGCATAAAATGTGTGTTTTCTTCCACCTAAATTTCTCTATCCATTTATATTTCATTCCAATTTTCTATTCATTATTACATAATTAACTTACAAATAATTCAAATTCAACAACATGGTTTGTTTCATAACATTTGATGAAATCTTGATTAGCTTGGTGTCACATTTTTTGAATCAAGAGTATTTACTACAGCTATTTGCACATGTTCTCTTACCACTCAAGTAATATAAGAATGATTATCCCCAGAGATCCATGCACTGCTTTTTACACATGAAAATTTATTGTGAAATCCTCCAGAAATAGTTTTGGGAACTCACCAAAGTGTTAGATCTCCATAACTACTTCTACTCCATCTATCAAGACACTAGTGGCTCTAAAACCCTTACAAAGAAAATTGAGAGAGATAAATATCATATCAAAACTTAATTAAAAATCTCAAAGAAAATTAAAAATTTGAAACAGAACATCATTATTACAAACTTTTTCTTAGGGTTATTTAAAGTTTCTTTATAACAGATATGGACACCTAATTGGAAAATAGAAATTCTACAAATCAAAGAAAATGTATCTCTCTCGGGCTATACAAGCCTATATAGATGATGTTGACCCTTTGTCATTGGTATTGTCAAGATGTCAAGTATCATTGATAGAAAAGGAGTGAGTGGTGAATTCAGGATCAGCAAGTGACATAAAGGTTGATTTTTAGTGCTTTCTCAATGATGGTTGGATCTCACAAAAAGAATTCAAGTTAATTTTAGGATGGAGTCAAGATGCTGCAAGCTTTGTTAATGAGGTAGATGCCCATTGGAGGTGTGGAGAAGCTTAATGTGCTTAGATCAGGTGTCCCAAATGTAAAAAATGATGTGTCTATCATATGCAAAAGATCATAAGGTGATCATCAGGTCATGAGGTTTAATTCACAGTTGAAACTAGCTCATTTAGGCCTTGTTCTAAAGCCTAATGAGGTGTATGGGGAAAATAGGGTCATATAAAGACTAGGTAAGCATGGGAGGAGCCTAGGAACATTTTTAGGGTATGTATGAGCATCTACAATGATTACTTTAGCCTTTTGAGGAAAGTTTCAAGTTTTCACCAAAACTGAATTTGAGGACTAGCAGTGAAAGCTGAGGTAAATGAGATTTGTCTAGATTGTTCAATAATATTTATGGGAAACCAAGCCATGGATCATGTAGAGGGATGTGTTGTGGTGATATTTTTCAAATTTTGAATTCTATGTTTATTTTATTTAAGTTTTAGTAAAAAAATTTCTTGAGGAATGAAAATTGATCACCTTGTATTCTTAGCATCCAATAAAAATTTTCAATCCTTCTTCATAAAAATCATAGATGTAAGTTTTTAATATATCTCTAATTATAAACTTTTGCAAAATTTAATAGGAAAATTGGATAAGAAACAAAGAAGTTCTATGCATTTTTCTAGCATTATTTCTCTCTCTCAAGGACTCCTTGAAGTGATAGATACAAAATGACTTCTTTGATATCCAAATAAATTGGGTTTATCATGAAAAATTATTAGAGTTGTATTAGAATCTTCTTAAGTCAAAATGGGGGCATCTTGCTCTTCGAGTCAAACTATTCCATACAGATTTGTCATTATTTTGCATAGGTTTGACTATAGAGTCATAAATTTAATATTTTAAGATGAACCTCATGTTCTAGAAGAAGGTATATGAGATTGTATTGGGTGTCATGAAGAGATTTGAGATAGAAGAGTGCAAATTTAGTGTGACTTTAATCAAACTCTTTCTCTTACTACTACATTTTTGTTCAAGTTAATTCATTCATGGTGTTTAAAGGATTCCTCTAAGTAATAGGCTAGTGGTTTGAGGTAAGAAATAGTTATTATCATCCTCTATAGGTTAAAAATGAGGTGTTGGAGCTCACATTTACTTTGGTAAGGTAATATTTAGTTCTAGCTTGTATTACACCTCAAAATACCATGTTTGGTCTAGTCAAGAGAACCTCAATCTGAGCTGCATTTGTGAACTTAATTGCATATCTCATGCTTTCTAACAAATACGTGTAGGAAATTGATTTTTCGTTGATCTAATATTTGTTTTGGTTGGTCATAAGTTTAAAAATTGTTAGTAAAAACATTTATACCATAGTTTTTGTGTTTCTTCATGAAATAAGTGAACTTGGTATGAGAAATACATGTTCCTTGTCTTTACTTTTTATGGTGGTCATTTCCCTTGATAGAGTAAGTTGCGATGGTTAGGAGCCTCTCAAAAGGAGTACCTCATATGCTTTAGAAAAAGACCATAGAAGTATATATCTAATTATCAAAATTGGGACTAAACTCTTGTAATAGTGAAGATGTTAAGTGCTCATTTGGTCTCAAACCATGAAGTTCATCAATGAGTCAATGCAAAGGAAGGATTTATTTTAGTAGTTATATCATCTATTGAAGTGAATTTTCATTCAAATACCACAAAAGTGAAGTATTATGTTTTATAAGTTCAAATTTAAACATATAATGAGGGTTTGATGTTGAAACCTTGACTAAGGTTTTCATCAAGAATCTTATAAACCTTCCCTCTAAGTTGAGAAGTGAAAATAAATATCGATGTAGTAAATTTGACACCATCATCAACCTACTTAGAACATGGAATATCAATTATATAAGACACAATATTTTTGTCTATCCTACAAAACCGTTCATATGCACCTCTATATGTACAAATCTAGGTATGCTCTATTAAATGGTTTCATGATGTAGAAATGAAATGCGTTGTCCTCCTATTGATTGTTGTTGACTTAAAGCTCACAAAATTTAACCTCCAAGATGTGAAAAGGTTGAGATATTTCTTTTTATTCTTTGATAAGTCAAGTTATGATTTGAATGAAATCTTTTTCAAGACTGTGAAATCTTGATAGTGAGACAAAGATGTTAAAGTGGATTCACACTCCATTTTCATTGATCACTAGTCTTTGGGTGTTTATGAAGGATTCATCCTACTTCAAAACCTTGAATGCAAACCTAAATTGAGATCAAATGAAAATGCATTCCTCTTGTGAAAAACTCAGACAAATGTCTATAACCTAATGCACTTTTAGGTTCTTAAATAGATTTAAGAAAAAAATTGCAAAGGAAGGGTTCACCAAAGGTTATAAATAAGATAAAGATTCTCTCATAATGTGAGTACATGACACTTAATTTTGATAGTGATTTTCTATTCTATAAATGTAGAGATATATCATTGCAGAAAAAGAGAAGGGATTTTTCAACCAATACAAATCAATGCACAAGGGTAGTTTTTGCAATCTTGACAAAGGAAGTTAGGAAAATAGAGATTCGATAAGTTCAAATCCTTATTTTTTATCATTCAATATAAAATAATATTCAAGAGTCTGTAGATCATAAAATAATGACTAAAGGTTGTAAGATGCACTTATGATTCCTTGAGAAGTCTAAAATACAAGTCAATCCAGTTCTTTTATCAAGTTGCAAAATAAGGATAGTTGAAGAGTCAAAGGCATGTGAAGTTAAAAGGACATAGGTGAAGATTAAATCATGTATACAGTACTTTGATGAGACTGAAAATGCTTCTTGATACATGTTGAATCTTGGGAAAATCATGGAAATGTATGGAGAAGAGAGAAGAGCATATTCGACATACGAGATGCTAGTAGGGGGATTATTGTGAGATGAAATTTAGAGTGCAAAACCATATCTTAAGACTTGATATCGGTTGTGGAGAAGATTGAAGTTTATAAGGGCTGAATGCTAGTTTTAGAGTGGAGTGCAAATGAGATGAAGAGCTAAAGCAATGATCACATTAGGATGGTGTAAGAATCCAGGTGAAAAAGGTGATCAAACTTTCTTATGTTTAATTCTGAGCTATAGGTCCCCAATTTTTGAGTGAGCTTCTTTGCAAGTAGGTTCTTTTAAAACAACAAAAATGGGTGAATGACATTAAATTTAAGTGGGTGCTTCAAAACTAGAATTTGAGATTTAGGGTGAGTGGGTTCTCACCACTTTGTGATATAATTGCAATTATTTCTAGATAATAGCCATTGATGTTGTTTTGATTTCTCCATTTAGTGGGTTTTTTTCCCTTATGGGTTTCCCACATTAAATTTGGTCTCTACATGTGTTCATATTTGCTTGTTTCTCTTTCTCTCTCCTAGTTGAATGTACATGCTTATCCTAGTTAAGGTATTTTAAAGGTTGGCTGATTGAAAACTATAAATTGACTCAAAAAATTTAATAAGCATTGACTCACCCCGCTCTCGGTGCCTAAACTTTCCAACAAAAGAAAAGAAATGCACAAATTACTATTTTTCTTGTATTTCATCAATCACTAATCACATGTTGTTATCACACATACACATTATCCTATGTTTTCACTCATTATCTTACGTAGATCTTCACTCAAGTAGAAATTAATTTTCACATGCACACAAGTGATCTAAATTATACATAGGGATAATATGTCATAATTTCATGTTTATACCTTGTTAAAATTCTTATTTCAACTCACATTATCTCATGATTAGTGTCTTATAATTCATCACATTGTTCAATAATTATAGCTTCAAACCATGGCCACTACATACATAATTTTCATTAATCGTTACATCCATATAATTTTTTTATTTGTATTTCATTCCTCTTGGGATGATCATCTGCAGAATTTTCTTCCTCCTACATAATTTTTATGAACACCACTTATCATCCATTCTCACTTGAAATAATTTATCACTAGTAGTATGTTATTACAACACTTGTCTCACTCTTTATAACCGGCATTCAATCTTGTAAATTTCCCTAACAAATTTTTCACTGTATATTTTTGAACAATATTATCCTCACTTCTAATCATCCTTCCTTTACCAACGGTCACTCTCTATCAATTATCAACAACCAATTTTCATCATACTTTATCATGGGGAAACCCGTAGCTCCAAAAAAATCTCACTCATGACCTTATATCACTTAAAACCCCTTCTCATAAAGTGTTATGAAAAACTATTCTCACCTATCTTAGTGAATTTAAAAAATAATCTCTACCTTGTGAAATCATTTTTTTACTATCCTCATAGAGGGTAAGTGCACCAAGATGGTGGACAATTAAGTGGACATAAAAACCCAAAATTTAGGTGCCATGAGCGTGGTTTATAAACCGCACTCACGCAAAATTTTTATAGGATTGGTGATTTCTCAAGCTAAAAGCACAAGCGTGGTTTAAAACCATTATCGTTGTCCTTTGAGACCAAAAAAAAGACCCGCGACTCCTCATTTTCCCTCAGTTTTCCTTTCCAACCGTGATTTCTCTTAGACCTTTGGCACTTACACTTTGAATACCCTCTAAAAATTACTCTTTGGACTTGTGGATCGTGATAGTTTCAACCATGCCACCAAGACAAAGAGGTAAGACCTCAATTTTGATCAATTTGTTTGCATTTTAGGTTTTTTTGTGATTTTCATGGATTTTTCAATTTTTTGTTTATGTATACAATTTTTTTGTTTTGTCAGTTTCTCGGTGAGCTCGTAATCCTGCAAACCCTCCAAACAATCCTCAAAACCCTCCAAACATTTATATTTCTAACAAACTCCTTTTTATCTATTTCTATCATATCGGCACCATGTATTCATTCCTAGGGAGAATTTTTTACTCACCACCATTATCTCATTTTATTTATGTTACTTGGAAGAATGGTGAATATAAAATAAAAATAAATAAAGAATGAAGGAATTTTTCACAAAGAGTCAAGATCTAAGTGTTCACTCCTTGCCTTCTTTTCTAAATTATTACTATATGCATAAAGATATTCAAATATAGCTAAAATGGGGTCTTCATATGGCCTCGTGTGATAGAGAATGATTATTTCTTGTTTAGGCAAGACACTTCCCATTTTAGCATAAATAATTTTTATCTTCTTGAATCTCTTGGCCAATTTATTTATTTAACTCTTCAAATGAACAATTTTTGAATAAAATGATAATCAAATTCATTTGGATCTTCTAATACTACCGCAACATGATGCTTTATAATTTTAATTAAGTTTTGTACATATGTAGTCCCTTGATTATATGCACCTTTGAGGGGAATTATTTTTTAAATTTTAGACTCAATGCCATTAACATATTCACTTTTTCATCTCCCTCGTATTTTGGACCTTGCTTATGCAATCTACAAGAGTTTCATTTCATATCTTGATAGGCCTCTCATACTCATATTGTCTTCATTAGCATTCTGGGGTACTATCCCTTCTTTTCCTACCTCATTATCCTCCATGGAATGGATGGCCTCAAGATTTTGTACCAAACCATCCAAATACTTAAGGTCATACTGAAATTTCTTAATTAATTCTTTAGCTTCTTCTTTTTTATTAGATATCTGGTTGAGAATTTAACAACTTCCTTGAATACTTGGATGCCTCAACTTAACAATTAACCTTCCCAATTCCCCGGTGTCCTCACCCTATTTTTCAAATCCTTGGAATTGTTCATCATTTAAGCGGTGATAGTAGTGGCAAGATATCTTGACTTTCCATGGGAGTTTGTAACACTTTATGTACATAATTTAACAACATGTATACTTCTTCCCTAAACTACTTTTTGTTTTCTTTTTCCTTATTCTTATTTTGGAAATGCCTTCCCATTTCCATTATTACCTAATATTTGATCGCTTATGTAGTTGGTTTCCCTAATGGCACCTTGGTAATATTGTAATTGAAATGGGAAGATTCATCCCTTTAGACATCATTTTGTGGGATCAAAACCTATACAAACCTTTATTCTCAAGGACCCACCATTGTTCTTGATAGAATTTTTTTCTCTTTGGTTCCGAGATGATCTCAAGCATATAATGGTCTCTAGGTTAGCTTCCTTAACCTACACTCTCACTTTTCTATTCCTTAAGAATGTTGCTCCTAACCATCCTTCACCTAGAGTTCTACATTCCCTTTCTATTTACTATTGGCGGGAACTTGGGACGATCAAAATTTCTTACAACTGGAGAGTGTAAGGTCATAGATATGAACATGTACCTTTGGTGTTTCCATACTTTCAATTGTTTGCACTTGTGCTTCCTCCTCTTATATCTTGGGGTAATAATGTTAATTATGACATCTACCATTGATGTAACACCATATTCTATTAAAATGTTGTCCATAAAAATTTATTATGATAATCTTTCACATTGAAGAGTGGAGTAAGTCGACCGATTCACCCACCTATATTGATTTGGTAGATCCCTCTCAAGATTGGGTATCAAAGCAACATTTACATTTTTACATACCGATATTAAGACTAAGATCAGATCTCGATGATCATTATATTGAATGATAGAGAGAAATATCTCTACATTTATTATGTGAGAAAAAGGGAGTGGAGAGGAAGTGGTTGGTAAAAAAATTATTCAAGATTCTTAATATAAAAATTGATTTATTACAAGTGGATTTTTTTCCGTCAGATTACCCACTATAAATTTGGTGTTATCATTTCTTTACTTCTTTGTTATTTACTTTCAACTCTTGTTATTAAATTCTATAATCAAGAACATAATTTATAATCTTCGACATTTATCTGGTAGATCTATATTTTTTTAATTATACATTCGTTCTAAATCCTAACATGGTATCATAGTTTGTGATTATGTGTGTACAAGATAGATCTCAGTAATTTTTAAGTAGCTAGAGTGAAGAATCTTGAAGTCTATTTACTGATTTGTAAAGCCCTAGTTGCTCTATAGTCAATTTCAAGATAATTAGGTTTAAATTATGATTCCCACCCAAATATTGGTGAAATATTAGTCAAATAGTTGTTTAGATCATGTTTTAGAATTTTCTTGTTTGGATCTATGCTTATGCATCATGTTTCATTGATTTCAATTTAAATCCAAAGATTAATCGCAAAAATTATTTTAAGTTTTTGGAATGTTTATAGTTGTTAAGGATATTTTAAATTATGGATTTGAAAGGATATCCTTAGATCTAGTTACTTCAAAGCATTATAATCTACCTCGACTATATAATTATTCATTTTGGCTAGATCATATTTTATGAAGCCTAGTCCAATCATTGATTTTTAAGTGGTTTTGATGTGTCATTTTTATTAGATTTTTTCATTTTTGATGAATTTTTGTTGAATGCGAATCTTGAGCTGATCATTTTGTTCTAGATGTCTTCATATTGTTAGTATTTTTAGATCTTTTCATTTTTGTGATGCCGATACAATCGAAGGCACCACCTTGCTTCACATTGTCATTTTTATTATTTATCTTTTTGTCGGTCATGAAATGCGAGCCAAGAATGGATTTACAAGTTTCTTCATGTTTTCAAACTTGGTTTAATCTTTCCTCTATCAATTATGAAATATAATCCAATAGGAAAGTGCCAAGTCACCTTATATTTTGTAGTGGCAGGCCCTTGTTAACTTTTTTCTATCTTTGTGAAAATTGAGCTAATAGGATTGCTCCATATTTTGCATTTTCAATGCTTTGTTAAAAAAATTGTCTTTGTGAAAGATGAGCCAATAGGTTTTCTCTAAGTATCTTTATATTTCACAAGATCAATATTTTGATAACTTGATTTTGATATATACAACGTTTGATCTAATAGAATAGATCCAAGTATCTTTACATCTCACAATTATAACTTTTTCTAAGTATGACAATAGATTATCCAATTAAATATTTCCACTTTTTCATATTTGTCAATTTTCTTTTTATGGAAGTGGCTTATCCAATACGAATGAGCCACCTTTTCTCATTTGTTAGTCTTTTTCATACTTACGAAGAGAAATCCATTTAAAAGTATCCACCGAGTCCAATTTTTCTTTAGATAGTTTGGTAAACACTTCATAGTGCGAACCAATTGCATTTGGACACATGCATGAATCTTCAATTTTTTCAATCTTCACAATTTTCAAGGTGTTAGTCTTTTCTTTGGCTTAGCCACTTAGATTGTGACATTTGTCTTTAGATTTTGACCAAAAATTATTTTAAGTTTTAGCTTATTACGAGAACTTTAAGCTTGCATAAATCAATCTATTTAAAGTTTGCGGAAATCATCATGTGTCTTTTGTCAATCTCTAGATCATTGACAAGTGACATTGTTTGACTAAGAATTTTTCTGTCTCTATCAATCAAAACCAATTAAACGTGTTTGTATTCCTTCGCACTTTGTTTTTATTGTGTCCGAATGTGAAAAATCAACCCAATTAGTCAAAAACGTGTATATAGTTTTGTTATCAATTATAATAATTTTCTTTTGGCTTATTATCTATATTGTTAAGTGTGAGATAATTTAAAAGTGACACGTGTATTTAGATATTTGTAGTGTCACCTTTTTGTGTTTTTACTATTTTTTCATCGCTGATTAGGAATTTGTTCCGAATCGAAAAGTCATAGCCATTAATTTTTAAAAACTTCATGTCCAAGGATCTATCATATTATTAATATTTTGATCAATCTCTTAATTAATTAGCTAATTAAATAGTTTGTAGCTTGTTTCTTTCCAAAGCTCTATTATCTTGATCTAAAATCGATCAAAACAATTGTTTTATTCAACTTATGAGTTGTTTGCATTAGTATAACAAAGTATAAGATCTATAGCTTTTTATTTGTCTCTTTTTAGCTTCTCGTGTTTCCTTTCTCAATTTTTATTCATTATCGCTTTAAATCGAGCATTAAAATTGGCTTGTTAGTTTTTCATCGGATAAGTATCACCAATTAAATGTAACTAACTACGATTTGGATATTTCCATTAAAATCCTATTTTATGGCTAGGAAGCTATGGTTTCTTGAATCGCATGGAGACATGACTTACAAGAAAACAAAGTAAACCTTAAAGGCTTATCTCCTTCTCCCAAAGATCATAGGAAACTTTATCCATCCTATCGCATACTATTAGAGATGAATTTTTATGCATATATGTTATATACACTCCCTGCGATGCCCGGAAGAAATTAGAGATAATGCATAAAGGTAGTCATTTATCTAAAATAATTAAGCTAATTATGTAATTGTTTACAACTTTCATAAACAGGGTGTAAAAATTGTTAGTTATATCGCTAAAATTAATAACATTAAAGTTGAATTAGATGGTCAGAATCGTGAATTGTTTCAAGATAGGCTTATGTACTTCATTGCTAAGATAAATATTAATAAAAATATAGAAATTATATACCTATCATTAACTCTAAATATCGAATGAAAATGATCTCCCCAATTTAGATACTTTGTCTTCTTTTGCTAATTCAAAAGAGCATGTAATAGAAAATATATATTTAAAAGAGACTACTTCTCAAGCTTTGTTCTTCCAAAATCATAATTCTAATCAAAATAAAAGGAATAATGGATATCCTAATCAAAATTCTAATATCGAATAAAATTTAAACTAAATCCTAAATCTAACTCTGTTAAGAAAAGTTATAATTTTAAAGTGAAATTCAATGGAACATGTAACAAATGTGGAAAATTTTGGCATAAGGAGTCTTATTGTAGAGTAAAACCTAACATTTTTTTTAAAATACTACAACTAGGAATTTTAACATTAAAAATATCAAAATAAGAAGAAAAAACATCCAAATAAGGTTGAGCATTCTATTACCCTCTATACTTCCCTTTCAGCTTCAAATCACAATGAATGGATTCTTGATAGTGGTTCCTTTAGGCACATGACTTGTACTCCTTATATCCTCTCAGATGTTGTTAAATTTGATGAAAATATATATTTAGGAGTCAATTCCATCATCAAATTTGTAGGTTGTGGAAATTTTAAACAAAAAATTGAATAATTAGGAATGTCTTGTATGTTCCTTAGTTGAAAAAGAATATTTTTTATTGCTCTCCGTTAGCTAAAGAAAACTATAAAGATGTATTGTTGCAAGATAAGTGGTATGTAAAAGATGAACTCAGTAATATTATTTCCTCTGGTATTCGGAAAAATGGATATTATATCTTTGATGGATTTGTGTCTAAGTAGTTCTTCTCTTCCTCTTATAGAAATTATATTCAACTTTGGCATGAAATATAAAGCCATGTGAATATAGAATTCTATATGAAAGTTCTAGACTTAATCTTTTTGTTGGACTCCCTAAATTAAAATCTAGTCATGAGACATGAAATTTTCTAGTTGGTAAGAAACATGTTGAACTTTTTCACAAACATCATAATCCCAATCCTTCTCAATTATTAGATCTAATTCACGGTGATGTGAGAGGTCCACTTAAATATCCTTCTCTCATTGGTGCTTTGTATGTTTTTCTCTTTATTGATGATTACTATAGGATTACTTGGTCTTACTTCATTAAGAAAAAGTAATGTCTTATCTAAATTTTTAGAATTTAAATTTTTAGTTGAAAATGCTTCTAATCTGAAAATTAAAAGAATTAGGATTGATACTAGCGAAGAATATGTCAAAAAAATTTAATGAGTTCTCTATGTTATGTGGGATTCAAAGAGAGTTGAATACTCCATATTCCCCTTAGAAAAATGGCATTACAAAAAGGAAAAATAAGATTGCTTTAGAAAAGGCTAGGACCACGATTCATGTATCTCGCATGCCTAAGTTTTCATGGGTAGAAGCCATGAATAATTTTGTCTATATTCTTAATATATTTCGTACAAAATCCATTTATTAAACTACTCATCATGAAGTATGGACAAAACAGAAACAGATATCTCTCACTTAAGAATGTTTGGTAGTCCTCCCTTTATCTTAATTTAAAAAGTTAAAACAAAGATGCTTGATCCCACCTCTTACTCTTGTTTTTTTGGGTTATGGTTGTAAAACTAAATGTTTAAGAGTCTATGATCCTTTCAAGCAAGAAATTTTTGAAAACATAAATGTTCAAGTCTTAGAAAAGACATTTTGTAATGTTTCTTGTGAATCCTCCTTTGCTACTCTTGAGATTAAGTCCGATAATATTTCTTGTAGAATTATGGAAATATAAGTTTAAGAAGTTGATTATCCCGATAGATATATGATGGAGATTGAGGGGATTCATCTCAAACTTTAATGTAACACAAGGTTCCTAAACGGTATCAAATTATTGTTCAAGACTCTCATCCTTCTAATCTTAGAAAGGTTACTCGTAATCATAATTAATATAATCCGTTGATGAACCTATACAAGGTTGAACAACAATATTTTTAATAATCCTGTCAAGATGATAAATTTATTCAAGCTATGAATGATGGATACTATTCTTTGATTAAAAATAATAGTTGCGAACTTTTCCTCCTTTTAAACAAAGCATTGTACGATCCAAATGGTTGTAAAAGATCAAGTATAACTCTCTAAGATAAATAGAATAATTTAAGGAAATGACATTAGCTCTTGGGTTCACTTAGAAACCTAGTATTGACTATGTTGAGACTTTTTATGTTGTGGCTAAAATGAGCACTCGTCAAAAATTCTTCTTGTTTTGGTTTCAAATATGTTTGGGAAATTCACCAAGTGGATGTTAGAAATGATTTTTAAATGGTGAATTAAAATAATTAATCTACATGCGTCATCCTAAAGGTTCGAAGAACCTATTTAGGAAATTTATGTATGCAAGATTAAAAATTCTTTTTATGGTCGTAAGCAAGCACCAAGAGCTTGATTTGCTAAAATTAACAATTTAGTATCCTTAATTGTTCCTTTAGAATTATATATTTGCAAAATTTTGAAATATATTAAAGGAACAATTAATTATGGTCTATTTTATTCTTCTTCTAATGATGCACAATTATTTGGCTATTGTGATTCTGGCCATGTTGGTGATGTTACAAATAGAAAGTATACTTTTGGATATGTTTTCAAGTTGGGTGCATGTGCCATCACTTGGAGTATAAAGAAGAAGACAATATTGTCCATCTCTTCTACTGAAGGAGGGTATAGAATTCTTATGAGAGCTACAAAAGAAGCTATGTGGCTGAAAAGAATGTTGGATGAGCTGGATATGGGCATCATGGATCACTACTCTTCTATGTGACAAGAAGAGTTACATTTCTCTTTTTAAGAATCTAGTTCAAAATCAAATGACAAATAATATTGAGGTTCATATGCACTTTATTAGAGAAAAATTCCTAAATGGTGATATTGATCTCAAGTTCAATTCATCTGAGGATCAAGTTTCAGATATCTTCACAAATCCATTGTTTTCAGTAATTTTTGTGACTTGTTAAGCATATCAATGTTTCCATTTAGGGGGAGTGTGAATGGAAATTCCACATATTAATGGCTTGTGGTAAACTTCCTATACTTCCTCCATTTTGTAATGAGTAAATAATGATAATATATGAGTTTACTTGTAAATCCAAATGAAACATTAGTTATGGGTATTCATTGGTTTATAAAATGCTCCATAATTTTATATAATTCTTCATATATGAAGCATTGGTCCTAGTAATTTCTTTATGGGAAGATCTGTAGGGTTTCCCTTATTTACATGCTTAGCCCTGAATCATCGTTGATGATTTATGGATCTATAAATGATTTTGTAAGAAAAAAGGTAATTTGGCATGTTCTATTTTATTCCCACTTAACATTAATGGGGAATGTTGGGGTGATAACGTCAAGTTGGATATATACCATTGTTGTACACCCCATACAATTTTAAAATATTATCCACTAAAATTTATTACGATGGTCTTTCACATTTAAGAGTGGAGTGGCTTGACTGATTCACCCACCCATATTGATTTTGGTGATCCCTCTTGGGATTGGATATCAAAAACATTTACATTTGTACAGATTGATATTAATATTGAGATTAGATTGGAAGATCATTTTCAAATTATTATTGTATTGAATGATAGAGATAAATATATCAACATTCATTCCATGAGAAAATGGAGTGAAGTGGAAGTGCTAGGTAAAAATTGTATTCGAGATTCTTATTATAGGTAGTGCTTTATTACAGTGGGGTATTTTCCTTCAGGATTCCCCACTATAAATCTGGTGTTACCGTCTCTTTACTTCTCTATTATTTTCTTTCATATTTTTCTATTACATTTTGTAATATTTACAACATAATATATAATCTTTGATACTTATTTTGTGGATCTATAATTTTTTAATTATACATTCCTTATAAATCCTAACACTCTTGCTCTCCCGATTGTTTACTTATTATCAATTTTCTACTAAAGGGTATGAGGAACTTAAATCTATCATTTCAATAACTTCAACTTAAACCTCCTCCTCCCTTGATGGAGAGGATCTCATGGTTAGCTTAATTTAATTTTCTCATTGATTTTGAGCCTCATTTTCTGTAACCTAATCTGCAACTTCATGAGTTCTAATAACCGTTTCCACCATTTCCAAATTTTATCGAAGAGTATCTATGGATTTTTATCATTCAACATTTTTCATTGAAACCTATTCAAAATTTGGTTTCTTTGTGCTTATCACCGTTGTTTATTCCATGGTGCATTGATGAGGTTATACTAGAATTCATTCCTCCACCTCAATGTGTGCACCTTGAGTAGTCAGAATTTAAACATTATCGAAGTGAAGGTCTACTCCAACATGTGGACCTAGTCCATGCAACACATTAATGAAGAATTATTCATCGATTGGTCTACCACTCCTTGTTTCACAACTCAAAATCATGTAGTTTGTTCTTCATGTGTTGTGACAAGGATATGGAATTCTTGTGATAATTGAGGTGTGGTAGTATCAACTACGTTGGTGGACTTGGAAACTTAGGATAATACATCTCAACCTAAGGTAGCTCCTTGTATGGGTTCTCTTGTAATTATATTTGTTGCATGTGTTGCCATCTTCACTTTTTTTTTGTTCTCATAAAGTTCTTTGGTACTGTTTCCTCCTCCACATCCTTAGGAATGGGTTATAATTATGGAATAAATCTTAGTTTATTTGGTAAAACACTTCCCCTCATCTTCTTCCCATTTCCAAGTGAACCCTTTGAGGTATAGTATAACACATCTACTTGGTATTTCCCATGAGTAAAAAATACTTTGGGCCTTGAAGTGGAATTGGGAACAACTTGAATTTGAGTGGATTGAGTGATAGGGGCATCCTTAATATGTTTATTTGTTATTTCTTTAGCGTTTTGTGTCAATTTAGACACATGAGCCCCATTCTTTCTTGGAGAAACATTCAAATCCTCTACTTCATTTGAGGTTGGTTCTTTGATGGAAATATATGGATATTTTCCCTTTGATATATCAACACTTGTTTCTCCTTTCTTCAGAGAAATACATCATTGATTGTACCCATGTCTTTGTATTCCCTTAAAACTATTGTGTTTTAGAGGGATCAATCAATTCCTTTTCTTATGAGCTAAGAGATAGTTCATATGATTACATGAGTTGTCCTATCATGCAAGTATATTGGATCTAGAAAAGTCTAATTAGGAGGTGGCATAATTTGAGCTAAAATTTTATTATGTTTATAATACTTACTCACCGAAATTTTATTATCCACCAAATCTTCGGTAAAAGTGCAATTTTGTAAGTAGTTATTTAAGAGATTGCCATTATGGAAAAATCCCTGACCCTAACCTAATATTATGTTAGGTAAATTATGAAAATATATAATTACCAAATTATAGATCCAAAAAAAAAAATTCCAAAGATTATATACTATGATGTGAACTTAAATTAACCATAGATTGAGATGTTTATATATTATAGATTACAAAATGTAATAAGAAGAACTAAAAGAAAATAACAAGAAAGTAAATGAGACAGAGACAACAAAACTTATACTAAGGAAAGATGAAGGAAAAAACCCCACTAAAATAAAGCATTGCCTTTATTAAGAATTTATAAAATACTTTAACCCAACACTTCCACTTCACTCCTCGCCTCATAGAAAAAAATTGTAGACATGTGTCTCACGCTTTACATTTAGCATATGTAAAATAGCTTGAGCATACACATATAGCATGTATCTAATTCACTATCAATCTTGTGAGGGATCATCCTATATATATATAATGGATGATCGGTCAAACCTTCTCACTCTTCTTGTGAAATACCGACATAATAAATTTTATTAAATAAACTTTAAAATAATATGGGCCACAAAGTGGTGGTCCACCTAAATGGTATCCCCACTTGGGATTATCACCCCAAAATTTCCCCTTAATTTTAAGAGGGAAGAAAAAATAAAACATGTCAAATTATCTTTTCTACAAACAATTTACAAATCCATAAATGATCAACAATGAATCAGATAGCATGTAAATAAGGGAAATCATATAGATCTTCCCATATATAATTTATTAGGACAAGTGCTTTATAAATGAATACTTATATCAGATTATGGATCCTTTCATAATACAATTCATACCCATAACTAATGCTTTGTTGGGATTTACAAGAAAAATCACATAGTGTGAAACATTTATTTAACACAAAATGGAGGAACTATTGGAAGTTTACTACAATTGTTAAAGCATGGCATTGTCATGCACATTCCCACTCAATGGAAAATCCGATAGGCCCAACAAGGTACAAAACTTACAAAACATCATAATGCACAATGGATTTATGAAGATATCTACAACTTGATCTTCAATCAAACAAAATTTGATATCAATAACACCATTCAATACTTTTTCTCTAATAAAGTACAAATAAACTTCTATATGCTTGGTCCTTTGATCACTGAACTAGATTTTTACAAGAGAAATGCAAATCTGATTTACAAAGAAGAGTAATTATCCATTTGACACCTATGCGTAGCTCTATCAAATAGTATTTTAAGCCTCATATCTTCCTTTGTAGCTTCCATTACACTTTTATACTCTGCTTTAGTACAAGAGATAGACAATATTGGTTGCTTTTTGCTACTCCAAGAGATGGAACCTACACCCAACTTGAAAACATATTAAGAAGTAAATTTTTTATCCATAGCATCACCGTAATGGTAAAAATCACACTAGCCAATTAATTGTGCATCATTACAAGAAGAATAAAATAGACCATAATTAATTATTCCTTTAACATATTTCAAAATTATTTTTCCTTTTCTAATGATCCTTATAAGGATCTAACATGAATCTATAAAAAAATCTTAGTACATATGAAGTATCAGGCCTAGTAATAGTCAAATAAATTAGAATACCAACTAGTTGTCTATACAAAGTAGGATCAAATTTAGCACATGCAGGTTTAGGATCTAATTTAACACCAACTTCAATAGGAATGGAAACATGTTTATAGTCAATCATGTTAAATATTCTAAGTAAATTATTAGCATACTGATATTGAGATGCAATAATAGATTTATGATCCTAAAATATAACCATGCCTTAAAAAATGATTTAGCAAACCTAAATCAGTCATTTCAAAATGTTGTTTTAATCTTCTTTGATTCTAACAATTAAATTCTTATCACTTCTAGTAATCAACAAATCATAAACATATAGAACAATAATGATAATATGATTATTTTCAAACTTAACAAATAGATCATTATCATAAAAGTAGTTAGAGAAACCAAGATCCTAAGAAAAACTATTAGTTTTAGCATATACCGAGCTCTAGGAGCTTGTTTAAGACCATATAAATACTTCTTCTACTTAGAGACATATCGTTCCTTACCAAGTTCTTAAAATCCTTTCGATTGACACGTGTAAATATATTCTTTTAGATACCTCTTAATAAATGCATTTTTAACATACACTTAGTGAATCTCCCACCATATTGGGCGAAAAAGAAATAAGAATTCTTAGATTTCACATTTTAGCTACAGGAGAAAAAGTCTCAACATAGTCAAAACTAGGTTTCGAGTGAAGCCACAAACTACCAGGATTTCCTTGAATTTTTAAATTTCCCCTAAATAGTTATACTTAATTTTATACAACCACATACATCCTACAATGCTTTGTTTAGAAGGAGGAGGGACTTGTTCACAAGGTTTATTTTTAATCAAAGCATTGTATTCATCTTTCATATTATGAATCCATTTATCATCTTAGAAGGATTCTTCAAAATATTGTGGTTGAAACTCATAGAGGGTCATCAAGGAATGATAATAATTGTGTCTACAAGTTACTTTTCTAAGACCAATAGAATTAGAACCCTTAACAAGTGTTTGAGTCCATTTAGGAAACTTGGGATGAAAGACATTTTGAGATGACTCCCCATCAATATTCATCATATATAGATCAGGATCATCATCCTCTTGAACTTTAGTTTCATTATTGTTATGAGAAGGATTATTAGGCTCTATTTAAGTAGAAACATAAGAGGGCTCACAAAAACCATCACAGAATGTCTTTTCTAAGACGTGAACATCCCTTTTTGAAATATGTCAGGCTTGAAAGGGTTGTAGACTCTTAATACTTTAGTTTGACAACAATAACATAAAAATACAAGAATAATAGGTTTAATCAAGCTTCTTCCTTTAAATTTTGGAATTAAGATAGAAGAAAGACTACCAAATATTCTTAAGTGAGATATATCTAATTTTTCTTTGTCCATACTTCATGGGGATTAACTTGATGAAGAGATTTTTAGGAAGTCTATTGAGAATATAGATTGTATTTTTCATATCTTCTACCCATAAAAACCGAGGGACATTTGTTTCATGAATCATAGTCCTAGCCTTTTCTAAGATATTCCTACTTTTCCTTTCTACAATTCCATTTTGTATTCCATTTTGTTGTGGGGAATATGGAGTAGTCAACTCTCTTTGAATCCCTCATGACACACATAACTCATAAAAAAAAATTGCTAACATATTCGCCTCTATCATCACTTATAATTTTTTATTTTCAATTTAAAATAATTTTCAACTAGGGCCTTAAACTCTCAAAATTTAGGCAAGACATCATAATTTTTATTAATGAAATAAGACCACGTCATTCTAGAGAAATCATCAATAAAGAAAATAACATACAAAACACAAATTAAGAGAAGGAACTTATTGTGGTCCTCTCACATCACTATGAATCAACTCTAATAGATGAGAAGAATTTGTATCATGATGTTTGTGAAATGGTTCAACATGTTGCTTACCATGCAAGAAAATTTCACATGTTTTATGATAATATTTCATCTTAGAGAGACCAATTACAAGATTTAGGAGAGACATTTCATAAAAACTTCTTAAACTTACATGACCTAATATTTCATGCTAAAGCTGAATATCATTCCTAGAGGAGGAACAAATACAAGATTTAGACACACACATTAAAAATATATGAGCCATTTTTCTGAATACTAGAAGTAATATCATTACTAATTATATATTTGACATACCATTTATCTTACGTAAAAATAACTTTACAGCTTTTCTTAAGTTAGATGAGAGCAAGATAGAAGAATTTTTTTAGCTAAGGAACATACAAGACATTCTAGATCACCCCATTTTTCAATATAACTTTCCCACAACCTTCAAATAAAATGATGTAATTATCTCCTCGATATATTTTTTCCTCATATTCAATAACATTTGAGAGTATACTGAAATATAGGTCATGTTCCTAGAGGCACCATTGTCAGGATCCATTCATTGTCTTTCAAAGTTGAGAGAGCAGTATATAAGGCAATAGACTTCTCAACAATATTTGGATGATTTTACTTCTCATATTTCTTATGACTATTACGTTTACTATTTTTAGTAGTTCTAATAAATGTGTTATCTTTTACACGATAATCAAACTCTTTATGACCAAATTTTCCACACTTGTTAAATGTTCCATTAAATTTTAATTTAAAATGTTGACTTTTCTTAACAGGATAGATTTAGGATTGAGTTTAAATATTGATATGATGTTTGAATTTTTATTAGGATTACTATTATTCCTATTTTGAGAAGAATTATGATTTTGAGAGAACAATGCCTGAGAAGCAGTGTCTTTTGAATAAATTTTTTCCATAGCTCATTCTTCTTGAATTATTAGAGAAGACAGAGTACCCGATCATGCAAATAATTTTCATTCCAATATTTAGAGTTAATAATGGAGATATATTTTTGAAAATTTGTCTTGAATATTTATCTAAATAATGAAATACGTATGTATCCTAAACTGCTCACAATTACAGCCATCCAATTGAGCTTTAATGTTCTTAATTTTATCTAGGTAATCAACTATTTTCTTATCCCCTTCATGGAAGTTGTAAAAATTCTAAAATCATGCTAATTAATTTTGGATAGATGATTTCTTTCATGCATAATATATAATTGCTTCTAGGCATTAGTAGAAGAATCCATATGACCTATATGCATTAAAAATTCATATTTTATGCTTTTCAATAGGATGAAAAGAGCTTAATGCAATATTTGAGAGAAGGAGCTAAGATTTTAAGGATTTACAAATCTTCTCGTGTGTCATTTTTTCACTCCCATGGCTTTCTAGCCATGAAACATGATTTTAACCTTACTCTTCAAATACTATTATTAGTTCCATTAGTAACAATATTTTTTCCATTGAAAAACTAACATTACTAGCCATTTTTATTTTTAAATATAAAACAGCTTAGAGAAAATATTAAATTAATAAAAATGAGCAAATGGAATATGTAGCTGCCATTTTTCCCGAATCCAACTATTAAGAAAGACACGTGTCACTATTCTATCATTTTACTAACTTGATTTACCTTATGGACTTAACATTTACAATAAACCATTGTTAATAAAATTACAAATCTAGAGTGGGGGTCACGACGAGTGACAAAGGATTAGCTTGATAAGCTATTAAAAACTCTTTGCTAATAAATTGCAAGAGGAAGCTCATAAACGAGATAACCAAGCTCAAACGAGCTATGTAACAACAATCCAAACAAAAAAAAACAAAAATTTACCGAAGGAGGAACCGACACACGTTGTTGGTTGGGAAAATTGAATTCAAGGACAAGAAATAGTTTAGGGGACAACATTCCCTCCTCTTTATAGGAGAGGTTCCTTATACCACACACACACAAAAGTAAAACTACTTATGTACAAATACATAAACTACTAATATTTGAATGAGTATTTTGATGGTGTCAATGTCATCATAGCCACCACATTCTCAAGTACAAAAGATATAAGGAAAAAGAGAAATATTTAGAGGAAACAATAGCCTTGAATACTAAGACAAACTAGAAGAGACTTCAAAGTTCACTTTTTCGTCTATCAAAAATATAAATGTTCCCCTTGGTTCCCTAAGATCAAAAACTATTGTAATGAGAAAGGAGAGAAGAAGGCAACACTTTTAGATAGATAGATAACATAATAATATCCTATTAATTCAAGCATGAATCTTTGAGAATAAAATGAACTCACAAGCACATCCAATTAACCCATGAAATATAAATGTTTCGACAGACAAAAATTCTTCACATCACATTCAATAGGTTGAACATATATTTTCTTATTTGAACATAGCAAAGCACATATTGTAAATTAATGAACAAAATAGAGAGAATATGAGAGAGACAGAAAGAAAGAGAAAATATTTTCTTCTATATTGATTAGAGTTCTTCTTCTTTACATTCCAACCATAAAAATCCAACCATTTTCTCAATGAAAAGAGGTTTCTTTTATAGCAATCCGGGAAGTTACAACTTGAGTCCTTTCAGTTTCCTTTCTTTTAATTAAACATTAATACTTAATCAAAAGTATCATACTTTAAGTTGGCTCTAATTTACAAATTACATTATTACAACAATGCCAACTTTGAAATGCATGATAAATTAAAAGAAAGTCCTATGCACTAGTCGAGGGTAAACTTTGAAAAGGGGGTTGCTACAGTCTTCATCTTGAGAATTTGATTCCTTAACTTTACTAGTGATCCAACAAAATCCATGCCTCAAGGAATAGTATTTTTGAAGTATCATTTTCTCATCTATTCAAAACAACCTTCCATATCTCTCCAAAAATTTGATTTTGGGATAATCCTTTTTCTTCAATAACAAGAGTTTACAATGCTCATATTTTCTTCATTTTTTCTTGGCTATGATATGAGACTCAAACAATTTTTCCTTGATAAGTACTTTGAATTTTTCTTAATATACTATACTATATTTTTGTTCACGAGAGTCTTCCTTAAGAAATGTTGGTGAAGATCTCAAAATTCATCAAGTACACAAGTTATAAAGCCCTCAAACTTCTAAAACATATTCTTTAATTCATCAATTGCTTCTTCTAGGACCATAATATTCCAATCCACAAGACACACCAATTTCTTTAAAATATTATTAATTGGATCATCAAATATCTTGTGTGTAATGAGAATATGCTCATCAAGATAGCTCATTTTCCTCGATATTTTATGCACTTTGTCCACAACATGATCTCTTTTTCTAGCCCTACAATAGTTTAGATGAATCTTTGTTGGATTGAAAAAATATTATCATATGCCATGTATGTTGCCTCTATGAAATTAGGCTAGTAACAATAATCTTGTCTACTATAGCCTCAATTTCCTTATCATATGATGCATGCTTATGGATGTATTTTGCGTTTTGTACCTCCCCATTAGTTAAGAACACAAAAGGTGGTATCTGAAGCTAGAGGAGTTGGATCCAACACCTTGACACTTGCCAATAGGGACCGATGAAGTCGAAAGGATTTGCACTTATTCCTCTAGCTGCTCTTGTGTTTTTTTTTCATTTCTCAACTTTTTAAATCACTTTTGATATATTCTCCTTCAATTTATTAACTTCACTCTTAGGAGTGGACTCACCTAATGGTATCCTTCTCAACTCTATGTTGTTCAAATCCAAATCTTTCTTATCATTCTCAATTTTTGGTTTAGAAATCTCTAAAATTTACTCGGCCTTTAGAATCGAACCAACTTGGAAGTGGTTTTATCTTTCTTAGCAGATGGGGTAGGATTTGTGCCTTAGACAATAGCTACATCATCAAATTTTGAGGAAATAATTTGGGATGAATTATTCCTTTTCTTAATATCATCAAAAGGTTTCACCAAAGTGAAATTTGTACTGGAAGATGGGGTGACAAGAGGTCATAAGGAAATATTACTCATAGAACCCAAGGTTTTTACACTTGACACTTCAACCATGGAGGTCTCAACATTTGGAATAGGGTTATCTCTTGACAGGTGGCTCTAGAATGACAATCTGTCCTAGCTTATGATGTGGCATCCTTTTGCTTGTATTCCACCTCATCTTCCTTTTTCAAAGGCTTCATCCTTCTTGATTAATTTATTCTTCTTCTTAACCTCTTGATTATTTCCTTCCTCTAAAAGATCAATGATTTTCTCAACCACAATGATTGTTGTCTCACACGACTTAGGAGAAATGGGTTGAGTGTTTTCCTCTCTAATCAATTCTTCTTCCTTCTCAGCCTTTTTAGACTTCCATATTTTGGTACACATCGAGTTGAAGATTCGAGAGGAAAGGGAGCTCATTGAGTGTGTACTTAAGGTAATGGAGTATAAATATCCCTCTCGGATGTAGAGGCTTGTTTGGGAAGGGGAATACAACTTGCCCATCCAATACGTTGTCAATTTTCTATCAAACCGGACCTTAGTTTTTATTATGAATGAATTTATGATTACTTACAAAGATTATTTTTCTTTCTTAAACCAGTAAATAGTGTCAAAAGGAGTGTGTCTAATATATTTTTTCAATTGAAGAGACTATAAATATTCATCATCATCTTGCAATCCATCTGGTACTTTTTAGATTCCAAATTCTTTGATTTGTTACAAAGAGAGTAGACCATAGAAACTTCAAGTCTTTGGAATACCAATGGTATTATTGATACATCCTACATCTAGCTTGGCAATAACTTGGCCTTAGGGGCCTATGATTTCTTTTATGCTTCGGTCAAAATGGGAACTAAAAGCCGAACTGTATCTACACATTGGAATTAGACCCAAATTCTCCACCATAAGCTATTCCAAAACTCTTGATGATTTGGGCCACAAAGTAGGATAAGCATCATTATTTCACACCCATAAATCATTGAAGTTTAGATGTTGCACATCGGTGTCCCCTATGTTGGGTATAGAAGTCTAGACAAAGGAGAGATGCTCATGGCCTTTGAAATGGATCTTCATGATAGCCAATGGGCTAAGAAATAGTAACTCAGATGGGAGAATGGATTCTTGGAAAATGGAAATATTATAGGGCATAAGAGAAAATCAGCTCGAATTCTCACAAGGCCTCTAGAAATACCAATTTTGATTGCATAATGAATGATGACCCTCCCAGGAGAACAACACACTTCAAATTTTTTAAATGGTTAAGGGATTCTAATGATATGGCTACAAAAACTAAGGATGTGTGCGAACGGGATGTGGAATCACATTATAACCTTTTATGGTAAAATGACAAGTCTTCCTATTATATATATAATCTTGTTTGTAAAGGCTCGATGGAGTGCATTAAAATGACTTAATGCATTATGGTAAATGGTGGCATTTACAACACAAGATTTCATCTTGACCTTTAGTATGCGGGTATGGTAGAAGAAAATAGTAAGAGAGGCCCAAGACATCTTTGGACATTCAAGACACGAGGAGCCAAAATATCCACAATATAAATAAAATCATTGCAATTCGGCAAAGGTGGGTCTACAGAGAAATGTGATTTGGGATGCATTTCGAAACTGGGGCAAGATAAGCCGAAAGTTATGAAATACACCAATGTTTAATGGAAAGTAGGTAACTTAGATAAAATACACACAAAAGGTCCATAGGACATTGGGACACAAGTTCACCATCGCCTCAAAAATTCGGCAACACTAAGAGGACTTAGAATTTTTTTGAGAGAATGGTTGTAGGCTAACAAGGCTTGCAAGTACTCCAAGGATGTGGAGAACTAACGGACAAGAGACATAAGGACCATGGGTTCACCAAATGTCTAATACCCCCACAAAACAAGGAAACACGAGTTTATTACAAAAAAGGTGGGAAATTGGGGAACGAGGAGCCCGGAAGGACATGGGACATGTGGGACACCAAAACCTAATACACCTGCAATAAAATCCTAAAAGACTTGAATGCTTGAAAATTAACTAAATGTTAAAAATAAATTTCTTTCCAAACTTCACAAAGGCAAACAAAAGACTTTGTAAAGGCTAACTTACTCAAAAAAATTGAAAATTTGGAAAAAAATACACACATTTTTTACGTAAGTGATAACAACTGGCTCTTTCTCGAGGATTGGACTAACTTGGTACAAGGCGGAGAAAAATGACCTTAGAATATCTTGTTAATAGAAAAATTTGAATCCATTAGGAAATTGAGTCTAGAACACAGCAATACAAAAGACATAGGGACAAGGAAGGGACAACACAAACCAAAAACAAGAACTATACAAGACATATTTATAGGACTATAAAAGGGACTGCCTAGTCACTTAGGACTGAAAAAACGTCAAATATTGACCACTATATGGAAATGGAATGGAGTTTCCATTCATATATTTAAATTAAAAAGAGTTCTTACGAAGGAAATGTCTTATTTTGAAACAACCAAGCAAGAGAGAATTAAACATACCGTGACTTCCTCGAGTTTCACACTTTGTCGTCTTAGAGTAGGACAATATATCCAACTTGTAAGTCTCTAGATATGGATTTTTTGTCAAAGATTTGCTTCACTTTCTGTTAGTGTGTAGTATTTCTATCCACCGCCTATAACCTATCTTCATTTAGGTTTTATAAATACATAATCCTCTTTTCCATGTAGTTGTTAAATTTTTCATCTTCAATGGATTTCATGAATTGTAATGTTGATAACTACACTGTCACTAGCACCTGAGACTCTATTCCATATACAAGCTGAAATGGTGACATCCCAATTTCTCTTTGGGGTGTAATCCTATCTACCCAAATTACATCATAAAGCTTTCTATGTGAATTTCTCTGGGATTCATCCACAAGATTTCGATGTTTGTCATTAAATTTTTATTAGTCGATTCTACCTTCCCATTCCGTTAAGGATAGTAATTAGAATATTGTGCTAGGGGGATTTCGTAAACATAACAAAAATCAATCAGCTCATAAGAAGAGAACTTTGGAGAATTGTCAGTAACAATTTTTTTTGTGACTCCAAACCTAACCGAATGTTCTCCTTAATAAAATTGTGTACTAGTTCGAAGTGATTATTTTGACTGGAATAGTTTCTACCCACTTGGTAAAATAGTCGGTAGTTGTATAGACATGTGTGTGTCCCGCACTATAATTAGGATTGAGATTTCCTAAAATATCTAGCCCCCATTGTTGAAATGGTTCCTCAATTACCACTGGTTTGAGAAGTAGGGTGGTCAATTTTGATCAACCCATTAAGGTTTGACATGTTTCACATTTTGTGACCCATTTTGTTGCATCCTTGAATAATGTTGGACAATTGTAACCAGCACGGTGAATCTTCTGAGCTGTTACGGAAGATGAAAAATGATCTCCATAATCTTGATCATGGAAATCTCTCACTAACCTTTTCTATTGTTCTCTGTCTACACATCTCAAAAATCTTCCATCAATTCCTCTCTTGAACAATGAATTGTCCCAGAGTACATATTGTGCAGATCACAATTTAACAACTCTCTTTTCTTTAGCACTCAAGTGTGATGGACATTCTCCTTAAGTTAGAAAGTGAGCAATGTCATCATACCATTCATTTGTTGAACTCAAGGAAAGGACAGTTGGGATATCAAAATCTTCTTCTTTGGATGATTCACTCCAAGCACTATTGGAAATTAATTGATAAATGCCTCTACCTCAAACTATATTATTTGTCCCGTATCTAGATCATTTCCTCTTTTCGATGCAAACTATTGTTGTGTAAGGATTCAATTTAAGGTTATATCGGGCATTAAGAAAATTGAGTGATAATTGATAATATAGAAAAAAAAATTCTTGATTGTCTTTACTATAAAAAAAGTGTGTTTCTCCATTTGTAGATAATTTAGATCATAGGCCTTCAAGACATAACTCATGAAAGACATAGGAAGCTCACAACCTCTAGAATTATTTTACACCAAGATGGCTACTAAAGTATGCTCGCTAGCATAGCAATAGATTATTAAAAACTTCTCAAAATCAGGATAGGAGAGAACAAGAGTTTTATAAATAGTCTTCTTAATGTTTTCAAAAGATTTTTTTCCCCCTAAAGTTCGGAAAAGGATTTCTTCTCTTTCATCATTTGAGCTATGCTCTTAGTTAATTCTACAAAATTAGGTATGAATATTCTTAGAAAAATGATTTTGTAAAAGAGCAAATGCACAATTTTCTTTCTTATTGGAAGAGGAATTTTCTCAATATCCTGCACCCTCTCTAGATCAATCTTTATTCCATCCTTGGAAATAATGTGTCTCGAACATTTTGCCTTCTATGACACCAAAGATAAATTTCTTTGGGTTTAAATAGATTCCATGTTCCCTATACTTCAAAAGATAGCTTCAACATGTTGAAAGTGATCCTTCCTTTTCTTCAAAAATACAATCAAATCATCAAGATAAATCACAATATACTTTCCTTTTAAGTTTCCAAAATCAAAATCCATTGCTCTCTTAAAAGTTGTGCCAATATTAATGAGATGAAATGACATCCTTCTATAAGAAAACTTACCCCAGGGAGTTGTGAAGGTTGTCATGTGTTGATCCTTAGCATCCACTTTGATCTGGTTATACCGATAGAATCCATCAAGCATGGATACCATCTCCTGACTAGTGACATCTTACAATATTTATTCAATCATAAGGAGTGGATAATTATCCTTAAGAGACGTCTGATTTAATTCTTGAAATTGAAACAAATCCAGATTTCTCCACTCTTTTTCCTTACAAGCATAGTATTGGCTACCTAAGCTGAATGATGAATAGGGAATATTATTCTTGAATTCAGTAGCTTATGAATATTTTGATGAATTATATCTGTAATTTTTGGATTATATTATCTTTGCTTTTGGCGTAATAGATTAATCCCTAGTTTCAAAGGAATGTAGTGTCACATTTTCCTTGGATTAAAATATTTTAAATCATCATATGAATAAGTCATCACATAAATGTATTTTATTAATAATTCAATCATTTTCCTCTTTTCATGCTTTATACAACATTTCCACATATTGATAAATCTAGGCTTTTCTTCACTTCCTATGTTGAATTTTTCATATTCAATTGATTGATGGGCCTCATGTGATACCTTGGATTCGATATATTATTCATGCTTATCAAATAAATATTCTAAGCTTACCATTCCCCTAGCTATCTTTTTGCCTTTCAACCTTATGCAGTGATCTTTATCATATTCTTCTTCCACTCCTTCAGACACAAAGGATGAAAGAGAATCCTAATGAAAAGCTTCATTTCCTTCAAAATATAACTTACTAAAATTATCCTGGAGCTAAAGGAAGGAGATTATATGTTGATCATCATTGAATACTTGCTAATGGTTCACATTATTTGGAACACTCAGTATATGTATCATTTTGATTGTGAACTTATCATGGGAAAAGTCTTGGTGAGGGATTAATAGAGATCCGTATATAGCTACAACATAATCTCTAGTATTTTTCTCTCTAGGCACAACTTCAATAGAAAAGGAATCTAATAATTAAATTGAATCCCGCACAAAATTTCTATTATGCTTCATTCTTACATTTTTGCTTGGAATACCCCTCTAACCTTCTTGACAATGAGTTCAACATCTCCTTGAGCACAAAGATTCTTTATTCCCATTTCTCTTGCTACTATCAGGCTAAGAAGAAGAGCCTCATATTCTTCTCGTATTATTTGTTTTTTCAAACTAAATCTTATAAGAGAATGGGTGGGATTTACCTCCAAGAGAGGCTATAACCACACCAATACAAAGCTAGCCGAAGGATAGTTACCATCAAATTGCAATACACAAACACCATTATGGCCATTAATCACTCCTTTAGGATCCTTTACTTCATCCTCAAACATGATCATATAGTTACCATGGTCAATGCATTCTTACAAAATTTGTGCTTTGGGATCATCGGTTTTACGTGAATTATACTTTGCTTACCTTTTAGGTAATAATTTCTTCATTTTTCTGTTAACTTGGATGAGGGCATGATACCAATCCATTCAAGTCTCTCTTCTGAATTCTCTATAGAAATTTCTACTCAATATCATAACTTATGATGGTGGGATATCTACAACTAAAATTGTAGCTTTAACCCCTTTCTCTCATAAGGCGGTGAAAGCTACTTGATCATCTTTGATCCTTCTAACAAGAGGCACCTTCTTGCTCTCCATAGAATAACATGAGGTGAATGTTTTTGTCAATGTGATGCCAAGGGCATGAGAAAATTTAGAAGGCATCACATTATTTGATGAACCTAACTCAATGACACAATTTTTGAGCTTATGATCGGCTACCAACAATGTGACATAGAAGGATTCATTTTTTCATTTGTAGAATGTGTTAAAGCCATGAAAAATTTTACAGTACAGAGGTAGGAGTGGGTAAAAGGTATTTAGAAGTGGTGGATGACTAGCTATCTTTGGACTTGACAAACTTAACAACTTGAACAAAGGCCTTTGAGTGAGTTTGGTAGAATTGAGCTTTGGAAATCTAGTCTTGGTATTTATGATATGATCAATTATATCAAAGGACCTTGAGGTTTATGTGGTTTCTAAACTAGAAGAACTTGAATTTTTAGGCTTATCAACCTTTGTAGATGAATAAGTTTTGGAAACAGATTGTTGTAGGTACATTGGGCTTAGGTGTAGACGATGAAGAGTGTTAGTATTACTTCATTTTTAGTAACAATGGTAGGAATAGGGGATACTATTTTTCAACAACTACAATAGTAACTGGAACCTCTTTATATTTCTTTATAGGCTAAATTATTCCCTTCTTCTTGTTCATTTGATCTCTTTTCATGATAGCATATTTTTTCCTGTTCATATCTTCCACTACTTCATCATAATCATCATCAACTCTATAAGTGCTAAGGAAATTGACTTGAGAATCCTTCACTTCCTATAACACTTCGCCAAGTTATTCTTTAGGCTCCTTCAATTCCTCATCTTTTACTTCATCTTCAGGTTCTTGAACTTCACATGTTGCATTGACTGGAAATTTGAGAGGCGGTGCTTCAATTTTCAACTTAGGATCAGTGGGAGGAAGACGTATTCGGGGTTAAAAATTCCTCCTCAAAATAACCTTATAAGACTAATTTTGGGCCAATTATTTCCTAATGGTAATCATATCATTTTCCAACTTCCTGAACTAATTGATTAAAACTTGTGGCGGTAGAATAAGAAGCCTTGGCTTTACGTGCTTCCTTCCGTAATTTTCCTTACATTATTAAATCATCTTTAACAATTATAGCCAAACATTGGTTATCATCTAATGTGATGATATTGGCCCTTCTCAATACATAACTTACCTTAGGAAATTGAGCATGTAGGAAAAATAAATTTTGAATTTGATCTATAGGACGAGTAGCCACAAGAATTTTATTCACCAACTTGTTAACGTTTTCCACGAACTCACGCATGGGCTCATAAGGATCCTTTTTTATTTGAAAAATTTGATCCAAAAGAGCATGCACATATTTTACATGTTTGAACTAATTTTGAAATTGATTTTTCATATTATCCCAGTTGTAATGATGCCAGATGGGAGGTGATAAAACCAATCTACAACATTTTTCTACAGTGTCTCCACAAAAATTTTGACAAAGACATCTTCATGCTCAACTAAAAACAATCTATAATCCATAATTAATGCACTAATTTGCTCATCCAAATGCACTTTTCCATATCATCATAATTTGGGAAAATTCTTCCTATTTCCTTTTGGAAATTCATGGAGGGGTTGACGGAGAGCTAAAGGACTAACTCTTTAACCCTAAGGAAAAGGTACAATAGCCATTTTGGGAAAAATGGTTTGTAAAGGGATTACAAATTTGGCTAATACCAAGGCCCGAGCATTGGAACTTGACCGAGTCTGGGTACTACCACTTGTCTAAGATGAAAATTTTATCCTTTGTAGGAGTACTTGTGGATATTCTCCCTCTAGATCTTCTTTCTAGAGTCAGGTGAAAGCCTTGTTATTACAGTAACATAAAATTAGGATCTTCAACACCTTGTTCTTTTTGACCTCGTGTATATCTCTTATCTTCTAGTGTATTATTTATGCTAGTCTATTTGAATATTTTTTTGGTGGGATGCACGGAACATGCCTCATGGTGGGTGCCAAAAAAACTATTTCTTGGAAAATTGAATTCAATGATAGGCAATTGCTTAAGGGGACAACAAATCACTCCTCTTTATGGGATAGGTTTCCTTATTCTACACACACACAAGGAAAAATAATAATTTACAAATATTAAAACTAAAAAATTTTTAATGAGAATTTTGATGGTGAGAATGTCTTCATAGCCATAATGTTCTCAATATAGAAGATAGAAGGAAAAAAAGAAATATTCGTATGAAACAATAGCCTTGAATGGTAAGACATACTTGAAGAGACTTCAAAGTTCACTTTTCTATCTATAAAGAATATAAATTTTCCCCTTGATTCCCAAGATCACCAACTTGTTTAATGAGAAAGGAGAGAAGAAGGAAACACTTTTATATAGATAGATAACAAAATAACATAGTATTAATACATGCATGATTTTGACAATCATATGAACTCACACACATCCAAAAAACCCGTGAAATATAAATGTTTCAGAAATAAATTTCTTCATGTGACATTCAATAGGTTGAACACAAAGTTTCATATTTGAACATAGCAAAGTGTACATTACAAATTATTTAACGGGATAGAGAGAATATGAGAGAGACAAAAAGTAAGAGAAAATATTTTCTCCCGTATTGATTGAGTTCTATTTATTTACATTCAAATCATTAAAATCTAGGCCTTTTCATAATAAAAATAGTTTCCATTTATAGCCATCCGGTGGTTACAACTTGAGTCTTTTCAGTTTCCTTTCTTTTAATTAAACATTAATACTTAATCAGAAGTATCATACTTTAAGTTCACTCTAATTTACAAATTACATTATTACAACAATGACAACTTTGAAATGTGTGAGAAATTAAAATAAAGTCCAATGCACTAGTTGAGGGAACATATGAAGAGGGGTTTGTTTTATTCTTCATCTTCATAATTTGATTCCTAAACTTTTCTAGTGCTCCAACAATCTCCATGCCTCTAGGAATAGTAGTGTTTGCAGTAGCATTTTGCTAGTTGTTCTAACAACCATCCATATCTTTCTACAACTCTGCCTTTTGTGAAAATCCTTTGTTTTCTTTAATAACAATAGTTTTCAATGCACAAATTTCCTTATTTTTTCCTTGGTTATGATATCAGACTTGAACAATTTTTCCTTGATGAGTACTTTGAATTTTTCCTTAATATCATGTACTATATTTCTATTCACAGAGTCTTCCTTGAAGAAATGACATTGAAGATCTCAAAATTCATCCAATACACAAGTTTTAAAGGCCTCTCCCTTCTGAAACATATTCTTCAATTCATCAACTACTTCTTCTAGGACCTTAATATTCCAATCCACACTTTACACCCATTTATTTAAAATATTATTCTTTGGATCATCAAATATCTTGTGTGCAATGATAATATGCGCATCAATATTGCTCATTTTCTTGAGATCTTGTATGCACTTCATCCGAACTTGAGATATTTTTCTAGGCCTACAATGGTTGTGGTCAATCTTTATTGGATTGAACAAATATTATCATATGCCTTTTATGTTTCCTTCATGAAATTCGGGCTAGAAACCAGCATCTCATCTACCATATCCTTAATTTCCTTTCCATAAGATGCATGCTTATTGATTTCTTTGATGTTTTGTACCTCCTCATTAGTCAAGACAACAAGAGGTGGCATTGAAGTTAGAGGAGTTGGATCCAACACCTTATCACTTTCCAATAAGGACTTGATGAAGTCAGAAAGGATTTTCACTTGATCCTCTAGCTTTTTATTGTGTTTTTTTCCTTTCTCAACTCTTTCAATAAGTTTTGATACAATCTCCTTCAATTTATGAACTTCACTCACAAAAGTGGACTCACCCAATGGTATCCTTTTCAACTCTAAATCATTCGAAGCCAAATATTTCTCATCTTTCTCAATTTTAGGTTTAAAATCTCCAAAAATTGTTGGCCTTTACAATTAGACACCAACTTGGAATTTTTTAAGTTTTCTTAGCATATGTGATAGGAGTTGTGCCCTTAAGTGTAGTTATAACATAAATTTTGGGGAAATAATTTGGGATAAATCCTTCCTTTTCTTATTATCAACAAGAGGTTTAACCCAAGTAAAAGTGGTACTATAATATTTGGTGACAAAAGGTCCTAAAGAAATATTGCTCATAGAAACCAGGGTCTATGTAGATGACACTTACACCATAGAGGTCTCAACATTTGAAGTGGGGTTTTTTTACATGTGGCTCTAGAATGACCGCTATCTCAAATTTTGATGTGGTATCATTTTTCTTGTTTTCCACCTCATCTTTTTTTTTCGGTGCTTCCTTCTTCTTGACTAATTTCTTATTCTTCTTAACCCGTTAATTTTTCCCTTCCTCTAAAAGATCAATGATTTTCTCAACCACAATGGTTGTCTCTGTCTGCCTAGGAGAAATGGACTTAGTGTTTTTCTCTTGAATCGATTCTTCTTCCTTCTCATCCTTTTTAGACTTCCCTTTCTTGGTATACACTAGAGTTGAAGATTTGAGAGGAGAATGTTTGCATAGTCTACATACTTTTTTTTTATTATTAGACTAGTTGTTCTATCTATTCCATTATTCTCTCCTTCTTATTTGTAACTTCTCCATCCATTTAGGGGAGTCTTGTTTATTCCTGTACCTATAAATAATGTACGTGGGTTCTTTGTTCAATAGAATAATAAGAGATATCAATCTCTATTCTCTCTCCTCTGTTTCGCCTCACACTTTGGTATCAAAGTGACAAAATTCTAGCATGTGTGCACTGGTGTGGAGTAGCGTGAAGAAATACACATTCAACTACAGGGTGTGATATCATTCACTTGCGTGGAGATTCAAAGTCTTTAGGAACGGGAAGAGAAGTTTTTTTTTTCCTGCGTGAAGGAGACAACTTTGTATGGAGTTGAGTGAAGGAATAAATTACATGCGATTTAGTCTGCTCTAGCTACTGCTTGGAGCCTTCAACCTGTGTGGACAGGAGATGCGTGGAGAGGATATTTCTTGTCATCTTCTATGTGAAAACATCTATTTTTATTTTTGTCTTTAGTGATTCCTGTATGGAGAAGAATTACCAGCTACCTGCGTGGAAAGATAAGTAGACATCCTGCGTGGTATTTTTTGAGTTCTTTAGCTGTTGCGTGGAAGTTTAAATTTCTAATGCAAGAGAATATTATTTGTTATTCTATCCTGCTACAAGTTCCACTCCAAAATCCATGTGAAGATTTAGATTCCTGTGTGGAAAGCCAATAAAAAACCTGCGTGGAAAGGAGAAGTCTTTTGTCTTCAGCGTGGTAATTGGGAGAAGGAAATTTGTTGCTGCTGCATGGAGTAGCTTCTGATTCCAAGGATGTGGAACATGCAGAAAATTACATGTAGCTGCGTAGATGTCTGAAACTGGTGCGTGAACACAAAGCCTAAAAGTGGCTGATAAAAAAATAAAAAAATACTATAGTGCCTGGCGAAGAAGCATCTCTCGAATATCCTCTCCACCAATACAATGAAGGACAAGAAGTAAATCTTATAACACTACACCAAATGACGAGTGTAGACAATTCCATTAAGAGCATCAATAATATGGTCACCCTTTTGCCAAAAGTTAGAACATCAACTCGCCAACAAGAGAACACCGTGAAGAAACTCCCGAAGGCTCGTGTTCTACTTTGCATTGTTCAATGAGCTTTAAAACACCGTAAAATCTAGCCTTCAATAAGCTAGTTCGAGAAGGACTTCTTAAATATTTCATTTTCAATGTCAACTATCAAGATAAGTGATTACAGGAAGAATTAGAAGCCGGATATGATGTCGATTTGTGAAGACGAAGAAGAATGCCCCACAAAGCGTTGTCGTCTCACAGCACCCAAATATCACAAGCATCTATGAGCCAATAATTCTCATCAGTGAGTCAAAGTTCTAATAACTCTTGAAATAAATAAATAAATAATTTTTTTTAGAATGTCTGCTCCGAAGTTACTTCTTTATGATGCTTAGTTGCTAAAAGGGCTCAATTTTGTGGCTTGGAAAACAAAAATGAGAACAATCCTTTAGTTTGAAGGATTATGGGATGGCTAGTGTAAAAGCCTTGATGCGAGATAATTCTCAATATCGATAATAATGTGCAACCACATGTTTGGAATACGGACAAACCAAAGGAGGCACCGGGACAAGGTGGCAATAATTTATGAAGCCAAAAATCAGACAAAGATTCTTCATCTTCAGTTAAAGCTACACATCCTCTATATGGGGTCAGATGAGAAAGTGGAGGAGTTATTACGTCGCGTGGCTGAGCTAAGATAGGACTTATTGGCACTTGAAAAAATAGTGGACGATAAAATTCTCATCGCAATCACTTTGAGAGAACTCCCTTCTCAATTTTAAGTGTTCATTATGACACTGAATGTGTCTAAACAAATAGTGATATTCAAAGAGCTTGTGAATTTGTTGCAGTATGAAGAGGCCATCACTTCATCCCATGAGGAGTCTCAAGATAAAGCCTTGTTCTCAAAGCCATACACGGGGTAAGAAGAATTGGAATGGTCCCCGAGAAGCCAAATCAAGCACAACGAAAACAACAACATAAAGATCAAAAGTCAAAGAGGTAGTGTCACATTTACGTAACTAACACTTACGACACTCGATCACTTTAGTATAATAGCTTGAAATAGGGGTCTTCAAGTCATACAAGCACATCTAGATGTAAATATTTTCAAAATTCCAAATGATGTCCCCACTAGAGAAAGTAAAAGGGACATCTCATAGCTCAAGAAGGCCGATGAATCGATGAGGAGACATCGAAGGAGCCCATTTTAGTGAGAATCTTGTACTCATCTCTCAAACTTCTCACCCCACAAAGAAATTCTTGTTGATAGACTCTAGTGCAAGCAAGAATATGTTAGGTGACAAGAAGTTTTTTGATTCACTACATGAACAACCAAATGGAGATCATGTTCGGATAGCAAACAATAAAGAGTACATTGCAAAAGGAATAGGAAATGTCACCATTCCTCTAGGACCATGAAAATTTACACTTACAAAGGTACTATATGTTCTTGGCTTGGCTATCAACCTCTTGTCTAGTACTTAGCTCTTGAATCATCACCTTAAGGTAGAATTTCTTGTTCAAAATGGCATTAAATCATGTTTAATCTCTAGAAAAGGTATGGTTCTTGCTAAAGCATTTGTAAAAGATAAGTTATTTTCTTTAGATACTATTTCATCTTCTATAATAGCTTTATCTGCATCTACAATAGAATCAACTGCCTTATGGCATTTTAGATATGGACACTTGTCGGTTAGTTCATTGCACTAGATGAGTTCAAAAGTAATGGTCCATGGACTACCCAAATTGTCCAATTCCTTTCCTATTTTCCCTAGTCATGTTTACAGAAAACAACATAGAGATCCATTTTAGGAAAGTACTTCCCATACCAAGAAGCATCTCGGAGGTTGTTCATACCAATCTGAACGGCCCTCTGCCTACTTCATTTTCAGGATATAAGTACTTTCAACTATTCATGGATGACCACTCCCACAAGATGTGGGTGTTTTTTCTAAAGAATAAAAGTGAGGCTCTTCAACATTTCAAGAACTTCTATCATCATGTTGTGAAAGAGACCAGCCAACCTCTTCTTCTACTTCACTCAGATCGAGGGGGAATTCACATCAAATAAGTTCTTGGCATTCTTGAACCAACAAGGCATTAAGTAGCACTGATTGCTCCCTTCACACCCCATCAAAATGGAATTGTTGAGTATCACAATCACACAGTGATGGAGATGGCTCATTGCATGCTATCAACTGCAAAGCTAGAAGAACAATATTGGGCTGAAGTAGTACAAATGGTTGTATATCTTCTCAACAGGGCACCGAAAAATATTCTACAAAACAAAATTCTAGAAGAGGTATGGAGTGGTAGAAAGCTGTCAATTTCTCATTTGTGAGTATTTGGTTGCATAGCATACATGCATGTTCCAACTCAGAAGAGAATGAAAGAGCCAAAAACACTCCCGTGTATCCTTCTTGGCTACACCACTACCTAGAAGGCGTATTGTCTCATGTATCCTGAGACAAAGAAAATATACGAGATTCATGATGTGGTTTGTGACGAGTCTTCCTTTGACTCAATAGTATCAACAGAAGATCCACTTCCAACCACCTCTCATTGACTAGTCTCCGAATTAGATGATGAGCCAAAGGAGACTACTCAGAGAAAAGTAAATGTTGCCAAGAGAGCTATTTGTTGACCTTGGAGAACTAGAGAATGTGACTCCACATCAATCCACATGGCAATGACATAGTTCTTCTCAAAATCAATCATGAGTTCATTTATTAATAGCTCTGAGCCGACAATGTTCATGAAGCACTCACCAACCTCGGTGGAAGGAAGCCATGGATATAGAAATTGACTCACTTAAGAAAAATTGGACATGGAAACTTGTCAATCTACCTACAGGAAAGAAGCCCATAGGCTGCAAATGCCCAGGTTTTCAAGAAAAAATATAAGGCATATGGATCCATTGACAAATATAAAGCATGACTTGTAGCGAAAGGATATGCTCAGAAAGAGGGCATCGAATATGAAGAAACCTTTGCACCCACTACAAAGATGAAGACCATCAGAGTAGTTTTCACACTTGCAGCACAGAAAGGATGGACACTTCAGCAGATGGATGTAAAGAGTGCTTTCCTAAATGGTGATCTAAAAGAAGAAGTATACATGACCCAACCTGAAGGATTTTTGATGAAGAGCATCCTAAAAAGGTATGTTGTCTCATCAAATCACTATATGGACTGAAACAAGCTCTAAGGGCATGGTATATCAAGATCAATGATCATATTTTGTAGCATCGGTTCACTCGTAGTCCTTCAAATTCAAATTTGTATATAAAGAAGATAGGCAAAGAAATAGTCATTCTTGTTGTGTATGTAGATGATCTTGTGATCACTACAAGTTCAGAAGATCAGGTTGATATTATAAAGAATGATCTCAAAAGAACCTTCGACATGATAGATTTGGGGCTACTACATTACTGTCTTGGCTTAGAGATATGGAAAAGGAGCATCACATTTTTGTCTCCTAGACAAAGTATGCCAAGACACTCCTGGAAAAGTATAGAATGTCTAACTGTAAACCTATATCCACTCCCATGGAAAAAGGCTTGTAACTTTCAATATTCCAAGACTCACCTCAAGTAGATGCTACTCTCTATAGGTAATTTGTTGGAGGGCTCATCTACTTGACATATACTAGACCAAATCTCTGCTATGTTGTCAGCTATCTTTCTAGGTTCATGTAGGAGCCGAAGAAATTTCATTGGAATGCAACAAAGCATGTTTTGAGATATGTCTGAGGAACAACTGATTATGGTCTATAATATAAGAATAATGATCAATTCTTGTTACAGGGATACGTCAACTTGGACCACGCCGAGATCTGTTGATGATAGGAAGTCAACTACAGGATACATATTTCATCTCAAATCTAGACCTATCTCGTGGATAAGCAAGAAGAAAAATGTTGTTTCTATCTCATCCATAGAGGTAGAATATTGCCTTTGCACGAGGAGCTATGTGCGAAGTGATATGGTTACGTCACATTTTGGATGACCTGGGAATTCTGAAAAATAGTCACCTATTCTCTATTACGACAATCAGAGTGTGTTGAAGCTCGTGTAAAATCCATTCTTTCATGAACAAACAAAGCATATTGAAATTGACTACCATTTCATTCGAGAGCACATCTTGAACCATCACATTCAGCTCTAGTATTGTCCTATGGAAGCACAGGTAGCTGACATTCTCACAAAATCTCTTGGAAAAGTGAAATTTGAACTTTTCAGGGGTCACATTTGCAAGAATAATGTAATAAGGGGGGAATGTTAGCATAGTCTACGTACTTTGTTTGTTATTATTAGACTAATTGTTCTATCTATTCCATTATTATCTCCTTCTTATTTGTAACTTCTCCATTCATTTAGGGGAGTCTTGTTTATTCCCATACCTATAAATAATGTATGTGGGTTCTTTTTCATTAGAATAATAAGAGATATCAATATCTATTATCTCTCCTCTTTTTCTACCTCACGAGAGAGGAGATGATTGAGTGTGTACTTTAGGTAATGGAGTAGAAATATCCCTCGAGATGTAGAGGATTCATAGGAAGGGGAATACAACATGCCCATATTATATGCTATCCTTTTTCTATCAAACCAGTCCTTGGATTATACTATGAATGGATTTATGATTACTTGCAAATCTTCATTTTATTTATTGATCCATTCAATAGTTTCAAGAGGAGTATGCCTAATATAATTTTTTAATCAAGAGACTATAAATCTTTACATCATCCTGCAATCCATCCGATACTTTTTATATTCCAAAGTCTTTGATTTTCTACAAATATAGTTAGCCATAACACCTTCTTCCTTCCTATTAATCATCTAAGCAATATACCAATAATTTTGTAGGTTAAGGAGATGATAGAAGGACATTTTGAAATTATTGGAGGTGAAGCCTTTGACATCAAAGCAAGTTATTGTTTGAAAAGAGTAGAATTTAAATACATTAATAGTTCTCTTAATGTTTTTCACATCCAAAGTTGTTTTGCGGTGTAGTTTCCCAAAGTAATTTGGGCCCAATGTCATTTATCTTCTACTCTTTATAGGTTCTATAACTTATCAAACCGCCTAAAAATTTTAACTAGAGCAATCTTATCACTACAAAAAATTGGCAGCTTAGGGGGTCTTAAAACATGCTAACTGATATAGGAAAACTTCTTGAATTGAATGTAGAAGTTTCCATAGGTGGAAATAAATTGTTTGGATTCATCAGAAAACCTTTCGGTTGTGTTACTTGTATAAAATCCTAACAATTTACATAGTTAAGGGATCATTGACTCTCCAAAAATGGTGATTTTTGTTCTTCAGAGTAAATTTTTAGTAGTATTCATATATTAGGGCATTCTTCTTATTGTCCACTACCAAGAGCCCCACCCATTCTTTGTATGCCTCAATAGTATACATCAAGTAAGAGGTCATGTAGAAAACTTTTTTCTACATATTAGCCAATTTTTCACTTAGGTTGCCACAATTGATCTCTCCCAAATTCAAAAAAATTTCCCTTCACATATGATGTTCGGGTATGGGCACATCCAAAATGGAATTCATTAGTTAAAGGAAGTCTCATTATTTTGGCCAAAGAGTGATGATTTCTAAAATTTCTTCCTTGAAATCACTTCTATATAAATTCATTAGCATCCTAGAATCTCCTTTCCTTGGGACCATGAATAAGGACTTAGCCCCCATGTATATGTACTTTTGACATTCTTGACTAAATTGTTGTTGGGCTTGTGAAAAAGTGAAAACATTTGAAGCTTCAACTACTAGAATACCAATGGAAGTATTGATACATCCTACATCTAACTTGTAAATAATTTGGCCATGGGGGTCTTTAATTTCTTTCTAGCTTGGGTCAAAGTGGGAACCACAGCCATAACTATATTTACTGATTGGTGATACCATAAATCCTCTAGCATAAGCTATTCCATAATCCTCGATGAGGTTGGACAGAGATTGGGATTAACATCATTGATTTGCACCCATAAATCATTGAAGTCTAGATATTGCACACCGGTGTCCCCTATGGTTGGTATGGAAGTCTTGAGAGAGGAGAGATTCTCGTGGCCTTCTAATTGGATCTTCTTGATAGCCAATGGGATGAGAAACAATAACTCATATGGGAGAATTCAATCTTAGAAAATGAAAATATGGTAGGAAAAAGGAAAAAATTAGCTCTAAATTCACATAGAAGACCTCTAGAAACACCAAGTTTGATTACAGGATGAATGACGACCCTCCCAGGAGCACAACTCACTTTGAAAATTTTAAAATTCTTGAGGGATTATTTTGCTACAGCTAAAAACAAGCGAGGAAGTGCGAGGAACGGATGCCAAATTTGACTATAACCTATTGTGGTGAAAATGACAAGTCCGCCCTATTATATATATAATCCTATTTGGAAAGGGTCGGTGGAGTGCATTAAACGAAGGACTCAATGCATCACAGGAAATGGTGGAATTTCCATAGAAGATGTCATGTTCACCTTTGGTATGTGGGTATGGCGGAAGAAAAGAGCACGAGAGGCCCAATACATCATGGGACATTTGGGACACGAGGAGCCAAAATATCTGCAATATAAAGAAAATCATTGCAATTCGGAAAAGGTTGGTTTGTGGAGAAATGAGATTCAAGATGCACTTGGGATGTCACGGGACAAGAAAATGCAGAAAGATACACACTCACCAATGTTTAATGGAACACTTTGTAAGCTAGATAAAATATGCACAAAAGGTCCATCAGACATTGGGATACAAGTTCATCACTGGCCCAAAAAGTTTGCAACAACAAGAATACTTAGAAAAATTTTAAGAGAGGTTGTAGGCTAACAAGTCTTGTGGGTACTACAGAAATGTGGAGAACTAATACCTTGGAGGTACAAAGACCATGGGTTAACCAAAAGGATGATACTCCCACAAAAAAATGGAGATAAGTTCAATATGAAAAAGGTGGGAAATCATGGAATGTGGAGCTCGGAAGGGCATGGGACATGTGGGTCACCAAAATCAAAACACCTATAATACAAAGCAAAAAGACCCAAATGTTGTAAAATTGACTAACTATTGAAAATATCTTTCTTTCCAGACTTCACAATGGCAAACAAAAGACTTCATAAAGGCTAATTTACTCAAAATTTTCAAAGAGTTTAGAAAAATACATACATTTTTTTGGTAAGTAACAATACATGTTAAAGATCAAAGAAATCAGCAAAGACACATGTTAGATTTCAAAAAATTAAAAAATAGATCTCCTAGGAAAACGTGAAGTCCCCAAAATTTAATTAAAATCGATAAATAATTGGTTCTACAATAGAGTTGAAATAATATGCAATGAAAAAAAAACAAAGGAGCACACGAAAAAATAAAAAAATTGACACTACGAAAGTTAAAAGACACATGGCGCTTTGCTATTTAGATAGCACTTGAAGTCCAATAAATAAATCTGAAGATAATTAATAATAAAAATAGATTGTTAAATCACGTTACATGTGTGGAAAACTTAGTAGATCACTCTTTGATTCTTACTCGATTATAACAGAGGAAAAAAAATGAAAATTAGCGTGGACACGTTCTATTAGTTCGCATTGATAAAGTCTTAAAAAACAAAAAAATGATGGCTTAATCTTATTGGTAAGCCACTAACATGATCGATGAAAGCGATTGCCAATGTGAAAAAACTTGGTGCTTTTTTATTGGATCAAATTCCACAATTCATAGAAGAAGATAATAAAATAATGACAATGCAAGATAAGAAAATACTTGGATATTTTCTTTTGGATCGTATTGCGTATGAGTCAAAAAAAAAAAAAAAGACTAAATTTGTGAAGAACATGGAACAACCTTATTGGTTTGTACTTCACAACTAATAAAAAACCCAATTAAAAAATCACACAATGAAGCTATGTGAAGCTTAATGATTGGCTCAAAATTCACAAAGACAAATTGAACTAATAAAAATATGACACATAAAAGCTATATGTAACTTAATGATTTGATCAAAATTATAAAAGATAGAAAGAGGTAATAAAAAAATTTACACATCGAAGGTACCTATAAAAATATTATTGGCCCAAGCTTTGCAATAGTAGAACTTTACAAAAATAAATATTTTTAATGTTGGGAGGATTTAGAACTATATAATTAACAATATTCTAAAGAAAACTTTCATGTTCGATCCTCAATCAAATAAAATGAAATCATGTGGTGCAATGGCCACAATTCATTGAGGAAGTGTGTCACATATATGTCACTTTTCAAAGAAAAATAAGACTATGGACCTAAAACTCATGGAATTAAAAAAACAAATAAATTTGAGGTCCTCCTCGAAGAAGAAATAATCACAAAAAGTAAAAGAACTTATTTTAAATAAGACCCATAGCTATAACGACTATATAAAACAAGCATGAAATATTTGAAATAGCTGCAGATGATAGAGAATAGTAAGAACAAAGAAAAAGGGTCGCAGAAACATGGATCTATACACAAAAATGCACATACAAGATCTAAAAAACCAACTAACCAATATTTCAAAAATATTTGGGGGAATTGTAATTTTTCACCCGATTATCTTAAAGTCGATGGAAAAAAAAATAAGGTTTTATAGATCTAAAAAACTTCAATTTATTTACTCTTGCAAACTAGAAAACATCAAAATATAGCTCTACAAAAGCATAGCCACCAACTTTTATACCATGTTATAAAAATTATGGGAAGATATAATTACAAAATGATAAACCCACAAAATAAATTTCTGAAGATTATAGATTATGATGTGGAGTTAATTTATCCATAGATTTAGGTTATTGTAGATTACAGAATGTAATAACATGAGCTAAAAGAAAATAATAGTAAATTAAATGAGATAGAAAACACCATATTTATAGTGGGGAAATCGTAAGGAAAAAACCCCACTGAAATAAATCACTTCCTTTATTAATAATTTATCAAATACTTTAACTCGGGACTTTCAATTCACTACTCACTTTCTTAGAAAAAACAATTATAGGCCTTTGTCTCACAATTTTACAGTTCACATGTATAAAATATCTAGTTCATGCACATATAGCATGTATCTAATTCACTCTCAATCCCATGAGGGATCATCCTATATATATAGGATGGGTGATTGGTAACACCCTCTCACTCTTGTTATGAAATACCGACATAATAACGTTTATTAAAAAAACTTTAAATTAACATGGGGTGGGAAGTCGTGGTCCACCTAAAGGGTATCCCCTCTTGACATTATCACCTAAACATTTTCATCTCTTCATTCCATCCAATATTACTCATAATGAGGTTCATACTCATATGTATTACCTAAGGCTTCTTGCACTATCCATTTAATATCACAATTTCTCTTGGCTTGACACTTTTGCATGATTAATCCATTCATTTTAGCTTCAATAAGTATTGTTTTGACCATGGTGTGGTAGGTGTATCTCCCAATTTTGATTGGGAACTTGAAATTTGTCTTATTCTTCTTTGAAATTAGCTTATGGACTTCCACAGGTTTTCTTCAAAACTTAAGTAGTTCCCATTATCATCCAACTACCTAGGAAACATATATGATGTGCATTGGAAGCCACTTACCTTGACATATGTTAAGAATATAAATCGGATGAAGTAACATCCACATTAATTGACTAAATATTTTGATTTGGATGAAATCTTGTATTTCTCCTACTCAAGTTTAAATAACCATATGATAGGGTAAAATAAGGCATCATGAACCATCCTAAAATTATTCTTCTGATTTTCTAAGTTAAGCTATGTGTATACATCACATACCATGTACTTGAGAAAATCTTTGGACCTTACCATCTTTGAGAATGACATGTGGCATATAATATTATAAACCAGACAGAATTCATGTAGTATTCAAAATTGTTTTTGACCCCTCATGATTTTTTTACTTCCATTTTAAAGAGCTACTAGTGCATGGATTCACTTACCAATTCCCCTAAGAATATGTTCTTTATTACTAAGAATGATTTTTATTAATCGGAACATCAACTCAAGGTATTAATATGCATATTCATTTCCCAAAATCCTTTTCAATAGGGTGATGAGGTCTCCAATCTCATCAATGAAGTCATCTCTTTTCAACGTCTTGAGAATTCTAGTGGGAAAGATCTTTGGATTCTCAAGCCATTGATTTTTAACACTCTAGAATATTTGGAATTATTGGCAGTCCAAAAGTGATCTTCCTTTTCAATTGTAATGCCTAAAACTTTATCATCATCATGGATTCCCAAAATTTCATCCAAACTTAGGGAAAAGACCACAACATAACTTCCATCACTAATCTCCCTCTATTCCTAGTTATAATTCTCCACACAATCCCATAATAATTTTGGGTACTAAGATAAAGGGGAAATTTAGTTTGCAAGGAAATTATAGTTATGTCATTTATTTCCATAAGTTCAGTTGTGTCAGTTGCTTGCAGTCTCTGGAGAAAATCATCTAAATCTGTATTTCCTAGTTTTGTATTGGTTATCTTTTCTAAGTAAGAAAAATTGTAGGATGAGGTCTAGGCTCTAGTGAATTCCATCTTCATAGTTCCAAGGTAAAGGGAAACCCTAGTTTCTTTAAGGGGTGGATTGAGAAATACTTGGGATGTTTTTAAACTTACTTTAACACTTAACAAAACATTTCAATGCCAAAAAACAAAAGGAGACATCGTATAAGAACTTACCAGTACAAAAAGAAGTCATAGTTCTTATCTAAACTAACAAGATAACCCGAGAGTTGTTAGATATTTCAAAACATTTTTTTATTATATCAATCACAAGAATTTATGTTTCTTTACATTTTAAGGATCCATAATACTTATAAACTCATAAATAACTATGCAAAGTGTGGCGTTAGTCGTGGATTTTAAACTGTATAGCTCCTCACATAGACCCATTAATGGAGGACACCTTCAAATGTTTTTCATATCTTCAACCATTGATCTTTTGATTCAAATTTTGAATATGGGCCTTACATGTGGATAGATTGGCAACATTATGTTTACTTAAATGGCATCTCATGTTCTCATTGTCCCAATCCTTAAATATTTCATACGTGGCCCAAAAACTAATTTACTTTTCATGAATTGTTAAACTATGACACATGTCCATTCTTATGGGGTTGATAGGTGTAGGAGAATAGATATCATTTTTCAAAATAAGCGTGACACTACCAACTACATGGCTACAAAGTTTTCCCCATCAAATGATGTCTCCATACTATACTATGTGGCTTATTTTTAGATCCTTTGTGGATAGAAAGGAAATTTTCAACATTGTAAAAATTACAAGAATGCAAACTACGGAACTGAAAAATACTCCCTATTGAGATGTCATCGAGGTTCTACATGTCCCCGATCGACCTTGGATATGGTATCAAATTCAATTTAATATTTCAAGAAATAAAAACTTCCAACTTCAAAACTTTTAATGTGTTCCTCACTACATGACACCCCCACAGTATTCCACGTATCTTCTTTTTTGGGCCTTTGGGGATGGACATCCAGTTTGTAGCATTTCATAAACCACATGATTACCAACCGCTAAGCTACAAGGATGCTTACTTGACCAAAATTCACTAGAGCACACCACATGTCCCTTATCATTAGGCTTCGGAGATGGGAATGCAACAACTTTGAAGTTACAATCTACAAAACTATAAATTTTCTCCAGCGCTAGCTACATCGTTAATATTATCTAAATATTCCCTTAACTAGGCCCCGAGGGAAATTACAACTTGAAAACTCTGCATGGATTTTGAATTTGTATAAAATTCAGAAAATTTAGGAATATTCACATAATATTCCTTTCTTGAGGATCAAACTTTTGATTCTAGCTTGCAGTTTAAAAATTATGCAAAGTTACTCATAAGTCATGCATACCACCTAATGCTCTGAATATTCCTTTCGTCACATCGTGGGGTGGATGTTTTGGTTGTAATCTTGAAGAAATGTAAACTTGTAGAATGTTAAAGAGCTTAGTTACAAAATTAAGGAACCTTATTATGAGGGGTTGATTTTTCAACCAAGGGCATAGTAACATTGACCATGCCCTCATACCTTCAAATTATCAAATAAAAAAACATAGGAAACATTAAGGTATTAGAAAAATGTGAAAAAGGACCATAATTTTAGTATGGTTTAACCAACTTGAACCTTAGGAGAACAATGAACATCTTGATAATCCGTAAAGCTAAAAAATGGGTAAGACAAACCAAGTTCTCGGGAAGTATGAGAAATGTGCAATGATTCACAATAATATCAAATCGGGAACCAACATTGTCTCTTTCTCGGGATGTGCACCATAGTGGGTGTCAAGAAAACCAAATAAAGACTCATGGATGAAGTAGACCAGATGCCTAATCCATTGGTTAAGAATTCACATATCATCACACCTAGTTATTTACAATTCATTATATCATGAGCACAAGACCGATAAAAACTTATCACATAGCATCGAAGGGAAGAGAAAATAATTAAAACAAAGGCTATACACTAAAACCATACGTTGTACAACAAAAATATAAGAAGACATAAAACTTAATCCAAAAGGTGTTTGATATGTCGTTAATTGGCAATAGCTCACGATGTTATCTCTCCAAGTCTCTTAAGAAGAAGTTATTTTCTCTAATTTTTATGTTCATGGAATAGGGACCTATCCATAATGCATCAAAATTCCTATGTTTCCATTTATCTTCATGCATGTTATCCCATAGCAGGACCAAGTCACCAACATGGAAATTCCCAGGGTGACTTTCATATATATTCCTATGATGACATTCTCTCTGGCCTCATTAAGCTCAATGATCCAGTTGATCCTTGCAATATAAGGATAAACTCCCTCTTCATATCCTAATTATATCATAAGATGGTAGATGAAAGTGAAGGGTCAAGACTTCTTGGACATCATATACCAATTCTAAGGGAATTTTCCGTGGATCTATTTGATATAACACTATCATCCCATAAGATAAAATTGATTTTCTCACCAAAATTTCTCTTTTTAACCTCTAATTTTCATTTGAGTATTTTAAGCATGTTTTTGTTACTTGATTCATATTTTCCATTCCCTTGAGGGTTGTACTTAGAACCATATGTGATAATTATTCCATAATTATTACACATGGTTATTAAATTTTATCTCTAAATCACATGGTATTGTAAGAATACAATTTTATAAGGAAACCAAATCTACTACTGATGTGGCTAAAGAGAAAATCCATGACCACCTAGTGTGTCACCTTCTTGGTGGTGATGTTATCAACCCACTTAGTGAAATAATTAGTTTCTACTAAGATCCGCTTGTGTCCAAAAATTTAAGCATATGACATTTCAAAAATATAATCTAACCCTTTATGTCTAAAAGGATATTCAACTAAAACAAACTGCAAGGGAGAGATCTAGAAGATTTCAACCTTCCAGTGAAATGTTGGAAGTCTTTATACTTTCTCACCAAATGAGCAACATCTTTGAAAAGGGATGGCCACTAATATCCTTCTCTCACAAACTTATGAGATATTACCAATGTATCATACTAAAAGCACATACTCCTCCATGAAATTTATTATTTAACGTAAGAGCTTCATCCTTATTATACACCTCAATAAGACCCCTTCAGGATTATTCCAAGCTAACCCAAGGTATGTTAGGATGTATTTTTGGGACACTAAATTTATTTTTCTTCTATTATTCTTGTCCAATCTTGAAGGTCAATTTAAATTTTTCATATAGTAAGTTATTTCCTTATACCAGATAGATGCACTCACCTTTTCATGAGAGTCACTTAAATCAATATTAGCATTGTGTGCTTCAAAACTTGTAAGTTTGATTTTTTCACTAGTATTTCCATACCAAGGCCTCTAACCAATTTTTTGATTTGGATTTCCATGTCGGACTATTGGAAATTTTGACCCATCTTCACCTTTTGTGCAAGACTTTTATCTATGTCATGATGTCCTTAACCATACTATGTGGTAGATAGGCAATGATCATTGAGCTTAGAATATAGGGTATGAATATCTTAGTGTCTTTTACCAAGGTAAACCCTTATTTTCCCACGATTTTATATTTTAATTCAAGTCCTTGTAGGGCCTTTGTAAAAAATGTAATTGGTTTCTCATGGCCTTCATCATCCTTTCACAAAAAAAATGAAGAAAAAGTAGATTGAAATGCAAAGGAGAAAAATTAAAACTCCTTATAGTCGGGACTCCACCAACATAGGGGAAAAATTTAATGCATCCTTTACTCATTCAAAATATTTTACTACCTTGTCACCTCATTTTATAACCTGATCCTTTTTCAACACACTTCTAATAGGTAAAGTACTTTGATAAAAAAATAGATATGAACCTTTTCACAAATTTGATTTGACCAAAAAAGGATTGTATACCTTTCATATATTGGGAACATGTACATTATTAATTGATTCTACCCTTTCGGGTCAATCAAACTCCTTGAGAAATAATGTTTCCCAATAAATTTACCTTTTTCACACCAAAGTGAAATTTTATTAGAACGAATGATATACCAAACTCTCTAAACCTGATCGAAATATTTTAAAGATGGTGTAGGTGGTAATTTATATTTTTAGAAAAGACTATTTCTTCATCTTGATAAACCACAATGAACTCATTAATAAATCAACAAATACAACATACATTTCTTGTTGAAACGTAGATCTAACATTCATTTGTCCAAAAGGCATGTTGACATAAACATAGGTTCCTCAAGTAGTAGTGAATGTAGTCTTGTATTGTTATTCTTATCTAGCCACCACATTATTATGCCCCAAGAAATCATCCAACGTTGACAACATTTATGACCCTATTAATTTTTGTAAGATGCTTGCATGCTTAGAAAAGGGTAGTAATATTTAAGTGAAGCTTTGTTCAAATTTCTAAAATCCATTCACAATCTGATGTCCCCATTTTTCTTTCCTAGCTAAGAACAAATTATTAACCCATGAAGAGTACCTTATGGGTTGTATGATACCTCCATCCTTAAAATTCTTAATCTCCTCTTGCATCTTGGTTACAAATATGTGGTTATTTTCCTTTGCTTATTCCTAAAAGGCTTGGTGTGAATCTCTAGGAGTATCACATGTTGGAATAGATCTTCCATATATGACTTTATCTCAAAGTAAGACCAAGCTAAGTATTCATGATATTTCATTAATAATTTTGTGTAGGCTTGTTTTTCTTACGTATTTAAGTTACTACCCAACCAGACATTTCTCGGATCTTAGAAATTTGTTAAATTAAGTTAGGTTACATCTCTTGGAGCATGAGTAAGTCTATTCATAACTATTTCAGCAGTATCAAAAGTATATTCAAGGATGAAAATCCCTCTTGGGATGGTGTTTGTTTCAAAATGAATGACCTCCTTTCCTAAAAACTGTCCTTCCCATCAAATACCTCTATCATAGATTCAATATCCATTAGTTGATTAGAAAATTCATCTTTGCAAATTAGGAATTTTATGATATGGAAGTCATCATAAAAAAGTGGTAATGTTGGATGTTGTCAAGTATTTGTTTTCCAAATTAACCACCTCTCGACCATTTTAAAACTTACAACTTTATTTTGGACTCAAGAAATGCAAACAAGTAGAAAAATCGAAAGACTGGTTAAAATTGGATAAAATCATATTTTGGGACATGTTCCAATGTTTCAGGGTACTCCTCTCCATATTGCAAGATTCATAGTTTAACACATTATTAAAAAGGAGGGAAAAAGACAAGGAAATAATCCAAATTGGCATTTGGCGGAATAGGAGGAATTGTTCCCTTATTCCTCATGCTCCCTAGTTCCCAATCCTCTATATTCACTAACAAATTAAGGTCAAAGAGGTATGAAGGTGGGTATTGTATTAGGAATTGTAGCCATTATTAGAATGCGAGAAATGTTCCAATGTTCATTATGCTCCCCAAAACGGTGACACAAAAATTGGATATGGCATAGCGTTGATGGATAAGAAAATATAGGTATAGTCGGCGCGATTAAATTTATTCTTCCCATCCCTTGGTTCTCCACCCACCAATTTTTCTAAACCAATGTAAAAATGTTTCAAGTAGTTTGTCATGACCCACGAAGAACTATATCCTATTCCTCCAAAGAATCATGGATGCACCCTTCCATAACTTCTTCACTTTAACTACAAATTCAAAAAAATCAGTCTCATTAGAAAGGTCTCATCATGAACTTCTATTTAGCATTAAAAATAAAGAAATTTCCGTACTTTAGGGGTGATTATGGAAAATAAATGTATATAAATAAATTTTAGTTTGAGATAGCTCAACTACCTTATTTAATGAGAAATGGTGCCCATACCTTCTCCTGCAAGCAATGTGATGCAAGGGAATTGTTTTTACATGGTTCTCATGCGTAGTTTCAGTGAATTACTACATGTTATTGGTGTTTGAACTCAAAATACAAGTTTCACTCTCTTTTATGTCTTGTATCTCTCTCTCTCTCTCCCATTTTCAATATATTTTTGTTGTCATGCATAATAGATAGCATGAAAATTGTAAATTTTAAGCATGACAATTAAGACTCTAATTGAAAATTAGGTTTCCTAGGCACTTTGCATCCTCCATCTGGATAACATGCCCTCAAATCAAATTTTACACTGACTCAAAGGAAAGTTCTAACATGGTTTTCAAGTTGGTTTCACTATACAAGGTTGATTACTCAAGATGGTTGATGAATTCATTAAGTTTCAATGAGAGACAACTTGTTATGGACGCCTCAAAAGGCCATTTTTAGCCATTATAAAATGATTAAACACCATATGGAAACATTTAGGGAAAATTAAAATTATTTTGATTTTATTTTCATGAAAATCTAAGGCGTGTGAAGAAATTTAGGAAAGTTTAGAAAGAAAAATCATATTAAGGAACAATCAATTCAACACCGGGTATTCTAAGTATAGGGAACAAACACTCTAATGGTGAAACATGACTTCTTTGGATCAGTATGGGATCTATGTAAGGATTTAAGAGGTAAAAAGAGGCATTAAAAGTTTATGGAAATTATCTACAAGGTGGGAAACTATGATTTTCTCTAATGCATGAAGGTTTCATGAATCATTTCACACTATAGCTGCCCCCCGATTCTCGGACAAAAAAACACCTACATTTTGAGTTTCAAATATAAATAGATTTTGGGAATTCTTTCATTGATCTTTAAATTTGATTTGAATTCAAAATTTTATAATAATTTAGCTCGGACCATTTTTCCTAATCTCTTGGGGTGAGATTTTCAAGTTCAATATCTGAAAATGGACATCTAAGATAAAAATAATTTTCTAAATGGAGCCAATCAAACTTTGTTATCACCTCAATCCACTTTATCCCCCAAGGTACAAGGCAACACAAATTTGTCACCCAAGGAATGCATATAGACTCTTGTTACTTCATTATCTCTTTTTGGACCCATGTGGCCCAATTTAAGTCCCCAAACCTCATTACTCTAGATGTTATGGGTCACCACCTTTCTCCAAGTAACCCTTTTTGTCTTGTCTGTCTCCTATATCCCCCAAGGGACAAGGGGTGAATAACGGTGTGATAAAAGGAATGCATATAGCCTTTGGACCCCATGTAACCCTCTCTAGTTCCGTCAGGACAATTTCCTAACCCCGGACTTCATTTTCATCCCTCACATTACATTCAAGACACACCACATGCTACCAATTGTAATCATATTTCTACAATTCACTATTTTTATTCACAAGTGTCCCTCATATCCCCATTACACCATTTTCAAAATCTTTGTAGCTTCATTTTGACCTTGGTATAATATTCTAGTTATATGTGAGGTAAGAAATATAAATTCACTCTCTCTCACTCACAACAACCCAAAATCATAAAAATGAAGTTAAAAATATAAAATAACTCTGTGTCACCCATTAAAGAGATTTAAATCTAGTTCACCATGTTCAAACACCAAAAAAACTCTTTTATGCCCTAGCCATCAAAATTGAATTTCTCATAATTTTCAAACCCGAACATCGATTTCCATAAGATTTTGACATAGCTTCATCACCAATGCACCTTAGAGAATATTATTTGCTTGTCCCTATTTATGCACTAAATCATTTTTACATCCATATGAATTTTCCATCCAAAAATGACATTTTTTTTCAAATCAACAGAAACTCAACAATCTAGATTGCTTTAAAATTGGGGCAAAACATCCCAGTGAAAAATAGAAACTTCAACAAAAATTACATTATGATCCAAAAACTTGATGACCAATTTATATTTTTAGTAATCATTTATCATGTTAGCTTACCAAAAAAATATTTCTAAGAAAAATTTGGTTTCCATCACCTCAGTTCATTCCTCCTAGTGCAAAAAACTCTTCAACATCACGGTTGCTAAGAAATGGACACCCATGTATGTCTTTATAAAAATATTAAATTTTTTGAATGAGACAAAAATGGTCACATTTGTTCCTCCTCTTAATTATTTACTTGGTTAAAATATTCACGGAGATCAAATCTTCCATTTTTAAGAAAATCCATGCACTACGGATGTGGTAAGCGTAAGGTGTCTTAAAGTGAACATGAAAATTTTGGGAGTATCTTTAAATATCCACCTATCACTATGTGGTGATTTTAGTTAATGATATTTATTCATTGGATTAATATAAAAAAACTTATGCTTTCAAATGCTTGACAATTGAATTTTGATTCATGAGGAAGGGAAGCTCTCTTGGTTCCTTATTTTGGTCTTGTTGTATATTTTGGTCCCAAAGGACATTAAAATTCATCATAAGGTGAATGAAATTGGATTCATTATTTATCTCCTTCCTCCACCTTTATTTCCAAAGGTTATTTTATTTCATCTCATTATTCATCAATTTTCTCAAGGTGATAGAATCACGGATCATGGTTATATAGGAAATTATTTCAAGTTTTCATCATATAAACAAGGGTTGAGAAGGCATGTCATTGTTTATATGATCGGAAGGTTTGTTCAAGTGTTGGAATACATATTTAATTTTTCCTATTTTTATTGATCAAGTTCCTCCTGTCATCACCAATCTGGCACTATGATAATTCTTCACCGGGAACTCCTCGTGCTATGATTATTTACTAATGCACAGCCTTTAGTTTGGTGGATGTAATCTGGAAACACAACAACAAACATAACACAAGAATACCATAGACTATGATAAGAAGGAATGATGATAAATCTGAAATATCAGAGTAAATTATAATATTAACATGAAATTGTTACAATCTCACCCATGAGGTACTTCAAGTGTTATTGACTTCACTTGCCTTCCACCAATACTATGGGAGAAACTTTACAATTACACCTCTTAATGGCTTCTTCAACACACCTTTAAACTGATGGCTTCCTTTACACACTTCATACAATATTTCTCACTACTTCCTTCTATGCTAAATGAGGGGGGTGGCCTCTTTATTTATAGAATTTCCAATCTTATCCATCTTATATCTAAGATAGGATAAGAAATCTACTCGATGAATCATATTCCATACCTTAACTCTTATCTGCATGTAAGCTTATCTTTTAAGATAAGATAAACCTTATCATTTCACATGGGTTCCACATTTTTAAACTTTTACAAATAAAATACACAAAATATTGATGACCTCACTCCTTGTCCTTATTACCAATATAATATTTCTAATTCCTAATCATGTAGACCCTACTTCTCTACTTACCCCAACTTTGACATTTTAACATTACCGGACCACTTACGACAAATATTTACTTTTTACCACAACATTCCTATTGTACTTTTGACTATTACCATACTATACATTATTGGTGGCGTCATACTAGCAATAAATGTTATCTTCTATCGACGCTACTACTAATTATACTTAACAACATCCTATTCCTAATACATACATTAATGAAATAGAAATTACGGAGGAAAATTTTAGTGTCGACATCTTCCCCCTTCCTAGCTTCTACTCCATCCTTGGAGTAGACTATTCTGGTGCTTGGAAAATCTTTAACTTGTCGTGGTTGATCCATTTCGTAATGGGAGTGCCATCCAATTCCTCCATCGATGCGTACCATTTTCATGCACGAACTTCTATTTTGTAGGGCCCCATCTATTTTGGAAGAAATTTTCTCTGTCTTCTTTTTTGTATCTGGAATCATATACTAGAACCAAGTCATTCACACGAAATGGAGACCAACGGATCTTTTGATCAAAGTATTCCTTCTACTTCATTTTCTTCTTATAGCTTGTATCCTTAGCTATTTCCCTCATTTCCTCTAGCAAATGAAGATGTACCAACCTTTCTTTTACTGAATCACTTTCATCCATCCTTTTATTTTCCATAACTCTGACCGTGGGAATATCAAACTCAATAGGAAGAACTGGATCAATGCCATAAGCCAACTGAAATGGGGAGTATCCTGTTGTTGACTTTGATGTTGCCCTATATGCCCACAATGTTGCATGAATCCTCTTATCCCATTTATGTACCTGCAAGGCTGCATCTTTTGCTAGAATTTGACACAACACAAAATTTGTTCGTTCCACCTGTCCATTTGTGCTTGGCTTGTATGTTGTTGCCTTCCTGTGCTTAATAGAAAACTTATTGACTAGGGCTTCTACCACCTCATTAATGAAGTGGCTTCCTTGATCTATTACCATTTCTAATGGACAACCAAATTTGGTGACAATGCATTCATATATGAACCTTGCCACTTCATACATGGAAGTTTTTTCATGGCCTAGCTTCAACCCACTTGGTTAAATAATCTGTGGCAACTACAATATACTTATTTTGGCATGAGGTAGTTGGAAGTGGACCTACAATGTCTATTCCCCACTTTTCAAAGGGACCAAGTGGAAGAATAGGGCATAATGGAGCTGATGAAGTCTTACGCTTACTATGTGTTTGACAAATATCACATGTCATACAATAATTATAACAATCTTTAAAAAGAGTGGGCCAGTGATAACCTGCATCCAAGATCCTTCTTGTTGTAAGTTGTCCAGAGAAGTGCCCTCCACATGTACCATTGTGGAATTCTTCTAGCAGCTCCTTCCCTTGATCACGTCCAATTGCCCTCTTGTACTATCCATCAGGTCCTATTTGAAATAATACTCCATGCAGAATAGAATATGGACGACTGGCTTGAGTAATCTTTCTCTTAGTCTTTGCATTGGCACCATCAGGAAACTTGAATTCATTCAGATAATTCCAAATATCTATGTATTCACTAGGGATTGTGTCAAGGGAGAACAATGCTGCATCGGGGAAATCATCATCATCACAAGATGATCCTAAACCATCATACGCTCGAGAGAGTGCATCTGCATTGACATGCTTCTTTCCTAGCCTATCTATAATATTAAATTCAAATTCTTGTAGAAAAATTATCCATCTTGTTATCCTCCCACGATGGGTTAGGCTTATTGACAATATATTTTAGAGCACGATGATCTGTTACAACTATAAATTTCTGCCCTAGCAAGTAATTTCTAAACTTCTTTACTGAAAAAATGATAGCTAGAGCCTCTTTTGCGATTCTGATGTATAATTTACCTCAAAGATTGCTCATTTATGCTGCTCCCAAAGTAAATCGGATGTTCATTCCCATTTTCACCCTTTTGGCTCAAAGTCCTTCCTAGTGCTGCATCCGAGGCATCGTATACACAATGAATGGCTTGCTCCAATCTGGATTCTTTAAAGCAGTAAAGACACTAGGGCTTCCTTGATTGTCCAAAGCTTCATGCACCTTATTTCTGGTTCATAAGTAACATCCTTCTTCAAGAAGCTGGGTTAGTGGGTCATGTGTAATCTTTGATAAATTCTTGATGAACCTTCTATAGTAACCCACATGGCCTAAAAATGATCTCAACTTACTTCTATTCATAGGAAATGGTAACTCTTTGATTTTGAAACTTTATCGGGATCGTGCAATACCATCTCTGGATACAACATGCCCTGACAAAACACCTTTAGAACATCCAAAGACACACTTTGTAGGGTTTAGTGAGGCTTGTGCTTCATCTAACCTTTGAAATGTTGTCTCCATCTAGTGTAGGTGGTCCATCTTGCTCCCATAGATGTAAAAATCATCCAGAAATACTCTGATGAAGTTCCCAATGTAGGGTTCAAACACCCTATTCATCAAATTTGGAATGTTCTTTGGAGTATTACACAACCCAAAAGGCATAACTCTATAAGAAAATTTTCCCCAAGGAGTGGTGAACGTGGTCTTCACTGATCTTTATCCGTTATACGGACTTGGTTGTATCCGCTATATCTATCAAGAAACTATAACACTCTTGGCTAGCTACTTTGTCCAAGATCTGATCTGAGAATGGAAGAGGGTAATGATCCTTCTTTGTTGCCTTATTGAGCTTCCTTGAAAGAGCTAGAGGTAGGATTCATTTTCACTCTACATCATAGTATCACCAATCTTTATTTGTTGGAGACGATCATCAACTTCTTCTTGAGATAATTTTATGGGGTCATGAGTTGGTGTGACTGGAAGGATATCCATGACTAAAACATCAACCTCACTTTCTTGACTTCCAGTGTCCACTTCACCGGTACTAGAGTAATCGAGAGGATGTCCAATCATCAGTTTCATCACTTGAAGCCACGGTTACGCCTTATGATGCCAAGGGATCACGTTTATATTCACCCTCTCTACCACCATGTCCAAGTGTCATGAAGCCTTCATTCCAGTGAGTTTCTTGCATGAACTCTCCATAGCCATGGTCTTCCCAAAGACATTAGGTATGCAACAGTACCATTTTCATCACCTAAAATTCTACCACACATACAACAACCATAACAGATATTGCCACATTTGAAACTACACATTCTAGTTTAGTTTTTCCCTTATTTAATGACCTTAATAGAAGTGTTGAAGGGCGATCAATTTTTAAACCCAACATATTCATTACGGACTCGGTCATTACATTAATCGCAGCACCTCCATCAACTAAGACATCATGAATTGAAACACCATTACATAATACCTCGGCGTGTGGAGCATAGGGATCTGCCTCTGCCTCCCAAGCAGGGACCTCAACCTCCTTCCTTCGTCGGGAATTGAGTCCACTTAGCAGCTCCCGCCTCTTCTCGAAGACACAACCAAGAGTTGACCATATGTAATATTTGCAGGCCTTTTGGATAGATCTTCCCGGGATGGAGTATGGTCCTTGCCCTGTGAAATCGGAAAATCCTGCACACCCAACTTTCTTCTCCTATGTTTCTTACTAGTTTCTCCTTTCATTTTCTTAGGATCATTTCCATCTTGATTATCTTTTTCTTTCTTTCTTTTTGTTACAAAATATCTACTTCATTATTTATGCTCTTATCTACTACATCAAAATAATTCACAGGTACTTTTCCTTTATCATTATCTTATTTACTAGATGTAGAAGCTCTATCTAGACAATTATACTTATAATGACCCTTTTATAACAAACATAACATACAACTTCAGAAATATTTCTTTTTGGACCTCTATCTCCTCCCGAGAACTAAATTATTTTCCTTGGAGAAGATTAATAGTTAAGCTGACCCATCTTCTTAAGCGATCTTCATACTCGGTAGATGTACTAGGAGAAATATTTGTGCTCACCAAGAGTGGTTGTGGATTCTGGACCAAAGGTGTTGGTGTAGGCTCTACTTTAGCAACAATTTCTTTGGGCTCCTCTTCCATGCTTTCTTCTTACCTTCTTGCAATCTTTTTGCTTGTTCAATGGTATACTCAAGGCGGTCATACTTCACTCGTTGTCGATCTCTAGCTTCATCCCAATGAAGTGCTTACATAGAAAGATTATCCACGTCATTCATCAACCCATCTGCTAATCCTACCTTCCAGATCTAGGCATCGAGCTTCCTCCTTAGCTCTATAACACGAGTATGATAATCCCTTATCTTCTCCTTCTCTCCTTGGGTTAGCTTTATCATATCCATCATGAGATCTGCATATCTCTGTTGTTCACCAAATTCTTCAAGAAAACTTTCGATTAATAAATCCCATGAGTTTTTCACATTATCACCTAGTGTTTGAAACCACCTAAGGGTGAACCATCCAAAAGGTAGGAAAAATTCAGTCCATTGTTCCCTTCTTATAAGGCCATTACAAATACAAGATCGTTTAAACTCTTGAATGAAAGAGGAAGCATCTTCATTAGATTGGGCTGAAAAAACAAGAATCTTCCCCATTTTCAAAAGTAACCACAGTGAAATACCAACCCACAAGTACAATCAATAAGACTTATGTGCGCAAATAATTGAAATCGCTATAATAGAAAATAGAAATGATCATGGTAAACTATGGTAAAACTTGATTTACTACGGTAAAAACTGACTTTACTGTGGTAAAAACTATTCACAGTAAAAAGTAAAGTTACTGCAGTAAATACTATTCACGGTAAAAAGTGACTTTACTGCGGTAAATACTATTCACGATAAAAAGTGACTTTACTACGGTAAATACTATTCACGGAAAAAATGACTTTACCATGGTAACTACTATGCACAGTAAAAACAAGGTTACCCTCTAATTGATTTTTGACTAAGTGGGAATATCTCTCCAGAAAATCCACCAACGAGGAATGGTCCCGGCAATGGAAACAAAATGTCCTCACCAATCCGACACTATGATAATTCTTCACCGGGAACTCCTCGTCTTTATGATTATTTACTAATGCACAACCTTTATTTTGGTGGATGTAATCTAGAAACACAACAACAAACATAACACAAGAATACCATAGACGATAATAAGGAATGATGATAAATCTGAAATATCGAGTAAATTATAATATTAACATGAAATTGTTACAATCCCACCCATGAGGTACTTCAAGTGTTATTGACTTCACTTGCCTTCCACCAATACTATGGGAGAAACTTTACTGATGACACCTCTTAATGGCTTCTTCAACACACCTTTAAGTGATGGATTCCTTTACACACTTCATACAATATTTCTCACTACTTCCTTCTATGCTAAATGAGGGGTGGCCTCTTTATTTATAGAACTTCCAGGCTTATCCATCTTATCTCTAAGATAGGATAAGAAATCCACTCGATGAATCATATTCCATACATTAACTCTTATCTGCGTACATGTAAGCTTATCTTTTAAGATAAGATAAACCTTATCATTTCACATGGGTTCCACATTTTTAAACTTTTTACAAATAAAATACACAAAATATTTATGACCTCACTCCTTGTCCTTATTACCAATATAATATTTCTAATTCCTAATCATGTAGACCCTACTTCTCTACTTACCCCAACTTTGACATTTTAACATTATCGGACCACTTACGAAAAATATTTACTTTTTACCACAACATTCCTATTGTACTTTTGACTATTACCATACTATACATTATTGGTGGCGTCGTACTGGCAGTGTTGTTATCTTCTATCGGACGCTACTACTAATTATACTTAACAACATCCTATTCCTAATACATACATTAATGAAATAGAAATTACGGAGGAAAATTTTAGTGTCGACACTCCTATATCTCATCTCCAAGAAGTTAATGGACTATAATGGTTGATCAATTACAAGGAGGCTTCTCACACTTTGTAAAGGGGTCAAAGTTATTCATCAAGTAACTATTTCTATAAGAAGGATTTGAGCATAGAAAATGTATGAGAATCCTAAAGATGACTCTTTTCAAGGAGGATTTTTTATCCAAGGATGTAAAATGGAAAATATTCATTTTGAGTATCATGTTTGCAAGAATGAGAAACCATCTCAATTTCACCTATTGTAATTCAAATAGTAGTGTTTGTAAACACTAATTCATCACCGTTAATGTTATCACACCTCAAAGATGAGGCACATTACAATCAAATAATTTTAGTCCAGTGGGGGCTCATAGGAAAAGGATTCCATTAAGATAACAATCATTCCATTTGCATGATAAAAACTCATTTTGGTAAAAACAAAAACAAGCATAAAGATGTTTGAATGTCATAGTTTTTATTTTTTATCACTAGGGTGAATTTTGAAGGCCTAGAGAAGTAAAAAAGTGATCCTCATTATTTCCTTTTAATTATAAGATATCATCATGTGCCCATCATAATTTATATCTCATAACGGTGTCCTTGAAGGCTTCCTCAATTTTTTAGAATGTTTCATATCTTACAAATGAAGGAGATTATGATCACGGTTTTGGAATGTTGAGTCCTGGGTATTTTTAATTGATGTAAAATATCATTATTAGCAAAGAGGATGATGGATTAGATTCATTAGATTCTCAATATGATGTTGACATTTTGTTTCAGTTGGTTTCATGATGGAATGAGGTGATTTAGTGATATTATCTTTGTTTGGAAATCCTAATCAAGTAACCTAGCTAGCTTAGGTGATGGAGAAGAGTATTTTGAGATGTTTGGTGGATTGATGAGGATGGTCAAAACATGTATAGAAATTTTGGGGTTTTTTTTTCACTCTAATGAGTTTGAGGCTCAGTGCGGGTTGAAGACATAGTTACGGTGCTCATCTAGACAACGTCTACGTGCTTGTAGGCATGACATTGATTTTGGAGCCATGTGAGATAATGGATGCATATAGATGAGTGATAGATGATGGATTAAGGTTCTTAGGACATTTTGGATAGGTTTCATGATGAGTTATAGTGGTGGTTTAGTCTACCCTTGTTTAAACCGTGTAAAATTGTCGTATCCCCGTTGGTTTCAATTTTGAGGAGTGGATATTTTATCTTGTTATAGATGATGATAGGTTTGTTTACCCTATTCTTGTGTGATGCTTGGACTGTATTCATAGTTATGTTTTTGGTTTTGCAACTAAGTTGCTTAGTGTAGAAAAAATAATGTGAATTTCCATTGAGCTTGTTGTGATTAAATTAAAGATTGTTTATACCTAATGATATTTTTAAAATGATCTTCTTTACGTTAGAATCATATTGCATTCTTATATTAGTGCTTGATTGTTCATATTTTCTAATCTTCAACATAACATTGCCACTTCTTAGATGAAAGTTGAAGCCTTAGATAATAGGTGGAATATGCAACCTTGGCATAAACGAGGTTTTTATTCTTTCATTATGGTTTAACTGGTTATTAAAAAATAATGATATTAGTTATAACCTAGAGATCCTAATTTTGTTGCAAACAACTACGGGATGGACTTTGTAGGTCGTATGGTTAGGGGCCTTGTATATTTTCATATTATTATCAATTAGATGGATATAAAAATAATGTGTGTTTCTACTTGATCATGTGGAATATATGTTTATATATAGACAGACAGACACACACATACCTATATATATGTATGTACATATATATATATATATATATATGTATATGTACATACATATATATAGGTATGTGTGTGTGTCTCTGTCTGCTATATATAAACATATATTCCACATGATCAATATCACTTGAACTTATATATATATATATAATGTGATTATTTTATTAAGTCTCGAGATGAGACCACCTAAGATAGGTTAAACATAAGAATTGGAATATGTGAAGGCCTTTTTTTACTGGTCATGTTAAACTTGGTTAAATTTTTGAATGATCTTGGACCACTCAATGCCTTCATGTCTCCAAATGTATGGCCACAATTTAATGTTAGAATAAACTATAAGTTGCTAAGTTAAATTGCAAGATGGAGGAAAATAGGTGGGGTTGGAAACAAATAGTAGTCTTTGTGTGCATTTAATGCACCATTAAGTCACCTAGAGATGAGTGGGAACCTTCTCGAGGAAGATAGAAAAGCTTGTATTGTTATTTCGGGTTTATATTTCAGTAATCATTTTTGGATCCATTGAGCTCTGCATGTAAGAAATGTGGGTGAGCTATTTTAATTTGAAATATAAATGTCTTTCATGCATGTTGAGAAAATTTTCTTAAACTGTGAAGAGATTTTTAATGGCTATTTACAATTGTTGTCGGGATAGGAAGGGAGTTTATGGTTTGATTGAAAGATATCTCTTTCTTTGCTTTTTGAGAGCACCTTTGTAACTTTATTTAAGGAATATTTGGTTGCACCCAATTATTCTAGAATGGAACTCAAAAGGATTTTGGGAAAACACACAGGCATGAAATTTTTCTCCTCATCTTTATTTTTTGTACCATTTCAATATCTTAATGTTGTGGTTTCAAATCATTCTTCTCGTGTTTAATTATATGAAAGAGAACAATTCTTCCTTTTGGTTATTACCATGGATAAATATCCATGATTAATGTTGATGGTTTTTGAATATCTTGTGTTATCAAGCTAATGTGATTGTTGACAATTAGTTCTTTACTATTTAAGTTGGATTGAGAACCTAGTTTGAATTTTGGTTACTGATTATCAATATATATATGTATCTGAAGTTGTTTTTATCCTTCTCGAATATAATGTATGAAGGAAATAAATATCACCATCATGATTAACTTTTGCATTATTATATTCTTGACTTGATAACAAAAGAAAACTAAAGTGATTTTCTAAATGTATTTTTATTATTTTGAAACCCATCCGGGTTGAAGGGATTCATCTTTTTGTTATTTTTAAGCTTTTGATATGTTTTTATAGTATCCATTTCTATAGAAATAGGAAGGCCATGACTATAAAGTTAAATGATTAAGGAATGGACCGGTTCAAATCTATTTGGGTTTTCCTTATATTTCCTTAGTGTGTCGAATAGGTAAATACATAAACACACACACACACACACACACACACACACACACACACACACACACACACACACACACACACACACACACACACACACACACACACAGATATATATTTATATATATATATATAACAATGAAACGTTCAATGTTATAGCTTTTATAGCTATCCTTATAGATATCTCGGTGTGTAAATATAATGTAGTCCATTTCCATTTTAAGCATACTCAGTAAATATATATACAAACGTTTTAATTTTATTCAGTCCATAGATTCTTTTAGCTATGAGATAGTGTGCGATAACACACATTCATAATCAATTCGAAGGAATACATTGGTAATTTATAGGTCGGGGTCAAATCCATAGTACTTTATGTTTTCACGTATGCAGTGAGTTAAATCACTCATGTTATTTTGAGTTGAACCGTGACTTCTTAAGACATGGTGTCTTATGAAAAAAATTAAGTGAATTCATATATACTAAGGTAATTTCAAAGTTTTGAAGGTAATGGTATAATACAATATATTTTGAAGTCAATATGTTGACTATTGTTATTGTTGTTACAATTTGATTAAACTAAACTCCTTTGATAAAAAGGATACTTGATTCAAATATACAAAGATAAATTCGATGTTTTTAAGGTAATGATATAATGGATTAATTAAAGTAAATTTGATGTTTTATAAGGTAATGATATTATATCTTATATTTTTGTAGTCAATGTGTTGACATTATTTTTATTAGACCATTCTGTTAAATTGATTACTATTCGGTGAATGACTGACCTAAGTGTTAAATAATAGTTGGATTGATGATTTTTATCATTCGTTGATTATGTAACATGAATGTATATGATGATAAATACATGGAAGGGAATGTTGTTGTACAATTTTGTTGGCTATGTTTGATATGTAAAAGCTGAAGGTTAGTAAACATATTGTTTCTTGGAATGAGTTCTATTGTTTAATTAATTTGTATTTATTAAAATTAATCCAAGACTAATAGATGCATTTCGTGTTGTGTGAAATGAATAAAACTAAGAAAAAAGGCAAAGAAGGAAAAATGAAATGTAACTTGATTTCTTTTATTTGTCTTATGATGTTCTTTCACTACTATATTTTGATCATTGAAATATTTTAGTGCTATAAAAAGTAGAGATGAGATGGATAACGTTTTCATGCTAGTTGTTTCAAAATGACGATTTCTAACATTTTACAAATGGCGAAAATTAAGTTTATATTGGCAAATGATCTAAAAAGGTATGATTGATTAAAATCTGTTCTTCTAATTTTTAAGTTGTTCATTTGATTTTCATTATTGTATGGCAAGCATGAGCTCTAATGCCTTATTTCATTTAAATGGAAAATTAACCTTTAAGTGATAATGTACTATGCTGAAAAGGGATTATTAATATGTAATAATATTGATCAATTATTTAGAACGTGACCGATATTGGTTGTTGTGGATTTGTGTATTGTTCTTAAATGAATATTGAAACATGTAATACTCATGGGATATTATTAAAATGAGTGTTCAAAATTGATTGTATACTATATTGAGTGGTTTACTTAACTCAACCTTATATGACATATGTTGATTATTTCTTTATGGACTTATTGTGTTATGAGTTATCATGTTAATAAGAAAAAAATAAGTCAAACATAGTTATACTTTTGGAACAATTAAAACTATGAATGATAGTGAAATAAATTATAGGTATCATTTTGGATTAATACAAAAATGTCATAAATAGCTCATTATAGAATGTGTTACCCATGTAGTAAACTATATTAAATTACAATTAAGATGTATAATGGATGCAAGTAAAAATCTTTGGAAATATGAAGATCTTTGTCAAAAATAAGTTATGGACCTTGGGATCATTATCTAATACGACAAAGTATCGCTGCGATAAAATGGAACTTGTCATAAACTAATTATTTTCTAATTAATTAATTATGTATTAAATAAACCCTAATGAATGGAACTCGATAAGTCAAATATGAGTTGTGGTTGTAGGTAATTATCTCCATAATTATGCAATTTATGAATTAAATACTACCATATAGCGGATACTATATGTTGTCTATCAAGGTCCATTTATTATGTATGTCACAATTCATTAAAGAATTTTTGTTATGTTAGGATACAAATTTGTTTGACCTGCATGAGTAAGCTACCTTGGTACCAACTTATGTTGGATATGGGGAAGAAAATGGTTATGCAATGACAAAATTCATTACGTAAGAAATTTCTCTCCCATAGGAAACCTAAGTTGGCGCATATGTGTTTCTTCGCACGGTTGAATAGATTTGTACCTTGAGTGTAGTTAGCACTAAATTCAATGCAACTAATTGATTCATTTCTAATAACAAAACAAATTTGTATGGTTATGAGACATGTTTTTTTAATAATGTATCATCTAGAAACAAAGCATGATAAGCATGACTCTTAAACTTTAGTCAAGGTAGTGTAAGAGATTACACTTTCAGGTTCACCAAGTTCTAATTAATTGTGTGAGATGCCAGATCATAGTCGTTTTATTGAATTATAGGATAACACTTAGAAAATCACTTGTAAATCAATGACGAGAAGGGTACTAAATTTATACTCTTTATACAGACTCGAAAGAGTAACCTATGGGGAATCGGTGGATCTAATTGACCCATAGTTATGCACATGATTTATTGATTTGTTATCTATTTTTTTTTAATTATAATGTTCTTTGATTTAAATGTTAGCTTGTACATTTAAATCATTGAAGGAAGAAGTTAGTTTGGGAAGGAAAAAAATTTCTCATAATTTGAAGAATAGAAAAGTTGGTGTTACAAAAATCCCAAGGGATAGTCACGAAAATGAGATGGGATGAGAATATGGAGACATGTTTGAGATATGATGATTAACGGATATGAAGAAAAATTGTATCCCGGAGGTACGATCAAATTTTTTAGTCATTCTGAATAATACTTTACAAGTTATGTTGTTTTTGGTGAAACAGGATCAAGAAGAGAGAATTTTCTACCTCAAATTACAAGTTTTGATGCTCACCCTAAATTGTGTTCTTTACATGGGATCTTGTGGATTTTAGGAATATTTCTAAATTTAACTAATAATTTCTCACAAAAACAATGAGGTCATTTCATATTCATGGTTTTATGAACAAATGTTACGAAGGTAAACAATGTTTTTTGTGATTGAAACCCTAGCTTAAAAGTTGTAGGAGAGATTTTCTTCACAAGTTCCCAGAATTGATGTTTTGAGATATTATGATGATTTTTTCATATAGATGACTCATCCATTTTTCTATAAACGAATGGTATATCATCACGGTAATGAGTGGACTCCACCTTGAAATGCAAGTTTCCAAAGAAGTTCAGTTTGAGACAAGGTTGTCTAAAGGAGCTACAAAATAAAGTAACATGGTTTTTAGAATGGAGGTTGTTATTGATTTTAATGATATTTTAATATCATGGTCATGCTTATAAATGCAAAAGTATGACCTATTTATGATGACTGGTCATAAGGTGCAGTTTAGGGTAGTTTCAGAAATCTTTCAGAGATGGTCTTGGTTGAAGGCCTTCCACTTAGATGTGGAAGGAAATCCAATATGTTATGGAAATAGGATTTATAGGGAGTTCCATTGATATATGGTTTGTGTCTTGGTTATGTATTTTGATGGGTCATCTAACTTGATTTGTAGAGAAGAAGGTTTGGTGTTTCTCAAGAAAAATAGATTTTGCTGAAAGAATGAGGTAGATGAGGCATGAAATGTTTGAATTGATGCTTGACATAACTTCAAATAGACAGCCTTTTTCGATCCTTTGGTTCCCAACTCAAGATCCATGGTTAAACTCACAATTTTTCTCAATGAAAATCACTTATAATAGTAAAAAATTGAATAAAAATTGATGGTAAAAATATGAAGTCATTCGTAGACTTTAAAATGTCCTTAATTTGTGTAAAAGCATTAATGGTGGTAGAAATTGATGCATTGTATCGTAGCCTTTCACTCTGCCTTTCTCAATTTTAAAAGTGATTCGTCCACATGGAAAAGTCTTTTGTTAATGTAATTTCGGGGATACTTTTTGTATTTTTTTCCATGTTTTAAAACTCATACACTTTTGACCATTTGACCCGCCCATCCACTTTTGAATTTCAACATGGGCTTGACACATGGTCACATTTAAGTGATAGCGGAATTGTGGGCCCTTTCTGTAATTTTATTCCCTTTCCAATTTAAAACCAAAAGTTTCAAAGTGCTCCAACAACCTGCTTCCCTGCTCCTTACATAAAAAAGAGCCATGTGTCCCTTTATGGGTATTGAGAACCTTTTTAAGATTTTATACTTTTTCTCCTTAGTGCACAAAAATACAATTATGCATCGTTTCCCCACATCTAATCAGTTTGCGAAAAGTTTACACCTTCGGAGGTGAATTGAATATTTTTTTTTGTTGTTTTATGATTGTGAACATTCAAATAATATTCATCGGGTCACAAGATCGACTTTACATTTTTTGAATGTAATAGAAAGTTATAAGTTTGTAAGTTAAACCCGCCATACCACATTCAATTGGGAACTTCCACATACCAACGGGTGATGGAACAAAAATTAATTTCAAGACATAACCAATCAATAGTTTACATAGGTGATCCTTCATATTTCAGACCTAATTCACAATTGATTTCCCATAATAATTTCCAAGAAATGGAAAATACCCAAACATGATACTTGACATAAAAGACAAAAGACAAATCCACATACAAGAGAACAAAAATATCAATGCACACCCCACGGGAAAATAGAAAACACAACAGACATTGAAGGAAAAGCTCAAACAAATAGGGGTGAGATTAATTCGAGAACCAACACCCCACTTGCCCCTCAACCCTCTCATTATCCCAAAATTCAATCCAAGAACCCCATGTATCATGACCCTATCATTGAGCCTCTTAGAAAAGGGTTCTTAAGAGAAGTAAAGGAAAATAAATTATGGTGGTTAGTACTCCCCTATTATCATTGTTACTTGTAATAAGGATGTTGTTATGGATTGAAACTTCAAGCTAAGACTCTAAAAATTGTAAAGGATAATGTTGATTTTACTTTGAAATCGACACTAAAAACCTAGCTACATATGTCATTTCAAGCTTAAGATATATTCTTAATACCATTTCCACTCAAGTTTAAAATATGAAAGATAATCATGGTAACCTTATGGCCATACACAATGAAGTACTTGATCTCCTAGAAGTGAAAATATGATAGATTTGGAACCTCGGTGGGATACCCGCTTTGCATGGAAGAATCGTAAGCTCACGAAAAAATTCAAACCTCTAATTGGGATCCAAATGTAAAAAAACTTTGAACCTGCATAAGGCACTCAATGTGGCACTTAAGGTCTATAAGAAATCCATGAACTAGTTTTTGTTTCTCTTCTATTTGGTGTAGATGTTGTTATGTTGTTTTTCAATTGTTGTATTTATATGCAATGTAAAGTGACAAAAGCTATGGAATGAGGCTAAAGAACCTTAAAGCTTCACTAACTCATCCATGCACCATGAGATTAGAGCTAAACAAGAGAAACTAACATGCAAGCATTATAACTTTGACAAAAACATCAAAAACTAACATGTATACTACTCTCTACTCTATGAAATCTTAATGAAAGTGAACCTAGTTAGATTCTAAGAAATCAAATTGTGTGTTGTTTACTCCCAAACATAGTGAAGAGATCTCTCCAAGTTGGCTACATGGCCAAGCTTTAGATCTTCCCTTACTAACTATATTTGGAATGGATGGAAGATGGAGGAGCTTCAACAATGGAGGATAGCCAAGATCAAATGCCTATTAGCTTGGCTAATGCAAATGAGGTCTAATGCCAATATCTCCAAATGTGAGAGAGATTTTTATGTAAACAAGGTGTGTTTTTGTGTGTAAAGTTGTAGGTTGAATGGGTAGGCTTAGCCTTGTATTTATAGTTTTCCACTTGGGAGAGATTCGAATTTAGGTACATGTGGGACAAAATCTCAAAAAGCACTTTTAGATTAGATTATGATAAACATGCTTTAGGCTTAGTTAAGCTAGGATTGGGCTAGTTTAACTCGATTAGCAAGTGATTAGAGAGTCATTGAGAGTTGGGAGGTGCAGGTTAATCAATTACACTGATAGATAGCCTAGGAAGCTAATAGAAGTGGTCTAGAGAGAACTAGGGAGGTTACGAATAGTCAAAAGGAGGAATGTCAAGCTAATTAAAAGAGACATTAGCCCAATTACATGATTATAGGAGGAATACAACCAAAAGAGGTGTCGTAAATGGGCATCGAGAATGGAGAAAAGAGTGGGGAATTAACAAAGTGTCATCAATTGATGAATTGTAGGAAATGATAAGCTGTAAGCATATTTTAGGTGTCTACAATATTGCTGCGAGTTTTGGTTTTGCTCATAGTAGGGCTCTTTGTTGTGAGATGGACCCCAACCTAGATCTTTGTATGTCTCTATTGTTAGCTAGGGTGTGACACCCTTTTACTTTTATCCACTCTACTTTTTTATCAAGTTTTTGAGCCTATGTATGCACTCTTGGGTAAGGTCCTCCAAAACCTATTAGTGCGAATCATAGCACCCCGAATGGACTCACTGTGAATGGGGAATTCGGTTTGATTGGAAAACATGGGACCATCTCTCAATTTGTGGGACTTGAAAAATTGTGATAGACCTTCGAGAGAAATTTGGTTCTTTCTTACAAATCTACCTTCCACAAGCTACTCCAGTGTATGCATAATCTAACTTAATCCTAATCTAACTATTCCAAGGGGACGGGGATAGAGAGAGACGGTGATACACTAGAAAAGGAAGTGAGGAGATAATCTGTTGAGGGAGAAGGAAACATGGAAGAGGGGAATGCGGGAGGCCAAACCAAAGTGACACAGACCTAGATCCAAATTTGCCATTGAAACTCCACGAAGCATGACATCTTACACCTACAAACGTGAAATACATACACAGAGAGAAAACACGAGATAGAGAGGCACAAAGAAACAACAAAACAATGCCAAGGGTTGAAAGACGCCACAAAACAATATTTTATTGCTCTATAAGGTGCACAGACTATTACATGGGGTGCTCAAAGGCACAAATATGCTCTCCAAGCATAGGAGAAGGCCTACTGACTCAAAAGGATTTGGGAAACAACTTTGTGAGTTTCCCCACATCCCAGAATGTCTCCCTCTTCTCAAATGAGAAGTGTTTACAATATATAGACAATGAAAACCAGAAAGAGAGAGGAGAAACTTGAATCTACTCTTAAAATCCAACCACCAACCATCAATGCCCACCACAAATCCACCAATAATCACATTAATTCTGGTTCCCCATGTCTATTCAAAGCATGTTGAAGAAGGAAGAATGATGGATCGAATCAAATAAGATCTGGTAGTTGAAGCAATCAGATTCTGTATTAATGTCCTAAAAGATGTTTTCCCATTTTTCACCCACCTAACCTTGTCAAAATTAAAGTTTCAGGCTCCCATGGCATGAGCAAGGTCAAGATCATTCCAATGGTGCCAAATTTTTTGAATTTCAAGAATTGGATTGAAAGATATGTCCATTTGAATGTTAGAGTCGGGTCCATAAAAAAATGGTGAAAACTAGTTAGTAGAATAGGTCTAGGGGCCCAAAACTCACTTTGTGCCTTTTCACACCCAAAATACAAAATGTAAAAAATTCCACGCAACCCCGTAATTAATTTTGTCAAAAAACCATCTTGAGCCTCGTAAGTCCACATTTTCTATTTGGGTGAAAGTTCTTTCCTAGTCCTACTGGCCTGCATGCAATTTAGGCTTGACATGTGGCTTCTTGGGCATCAGCGGAGGTATGGCTCTTTTTTATGCCTTCTCGAGGTAAAAAGTTCAAATTGCTTCCGACAACCCGCCTTCCCACCTTGACTTTTTAACACGGCCATGTGGCGAGCTAGCTCTCATTTGGGTGCGCCCTTGGATTTTGTTTTTTTGGAGATGCACCAAAGAGACATATGGCACCTTCCATGGCTTGCTTTGTTTCCTTTGTGTTTTTTTAGCTAAGTCCTTTTTTTCTTAGCGGGACCATAAATCTGACCCAGGACATGTGGAAGACCGATTGCACATTTGGGAACTGCTCTAAATTTTATTTTTCAAGTAGCGTCATGCTGATAATTCCTTCCATTGGCCTGCCTCTACTTTGACTATTCAACCCCCAAATCTGTCCCTTTTTAGAAGTGGGACACTTGGTGAGCCCGCACTCATTTGGAAACCCGCTCCAAATTTTACTTTTGAAGTAGCGCCATGTCAACACATGGCTTCTTTCATTGACCTTTATAATTAGTCATTTTGGGCCAACTTTGTCCACCTTTTTGACTTTTTAGCTGCTGACTCTACCCCTCCTCAGACCTGAGACACATAGAGGCCTCGCGCTTGTTTAAGTCTCTAGTTTGGATTCAATATTTGGAGGTGAGCTATTGGGACGCTTGGCATCTTCTACTGAATCTTCCATACTTAGCCAATTTAAGCCCACTCTGAATCATTTGTGAAGCTCGAAGATTTTGAGCCTTTCCCCATCTTCCTCCTTTACGCCTTTGGTTTTCTTCTGTGTGGGGTCGTGTTTGACAAATTTTTTATTCGAGGGGCAAAATTGGGATAACAATTTTTTGACTCACAAGGACATGTGCCTACTAGATGAAGGGACTAGTAGTCCTTAAGCATCCATTTGGCATGGATTCAAGAATGATAGATTGATATCTTGATCCTTTCTTCTCTGAAACTTTTCCCCAATTTCTTGCATCCTGTGACCATGAACTAGCCCCGCTTAGGGATTTCCTGTTCTAAGAATGGACTATCTTAAATCTAAATTTAGTTGCTCTATATTTATGTTTTATTCGAAACCAACAATTGTTGCAAGAAACTATGGGTCTCTTTGTCATGAATACCGAAGGGCACAGCCTCTACACTTGGAGAAGTATGAACAAAATGTATGTACAAAGACAAGAATTATACATGCCTCAAATGAGACATGCAGAGTGTGCAAAAGAACTTCTTCTACTGAAAATAAAATATACTCCTACTCCTATGATAACCATATTAAACAAGAGCTTAAACAAATCTTACCACAGGTAGGGAGAAATAAATTCCTTTTCTCAAAAGGGGAAGCCATGTAAAGGGTTTTCCACCTGAATATGGCTTCTGGATGAGTGAAAAACCCGACAATAAGCTAGTCCTCCACCCAAATCATCAAGGTATCAAAATCAATGGGAAATACCTCCTCAAGCTGATTTGCATTGGAATCTGGAGGTGTTGATGGCAACCCTTGGCACTTTGATACTCACCCTCATGCCCTAAAGTAGGAATGACTCATTTTGGCTTCTCCCTTGGCTCCAATGAAGCCAAGTACTTGATTGGGCAAGGTCTAGTCCTTTGGATGTGCCCCTTGCTCTAAATTTTAACTCCAAGAATGGAGTCTTTTTGTTGACCTTCCTGGGTGGATGGTGTGAGAAGGATGATGAAATCCTCTTTCTCTTTTCCTTTCGTCTCCTATGAAGAACATGGAAGACTTATATCTTCCAACCTTGGTTCCAAAGGGCTACTTATGAAGTACGGGGTGTCGCACTTATATGCTCTCCTTCATAAAATTAGGCTCATGTGCTTAGAAGGTGGGTGATGGAGGAGAAAATGATATGATCTCCTCAGGATCCTCTCCATCAAAGTAATCTTCCAAGTCTGGCGAGATAGTCTACCTCCTTGTTATGATGTTGCATGTGCTTTACCTCCTCCATGGTGTCCTCCTAATCTATAAGTTTCTCATCATGGTTCCCTTCATCCTCAAACATGAATTTTGAAAGATCAAACTCTTCTTCAACATTAGAGTTTGAATGGGATGAAGTGGAAGGAATAATTGAAGGTTCTTCTGTGGCCTACTCCACACTTTGAGCCTCTTAAACTGTATGGTCCCCCTTCATCATGGATTCATAAATCAAATCAGGCCCTTCCAAATAAAACAAAAATCAATATTGCTTTCTTCACTGAGTGACCTCAACTCTAATTTGATCTCCTCCACTTGCACCTCTTTTATGGGACTTGGAGCTAGTTCTTCTTCCTCCTTAACGGGTTGTGTAAATTGGATCAGATCAACATCCTTTTTAGATAAAGTGCCATTATGGACACTTTGCATTCGAGCTTATGTCTTGTTGATCTTCCTCCCTTGTTCGTGTTCTTGTTACATTTGCAAACTCAGCCTTAGCCACCATTGGCTCTTCAACCTTGACCTCCTCTATTAGCTTAAGCGTCGAGGGATCTTTGTAATCCCAAATCTGGTAACCCGACTCTTTATATTTTCTATCATTTATTCTCTGTTGGATTCCTCTTCTTGTTGTTCTCCTTGACTGGATTCTTGAGCATATTCCCGGCATGGACTTGGGAAAGCAAGAGGAGTGGCGGGTTGAGGTTCAACAAGATTCACAATTGTTTGTGATGGAGAGGGGAGTGGAACTTATTGTTTATTTAGAGGGGATGACTTATTGGAAGGGAAAAGGGTAGAGAAATTGATATGGGATGGAAGATTACAAGATGGAGAAAAGAAATCAAGACTTGGGGCAACAAGTGAGGGGCTTGACTCTTGACACTTTGCCCGAAATGATAAAGCTTGAGAAGTAGAAAATGAAGGACAAGGAGGCTCAGCTGTGACTTACCAAATGACAAGTTTGTCTTGTAATTTTCTTATGCCTCAATTTCCTCAATCCATTGTGCAAGTAGAGTAACATTTCAACCATGTAGTTATTCTTCTCTTGAAGGCTTTAATGTTTTAGCATAGGGCGAACATGGACAAGGTGCCCTATAGCCAATTCGAATGCCTTCATTTGTGCTATAGTCCTTTACTAAACCATGTCATCCTCCATCTCTTGAATATTCTCCTGCAAATCAACATCTTCCATATAGCTTCCAACATTGTATGTACCCCTTGTTCTTGATAAGCTCCATGGCCAAGATGATTTTGGCCTTGCTCATATGGGTAGGCATGATGGTTCTAGATCTTATCATAGTGCTGATCTAGAGGACTTGTGAAATAAATTGGAGGTTAAGTGTACTACTGCTGTAAGTGTGAATTCCATGAGGGGAATGAAGTCATGATTGCACAAATTCATGGAATAGAAGAAAATGAAAGATATGGAAAGAAAATGAATGAAAATGGATGGGGAAAGGTCTGCAAAGACAGAGAATGGGTTGTTGACTAGATGGAGTCGCGATATTTTTACATTTGCCTCGTAATGATGAATCTCACCAAGAACACATTAAATTGATGAAATGAAGTGGTAAGGTACTTTAGACTGTCATCGCATGGCATACCAAAACTATTAGTTCGAGAATCACGACACCCCCGAATGGACTCCCCGTGAATGGGGCATTTGGTATAATTGCACAACATGGGACCATCTCTCAAGTTGTGGGACTTGCAAAACTTGAGATGGACCTCTAGAGAAAGCTAGTTCTTACTTCCTAATCTACCTACCACAAGCTACTCCAATGTAGGTAGAATCTAACCTAATCCTAATCTAATCATTCCAAGGGGATAAGGAGAGAGAGAGAGAGAGAGAGAGAGAGAGAGAGAAAGAGGGTGAAAGAGCCTACACTAAGTGGTGATACACCAGAAAAGGAAGTGGTAAGATACTCTATTGAGGGAGAATGAAATAGGGAAGAGGGGACTGAGAAGGTCAGACATAAGTGACACTTTAGGAAATAAGAGATAAAATATGTGGAATAATCCCTTACGAGAATCGCAACAGGTAGAAACTAATATGTAGAAAAATATTACGATCTCAAATAAAAATGCGTAATAAATAACACAACACGAGAGAGACAAGATTTAACGTGGTTCTCCCAATTTGGGCTACGTCCACCAAGAATCACTTGCTCAGATTTTATTACAAGCCTCCACTCTCTCAATACAATACCCAGATCCATTTGGAGCTATGCTCAACAAACTCTATAGAATTCACACCCAAATTCAAAACACATCTGCAATACATTTTCTTGTCTATGTATCATATGCATAAGACCATATAAATAGACAATTGCTTAAGTAGTTTGATACAAAACCGTGGGTATCAAAACCATGGGCAAAAAACCGTGGGTATCAAAACCATGGGCAAAAAACCATGGGTATCAAAACAATGGGTACCAAAACCATGGGCCCAAAAATAGCCCATAACGGTTACCCATTACCCATGGGTTAATAAACCACCCATGAAAATTTACTTTGGGGGCTTCGCCCTCGAACCCCCCTGACCCACTCACCGGCGAGCAGGACCACTGTAAAAATACCCGAGTGTAACACATAGAAGGTGTACCACACTCTAACATGAAAATAGGCTCCACAAACATAACAATCTCCCACTTGGAGACTGATTTCCACTGAGAAAGCTTCTCAACCCTTCACTATCATCTTCAAAGGCCAACCAAAGCTGAACATAGCTTTAGTTTATCCCTTGTGACCACCTTAGTCATCATGTTTACAGGATTCTGACTGGTATGAATCTTCTCCAACTTCAACTTATCTTCCTCCAAAGTTGTCCTGATGAAGTGATATCTCAACTGTATATGCTTCATCCTGGAGTGGAAAGACGAGTTCTTAGCTAGGTATATAGCACTCGACTATCACTATGCAGCTTACATTCCTCCCGCTATGCCGTAACTCCTTAAGCAATTGTTGTAACCAAATCATTTATTTTCTTGCCTTTGTGGAAGCACATACTCGACCTCCATAGTTGACAAAGCCACCGGCTTCTATAGTCGTGAAATCGGCTCACTACTATCCCACCTACAAGTGTAAATATAACTTTGTCGTGCTCCTCCTCTCTGTCAACATCTCCACCATGTTTGAATCTACATAACCACGTAAAGTGGTGTCGATCCATTATAGCACAAAACTGTCCCCATGGTCCCTCTCAAATCTTCAAGGATCCACTTTACTACTTGTCAATGCTCTTTACCCGGATCACTCACAAATCTACTCACATCTCCCACTATATGGGCAATATTAGGCCTAGTGCACACCATAGCATACATCAAACCGCCAACCGGCCGATGAGTAAGGTACCTTGGACATCTAGTTTCTCTCTGCTCTATCTTGGGACACTGCTCCTTTGATAACTAAAAATGGCCTGCCAAAGGAGTCCCAATAGGTTTAGCATCCTGCATGTTAAACCTATCCAATACCTTCTTAATGTACTCTTCCTAAGATAAAGTCAGCTTCCATTCCTTCCTATCCTGAGTTATCCTCATACCAAGGATTTGTCTGCAACCCCCAAATCCTTCATATCAAAGGATTCACTTAGCTTTTTCTTAAGTACTTTTATTTCCTACATGTTTTTACCTGCAACCAACATGTCATCAACATACAAACACAGGATAATATAACTTCCATCCTCAAATTTATTTGTATACATGCAATGGTCAGAATGACATCTAATATAACCTTGCTCCATCATGAAGCTATCAAACTTCTTATACCATTGACATGGAGCTTGTTTCAGGCCATACAAGCTCTTCTTCATTTTAGACACCATCTCCTCTTTACCTTTGACTTCATATCCTTCTGGTTGTTGTATATATAGCTCCTCCTCCAAATCACCATGGAGAAATGTAGTCTTTACATCTAACTGTTCTAAGTGCAAGTCTTCTGCTGCCACTATTCCAAGAACAATTCTGATAGAAGTCATTTTTACTACAGGAGAAAAAATCTCAATAAAATATATACCTTGTTTCTGTGTAAACCCCTTGACCACCAACCGGGCCTTATATCTTTTCTTTCCTCCTTCATCTTTAACTTTATACACCCACTTGTTCTGCAATGCTCTTTTGCCTTCTAGTAGCTTCACCAAATCCCAAGTCTGGTTCTCCATGAGAGAATTATGCTCCTCATCCATGGCTTGCTCCCACTTCTTACTGGACATCTACTTTCATTGCTTCATCAAATATCTCTAGCTCTCCACTATTAGTGAGTAATAAATAATAAAGAGAAGGAGAAAAATGTTCAGGTTCTTTTCTTACCCTAGAAGACCTCCTCACTGTAGGAGTTTGGGGTTCCTATTGAGTAGGTTCCTAAACTGATTCATGTGTCACTTTCCCATCCGGAAGATCCTCTACCACTGTATATTCTTTCTTAGATTCTTCCCTGTTTTCCCGTAATCTTGTTTCTTATACATGAATTTCTCATTAAAGACCACATCCCTAGACCAAATGATTTTCTTGTCCTTAATACTCCAACATTTAAATCCAAAGTCATCACCACCATAACCAATGAAAGTATATTTTTCTGATTTAGCCTCTAACTTGGTCCTATCATCCTTGTCTATATGAATAAACACCTCACATCCAAAGACTCTAAGAAATGAATAATCAACTTTCTTACCATACCAAGCCTCCTCAGGTATGCCTCCATCCAAGGCACTTGAGGGTCCTCTATTTATCAAGTACATAGTTGTGCTCACCGCTTCTGCCCAAAAATAAAGAGGCAATCCTGCATGTAACCTCATGCTCCTAGCACGTTCCATTATTGTTCTGTTCATCCTTTCTGATACCCCATTCTATTGTGGAGTTCCTGGAACCATATTTTTCCTGTGGATTCCATTCTTAGAACAGTAATCATCAAATTCATTACTGCAATACTCCCCTCCATTATATAACTTGAGACATTTTAGCTTAAGACCTATTTCATTCTCTACCAAGGCTTTCCATTTAACAAAAGTGTCAAATACATCAGATTTGTTTCTAATACAATAAACCCAAACTTTCCTTGTTGCATCATCAATAAAAGTAACATAATAACTTGAACCCCCAAGAGATGATACTTGAGCTGGCCCCCACACATCAGAATGCACCAGCTCTAACTTTCTCTGTTTCTTTGTAGGTCCAACCTTGAGAAACCTTACTCACTTATGTTTCCCATATATGTAGTTCTCACATAAATCCAAACTTGTTTATGTATATCCAAGAAAATTCTTCTTTATGATGTCCATGCCCTTATGGCTCATATGACCAAGCCTATAGTGCCATAATGTTGTATATGCATCTGAAGCCACAAGATTACAATCATTAGTACTATCAGTGGATAAATACAAGGTTCCAACCTTCTTACCTCTTGCCACCACAAGAGCACCTTGGTAACCTTCCAAGAATCACCAGTAAATATCACAAGACAACCATCACTTCCCAATTTCCCGCTAATATCAAATTTCTCCTTAATGTAGGCACATGTCGACATCCTTAAATAGCCATGTATTCCCCTTCCGCACCTTAACTCGAACAAAACCTTTCCAACTATACTTGAATGGTCATCACCACCAAGAAAAACATGCCCAAAATCCCCCTTAAACATAATCAACAAAATAATTCCTATGTGGAGTAGCATGAAAAGAAGCCCCTAAATCTAGAACCCAAGATTCACTAATATTATGCAAAGAATCAAAGCATCCTAGCATACATTACCCGATGCCACATTTACCTCCTTATTTTCTTCTAGTTGTTTCTTCTTATCTCGAAGCTCCCAACAGCCCTTCTTTGCATGCCCAAACTTTCCACAGTTCCAACATACAATCTTGCTTTTGGATTTTGACCTTGCCTGATCTTTTGATTTTCCATGGTTTCCTCTATTCTTTTGTCTCCCTCTAGTTTCCACTGTCAAAGCATTCCCTAAAGTATAAGATTCCCAAAGATTTTTCTTCACATTTCCTCTCTTAGAATCACCCCTACAACATCCTCAAACTTCAACTTCGAGTTAGCTGGAACCAAGTTGCTTACCGCCATTACCAGGCTATTCCAACTTTCAGGTAAAGAGCACAAAATTAATAAAGCCTTAACTTCTTCATCAAATTCTATTATAACCGAAGCTAGCATATTCACAAATGTATTGAAATCATTTAAATGATTTTCTACTAAACTATTCTCAGACATCTTCATATTAAACAACTTTTTCATTAAAAATATCTTATTAAAGGTAGAGGATTTTTCATACAACTTCCCTAATGCATCCATCAGTTCTTTTGTAGTCTTTTCCTTTGAAACATTAAATAATACCGAAGATGAAAGAAAAATCCAGATCATTTCAAGTGCCTTCCAATCCAAAAATCCCATTCTACATCTATCATACTCAAGGGTTTGTTCACCTTCTCAGATAGCGGAGTATAAAGATCCTTCTGATAAAGGTAATCTTCCATTTGCATCTTCCAAAGACTGAAATTCTACCCGTTGAATTTATCAACCCTAGATCTTCCATCATCTACCATAGCTCCCACTCAAGATAAAAATTTCCCTATGATTCAACACTTTAGCAAACCAAAACCAGGCTCTGATACCAATTGTTAGGAAATAAGAGATAAAATATGCAGAATAATCCCTTACAAAATCACAACAGTAAAAACTAATATCCAGAAAAATATTACAAATCTGAAATAAAAGTGTAGAATAAATAACACAATACAGAGAGACAATATTTAACATGGTTGACCCAATTTGGGCTACGTCCCACCAACAATCACTTGCTCAAATTTTATTACAAGCCTCCACTCTCTCAATACAATACCCAGATCCATTTAGAGCTATGCTCAAAAAACTCTCTGAATTCACACCCGAATTCAAAACACATCTGCAATACATTTTTTTGTCTATGTATCATATGCATAATACTGTATAAATATATAATTGCTTAAGTGGTTTGATACAAAACGTGGGTATCAAAACCATGGGCAAAAGCGTAGGTATCAAAACCATGGGCAAAAAACCGTGGGTATTAAAACAATGGGTGCCGAAAAACCATGGGCCCAAAACATCCCATAATGGTTACCCATTACCCATGGGTTAATAAACCATTAATGAAAATTTTCTTAGGGGCTTTGCCTGAAACCCCTAACCCGCTCACCGCGAGTGAGACCGCCGTAAAAATACCCAAGTGTAACACATAGAAGGTGTACCACACTCTAACATGAAAATAGGCTCCACAAACATAACAGACACAACCCCAAATTAAAATCCTTCATCGAAACCCCATGAATCATGGCATCTTACTCCTCTAAATGTGAAATAAATACATAGAGAGCAAACATGAGAGAGAGAGGCACGAGAGAAACAAAAAAACAATGTCAAGGGTTAAAAGACACCATAAAACAAGATTTTATTTCTCTATAAGGTGCACAGAATATTACATGCGGTGCTCAGAGGCAAAAATATGCTCTCCAAGTGTCGGAGAAGGCCTACAACTCAAATGGAATCAAGAAATGACTTTGTGATTTTTTCCACATCCCGAGAATGTCTCCCTCTTCTCAAATGAGAATTGTTTACAATATATAAATGATGAAAACTAGAAAGAGAGAGGAGAAACTCGACTCTTCTCTTAAAATCCAACCACCAACCATCAATGCTCACTGTGAATCCACCCACAATCTGTCAAGTCTGGTTCCCCATGTCTGTTTAGCATGTTGAAGAAGGAAGAGCAGCGGATCGAATCGAATCAAATTAGATCTGGTAGTTGAAGTGATCGATTCTATATTAATGTCCCGAAAGAAATTTCCCCATTTTCACCCACCTAACCTAATCAAAATTAATGTTTTAGGCTCCCATGGCGTAGACGAGGTCGAGACCTTTCTAACAGTGATAAATTTGATGAATTTCAGGCACTAGATCAAAAGATATGTCCATTTGAATGTTAGAGTCGGGTTTGCGGTAAAATGGTGAATAACAATTAGCGAGAATGGAGTCTGTGGGCTGAAACTCACTTTCCACCTTTTAGCACCCAAAATACAAAATGTGAAAATTTCCCCGTAGCCCCACAATTCATTTTGTCAAAAAACCATCTTCGGGCGTACGGGTCCACATTTTCAATATGGGCGAAAGGTCTCTCCTAGGCCCAGCTGCCCGCATGTAATTTAGGCTTGACATGTAGCTCCTTGGGCATCGATGGAGGTGTGGCTCATTTTATGCTTTCTCGGGGAAAAATTTCAAATTGCCTTTGATAACTGCCATCACACCTTTACTTTTCAACATGGCCACGTCGAGCTAGTGCTCATTTGGGTCTGTCACTCAAATTTTGTTTTTTCAAAGTTACACCGAAAAGACACTTGGTGCCTTCTATGGCTTTCTCTGTTTCCTTTTTATTTTTTTGGCTAAGTACTTTTTTCTTCTTAAGCGGGGCCATAAATCTGACCCAGGACATGTGGAAGACTGGTTCATGTTTAAGAAATCTCCCACATTTTACTTTTGAAGTAGTGTCATGTTAACACTTGGCTCCTTCCACTGGCTTGCCTCTTCTTTGACTATTTAACCCCAAATCTGTCCCTTTTTGGACCTGGGACACATGGTGAGCCTGCGCTCATTTGGAAACCCACTTCAAATTTACTTTTGAAGTACCGTCGTTTCAACACATGGCTTCTTTAGCTAGCCTCTATACTTAGTCATTTTGGGCCCACTCTGTCTGCCTTTTTGACTTTTTAGTTGTTGACTCTTCCCCTCCTCGGACCTGGGACACATGGTGTCCTGGCACTTGTTTGAGTCTCCATTTTGGATTCAATCTTTGGAGGTGCACCATTTGGACACTTGGAAGCTTCCACTGACTCATCCATGCTTAGACAATTTAAGCCCATTCTAAATCATTTGTGAAGCCCGAAGACTTTGAGCCTTTCTAAATATTCCTCCTTGAAGCCTCTGGTTTTCTTTTGTGGCAAAAATCGTGTTTGACCAATGTTTTATCTCGGGAAAAATTGGGATAACGAAACCTTTTACCAATAAATAAAAAAATGAAACCCACTATAACCAAATTTTGTGTGCTCCTTTTTATTGAATGAAAGACCCATAAATATTGAAGCCATCGTTCTCGAATCAAATCTTAATAACAAAAAAACACCCAATACACTAAAACTCAATAAAACATACCCAAAACAAAATCACTTTCTTCTAATCAATCCTCTAAAATCTCAACCTTTGCTTCATCGATCTCTGATTGTAAATCCTTGTGATCATTGCCATCGACAATACACCCGACAGAAACACATGTACCCAAAATATCCTTCAAAGTTCCCGCAAGATGTTTTTTCATGAATTGGGGCTTCATGACCTTCACAATTTCAATAACATCATCCAATGAGATGTTCCTGGTATGTTTAATGCTTTTTTATTTTTCTTGTCATGTTCAGGTTCCTTTAGGGATTTAATCACAAAGGAATCTATGCTAATAACAACAATAACTTTCGCTTGATGATTTCATAGAGTAATCTTAATGGTAACCATCAAACCCTTCCAATCTCTTATAGTCTCCTTTGTAATGTCTTCTCGATTTTCTTCGGTGAAAGACCCAAAGGACCAATTTTAGGGCCAATGAAGAGGCCACTCCAACTTCTCCTCCTGTCACATGGATGAACACCTCCACAACCTGAGATGGGTCAAATTTGGTGGAATTTTTCCTCAACCCTTTGAATCGTGCCTCTTCCGCAAATCCTCTACAACTTCATGGTCTCTTACTAAAAGGTAATACTAGGAAAAACCCTATGTCTTTATCTGTACTTGGAATTAGGGTTGTTCTCTTTTGTTTTCTTTTTTAAGTAATATATTTTGTTATTTCTTAGAGTGATTAAGGTACAATATTAAAGGTAGGTAAAAAAATCCTATTTTTGGGTCCTACAATATTAAAGGTAGGTAATTTTTTTCTTCCTATCTTGTTATTTATTAGAGTGATTGAGTACATGAGGGATAAAGCCTTACATATTACCCATAAGGTATATTATTTCAAACACATAATTCACATCGGATCTTATCAAAGAAAATTCTTAGCAAACACTAAACATTTTTTCCTTATTGAAAGTAAGGGCATATTGGACACTAGGTTTGACCGTTTAATAATTTGAAAACAAAGATAAAATAAAAATGTCATGCTCTAGTTTAGCAGTCTCTAGGATCCCATCCTACTTGATCAATCTTGAAAACCCATCATTGATATTGTGTTTATAGTTCATTTGATTATAGTGAAATCTCACTGGAATGGAATTATAGATGGTCTTACATCATCCTTAAACCTCAAAACTATGTAATCCAAGTTGATTACTCTGAACCAACTTCCAAAAAAATCCCCTTTCTCTCAACATAGCCTTCACAGATTTGGATCATTTTTAAAATTGCCAAACCCCAACCTTGTTGCAGCGTTTGCACCACAACTTATGAAAATGTTTGAAATTATTTAAGCCTCATTCCCCAAATTCATCGGAAATGATATTTGTCTTGTAAATTGAAAATAAATTATTACAAACCTTTTCAGGTAAATATCTTACTAGATGTTACTTCTTATTTTAGTTTAAATCTTCCATATGATATTTATAGTCTAATATTACTAAAATAACTCAGTTTTATTAAATAAATTAATCCTACAAATATAGGGTACATTACAAAAGAAAATACACAAACATTAAATAAGTAACAAAACCCACTATAACCAAATCATGCATGCCCCTTTTTTATTCATTGAAATACCCATAAATATTTAAGCCATTGTTCCCTAATCAAACCTTAAAATAAAACAAATACCCAATACACTAAAACTCAATAAAACATACCCAAAACAAAATCACTTCCTTCCGATCAATCCTCTGGAATCTTGACCTATGATTCATCAATCTCTGATTGTAAATCCTTTGAATCCTTGCCATCAACAATACACCCAACATAAACACACATACCTAAAATCTCCTTCATAGTTCCCACAAGATGTTTTACTATGGATTGAGGCTTTATGACCTTCACAATTTCAATAACATATTGTCCAATGAGATGTTCCCTATATGTTTAATGTTTTTCTATCTTTTTCCTATTGCATTCAGGATCCTTCAGGGCTTTAATAAACATGGTAGCTGCATTGGGAACAACTATAACTTTTTCTCGACGATTTTGTAAAGTACGCTTCACGGTAACCACGAAACCCTTCTAATCTCTTACAAAGTATCCTTTGCAATGTCTTAAATGATTTTTGTGGTGAAAGACCTAACAGACTAATTTTAGAGGCCGATACGAAGACGCTCAATTTTCCTCCTATCACACAAATGATAACCTCCACATCCTAATATGGGTCCAACTTTGGTGGAATTTTTCCACAACAATTTGAACCGGCATCTTCTACAAATCCTCGATAACTCTGCATCCTCTTACTAAAAGGGAAGACTAGGAAAAACCCTACGTATTTATCTGTACTTAGACTTAGGGTTGTTCTCTTTTGTTTTCTTTTTGTAAGTAATATATGTTGTTATTTCTTAGAGTGATTAAGGTAAAATATTAAAGGTAGGTAAAAAAAGTTTCCTATTTTTTGGGTCCTACAATATTAAAAGTAGGTGATATTTTTTCCTATGTTGTTATTTCTTAGAGTGATTGAGGTACATGAGGGATCATAACTTATGTAGTTCCCATTAGGTATGTTGTTTGAAACACATAATTCAAATCAGATCTTATGGGAGATATGCTTAGTGAATGCTAAGAATTTTTCCTTATTGAAAGTAAGGGCATAGTAGATGCTACGTTTAAGACTTTAATAATTTGAAATTAGAGATAAAATAAAAAGATCATTCTCTAGGTTAGTGGTCGCTAGGCTCCCATCATACTTACTCTGGTACTTAAAACATGTCATCGATATTGTGTTTATAGTTCATCTGATTGTAGTGAAATATCACTAGAATGGAATTATAGATGGTCTTACATCAGCCTTAAACCTCAAAACTACGTAATCCAAGTTGACTCCTCTGTATCAACTTTTAGAAGAACCCCTTTCCCTCAACATAGCCATCACAGATTTGGGCCATTTTCTAACTTTCTAAACCCCAACCTTGTTGTAGCCTTTGCACCACCACTTATGGGAATTTTTTTCAATGAGTTAAGCCTCATGCCCTAAATTCATAGGAAATAAGATTTGTCTTGTAAAGTGAAAATAAATTATTACAAACCTTATCCAGTAAATATATTACTAAACATTACTTATTATTTTGGTTTAATACTTCCAACTGATATTTACAGTCTAACATTACCAAAATAACTCATTTTTATTAAGGAAATTATGCCTACAAATACATAGTACATTAAAAAAGAAAATACACAAACATTAAATAAGCAACAAAACCCACTATAACCAAATTTGGCGTGCTCATTTTTATTCAATGCAAGACCCATAAATCTTTAAGCCATTGTTCCTAATTCAAACCATAGTAACAAAAAAATACCCAATACATTAAAACTCAATAAAACATACCCAAAATAAAATTTCTTCCTTCCTATCAATCCTTTGGAATCTCGACCTATCCTTCATTGATCTCTGATTTTAAATCCTTGTGATCCTTTCTATTAATAGTGCACCTGATAGAAACACATGTACCAAAAATATCCTTCACATTTCCCTCAAGATATTTTACCATGGATCGAGGCTTCATGACCTTCAAAATTTGAATAAAATCATCCAACATAATGTTCTTGGTATGTTTAATGTAGTTCGTCTTAATCCTGTGACATTCGGGTTCCTTCTAGGCTTTAATCACTAAGGCAAATGCGCTGAGAACAAATGTAACTTTAGCTTGAGGATTTTTTTACGGTGAGCTTCACGATAACCCTCAAACACTTCAAATATTGTACAATCTCCTTTGTAATGTCTTCTCCAATTTTATTTGGTGAATGACCCAAGGATAAATTTTAGAGGCTAATGAAGGGGCTGCTCCAACTTCTCTTCTGTAACATAGATGATCACCTCCAGGAACTGAGATAGGTCTAACCGGTGGAATTTTTCCTCAACCCTTTAAACCATGCCTCTTATGTAAATCCTATACAACTCCATGGCCTCTTACTAAAAGGGAAGACTAGGAAAAAATGTAGGTCTTTATATGTACTTGGACTTAGGGTTGTTACGTATTTTTTCTCTTTTTAAGTAATATATGTTGTTATTTCTTTGAGTGATTGGTACAATATTAAAGATAGGTAAAAAAATTCCCTATGCTTTGGGTCCTACAATATTAAAGGTAGGTAATTTTTTTCCTATGTTGTTAATTCTTAGAGTGATTGAGGTATATTAGAGATCAAGCCTTACGTAGTTGCCATCGGGTATATTGTTTGAAACACATAATTCACATCCAATCTTACGGAATAAAATGCTTAGTGAATGCTAATCATTTTTTCCTTATCAAAAATAAGGGCATAGTGGACGTTAGGTTCAACAATTTAATATTTTTAAAACAATGATAAAATAAAAGATCACGCTCTAGTTTAGTGGTTGCTTAGGATCCCATCATACTTACTCTAGTATTGAAAACATGTTATTGATATTGTGTTTACGGTTCATCGATTGTAGTGAAATCTCATTGAAATGGAATTGTATATGATCGTACATCAACATTAAACCTCAAAGTTATGTAATCCAAATTGACTCCTTTGTATCTACTTCTAGAAGAATCCCCTTTAAGCTCAATATAGCCATCACATATTTGGGCCATTTTCCAACTTGCCAAACCCCAACCTTACTGTGTAGCCTTTGCACCACAACTTATGAGAATGTTTGTCAATGAGTTAAGCCTTATGCCCCAAATTCATACGAAATGATATTTTTCTTGTAAAGTGAAAATAAATTATTACACACCTTAGCTAGTAAATATATTACTAGATGTTACTTCTTATTTTTGTTTAATTCTTCCATCGATATTTATGTCTAACATTACCAAAATAACTCAATTTATTAAATAAATTAGGCCTATAAATACAAAGTACATTAAACAAGAAAATACACAAACATTAAATAAGTAATGAAACCCACTATAACAAAATTTGGTGTGCTCCTTTTTATTCAATGAAAGACCCATAAATATTTTTTGATTTGTGAAAGATAATTGAAAAATATAGGTGATTTTATTATGTCATATTTCACATGTATTATGAATTTTGGATCTTAAAAATTGTGGTTTTTTAATTGGCTTTTTAGCTCATCCAAATGATGGGGTTTTGAGTTAGTTTTGTGCATGTTTGATTATTTTAGGCATGACTGACCTATATGAATCCAATGTGAATGTTTTAATGAATGTATTAGGATGTTTTTAAGTTTTATTGGTTTAAATAAATTACAAATATCAATTTTTTTATTTGAGAATGGTATCATGAAAGGGTTTGAGTTCAAATCTGAACTATTATTGTGAAAGTGAAAAAGTGCAATGAAAGAGAGAGAATAGAATAAGTATGAAGACATGATTTGAGAGATGAGAGAGTGTGTGGTAGGTTGAAGAATGTTTGAAAGTTTTTGTGCAAGGTTTTTAATCCAAGGCAACTAAAAAATAAGGAGAAAGAACTAGCTAGGTGAATGAGGGTTTAAACAAGGGTTTGAATGAATTTGTAGTTGAATCTTGTGATCACCATCACACAAATTGTTACATAATATATTCACTAATATTTTTATCAAATATTTTGTGATTAGTAATAATCATACAAGTATCATATTGTGAGTAATATCATCAAGGGTTTAGGGGTTGGTAATCCTTGTGGGGTTGGTGTCTCACTAAATAAATATTTTCGATATGTAATATTCACTTGATTATTTTTGTGTGGAATATCAACAAAGTTTTCGGTGGGTTTTCTTCCCCTTCGATATTCCCACATATATCTTGTGTTATGTTGTTATCTCTCTTATTCATGGTTATTTGAGTGAATGTTATATGATTTTCTACACACATTAATTGTTGAATGGTTTATGGTTTAAGCAAGTAAAAAAAAAAATTTAAAACCCTCTCCATCTTAGTCCATTGCAATTCCAATAATTAGTATCGAGAGAAGGTCATTTTGGAGAAGTTTGATCACTTGAAAGAAGATTCTTGAAGCAAAAAAATGGTGAGTCGGTAGAGTGGATTTTATACTAGCAAGGAACCATTGTATGATGGAGTCAATTATGCTTTTGGAGTCTCGAGCATGAGGACTCATATCATGTCCCTAGATTTTGATATTTGGAAATCTATTCAAGATGGTTATATTGTTCAGTTACTCCTCCAACAAGTAATGCAAAAATAATATGTGTAGTGACAATTCATAGGCTATGAACGTTATCATGTGTGCTCTAGTTGAATATGAACTTTTTATAGTGATGCAATTAAAATCATAAAAATTAGTTTATTAGAAATATCTCATCATGAACTTTTATTTGGATTTAAAAATAGAAATTGTTGGAGTTTATCTAGAGATTAAGGAAAAATATTTATACATAAATAAAGTGCGATTCTAGGAAGCTCAACTATCATATTTTATAAGAAATGGTGACCATAACTTCTTCCACCGAAGTAATGTGACTGATCCTTATAGATCTAGAAAAACACACTTCATCAAGTCCATCAGCACCAAGAAGGATAATTGAAGAAAATGAAGAAAAATGGGGTAAATGGAGGTTACGGATAGAACTACCGCTCTGTGCGCAGTGGAGGATGTAGAAACACCACCCAACCAAGGAAGTGGTCCAAAACTATAGGTCTTCTCGGGCGGTGGTCTGACACTTTCAAATAGAAAAGAAATGCAGCATGAATGGAAACAAATTTGGAGCACCTAATAGTGTCTCTTCCCTCCCTGACCTTTCCCATTCTCCAATGCACGGGAGAAGATGGGATTAATATATAAATAAAAAAGTGGAAAGATAATTAAGGCATTCGAAAATATAGATAGATCAATAAGAAATGTATTATTTATATGAGAGCAAGTGAGCGAGAGATTCTTGAGTCTTTGGAGTGGAATTGTAGGAAAAAGGAATAAGAAAATAGAGAACACAAGTAATTGGAGAGAATATTTACATTGTTGCTTCTTTTCCTACTTATTGTAATCTATAAAATATAATTATTGGCCAATACAAGTGGGAAGAAAGAGTAGTTTACCTTCCCGAATTTTTTTCCCTCAGTTGGGGTTTCCGGATAAACTTCTTGTGTTGTGTGTGGAATTCTTTTAGCATTTCTCTACAATTCTATCCTAAGCACTAGTTAATCAGTCACTAAAGCTCGAAACTATCATTTTCCAAAGTAGAAAGTAAAACAACATAATTGTGTGATTTGTAGAGTTCTAAAGTAGAATTTTATGCATCATTTTTGTATCAAATTTGATTATATATCTTGGATTGTGAAATTCGATTCTTTCTTTTGATTTATGTGACAGTGATAAGGTACAAAGGTGAAGAATTTTTACCTTGTGAGCCGATATTTCTACAAAGAAGTGGAAACAGATAATTCAAGCTCAAATGGAGGAAGAAAACTTGGTCCGTAGAGTCGAGATTCTAGAGACCATGATATATACGTTGCATGTAAAACAAGAATAGCTTTCAAATCTACGGAAGAAAGCTTTGGTTAAGAAATATTCCATGAAACTCGGTGGTTCAAGCACTAGTTGAAAAATTTGGTAATGGAAAGAGCCATGAAGAAGAAGAATGGGAATAGTGTGAAGAAGAGACGCCTTGATTGTAAGCGATAAGGTGAAATCTAATCATACACCATTTAAATTTGAAATGAAAGTGGAAATAAAGAACTTTGAAGGACAAGTAGATGCAAAATTTCTTGATAAGTGGCTAAAATAGTTGGAAGTCTATTTTAGTGTGCATAGTGTTACTGAGGCACAAAGGATTACCTTTACACGTCTCAAAATGGAAGGTCATGCTCTAGTTTTGTGGGAAACCCATCTAGCCACTTTTGAGAAGAACAAAAATCATATTGTCGAGTACTTGGAAAGGTTTTAATGAATTATTTAACACTAAATTCTATCTTATTAGCCATAATCTTGACATGGTGATTAAGTGGTAGTAGTTTAGATAGTGTAGTGGTCACGGCATGCAAGACTACACTATGGAATTTCGAGACAAGCCATATTGCTTAATATACACCAAGAGGATGAGGACATTATAACCAAGTATTTGGGAGGATTTCACACTCACCTTAGGAGGAAGGTAATCTCCATGAAGCCCAAGGATATCAATGAAGCTTGTATACAAGAATAATACATTGATGATGAGAAGAAGTAAGGAGACATAGAGTGAAAGGGAGACTAATAAATAGATCAGCGGAAAAAGAACAAGGGAAGATAAGTAGGAAAGGTAAATGAAAATGTAAACATGCTACTACTACTTTACATACTTGTAAAAATCCTAAGAATTTCTAGAAAAATTGTGATATAAATTCACATACTAACGCCACATGTTGGAAGTTTCATCTGGAATTACACCCAAAGCACCAAACCAAGGATTCCAAGAAATTCATGGCCACTTTGTGAAAACAAAAGGATAGGTGGAGATTGAGGATGATTTGGTTGTAGATGACAAGTTGGGATGCACGACCACTAACATGTACGAGGGTGCATGATAAGAGTTGAGTGAGCTATTTCAAATCCAAATCCAAATCAAGAAGACTATGGTAAATGCTTTAATAAATTATGGTTCTTAGTCAAATATAATTTCTTATGCGATTATAGAACAACTTGGTCTAGATACTTATGTGCATCCACATCCATACCGATTGGGATGGAAGAAGAAGTGTGTAGAAATATAGGTTACAAGAAAGTGTAAGTTTCAGTTTGGGATGATACCCAATATATTCATGTATTATAGGTTGATATCATTCCACTCGATTCATTTGATTTTTATTTGGAATTCCTTACTTATATGCTAGGTTTGTTGTGTTTATAAAGAGGAAAAACTGGTATAAATTAGTCAAGGAAGAAGTAATTTTTAACATTTAGGCACACGGAACAAATCAAAGAAGGCTATGGTAATCGTCATCAAGCACAAAGACTTATTCGGAAAATCATCAATTTTGTTTACTTTTATTTGATTAAAGGAAAAAAGGAGTAAAGAGCACTAATGTTTCTAACCAAATGAGGGATAATTTCAATAGCACTTGTCATTTTTGTAGAATAAGCCACCACAATAACTACTCATTCAAGTAGAAAAACAAAATTCCACTATGGAGTCACCATATCTACCTATTGATTCACTGGACCTGACCATGGGGTAGTAAGGAGAAGAGGAGATACAAGGAATAGTGGTGACTATAGCAGCAACGTACATGGGGAGGAACCATAAAATCAATCTCAAGAGACAAATTCTACCACACTTCATGCATATGCACGTGATAGCAAGTTGTAAGAGCTCATACCTACTAAATCCATCTATGCATGACAAATAAGGAAACATACAGTTTCCTTCTAAAGAGGATTGTACTCGAGGAAACTTAAAGGAGGATTTAGCTTTGGAGCAACAAACCGAGAGATCCACATGAGCTTTGGTAGATTGGACGAGAGAAAACAACAAGAACTAGTTGTACTCGAAGGAGAAAGGGAGGGAGTTGATTCTTATACCACTCCCCCACTAAGATTTTGTGGGACAAAAATCCTCCTAAGCATGGGAGTTATGATCCATATGGATCCAGAAAAACACACCACATCATTAGTTCCATCAAAACCAAGAAAAAGAATGTAAGAAACTAAATAAAAATGGGGTAAACAGAGGTTCTAGGCAGTTCGTCACTCGTGTAGAATGGAAATTGTAGAACCTCTTCCTGTAAGGTGGCGATCCTGTAACTATTGCCCGAGATAAGGCGGTGGTCCTGAAACCACCACTCTACTCATGGTAGCGGTCTTGAAACTTTTGAAAAGAAAAGAGAAATGGAGCACGAATGGACGTGAATTTGAAGCACTGATTGTTTCTCTTCCCTCCCCGACCTTTCCATTCTCTAGTGCACGGGAGGACATGGGACAAGGCTATAAATATAAGGAGGAGCAAGATAATATAGGCATTTAGAGATAAAGAAGAAATTTATTAATTATGTGAGAGTAAGTGAACTGAGATTATTCGATCTTGGAGTGGAATTTATGGAGCAAGGTGTATGAAAAAAGTAAGCAAGTAATTCGAGAGAATGTTTTCACTTTATTTCTTCTTTTCATACTTATTGTAATTTGTAAAATTTTATTAAATGCCAATACAAGTGGGAAGAATGAGTAGTTTCCCTTCCCGACTGGTTTTACCTCAAATTGGGTGTTTCAGGATAAATTTCTTGTGTTGTGTGTGGCATTATTTTAGCATTTCTATACAATTATGTCTTAAGCACTAGTTAATCGAGTCACAAAGCTCAAAACTATCATTTTCAAAGTAGAAAGTAGAACAACATAACTGTGTGATTCGTAGAGTCCAAAGTAGAAGTTTACATATAAGTGATGTGGGGAATGGTGTTGTCAGGATCTCATGCCTAGTTTCAAAGAATTAATGCATGTTGTTGGTGTTTGAACTCAAAGTATGAGTTTCACTCTCTTACATGTCTTTTTATCTCTCTTTCTACCATTTTTAATATTATTTTTGTGATGCAAAATATCTAGCATGAAAATTGTAAATTTTAACCATGACAACTAAACCCTTAATTTAAAATTAGGTTTCTAGTAACTTTCAATCTTCCTCTAGCCATCATGCCTTCGGGTAAAATTTTACAACGACTCACGAGGAAAATTCTAACAAGTTTTTCAAATTTGTTTCATTTTGCGGGGTTGATTACTCAAGATTGTTAATGAAGTCGGTAAGTTTTGATGAGAAAAATCTTGTTGTGGAGGCCTAAAAGGACATTTTTAGCCATTATGGGAAAAAACACCATCCATAACATTTAGGGAGAACTCAAAGTATTTCAATATTATGTTGATGAAAATATAAGGAGTGTCAATTAATTTAGGAAAGTTTAGGAGCGAAATTCAGGATTACTGGATCAATGCATTGAACACACCGGGTATTTTAAGTAAAATGAACAAACACTCTAATGGTGAAACTTGAATTCTCTATATCATTTAGAGAGCTCTGTAATGATTTAATAGGTAAATAAAGAGGCATTAAATATATATATAAATTATCTACAAGGTGGGAAAATAAATATTTTCTAATATTTGAAGGTTTCATGAAGCATTTCAAAACACTACGACTTCCCCTCTCGGTTATGAACAAAAAAGGGCCTACATTTTGAGTTTCAAAAATATATGGATTTTAGGAATGCTTCCATTGATTTGAAATTTTATTTAAATTCAAAATTTTATAATATTTTACCCAGACCATTTTTCGTAAGCTCTTTAGGTGAAATTTCCACGTATGGTATCTAAAAATGGGCATCTAAGACAAAAACTACTTTTCTAAATTGGGACAATCATACTTTGTTATCCCCTCTAAACACTTTGTCCCCCAAGGTACAATGGGACACAAACATGTGACCCAAGTTATGCTTTTAGCCTCTCGTCACTTCGTTAGCTCTTTCTGGATACACATGGCCCCATTTAAGTGCCCCAAACTCATTTCTTAAGTTGTTACGTATCAACACCTTTGTGCAAGTCACCATTTGTTGTCTAATTTATCCCTATATCTCCCAAGATAAAATGGCATAATAATGGTGCAATAAAATGCATTCATATAGCCCGTTGACCCCATGTGACTCTCTTGACTCTATTGGTGCCATTTCCTAAATACAAGACTTCATTCTCATCCCCCACATCACATTCACAACATACCACATACAGTCATTTCTCATCATATTTCTCCAATCAACCATTTTATATTCATGGTGGTCCCCATTTCCCCTTTGCACAATTTTAAAACTCTCTAACTCCATTTGACCTTCGTTGAATATTATAGTTATATGTGAGTTAAGAAATATAAATTCACTCTCTCTTACTCACAACAACTCAAATTCATAAAACATGAACTTGAAAACATAAAATAACTCCTTTTCATTCACTAAAGAGATATTTAAATCTAGTTCACCATGTTCAAACACTAAAAAGCCCCTTTTACGCCATAGCCATAAAAAATGTGTTTCTCATATTTGCAAACCCCAAGATCAATTGCCATATGATTTTGAGCATACATTCATCATGAAAAAACCTTTGAGATGAGTGTTTACTTTTCCATATTGATACACTCAATCATTTTTTTATATCCATATGTAGTTTCCATTGATAATAACATTTTTCGGATCTATAGAAACTAAAAAGACAAATCCTAGGTTAGTGACATATTCTTTAGGCTAAATCATCACCTATTCTATCATCTTGTAGTGGTATACACTTTAGGGTACATCAACACCCCCTCTTTACATTTTGTAGTGACATATGCTTTAGGCTAAATCTTCACCTATTCTATCATTTTGTAGTGATATACACCTTAGGTTACATCACCACTCCGCATCTTGTAGTGATATACACTTGAGGAATAAAATCATCACTCCTCCATTCATATTATAGTGATTTATGCTTATGATAAATTATCACTTATACGTTCATCATGTCATTATATACGTTATGGATATAGGTTTTAGGCACACACCATTGTTAGGTCACATCTCATCGCTACACTTACACATTCCTCACATCGTGTTAGACACACTCACTACTCAACCATTTCCCGATGACATACTCTCACTTACAGTTCATTCTTGATTGATGAGGGGGAAACAAAATGAAACTCACTACATACATTTCCATCCACTCATGGGGGCATGCAGCTCTTATCACTCGATTCTACATTTCATTTCATCCATCCAGATGATACTACACTTTATGGTTTCTTTTACTCTTGCTTAATTTTTATTGTTCGTGGTCACTTTTTTGAACATGCTAGTAAGCTTACTTGTATGTCATTTATCTATATCATACACATATACATATTCATGCATTTGTCTAGTTGTGATCACATATATAGGTCTCTTACACACAACATGAATGCTCACCTTCTACCCTTCCTACAATGTTCATTAGGGGCATGCATATTTTCCTCTCACAGGTGCTATAGTTTTATTTTGTACTTATAGCCTTACATTAATTACACACATACAAGTTATCTTTCTAAAATGCTAACAGTGCTTCATGTGTAACATTTTTATGCAGTGATATTTGTTTCTATATTTGTTTAATACGTTGTATGTTATTGTTTTATATTGTATGTGGGCCTTTCCCTTTGTTTGATGTGCACACTTGTTTGCTTGTCTATGTCCATGATGGCCTTGCATGTCTTACAACATGGTGAGTGTTGTACCATGTTTTCAACCCCATTTGTGAGGCTTACTTTGTCTTATTACGTGTTTCTTGCTTTGTTTAGTATCTTTTACATTGTTTGCATAGATTACACATATTTTCGTTATGCATGCATATTTTTTTCACTTGTCTTTGGCTAGCCTTATTTTTATGTGTGCATTGGTTTTTACCAAGAACTTTTAGGGTTACAGTGTACATGTGTTTGGTCCTCTTTTGGGTGACATTTCTTCTATCGGAACTTCACATGCATCCCCAAAGAGGGGGTATCACTTGGGCATTTTACATACTAACATAGAGATTCTACACCAAATCGGTTTAGTTATATACAATGAGTGGGTTCGACTATTCTACGAAACCCATACACAATGGATTTTACAAAAATGGTGTCCTTAACATTATGGGCTTGGAGGTTACATTGGGTTTTCCTCTCTACACTACTTCATCCAATGGCATCGGATCATCCAAAAAACCAAGACAATACAAAGATATCTTCACACACAGTTCAAGGAAGCGGTTAGAGCTGAAGGACAAAAATAATTTCTTCCCTAGAATTCTTTGTACTATGGCGTGAGATCACCAAAAACATCATAGTACAAGATATCCTTCTACACTCTCTTTCTCAACATGGATCAGGTGCACATGTTCCATTTACATTTTTCCATTTATATTTTCTTATTTTACATTTACATGCTTTCATATACATGTGTATTTTTCATTGTGTTTTTACACATACATACATATTTGACTACTTGATCATTTTCTCCTTGCAGGTTTGGCTATATGAGAAACACGTAGTTAAATGGGGAAACAACAACAACAACGTCAAAAATAACACTTTTCGATAACACATGCTTTACTAACAATGTAGGTACATCACACACTTTGCAAAAACTACACACGCATTATGCCCTAGGTTCACTCTCATCAATTTTTCTTCATGGGATTTTCATCTTTAGTTTCTACGCTCCTCCATCTTCTTGACATTCCACACCTTTTTCTAGTCCTTTAGCATTCCTTCGTCATCACTCAACATTAGCATCGGGTATACATCTCTATCTACTTTATGTTACCAATATTTTTTTATCCCCTACAAAAAGTGAGGGAAAAATGTAGTCACCAAACCATGCACTTTAGAAATTTATTTATCCTCGTCTCATAATACTATTTAGAAGGTTCTTGAGTGAAGAAATTAATATTTAACCCCATATTTTTACCATCTTGTTTTATTTTATTTCATCATTACCGACCTCATGTACCCATATGCCCAGATCGACTTTTGACATCATGCGTAACTTTAGCCTTGACTAAGGTACCTAGATTAGTATTGGGGCACCCGTGGGCACCTGGTCCCACCAAGGGTGCCTTGGTCCTTTTTACACTTTCCTGCCACTTTTTGGGATCTTTCTAGTCATTTTACATCTTTATCTTTCTTGTGGCCGGCCTTTTCGAGCTTAATTATGAAATTAGATCAAGAAAACCATTTAAATATAAAGTTATGAGACCATAATGAGGGACCTAGCATTACTTATTATTATCACTCCATCTAGAGTTTCATCCATCTATTCAATTGGATATCACTTGCATCCACATAGCTACATCATCAAGGCCCAAGGATAGGATATCTACTTTACACATCATATGGGGAGCCATTAGATTCTATTCCATGAAGACATCTTTGTTAAATTTTCTACATTTAGATATTTCTCACTACTTCACAAAGTGTGATTGGCACAAGATCGCCTAGGGCACGTCATGCACACAATCACCGAACTACATTTGGGTCTAAAATGTAGTGTAGCACTTAGTTAGTAATCCCACTATTGTGACATCCGAGGTCAATCGACCCATTCATTTTGCATAATTATTTTTATGTTTCTTATACTTATTTTCATCTTTCGCATGTCTTATCATAATCTTAGATTATTGGCGACATCTGGCGCAAGATATTGAACTTGATGTGATAGACGGTGAGGGTTTCTCACCACCTCTCAACCCCGTGAAGATCATTTCGAGATTTTCCATAGATCGGGGACCCAGATTGTAGACTAGAGTTCCCACACGTGCCCCAATCCCTTTTAAGGATCTCCTACCTAATTAGATCCTCCAAGATCCATTGTTTTCAAAACTCCTCTATAGTTGATCTTGTTTCTTTATTTTCCTATGCATCACTCGGCATAGTCCCGTGAGCATCTGGTAGTCAATGAGTTCTTTCCTTTTCTCTCTTACACATTAGGGTAAGCATTTCTGTTGCATAGTTTTCTATCATTTACATACATTTTATAATGCATTTATTTACTTTATTTCAATTGTTGATAGCTTAGATTAACTATCCTGTACTACTTAGTTCAATTTAAGTTAATCAACCCCCATGTTTTTCTTCCTTTGAGACCCTTGGGCCTCCCCTTATCCCTTTTTCATCCTTAGAGTTACAAGAACTCTTGGACACTAATCTTGTCGCTCTTCACAACTATCTTCTCCACAAATCAACCAATATCCCCTCTAATGGACTCCCTTCAAGAAATTTTATGCTTATCAATCTCACCTTGAATCCATTCAAGTCCTTTCCTCTCAAATCATTGTGTTCTTCCCTAGAGAAATAAACAAGCTTTTCATTATGCAACATGAACTGAAATCCCACCAATCTTACTCTATAATCTCTAATACTCATCAATATACTTAAGCTAGTGGTTCCCATTCCTCCCAATTTACCTCGTATCAACATTATACCCACCTCTTCCATTCATATCACTTTTTCATCCATTTTTTCATTCGTGCTCCTATCCAAAATTCACAAGAGTCCCATTTGCTTCTTCCACCTCCCAAATAGTATGATCAATCTTCGGTTCTTATATTTACATTCCAAATCCACGTAAACATCCTCACCTCACAACCCCATTCTTCCAAATGAACTCAAACTCTTAAACCTCCTCTTCAAGGTTCCTTTCACCCCATTTTCCTAATCAATATACAACAATCTTATACCTACATCCCAAATTATGCCTGCTGAATACCAATCCAACATCCCCATTTCTTAACAACCAACACAATCTTATCCATCTTAATTTATCCATATCTCCCAAAAAAGCTATACCTTAACCTATTCAATCCCAACCATTCCACTATGCTCCACTTTATCAACCAACTCCACAAAATCCTACTCATCCTCAATCATATCAATCTCATTTGTGGCCTAACCTATCCTTGTTTTATATCTTGAAACCTCTTTTATCAATATCTCATCCCCATACATGTAATGATCCTATAATGGCCAATCTTAAAGCCACTATTTTAGGGTCTAAAACTACCTTATCTTGTGAAAACATTTGCAGCAATCCCATCAACCAATCATGTGTTGTTAATTCATATCCTCCACATTAGGAACTTATTAAATTCTCCATGTTTAATAGTAAGGAAGACCCTCAACAACACATGTTCACTTTTAAACATGCATGTTATCTCATCACTCATGACCACAACCTTATGCTCTAAACCTTCTCCATATTGTTGTCCAACCCCTCATTTGACCGGTATGACAAAATTCCCCAAAATTCTCTATTATCCTTCACACAATTCATGCAACTATTCCTAGAAAACTTTTCTATCAACATTACATGCAAAATTACCATTACAAACCTCTACGCCATTCCAAAATTTTATGAGGAACCTATCACAAATTTTGTCACTCGATGATGAGGCATAATCAATCAACTATCTTTCTCCCTTCCTAAGACCGATCTAATTGAACTATTTACGCAATGTTATGCGAATCTTATTTCCTCTATTCTTCAAATACAATCATTCCAAACCTTTGAAGATGCATTCATTCATGGCACATAAAGTTTAAATTTGCACTCTTAAGTAAGGTCATCTCAAACTTTTATCCAAAAACCTAAACCTAAATTCACTAAGTCGTGCACCTATATGGACAAATCTAAAAACATAGTTAATGACATTTTTGTTAAGTCCTCATCCACATCTACATCCCACACCAAGCCTCCACAATGGGCTCTAATGAAAATAACTAATTATATTCCCCTCGAGAGAATCATACGAGATATTTCTTCAAAAAATTAATGGTTGTCCATCTCATCCAGCTTCCACCTATCTGACCATTCGATGACTCTTGACCAAAACCCATATGGTATCACAAGGATCACTATTGTAAGTATCGTGAATTTTTTTCTCATGACATTGAGAAGTGATGCACATTTAAATATCATTTACAACAACTCATAGACCATGGTGATCTTCAATTAGATAACCCCAATTCACCTCCCAATCAACCCCTCAATGTCTTCAAATAGCCATTTCCTAACCATGCACCAAATAATGAAACTACTCCACCTACATTTTAGGAACCCAATGCCCATACCATTAACACTTTATGTTATGAATCAACATCATCATCTACCCCCATCATATCATCGTCCACTAATCCCATGTCTTCTAGAATATCTACCCCTTTTCCTAAAGTCTCATCTACACTGCATCTATCTCTACATCCATTATATCTAAATCCGCTTCTAGCACACCTATTTCCCCATACATATCCATATCTATTGTATCCCCACCTATCATACCTATGTCTCTACCCAAATCTACTATAAAATTTACCTATACATATTCATCACATACCCCAATATCTATACCCACTTCTATACCTTTATCCTCAACCACATACATATTTGTAACCATTCCCAAGTAAACATCTGAATTCACAAAACCAACGTCTCATTTTTATGTACACCTCATCCACACCATCAATAGTTATAAAAATCCCTACATCAACATTTGAACCCACCTCCATGTCTACATCATCCCTTAAGGAATCTACTATGAAACATATTCACTTAATAAAACCATAACTGATGTTCTTTCCCCATCCTTATCATCAAAAAATTTAATCACCCCTATACACAAACCCCCAAGATCTATGTAATTTTTGTATCCTTCAAACCTCATCAAGCGTGTCATCCAAAACCTATTTCATATTGAATACCCCTATCTAGAATGAAACTCACTTCATTTGATTCCTCCCGAAAGGATCCCTAATAAAAATTGTTGTCATTCCTATGAAGGACAAAACCCAACAATGTAAATCTCAAAAAAATTCTATTCCCACTAGAAAATACATCACTCATCCACATAAGAAATTGTAATTCCCTCTTTTGAATCCTCAACACCCAAACCATTCAAGTTAGTCAATGTTTCGTCATTTATCCTAGGATATTTCCCATCCATTTTAGGATAGTTCCTTCCCCTATCATCAAGAAATACGAAACATGGGCATCCTTACCACCCACCAAAACTAAATCGACTCTCAAACATCAAATTCTTCTTCCAAACCCAAATTGGAACCCAAGGCTCCCGCTACACCCCATAAGAGTAAAACACCTATTTTACCTCATCCACCCTTCCCAAATCCACTTAATCCCCAATTCACACAACATATTCTTCAAAAACTACCATTGGATCCTACACATAAATCATTTAACATCTGGTTCAAGCATCATAAATCACCCTCCCACCTACCAAGTCTTTTGATTCACACGAAAAAAAAACCACATAGTTAAACCCTAATATCATGTGTGCCTATCAATTGCACCAATGGAAATGATACTCAATTTTGTAGGGCTCTTCAAACCCTCATCTATAATCTCATCGAAGAAGATGACCTTGTCATTGATGAAGAGCATTCTATCCCATCCACATGTAATCATAATATTACCATAAAATCCATTACCCATAAAACCTCCAAAACTACTTCTTCATGTAAGACCTTCATAGTAGTTCCTCCCCAAGCACTACACTCTCCAAAGAAGCTCCCCCTCTCTTAATCAATTTCATTCACATCGCCACCCACTCTCGAACTTATGATTCTCAACCAACTACCAAATATAAATCAAAGGTCATCATCATCACTCCACTTAGGAAGCCAACTCCTTCCCCTTCTTTATCATAAGCTAAAGTATTCATCCTAGATACCCAACGACTTGCTATCATTGAACAGAGTTTTGTGAAGCATCTTCACCAATCCCCTGTGAATATGTTAGTTTATGAGATCATCCAAATCTCACCTAACCATAGGAATTCTCTCATAGACACTCTACAACATATCCCTATCACTAGTGATGAGACTCAACCTTGTATAACTCTTGTTGGATCGCTCATAACCTCCTCCTCCATATCTTTGGATGACTCTAAAATCTATAAAATATTACCCAAAGACCATGACATCCCTCTCTTCATCACTATTCACATGAATGATACTTTTACCCAATGTTAAAAGATAGACAATGGATCTAGAATTAACATCATATCTTCACATACCTTTGATCAAATCAATATTCCTCATTCGGTTTTCCTCAATCACCAACAGGTTGTTTGTTCTTTCAATGATGTTGTCTCCTTTCTTTGGGTACAATTATCCTTCTTCTATACATCAATGAAAAAATTCTCCACAAGATATTCTACACTATTATGGGGAGTTTCAATATAATGTTTTACTTTGATGACCATGGATATGTGCTATGCATTGTTTCCCTTCCACTCTAAATCATTGTATCAAATATGACCGTGAAGGGAAAATCCTAACAATCCCCATAGACACTCCTCCCTTCAAAGCATGTCACATGACTTATCAAAAAAATGATGTGCTTTTCTATAACTAGGATCCATCTAAAACATTGACTAGCTCATCTATCCCAACATCTAAACTACCTAACCATGATTCTCTTGATAATGTGGTCCAATGTCTTTCATCGGGAGAGTATCATATCCTTATCGGCAATGAACTTTCGACACCTAATAGATTTGGTAAATGATAAGGATCCTTTGTATCAATCAAACATTATGGATGAAATTTATTTAGGTCCACCTCACCTTCCAACCAACATCATCTATGGTGGAATCGATTGCCCCTCCTCTCATATCAACAATCATCCTCACACTAGTCCTTATACCAATGGATTTTACTTTCTCTATAACAAATCCTTCTCCTATACTTACCTCCATGGTTGTGCATGGAAAGTATTTTCCTATGGATAATTATGAGAAAGGAATGCATCATATCATATTTTTCCAATCTTGTAAACCCAATGAGATGTTTGGACTTGGCTTGAGGAATAACCCACCGATCTATTAAATATTCTTCCTCCACATCACCCATAAATATCAATCTATCACCAAATTATTTTCCATCCAGCATCCCCATGGATGTAGATGATATTGTGTCCATCTCTTCTATCTTTGTTTTAATCTCTACCATTACTTTTGGACCGATCACTTATCGGTGTGATAATGAAACTAGATCCCTTCCTCTTTAGGTTCCTGATATGGGAGAGGATTATTCCTCCACCATTTACATTCTTCAATGCACTAATGATGATTCCATCCTTTCCTATATGTGGGAAAAATATTCTCTTCTTCATAAGTTCTTAACTCCTAACACATCCACCCTTCTCAATGAATCCACCATCAACATCAATATAGGGACTCCACAAGATCCTTGTATCCTCAAACTTGTTCAATCCCTTGATCCTTGAGAGCTTGAGTCTTTCACCAAATTTCTTTCTAAGCATTGTCGAGGATTTTGCATGGACCTATGCCAACATGTTGGGCCACGATCCTTTTATCATCATCCACAACATCATCACCTTCCCGATGTTAATTCGGTTTAGCAAAGTCTCACCCATGCATTTCTCTATCAAAAAAAAATAAATTACCAACTTATCACTTACCAGCTAGTAGAACCCCCTCTTCCAGGACACTCATCTTACTCGAAACAATTCTTATAAGAATCTATCCACACCATTTATCATGAGTTCTCTTCCTAAGAATGACACTTTTCTTTGATAGATCTAAGTGTCAACAAGGGGGAGGATCGGTATCATTATAATTCCTCCTTGGGATACTCCTATCCCCATCACTTACAAACTTGAATTCAAATGTAATAACAATATGGATGAGTATGAAACCCTCATCTTGGGCCTACAAACTACTATCATGTTTGGCATCCAAATCTGTGATATCTATGATGACTCTCATCTTATCATTAATCAAATTCAAATACATCATTGACTTTCTTATTGAATACTTCAATTACTACATCATCAAATATGTCCCACATTCAAGGAATAACTTAATGACACTATGGCATCACTCACATCTCTCATCCCATGGGAAATTTTAGAATATAAAATCTCTGTCATTATCCATCCCCTTAATCAGCCATCTCATGTCCATGAGTTTCCCCATGTCAATTATGTTAATACTAATCAATCAAATCTCGGTATTCAAATATTTTCAACTATCTATCCTAATCCATAAATCCCTCCTAATTATCCAAAAATTGTAAGAGGTATTCTCTTCATATGCGTTAACCACTTTGTTATCGTTAGTGACACCCTATACAAATGTGGGTTTGTTGGCAATATGCTATGTTGCCTTAAATCACATAATTCTACATGCACCATCCAAGAGGTCCATGACGGTATATTTGGTGGAAAATTTAGTGGTTTTCCCGTCACCAAGAGCATTCTTCGGATGGGTTATTATTAGAATACCATCAATCAAGATTGATTTGAATATGTCAAAAAGTGTTTCAAATTTCAAGAACATTCTATTTGTATCGACATTCCTAGTTAGGCCATCTAACTAACTCAAGATATTTGGCTTTTTTCACCGTAGGATCTCAACTCATTGGATTCATCAATCCACTCTCTTCTTAATGCCATCATTATATCATCATTGAACATTAATACTTCACCAAATAAGTGCAATAAATTCCATTTTTATCGACTAAATCAAGAAAAAATGTTAACTTTGTCTATCAACATATCATTTTCCGTTTTTCCATTTCTCATAAAATACTCATGGAAAATGGAAAATCCTTTAAAAACAAAAATATTAAAAAGATTCATGAATATTTCAATATAAATTTTATCTTCTCCTCTCCTTATTATCCTCAATATAACAACAAATCTAAAGCCACTAAAAAAACTCATCGTAATATCCATTCCCAAATTGTGGACAAGGAAAGCCACAATTGGCATCTTCACATCCAATTTTCTCTTTGGGCCTATCAGGACTAACATCCACACTTCTACAAAAAGTTACTCCTTTCTCTCTTTCCTATGGATCTGAGGTCATTCTCCCTCTCAAAGTATAAGTCCAATCCTTATGATTTTCCTTCCACGAATTTTTCTCTAACAAGGATTATCAAATAGAGTGTCTAGCACAACTGGAATTTTTAGATGAGTGTCATTTAATCACTCTCCAACATCATCATGTTTATCAAGAACATCTCAAAATTCTTAGAACAAGCACCTCAAGGAGCACAAATTTAACAACAACAACCTTTTTCTTAAATAAAATCATAATTTCTCTACTCTAGAAAGGAGCCAATGTGGAAAGTTTTCTCCCAACTAGATTGGACCATATATTATCACACATAAGCATGGGTCTTGAGCCTATCATTTAGTTTCTCTTGATGGTAAACCAAAAACAGAACCTCATGACATCTTACACTTCTAACCCTTCTATTGTTAACAAAACTACCAATGTGATCTTCTTCATATCAAATATTTTATCTCCTTCATCATACTTTACATCTCTCACTGTAATGATTTGGAATTATTTCGTCCGCTATCACTTTCCTATCTTTGACCTTGAATATGGACACAACGAATTTTCCCATAGTATATTCCTTATGGACAAGTTCCTCGTTCCAAGTGGGAAATCCTAAACCATTGCATCCATCACCCTATTATTTACCTACTCAAACCATGCTAAGGGTCCAAAGCTACCACTTATACATCTTATCTTCCCCTCCCTAAATGGTCTACCTAGCTTTTCCTAGCTCTATCCTAAAATCAAAATTCTCAATGTTCATATCAAAAGCTATCTTATCCAAAAATAGACTTCTCTTTCCAAGGACAAATGTTCCTATAAAGTAAATTTTCAAAAATATAGATTTCTCCCTAAAAGGACAACTATCATGCATATCATATCCTACCGTAAAAACATTAAAAATGTAAATATCCGAATAAAAGTCTAAATGTAGACCATTCCCTCAAAGGATGGCTACTCTCTTATATCATGGCAGAAAAGGCTTCGTACTTTGATAATCCTTCTCAAAAGTCTCAAAATAAAAATAAAAATTCAAAAGAAAGCATCCTAAGAAATCTTCCCGCATTGATTAGTTTTCTCATCTATGGAAAACTTCCCCATTGATCGATTTACACTATATTTCTCGGATATGGGGTGTAGACCTAATATTACAACCCAAGGAGAAACTATTTCCCTCGTATGCTTCATCTTAATCCCTTTGTCATGTCTATAGTGGGTCTATAAGCACACACTCTATACTTCCCTCATTGATCTTAAGTATATTTTTAGTTATGTGTTCACACCTTTCAATGGTTTCAAGTCCATTGACTTGTAGTGTTCCTTGTCATGCTTTGTCTCTAATCCATTTTAAAACCATATTTCTCTTATTCACTCCTTTCTATGGCACAATTTACTAGCTCACATTTTTGTCACCTTTTCAATGTTGCATCCTATCTAAATAACTCCTAACCATTTCCACTATATCTTCCCTATTTACTTTATCTACTCTATCAATGTACCATATTCAAAAATCATAAACCATCATCTATATCTCATTAAATATAAATTCATCATTCCTATCGTCCTAATTAATATCAACATCTAAACTAATCACATCTACTCTAATCCATCATTTCATCTAATATATCAAAAATCTGATACTAATATATGTTATATCATCACATCAAATCATTAGATCCATAAATCCCATCATATATTTAATATCTAGTCAAAATATCACATCAAATTAAGTAACCACACAAATTTCACATTTAGATCAACATCCGTCACATCCATAAATAACTAACATTCATAATTCAATCAAATACACACACACACGCGCGCGCGCGCGCATGCGCATGCGCACGCACACACACTGCGCACGCGCGCGCACACGCACACGCGTGCACGCACACACGCACACGCGCACACGCACACGCTGCGCGCACGCGCACACGCACACGCACGCACACGCACGCACGCACGCACGCGCACACGCACGCACACACGCACACACACGCACGCACACACGCACACACGCACACACGCATGCACACACGCACACACCCATAAATAACTAACATTCATTATTCAATCAAATACTCATAAATACAATCACACAACACAACACAACACACACACACACGCGCGGCGCGCGCACACGCACACGCACACACACACGCACACACCCCACACACACACACACACACACACACCCCGCATACGCGCACGCGCACGCACGCACGCACGCACACACACGCACGCACACACGCACACACCCATAAATAACTAACATTCATTATTCAATCAAATACTCATAAATACAATCACACAACACAACACAACACACACACACACACACGCGCGCACGTCACGCACGCACACGCCACGCACACGCACACGCACACGCACACACACGCGCACGCACACCCCCACACACACACACACACCACACACCCACACGCACATGCCTACACCCGCACGCACACACACCCACACCCGCACGCACGCGCACCTCCACGCGCGCACGCACACGCCACACCCATAAATAACTAACATTCATTATTCAATCAAATACTCATAAATACAATCACACAACACAACTCAACACACACACACACGCGGCGCGCAAGCGCGCGCGCACACGCACGCACACGCGCACGCACGCGCACGCGCACACGCACGCACATGCACACACACACACACACGCACGCACACGCACACACACACACACCCACACACACGCACACCCACACACGCCACCTTTGCGCGCACCACACCGCACCTGCGCACGCACGCACACACACACACACACACACACACACACACACGCACGCACGCACACGCACGCACGCACACACGCGCACACACACGCGCACACACACACACACACACACGCGCGCTGCACACACACACCATTACACTTACGCACACGCACCGCACACGCATACACACGCACACACACGCACGCACACACGCGCACACACGCGCACACACACGCACACACACGCGCACACACACACACACACACACACACGCACACACACGCGCACGCACACACGCACACACACACGCACACACGCACACACGCACGCACGCATGCACACGCACACACACACGCATTACACACGCACACACACACACGCACGCACACACACATGTGCACACACACACACACACACACACACACACACACACGCACACACACACGCACACGCACACACCACGCATGCACGCACGCATGCACGCACGCATGCATGCACACACACACACACACACACACGCGCACACACGCGCACACGCACGCACACACGCACACACACACCAAAAAATTTCATACATCCATGATAGGATTTTAGGGCTCTTTCTCAAAATCTATTCAAAAAATCATTATACTATGATCACCCTCTAGATGTTAATTTGCATATAAAATGCCCTTATCTCTGAGCCTTATACCCTAGAGGAAGGTAAATTCACATATCTCTATCCATCATATCCTCCACCATATGGATCTATATCTTACTTCATCTATACCACGATATATGTGTTCCTACATGGTGTTGATTGCACCAAGCTCCCTGATTTTTGTTCCCCTGCTAAATACGCTACATACCATGACACATTTAGAAGTCTTGCTATCACAATGCACTCATAATAGTACACATATGAACCAATTTCCTTGTACATATATAGTGATATAATACTTGAAGGATCCATCTGGATAACTCCTGTGAAATTGTTGGTTCCTTGCTCCTTGATGTTACAACTAGAGGTCCAAGATCTCCAAAATTTTGTTAGAGGCCTCCCTTTATCTGGAATAATTATCTATTTGTTGTATATATTGGTCTCTCCCCAGAGTCCACAATCCTAAAGCCTATTGGCGAGTTGCATCCAACTCTTCCCCGTAGGTGAGCTATCTTAGTTGGTTCCTCCTCTCTTTCCACCATCGATCCTCCTCCTCTAATCTATCCTCTGTTCCCAAGGATGCCCATGTCTCCTCCATCCACCCTAAAAATTCTTCCCATCTCTACATCATCGTCACTATCACATGGAGCTCTTACCTCCTCCAATGGATTGATCATCACTAGACTAGGTGTGTCCCTCTTTACCTCATCCCATCTATATATGATCGAACCCACACCACCATCTGCACCAACCCAAACTACTTCATCACCCATGGAAATTACACTTCCTCTACCATCTCTAGCCTTCACCTCTACACACATCTAATCCTCCTTGTACTAAAATCCTCAATGTCCACACTAGGCCATGTAGAGAACTCTCGGTGTGGCCTCTATTTAACCTCCTCCACATGTAATCTCTTGAATATCCTCTGTCTGACTCCTCCCGTAGCTTTATCATGTCCCCATGAGCACAATGGTCGGCCCTCCATCTCATTAATATGACATTTAACTCTATGTAATGCATAGTCACCCATGGAAGCCTCGGTGGCCTAATCACCTCTATGTGCTCATATGCCCAATAGTGTAGTAAAATTCCCACATCCAATCCATATATTTGATTTGTCACATGCATCTATATCCCATGGTATGTCTAAGATAGCAACATTGTTCCAAATGAGAACACCATCTTGTGATCCACTATATCATTTAGCACTCCCTCCATTGTCCATGGAAACCTAGCCCCGTTAGAATCTAGTAATGCATGGAAGGAGATAGCCATCATAACCACACATATCAATCTCCTCCCGGTTATCCCTAGTTCATACCATCCCTCTATGTGAGAGGCCCTTGATGTAAATTTTATCTAGGGGGCATCGATTGTAAATAGTCATTTCAATACACCATGTCTCCTCTCCACTATAATAGGATTTATGGTCTCCCCATTTATTAAAATCCTTAAAATCTTGAGCACGTCCTCTAGTGTCACCATCATCTCTCGTGTCTTGAACAAGAATGTACTTGTGCTTACATCCCACCTCTTAATCAATGCAATAATTAGTCCCAAAACCCTATGTATCCTCTTATAATGGTGTAATCTTCCCAAAACAACTACACATAAGTGATCCAACTCGACATCGGTAGCATCCCCTCTAATTCGATCATACATAACTAGGATTTTGTCTTTCGGATAAAATATGTCCCTCATCTATAAAATCCAATCAAACCAACTCCCATTAGATATCAATCATCACCAATCCTCATTGTTTTTTATCTATTTTAATCAATTGCAACCTCTATTATGCTAGTCGCCTTGAACCCATTTCGGGTCTAAGCTAACTAGAATTGGTCTTCACTCTTAGGAACTAATCGATGGAAAGCGCATCCAGTCATCATTGGTCATCCAAGGCCCCCATTTAAAAATTTGGAATAAAATGCAATAAATAATTAAAAAGTAACTAAATAACTTAAACACAAAGCTAGGGCCTAAGAAGTTACCATCCCTGCATGTCCCTTGCAACTTCTTCTCTTCTCCTTTGACATCCATATCTCTTCAAATATCACTTTATCTTTCACTCATATATCTTTATTGACCAATTGACACAAGCATATGAGTTTTTCAGCTGCTCCATCCACTTATATAGCCCACCAACCTTGGTCGCTATTGACCAATGCTAGTCACTATCAAATCAACCCCAATCGCCATCAACCCACCCCTAAGTGTTCCTTTCCCACCCTATTTTACTTAATCCCTCTTCTAAATACTTTTTTCTAATTTTTACTTGTGTATTTTTCATGAGATCTCTTTATTTTCTCTATCGGGCTTCCCTCACTATCTCTAATCCTATCGTACATCCTTAATCACATCCAACAAGCCCTCTCTAAATCCATCTTTATATATTTTTGGGGAACCGTATTTCATCCTAAGTCCACCTTTATGGCCATCTTTTATCTTCATCCCACCTAGACACATATTTTTGATTCCCGTGTATGAAGGATATCACATTTTTTTGTTTTCACTACCTTTTTCTTGACCATCCTCACATTTGTTTGCGTATATTTTTGATGTCTTCCTTTTACCCATTGGTCCCATAGCTTGAAAATCCATCTGAGTTAATTCCCATTAGACTCCCTCCATATTACTATGATTTTATCCAACTCACAAGTTTGTAGGACATTTCCATCATCTCCATTGAGGTCATACTTTGTTCCCTACCGAAGTGATTCCAAAATCACTACCGTATTTTTTATTTTTTTTGTCCTTATCCCTCTTCATTTGGGGAATATTTTTTTCTCATCCTTCCCACTTTTTATCCTTCATCTATCTCTTTTAAACTCATGATCGATTCTTAACTGTCATAATACATAATGCACTCGCATCGCACTCCTTCCCCCGTGCCGACAAGACCCCCCCTCCTAGACTCTATATCTCATCTATCTGGGTCCCCCCGCGCATCTATCTATAGGTGTCCCCGATCCCTAATTTGAGGGGATCACCTTAACCATCATCATCCTATATTTCATCTCATTTTTATCTCACATCTTTCCCAATACAAACCACTCAAAAAGGGGGAAAATGTAGACACCAATATTTGTTATCCACTCTCATTCATCATCATTCCTCACATATGTATCTCTCTTCCTATTCAAATATCCCCTTTTCCTCATAAATTCGATTTATTCAAATCATTTAATTAATCCCTAATCACCATTAATCATCCTGGATCCCTTCATTAATCTATTTATCCTCCCTAAATGATCTTTTTCCTCCTGTGAATTCATTTAATAATTTTACCTCCCCTTTACCTTTATTTGATATTTTCCTACCTCCCACCTACCTTTTTTCCTATCCATGCAACATTAACTCACCATGACCATTTTAAACCCTAATCCATCCCAACATGGGCTTGTCATCTTGAGTTGATCAATCTTCCACCACCCAAATCAATGGATTGTTATAGTAACTTGGTGACCCATCCGAGTCTCGGTCGACCCTATAAATATGACCCTACCCCTCCTCTCTTCGTGGATGAAACATTGGAGACTTTGAGATTTATTATGATTTTAGCTTCATTTCTTTCTCTTCTTTGCAACTTCCATCGCCACCACGGAGCTACTTTTGAGATATTTGCATCACATTTGGAGATTTGAAGTTAGTTTATGGCTTAGTATCACACCTTTTCATGCTTGGAATATCATTTTCCCTCCCATCAATCATCAGACATCATCCTTGCAAGTTCAAAATTATGTCCTTGCATTAGCCATCATCAACATCCTTCTATAATTCATCATTTCCATATGTTTTCATCCACCAAACCCTAGATCCTTCCTACGTCACTATTGATCCAATCCGGTTTCCATCAACCCAATCCACGTATGTTTGATTTCATGTCATCCATTCTTCGAAATATCTATTTTTTGATCCCACAACCCTTTAGATCTACAAATCTTGTCATTCTACGCAATATTGGCTCCAGATCTCACTTGCATCACATCTATTTGCCTTTGATCTTACCTTGTCGCCATCAACCTAATCAACAATTATCATATTGATCATCATAATTATAAATTTTCTTGCATCCCATCTATTTTACTTATATCAAAGATCTCTACATCATCTTAGCATCTTCATCAGGTCTCATATCATCTTTGGGATCATTTAGATCTACAATTTTTACTTGTAGTTTGATTTATTCTGCTCCGAGTCTCTGTTGACTCTTTCTTGTAGTCTCGGGTCACCATTGACCCAACCAAGTTTGGTTCATATTTTCATCATCTACAATTATTAGATCAACATTTTATATCATCTAGTTCATTTCAACTTTATGTTCAAGTTTAGATTCTATTGCATCTTATCTATCATAATTTTTTTCTATCTCTTATCAAAAAGTGGGTTGGCATCCATCCTAGGAATTTTTCATTTCCTAGGACCAACATTGTTAGGCAAACCATCCTTTTATATACTAATCATTTTCTCGTGTTGAGTTCCTTTGTAGTCCGAGGTAATCAAGCTTAGTTTCAAGAGAATATTTTGTGCCAGTATGCATCATCTTCTCATCTAGAGGTAGCTTTAAACCATCTCATTATTGGATTTACTTTTTTTTTTCTTTACCATTTCACTAACTCAAACAGGATTAGAAAATTTAGTCAATAGTTGATGATGTTTTTGAATTTGAAGATGAATAAATCTTTGTAATTATTTCTAAAAGTTTGAAAGTTGGCTCTGGAAAATACAAAGGTAAGTTTCCTTATAAATGTTTCAAATGTGCTAAAGTGGGAAATGTTTCTATAAATTTTCCTCATAAGCACAATAAGGAAGATCATGATTAACATGAACATGATGGAGATCAAGAAAATGAGTATTACAAGTATGGTAAAGGAAAGAAAATCTTTAAGAAGTTTCATGAAAAGAATAAGAATGTCTATACAAAGTAAGATGGTTACTTTTCTAATGCTAGTAGTGTTGTTTTGGAATTTGAGTATGAATCTGATTTTGAAGATGTTGGAGATGAGGTGTTATTCATGACTATATGTGCCATGATATCTACTAGTGGTGATTATTCATTATTAGGTGATTTCTTATTAGGCTCTTGCACATATTTTTAGGAAGAAGAAGAAGATGTTGAAGATGAACTAGAAAGTATCAAAATGAGTTAAAACATTCTAAAAATATAACCATAAGATGAGATATTATGTTAAAGAGTATATGAAGATAATATTCGTGATCTATAATAAAAGCATTGGGCTGAAACAAGAAAGTTTAATGAGTCAGCAAGGATTATAGAAAAAAGGTAAAGTTCCTAGTCACAAGTTTGGAAGAGAAAGAGAGAATTTTCCAAAAATTAGAAGGTGATATAGAGTTTATAAGGGAAGAATTGTCGAGGTTAGTAAAAATAATATTTCCTTTAATAAATTTAAGAGAAGCACCAAGGATATTGATGATCTTCTTGGAAAACAAAGAGCATCATGTGATAGAGCAGATGTGGGTTTTAGTGATGAACTCAAGGGAAAATAAAATATGCAAGATGATAGTGTTCTAAGAAATAAGGATGAAGAAACAAGAAATAAGGAAGGAAAGAAGGAGAATTCCAAGAAATACAATGTGAAGAAAAAATCTATTAACCAACCTAATGTTACAAGGTATGAGAGATCATTTAATGGTTATTACTTTACTTGTAATGGTTTTGGTCATAGGGATAAGGAGTGTAGGATTTTTTCTAGAGATTTTCACCCTTACGAAATAATTAAAGTGAGAAAGCTAATAATGTGGTATGCTTCAACCTGTCATGAGAAAGGTCATGTTGTTAAGTATTGCTTATATGAACCATCAAATCAGTATTAGAGTAATGAAGGTGGAAAAAGTAATATTTCAGTTGTATGTTTCAATTACAACAAGTATGGACATATCGCTAGTGATTTTTATGGTTTACAAGGAAATTAAGGAACTTTTAATGTCCAAATCTGCAGGCTATAAGGGAAAAAGGTCATGGGAACTGAGAAGAGTCAATTATGGTTCACTAAGAGATAATTTGGATGTAAGACAAGGTGTGTCACATAATGTAGATCAGAAACAAGATGAAAAATATGAGGTGAGGGTATATAAGATGGCTTTGGACCTCTTTACGTATCTCCTCTGGATTGATCAAGATGTACCATACCTATACTAGGCTTCTTAGAGGTATAATGGTTCATATGAAGCATTGAGAAGAGGGAGAGCTAGTTGATTGAAGTATGTCATGGTGGAGATCTTGTGATAATGTCAATACATGTTAACGGATGTCATCAATCTATCAAGGTATGTTTATAGCTCTTTTTGGTTGTTCATGTCATGAAAATGTTAGTCAAAACTATTTGATTTTGTGAAATTGTAATCTTCATATGAGTTTACCTTGTAATTAAAATATTTTATTTCTATATTAGAGTTCTTATTTAGCCCCTCAAAATTTCTTTGAATCTATATAATCATATTGTTTACGTATTTATCTTTCTTGTTGATATCATATATATTTGTTATTTACTTTTAAATTTATAATTCTTGATGTGCTTGTGTCTAATTAAGGTTACAAATGGATTTGGTTTTAAAAATAGGTTGTCAACAGTGTGAAGTCATGTTGTGACCAAAAATGTGTCATTGTCTTAGTCATTTAAGCTCATCAAGTTGTGTATACCCCATGTCTGAGCATAAGTTATTGTTTATCTATCAAGTTCCTATGATTGTCTATGTTTCAAAAGGAGGTGTATCTCTGTTAATATCCCTATGATCAGATTTTTGTCTAATAAATTCATTTATTAGTTTCATAAGTTCATTTTCAAAGGTGTGAAGATATATTAATATGGGAGGCTTCAAAATTGTCATCTACAGTAGTAGTACAAGGAATTATAAGAGAAGTTGATGGTTTATTTAGTATTAGTAAAAGTGGATCTTGAGGTTTTGATAATAAGTGCCTAGAGGGTTTTGTAAGTGATAATCAACAAGTTTTAACTCCTAATAAAATACTATATTGTTGTACTTTATAACAATGTACCTAAAGTCAAGCAAAAAGGATTCAAGATCTAATTGTAATTGAAAACATGAGATTTGAATGAAATTTTATCAAGAAGGTCATAATAAAATTTTGTAGATAGGAGAAAGAGATAAATGGGTACTCAAAATGGGTCTTGGCTTTTAAGTGAGTCAATAAGTCAAAATTTATAGTGGAAAATGAGTGCGAGACATGGCTAGTTGTCTCAAAAATGAAAATGAAGAAATTATAACATTTAGAGGTCATGTTTTCATTTGAAAGAATGAAATCAAGGTATCAAATTTTGTGAAAACTCCTGAAGATTTATTATACCTGTAAAAATCAAATGTTTAATTCACAATTGTCACTCTTTGTAAAAAAATTGTATGGTAATATTTAGTCCATGAATGAGCTAATAAGGTTTATAAGGATGATATTTTTATTCTTGCATCTATGTAAGAGAGTATTCCATATTGTGTTCTTCATCTTGAAAAATTAAAGAGAGGTCTATGTATGGATGAGTTTGAGTGGAAGTATGTATAACAATTTTATCAAATGTCGGAGGTCAAATTATGTTATGAATCGTGTGGTGTCACAACACATAATGTATAGTGATTAGAGTTAGTAACCTATATGTATAAATTGGTTCTCCTCATGAAAAATAGGATAGACTTGAATATGTATCAAGTAACCATTGTATGAAAAAGTTCAAAGGTTATTGGAAGACATAGATTTATAGCTAAGATGTAGTGTAAAAATTGGTATATGGGTTTCAATAATCAGAAAATTTGTTTCCTACAGGTATGAGAGGCTATCTTGAGACTAAAATGGGTAGTTTTTAATGAAAATAGAGGGTACAATGTATAATAGGTGTTATAAATTCTTGAAAGAATTAGTTATGTAGGTAAAAATATACAAATTTGAGATTTATAATTGTCAATGTCTATGAAGGTAAATAACATGCTACATGTCTTCAAAACTTACTAGATACAAGGGGAGTCATTGATGACCCTAATCTAGGTACTTCAGGTGTCAAGTGGTTCTAGTAAGGTAAGGTAATGGTTGGTGATCATCAATGATGCATTAGAAAACTAAAATTATGCTTAGGGTTACATTTTCTTGAGTTGGTACTATAAACTAAGGACAAATAGGTGTTTCTAAAATCAAAAATCAATGTTTCTCAAAGAGTAATTATGTATGGTGAAGGAATCTAATGGGATATATGTTTCTTATACATGAAGGAACTAGCTTTAGCAAGTACAAGGAACAATTCATGTGAAAATACCATATGTGATCATCTATGAGAATACTTAAGTCTTGCAATGTTGTAAAAATAGTGTCGAGGTATGAGTGGGCCAAATAAAATAAAGGAAATTACTCCTTGAACTCATCAATAGTGTAAGGCGTTAAGAAGGTTTAGTTGGAAACATAAATAAAGTTTGCAAAAGCACATTTGTTGTTATCTTGCATGACTGAAGTGTTAAGGACATCAAAGTTTCAATATAACATCCTACGAGTCTATGGGAGCTTAAGAAAGTAGGGGTGGTATATTTTGTATCATAATTAGCTATATGAGATGGATAAAAGGATTGTATAGCTGAGTGAGTAGTTTTTTTTAGGATTAATGTCTTGTGGAGCAAAGTCGGTCACTCATAAATAGCACGATAGCATGAGAGGAGATTCAAATGACTGAAATAAAACTTCGAGGCGTGTTAAAATGGTTATTCTATCTTCATGGCTTGAAATCAAGATATGAAGCCTAAAAATTGTGTTTTCTATTATAGAGGTTTTTCATTAGCCCATGGGGAGTGGTAAGTAGGAGCTTCATGTTTTTAATGGTCTATAGAACTTAGAAAATGTTGAAGTAGACAGCGTTAAAGATTCAAATTAGGGATCTCAAAACTAGAAGTTGTTTGAAGGGAAAAAAGCGAAAGAGTCAAGACTAATTTGTTCTTTCTTAGGTTTTGATAGTCCAAGAAAGAAGGTAATAGGATGCTTTTAGCTCTGTATTATCATTATTGATATGTATAGGTGTTTTGTATGCCCTTTCCTAGGGGTGTACAATCATAAATGCTTTGAAATAGGTAAAAATAAAATTTTTGTGAGAAATTACTAGTTTCTAAGATAGTTTGAAGAATTTTGTTCATGTTTATAGCTAAGAGATTATCCTATCAAGATGAGAAAGATAAATATAATGCAATTATAGGTATGAAATTTCATTAGTGTAAAAAAGGGAAAATATTAGGTAGTTTTCATTAATGAGAAAGGGGAGAGTTTTGGCATGTTGAGTCTATTGGTATCCAAATTGATTCTTCCTTTGAAACCGAGCAGCATCACAAGTTGATTAGGATGCTTAGAGACAAAAAATCATAATATGAGTCGTTTTGTAGCCGGGATGGATTTTAAATGACTCTTTATTCTGGTTTGGAAAGGATTGGATAACACCATGCTAAGGGTTTGACCTACCCTCACTACTTTAGGTTATGCCTTCAACCAGGGTGAGAGGACCCATTTTGTAACTTGTGTTGGTGAAGAATATCAATGGATTAATAGTATTTGACTCTCCCTTTGCAATATTTGAAGGAGACCTTGAGAAAACATGGTCAATACAACATAACCTAACTCTCACGAGTTGTCATGAAGATGCTTTCTAGACAAGGTCCAGGTTACTAAAGACAACGATAAAAACTGATTTCATCTGCATATTTTGGTAAAGGATAGGCAAATTCAATAAACTTCTTCAGCATTTGTGGATATACGGTAAATCAGGATGGTTCATGTAGGATTTATTATTGAATGTATAATTTTTGTTGGAAAGTTAAGAAGGATAAAGTTGATTATACCAAATTCTTGAGAACTTTTAACAAATGTTGGAAAATCTACAAAGCAAAATGAAAAAGGCTTCAAATAGTCAGAATGAACCTTTAACTAGAGGATGTGCATCTATGAAAGCTCAAAGACACATGGTTTCACACATTCTTTAAGGATTCAACACAAAATATCATGTTAAAGACTTAATTAAACATTAGAAGTCCCTAATTTATCACGCCTAAGATACACTCATAGAATAACAAACAATATGTATCATCATAATGAAAGTAGAGTGAATTTAAATTGTTTATTGCATCATGAAATAAGAAATCTCTTCATAATGTAATTGAAAATGCCACAATAATATCACAAGGAGAAGATATTTTTTTATTTAGAGGAAATCCTACATAATATTACAACAGAACATGGATAACTATTTGAAGATTTATCAAAATGAAAGAAGACACAAATAGGTTCATTATTAACATGATTTACTCAAGGTTCTTCAAATTGATCAGCAAGGGAAAGTTTATTTACAATCTCAAATATTTTCAATGGTTGGACACTTGCAACCATCTTGACATGATCAAATTTAAAGATACATAGGAAATAACAAGTTTCTCAAATAAGTTCCTTGAAAATGGCTTCTCTCGGCTTTCTCTCCTTCTCTTTTCTTTGAATAATTCTCAGAAAAATTAACCCCTTTCTAGCGTGATTATCCTTTTACATTTTATATCACCCCATTCACTTGTTAACCTTAAAATTATTTCCCCAAAAGCATGAATATTCCAAGGAATATTTCCTTTTACAAAACTTGTTCTAGAATATGACATTTAAAAGGTTTCCTTTAAACTACCAAATGTACAAAATGCAAGTATTTTCAATCAACTCCACTTGTGCTCAACTGGGATATCAGGTCATCATTTTTGGAAAATTACTTTAATATTTTTTCCTAATATTGATTAGATAATCATTTCAAATAATCTCTAAACACTTCTAAATGACTCGATATGACATATATCCATATTCACTTTTTAAGAATCCACCTTGGGTGCCATGCACTCTATTTTATGTCTTATTGGATTAATTGCCACACATAGTTCCTATCGAATCACTTTGATTTACCATATCTGCTCATTCCTAACCTCTTCCAACTCTTAAATTCCTTTTTGTGTAAACTAAACAAAATCTCCCTCATCTCATGGGAAATATTTTACTAAATCAAAAACATATGTCTCCTTTTTATTATAAAACCTAGCTCAATTTCATTATCATTATGTATTTCCCTTCTTGTTCTAAATATAAGGAATTTCATCGAAATCTTCCAAGGTAATCATAGCACACAACCTGAAGGATATTTCCTCAGAGGACTTAAATCAGATTTTTGATTTGAGTGGTCCTGATGAAGCCTTTATTAGGGATTTGTTTGATGTAGAGTGTGTAGGTGACACCAGAGGACCCTTAACATATCGAAAAGTCTAACTAGCACTTCTTACAATGCTAATCAGGATTAATCCTATATGTGTAGCCTTTCAGGTTATGTATTTTCATCTTTTTAAATGGGAACACTTGAAATATCTCGAAGATTTAAATAGATCTTGGGTCGAGAGAAGACATCGGGTATCTGGGAAAACTAGTTTTCAATGTCCCTTTTTATGTCATGAGGAATTCGTATCAAAAGAGATTCCCAACGAAGCATATGTGCTATATGATAAATCCTCCATCGACATTGTGCTTGTTATTTTTAAAAAATAGATGAGTTGGAGTGGAGAATAAATTCCCTAGAGAAAAAGCAAGTAGATATTATGCCTTCACAACCAGTTTTAGCACTAGGGTCATCTTCAGGTAAGAGGAAGGGTGAACCACAACCTCAACTTCCAATCATTATCTCTAATGGAGAAGAGGACCAATCATTATCTCTTATTGTTCAAGGGAAGAAATTTCTCCACTCGGGAAAACATGGGAAGATTTGCAATTCGGTCATCCACCCACTTAATGCATCATGCTCCTTAGTCAGAGCATGAGTTTTTGGGGCCTCAACCCATTCCTTCTCCGAAAGAAAATCCACCTTTCACAAGGAAATGGGAGGTTGGGTCAAGCTCAAGACCTCACAATCTTCCCATTCAACAACATGCAATGCTTTCCCTTCCAATCACCCCAAGTGTCCCCTCTCAAACTACTCCTAGCACGTTAACCCTTCACAAGGGGAAAGGAAAGATGGCATTCTTCACAGGTGGTTTGGATCTTTTGGATTGGGTGTCATCACAATAGAAGAAAATCAAGCTTGAGAAAATCATGAGTCATCCTAGAATGACTCTAGAAGCATTTATGGACATGGGAATGCCTCGGGAACTGGTATGGTCATTTGTTTTTCTTCAAAAACACAAGGTTCAAGTGAGTTCGTGCTGAGGAAAAATAAGCTTTTGAATAAGCTTCCCCTGTTGGGAGGAAACTATGAAGTAGGACTGAAAAATGTCTAGACGTTGTTTTCTTATCATTGTCTTTATTTTTGGCATGTGTATATCTTTCTTTGTCATGGGCAGGGGCCCCTATACAACCCCATTTTGTTCCTTATTCAAAATTCAAGAAGCACACAAATATCAATCATTTCTAGGCTTATCCAAATGTATGTAAAACTTCATCAAAATAAATATAACACTACCGCATTCTTCCACTTTAGAATTAAAATAAGGGAACAATAAAATTAAGGAAAATAATTACATCCCATGTAATAGAAGTATTTATTTTAAAGTATCAGTTTAAATAAGGAATATGAAAATAGAATAATTCTTAAGGAACAATGCCTAAGAATGTTCATCATCTTTTGTATCTACATTATTTTCTTCTTCTGGCTTCCACTTATGTTCTTGTTCTTTTTGGAAACCTTGTTGCATATGCATCATACCTTTTGAATAACTCATTAACATCATTGTCATCCAGGTCCCATATGATGTTGGAAGATTAGTGCTTACCTAGATATTACATCAATGTAATGGCCTAGTTTCTGTTTGTATTCCTAGTGGTCTTTCTTTTAACTTTGTAATTATATTCTCCATCATTCTCATCGTTTTAATGATTTTATAGGAGAAATCATTCTTCACAATATTCTTTTCAAAGTAATTAAAAAAAAATTCAATCTTTAGATCCATGTATCTCTTTTTGAACTTATCAGCTACCATATCCTCTAACTTCAAGTCAATGGCATCAAGAGTATCATCAACCTAGTTTCTCTTGATTTCAAGATTTTCCTTGATCCCATTCAAGGTTTCCACTCTGATCTTTGATAAATATTCAATAGCATGTTGGCTTCCTTTGGTGAATGCTACTAACAATGTTTTCCTACTCAACTAATTCATCAAAAGCTAGGTAATGTGGTCTAGATTGATAAAATTACCTCAAAATATAAAATCTCATTGTAAAACTTTTCAACTATCTCATCAATTTCATTGAGTTTGTTCTTGAGATCTTCATACTTTGACCTGGCCTCTACAATTTCTTCTTTCCCTTCTTGGTTAATTTTTCAATCCATGTGTCCACTACCTAGACCTTCTTGACAATTTTTTTTATTTTATCCATTCCCTCGGGGTATCTATGGAGGCACTTGTCTGAGCTTGACTAGGTTACCCAATCAACTATTGTAAACTAGATCTCAAGGCTCTAACTTGTTCTTTTAATGCCTTTTATCATTCTATCTTCATTCACTTTTTATAAAAGGTCACTCACAACTTTAGATACCCCTTGTTTTAGTTGGTCCCTTGAGGGCTTTCCTAAGGGAATGATCTAGACATTATAATCATTGGTTGTTATATATTCTCTACTATTTCTTCAAAAGGGATTGCTACTTCAAAATTCTTGGCTCCTGATGAATCAGTGTGGGTTTTAGTGATAGTTCTAGCCCTTTTTGAGGCTCTTACTATCTTTGGAAAGATAAAGCATTAAGGTCAATAGTTTAAACAGGAGGACCTCCTTTTCCTCATTTAAAATTAATTCACTAATCCCCCTTTTTTAAATTTGTTCTAGCCTTATCCTCTTGTGATTCTTTGTTGGGGTTCCTCAGGGACAACCATCAATTGTTTGAATACCCCTAGTTCATCCTAAACTAGTGATTCTACCTATTCTTCATTATTTATTTCGATAACCACCTGCTTTTCTATTTTCACCCTATGTTAATAATTCCTTCGGATATTCCTCTCTTTGGTATGGAAACTAAGGTTGATCATAATTTTCTTGGTTGTATAACAATTAGGGAGATTCCTTCCTTATTTCTCCAATTGATGCCATACTAGACCCAACTTCTCCTCCAACATTTTCTTGTATCACTAACTGGCTTGAGATATTCCTTCCTCAAACTCTATTGAGTTGGCATCCTACCCTCCTCATGCTCTGATGATGCACCTGGTAATGACATGGTAGGTTGTTCATCTAAATCCAACTTCACGTTTCCATCTAGAGGTTGTATGTCTTTATCAACAATGCTTTTCTCGCCAACAGTTGTGGCTTGTGCTACTTCTACTTTCTCTTCAAAAATAGATTTTCCCTCTTGAGAAACTTCATCATTTTTAGTAACTTTAGTAGAAATAAAAATAATATCTTCTGTTAACATCTCTACATTAACATCTTCTCTACCAAGCAATTCTAGTTTATCTGATTCTGCAACCACTTGTCTTATAGAAGGGACATCTATTACTTGGGCTTTCTATTTCCTAACTAATGGTTGAGTATTTATATCTATTTCCTTACTTGTTTGGAGGTCATCTACTGGTGTCATCAATGGTTCACTCGAGAGATAATTTAAGTTCATCTAACATAGAAAATACATCACCAAAGATCAACATCAATTACATCAGCTTGGGTCTTTGCAGATTCATACAATGTTCCAAATGAAGGCATACTCATATCCTTACTCAATACGGTCTTAGATGTTTTCATACTTAGAGTTAAAATTTCACTTCTTACTGAACTATCTACAACATTTTCTTGAGTTTTTTGATCTTGACTTCCTTTCATTTTTGTTTCCTCCACAGATAGAGGTGGGAAAATAATTTCTAATTCTTCCACTTGTGGAAGTGATGGAACATGTTGTGTCTTATAAACATCACTCATTTCAAACTCAAGAGGATTGATTACCACATCTTTATGTATTTTCTTTTTAGGCATGTGGGCACCTACTCTCACCAAAACTGGTACATGAGTAACCTTATGTTTCTTGTGTGCCCTTTCAAACCTTTTTAGATCGAGTGCTTGCTCTTTTCCCTTCCTTATTTGGCTTAGATTGAGTAATACCACTTTCTATAGCTCCACTCATTAATTTCTCAGTACTATGAGGTTTTGGTGAAACACTTGAGAAAACCACATGGGATGTTAAACCCTTCCCCTTTGCTTGGATTGGCATTGTAAAAGTAATGGGGGCATTTTCCATATATTTTAAGAGCATGTCTTCAATATTTTGCCTAAGAACTGACATAGGAGTACCAGTCCCACTAGTGGCTAAATTCCACTCATCTATGAGTTTAGGAGTGGGCCTTTTTGAGGGCAACTGAGGGGCCTTTCCTCCCAAAGGATCCATTCTATCTGCTCCTTCCTTCAAGGGTGGAATATCATCACTCAAGTTTCCCAAACTCCTTGAAGTTATTTAAGATTATGGTATTCTAAATTGATAAGTCAATGCTCTTTTGAGTTAACCAATTCACAGTTCTTCTCATTACATCAGTTATCCTTATATAAGAATCATCAGATTCTATCTCATTCTAATCTAGAGGGATTATGGGTTGTGCTTCCACCTTCTGATCAACATAATACTTGCTTATTGTATGTGGATCATCCATAATTCCTTTTGGGATAACTACAATTTTGAAATCTATTATTTGTGAAAGGGTCATTATGGAGAAATCCCTTAATCTAACCTCTTCTTCATCCCTACAATTCATCCAATAATCTTCAAATTGAGGCTCATGCTCAAAATTATTTGTAATGTTGTTGAATACCCATCTGATGTCATAATTGGCCCTTACCTCAAACTTTTCCATGTCAAACTTCTGCATTTCATCTTCAATCAACCTAGATTTTATGATGGAAGGGCATGAATACCTTCCAATTCTAATAGGGAATTTGATATTTGTCTTATGCCTTCCGGAAATAAATTTATGCATAGGTTTTAGTGCCTTTCCAATTAACATAAAGCCAATTTATCATCTAAATACCTAGGCAATTTACAAGTGTTTCCTTAAAACCACTAACCCTTAAGTATTTGACCTTTTTATATTGAATGAAGTAGTGTCCGTACTCCAAAATCACTTGTCTAGCCTATTCAAAAATTCTATATTGTCCCCACTCTAATTTGAAAATACAAATGATTGGGGAAAAGAAAGCATCATTAACTAACCTCACATTCCCACTCTAGTTGATCAGTTGTAGTTGAGGGAATATCTCATGCATTTGGCATTTCTTGAATCTTGCATGTGGTAACAAACCCAGGAAACATCTATGCCCAGCAACATTGTAAATTAAGTAATCATATAAAATTCTAGCTCTGAAGTGTCACCCATCTCAATTTTCACTGCTAAGGTGACCATGTGGCCATGGAGTGCTTCTACAATGAAATTAGCCCAAAAATGCTCCCCTTTCTCTCCAAAATGATCCATATGTAAGTAACCATCCATTCCTTAAATTCATTTAAATTTCCAACCCCACCATTCGACTTAATAACACAATGACATCTTCAACCTCTTCAAAAATTGTTCCCTAACTAGCCTTTTAGGGATTCTAGTTGTCTTTTTCATGATGACCCACTTTGTATTTATGATCTTGGCATAATATTTTTCTTTGTTTCATAATCCCATAAAGCTAATTTAATAGCAATGGTGATCGGGTTTGTGATTATAGGTAATTTTAACATTATTCTAATGGATGTAGGTGTTAATGTCAAAACTGCATCCCCACTCCCATCTAATACTTCCCTTTTTAGGATCATAATTCATAACGACAATGCCACACCAATTCTTTGCAATGAACCGATGGTGGGATAACACCAGCTAGAGAAATGTGGCTATCTTGAATTGCCTTTAGGGATTCATTCTTATGGGGGTTATTCAGTATCCAAGAAAATCATTTAGATCAACACTCATCGGGTCTATGTCTATAATTCTTGTCTAAATCACTCATGACCCTTAATGTAATTGAGAATGAAGATGGCATGGTATTCATCTTCAAAAACCATAGCTTTACTTTAAACCAAATTTCCAATGAAAGAGAAACACAAGAGTTTCTAAGTTCTTACCAATCAACCCGTGAGTGCCTGAGAAATTTAAATCCAAATCGACAGCCTTTTCAATCCTTTGGTTCCCAATTCAAGCTTCCAAGTTCAAATCGTGATAATTCTAAACGAAAATCACAAAAGGTAGTAACAAAAATCTAGAAAATTGATAATAGAAGATGAAAGCATTCACAGACTTTAAAGCATCCTTGATTTACATAGCAATATTAATGGCAAAAATAAATGCATTATATCATAACCATTCATTCCGCCGTTCTCAACTTTGAAAATGAGTCGTCCACATGGAAAATACTTTCACTAACATGGGCTCGGGGCACTTTTCATAGTTTTGCAATGTTTTAGAACTTACACACTTTTGGCTATCTTGACCCACCCATCTACTTTTGGTATTTCAACATAAGCTTGACACGTGGTCACATTTGGGTGATAGTGGGGCTCATGGGCCTTTTCTACAATTTTATTTCTTTTCCAATTCAAGACCAAATATGTCTAAGTGCTTCGATGACTCACATCCCCCTTTTGCATAAAAGGAGCCACGTGTCCCTTGTGGGTCTTGAACCTTTTTACACCTTTACACTTTTCCCTTAATGCGCAAAATTACAAATATGTGTCACTTCCCCACATCCACTCAAATTGTGAAAAATGTACACTCTGGATGCTAATTGAGAAATTTCTTGTACTACTTTATGATTGCAAATATTCAAATAATATTTATCAGGTCATGGGGCTGATTTTGCATTTTTTGAATGCGATAGAAAGTTACAAGTTTGCAAATTAGACCCACCATACCATAATCAATTGGGAGATGTCATGTACTAGCGGAAATGGGAGAAAAAACACAAATAAAAACATGACCAAGGAACATTTTACAATGGTGATCCCTCCAATTTCAAATCTTAAAACACAATTGGTTCCCCACAAGAAAATTCAAAATAATGCACATCCAGACATGATCCTCAACCAAAAATTAGAAAATATAAATCCATACATAGAAGAACCAAAAGTCCAACTCACACCCCCACAGAAAATAGAAAAATATAATAGACAATGATGGAAAATATTAACCAAATAGGGGTGAGATTAATTTGAGCACCAACACCAGCTCGACTCGGGGATGAGCACTCCCTGCGAGTGCCTCAAGAACAAACCATGGTGTAAAGAAAAGTAGACCACATGCCAAAATCCATTAGGCTACGGAGTCAAAAAATAGTGTACAGAAATAAGTGATAACAACCTCTACATAGAAAACCCAGCAAGAAACCCAAAGTAACCACTCACCAAAGATCGGGACAAACAAAGACAAAAAACTGAAAAAATGAACAAAAACAAACAGAAAAAAACTATACACTGTACAATAATGTATACCTCAATTTTGAGAGATCAATCAAGAAAGTGTTTCAAGTGCCTACCATTAACAGGAAACTCAAGTAGTTCTCCATCTAAATCCTTTAAGAAGAAAGTATGCTCACCAATTCTGATGTCAATGGAGTAAGGACCCATCCATAATGCATCAAACTTTCCATGTTTTCCCTTGTCCTCATGTCTAGCTATCCCATAGTAACACAAGATCTCCTACACTGAAAACTCAAGGAGTCACCTTTTTATCAAATATTTTTTTCATCTTTTCCCTAAATTTCAAATGTCTCTAGTGGGACTCTCTTCTTTCTTCATCCAATTCAACAATTTGATTTATCCTTACATCATACAGACTAACTTCTTGATCCTCAAGTTTATCGAATAAATTAGTAGGAAGATAGTTGCATGTGCAGGGAAGGAGGGATTGAGTTCCATATACCAATTCAAAAGGGATTTTTCCAGTAGCTCTCTTAGTAGTGATTCTATCAACCCAAAAAAACTTCAATTGTTCACCCCATCTTTGTTTATTTATCTCCAATGTCCTCCTGATTATTTTCAACAAAAATTTATTGCTTGACTCAACTTGTCCATTACCTTGGGATTGTAATTAGATGCATATGTGAGATTTATTCCATACTCTGACACATGGCCACCAAGGGTTTAGCTCAAAATCTCATAGCATTATCAAAAATTATTTTGGCAGGCACTCCAAACCTGCAGATTATGTGATTTAAGATAAAATCCATAACAATCTGGTGAGTTGATTTCTTAGTAGGGATTTCCTCAACCCATTTGGTGAAGTAATCAGTAGCCACCAATATCCATCTGTGGCCTGCACTTGAAGGATATGATATTTCCCCAAGAAGTACATACCCCATTACTTAAAAGGGGCTTCAATTGATATTGGTTGTAAAGGGAGAGCTCCTGAAGCTTTCAATCTTCCTAAGAAACGTTGGCAACTCTCACATTTTCTCACTAACAAAGTTATATCTTTAAAAAGTGTGGGCCACCAATAACCAACCCTTAAAATCTTGTGAGCAGTTACCCTTCCAGAAAATTCCCCCACAAACTCCTCCATGAAAATCATGTAATTAGTTTAGGGCTTCATCTTCAATAATGCATCTTAAGAGAATCCCTTCAGGATTCTTCCATGCCAATCCATAATCAGTGATAATATATTTTTGGGAAGCTAACTTGAGTGCCCTCTTCTAATTTTTACTCAAATTTCTAGGACATTCCAAATGTTTAAGATAAAACATGATGTCCTTGTACCATGCCAAATTGATCAATCTTTCATGGACATTCATATCTCCTCCCTCAACTTCATTTATCTCCATTACTTGCAGGTTATTTCTCTACCATTAGCTTTTCCAACCCTAAACCCCTAACTAACTTGGTGGTTTGAATATCCATGTCATACTCTTGTAATTTTTTACCCATCGACACCTTTTACTTGAGATTTCCATTTCTGACAAAATGTCCTTGACCATAGTATGAGGAACATAGGCTGTGATCTTGGAACTCAAGATATATGGTCTAAAAATTTTTGTTTCTCTTACCAAAGAGAAGGCTTGCTTTTCCATGATAGTATATTTCAATTCTTCTCCTTGAAGTGCTTTACTAAAGAAAGCAATTGGCCTTTCATTTCCTTCATCATCCTTTTGCAATAGTATAGATGCAATAGTGTTTTCAAAAGAAAAGAAAACATTTGAAAATATTTCTTGTAATCAAGAGCTACCAAAACAAGGGCATTCTTCAATGCTTCCTTAATTCCAATAAAATCTTGGACAACTTCTTCCTCCCATTTGATAATCTGATCCTTTTTAGCATACTCGTAATGGGGATAGTCATTTCAGAAAGTTAGAAATAAATCTCCTGATGAAATTTATTTGTCCAAAAAGGATTGAATTCCTTTTTGGTTTTGGGTATAGGAACTTTCCAATAGCTTCCACTCTTTCAGGATCAATCATGACCCCTTCTTTAGATACAATGTGTCCCAACAACTTCACCTTTTGAACCCCAAAGTGGCATTTTTAGGATTCAATGAAATGCCATATTCTCTACACCTTAACAACATTTTCTCTAGATGTTGCAAGTGATCACTCCTTTTCCTTGAGAATATTGTCACATCATCCTGGTATACAACAATGAAATCATTTATGTATCCTAAGAATGCTACATCCATAGCTCTTTGAAATGTTTCTCCAACATTCATCAAACCAAATGGCATTCTCACATACACATAAGTACCCCATGGAGTGGTGAAAGCGGTTTTGATTCTTTCTGATTGTTTCACTACTACTTGGTTATATCCTAAGAATCCATCCAGAGTAGACAATAACTTAGAGCCAGTAACTAACTACAACATGTTATCCATATTGGGAAGGGGATAATTATCTTTGATTGATGCCTTATTCAAGTTCCTAAAATCCACACACAACCTTATATCTCCATTCTTCTTTCAAACTGGTACTAGATTTTCCACCCATGAAGAATACCTTGTGGGTTGTATGATGCCTCCATCCCTTAAATTTTTTAATTCTTCTTGCATTTTGAGGGAAAGAAGTGGATTGATTGGTCTTTTTTTTCCTAAATGGTTTGGCATTAGCTTCCAATGGTATCTCATGTTGGAAAAGGTCTTCCCTATATGCCTTTAATTTTGAATATGACCATGCCAAGAAGTCCTGGTACTTTTTCAACAACTAGACATATGATTACTTTTTCTTCTTTACTTAGGTTACTACCTAGCCATATTTTTCTAGGTTTACTATTTGTCCCCAGGTTGTGTTCCTCCACATCTCTCAAAGTTGACATATGCCTATTAACAATGTGATCAACATTATCAAAGTTTGACTCTAATGCAACCAAACCTCTTGGAATAGTATTTTCTTCAACTGAATAATATCCTTACCAAATAGGGTCTCTTTACCCTCATTAACACAAACCATTGGCTCCCAATCCACATTCTAATTTGTGAATTCTCCTTTGTTTTGTAAAAACCTCTAAATTTGGGCATCATCTTCAAAACTTTCCAATGTTTGACATTATCAAGGACAAGATGGTCTTGTCAATACTTCAATGTCATACTCACAATAAGGAGACACTGTACAATTTTCAAACCTAGATCCCAATATACCAATCTATCTCATTACAATATTTCTTCTTTCTTTCATGGTATACTATGTTGAAGGAATCAAACATTTCAATGAAATCCCAAACTGCATGCTTATATTGTTTCATTCTTTGATTCTTTGTTGCATACAACTTTCAAACTTTCTTGACTACCAGTTCTGAATCCCCTTTAACAATAATGTCCCTAATACCATACCTCCAAGCAATCCTTAAACCCAAAAGCAATGCTTCATATTCTGCAATATTGTTTGTGCATTCAAACTTGAGTTTAAAATAAAAATTGAATTCTTCCTTATTTGGAGATATCAAGACAACACCAACACCATTCCCAAATTTAGAACAAGCTCCATCAAACATCAAATTCCAAGGGGAACTAGGTTGCTCAAGATATTTGCATTTGTCAATTTCATGCTCCTTAAAATCTACATAACCAACAAAATTATCAACATCTACATTTGTATATAATACTTCATAAGAAGCATTGTTAGGATCTTCAATCAAATGTAACATCTTCTTTTCACCATACAATTTTACAAGGTTTCCTTCCACTAGTATGGTTGCATATGACATATCCATTTGCACACTTTCCCCACACTAGCAGCCCATTTCCTTGATAATAGCATTCCCCATTTGGTCGGGAAATCCACAATAACCACATTCATAGTTAAGGATTTTCCTGGGTAAGATGCCAATTGCACTATTAACCCTTTAACATATCCAATCACCGGCACTTCCCTTGAATCCATAGTTGTGCACTTTCCAAAGGTTATTGTTACTTTGATATTTAATTCATTCATTACCTCAAGAGGCATCACATTGCATGAATCTCCCAAATCAAACATACAGTTGTGCACCAACCTATCCTTGATGATTAAAGTAGTATAAAAAGGATCAACATCAAGTTGAGACTCCACAAGTGAAGTACCCAAGTATACTTCCAGTGATTCTCCCAATTCTTCTAGGGCTTATGGTATTTCTAGCTCTGCAATGATAGGAGGAACATCCACACCATTCACATTATTGCCTTGGGTTGTTATCTCTTCTTTAAATCCCAAATACTCAAATGCCCATTTTCTATGCTCAGGGATTCTAAGAAATTCAACAATAGGCACAATGACTTTTATTTGACTCAAAATCTGGGCTATATCACATGGAACATATTTGGGTAAGGTAGTGTTGGGTGGGAGATTTATGGTTCCTTCTGGTGGTATAAGAGTCTTTGTAATTTGGGCATGAGTTGGGGTACAAGTTTTATTTGGAACAAGACCTTTGTTAAGTGTATCCTTCTTAGGGGGTTCCTTTGGGATATTAGTGAGAAGTGGAGTTTTTGGTTTAGCTTGAGGACCTCCCCCTTTGACAACTCTACTTTTGGTATTATATTCCTTTTCCTGAGCAACTACTTGCATTCATCAAAAGTTTCCTATCTTCCTCAGAAGGTATTCCCCATCATATTTCTTAATCATTAAAGCCCTTAAATATTCAAAATCATGATTAGGTAAATCAAACGCTTGCACCATATCAATCTCAACACCATCATCATGAGGGAGAGGTAGTACCCAATGAATGCAATCCTAGAAACCTTGAACAATTATGGAACTTATTAACTCAGTTGAAGTAGCCCTTCTATTGTGAATTTTCAGGGCATTCCATCATACACACATCACCATAAGCTTCATCATCATTTTTCTTCTTTCAACCTCCTTACTTAAATCACATGGGGAAGTGTGGCAGAAACACTTATCACACCAATCAATAACATGGGCCTCTTCTATTAGCAACCTTGGTAGTCAAAGGATCAGGGACCAATCTATTCTCTCTAAGTTGTGGTTGTTTATTACCTGATCCCATGGGCCCCTTTCCTCTGTCATCTAATCTGTGATCATTCCTAGGATGATTTCCAAATCTATCCTAGCTTTGTGGTTTATGTGACCCTTGAGAACTTTGTCCTATTCCTTTTTCTTCTTTAGCCAACTTGTAAGATATTTCTTTAAATCTCCCCAAAAGTCTTCACAACCTCCTCCAGATCACTACTTTTTTCAACTGAGGTCTATCAGATTAATCAATTTGACACCCTCTCTCTTAGGGGTTTCCAACTTCCTTGATATTATTTTTGATTTGCAAGGCCATGGTGAAATCCTTCCTTAATGTTCTAGGGTTCTTATCTCTTAAGTAGTAGGCAGCCTTTTTGTCAAAAGCATCAAAATATTTGATTAAGCAAGACTCATCACTTGGCCTCAAAATTATGGGTAATCTATTCAAAGTCTTATTGAATCTGGTATTAAAATATTGGATAGACTCATTGGGATTCTTTTTTATATTCTCAAACTCAGAAAAAAGGAACCTTGGGTCAGTCTTATCCCCATATTGTAATTTGAAAGCATTTTTCATCTCGGTCCATGAATCTATTGAATTATCTGGTAAATATTTATACCAATCATGTGCATCCTCTTCGAGAGTATGAATGAATAATTTTATATACACGTCCTCATATTCAATTTCAAAATATTCCATCATATTAATGAAGAGTCTCAAATGTTGATCCCCAGTGATGGCATTATTTCCCTGAAATTTAGGCAACCTATTTCTCACATCTTGGGTACAACATTAGGATACCCAACCATTCCTCTAAAATTTATTGGTCCAAATGTATTGACAACAAAAGGAGGTCTAGGTGGAGGATGAGCCATGTTGTCTTGGGAAGGTGATCTTATAGGGGAATTAAAATGGTGTGGGACAAGGGATATTTGGGACACAGGTGTATGATCTTCAAAGTAAGTATCCTCTAGTGACTTGGTTTCACAAACCACCCTATCATTTTTAATGACAAAGAAAATAAATGAGGAACACTTATCCCATATACAAATGATGGCCCCTCACCAGCTGGAGTAATTAAATTTATACGAGGGCTACTTGACTCTGAATTATTTGAAGATATTGGACAATCCTCAACAATAGGTTGATCACTTTCCACAACTGGTACTTCTCTCTCACTTGACTCTTGATCCCCCAATGCTTTCCAGACTTTCCTTCCCTTTAGATTTGTTCTGCCAAGCTCTAGAAACAATCTTCTAGTAGGATCTTTATTAAAGAAATACCTTCTTCCTTCCATATTTGTGAATATTAATGACAAAACTTACTTGACAAAGATTAAGACACTAGTAATTGCCAAGAATTTTAAACTAACATGGAGTCGCCACCAAGGATTTTCACCTTAGATATGCTAAAGCACTGTAAGTAATTTTTCAACTATCTATCAACACTCAATTTCTACAAAGATCAATGGATTTGATCATCCTTTGTCAATATTTATCAATATCCATATGATCTAGTGCAACATTTACTAAAACCAAAAAATATTGCACAACAAACTCCTGATCTCATACAATTCTCACAAATCTTAACAAAGGATGATGTTTAAACAACATATTTGCATTCAAATCATATAAGAATCATTACCAGAGGTCGATGTGTCATATGTATTTGCACAAATAGTCCCCGAAAATGGCGCCAGATTGGTGTTGGTATCCAAATTGATTCTTCCTTTGAAACCGAGCAACATCACAAGTTGATCAAGATGCTTAGAGACAAAAAATCATAATAATATGAGTCATTTTTAGTCGAGGATGGATTTTAAATGACTCTTTACTCTGGTTTGAAAGGATTGGATAACATCATGCTAAGGGTTTGACCTACCCTCACTACTTTAGGTTGTGCCTTCAACCAGGGTGAGAGGACCCATTTTGTAACCTGTGTTGGTGAAGGATATCAACGGATTAACAATATTTGACTCTCCTTTGCAATATTTGAAGGAAACCTTGAGAAAACATGGTCAATGCAACATAATCTAACTCTCACGAGTTGTCACCCTAGAGAATGAAGATGTTTTCTAGACAAGGTCTAGGTTACTAAAGATAATGATAAAATTGATTACATCTACATATTTTGGTAAAGGATAGAAAACTCAATGAAATTTTCTAGCATTTGTGGATATACAATGCAAGCAGGGATGGTTCATGTAGGATTTATTACTTAATGTATAATTTTTGTTGGGAAGTTAAGTAGGATAAAGTTGATTATACCAAATTCTTGAGAAATTTTAACAAATGTTGGAAAATCTACAAAGAAAAATGACAAAAGGCTTCAAATAGTTAGAATGAACCTTTAACTAGAGGATGTGCATCTATGAAATCTCAAAGACACACGATTTCACACATTCTTCAAGGATTCAACACAAAATCTCATGTTAAAGACTTAATTAAACATTAGAAGTCCCTAATTTATCAATGCCTAAGATACACTCATAGACTAACAACAATTTGTATCATCATAATGAAAGTAGAGTGAATTTAAATTGTTTATTGCATCATGAAATGAAAACTCTCTTCATGATGTAATTGCAAATGCCACAATACTATCACAAGGATAAGATCTTGTGTGATTTAGAGGAACTCCTAACATAATATTGCAACAAGAACACAAATAACTATTTGAAGATATCTCAAAATGAAAGCAGACACAACTAGGTTCATGATTAACATGATTTACTCAAGGTTCTTCAAATTGATCAGCAAGGGAAAGTTTATTTACAATCTCAAATCTTGTCAATGGCTGACACTTGCAACCATCTTGACATGATCAAATTTAAAGATACACAGGAAATAACAGGTTTCTCAGATAAGTTCCTTGGAAAAATGGCTTCTCTCGGCTTTCTCTCCTTCTCTTTTCTTTGAATAATTCTTAGAAAATTAACCCCCCTTCTAGCATGATTATCCTTTTTCTTTTTATATCACCCTCTTCACTTGTTAACCTTCAAAATTGTTTCCCCAAAAAGCATGAATATTCCAAGGAATATTTCCTTTTACAAAACTTGTTCTAGAACATGAAATTTAAAAATTTTCATTTAAACTACCAGATGTACAAAATGCAAGTATTTTCAATCAGCTCCACTTGTGCTCAATTGGGATATCAGGTCATCATTTCTGAAAAATTACTTTAACCATTATTTTCTTATATTGATTAGATAATCATTTCAAATAATCTCTAGATATTTCAAAATGACTGTGATATGAAATATATCCATATTCAATTTTCAAGAATCCACCTTAGTCACCACGCACTCTATTTTATGTCTTATTGGCTTTATTTCCACACATAGTTCCTGTCGCATCACTTTGATTTACCAGCTCTACTCATTCCTAACCTATTCCAACTCTTAAATTACTTTTGTGTGAACTGAACAAAATATCCCTCATCTCATGGGAAATATTTTACTAAATCAAAAACATATGTCTCCTTTTTATTATAAAACCTATCTCAATTTCATTGTCATTATGCATTTCCCTTATTTTTCTAAATATAAGGAATTTCATCAAAATCTTCGAAAGGTACTCATAGCACACATTTTGAAGGATATTTCCTCATAGGACTCAAATTATATTTTTATTTGAGTGGTCCTGATGAAGCCTTTATTAGGGCTCTATTTGATGTAGAGTGTGTAGGTGACACCAGAGGACCCTTAACATATCGACAAGTCCGATTAGCACTTCTTACAAGGCTAATCAGGATTAATCTTGTATTTGCATCCTTTTAGGTTATGTATTTTCATATTTTTAAATGGGAACACTTGAAATCTCCCAAATATTTAAAGAGATAATGGGTTGAGAGAAGACCTTAGGTATCTGGGAAAACCAATTTTCAATGTCTCTTTTTATGCGATGAGGAATTGTATCAAAAGAGATTCCCAAGGAATCATATGTGTTATTTACTAAATCCTCCATCGACATTGTGCCTATTATTTCCCACTAAAATAGATGAGTTGAGTGGAGAATCAATTCTATGAAGAAAAAAGTAAGTAGAGACTGTGCCTTTGCAACTAGTTTTGAAGCTAGGTCATTTTATGTAAGAGGAAGGGTGAACCACAACCTCAACTTCCAATCATTATCTTTGATGGAGAAGAGGACCAATCATTATCTTCTCACCATTTAAGGGAAACAATTTCCTCCACTTAGACAACAGGGGAAGATTTGCAATTTGGTCATCCACCCACTTAATGCATCATGCTCCTCAATCGAACATGATTTTTGGGGCCTCAACCCATTCCTTCTCCAAAATATAATCCACCTTTCACAAGGAAATGGGAGGTTGGGTCAAGCTCAAGACATCACAATCTACCCAGTCAACAACATACGCTTCTTTCCCTTCCAATCATCATGGGTGTTCCCCTCTCAAACCCTCCTAAGATCGTCAAAAATTCACAAGGGGAAAGGAAAGACAATGTTCTTCATAGGTGGTTTGGATTTTTGGATTGGGTGACATCACAATAGAAGAAAGTCAATCTTTATAAAATCATGCATCGTCCTAGAATGACTCGGAAGCATTGATGGACATGGGAATGTCCGGGACCTGGCAGGGTCAATCATTTTTGTTTAGAAAACACAAGGTTCAAGTGATTTTGTGCTGAGGAAAAATAATCTTTTAAAAAAGCTTCCATGGTGGGAGGAAACTATGAAGTAGGACTAAAAATCTCTAGATGTTTCTTTCCTTTAATTGTCTCTATTTTTGACATGTTTATATCTTTCTTTTTCATGGGCAGGGGCCCCTATAGAACCCCATTTTGTTCCTTATTCAAAATGCAAGAATCACAACAATATCAATCATTTACATGCTTATCCAAATGTATGTAAAACTTTCATCAAGTAAATAAGACACTACCTCATTCTTCCACTTTATAATTGAAATAAGGAACAATGCAATTTAGAAAAAATTAAATCCCATGTAATAGAAGCATTTATTTTAATGTATCAGTTTAAAGAAGGAATATGAAAAGAGAATACAACTTAAGGAACAACGCCTAAGCATGTTCATCATCTTTTGTATCTGTATTATTTTCTTCTTCACTTCAACTTATGTATCTTGTGCTTTTGGTAACCTTGCTACATATGCATCACACCATTTGAATAATTCATTAACCTCATCCTCATCCTAGTCCCATATGATGCTTGAAGATTAGTGCTTGCTTAGATATTGCATCAATGCAATGGCCCATTTTCTGTTTGTATTCCAGTGGTCTTGCTTTTAACTCTATAATTCTATTCTCAATCCTTCTCATCGTTTTAATGATTTCATAGGAGAAATCATTCTTCAAAATATTCTTTTCAAAGGAATTAAGAAAAATTAATCTTCATATCCCCATAGCTCTTTTTGAACTTATCAGCTACCATATCCTCTAACTTCAAGTCAATGGCATCAAGAGTATCATCAACCCAGTTTCTCTTGATTTCAATATTTTCCTTGATCCCATTCAAGGTTTCCACTCTGATCTTTGATAAATCTTCAATAGCATGTTGGCTTCCTTTGACTACTACTGGAACAATGTTTTCCTACTCAACTAATTCATCACTAAGTGGGTAATGTGGTCTAGCTTGGGAAGAATTCCCTCAAAATAGAAAATCTCATTGTCACATTGTTCAACTATCTCATCAATTTCATTGAGTCTGTTCTTGAGATCTTCATACTTTGACTAGGCCTCTACAATTGCTTCCTTTCCCCTCTTGGTTAATTTTTCAATCCATGTGTCCACTGCCTGGACCTTCTTGATAGCTTTGTTTATTTTATCCATTCCCTCAGGGGTATCTATGGAGGCACTTGTTTGAGATTGACTAGGTTTCCCAATCAACTATTGTAAACTAGAGCTCAAGGCTCTAACTTGTTCTTTTAACTACCTCTTTGTCATTCTATCTTCGTCCACTTTTTGTAAAAGGTCATTCATAGCTTCAGATACCCCTTGTTTTAGTTGGTCCTTGAGGGATTTCCTAAGGGAATGATCTGGACATTATAATCATTGGCTGTTATATCTTCTCTAGTCTTTCCTTCAAAGGGGATTGCTACTTCCAAATTCTTGGCTCTTGATGAATCAATGTGGGTTTTAGTGATAGTTCTAGCCCTTTTTGAGGCTCTTACTATCTTTGGAAAAGACAAAGTAGTAAGGTTTGTTGGTGCTCAAAATTGTCTTGCCCCATTTTTTCCCTTGAAAATTTATTGATTCATATCCTCTGTCATTATTTCCTTCCTCATATTGTGCTTGGTTGGTTTTTTTCCGTTTTCAATCTACTCCTGGGTCAAAGATAATGTATGGGTCTATATTTGTCTCATTGTTCCTTTGTTCCTCTAGAAAAGCTCTATATTTTTTAGTCTCCCATGTTATGTTCCTTCGTAACTCGCGTTTTCCCATTTTCTCCATTTTCACAAATAAGATCTATTGTCCCCGCCATTTTTTCCCTAAATACTTGAAAAAGAATGAATTGGTGTGTCCCTGAGGATTGTGTTTGAGCCTTGCAACATTTCTAAACTCTTTGTCTTTCAAGAAAATTTCATTTTCGAGCTCACATGATTATTTCTCTATGTTTTATGGTTTGACGGTGTTTCTCCGAGTCAAATTTGCATCCTTTGGTTAGATGAGGCTCGGCTTGACACTTCAAAAATTATATAAAAGTCTCAATTTTGAAAAATGTCCACGTGGAGGAACAAATTTTGTTTGAGAATCAACATTTTGGTCTCGGCTTAGAAGTAGCGCTAGGAGGACACGTGGAGGGTTAGCAGGATAGAGACATGTGGAGGCTTCCGTTGGGTTTCCCATACTTAGAAAAATTTCAAAAGGATTTTTGGAAGTCTAGGACACATGGAGGAACAACGCTCATTTGAAGATTTACTTTTAGGTTTTTCCTTGGAGTAGCGTCGGGAGGACACATGGAGGATTTTGCTTTGCTGGCCCGTACTTAGACAAATGTTTATGCGATTAGAAACATTTGGCGTAACAGGCATGTGGCGAGCCCGTGCTCATTTAGAGTCTTAAACTTGGGCACCATTTTGAAGTAGCACCATGAGGACATGTGGAGGCCTCCACTTGCTTTGCATTTTACTTAGAATTTTTAACAACCAAAATGAAACGCCTCGGAGCATGACAAGTGGTGCCTTCTACTGAGCTTCAAGCCTTTAAACAATTTTTTCGGAGCAGGACATGTGGCGAGCCCGCACTCGTTCAAGGTATCAAATTTTTGGGACCGCCTCAAGGTGTGCCATGGTGACACGTGGCAATTTGAAAAGTCATAAGGGGCGGGGAAGTGGACCATCGAGGCAACTTTAAATTTTTCCTCTTTGCATCATAAAGGCTAAAATATCAAAAATGGCCCACAAGCCCGACAAAGGAAAAATTCAAAATATGTTTCTGGTCAAAGGGGTGGGAAGGCGGATCATCGAGGGAAACTTGGAAATTTTGCCTCTTTATATTCAAATGACTCAAAGTATCAAAAAAGCCCGAGGGCCCGAGGGAAATAGTCAATGTTTTACCCTGGTCAATGGCAGAGGTGTAGGCCTTCGGAGGAAAAGTGAGAATTTTTCCCTTTTGAGGGAAAAGGTGTTAAAGGTATAAAAAGACCCGAGGTTCTGCTGGGATCCACATCATAAACTTGAAACGAAAAGACGGAGTCGGGTAAAACTTGAAAAATTTCCTTCTTCCAAAATAGAGTCAAATGGCAAAATTTTTCCATGGTTCCTTTGGAACCCACCTCAAGACACGTGTCAAGCCCATTTTCAAAAGTGGAGGTGCGGAGCAAAATGTAAATTTTTACATTTTTAAAGGGTCAGGAAAAGGTTAAAGGAAGCCCCGAGCCCATTTTTGCATCTTCCACGTAGACGGCCCATATTCAAATTAAAGATCAATGGTTGTTGAGTTTTGAAATTTGATTTTCCCCCATTTTTTGGTAAAATGCCTGGAAGTGTGAGTCTTCATCATTTCTTGCTATTTTTTACACACCAAGCAGAGGGGAAAGTTAATGTTGATATCTGAAGTTTGGTGGGAGGATTTGGAGGACGTCTTTCACCATTAAAATGGTTTGACTCTCAAGCCCATTCTGGTTTTCCATTTTTCTTCTCCTAAGCACGCAAAGAGTTAGATTTGACAGAATAGGGGCGAAGGTGGTTGGTGAATGGATGAAAACGTGTTTTTCCGAGAAAGGAGTTGAATGGAAGAAGGAATCGAAGAGATTTTCCCTTGGGCACCTAGTAACTTCTTGCATGTCCAATTCTATGAGTCACGAAATAATCATGGTGAGTACTGTGCATTTTTAAAGGGGCTCTATTGTAAAGGTTATAAATGGCATGAATTCTTTGGTGCAAAAGGTTGGGAGTTTTTGGAAAGCTTAGGACTGATTTTTCCATCAAAAAAATCTTAATAGAGCCCATCTATTTTGAGAAGCCATTTAAGAAGCATGTATCTCTCTTTTTATATTAAGTTTTAGTGTGTCAAGGAGGTTGTAATTATACAACCATTGATGAGCTTTGAGATTTTTCTGTGAAACTTTCCCCTACTAATAGACTTAATCAAATTTGAGTTATTTATGTGTTGTCTTGAGCAAAATGTGTTTGTTTTATTTCTAAATGTCTGCAAGTAATTTTTCTTATTTCTATTTCAATCTTGTACTGCAGTTTGGTCAAATCACATGGGTCTCATCCTTGTGATAATTTATTGGCATCTGCAATTTCATTTCTCGGAAGAGCCTTCATCTAGGAGTCGGATAAACGGTTTAAAATTGCTTTTATTTCTTCTTGTTGATAGAGATTCTCTGTAAGCCTCTGGGTGTACCTCGGGTGTGACTTGGTTTAAATCTTGGTTCTTTATTAGGTTATCTAGCTTGAGCCTTTATGATAGAATCCCACGGGTTGTGTGAAAGAGTGCTAATCCGGGCCTCCATTGAAGCACATATTCTAGTTGAGGAAATAGTTTAACTTTTTATGGCATTTTGTTGATTGAATCTTTTTCCATTTTGCATAAAGTCCCAAGGATCTAGTGAGTCAAGTCCATCCTATCTCCCTCCCACTAAAAATCTATTTAAAAAATTTAATCCTACTCATACTACCCCTATTGTCTATCTCGTATACCCACACTAGACCAAAATCCTTTTACTAAAGCATGCAAAATAGATCAGGGTCTCAAATGTCTTTAGTAACCTTTGCCTTGTTGTGAAGATATCCCCATAATCTAGAAGTGAAAACTCGTGAGAATCAGGTTTGGTGTGTTGATCATATTTTCCCAAGGCCTCTTCCATAAAACTCATGCAAAATAAAGGTATCTACATCTCCTTTCAAATAACAGAGGTTACAAAATAGGTTCTCTTACCTTGGTTGAAAGGCACAACCTAAAATAGTTAGGATAAGATCACATCCTTTTAAGGTGCTACCCACTCCTTTTCAAAGACTAAGTGCTAATAGATAAGATAGATTGCTTTCCGATCGCAAAATGACTCATATAATTAACTAATCCACCCTTTCACAAAATTTGTTCCATCTTCAGTCTCTTGTGATTTGTCTTTGGGGTTCATCAGGGACAACCATCAATTGTTTGAATACCCCTTGTTCATCCTGAACTAGTGATTATGCATGTTCTTCATTATTTATTTCGATAACCAACTTGTTATTCTCACCTTTTGTTAATAATTCCTTTGGATGTTCCTCTCCTTGGTCTGGAAACTGAGGTTGATCATTCTTTTCCTGGTTTTTATCAGCAATGAGTAGAGAATCCTTATTTCTACAATTGATGCCATGCTAGACCCAACTTCTCCTCGATAATTTTCTTGTATCATTGGTCGGCTTGTGATATCTTCCTTCCTCAAACTCTACCGAGTTGGCATCCTACACTCCTCATGCTCTGTTGATGCACCTAATAATGACATGGTAAGTTATTCATCGAAAGCAAACTTCACATTTCCATCTAGACGTTGTATGTATTTATCATCAATTCTTTTCTCACCAAGAGGTTGTGTGTTGTGGTAACTATAATTTCTCTTCAAAAAAATTCCCTCTTGAGAAATTTTATCAACTTTAGTAACTTTAGTAGAAATATAAACAATCTCTTTTGTTAACATCTTTGCATTCACATTTTCTCCACCAATTAATTCTTGTTTATTTGATTTTGCAACCACTTGTCTTATAGAAGGAACATTTGTTCCTTGTTGTTTTTCTTTACTAATTAATGGATGAGTATTTCTCTCTATTTCCTTACTTGTTTGGAGGTCCTCTACCGGTGTCATCAATGGTTCACTCATAGATAATTTAAGTGCATCTAACATATAAAATCCCTCATCAGTATCAACATCAATTACATCAGCTTGGTTATTTGTAGATTCATGCAATGTTCCAAACGAACGCATACTCATATCCTTAGTAAGCAGAGTGTCACATGTTTTCATACCTCGAGATAAATTTGGCTTCTTACTGAACTATCTACAACATTTTCCTGAGTTTCTTTATCTTGATTTTCTTTCATTGTTGTTTCCTCCACAGATAGAGGTGGGAATAGAAGCTCTGATTGTTCCACTTGTGGCAGTGATGGAGCATGTTGTTCTTGATAAACATCACTCCTTTCAAACTCAGGAGGATCGATTACCACATCTTTATGCTTGTGCTTTTTGGGCATGTGGGCACCTACTCTCACCAAAACTAGTACATGAGCAACCTTATGTTTCTTGTGTTCCCTTTCAAACCTTTTTAGATTAGGTGCTGCTCTTTTCCCTTCCTTATGTGGCTTAGATTGAGTAAGACCACTTGTTATAGCTCCACTCATTAATTTCTCAGTACTATGAGGTTTTGGTGAAACACCTGAGCAAACTACATGGGATGCTAATCCCTTCCCCTTTTCTTGTATTGGAATGCCAAAAGTTATGGGAGTATTTTCCATAGATTTTAAGAGCATGTATTCAGTATCTTGCCTAAGAACTAATATAGGAGTACCAGTCTCACTAGCGGTTGAAGTCCACTCATCTATGAGTTCAAGAGTGGGACTTTTTGAGGAAATTGAAGGGCCTTTCCTCCCAAAGGATCCATTCTATCTACTCCTTCCTTTAGGGGTGGAATATCATCACTCAAGTTTCCCAAACTCCTAAAGTTATTTAAGATTCGGTATTCTAAATTGATAAGTCAATGCTCTTTTGAGTTAACCAATTCACAATTCTTCTCATTACATTAATTATCCTTATATAAGAATTATTAGATTCCGATTCATTCTAAACTAGAGGGATTATGGGCTATGCTTCCACCTTTTGATCAACATAATACCTTCTTACTATATGTGGATCATCCACAATTCCTTCAGGATAACTACAATTTTGAAATCTATTATTTGTGAAAGGGTCATTCTAGAGAAATCCCTTAATCTGACCTCTTCTTCATCCCTACAATTCATCCAATAATCTTCAAACTGAGGCTCATGCTCAAAATTATTTGCAATGTTGTTGAATACCCATCTGATGTCATAATTGGCCCTTGCCTCAAACTTTTCCATGTCAAAATTCTGCATTTCATCTTTAATTAATCTGCTTTTATGATGGAAGGGCATGAATACCTTCCAATTCTAATAGGGAATTTGATATTTGTCTTATGCCTTCCAGAAATCAATTTATGCACAGGTGTTAGCTGCCTTGCCAATTCACATAAAGCCAATTTATCATCTAAATACCTAGGCAATTTACAAGGTTTTCCTTCAAAACCACTAACCCTTATGTATGTGAACTTTTTATATTGAATGAAGTAGCATCCATACTCCAAAATCACTTGTCTGGCCTATTCGGAAATTCTATACTATCCCCACTCTAGTTTGAAAAGACAAATGATTGGGGAAAAGAAAGCATCATTAACTAACCTCACATTCCCACTCCAATTGATTAGTTGCAGTTGAGGGAATATCTCATGCATTTGGCACTACTTGAAATCTACATGTGGTAACAAACCCAAGAAACGTCTATGCCCAATAACATTGTAAATTAAGTAATTCATCATATAAAATTCCTACTCTAAAGTGTCACCCATCTCAATTTCATATCTCATGGATGGTTAGTTACATATGCTCCCCTTTCTCTCCAAAATGATCCATATGTAAGTAACCATCCATTCCTTAAATTCATTTACGTTTCCAACCCCATCATTCGACTTAATAACACAATGATATCTTCAACCTCTTCAACAAATTGTGCCCTAACTATCCTTTTAGGGATTCTAGTTGTTGTCTTTTTCATGATGAGCCACTTTGTATTTATGATCTTGGCATAATCCTTTTTCTTTACTTCATAATCCCATAAGGCTAATTTGATAGCAATGGTGATCTAGTTGATGATTACAAGAAATTTTAACATTATTCTAATAGATGTAGTTGTTTATGTCAAAATTTCATCCCCACTCCCATCTAATACTTCCCTCTTTTCGGGATCATAATTCATAGCACAATGCCACACCAATTCTGGGCAATGAACTGATGGTGGGATAGTACCAGAGAAATGTGGTTATCTTGAATTTCCTTTAAGGATTCACTCTTATGGGGGTTATTCAATCTCTAAATAAAATCATTTAGATCAGCATTCATCAAGTTTGTGTCTGTAATCTTGTCTAAATCACTTGTGACCCTTGACGCAACCGAGAATGAAGATGGCATGGTATTCATCTTAAAAAACCCTAGCTTTACTTTAAACCAACTTGCCAATGAAAGAGAAACACGGGAGTCTCTAAGTTCTTACCAATCAATCTGCAAGTGCCTAAACAATTTAAATCCAAGTCAAGAGCCTTTTCAATTCTTTGGTTCCCAAATCAAGCTTCAAAGTTAAAATCATTATAATTCTCAATGAAAATCACAAAAGGTAGCAACAAAATTCTAGAAAATTTATAATAGAAGATGAAATAATTTATAGACTTTAAAACATCCTTGATTTTTGTAGCAACATTAATGGCGGAAGAAATAAATGCATTGTATCGTAATCGTTCATTCCATCATTCTCAACTTTGAAAATGAGTCGTCCACATGGAAAATACTTTTGCTAACACGTGTTGGGGAACTTTTCACGCTTTGAAATTTTTTAGAACTTACACACTTTTGGCTATCTTGACCCACCCATCCGCTTTTGGATTTCAACACAAGCTCGACACGTGGTCGCATTTGGGTGATAGCGGGGTCTGTGGGCCTTTTCTATAGTTTTATTTCTTTTCCAATTCAAGACCAAATGCATCCGAGTGCTCCGATGACCCACATCTATGCCTTTTGCATGAAGGAGCCACGTGTCCCTTGTGGGTCTCAGGATCACTTTTACACTTTTCCCCTTAGTTTAAAAAATTACAAATATGTGTTGCTTCCCTATATCCATTAAAATTTAGACAAATGCACACTCCTAGATGTTAATTGAAAAATTGCTTGTCCTACTTTATGATTGTGAATATTCAAAGAATATTTATAAGGTCACGGGGTTTAATTTACATTTTTTGAATGGGATAGAAAGTTACAAGTTTACTAATTAGACCTACCATACACAAATCAATTGGGATCTGCCACATACCAGTGGGAAATGGGAGAAAAAAAAGTAAATAAAAACGTGACCCAAGAATATTTAACAATGGGTGATCCATCCAATTTTAAAATCTTAAAACACAATTGGTTCCCCGCAAGAAACTTCAAAATAATGCACATCCAAACATGATCCTCAACCGAAAAGAGGAAAGACAAATCCATACATAGAAGAACCAAAAGGCCACTCACACCTCCACAAGAAAGCAAAAATATATAATAGACAACGATGGAAAAGCTTAACCAAATAGGGTCGAGATTAATTCGAGCACCAACAAATTCCTAGGTATTTTCATTGATGTAAAATCTCATTAATTAAAAATAAGATGATGGAGTAGAGTAGTTGGATGCTCAATATGATGGTGACATAGTATTTCGGTGGTTTCATGATGACATGAGGTGATCCAGTGGAATTTTCTTGGTTTAATAATCCTAAGTGATGGAGCATGGTGGTCTGATTTTCTTGGTGGCTTTAGGAGCATGGTACAATAATGGAGATCATTTTTGGGGAGTGTTTAGGCACTTGACATGAGTTTCAGTGCAGTACAAGTTAAAGAATGAGTTACAAGTGCTAATCTAGACTAGCTATAGGTGCTTGGAAGCATGAGGTTGAGTTGTGGAGCCATGTGATCTCATTTTTGCATAAAGGCATAATATTCACAATTTATTAATATTTTTACAAACGTTTGGATAGGTTTCATGATGAATTAGAGTGGTGGTTTAGTTGACGCTTGCCTAAACCATCCAAAAACACAAGGGATAGTCATGAAAATTTGATGGTATGAGAATATGTAGACATATTTGAGATATAATAATGATTATAGATGATGCATATGGCTGTCATAGAGGTGTGAGAAAATTTGAAGTCATTCTAAATAGTATTTTGCAAGTTATGTAATATATCGTGAAACTGGGTCAAGAAGAGAATGATTTCTAGCTAAAATTTCATCTTATGATGCTTACCTTGAATTGTGTGATTTGTATGGGAACTTGTAAATTTAAATTATGTTTCTAAATTTAATCAATAAGGTTTCACAAAACCTATGAGGTAATTTCATCATCACATTTTTATGAACGAATATTTAGAAGGTAAACAATTTTTTTGTCTTCTTAAAACCCTAGCTTGAAAGCGGTAAGAGAAATTTTCTTCATAATTTCCTAGAATTGAGTTATTGAGATAGTATGATGATTTTAAGATATATATGACTCCCAGAGGTTACTATCAATGTATGTTAGAGCATGTGGTGATGAGTGGAATCCACCGAAATGTAAGTTTCTAAAGAAGTCTAGTTTGGGACAAGGTTGTCTAAAAGAGTTGTATAATATATTATCATTGTCTTTAGCATGGGAGTTCTTAATTATTTCCATGATTTTTCTATATCATGGTTATGATTATAAATGGTAAAGTTTTCTCGATTCATGATGACTTATCATAAGGCATTTTTGGGGAGCTTGAGATAGTTTTCAAACATGGTTTTGGATGAAGGCCTTAAACTTGGGGTTGGAAGGAAATCCAATATTCTATGGAAATATGATTTAGAGGGTGTTTTATTGGTATATGTTTTTTTCCTTATTATGAGTTTCTATGGTTCATCGATCTTGATTTGTAGATAAGAATGTTATATGTTACTCAAGACAGAGTTACTTTTACTTTGAAAGAATGAGGTGGATGAGATATTAAATGAATTAGTTGATGTTTGATATTAGTTGGAAAGTGAATATGGATGAAATTTATTTATATTGAAGGAATATTTAGGTCTTGAAAGTGGCGTAAGTGGTACAAACCAGTTGATTTTGTGAAAGTTATTTCTGGTAACTTGATTTGGTGAAGAAGAAAGCGGTGTTGTTTCCACATATGGACATTTCATGATCTATAACATGCATAGATGTGATATAAATTTCATGAGGATTCCAATTAGTCATTACATGCCATATTTTAGTTTTTATTGGGTGGTCTTGAGGCCCAAAGGTGAAGAAAGGGTTCGAAACAATTTGTTTCTTTGAAGGTTATGAGCTCTTTGAGTTGTGTTATATATTATTTGATTGGTTAAATATAATTAAAGACCATGGATTATATTTTTATGTAATAGTAGAAATTTATGATGAATTTTTGGGCTTGACTAATCATGGTCTCAGTATTTGTCGTTTTATCTCAACAAGGTGGTGGGGTTTTGAGCTAGTTTTGTGCATGTTTGATGGTTTTGGGCATGGTCGACCTATATGGGTCCAATGTGAATGTTTTAATGAATTTATTGGGATTTTGTGTGAGTTTTATTGGTTGAAATAAAGGAGGTATCCCAACATGATTTATGTTTTTGAGTTGAGAAAGGTATAAAGTAAAGGTTTGAGTTCAAATTTGAACTAGTCTTGTGAGAGGGAAAAAGTGTGACCCAAGAGAGAGAATATATCAGGTATGAAGACATGCTTTAAGATCCGAGAGAGTGTGTGACGGGTTGAATAATGATTGAGAGTTTTTGTGTAATGTTTTGAATCCAATACGAGTGAAGAAATATAGATAAAGAGCTAATTAGGTGAATGAGGGTTTGAAGAAGTTTGGAGATGAATCTAGTGATCACTATTAACTAATTTGTTGCAGCATATATTCTTTGATATTCTTATAAAATAATTGTTTAATGAGTCATATACATGTAATTCTTTATTTGTGAGTAATATCAACAAGGGTTTATAGGTTAGGGCTTCTTGTGGGGATGATGCCTCACTAAAGAAATCTCTTTTGATGTGTAATATTAACTTGAGTCTTTGTTGTTTGTAAGATCAGTAAAAAATTTTGTGGGTTTTCTTCTCCTCAAGGATTTTCCACTTATATCTTATGTTATGGTGTTCTCTCTCTTTTTCATGGTTATTTGAATGAATGTTGTATGATGTGGTGCACACATTAATGGTTCAATGACTTATGGTTTAAACAAGTAAATATGAAATTGGTTAAATTTTTAAAAGAATCATTACCCCCGTGTCTCACTCAATTGTGCTTCCCACACTCGGTACTTCCAGTCAAGTTATTCATTAGGAAAGGATTCATCTTTATCAAATTTGTCTCTCTCTCTCTCTCTCTCTCTCTCTCTCTCTCTCTCTCTCTCTCTCTCTCTCTCCATATTCTGATTATTTGTTAAGAATGATCTTTTTCCTATTTTGTCTTGTTCACTTAACTGACCTTTAATTTACCCTTGTAAGATTCCTTTGTATTTAATAATAAAAAGACTCATTTTGATTTCCTAGGAATATGGAATGTCACAAGTGATGAGGAAAGGTGAAAAATCATATGGGGGGATGAAAGGAAAGTTTGTAATGCTATAAATTGCAATGGCTTCTTCATTCCAAAAGGTGGGAAATTGTTGGTTGATTTTATGTTGTTTATTTTTACTACTACTACATAAAGAAATAAAAGTCATGTTTCTTATATTTATTTTGTTATGTTCCCTGCTCTCTATATTTTATTTCCAACTTAGTAACCATGTTGATATTACATAACCAAGAAGGAACTATGTGTGCTTGATTAATGAATCCGTAGAGTTGTATGTCTCAATTTTTTTAGTCTCCTATTTTCCTACATTATTGTATTATTCTAATTAAATTTTCACCTACTCTGGTGGTTGTATGTGACTCATGTAATCCTATTCAAACAATTAACCCTCTCTCTCTCTCCTTATTTACCTAACTCCCCTTTACCTCTACTCACCGCAAATTCCTCCCCAGTACTCCATGCAAGCACTTTTCCACAGTTCTAGTGGAGTATTATTTTGTGATCCCTAACTTAAACAACACCCAAAAATTTAGTTAGTTTATATTCAATAATGGGATCTTCCCCATAATCAAGAAGAAGGCTCTTGGCCATGTTACCATGGTGGAAACCAATAATTTTCATTGCTACAAATTATTTCACCAACAATTTTTGTGACTCCACTCGGAAGATCTTCCCTTGGTGTACCCTTAAAATATATTTGAAAATCCCAAAATACATATTCAAAAATCCATAAATACTAAAAAAATGAAAAATGCAAAAACATACCATCTGAATTTTCAAAATATTTTTGGAAAATCTGCATTCTTCTAGTTTTATTCCTTTCTAATGCTTTGAGAAAAAGTTGCATAAATAAGAATCATTAGAGAAAATAAAGTGGGTAGAATTTCAGTATTTTAGAATCTTATATTTGAGCCATTAGAATACTAATATTTCATAATTTTTCCCATACAAATGCCCAGACATATTCCATAATATTCACTTGAATATTCCATTGCAATGGCATTTGTTGAACCACTAGTCCTCATTCATCCTGAAGAAGAAAGAGAAGAAAAAAAAAAGGATGAAGAAAAAAGAATGCCTACACCTCTAGCATGGGGGAAAAATACAAGTCCTTTAGCCTTTACTCCACCACTTCATGAAATTCTAAAAATATTAAGTATTTAAGAACTAGAAGAACAAACCTCATCATTAAGAATAGGTATAGGAAAATTTGTGTCAGTAGAAATATTACCACATGAAGAAAGAGAAGAAACAATTGTATCAATAGAAGAAGAAACAATGGAAATATCTAAAAGTGTCTCCAAATAAGGACTGAAGAATGATCCAAACAATATGAGGAAACTTTTTTTGCACGACATGATGGTAGTTAGGCCTGGAAACATGTATTAACAAGAAACCATAAACCAAATCACAAGTGTTCATCTAGTCTTCAAGACGATAAGGATTAGTGGGTGTAATAACTTTCCCATATAGAAAGGGATAAAGGCCTTCATTAGTTAGGTAACATTCCATAAAATCACTTAATGATGTATAACTCTCTCTATTAAGAAGAATATGTGGAGGCTAAGAAGTAATCATGTGAATCTCAAGTCTAGAAAGGAAATCCTCCATAGTGCATACGCCAAAAGATAAATTACTAAAGAAGAGTCATGGACAACAAATCACTCTCAAATGAGCATTATAATTTGTAAAAATACATCCATAATGAAAGAAAAGAGGGGTCCAAGAACACATATAAGGTTATAATACATTGAACTCAACCGAGAATGCATCTCGTATGCAATTACACCACCCAAGAAATATGATAACCCCATATTTTTGGAACTTTATCAATAAGCATGTTAGTTATAATAATATGAGTCTGTACGACGTGAAATAGTTAAACACTCATGTTGCAGTAGGTGAAAAGTGTGTAATATTGGAGGCCATAACAATATTTCATCGTAGTAGAGAAATAACATGTAAACAAACACAAAAGGACAAAAGTAAGGAACAAGAGGAAAAAACAAAATTAGTTATTAGAACAAATGTCTCATGTTGCATACGGGTCTCTCTTTCCACAAGGTTATCATTTATGCACTCACTATCCCACAAGCGCAGAAAATAATAACTGTTGTATATATCTTTCCCCAAGTAGATATAGACAAGCAGGAGAATGGAGAAATCAAAGAAGCTCAAATCCCTGACATTCCCAAGGCGCACAGAAGTGGCGCATGACAATGGATGTCGACAGGGAAAACGGTGCGCCCAAGGCGCACAGAAGTGGCACATGACAATGGATGTTGACAGGGCAAATGGTGCGCCCAAGGCACACAGAAGTGGCGCACGACAATGGATGTCGACAGGGAAAACAGTGCGCCCAAGGCACACAGAAGTGGCGCATGACAATGGATGTCGACAGGGCAAATGGTGCGCCCAAGGCACACAGAAGTGGTGCATGACAATGGAATGTCGATAGGGCAAAGGATGCACCCTTGGTGCATGAAAGAGCATGTCGACACACACACGGCCCTTGGCGCACCTTTAGGTGGCGCAAAGATTTTGAGCACTGACAGAAGCGGCCTTCTGCGCATATTCGATGGCCATAACTTTTGACTGGGAGCTCGGATTCATGCAAGGTTGGACTTTTCGGAAAGCTTACAAGGTCCTCTATCCAACTACGACTAGATATATTTAATTGGGTGAGAATAAATTCTTAAAAATGTAAAATACAGTTCACCACTTTTGGGTTCACTAGGGTTCTCACCTACCACCATAATGAGATAGTTAAGTGCAATCTAGAGGTGGTTGGGGTGGTTTTGGAATTCCTCTCTCTTTTCTCTCTCATTCTTCCTATAAATTGTAAGGAGGGGCTTATTTCTAAAGGTTGGACATTCTTGTTTTGCCCCTCCCTTCTTCTCTTTGGCAGGTGAACTTGTGGAGTTAAAACCTCCCATTTGAAACTGTAATGCAACCTTGCCTCTTGGCATTTTGCAGTGTGTTGTATCAATCTTTGGAGAAAATTAATGCATGTCTGTGGATGATTCTCAACCCTCTCTGTATTCATTTGCATCCCCTTGATCTTTCACTATGGATCTGGCTATCTGTGCATGATCTTGCATTGCATTTTAATGGTCTGTGTTTATTGGCAAGACAGGTGTTCTTCATTCCTCGGTGCATCACCTTTGTAGTTTAGGTTTTATTTTATGCATTTTCTTACCCCTGTCTCCTTGGCAAGCTAGATTAGGTTTTTAGTAAACCCTCTGCATTTTCTACGTGTGCATCTGAATAGAGGAATAGGAACCGGCCTTCATCCGGAGAGCTTTTCCGATTTCGCAAGGTCCCACACTTGGGAAAAGCTCCATGTTATGCAATTGTCTTTGAGAGTCTCAACCCATCGTGTTACGCGACATTGTAGTGCTGCAATTCGTCATCAATAGTTTTGGCACACCCGGTGGGACCAAGAGGTCATTCTACAAGATTTGAAGGAACTTTCAAGAAATTTGGACTTAAAAAATTGCAGGTTTTACAGTTTCAGTTTTTTCACCTTCCAGGCTGAACTTTGAAATCAATTTTCAAGGGCTTAACTTGCTCAAAACAAGTCAAAATTTCACCAGTTGATAGATCGGGGATAATCTTCAAAAGGGTATTCTTAGATTTTTGAGATTTTGACTTTCAAAATTTCATGGTTTTTTGATTTTCGGATTTCAAGTTTTCGGAAGTCTGGCATTTTTGGGTTTTCGGGACTATCATTCCAAATCAAGCTCCAAACTCTAAAATATCAAAAATACAGGTCTTTCAAAATTCTATTTTTAAATATTGTCAGGTTTGGTGTGTAACTTGGCAGGATCTAGCCTTTTGAGGCTCACTTTCTAACACATCTGGCGACTCCGAAAGGGATAGAATTCAGCGGTGTAGCAGCAAAAGTTGCCCAGGCATATGAGAAGAATTCAAACCAGGTCCAATACTCGAGAAGAGGGGCTATTTTTCCACTTGCAACTTTCACCAGGTAGAGGAAGGAGAGGAAGAAGACCACAAAGATCACCATCTCCACCTAACAGGACTTTGTCTACACCTCCACCTGGTAGGCCTTTTCTCGCATCGACCAGGGTTCTTAGGCCAATCATAATGGCACATCTACCACCGAATCCCTTTGTCAATTTCACGGGTAGTAGTCCACTTTCCCTAAATGCTCAGAATCAAATTCCAGTTGCAGCACTAAAGAACATACCCTATTTCACAGGAGAAAATCATACTACTCCTATTGATCACATCCAGGATATTGCTAATGCATGTGCAATTCACGAAATAAATGAAATGGATGTTGCGGTCAAGTTGTTGGCTTCATCTTTCAAAGGTAAGGCCTTACAATGGTTTAGGAGCCTAGCAGCAGGGTCTATTACGAATTGGGACCAACTTTGTTCAGCTCTTTGCAACCAATTCGGGGAGAGGGCGGACAATTTGTCTTTATTGGAACAGCTGACAACAATCAAAAGGGCTCCTAATGAACAAATGATAGATTTCAACTTCAGATTCCAACGGACATGGGACAGGATTCCAATAGCCGTTAGACCAACCGCCGAAGGAGCATTCCTTTATTTCTTAAAGGCTATAAATTCAGACATAGCCATGATGATCCAATCAATGGGAGGAACAACGCTGCCAGGGGCCTACGACATAGCTATTAGAGCAGAGAACTATTTGATCCAAGCTGGCAAGCTTGCACCAAGGCCACCAATGCCTCTCTATCCAGGATATGGGAAATCCTACAACCAGCCAAGCACCAGAGTTGAATCCCATTCCAACTCCTAGAAATCAAAGCAATAATGAGGCGTCGACTTCTTCAAATACTTCAAAGGAATTGCAGGAGGTCATGAAACAACTGCAGAACCTTGGAAATGAACTAGTGACTATCAAAAGACAACAAGCTCAAAGTGCTAGACCATATCAGCCTCAAGCACGCATTGTTAGGCCCCATACCAACAAAATAGACCACCACCTCAGGCTGCAAATCAAAACCAAAACCAAGGACAACCTCAAGCTGCCAGGCCGATTTCGACCGTATGATCCAAATGCAACGACGTCCTCAAGAGCTTTGGTCCCGACACAAAATAACATGGCACAGGAGTACGACTGGTGTTACCCTTGCAATCTACCTCACAATCAGTCAGCATGTTTCAATGGTGCACTAAATCAGGCTTTGATGGTGCAAACCATTAGTGTGCCTCAAGAACCAAGCCAGGAGGAGAATCAACAGCAACAAACGCAACAAGAAGGACCTCCAACAGAAACCACATTGGCAAATTGGCAAATGGAAGACTTCTGTGGAGTTAACCAACAGCCTTTTCAAGGCGTGGCTGCCAACACACGGTCAAAGAAGAGAAATATAGGAGAGGGACAACCGTGTAATCCAGTTGTTTCTCAACCCACTCTTACACAACAAGGGGTCAGTAGACCAAACGCAGCTCCAAATGTGCAAAATCAACCCAAGGTACCTGTTGTAGCAACACACGCACATGCTCAAGCTCCAGAAAAGTTTGCACCAAGTAAGGGACAGCAAAAGGACAATTCATCCCCTTTCAGCATCATTGATCAAATGAAGAAGACGAATGTGAATATATCAATGTGGGAATCTTTATCCATCCCAGGACAAAGAGATCTTCTACAAGCTGCCATGAAGAATTGGTCAACTTCGAACCAACAGGCCCATATGCAAGAGAAGGTCCTCACAAATGTTGCTCAGCCTGAAGGGAATCATGGAGGACAACAAGGTAAAGTTTTGAAACCCCCTCCATTCTATGTTTCATTAATCATCGGGATAAATTAGTACACAATTGCATGATTGATTCTGGGGCAAGTAGTTCAGTGATGCCAAAGCAAATAGCGGATCAACTGGGTTTGAAATATGAGCCAGTGCTGAAAGGAGTAGTGCAACTGGATGGAACGGAAGTAGGAATAGTTGGGGTCATCAAAGGGTTAAGCCTAACACTACATTCTTGTCCTAATGTTACAGTTCTACAAGATGTGTCTGTGATTGACCTTCTGCCACTCTTTGCGTTGTGTCTATCAAGAGACTTCACTGCAAAAATCGGTGGATATTTATCTGCAGATTGGTCACACATGATTTTTAGGACAAGGTATGGAGCCAAAGCAACAATCAGGTCGGAACCAATTGCCAATTTCCATATTGAGCCTCATGTATCAGGTCCTATCAATGTAAATTGCTCGGCTTTTGATCAGGAGGAGTGTTCAAATGATCCAGAAACAGGTACTAAGGTCGAGGGAATTCCTGATTTAACTTTGGATGAATGGGAAAACAAGAGTCATGAATTTGACCCATACAAGGAAATTGAAGAATCTAAATTGGGCGTGTATTGTATACACGAAGAAAATTCACCCATTCCCGACATCATTCAGCCTGAACAAAAGGATGAAAACAAAGTTTGGAAGTTATTTTTCGATGGTTCGAGAAGTAGACAAGGTGCTGGAGGTGGTGCAATGTTGATTTCACCACAAGACATCAAATATTTTTCAGCTTTTCGTTTCCAGTTTTCCTGTTCAAACAACACGGCTGAATACGAAGCATTGATTCATGGAATTCATTGGGCCAAGAAAAGGGGCATAAAGAACTTGCAGGTGTTTGGAGATAGTGAGCTAATCGTCAACCAAGTTAGGGGACAACATGCTACAAAGAACGACTTGCTGAGGAGCTACAAGAATAGGGTATGGGACCTCATTGAGGATTTCGAAGCTTTCAACATTGTGTCCATACCCAGGAAGAAAAATGAAGTCGCAGATAGGCTCGCAGCAGTTGGAGCAACGTTTGATGTGGTTGACAACATCGAAGGAAAAAACACAACCACCTCTCCATGTGATTGTGAGGCCAGCAGTTCTGGATAATAACACAAGCTGGTAGGTGTTTGAGAACGATCAACAGATCGTCAATTTCTTACAAGAAGAGGCTAAATTCTCGGCTAGGAATCGGACAGATTAGAGCAGCGATGGAGATCAAGTAGTTCAGTGCATGGACAAACAAGCTTCCTAAGGGTTTAGTAACATTGGAGTCTATCTTCAACCCTAACACCAGTTTCGTAAGGAAAAGGCTAACATACAGGTCAAGAGAGAAGATTCAGAGCCAATTCCGGTGGGGGAAGGCAAAACACTTAAAATTGGTAAAGTGGCCACTGAGTAGGAGAAATCAGATTTCATACAGCTTTGCCAAGAATTTCCAGATGTCTTCGCTTGGAGCTATGAAGACTTAAGAGGATTCGATCCAAATTTGGCACAACATACCATAGAATTGGATCCAGATGCTAATCCTATCAGGCAGAAGCAGAGACCAGTCAACCCTCACATTGAACCTCTAATGAAGAAAGAGCTAAATAAGCTAATAGAGGCAAGCATTATATTCCCGATCAAGCACTCAAGCTGGGTCGCAAACTTGGTTCCAGTCAGGAAGAAGAGTGGAGAAATCAGGTTGTGTGTGGATTTTGAGACCTAAACAGGGCATCTCTCAAAGACCATTACCCACTTCCTTCAATGGAACAAATATTGCAAGTAGTATCCGGTTCAGAGAGATTCTCTCTCCTAGATGGCTACTCAGGGTACAATCAGGTGATGGTGAAAGAAGATGACCAATTCAAGACGACTTTCACCACCAAATGGGGGACCTATGCCTACAAGAAAATGCCATTTGGGCTATCAAATGCTGGAGCCACTTTCCAAAGGGCAATGGATATGGCATTTAAGGGGTTGATCAATAAAATAGTTTTGATATATCTTGACGACATCACTGTATTCTCAAAAAATGCAGTGGATCACCTCTGTCATTTGAGGCAAGTATTTCAGAGATGTAGAAGATTTGGGGTATCTTTGAATCCCAAAAAATGCATATTTTTGGCTCACGAGGGAAAACTTCTAGGCCATATTGTTTCAAAGGAGGGGTTGACGATTGACCCAGAAAGAGTTGAAGCAATTCGAGCATTGCCTTTGCCAAGTCACAAGAAGGCTCTTCAAAGCTTCTTGGGAAGGATCAATTTTGTCCATGATTTGTTCCAAACTTTGCATCTCTCGTAAAGCCAATAACGCTAATGTTAAAGAAGAGCATGGCATTTAAGTGGACATCTGAAGGCAAGGCAAGTTTTGAGGCAATAAAAGAGGCTATATCCCAAGCTCCGACTCTCGTCAATCCAGACTTCTCCAAGGACTTCGTGCTATATGCCTTTGGTGGTGGGGACACGATTTCTACAATCCTGGTACAACAAAACAAAGGAGGATTAGAACAACCAGTTGCTTTCTTCAGTCAAGGCTTGGAGGAATACGAAACTAGGTACTCTTTCATTGAAAAGCATGTCCTTGCAGTAATCAGGAGCTTAAAGAAATTCAAGCACCTAGTCTCAAACAACAAAATCCAATTATTGGTCTCTCATGCGGGAGTCAGGGACTTCCTTCTAAACAAGGATCTGAATGAGAAATGTGCAGGATGGATAACTTGTGTCATGGAATATGACATCGAGATCAAGGTCACCAAACTAGTACGTGGGAAGGGACTATGTGAGAAGCTAGCCTTGAGTCAACAAGTTGAAGCAGGTGATGAAAAAGAGACTGCCTTGGTACTACAGGATGGTCAAGAACAGGAAAATGATGATGTGCCTACCCCTTGTTGGACTCAGAATATGATACACTTCCTACAGACAGGCCTATGCCCCCCAGAAATGAGCAAAGCAAAGAGGAGATACTTCAGATTACAAGCCATTCCATATGTGCTTGTTGATGGTATTTTGTTTAAGAAAGACATCAATGGAGTTCTATTGAGGTGCATTGGGACAGGTCAAATCGGGAGGGTGTTACGAGATTTTCACGATGGAGATTCTGGAGGACATTTCGCTCCATGAGTAACAGCTCTCAAGATAATGAAGGCGGGTATTATTGGCCGAAGGTCTTGATGGATCTATACGTGGATAAGAAAGTGTAAGAAATGTGCACTCTTCACAGAAAAGAAAGACTAGCAGCTTCCATTGCACCCAATTCTAGTTGACCAACCATTTATGCAATGGGGATTGGACTTCATCGAGGTCATCAACCCAAACTCAAGCCAAGGCCACAAGTGGATTCTCATAAAGAATGACTATTTCACCAAGTGGACCGGCGGTAGCGCTCAAAGAAGCAAATGAGTCTAACATACTAGACTTTTATGAAGGAATAGTGACCGGGTTCGGTGTTCCACCACTATCATATCGATAATGCATTGGCGTTCGTAGGTTCCAAGATTACAGAATGGGCTGTCAAGAATGGAATCTACTTGAGCACCTCTTCAAATTATTACCCGCAGGGTAATGGACAGGCAGAGTCCACGAACAAAAATTTGCTAAGAATCATCAGGAGGACTCTAGACGAAAATCAAAGAACATGGCATACCAAGCTAAAATCAGCATTATGGGTGACAGAATAACACCAAAGAGGTCTACAGGTAATTCCCCTTACAAGTTGGTCTATGGAAAAGAGGCAGTATTGCCTATATCATTAGAACTGCCTACATTGGAGTTCATGAAGCAGTTGGAGTTGGCTGAGTTCGAACCAATGGAGGCTAGGTATGCAGAGTTGATGGAGTTGGAAGAAATCAGAGAGCATGTTGTTCAGATGATTGAAAAGGACCAGGCCTTAGTTAAAAGATGGTTTGATAAGAAAGCAAGAGAAAGGACCTTCCAGGAGGGGGACCTAGTTCTGAAATGGGATGCAGATCGGGCAAAACTAAGAAGGCATTCCAAGTTTGATGCCATTTGGAGTGGCCCCTACATGGTCACGGGATGTAAAAGTAGTAATGCCTTCCAATTGTCTACATTGGATGGATAAGAACTCCCGATTCCGGTTAACGGAATCTATCTTAAACATTGCTACTAAAAGGAAAAGGTTTACCCTTGTAAATATTAGCCTAGATTTCAATTCCTCTAAGTGCGTATGCACATTGTCTTGTTGTAGTTAGGTTTCTATTTCCCTAAGTGCTCCAACGCCACAGGTTTTGTTGCTCCTAGGTTGGTTTTCTACAGTTCAGCGTGCTCTCAAAGAAGGGGTTGCGATATCAGGATCGGGATCAGATATCAGGTTGGTTTCAGTTATTGCTTATGACTCCATGCCCAATGGATTGCTAAAAGGCCACTGATCTTCTACCTAGCAGGCAGGTGATCCCATTGAGTCGCCAAATTGTTGTATATATCTTTCCCCCAGGTAGATATAGACAAGCAGGAGAATGGAGAAATCAAAGAAGCTCAAATCCCTGACATTCCCAAGGCGCACAGAAGTGGCGCACGACAATGGATGTCGACAGGGCAAACGGTGCGCCCAAGGCACACAGAAGTGACACGACAATGGATGTCGATAGGGAAAATGGTGCGCCCAAGGTGCACAGAAGTGGCGCACGACAATGGATGTCGATAGGCAAACAGTGCGCCCAAGGCGCACAGAAGTGGCGCACACGACAATGGATGTCGACAGGGCAAATGGTGCGCCCAAGGCACACAGAAGTGGCGCACGACAATGGAAATGTCGACAAGGAAAAGGATGCACCCTTGGCACATGAAAGAGGATGTCGACACACACACGGATGCGCCCTTGGCGCACCTTCAGGAGGCGCAGCATTTTGAGCGCTGACAGGAAGCAGACCCTGGCGCAGATATTCAGATGGCCATAACTTTTGACTGGGAGCTCGGATTCATGCAAGGTTGGACTTTTTGGAAAGCTTACGAGGTCCTCTGTCCAACTACAACTAGATATCTTTAATTGGGTGAGAAAAAATTCTTAAAAATGCAAAATACAGTTCGCCACTTTTGGGTTCGCTGGGGTTCTCACCTACCACCATAATGAGATAGTTAAGTGCAATCTAGAGGTGGTTGGGGTAGTTTTGGAATTCCTCTCTCTTTTCTCTCTCATTCTTCCTATAAATTGTAAGGAGGGGCTTCTTTCTAAAGGTTGGACATTCTTGTTTTGCCCCTCCCTTCTTCTCTTTGGCAGGTGAACTTGTGGAGTTAAAACCTCCCATTTGAAACTGTAATGCAACCTTGCCTCTTGGCATTTTGCAGTGTGTTGTATCAATATTTGGAGCAAATTAATGCATGTCTGTGGATGATTCTCAACCCTCTCTGTATTCATTTGCATCCCCTTGATCTTTCACTATGGATCTGGCTATCTGTGCATGATCTTGCATTGCATTTTAATGGTCTGTGTTTATTGGCAAGACAGGTGTTCTTCATTCCTCGGTGCATCACCTTTGTAGTTTAGGTTTTATTTTATGCATTTTCTTCCCCTATCTCCTTGGCAAGCTAGATTAGGTTTTTAGTAAACCCTCTGCATTTTCTACGTGTGCATCTGAACAGAGGAATAGGAACCGGCCTTCATCCAGAGCTTTTCGATTTTGCAAGGTCCCACACTTGGGAAAAGCTCCATGTTATGCAATCGTACTGAGAGTCTCAACCCATCATGTTGCAGACATTCAGGGGTGCTGCGATTTGTCATCAACAATAACTATAATGCAAAACGACTCCAAAATGATTTAAAAGGCCTCAAAATTATAAAAGGCCTCTCAAAATGTGCAATAAATAACTTGAAAATTCCAAAAATAAAACTTCAAACGGGACATACACACCACGAAAAATGTTACGCACTCCCACAAATTGTCAATGACAAAAAAAGCCAAGTTACCCTAGTTTTAGAATAAGTTTTTCCTAGTTAATTTATTTTCCTAAAAATGAAAAAAGGGTTAGAAAAATAAAACTAAGTTTACTCATTAAAATAACCTCCTACTAAAAATTTTCCTTACCCATAAATTAATTAAAAAAATTATATCCTTATTAAATAAAACCTAATTAAAATTAATAGAGTTCCTTTTAATAAAAAAATCCCTTATTAAATAAAAGCTAGCAAAATTAAAACCTTGGCTAAAAAACATTAACCTAAGATTTAAAAAATAAGCTAATATAAATGTAATAAAGTGAGATTTTAAAATGAAGTGGGAAACATTCAAAGGAAGGGTCAACAGGGTCGAGATGAGGCTCCACGTGGAAGATGGTGAGAGGATCGAGGTGGCCAAGACATGCTAGGTAAGGTGGAATCGATAGGGTTGGTGATGGTTACAGGATAATCGAGTGCATGGTGAACAGGTAATATCATAGGAAAACTCACCGATTGACATGAGAGGTAGGGCCGGATACATGGGAGGCATGGGTTGTAAGAATGGTAGCGTTAGGTCAAACATGAGCTCACCGGTGAGATAGGGCTTAGTGATAGTTTTAATAGAACAAAAGCTATGAAGCAAAGCCAAATGGCTAAGAGAACAACATTTGAAGTGGTGGGTGTTCGGGTTAAGCAATGCACATAGTAAGACATGATGAGAAAGCCTTAACGAGAAGGCCTAGATATAAGCCAACCAGAGATCTAAAATAGATGGAGCAAGGTGAGAAAACACATAGCATGAGCAAGTGAGTTTAAAAAAATGCAAGGTCATGAAAAATTTCAAAGGTAGTAATAAGTGAAAGTTGATGACTTAGAAAGTAGAGTTCACAAAATGCGGGCTCGAGCACGGGGAAAAGAACGAGTACGGTTCCAAGTCAAAAACATAAGGCATGCAAAATGTAGAGGACAAGGTAATAAATAGATGGGCTATATATAAATAAATAGAGATGAGATTAAACCAAATACAAGGCGTGAAACCCGGACAAGTAACCATAGTAAGGGGAATAGCTCTTACAATGACAAAATTAGGAGCTTGACTCAAGGAACTAATCAAGTAGCTCTTTGAGCTAGTCAAAACTCACCCAAAGAAGGTAAGGAGCTTGGATAGAGCTAGGTAAGTGGGTGGGAGAGGTTGAAGGATGCAAGAAAGAGCAAGAGAAAAATAGAATCAAGGAAGGAGGAAGATATCAAAAACAAAACATTTTCAAAAATTGAATTTTTAATTAAAAATGATAACCGAAAAACCATAAAAATACCTCCAAATCTGATTTTCCACCAAAGTTGGCTGCAAATTGCAATATTAGTAGAAAAACCCATGAAACTTTAAAATCCAATAAATACTTACATATGCATCGAAAACAACAGACAAACCGGCATACTCCACAAAAATAGAGATGAACCAAATAATGCAAGTTTAGCAAACATGGGAAATGGATTACGAAGCTTACATAAGAAACTAGTAATACCATGAAACCAAGATTAATATGCAATAGAAGAAGCGAGTGATGTGAATACCAACAAGGTTGTCTAAAACCATGTGAGAGAGTGTGAGAATGAGGATTAAGAAAGATGGTATGCACATCGACCAAGTTACACTCAAATGAAAGTGTGACGTAATTCCATGTAATAATAGAGCATTCAACCACCATGAAATGTGAATGCAAAATAAAAGGGTCTACTAATCAACATAAATCCAAAAAGAGGTTAAAAATGGGAGTTATGTGTAAATCCAAATGCAATAACCATCATACCTCCAAAAGGGAGAAGAGGAGTTGCACTCCAAAAATGTAAAGTAGCTCCTCGATGACGCACCGACACCCACTAAGGCATATGAATATTATGTGATGGAATATTTCCATAACTCCTAAGACACCTATGACCTATGATTTCACATACATGATATGACTCACCGTTAGGAAATAAGCAATAAAATATATGGATGAGTCCCTCACGTAATCACAATAGTAGAAATTAATAAGTAAAAATATTACAGATTTGAAATAAAAGTGCAAAATAAAATAACACAACACAAAGAAACTATATTTAACGTGGTTAATCGAATTTAGGCTACGTCCAACAAGAATAACTTACTTGTATTTTATTACAAGCCACCTCTCTCTCAATACAATGCCTAGATCTATTTGGAGTTATCCTCAACAAACTCTACAAAAGTCTCACCTTAATTCATACACATACAAATATTACATCATAAACCTACCATATGCATAAAACTATAGAAGTAGACAATTACTTAAGTAGTTTTATAAAACTACGAGTATTAGAACCATGGGCCAAAACCGTCCCATAAACTTATGGGTCAAAAATCCCGCCCATATGAGAAAAACACATTTCTTGGTATATCGGACACATTTTAAGGACAAAACCTTACAATGTTTGTGGAAAGTGTGGAAAGTGTATAGTACTCTTAGTGTACAATCTTCAACACTTTCACACATGAAAACATGCTCCACAACCTAACAATCTCCCACTTGGAGACTAGTTTTCCTTTGAGCAAGCTTCTCAACCCTTCACTAGTTTCCATGAAGACCAACCAAAGCTGAACACAACTTCAGTTTTTCCCTTATGACCACCTTGTTCATCATGTCCGCAAGATTCGACTAGTTTGAATCTTCTCTAGCTTCAACTTGTCTTCCTCCAAAGATGTCCTATTGAAATCGTACCTTAACTATATATGTTTCATCCTAGAGTGGAAAACAAAGTTTTTAACTAGGTGTATAGCACTCGACTATCACTATGCAAATTTCTTTACTCCCGCTTATGCCCCAACTCCTCGAGAAATTTTTGTAACCAAAACATTTCTTTGCTTGCCTTTGGCAAAGCAAAATACTCAAACCTCCGTGGTTGACAAAGCCTTCGATTTTTGTAGTCGTTAAATCTAGCTTATTGTTGTCCCACCTATAGTGTAAACATAATATGTCATGCTCCTCATGTTGTCTACATCTCCAGCCATATCTGAATCTACATAACCACACAAAGTGGTGTCTGATCTACTATAACACAAAACTATCCACATGGTCCCTCTCAAATACTGAAGGATCCACTTTACTACTTGCCAGTGATCTCTACCTGGATCACTCATAAATCTACTCACCACTCCCACTACGTGGGCAATATCAAACCTAGTGCACACCATGGCATACATCAAACTACCAATCACTGATGAGTAAGGTACCTTGGACATCTGGTTTCTCTCATGATCTGTCTTGGGATACTACTCCTTTGATAACTTGAAATGGCCCGCCAAAGGAGTCCCAACCGATTTAGCATCCTCAATATAAAACCTCTCCAGGAACTTCTTAATGCACTTTTCCCGAGATAAAGTCAGCTTTCGTTCCTTCCTATCCCAAGATATCCTCATAAAAAGGATTTTTGGCTTCCCCGAATCCTTCATAGCAAAGGATTCACTTAGTTGTTTCTTGAGTAATTTTATTTCCTATATGTTTTTACCTATAACCAACATGTCATCCACATACAAACACGGGATAATATAACTACCATCCTCAAATTTCTTGTATACATGCAATGGTCATAATGACATCTAATATAACCTTGATCCATCACGAAGCTATCAAATTTCTTATACCATCGACATAGAGCTTGTTTCATGCCATACAAGCTCTGTACCTTTGGTTACTGCATATATAGTTCCTCCTCCAAATCACCTTGGAGAAATGTAGTTTGTACATCAAGTTGTTCTAAGTGTAATTCTTCTTCTACAACTATTCCTAGAACAATTCTAATAGAAGTTATTTTTACTACAGGAGAAAAAAATCTCATCAAAATCTATACCTTTTTTCTGTGCAAACCCCTTGACCACCAACCGGGCCTTGTATCTTTTCTTTCCTCCTTCCTATTTGACTTTGAACACCAATTTGTTCTGTAATTCTCTTTTTCCTTTGAGTAGCTTCACCAAATCCCATGATTGGTTCTCCATGAGAGCCTAATGCTCCTCATCCATGGCTTGCTCCCACTTCTTCCTGGAATCTACCTGCATTGCTTCATCAAATCTCTCTATCTCTCCACTATCAATGAGTAATAAATAATAAAGAGAAGGAGAAAAACATTGAGTTCTCTTCTTACCTAGAAAACCTCCTCAATATAGGATTTTGGGGTTCTGTTGAGGAGGTTCTTGAACTTATTCATGTGTCACTTTCCCATCTAGAAGATCCTATACCGTTTCATATTCTATTTTGGATTATTCCATGTTTTCCTCGCAATCATTACTTATACATGACTTTCTCATTAAATACGACATCCCTAGATCGAATGATTTTCTTGTCCTTAATAATCCAACATTTATATCCAATGTAATCAACACCATAACCAATGAAAGTACATTTTTTTCTGATTTAGCCTCTAGCTTGGTCCTATCATCCTTGTCTAAATGGACAAATACCTCACATCCAAAGAATCTAAGAAATGAATAATCAACTTTCTTACCATACCAGGCCTCTTCAAGTATTCCTCCATCCAAGGCACTTGAAGGTCCTCTATTTATCAAGTACAAAGTTGTGCTCACTACTTCTTCCCAAAAAGAAAGAGGTAGTCCTGCATGTAACCTCATGCTCTTAGAATAATCCATTATTATTCTGTTTCATCCTTTTTGACAACCCATTATGTTGTGGAGTTCCTAGAACCATTTTTTTCCTTTGGATTCCATTCTTAGAATAGTAATCATCAAATTCATCGCTGCAATACTCCCCTCCATTATCTGACCTAAGACATTTTAGCTTAAGACCTATTTCATTCTCTACCAAAGCTTTTCATTTAACAAAAGTTTCAAATACATAAGATTTGTTTCTAATACGATAAACCTAAACTTTCCTTGTTGCATCATTAATAAAAGTAACATAATAACTTGAAACCCCAAGAGATGATACCTTAGCCAACCCCCACACATCAAAATTCACCACTCTAACTTACTCTCTTTAATTTTAGGTCCAACCTTGAGAAACCTTACTCGCTCTCGCTTCCCATATATGCAATCCTCACATAACAACAAACATATTTTTGTATATCCGGGAAAATCCTTCTTTAGGATCTCCATACCCTTATGGCTGATATGACCAAGCCTATAGTGCAACAATATTGTATCTAATTTTGAAGCCATAAGATTACAAACATTAGTGCTATAAGTGGTTAAATACAAGATTCCAACCTTCTTACCTCTTACCACCATAAGAGCACCCTTGGTAACCTTCCAAGAGTTTGTTGTAAATATCACAATATAACCATCACTTCCCAACTAGCTTTCCGATATCATATTTTGTTTTAAAGTAAGCACATGTCTGACATCCTTTAATATCCATGTATTCTCATTCTACATATTAACTCAAACAGATCTTTTTCTAACTATACCGCAAGGCTCATCATCACCAAAAAAACATGCCCAAATCCCCTTGAAAATAATCAACAAAATAATGCCTATGTGGAATAGCATGGAAAGAAGCCCCGAATCTAAAACCCAAGATTCAACAATATTGTGCAAAGGAAAAATCAAAGCATCCTAACATACGTTACCCGTTGCCACATTTGCCTCCTTTTTTTCTTCTTCTATTATTTCTTCTTATCCCGAAGCTCCCAAAATTCCTTCTTTGCATGCCCAGACTTTCCACAAGTGCTAGCATACTTACTTTTGGATTTTGACCTTTCTTGATCTTTCAACTTTCCACGGCTTGCTCTATTCTTTTTCTCACTCTAGTTTCCACTTTGTCAAAGCATTCCCTAAAGTATAAGATTCCCAAAACTTTTTCTTCGCATTTCCTTGCTTAGAATCACCCTACAAGATCCTCAAACTTCAACTTTGAGTTAGTTGGATCCAAGTTGCTTACCGCCATTATCGTGCTATTTCAACTCTTAGGTAAAGAGCACAAAATTAATAAATTCCCAAATTTTTCATCAAATCCTATTGTAATCAAGCTAACATATTTAAAACCGTATTAAAATCATTTAAATGATCGGCTATTGAACCATTCTCTAACATCTTCATATTAAATAATTTTTTCATTAAAAATATCTTATTAGAGGCAAAGGGTTTTTCATACAACTTCCCTAATGCATCCATCAATTCTTTTGTAGTCTTTTCCTTCGAAACCTTAAATAATATTGAAGATACAAGACTCAACCAGATTTTCCCAAGTGCCTTCCTATCCAACAAATCCCATTCCACATCCATCATGCTTGAGGGTTTGTTCACCTTCTCAAAAAAGCGGAATGTAAATATCCTTCGATAAAGGTAATCTTCCATATATATCTTCCAAATATTGAAATTCTTTCTGTTGAATTTATCAACCATTGATCTTCCATCGTCTGCCATAGCTCCCACTCAAGATAAAACTTTCCCTGTGATTCAACAATTGAAAACCGCACTGTGCTCCGACACCAATTGTTAGGAAATAAAGGATAAAATATATGAATAAGTCCCTCACAAAATCGCAATAAAGAGAAATTAATAAGGAGAAAATATTATAGATATGAAATAAAGTGCAAAATAAAATAACAAAACAAAAGAAACATTATTTAACGTGGTTCACCCAATTTGGGCTACGTCCCACAAAGAATCACTTGCTCATATTTTATTACAAGCCACCGCTTTCAATACAATACCCATATATTTTGGAGCTATTGTCAACAAACTCTATAGAATTCCTCGAATTCATACACATTTGTAAATATTACATCATAAACCTAACATATGCACAAAACCACATAAGTAGACAACGACTTAAGAATTTTAAAAAAACCGTGGGTATTAAAACCATGGGCCAAACTCCGTCCCATAAACCTATGGGTCAAAAGTACCGCCCATATGAGACAAGCATGTTTCTCGGTAAGAAATCATTTACATTAAAACTTAAAATTTTAAAATTTTAACTTAAACTTTTAATTTTAATTTTAAAATTTTAATTTAAAATTTTAACTTCAAATTTTACCTTAAAATTTTACTTTTAATTTTTAAAATCTTAAAATTTTAACTTAAAATACCAACTCTTAAACCATTTCTAGAATAAGAAACCCTCATAAAATGAAGACATCATTTTGTTAGGTTGTGGAGTTTGTTTTCATGTGTGACACTTTGTTGAAGACCGTACACTAAGAGTACTATACACTTTCAAGAGTTGTCTCGTCGGGGTTCGGAAATAAGGGATAACATATGTGGATGAGTACCTCACGAATCGCAACATTAGAAATTAATAAGCGTAAAATATTACAGATCTGAAATAAAAGTACGAGAATAAAATAATACAACACAAAGAGACGATTTAACGTGGTTCACCCAATTTGGGCTACATCCACCAAATATCACTTACTCATATTTTATTACAAGCCACCGCTCTCTCAATACAATACCTGATCTATTTAGAGCATTGCTCAACAAACTCTACAAAATTCACACCCAAATTCATACACATCTCGCAAATATTACATCATTAACCTACCATATGCATAAAACCATATTAGTAGACAACTAATTAAGTAGTTTTACAAAACCGTGGGTATTAAAACCATGGGCCAAAACCATGTCATAAACCTATGAGTCAAAAATCCCTCTCATATGAGAAAACACGTTTCTTGATATATCGAACACATTTTAACTTAAATTTTAAAATTTTAAAACTTTAACCTAAAATTTCAAAATTTTAACCTAACATTTTTTAATTTTAACTTAAAATTATAAATTTTAATTTTAAAAAAATTAACTTAAAATTTTATTTTAAAATTTTATAATTTTAACTTAAAATTTTAATCTAAAATTTTAATTTATAATTTTAACTTAAAATTTTAACCTAAAATTTTAACCTAAAATTTTAATTTGAAATTTTAAAGTTTGAACTTTAAATACCAACTCTTAAACAATTTCTAGCATAAGAAACCCTCATAACATGAAGACATCATTTTGTTAGGTTGTGGAGCCTTTTTTCATGTGTGAAAGTGTTGAAGACTGTACACTAAGAGTATTGTACACTTTCCACAGTTGTCTCGCCGAGGTTCAAATGTGCTCGATATACCGGGAAACATGCTTTTCTCATATGGGTGAGATTTTTAACCCATAGGTTTATGGGACACTTTTCGCCTATGGTTTTAATATTCATGCTTTTGTAAAATTGCTTAAGCGATTTAGTATTTATGTGGTTTTATGCATATTGTAGGTTTATGATGTAATATTGCAGATGTGTATGAATTCTAGTGTGAATTCTATAGAGTTTGTTGAGCATAGCTCTAAACGGATCTGGGATTGTATTGAGAGAGCGGTGGCCTGTAATAAAATATGAGCAAGTTATTCTTGGTGGACGTAGCCCAAATTGGGTGAACAATGTTAAATACTATCTCTTTGTGTTGTGTTATTTTATTATGCACTTTCATTTAAGATCTGTAATATTTTTGCTTGTTAATTTCTACTTTTGCGATTCATTAGGGACTCATCCACATATTTTATCCCTTATTTCCTAACACTTTTCATACTCATAAAATCCACTTATAAACAAATATTTCACCAAAATATTAATTTTTTATTCATATTTAGAAAGCCCTTCTTCATCCCTACACAAGAACCCTTTTTTTCTTGAGTTCTTCTTCCTCACTCATACAAGTTCTTGTCTTCTACAAGTCCTACACAATCTTCTTTGACCTCAAAACCCTTTCTCTACCTTTCTCTCCTCTCATATATTCGAATGATTCTCATTTAAGACCTAAACAATGGTTAGAAACACTAATTTTTCAATTCTAACCATGGTTGAAACTAACCACAACATGGCCACTTGTGTTTATGGAATGAAAACACCCTAAAACATTACATGAGATTATTATATGACTTATTACATCCTTTTATTACTCCACATTATCCATTACACCCTTTTAATCTATATTGACATATTCAATTATTCAAATGTTTAACTTTTGGAGGGAAACTTTTAAATAATAATTTAACACCCAAAAGGAACCTAAGAAGGTTAGGAAGGGTTAAAAACACCTAGAAAGAAACCTAAGACTCGATTCTGAGCGAAAACTCATTATAAACAAAAAATTGCTTATGTACATGGTTTATGGTCCTACATCATCACTCCTTCATTGTCATTGTTTATCACCCTAGGCCATCCTTTCACTTGTTAATGATGAAAATTAAACAAAGGAATCATATACATGCATGAATTATTTAACTCAATTAGGGGTAAGCATTTAAAGAGGGACATACTATTGCGAGGAGATAATATTTTCTATCTACTAAATCAAAGGACTATAATTTGGATTGTATTATTCACTACATAGGGGGAGATATTATGAATTCCGTACCAAACATTTTACATTGGGACGATGTAGTTGCATCTCACTATTCTTTTTTTGAATGGAACTAGGAAATTCTAGATCAAGGGATAATATTTCAATCTCGGACACACACACACACGAACTACATTGAGTAAGAAATGTAGTATAACACTCGAGTACAATCACATGGGGTGACTACACGGACCAAAACACATGCATTATTTATTCATTCAATTTTTGCTTAAGTATTGTAAAAGTAGCTAGGGTTTTGTTCACATGTATAAGTGTAAATGGGAACAATTATAGTGAACGTGAAACAACCTACAAAGGTGAACAAGAAGTGACAAGAAATGAAAAAGAAAGAACCACAAAAAAATCTATTCTACACACCAACGCCAAGAATAGGTGCTATCACCTAGGCAGCGATGTCAAGTTCTAGGAACTCATATGTCAAATATCATCACATTATAGTTTCTAAATCATATATTATACAATTTAGAATATGACATTCCAAGATGTTTGTGAATCTAGAATCGAGTCTAAAGATACGATTCTGAAGTTGAGTCATCTTTATATCCTATATTTTACTTGTTCTTATAATTCTTTATGTATATCCCGCATATTTATTATTATATCTAGTTGAATAGCAGTTCCCTTATCTTAGATATAAACTTTATAAATAATTTGGTGAACATGAAGAATTTGAAGTATAAGAAAGAGTGAAATATAGGATATAAAGACGACTTAGCTTGTAACTGTAGGTCTGGACTTATTTTGGAGTTAGAAATAGGATGGAAAGGCATATCCTAGATTGTGTAAGATCTATTTCTGAAACAGGGAGTTGACAAGAAACAGGGATAGAATCCCTTGGGATAGGACACAGCTCCTTAAGTGATAGCCTCTATTTTGGGCAATGGTGTCGTGGGATAACTTTAGTACTTGTTCTTTTCTTGTCACTTCCTATTCTTTGTAGGTCATGTAAGGTTTGCTAAAATTATTTTGAATCACACATGTACCTATAAAATAAACCATATTTACTTACACAATACTCAAGAGCACATTAAATGAATAAATAATATATGTGATTAAGTCGAATGACCTCGGTAGTCACCCTAATGTTATTTTCATTGTGGGGATCACTACATTTTAGACTCAATATATTTTGGTGTGTGTGTGTGTGTGTGTGTGCACGCGCACGCTTGTGTGTTTGTGTGATTGGAATAATATCTCTTGACCTAGGTTTCCTAGTTCTAATGGAACAAATAATAGCGAGCTACAACTAGTTTGTCCCAATGTAAAATGTGTGGTATGGAATAGACCCTCCTATGCAATTAATTATGTGTTCCTTGATGTAACAAATAGAAAATATTATCTCCTTGTGTTAGTAAGTTCTTATTCAATATGTGCCCCCATTCATAAGAATAAGTCATGAATATATATGATTCCTTTTTTCAAGTTTCATCATTAACAAGTGAAAGGTCAACCTAGGGTGATAAACAAAGATAAAAAAGAAGTGACATCCAATAAATCATAAAAATAGAAAAAGTGGATACAAAAACCTAGAGGGGACAATGATGATTCGGTATTCCCATCCCTAATCGAGGTTTTGTAAATGGAAATAAAAAGGTAAAATAGTGAAATTAGATCTAAGAGATGTAAAATAGCATGTAAAACAATAAGGTGTGATTTTAAAAGTAGCAAAAATAAATATAATAAAGATAAAAGTAATTTCAAAGAAAAACAATTGTTGTTAATGTCCATTTCTATTACTTAGGAATCATGCATATAAATAAATTATTTAGATTCTAGATGTACATAGTAGGTGTGTGATTTAGTGACTATATTTTCCCCAAGTTTATGCTAGTGAATAAGGATTTGGTAGTGTAAAGTAGAATAGAAAATAAAACCTTTAGTGTCAAAAGAAGATTGTGCTCAGCGATGTGCCAAATGGAATAGTGTGAAATGTGTAATATGGAATTCTAAGGGAAGGGAAGAATAAGGATCCTACAAATGACCTTTGCATCTATGAAGTGATAATGATATGTGCATGAGGTTCCTTAGAATATTGTCTTTTTCAAATTACACTTGATATTTTCTTCATGGTTTCTTGTGTGCTTTTCCTTCATTGGAATGTGATAGGACATACAAAATAAAACAAGTGTAGTTAATGATCTAGGTAAATGTAATTGAACTTCAACTTGAACAATACGTAAAATTAGATGTGTATTAGAAAAATCTAAACCAAGGGGTTAGAGTACACATGAAATGCTAAAAGAAAAATGGATATAAGTTTAGTCCATCTTATAGACTTTTTGTTTAGGACATGGCTGGAATACTATGAAGAATTTGCGCATCCTTTCACCAAAATAGCAATTTGAGCATCACGGCACTAAACTTCATATTTAGGAATCCTATCACTAGTAGGGGAAAATGTATTGGGAGATCTCATAGGATTTTCCCGCCAACCATTAATGCTTCCCGACAGATAAGTGCCAATTAATATGATCACAAATCCCATTTATAACTCGCCTCGGTGATGCATTATTCCAAGAATATTTATTTCTTTGTTATCTCATTTTTTTGTTTACACAAAAATTTAGTGATAACCCTAGGATTTTTTTGAGCTGGTTTCCTAAAAATGACCTTTTAGAGATAATCGGGTTTTCGGGTTTCCATAGCAAGACAACATGAGTTTTGGATGCTTCATGTTGTCTGTTCCCCAAAACCCGAAACCCACATCAAGTAAGTCTTTCGGGTTTTCAGGTCCACCGAGCATCGGAACATGCCTTAATCAGAACATGCTTCATGTCACATGTTTTCTGATTTCTGAAACCCGATTTGCTCCTTTGTATCAGGTTTTCGGTTCTCTGAGCATCGGAACATGCCTTATTCAGAACATGCTTCATGTCGCATGTCTTCCGATTCCCAAAACCCAACTCACCCCTTTGTTTCAGGTTTTCGAACCATCAAGCATCATGCTTCATGTCGCTTGTTTCCCACAACCCGAAACCCGAATTAATACAAAATCCTTTGTGTCAGGTTTCCGGATATCCCAAGCATGCTGACATGGCATTAATGCCAAGTTGTCGGGTAGTTGACACACGTGTCAACTGAAGTGTATTAAATGTGAAATTTCTTATAAATACTCAGATTTCCATGTCATTTTTACCAGATGTACTTTTTACCTCGTGGATTTTCATGCATGCGTCTTCACCCCAAAACCCGACTCACCTTCGTGCTCGATTGCGTTGCTTGTTTTTTATCATTTTTCAATCTGATTGAAGGTATTTCCTTTGTTCTTTGTTTGTGAAGTTTGTGGAAGGATTGTGTAATGAGCTTCCTAAAATCCCTCTTTCTTTTGGTTAGGGTTTTTGGTTTTTGTTTACTTTTTCCTTTTTGGGTTGTTTTCCAATCAGTTTGTGTTTTAGGGTTCCCCCTTGAAAATCTTAGTTTTATTCCTTGGAATATATCGTTGTTATGATAATAGAATAATGTATCAAAGATTCATAACAATGGAGAGGAATTTGCATGTTTTGACCTAACAACAACCCGATTCCCTCTTTTCGGGTTTCGCAGTTGTTTTGCACAACTTCCAAAACCTACAGGTTGTGGGTTTTTCAAACCTTCCGAAATCTAGTGTTGTGGGTTTTTCAAACCTTCCGACATCTCTAGTGTTGTGGGTTTTTCAAACCTTCCGACATCTCCAGTGTTGTGGGTTTTCAAACCTTCCGACATCTCCAGTGTTGCGGGTTTTCCAAACCTTCCGACAGGTTCAACTGATTGTTGGTACTTCCCAAGTGTTTGACACCCACTAATCTCCGATACTCTGTGCAGTGTTTCGAACCTCTAAGATTGTTGAGCAGGTCCTCAAACCCGAGGTGTTTAAAAATCAGAAGTAGTTAGTTCATTCTTCTTTTGAAATTCCTCATGTCGGATCCTGGTTCATCACAAGATAAGATGGAAAAATTAGGGAGGATGAAGTACAAATTTAGGAAGGTGGAGTCTCCCTCCTACATTGATTGTAATTATGACATCTAGGGATACAGAGCTCGAAACATAGATATGGAAGATTTTTGGAATAGAGTCAAGAGTTCTTCCCAGACCCCATGGATGAAATCAATAGTTGGCAGTGGTCTTCCTCTTACAGTAGGTTTCCCCATGTCTGCTCAATGCCCCGAGTTCATCTTGGCTTGTGCTTCAAACTACGACTCTACTTCTCGTTCTATGAAAAATTAGGCGGGAGAGGTCATAATCAAGTTGGACGGAGGTTACTTCGATGATCTTCTCAAGTTGCCTAACTTTGAGGAGTATGGAGATGTAGATCTCAAGTCAGCCCAAAAATCTTGGGACAATGATCAGGAGGATTATATCAAACACGTGAATAAGAAGTTCCTAATCAAATCCAAGCCGGCTATTTCCAGGTTCCCAAGACTTGTTCCTAGAAGTGATTTCATTCAGGAAATCAATGATATCATTACTCTGTTGAGTCGGGTTTTTGGTTTCCCGAATCAAATGTTTTCCAAGGATGGATGTACCAATTCATGATCATTATTAAGAAGAATCAATAGGGGATTGATTGGGGTACCCTTATCAGTAACGAGATAGATTCTCAGATGACAACAGTCTTGTCTACTGGGAAGTTTTATATGTCCTCGTATGTCACCTATGCAGTGGTCGCATGAGGAATTATCCTGGATTGGACACAAAGGGGAACAAGACAGTGGAACATGTTTATCGGTATTTTCCTCAGTTAACAAGAAAAGGGTCTGAAGACCAATTCAGAAGGGTAAATGATGCCTTCTTTTACGAGAACATCTGCAGGTTAAACCCCAAACTGAGGAAAATGAGAGTCTCTGATGAGGCATGGGCTGAAGTTTCAAAATGGGGTTGTGTCTTCTTGCAATTCAAGAAGTTCACATACCTCCGAGTGGTCATGTACCCGGTGATCCTTTCCATTTTCCCAGATATCCAGGGGACAAACTAATCTTGATGGAGTTGGTCAGGAAATTGTTGGATTTTCACAAATTCCAACAGAGTAAACACAAGGCCGCTGTATCCTTCCCAATTTCTATTGGAAGGTATACTTGTTCAATGGTGGTGAAAGCCAAGAACATTGTACATGAGCTTCAAGATAAGTTGAAAAAGCACATGAAGCCCAGAGATGGGTTTGACTTTTGAGGAGTCCTTAAGTCATATGGAACTCTACACCCGCACGTACCAAGCATAGAAGACATCTAGATTGATTTACATGATGAGGTTATTATCCAAAGAAAAGATCATAGCAGGTTGACACTTGCAGAGATTCAGACACTTGAGCTCACTGACATACCAGAAGGTACTGGTGATAATGAAAGTGTTCTGGATCCTTCCTATGACGGATTGAATGAAGATCAATATGTTTTCCCACCTATTGATTGGTCTATCGGTGAAAAAGCCTCCATTATTACAGATAGATCAGCCCCGATTCTCACACGCACCAAGGCATGGCTCACCTCTTGGGGAATGAGTTTCAAAGAAGATAATTTTTCAAATTTGGTTGTTGTAGAGGCGGGGCCCTCCAAAAGGAAAAGGACAAAAGCTCTTCCAAGGGACCTATAAAGGTCAAATTTGTCAAGAAGAGAAGAGAAGAAGAAACCCCTTCAACTGTTACTCCAGTTGAAATGGTGAACGTGCCAGAATCACCAACACCACCAAAAATAGGAGAAATTTCTTTGGAAAGAGAGGTGAGCCAGCCCCTAATTTCACCATTTGTTGATTTCCCAACTAAAGTAACTTTATCTCTTATCCCAGGCTTTGGCGTCAGGATCTGCACTTCCTACTTCACAACCACTTCTACCCCCTCTTTCCCCTTCCACTTCATCAGTCATGGCCAGAATTTTCTCCAGACTCTCACCCCTCTCTACTGGGACCAAAGCAACTATAGATATGCCCCCTCCTATGCCTCTTTTCACCAAATCTACTACCACACTGATAACTGTTCCCACTCCACCAGTGAATCCCACTCCGCCTGAAAGTATGATACCAACTTCTACAAATGGTGACTACTCCTTCTAGTACATGCCTCAATGGCTACTTGAGAAAACTCCAAGGAAAAGGAAGGTAGTTGTACCCATACCAACCTTTGATTTTAGTGCACTCAAGGCTCCTACTACTAAGTCAACCAAAAAACCCAAAACAGTTTCGAGGGTTTTAGTGGATGCTTCGGGCCATAAGTTTGCAGAGGTAGCCACTCCCCCGATGAACAAGACCAAAGAGGACATAGTGGCCTCTGATTATCAGATAACTAGGGTTTCTCTAGGAGAGGTGATGGTAGAAGGAGCACAACAAGATGCATGAGATGCTATGAATGTGCTATGCCAGAAATTGAAGGAAACAAAGGACAACAGGGATGAGCTTAAAGGAAAGGTGGAGTAGTTAACGGAAGTATTACTTAAGCTCTCAAAACCCCTTGAATCCATACCATCATCCTCTGTTCCTATCGGGTTCGATTTCTCATCAGTACCTATAATTGAAAAGATTAATGAAAAGGGAAGGTGGTCGATGAATGGACCCAAAGGCTGCTCCTACAGGGAAAGAAGTAATCCAAGACACTGTGGAAGTCTATCGATCTTTGGAGAATATACAGAGTGATGGGGAAAAGATGGATGATGATTTCTCTCAAGAGGTCGGGCACCTAGAGTTGACTTTCGAAGCTCTCCAGGTGATGAAGAAAATCCCATCATGCATCTTGGTCGAAGAGGGCATCATCCCACATGCGGATAAGCATTTCCAGCTGACCAAGGCCATCAGATTTAGAATAAAGATTCTCAACAAAGCTTGTGGAAAATTGAGAGAATCAAGAGATCAATTGATTGATGGCAAGAGTGACCTGGAAGAGAACTGATCAAAATCTATGCAAAAGTGTCGGTGGAGACTCGGGTATCCTACCAGTTGATGGTCTTTTCAAACAAATCCAAGAATCAATTCAACATGAACCAACTCACGGATTTGGCATTGAAATCATTGATAGGTTTGTAAAGATTGAACATTCTTTGGAAACCCTGAGAAAACTCAACAAAATATTGAGAAAGCTTCCCAGAAATGTCAGTGACACTCATGAAACATGTGAAGTCCTGAGTGATCATTCTACTGCACCTGATGAAAATGAGATGCAAGGTATAATCCAGAAATTCCAAGAATTTCAGAACAAACAGCTTTTTTGGAAGAAGGGAAAGATGAAGAAGAGAAAGATGATGATTCAGACTAAGTCACAATGCAACATGTCATTTCAATCTTGAAATTGACATGTCTTTTTCATTTCTGTTTCATCACATAGGAAGTAAGTTTTGACTTGGTCTCCTGCGTGAGAGCCAAGTAAAATAGGACTCTTGTTAGAACACTTTTTTATAGGGTTTGTCCTATTTTCTCTCAACTCTTTTTATTATAAATAAGGGATGTGCATGCATTCCAAAGGGTTGAGATTTTTGGAATATTGAGAACTATTGTGAAGAAGAAAAACTTTGTGTTTTCTTTTTTAATCATTTGAGGAATAGAAGTTGATGCTATTTTGCAAACTTTGTGTTGTGAGATGTATCTTTCTTAAGATATTGTTCTTATGTTCATAATCTTAAGCTATTCTTCGTTTAACATCTTGATGGTTCTAATCATTTCAAACATTACATTTGTTATCTAAAGCTCGTATGATTATTTCGTGCTCTATGTTTACTCGAAAGAAAATATGTTCCTCTCATTTCCTTTCCATTGTGTTTCTTCCATAATAATAATTTCCTTTCCAATTCATTTCATTTCGAAAGAGCAATATCTTCACCTATTATGAATATGGATTTCGGGATTCTATCCCAACCCCAATGGTTAGATTAGTGTGAATATTGTACATATTATTTCTATTGTGTTTTAGATTAGTAATAAACAGCAGCCTCACCTACCCTTGAGGAGGGATTCGATCCCATGTACTATGGTTGAACCTCATATTTCATCTTGACAAAATATCCAACCAACAGTTTTTGGTGACTCTATTGGGAATATAGATTAATAGTATAAATCTTATCCTCTTGGTGTCTTGCAGACTCCATATTTTCCTTATTTTCAACAAGATCTCTTTCCCGGTTCAAGCTGGCCGAAAATATCTTCACTCGGTCCCACCGAGCCCGGGTGAAATTGATCCACTCTTTGAGTTGCTACAACAGCATAATTTTAGTCTTTCCCCAATCAGTGTTTTTTAACCAACCGAAGTTCTTCACCTGTTCAGAGAAACCATATCCCCATAGAATAGGAAGTGTCTCTGCAACTTGTCACGTGTTATTCTTTTCTGACACTTGATCCCTATACGCACTCTTTTCAGAAGGATGGCAACACAACTTGTGCCCTGGGCATAGCTATTGGTCCTCTTTCTTTAACTCCACCATTGCATGAGTTACCACATGGATCACGTAAAAACATTCCCAAGTTCAATGGTGATGGGAAGCAACATCCTGATGAACACATTGCATCTTTATTTGTAGCATGCGGTGTCCTTGGAGTAGCTCATGAAGATGTCTCTTTTGACTCTTCATTGAAACATTACACGGTGCAGCAGCCGAATGGTTTTACCACCTTCCAAATGCATGCATCACAAACTGGCTACCATGAGGACCAGATTCAAAGCACATTTCAAACCAGCCAAAGATTCTCATGCTTTGCTAGCACAACTTACCCATATGAAGAAGGAATCGCATGAACCCATGCGGGACTTCGTGGAAAAGTTCAACAAGTTGATCCGAAAGATTCTTGGAAATAGTTGTACCTACTCCAAAAAATCAGAAATGCTTCTTCATTAATGCTCAACCTCCTGATGTGAGCTTCCTATTAAGAAGGTCGGCTATCCCAGATTTGGCTATCGCTCAGTCAATGGCTATTGAAATAGAGGATGATCTCATTTTGGCCGGAAGAATCAGGAAAGATGCACCCAAGCCTAAAAATCAAGGTTCTTCCCAAGGTAATACTGACCCTATGATTCAAAAGATGGCTAATGATTTGATTGCTTTAAAAAATCAAATGTCCCAGCAGGTGAGCAATGTTCCGTATCGGGATATCCCTAGATGGAATTTCAATAACACCAATGGTGTGCCTATAAGAGACAGGCCACGGTTAACTCCTACTCAACCAAGGCTGGCAATCAAGCTCCTCCCATTAATGTGGTAGTAGAGATAGTTGAAGAAGAGGAAGAACCAAAAGAACAAGATTCCCCGAGGCTTTTGAAGCTTCAGGATACGCTGATGAGTCTTATGACGTGATTCAGCTGGTGACTCCAACATTGGGTATTTGGAATAAAAGAAGATGAATGTGCACCAGATGGTCAGTCATTTGCTTTCTTCACTCGATCCCAATCTCAAAATCCAAGAAAACCTCTTGAAATCCCCAAGGAGAAGAACAAGGAACCTCCCATAGCCATAGTTAAGAGAGGTGCTCCTATTTCAGCGCAAACTGAAAGAGAAGTCACCAAAAAGGTAACAACTTCTCCTCATTCTCTTTCTCCTAAGGTCAGTGTCCTAGCTCAAGCTCATGTGATTAGAACTAAACCTACTATCACTCCTTATACTACTTTTGACATTATCGATCATGCAAAAAGAACCAAGATCCAAATGTCAGAAGCAGAATACCTTCAGTCAAATCCTGAATAGTTCAAAAAACTCACCAAATTCATTAGAAGTAAAGCCACATTCCCCCACCTTCAAAAGGTCTTTTCCAAATCCTACTCAATCCCCACCTCAAAACAATCTGACCTCTACGCCTCTTCTTTAGGAAAGATTGAACCATTCTATTTGTCTTTGCTTATAAATGGGTTTAAACTCAGCAATTGCATCATCGACTCAGGGGCCTCGACAATGTTATGCCCACAAAAGTAGCCCATGCCCTTGGGCTTACTTTGACTAAGTCATATGGATGGTGTTACTCCATGGAAACCAAGCAAGTTCCCTTGATTGGTCAAATCAAAGATGCACAGTTTGCATTCGTTGCCTTCCCAGAAAAGAGAGTGAAAATGACCATTCTAGTCGCTGACATTCCTGCAGCTTACGGTATCCTCTTGGGTAGAGGTTTTTGTAAAGACGTCGGAGGAGAGATTAATATGGATTGGACCAAGGCCAAAATTCCAGTCAATGGGGTTTATCATGTTCTCCATCCTGAGCCTCGGAAAGTATTTGGTAACTAAATCAGATGACCCTAAGGCTCAAATTCTTTTCGAAGATGCTAGTTTTGGAAATTATTTCATGACATCAGAGATACCAGCTGTAGATGTCAAGGAAGAAGATTCTAATGCTATTTGGACCCTCAAATTTGATGGTAGTTGTTCAACCACCGGATCGGGCTCGTGTAGTTCTTATATCTCCTAATTCCGAGATCTTCCCTCTACCTTCAAATTGTAGTTTGATAATACTAATAACACAGCTGAATATGAAGCTTTGTTACTAGGATTAGAAATGGCTAGACATAAGGGAATTTGAAATCTCAAGGTTCAAGGGGATGCAGAGCTGATTGTCAACCAGGTCAAGGGGATCTATCAAGTAAAAAATGATCGCTTGAGACATTACAGGAACAAAGTTTGGGATAATATAGAATGCTTTGACGCATTCTCCATCAAGGTAGTTTTGAGAGATTATAATGACAAGGCTGATTCTTTAGCCATGTCTGCATCCCTCCTTCTCCCTCATCCCCAGTTCAAACAAGATACATACACCATTGAGATTGTGTATCGTCCCAGTATCCCGGATAATGCAGCTCATTGGCAAGTGTTCAATGATGATCAACAGGTGTTGTCTTTTCTAGAAAAAGCTAACAATTTTAGTGAGCTGTACTTTGAAGGTTCGAATCAGCTTTCCGTGAATCTATTTTAGATCCATATCAAGAGGTTGATGGTGAGTTTATTCATCTTAAAGGCAACAAGATTCCCAAAGGGTTGGTTTCTCTGAGGGCTTGTTTGACAAGCATGACCATTTCATTCAAAACAAGAGACAAACTGAAGGAGCTTCTTCCTCGGAAGTAGATCAGGTCAATCTAGGTTCATCTGATCAACCTCGATGGTGAATATTGGGAAGTGTTGTTCCCCCAAAGAGAAAGCAAAATTCACTTCACTCCTAAAGAGATACATGGATGTCTTAGCCTGGTCCTATGCAGATTTAAAATCCTTCAAGCCCAAAGACGTACAACACAATATCCCTTTGAAGCCCGATGTAAAACCCTACAGGTAGAAGTAGTGGCATTATAATCCCAAAATCTCAGGAACCATTCTTGTAGAGATCCAAAAGATGCTAGACACTAGGATTATCTTTCCAATCCACCATTCCACCTGGGTTGCTAATATCGTACCTGTCAGGAAGAAGAATGGTGAAATCTAGATTTGTGTTGATTTCTGGAACCTAAATCAGTCTTCATTAAAAGACAACTATCCCTTACCTATCATGGATCAGGTGTTACAGATAGTTACTGGATCAAATGCTATCCATGCTCGATGGATTTTTAGGATATAATCAAGTTGAGGTAGCTGCTTGAAGATCAACACAAGATGGCCTTCACAACCCCATGGGGGACCTTTTCTTACAGGAGGATGCCTTTCGCTTAATCAACACCGAGCTACCTTTCAAAGAGCTATGGACTTAGCATTCAGGACCTGATGGGTAGATCCATAGTGGTATATTTGGATGACTTGACCATTTTCTCTAAAAAATGGAGTGATCATTATGATCATCTAGAACAAGTACTCTTGAGATGCCGGCATCACGGAATTTCATTAAATCCCAAGAAGTCCATGTTTGGAGTGACCGAAGGAAATTTTCTAGGTCATATTGTGACTAGAGAAGGAACCAAGATCGATCTAGAAAGGGTGAAGGCCATTCAAAGCCTTACCCTACCCACAAGCAAAACTGGAGTTCACTCCTTCTTCGGAAAGGTCAATTTCCTGAGAAGGTTTGTACCTGATTTCACTGATAAAACCAAGGATATCCTTGGGATGATGAAGGAAAAATTCCATTTCGATGGAGTACTGAAGGGAAGCTTGCATTTGATGAAGTCAAAAGGGCAATTGCTTGCACTCCTATCCTAGTATGTCCAGATTTCAAAAAGACTTCATCATGTACAACTATGCTTCCACACACACAGTGTCAGCCATCCTGATGCAGGAGAATGACGAGGGCATTGAAGCTCCCATCACTTTCATGAGCTGCCCATTAAAGGAACATGAACTAAAAATGTCACAAATTGAAAAGCATGCTTATGCAGTGGTACGAGTGGTGAAACATTTCAGGTACTATGTGCTTTGAACTCTCATACCCTCGTTCTCATTCCCGACACCGCCGTTAAATCCATTTTGACTCAACAAGAGTTGGGTAGTCAATGAGGTAACTGGATAGCTAAAGTTTAGGAGTATGACTTGGACATTAGACCTACCAAGTTGGTATGAGGAAGGGGCATGTGCCAATTGATTGTGGAAAATCATGCTGAAATAGAATGCGAAAGGACCGAAGACACCTCTTCAAAGTTTCCCATGGTGCTTTTCATGAGTACAATTGATGAATGGTACATAGATATTGCTTTCTTTCTAACTTATGGTGAATGCCCCCACATTTAAGCCAAAAGGAGAAGAGGACAATCAAGTTAAGATCTGCAAGATACATCCTATGGGATAACGGGATATATAAGAAAGGCATTGATGGTGTGTTCCTACGTTGTGTTGATAAGTCACAGCAGTGAAGTTACTAGAGTCCTTCCATAGTCTAGCATGCGGAGGACATTTCTCATCCTCCATAATAGCATATAAGATATTATGAGCCAGGTACTATTGGCCCACTCTCTTTCGAGATTCAACAGAATGGGTATCCAAGTGTGAAGCTTGTCAACATTTCGTTGGCCGCCCTAAGCTAGCAGCTCTTCCCTTGAAGCCTGTAGTGATTGAAGAACCTTTTCGCCAATGGGGAATTGATTTCATTGGAATGTTGAATCCTACTTCCAGTGCTGGACACAATTACGTGCTTACTGCTATAGACTATTTTACCAAGTGGGTGGAAGTTGCACCAATCAAGCAAGCAACCTTAGAAGTCGTGTGTAAATTCCTTAAAGAAAACATAATTGTCAGATTTGGTGTGCCTCACAAGATTGTGGCTGATAACGCATCCAATTTCTCATCGCATGAGTTGACAAAATTTTCTATGGATTCAGCATCACCCTGGCTCACTCATCTGATTATTATCCCCAAGGCAATGGGCAAGCTGAGTCCAACGCAACAAGAACCTAGTTACCATAATTAGAAAGCTAGTAGATGAAAACCAGAGGACATGGCACAAAGCATTGTATGATGCATTGTGGGTGGATCGATTACCCAAAGTGAGCTATAGGAATGTCTCCTTTCTAATTACTGTATGGGATTGATGTTGAGATCCCTATCTCAGTAGAGTTGCCAGCCTTATAGTTGGCCAAAGCAGTCGAAGATGTGACTTTTCAAGATTCTATTGAAAAAAGGGTTATGTACCTAGCTAGGCTAGAAGAAGAATGAAGCAGGTGATTGATCGCATTGCAGATCATCAGAGAAAAGTAAAGAAAATTTTTGACAAGAAATCAAGGCAACGTGATTTCCAAATTGGAGATCTGGTGTTGCTTTGGGATAAGAGAAGGGAGCAGAAAGGAATGCACGAAAGTTTGATTCTTTGTGGAAAGGACCTTTTAAGATTCATCAGCTGAATGGTGAAAATAGTTTCGTCTATCATATCTTGATGGAGAGTCACTCCCCTTGCCTTTCAGTGGCCAACATCTGAAGTTGTTCCATCATTAATGCAAGATGCTCTTTTGCATTGTACATACTTTATTTTCTGTCGTGTGTTTGCTTTTGGTCTTCTTCCTTTCTTTGTTTTGCTTTCGGTTTTCTTCTTTTTTGACTCCATAACCCAATGGATAAAGCCAGAGATTCTAAGTTCTCTTCCTTTGATATCATAAAGAAAGTCCCCAACTAGAGCTAGTTGTTATCTCATTTTTTTGTTTACACAAAAATTTAGTGATAACCCTAGGATTTTTTTGAGCTAGTTTCCTAAAAATTCCCTTTTAGAGAGATAATCGGGTTTTCGGTTTCCATAGCAAGAAACAACATGAGTTTTGGATGCTTCATGTTGTCTGTTCCCCGAAACCCGAAACCCGCATCAAGTAAGTCTTTCAGGTTTTGGGTCCACCGAGCATCGGAACATGCCTTAATCAGAACATGCTTCATGTCGCATGTTTTCCGATTCCCGAAACCCGATTTGCTCCTTTGTATCGGTTTTTGGGTTCTCTCGAGAGCATCGGAACATGCCTTTTTTAGAACATGCTTCATGTCACATGTCTTCCTATTCCTGAAACCCAACTCACCCCTTTATTTCAAGCTTTCAAAACCATCAAGCATCATGCTTCATGTCGCTTGTTTCCGCACAACCTGAAACCCGAATTAATACGAAATCCTTTGTGTCGTTTCCGATATCCCAAGCATGCTTACATGGCATTAATGCTGAGTTGTTGGGTAGTTGACACACGTGTCAACTGAAGTGTATTAAATGTGAAATTTCTTATAAATACTTAATTTCCACGTCATTTTTACCAGATGTACTTTTTACCTCATGGATTTTCGTGCATGCGTCTTCGACCTAAAACCCGACTCACCTTCGTGCTCGATTGCGTTGCTCATTTTTGATCATTTTTCAATCTGATTGAAGGTATTTCCCTTGTTCTTTGTTTGTGAAGTTTGTGGAAGGATTGTGTAATGAGCTTCCTAAAATCCCTCTTTCTTTTGGTTAGGGTTTTTGGTTTTTGTTTACTTTTTCCTTTTTGGGTTGTTTTCCAATCAGGTTTACATTTTAGGGTTCCCCCTTGAAAAGCTTAAATTTATTCCTTAGAATATATCATTGTTATGAGATTAGAATAATGTATCAAAGATTCATAACAATGGGGAGAAATTTGCATGTTTTGACCTAACAACAACCCGATTCCCTCTTTTCGGGTTTTGCAGGTTGTTTTGTAGCTTCCAAAACCCACAGTGTTTTGGGAAATCTTGTTGCAGGTTTTTCAAACCTTCCGACATCTCCAGTGTTGCAGTTTTTCAAACCTTCCGACATCTCCAGTGTTGCAGGTTTTTCAAACCTTCCGACATCTCCAGTGTTGCGGGTTTTTCAAACCTTCCGACATCTCTAGTGTTTTGGGTTTTCCAAACCTTCCACGCAGTTCAATCGATTGTTGGGACTTTCCCAAGTGTTTGACACCCACTCGATCTCCAATACTCTGTTTAGTGTTTCAAGCCTCTAAGATTGTTGAGCAGGTCCTCAAACCCGAGGTGTTTAAAAATCAGAAGCAGTTAGTTCATTCTTCTTTTGAAATTCCTCATGTCGGATCCTGGTTCATCACAGGATAAGACAAAAAATCAAGGAGGATGAAGTACAAATTTAGGAAGGTGGAGTCTCCCTCCTACATTGATTGTAATTATGACATCCGAGATACAGAGCTTGGAAACATAGATATGGAAGATTTTTGGAATAGAGTCAAGAGTTCTTCCCAGACCCCATGGATGAAATCAATAGTTGGCAGTGGTCTTCCTCTCGCAGCAGGTTTCCCCATGTCTACTCAGTGCCCGAGTTCATCTTGGCCTGTGCTTCAAACTACGACTCTACTTCTCGTTCTGTGAAAAATCAAGCGGGAGAGGTCATAATCAAGTTGACGAGAGGTTACTTCGATGATCTTCTCAAGCTGCCTAACTTTGAGGAGTATGGAGATGTAGATCTCAAGTCAGCCCAAAAATCTTGGGACAATGATCAGGAGGATTGTATCAAACACGTGAATAAGAAGTTCCTAATCAAAGCCAAGCCGGTTGTTTCTAGGTTCCCAAGACTTGTTCCTAGAAGTGATTTCATTCAGGAAATCAATGATATCATTACTCTATTGAGTCGGGTTTTGGTTTCCCCTGAATCAAATGTTTTCCAAGGATGGATGTACCAATTCATGATCATTATTAAGAAGAATCAATAGGGGATTGATTGGGGTACCCTTATCAAGAATCTAGATAGATTCTCGATGATGACATTCTTGTCTACTGGGAAGTTTTATATGTCCTCGTATATCACCTATGTAGTGGCTAGCATGAGGAATTATCCTAGATTGGACACAAAGGGGAACAAGGCAGTGGAACATGTTTATCGGTATTTTCCTCAGTTAACAAGAAAAGGGTCCGAAGACCAATTCAGAAGGGTAAATGATGCCTTCTTTTATGAGAACATCTATAGGTTAAACCCCAAACTAAGGAAAATGAGAGTCTCTGATGAGGCATGGGCTGAAGTTTCAAAATGGGGTTGTGTCTTCTTACAATTCAAGAAGTTCACATACCTTCGAGTGGTCATGTACCCAGGTGATCCTTTCCATTTTCCCAGATATCCAGGGAAAACTAATCTTGATGGAGTTGGTCAGGCAATTGTTGGATTTTCACAAATTCCAATAGAGTAAACACAAGGCCGTTGTATCCTTCCCAATTTCTATTGGAAGGTATACTTGTTCAATGGTGGTGAAAGCCAAGAACATTGTACATGAGCTTCAAGATAAGTTGAAAAAGCACATGAAGCCCTGAGATGGGTTTGACTTTCGAGGAGTCCTTAAGTCATATGGAACTCTGCACCCGCACGTACCAAGCATAGAAGACATCTGGATTGATTTACGTGATGAGGTTTTTCTCAAGAAAAGATCATAGCAGGTTGACACTTGCAGAGATTTAGACACTCGAGCTCACTGACATACCAAAGGTACTGGTGATAATGAAAGTGTTCTGGATCCTTCCTATGATGGATTGAATGAAGATCAATATGTTTTCCCACCTATTGATTGGTCTATCGGTGAAAAAGCCTCCATTATAGATAGATCAGCCCCGATTCTCACACGCACCAAGGCATGGCTCACCTCTTGGGGAATGAGTTTCAAAGAAGATAATTTTTCAAAGTTGGTTTCTAGAGGCGGGGCCCTCCAAAAAGGAAAAGGACAAAAGCTCTTCCAAGGGACCTATAAAGGTCAAATTTGTCAAGAAGAGAAGAGAAGAAGAAACCCCTTCAACTATTACTCTAGTTGAAATGGTGAACATGCCAGAATCACCAACACCACCAGAAATAGGAGAAATTTCTTTGGAAAGAGAGGTGAGCCAGCCCCTAATTTCACCATTTGTTGACTACCCAACTAAAGTAACTTTATCTCTTGCATCCCAGGCTTTGGCATCAAGATCTGCGCTTCCTACTTCACAACCACTTCTACCCCCTCTTTCCCCTTCCACTTCATCAGTCATGGCCAGCATTTTCTCTGGACTCTCACCCCTCTCTGCTGGGACCAAAGCAACTACAGATATGCCCCTCCTATGCCTCTTTTCACCAAATCTACTACCACACTGATAATGGTTCCCACTCCACCAGTGAATCCCACTCCGCCTGAAAGTATGATACCAACTTCTACAATGGTGACTACTCCTTCTGGTACGCCTCAATGGCTACTTGAGAAAACTCCAAGGAAAAGGAAGGTAGTTGTACCCATACCAGCCTTTGATTTTAGTGCACTCAAGGCTCCTACTGCTAAGTCGCCAAAAACCCAAAATAGTTTCGAGGGTTTTAGTGGATGCTTCGGGCCATAAGTTTATAGAGGTAGCCACTCCCCTGATGAACAAGACCAAAGAGGACATAGTGGCCTCTGATTATCAGATAACTAGGGTTGCTCTAGGAGAGGTGATGGCAGAAGGAGCACAACAAGATGCACGAGATGCTATGAACGTGCTATGCCAGAAATTGAAGGAAACAAAGGACAAAGGGATGAGCTTAAAGGAAAGGTGAGCAGTTGATGGAAGTATTACTTAAGCTCTCAAAACCCCTTGAATCCGTACCATCATCCTCTATTCCTATCGGGTTCGATTTCTCATCGGTACCTATAATTGAAAATATTAATGAAAAGGGGAAGGTGGTCGATGAATGGACCCAAAGGCTGCTCCTATAGGGGAAAGAAGTAATCCAAGACACTGTGGAAGTCTATCGATCTTTGGAATATACAGAGTGATGGTGAAAAGATGGATGATGATTTCTCTCAAGAGGTCGGTCACCTGGAGTTGACTTTCGAAGCTCTCCAGGTGATGAAGCAAATCCCATCACGCATCTTGGTCGAAGAGGGCATCATCCCACATATGGATAAGCATTTCCAGCTGACCAAGGCCATCAGATTCAGAATAAAGATTCTCAACGAAGCTTGCGGAAAATTGAGAGAATCAAGAGATCAATTGATTGATGGCAAGAGTGACTGGAAGAGGAACTAATCAAAATCTGTGCAAAAGTGTCGGGTGGAGACTCAGGCATCCTACCAGTTGATGGTCTTTTCAAACAAATCCAAGAATCAATTCAGCATGAACCAACTCACGGATTTGGCATTGAAATCATTGACAGGTTTGTAAAGATTGAACATTCTTTGGAAGCCCTGAGAAAACTCAACAAAAGATTGAGAAAGCTTCCCGAAATGTCAGTGACACTCATGAAACATGTGAAGTCCTGAGTGATCATTCTACTGCACCTGATGAAAATGAGATGCAAGGTATAATCCGGAAATTCCAAGAATTTCTGGAACAAACAGGCTTTGCTGGAAGAAGGGAAAGATGAAGAAGAGAAAGATGACGATTCAAACTAAGTCACAATGCAACATGTCATTTCAATCTTGAAATTGACATGTCTTTTTCATTTCTGTTTTGTCACATAGGAAGTAAGTTTTGACTTGGTCTCCTGCGTGAGAGCCAAGTAAAACAGGACTCTTGTTTGAACACTTTTTTATAGGGTTTGTCCTATTTTCTCTCAACTCTTTTTATTATAAATAAGGGATGTGCGTGCATTCCAAAGGGTTGAGATTTTTGGAATATTGAGAACTATTGTGAAGAAGAAAAACTGTGTTTTCTTTTAATCATTTGAGGAATAGAAGCTGATGCTATTTTGCAAACTTTGTGTTGTGAGATGTATCTTTCTTAAGATATTGTTCTTATGTTCATAATCTTAAGCTATTCTTCGTTTAACATCTTGATGGTTCTAATCATTTCAAACATTACATTTGTTATCTAAAGAATATCTGGGCATAACTAAATGATGCCCTTTGAAGGGATATCAATATGAAGATGATTGTAACTATTGATATTATAAAATAATGGAACTATTTAATTATTGAAACTATTATGTAATTATTTTTACCCCAAGATAGGAGTGGCTAGTTGGGACACTAGTGCCCAGCATTCTTGTTTATATTTAGAAGTTTTGTCCATGTTATGATTTTTAGCCATGTCTATTTTTTTGCCCTATTTTGTAATCGATTACTACTCTCATCATACTGACTATGATTCTATAAATTCTATTTGTAATTATTAGGAGGGTGAAAAGGTTAACCCAATTTTTCTCCCACACATTCATGTACGTAAGATGAACAAAATAAAATTGAGCCCAAACAAGAAATGTTAAAACTTACATGCATATATAATATAGGTATTACTATAGGGAAATAGGTATTATGCATGGTAGTTAATATATCCCAATGAAAATAATTGGAAAATGGTAGCATAAAATCATTTGTGACAAAAAAACAATGTACATAGAAATAGGAACTAATGAAAGCATATAAGAAAATAGAAAACAAGGACACAACAAAGAACTAGTTCCATACATGAGATACCAATCAATATTACACAAGAAAATTAAATATATCAAGGCTTGTGCAGGTAAGGAAACAAGAAAACATAGGGCATAGCCCACAAACAATAGAAAATAAGAGATAAGAAAATTAGAGAAGGATGATTGGAAAGAGTCCTGTAAGGAAAATGCTTTATATAAAGCACCCATTAGTAAGTTAGGAAAGATAAATATTATGTGAAAATGTAATATTTTTAATATACAAATGAAAATGTGAAATATTAGCTCCTTGTAGTAGTAAGTTTCTTGAATGCTTACCCCTAATTATATCAAATAATTCATGTATATATAGGATTCCTTCAATCAAATTTCTTTGTTAACAAGTTAAATTATAACCTAGGGTAATAAATAACGGTTAGAAAGAATTAACATTCAAAAACTCGGAAAAAGATAGAAATTAGAAAAAATTCCCAAAGAAGAAAACAACGCATTGGCACTCCACCCCTTATGGGGGTTCTATACAAGGTGCTCAAACAAAAAAACAATAAAATCAAAGCTGAGAAAGTTTTCAACTAGTATGCAAAATTGTAAGGTGTGAGTCTAGAAACAACAAAGAATAAATATAACAAAGATAACAAAACTTTTAAAGAAAAATAAGTGTTGTTAATGACTAGTTCTCTTGTTTTGGAATCATGCATATAAATGAAGTATTTAGAAGCTACTTGTACATATTAAATGCATGATTTAGTTACTATATATTCCCCCACATTATGATGGTGAATAAGGATTCAGTGAATTTAAATTAGAAAAGAAAAGTGTACCTTGGGAGTTGAAAGAAAATTAAGCCCAGAGCATGCCAAATGAGTGTTGTAGTATTCTAAATAGAATAGTACAAAATATGTACCATGTAATTATAAGGGAATGATAAGGATCCTATGGGTGACCTTTGATCATATGAAGTGATAATGATGTGTGTGTGTGTGGTTCCTTGGAATATCATATTTTTGTAGTGTTCTTGAGATTTGATTCATGGTTTCTTGTGCTCTTTGGCTTTGTTGGGATTGGATAGGACTTGAGAAATAAAACAAGTGTAGTCAATGCTCATGGTAAATGCAATTGAACTTTAACTTGAAAAATATACAAAATTTGAAATGTGTATTGGAAAAATTTAAACCAAGGGGTTAGAGTACAATTGAAATGATGAAAGAGAAATGGCACTACTACAAGGGGGGTCATTTGAGACATTAATAGAGACAAAATTTGACTAAATTGTCTCAAATAGAGACAATAAAAAAGTTGTATATCGTCTCTATTATTGTCTCAAAGCGGGTGTCTCTAATATTGTCTCTAATTATTGTCTCTCAAGAGACAATAATGATTGATACATATTTTGTCTCTTGAGAGACAATATAATTTTTGTCTCTCTAGAGACAATATCATTATTGTCTCCTTAGAGACAATACCGAATACTAACATTTTGTCTCTCTGGAGACAATACTAATTTCAATTTTTATTGTCTCTCTAGAGACGATACGAATTTAAAGAATGAAAAATATGAATTTTAAAACTACACAATAACCAAATATCATATAGTGCAATCAACGAAGTTACATATCATCTATGATGTTGGAGTGGTCAGTAATTAAGTTTATAAGTTAACAACAATTTGATTTAAATATTGTGCCCAATAAATGGGTCCACAAATATTTTATTAATATCAAATAAGATAAGATACAAAAGGGTGTCTGAATTCTGTTAACCCTTGAAATACAATGCTAAAATACAAAAGGGTGTCTGAATTCCGTTAACCCTTGATATACAATATATACAAAAGGGAATGCTACACAAGCTCATTATACAGGGAGACATCGAGTTGTTTCCTGATGAGCCCGACATGCATTGTATTGCTTGTCTCACTAGAATGTTCAAGGCTTACTTGCATGACCTCCTTGCTGCAACAGATGTACTCTCCATGGATAAGTTTCTTGTTGAAGAAATAAGTTTGCTGGAAGAGGCATAGGGAGTTAGTCTTCCCAACTTCTTACCTCTTTCTGTTTTCCTAAACCTTCTTCAAACTCATGTTTATTCATTTGCTGAGAGGAGCAGAGATTTAGTTGTGCAGGCCTGTGATTATTTAGATAGAATCATATGTCGTGTGATAGATCCCCAGCTGCACACCGAATTCAAGCACAACAATGAGATCTATGAAAATGAGCAAGGGGACTTTGATCCTGACATAAGGAGCTATGCATATCATTTTTTATTTTTAACAAACCGAGCTACTATTAAGAGTAGAAACTAAATACTCACCAAGAAAGCTACGCAAAGAATGGTTTTACACAAGGATTAAAAAAAATAGAACTCACCAGTGCCAAAGCTTTCTTCACCAAAAATAGAGCACAATCTAGCATCCATTAAATTTCCAAAAAACTTCCAACCAGTGGGCACCTAATAGATGAGTAAAAAACAATAAACCTATTTTTACAAGACTCATAAAATAGTAGGAATAGGCAAATATGCATATAAGTAGGAGTAATTCGATACCTCAAAAAACTTAAGATTCAAGTTTTTGGCAACCACATCAAGTGCAGCCGATGTTGGCATGCTCCTACATTAATCATTACCAACAACATAACATGAGAAAAAAATAATGCATAACATGAATGATATCAATTAATATCACAAACAAATAATGTGGCCATTAAATGCGTGAAATTTAAACATAGAAATGAAATGGGTATAGAAGAAATCATTTTGGGATCACAAACAAATGATATGGATAGTAAATGTAATGAAAATACAACATACTCTAGAAATGGATATAGAGGAAATCATTTCAGGATCACAAACAAATGATGAGGGTATTAAATACAACAAAATTTTAGCATCCAACAAAATAGGTACAGATGAAATAATTGTTGATTTCAGGCTAAGAAACAAATGATATATGTTGGATATGAGACGAAAATCTCTTCTCTATAAAATAAAGTAACTTACAACTGCTCTAGAAACAACTATGTATAACTCGAATGGAGTCTCGATTTGAAGAATTACATCCTCTCTTGGAGGAAAACACCGCCTAAATTTTTGTCACTGTAATGAGGAACATTCATGACTTCAATATGGCTAGTAAACTAATACCGACCAGGACATAAAATATACAAGACAATTTAGATTACTCAAGCCCCGGACAAACTAGGGATAAGGTGTCAAATATAAGTAGTATAAGGTACATAAAAGACAACCATTAATTATTTCTTTGAGAATAACCAAGTGGTTGTTATAAACATGCAAAGAAAAGTTTTCGTAAAACAAGTGCTTCAATTTTTTTATTTTTGGTAAATAGTTTTTGAAAGGGACTATACCCTTGTACACCAAGGCTCAGAAGCCAGAATTGAAATTTAAAGCACAAGAGCTGGATCAAAATATAGATAGAACAATTAAGTCTGACTGTAGAAAATTGTCTACAAAGTAAAAACCAACAACCGACAAAGCAACAAAGAAAAAAACAACTGATGTACAGTCAAACAAAGCAATGGCATATCAACACCATTGGAAGCAATCTACTATCCGGCCAAGAAAAATGAGACCAATGAAACCCAGCCAGCTAATAGCAAAGATGAGAATCATCAAGGCGAAGTGTTACCCTTCAGAGTGGCAGATTTTTTTCTTTTTGTTGACCGTAACCCAACCTGATGGAGCCTTCGCGGTTGGAGAAGAAGACAAAGGAGGAGTATTTTCCTTAGTCGCATTTGTCCCATTTGGAACAGCCATGTTGTTATCCTGAGAGAGATATTTATCATTTTCCATGTTTCCCTCAACAGCTTGTGTATTTTTCATGTTGCTAACAATCTGAGTTTCGAATAAAGGGGTTTTCATTTACTCTGGTTCAACTCTTGCTTTAGATTCAAGATCCTTTCTATCCACAAAAATCAGGTGCTCCGGGAGTGCGTCTTTCCACCAATTTCACTTCTCATGTTGATGTTTTCCATCCCACGAGCAGTAGAGAGATGTGTCCTAATCTAAAACACCTACATCGAAAAGGTAGACCTTCATAATAAAGAGTTTGTGACCAAGTCCTATTTTGCACTCTAAGGTCTATGGTAGCGGAATATTTTTATCGGTGTAAAGTTCCACCGAGGATCTGGGCATAGGTAGTATAGGTAGTATGGGTGTAATTAGTTATTTGAGAATTTATGTGGAGTGTAGTACCCAAGGTATTGCCAATGGTTGTCGGACATTCATGACTCTGTGGAGAGATAAATGGGGTAGCCTGATCCAAACAGGTTTCCATGAGAATGAATCTATGAGCAGGTTAAAGGATGGGAACCAAGGTTTCATGATCAAATATTTTGAATCGCAGGTCTAGAGCTTGGAAGCAATGATGTCTTTATCATCTATTGAAGAGAAAACCATAATGAAAATGCCTTTAGCACATGGATATAAGTCTATCTTACCAGTTAAAGATGGAGTCCAATGCTTAGAGATCCACGCGTGAAGAACAGGAAGGCTGGGCCATAAACCCCTGAATCTACAAATCAGAGCATGCTCTTTGTAGTAAATCTCAGATGAAATGACATCTTCCCCAAATGTAATACATGGGGTGATGTCTGTAGGTTTCATGGAGGATTCCTTGCTTTTTAAGACATCTTTGAAGGAGGTTTCAAGAGACCCGTGCCTAATCTCTTTATCCAGCATTGGAATGCCAGGTAGATCTCCCTGTTTCAGTTCACCACGAACCTCACCTTTCCTAGGAACACCCCCAGATGGTGATTGAATATGGCTAGGGTTTGCAGAACCATCCGAACGTACAGTCGCAGCATTGGTAAAGGCGAGGTCGATCCACGACCAAGGAGAAACCCTGAAAGCTAGATTCGAGCCCCCACCATCTGGCTGAAGAGCTCCAATCTGATCTCGTGGATCTACAGGGTTCGCAGGCTTGCGTGTAGCGAGAGCAAGGGCACGCGTAGATACCATTAGGGCAGGGTATCCAGCAATGTTAACAAGTGCTTCAATTACCATCCGAATAAGGAAGTCATTTAAAACATCATGAAAGTGATATATTCTCTCTATTACTGGGTAGAACAAATGTTGTGCAATGGCAAGCCAAATTACCTTGGGAAGACTCTGCTATAATCTGTTACTTTCAAGGTTTTGAACTTAAGCCTCATGTGTCCAAGAAGTTCATGTAAATGTTATGTTCAAAACTCAGTCATCAGGTCTGTAAGTAATGCAAACCCCCACTTTTAGCAGCTCTAAAAAGTGCATAACTTGGGAATGGATGATCCAGATAAGATGAAACTTTGAGGAAAGCTTTATAGGGATAAAAAATTTAGATGTGTGAAATATTTTGAGGCTTGGTAAGGTGTTTAGAGGGGTAAACCGTGAAAGTCTCAGTCAACTATCCTGTTTTTAACCAAACTTTTGAGAGGAACACATTTTTCAGACAATATACATCATCATTTTTATTTCAGTCAAGAAAAATAATGAATGATTGTGATATGGCTCAATGGTGAAAATGATTAGAAATCGATGAACTAATAAGTAATAACAATACATATTCTGCACAGCTAGTCTGAACCACTAATGTTCAATGCTTGTAGCAAAGTGATATAAGCTCTTTCTGAATATGAATGTTCACATTAGTAACATACCTGATGCATTATAGGAGAGGCACTTCCCCTTATGGGTACCAACAAACGCTCCCTGCTTCCCCACCGAAAAATTAGCTTTAGAATACACTCATGGTGTATCCAAACATCCTAGCATGATTTCATATTATCAATTTTAATGTGTAGGTATTCAACTGGATGGAAGGAGGGATTTCTAAGAAAACCTGTCCATCTAGGAGTATAGCATGCAGCAGTAACCATTTCATATATATCAGTCCAATCAACAACTTTACGAGAAGGAATGCTCCAAATTCTAACTTTTTTGTCCAGTGAGCCACTAATGAAGTATCTATCATCAATAGGGTTGAACTGGATGCATGTGACTACCTCCCATGGCAACACCAAAAAGAAAAATAAGTTGGGTAGCTAGATAATCCAGACAATATCATGCAAAACAAAGGAAAGAGATACTACACAAAGTAGAACGACATCTTTGTCCTGCCTAACTTTGTAGGATTTCACTTTCATTAAATATATCAAAATAATGTGGTGCAATGACAAAGAAGCTAAAGTAATTTCTGACAATGCCGAAAGGCTAAAGGCATTTTCAATTTAATTCCAATGCAACATAAATTTACCCAGACCAAATTTCACCTTACCATAGTCATTATGTGAAAACACTCGTAGACAACTTTGGTGTGACATATGCCACAATCTCACAGTCTTGTCCATTGATGATGATAGCAAATACTGTCAAATAGTAAATTAGGTTTAGTAAAATGCTAATAGCTGAATTTCAATCACCAACTAGCTTCCAAGCTATTCTGACATATTAACCTGGATTGTATCACATAATAATTTTAACTCAAAAAAATATAAACCCTGTTATGAATGCTAGAAGTAAGCATTTACATATCTATGGCATTGCATAGAAATGCTTTTCTATCACTAGGTTAATTCAATTGAAAACTCAATTGCACATATAGAGTTGTGGGTTTTTCTCTCCTCCAGCTATATATCAAAAAAAGTTGTCCTGTTTTTAACCAAACTTTTGAGAGGAACCCATTTTTCAGAAAATATACATCATCATTTTTATTCCAATCAAGAAAAATAATGAATGATTGTGATATGGCTCAATGGTGAAAATGATTAGAAATCAATGAACTAATAAGTAATAACAATACATATTCTGCACAGCTAGTCTGAACCACTAATGTTCAATGCTTGTAGCAAAGTGATATAAGCTCTTTCTGAATATGTATGTTCACATTAGTAACATACCTGATGCATTATAGGATAGGCACTTCCCCTTATGGGTACCAACAAATGCTCCCTACTTCCCCACCGAAAAAGTAGCTTTAGAACAGTTGTAACAGTCTTCAATTCATAGTCATATGAGTTGTTCTTTAGGAAAGTCTAGTTGGAGAGTTCTCAATGGTTCACTCCTTGTATGCTAATTCACACATTTATGGCTTGTCGACTTTGATGATACTGTTCCAACATGTATACCACCCCTTATCCATTTCTTTGACCAATATAAGTGTTCTTCACTATCTTATTCAGGGTGTAGGTCTAGAAATTCCCCTTAAGACCATCACATAGCAATCCATAGGTGTGAGGTTCCCTAGTAACTATGTTGCATATTGTCATTTGATCAATTTGAAACCAAGATTTCCAAAACCATATAAGTATCCAACACTTCTTCACTAACACATTCAAGGATGATCTTCATACCCTAAGACTCATTCATGCAATCCTAGTTCTTTGTACCATGCATTTGACCACCAATGAAAAAATATTAAATATAGAGGTTATAAGACCATGCATACCTATATCATCATGGTAATGGCATCATTTCGAGGTATTTTATCCAACATTGGTTATCATACTCTTGTTTTGCTTTCTATTTTCTTATTACTTTGTCCTAGGTTCCTTTTCACCCTTCTTGCGCCCAAATCAAGTACCAAAACATCTTTGGGGTTTGACACAAACTTCTTAAGTTTAGATTCCCTTTATCCTATTTGAGATGTTTCCCCAACTTTTATACATTGATCCTTGATAAATTATGCCCAGTTCTCTTTGAAACAGTTATGCTAGTGACCTACTTAGGTCTCTTTATGCCCAACTAGTCTAGTTCTCATAGGACAATAGTAATTTTTCATTAAATTCTCCTAATTCTCATTTAAACACTTCAAACACACCTCATGTCACCTTAGGAACAATTCCACAAACATAAACAAGAATTATCTATTAAATTCTACCCTTTACCCTCATTGTCCTGTACATTGTTACCTCCTTTTCAGTCAAAATTACTGTTATGCACAATTTTTGATGGGAAACTCCATTCACCCTGAGATTTAGGGATCTTCATGCTCATCCTGGGATAGAAATTTCTTCAAAGTTTCATAGATTTTGGTTGGTGGAATAAAGAGCATCCCGATGCCCTACATCGAGCCCAAGAGAAAAATTTGTTCTAGAAGTCATATTATTCATTGTCAAGGCTTGCAAAAATCATATTCATGCTCCTTATACCCTATAGCATCTTTCTAACCTAACAATCAAGGACTTCATGTTATTTGCATGGCACTGAGGGTTTCTAGCTCGTTGTCCTCTCAAAAATCATAATGTAGAGTCCACTAGAATTCACACAATATAGCATTTAACTCATCAAATTGATATGTATACATCATTCAACTCATAAATCATTCATGCCAGTAAGAATGAAGGTCTAGACACCATCATACATTTAGAACACTCACAGATATCTTTATTATGGCCTAAAATACAAACTTCTCCATGCCTCTCTCATGGTGTTTCTGCATTCTAACTCCACATACTAGCTTTTTCATACTCTCAACCTATCTCTCCATCCTTTTTCTTGATGTCTTCAACCTCTTCTTCCTTTAATTGATTTGGATTGTTACTTTCTTCCTCTTATTTTGGTCAAATCTCCATGATTTGTGAGATATGTCATCACTTATGCTTGAGAAGAGGAACAAATCTCTAATTTTGACTTTGTGAAAATTGTTACAAACTCCAAAACTAAAGTTATTAAAGGCTAGTATATTCTAGGAAGGTTTTATTGAGTCGTTCATGTAGATGAGTGTGAGGTTGAAGGATGAGGGAAGGTGATAAGGTTTGAATCCTAGAAAATATGACCAAACTCTAGCCTTGAATTTGTATAAATACCTATCTATATGGCTAAATAAATGATTTGAGTGCCCGATATTGATTTCATTTGCTATCATAGCAATCTTTGATCCTATGCAAAAGATCAAAGGCATTAATTAAGAGAAGAGTAGATGTTCCATGAGAGGAGGAAAGACAAATGAATTCTTCTGGATGGGAAAATTTGTGTTTGTTTATTATTTATTTTTTGTATATATCTCAAACCATACGGACATAGAAGGGAGGTGTTAAAATTCTCACGTATCTTCAATTAGATGTCCATAAAGGAAATGTCTTGCTTGAAGGAAATTGTAATTTTTAGAAGGTATACAAATTGGCATATCAAGCTGGAAGTTGGAAACAACAAATATCTTGTCTTCATGGCTGTGCCAAATGAATCCTTTTATTTAGCAGTTTTACCCAGGAACCCATCTTTAAGGGCAGAGGATATTAGAAAATTATGTCATTTCACCATAGTATTGCTAAATACTTGGTTAAATAAAAGATTATTAGGGGCTAGTCCACTCTAGGGGGTTATTATTGAGTTGTTCACATAGATGAGTGTGAGGTTGAAGGATGAAGGAAAAGATGATAAGGTTTGAATCCTAGAAAATATGAGCATACCCAGGGGACATGACCCCTATATTTTAGGGGGCATCATGTGTGAAGAGAATATATTTACAAAGTCCCATTATCTACTTCATATAGATAAAGAATCTACCCTCATGGTAATTGTTTTTGAAGCAAAGGAAATAAGAATCGAAGGATTTTCATTGCCTGCAACCTGCATAAACACAAAATCAATGCTAGAAAATACTTCACAGAGTGCTTCATATATTAAACACAACATGGCAATTGAAATCTGACATGAAAGAGGTAATTACCATGATTCAGGCATGGTCATCATATATAAATTTAAACAATTGTTTATAAGTGGGAGAGAATTTTACCTTAAATGATGCAAAAGTAGCAGCATGAGCTTATAGAGCCTGACTGCGCTGTTGATCTACATAAAACAACTGCATGTTCCCTTTAACAAGTTGTGGCCTCTGTCCAAAGAATATTATTATTGTCAATTATAAAGATGAAAATTATTTGTATGGGCATCTGGAGCACCGAAAGCATGCAGCCCACCATTGTTATGATAATAAAGAAACCTTTACAAACTCCTATAACTATGCCACAACTCAAGAATTACATTACCTATCTAGCAACACCAAGAGATCGAAGTCCGCGTTCAACAAATTTATCAATTACTGAATGCACCTTATTTCTCATAGCTTGTGTGCATTTGCATAAGACTCATTCACCAAACTCAAGCATAAGACTCATTCACCAATATAACAAAGGACCTCACATATATGTGTATTCTGACAGACATAGATATTAGAAGAAGCCTACAAATTTAATAATACAAATCTGATTAGAAGAAGCCTGCATGAGTTTGCATCACACATCTGAAATTAAAATATGGGATGGATTTTCATCACACATCTGTGAAATTAAAATTTCTTATCCACATTTACTGTACATGGCTATCAAAGGAATAGGAATGAACTCAGACAGAAAGAAAAGCTCAAGAAATATATATACTAGCAAGCCTTGAAGTGTAATCTCCAAGAAGTGCAGTCTGTACTCACGTGCATGTAGGTCTTCAATATAGACAAGTTACTAGGTATGTTGAAGACACATACAATGTATCCTCGCAAAGTTACTGATTTGATTGGTAAGGTATAATTCAAATTTTTACAAGTTCACTAGTATACTTAAAATTCAAATCATAAAAAAACCAATAAGTTCACTGGTAATGAAATAGCCAATAATTCATAAAATAACTTTCAATTTAAATCTATTTATCCAGGGGTAGGAAAAATGTCTATTCTTTTTGTCCTCTTTTGACGAGGAACTATAATAGATGGTGCAACATGATAATCATCCTGAACTCTTATCTATTGGATTTCTGGTTGCTTTCCAGATGAGTTGCAAGAAGGTCAATCGATTCATTTTGTCCAACAACAAAATCATCACATCCTTCTATGGCATCTTCATGTTCACTATCAGTTGCACCCTTTAAGGAGTTTGATTGTTGCACATCCTATTAAACAACATACTTTAGTTAATTAAATTACCACAACATTGATACTTAAATGTTTTATTATGTCATCAAATACTATAATAAACTTACCTCAGATTCATGCTCAATGACCAATTTCTCCCCTCAATCTATCATATGTTGTCGGAGGCCTTGGGAACCATGCATTAAAGCATATTTCATATCTTCATCTGAAGCTTCCTTTCAAATTAGTGAACCTAAGTGTCAAAGACATTTTAATTTATCAAGTATCATTTGTCATCCAATACATTCAAGTCACCAAAAAAATATTTAAAAAATAAATGAAATTATTCACTTACCAAGTTCCCACAAATACTATTATACCCACCCGACCCCAATTTATGGGACCCAATACTTGACAACCTAGCTTGGGTAGCCTTTGTTGTATCTTGAAGGCGTCTTTTACCTCCTTCTCGTGCAGATGGCATGTAGTTTGAATTTTTGAAGGACTTTCTCTTGAATTTGGCATCTTTGATAAGCTCATCCCATGTTGTTTGGTTAGTGATCCAAGCTGGTCGGGGATATCTCAGGTCATTTGTTAGCTTTGATCTTATTTTGTCTCTTTTAGAATGAATGAATTTCCGTGCATAATCCATTATGAAATCCTTGTTAAAACGGGATTTCCAAACTCTTTTATGACATCTTCAAAGAGTTCATCTTTCTTAGAATTGGCTTTCTTTCTCCAATCCACTTGTATGGTATTTCCAAATAGGCATTCTGCGCGATGAAATAGAAATTGGAAAAATTTTGACCCCATTTCATCTTTTAAGACATTTCCATTTGAGGTTAACAAGATTGTAACCTGTTTCTTTCCTTTTGTGTTCACTGTGGAGATTGTTGCAGTCGTAGGGCTCATAGTAGCTTCCCCTATAGGTACCTCAGGGGGCATGTCATTTTCTTCCTGTATATATAGAGCATGAATGTTTGTTAGGACTATTATAAACCATGCAATATGAAAAATTGTTGTTATAACTATTTTATAGCACATGAATGATAATTAGGACTATTAGGAATATTTTATACATAATTAATTATCATAAGCATACTTGTTCAAGTGCAGCAAGACCTATACTTTCTAGCAATGTAGACTCCAATGCATGAATTTGCTTAATTACTTCCTATCTAACTTCATAAAATTCAGGAGTATCTGGTAGGAGCGTTAAAATTTTGGCTTGTGATTCTATGATACTTGTCAAGGAAGCATGTTGTGGTGTTGGAGGGTGAATTCGGAGAGAACCCACACATGAAGGGTTACTCCTTAACTCTGGTGCTATACTATGTGTTGGCATGCTTGACGGAATTGGAATACTAAATGTTTCAATGTTGGATGTAGAAAGTATGGTATGGGATTTACTTCTCGGCGGCACTCTCATGTTAGGATTTTCTAGTGCATATGTAGAGGGCCTGCCATGATCCTTCAAAATATCATAAAACAAAATTATTAATAGTAAAAAAACTTCAAAGTTGCATGTAACATTGAACAACTTCACTAACAAATGAATAATAACATATGCAATACTAAATTTCCATTTCATTTCATGTATCAAAAATATATATATTCAAAAGGACCAAAAGGTGTGCATCTTCATATAATCTTCAATAAGGAAACATTTAATGAAACAAGGAAACATTTGCAATGTATGCATTGACATAGAGAAAAAAACATTAGCGATCCACTCATAAAATACATCAAATTGTGTTATGTCCTTACAATGATTTTAAGGTTTACATTATGATTAAATAAAATCATCTTCATCTGACATTACAATTTCCTCATCTGGAGGCATGAATACACCATAATTAATGGGCCCTAGATCCACAAATAAATTAATACCATGGTTCTCATGATCTTCATCCCCTTCAACCATAGGTAAATGATGATCAATAAACTCATCATGTTCATGTATTTGATCACCAAAATGTTGTTCTTGTCCTTCTGGAACTTCATCTTGTTCATATTCATCATCAATAGTCATGTTATCAACATCCTCCACTTGGTCATCTATGTCTTCAAGTGGATATTATACCTCTTCAAGTACATCATGGCCTTCTACATCTTCGGAAAAGGTCACTCTTCATCCTCTTGGATCATAATCTATCACAAAGGACCAGCCAGGTGTTCTAAATTTGGAACAAGAAACATTTGACTGCATTGGTTTGGAAACACATAAGGTTTAGAAGTATATTCAAACCTCGATGTATTTATCATATTGAATCCATTCTCATGCAACAAAATAGTTTTGTTAAGGCCCACTTCAATGAGCCTATACCATTCAACACGAAAAATAACTTTTTTAAAAGATGTGAAATCAAGCTTTATTATATCCTTCAACACTCCATAATACCGAAGTGTACTCGTGATTGTGTTTGCGTCATATGCATGTAAATGACACTCCACTTCAAATGGTGTTGAAATTCCACTATCATAAGTTTTTTGCTTCTCATCGATCTTCCTGATTCGAAAATGATGACCGCTAATCCACATTGCTTTGTAATATGTTACCTAAATGCATATGTACATATTATCCAATTAGATTCAAGGACACAAAAGTTAACTAAATAGTTTCAATGATAAAAAAATCTTTAGATTAAACAATATTCATCATAATACTTTATTTGTATATTACCTCCCCATTTATAGATCCTTTAACGAAATCTACTTTTTTTTGTCACTTTGCTTTCATTCCCTTGGTTGCCTCATGTTCAACATTTGTCTTTAACCAATGCCATGAGCATCTATCTAGCCATTTTCTTTTATGGCATGCAGGAAGTCCTCTATTAGAGTTTTGACCATGTCTATTATATATATCAGCCCATGCCTTCTCATCTTCTATTTTCTTTTGTTCAGCATACTTCTCCATCCATTCTAACATAAATTTAGAGTTGTATGCAACATACAAATGCAATGACTCCCACTCCTTAGCATCTACAACAAAAATTATTTAACTAATCATTGATCTAACCATTCTTTAAAGGATGCATCAGACAATACTTAGGATTTAAAAACTATTACTAACATTCAGATGAAGATATACTATTTTCCTGCATAAATCATATACTTTAAATAATGAGCATCTACCTCTCAACTTGAGACTTATATTTTTATAGTTTGGAAATGGGTAATTCCGTTATGATGTTTCCATAAACTAAAACATCATTAGTTTGAACTATGAGATCATTTGTGCCATTATATATTCCATCTACTCATGAAAATTATGGTCCTTGGCCCTTACTTATCCATTTTTTGTAAGCTAAAATAGGGTCCATTATGAGTGTTATTTAAGATCTGAGTATTATTAAAAAAACTCATGACTATGTGATAATATTAATCTTCATTGAGATTCAATTCATTAAAGAAATAATACAAGTGGCAGAAAATGAAAGTACCTATCTTTCCATTTTTTCCAAGAATAGTGGCTAATTGGGTAATAGTGTCCTACAAAAAAAAGTAACACTCATGATAATAATACGAGAAAAATATTTTTAAAAAATGAATAAAAGTATCTGCACATTCTAATTATTTACCAATATATCTAGGACTATAATGTCATCTTATCTTACCTTCTTGCACTAAAGCCACTCCACACCAACTAGAGCAAGAGAAGACAATGAAACCTGGAAAAAAGGAAAAGACGAAGAAATTAGACAAGAAAAAGCAATCTAATTTATTAAAAATGAAAACAAAATAGCATGAGAAGGTCTACATATTCAAAACCATGCTTTGCAATAAGACCTACGATAAGTTACAAGGTTAACTTGGAAGCAAACTTGAATCTTGGAACTTATCATAGGTCTTTGTTTTCATTAGAGATAAAGTAGATTGCTTTTCATTGTCCAGTATCCAGTATCAATCCAATTTATACTCTACAAGCTCCGTCATTATAATATCTAATGACCAAATATGTGCCTTGAGAAGAGGCTTCTCTGCCCAAATGTACAAGTCATGAAATATTTTAATTCCTTTCTCAAATGAAAGGAGGGCAGAGAAGCCTCTTATCAAGGCACGTATCTTGTGATTATATATTATAATGACAAGAGATTATTCTACTTTATTATTGTGTTACTCCACTTAATCTTTTCAAATATAGCCTTTATTTCTGATCTTAGAATTTTCCAAACCCGAGAATAAGTTACAGTGTGCTCAGTTGTAATGTATTATAACATTAAAACTATACTAACAAGGAGGAACATTAATCAAGCCTAAAGATAGTTTGGGTCAGAATAGTAATCCAAAGAAAGTAGGAAAAATCTTGTAGAAACCAAGAAATATCAGGCTAGAAAGCATCCTGACCAGACAAATACTATGGAGGGAGTTCGTCCACTCTGTCCAAGAGTGTTGGAAATTACTCATGTCAAGTTTGAAGATTTACACCATTTGTATGACCAAAGTGAGGTAAGGACATTCTTTCTTGGGCAACCATTTACAGATGAGTGAAATTTAGTCATTGTCATCAGAATTAACAGATTATTTGCATCACAACCTCATATATCAAAGGCTGGTTAGGAAAGCTGAATTTTGAAAATTTGGTTAAGATAGATTTAACAAATATCAAAGGCATGCAATCATTTCTAATTAAATTTGAGGAATTAAATAGCCTTAGACATCTAGATCTATCTGGCTGCAGTGATTTAAAAGAGATGCCACATTCTTTTACTCAACTATTGCAACTTCAGTATTTAACATTGAGAAATTGTAGTAAGCTCGTCCTCCCGGATTTGGGAAAAATCTCCACTCGGGAGGATGAGCCTACTGTAATTTAATGGTTGGTGGGAACTATCTATCTTGATAAACATCAAGCGGTGGAAATGAGGGTTCCATGCTATCAAACGTGTGGCATTTGTTCAATATATTCTCCTGCATCCTCTCAGAACTTTCATCAATTGATGCCTACAAATCCTATACAGGTGTAAGATCCTTAGATGATTTAAATTTTCTGGAAGTTCTTTTACGGAATCACTCACAATATCTTCATCTATAAATACCTCTAGATCATTGATGCATGAAATAAAAGAATCATGTGTCTTTCCTACACTTTGGTTAGAAGGCATTGTTGCTTCATTCCCTGTTCTTGCAAGTCCTCATCTGCAAATATCTGAAAGTTTTCAACAGGTTGCTTGAAAGTTTCAGCCCTTGGTGGTCGCTTCTTACTTGTTGGCTTGTCAAATTGAAGTGGCTTCAAAAACATATTTTTTATTTCATTCATTTCTTCCTTTGTATTAATGGTTGGATCAACAAGACCGTGATGATTCAATTCTTTACTATCACCAATTATAGTAGAATCTACAAATTTATGCATAAATATTGTGTTCTTGCTACAGGATTTGGAAGGCATATTCATTTCTCCAATGTTTCCAAATTGTCTATGACCATTTTTTCCTTTTGAGTTTTTGCCATTTTTCTCTATTGTAGTTATTCCATCCTGATAAAACTCTCCTGGTACAGAAGAGAGTGCCCAGTCTTTACTTGTATTTCTCTCCTCAAATGTTGTAGTTTGGTTCCTTTTAGAACTGGTATTGGGCAATACTCGCAAGCCTTGAATAGATGCAAGATACTTGGATGAATTGGCTTCATTAGAGGAATTATAGATGAGATTTTCATCAACAAATACCTTCAAGTCTTTTTCCAATGGAACAATAGGAGTATCTTCCTCTAATATTTTGGACAGAATGTGTTTCTGTACTGAACCTAGCTCTTTCAAATCTTCATCAACAAACACCTGAAAAACATTAGCAGGCTGCTTGCTTTTTTGCATCCTCCGTGCTTGATTTATGATTTTGGATTTTCAAAATTCAGTGGCTTCCCAAACATATTATTTATGTCTGTCATGGCTTCCTTTGTATTGATAGTAGGTTCTATCAGACCATGATGGTAAGCATCCTCTACTTCATGAGTATCACCAACAATGGTAGAATCTACAAATTTGCGTATAAAGACTGTCTCTTCGGTGCATAACTTAGGCGGTAAACAAGTTATAGAATCAGAACCTTCGCCAAATTGCTTATGAGTTTTTATCTCCTCTAGCGCTCCATAGTCATTGTCCTGCCAACTTCCCCACCCCCTAGATCAGATCTCTATATAGGTTAGGTACGGGTGAGATCTATAGATAGTAGGCCCCTATTCCTCTCTATACATGGGGATGTGGTGCCTCTCTCTATTCTATATAAAGTAGCCTAGCCCCCTCCCTGAATAGAGATATTGGAGAATTTGAACTGTCAAGTAACATTCACCTATCAAGATACAATATGCCTTTGACAGTGCACTATTAGAGTGAGATATACTTGACACCGGATTTAGAAACATTCTAACCAAAAATAAAAGTTAGAAGCACAATTTTGAATCAGCTTTGTTACATATAGGATTCTTTTAATCCCGAAGGAAAGGAAAGTTTGAGCATACAATTTTATTAATTAATCTTTGTTTATTCATGAGTATGAGTTGCAAGCACCTATTGATGGGTTTAATTGTTTCTTTTCAAATCACAATTTTTAAAGGTGCTTTGTATCTTTCCTTAGCCATATCTCCTCAAAATCATTTGCAAGTCCCAAACAAAGTTTGTGAGCATGGTGCTTCATGAAGCAAGAAAGGTTGTTCCTGAAGCATTCTGTGAGGTAAGGTCAGTTGATCACTACACACCTATAGATTCCAAGATTTAATATGATCCTTACTGTAATACTTGTTTGATGTACATTCATAATATGTTATATAAGTCTAATACTGATTTAAAAGGATTGTGGAGTGCCATCTTGTAGCTTCACTGAATGTTCTACGTTATCCATCCTTGGCTTCAACATGTTCTCAGCCACTCACTGTTGAAACTGCAAGATCTGATTCTCATTATGTGGTACAGTTGGGTGCCATCAATACCAGACCAGGCATGGATGCTCATGCTGGGATAGCACCAGAAAATAAAAAAGTTCAAAAGATCGATTGACATAAGGACAAATGTTACTTCTAACCATAGACCTTGCCTTCTCCTATTCATCAAGAGGCTTCTAGTTTTAGAATTAGTTTCGTATGCGCCTTATTTTTTACTCTTACCAATGATTTCTCTTTGCAATGCAGCAGGCCTAACTTTTGCAGGTAACTTGCTTGCCTGATTGTTATAGAAATATCCATGAAAATATTACATTCTTTAGAAATTAGATCTTATTTCAATGCCTCATGTACAGGAGTACATGATTCATATTGGACACATGCGTGCGATGTGGACAAAATGAACCAGATACTCAGGGAGAACTTTGTTGAATTGTACAGTAATCCTATACTGGAAAATGTAAGTTTCAAGCTTGCATGAATAAACATAAACACTGATATTTATTCAGAACAGTGAAAATTATTTGAAATACCAAAGCTTTATACCTGCTGATATTTAAGGTGTAAAGATGAATTTATATGAATGAAGCTAATGATGGTTGCACTGAATCAATGTGCAGTTGCTGGAATATTTCGAGACCACATTTCCTCAATTGGGCTTTCCCCCATTACCAGATCGAAGTGATTTTGATTTAAAAGAAGTGTTGAACTCCCCTTATTTTTTTAATTAATTGAGCATGGCAGTTTGGTCTCTTGATGTTCAGTCACTCTTTGACTGTGATGGAGATTGACCTTGTAATATCGGCTTCTTTGATCCTGTGTCATCCCTTGTCTTTGGTGGCCATCAGTTGTATTTGTATTTCCTTTCTTTGGGATTATGACATGGAATAGTGGAGGAATAATTTTACTGCCACGTCATTCTCAAAAGATAAATTTCCTTTAGGAAAGCAAGCTCCCTCTGGAGAATTTATGTTATATTACTAATTTTATATACCTATAAAGTATGGTTAGGGGTTGAAGCGGATATTCAAAGATTCATTGGTATCAGTAATGTTTCCATTGCAGAGGCTTGTCTCTTGTATATTAAAGTTACAGATGCAGGTGATATGATTGATAACACAAGTGCCAATAATAGAGTTAAATTACATTTTCTCTCAGTTGAAGTATTTTCAATTCTTTTATTCAGGCTTATTTGTAAGGTGGTGTCTGCAACTTGCAGATTTATTCACTTTTAACCTTTATATATGCAATGTTATCCATTTGAAGTACATAACATTTGGAAATGATTCAAACCTCATAAGATAAGGGATTGACAAGCCTCAAAAGTCACTGATTCAAATTACGTTTATAGAATATTGAATTGGGGTCACTTTGGAGAAGTTGTTATAGAAGTTACACTCAATCACAGTGTTGGATATTTACTAAAATGACAAGCCTCAAAAGTGATTGATTCAAATTATGTTTGTAGAATATTGAATTGGGGCTAGTTCGAAGAAGTTGCTTTAGAAGTTATACTCTATCACAATGCTGTGATATTACTTCATTGAACCAACAAGATAGAGAATATAAACAACTGTATTTATAAAATATCAAAAGAATCATATGTTCTCATGGTAATGTGGGAAATGGATTCTCAATCAAATTAAAAATTTATTGCAGGTTGTAAGCAAACTTATTTTATCCTCAACAAACACAACCAATCCTCTAGAGGTGTATGTCCTAGTTGGGGCCAATATTCTCTTGTAGTTATGGGTCCATATTGAATAAAAAGGTTGACAAGCTAAACAGTTGGCACATGATTCAGGTCTCTCATGCCACTGCAATGCACTATAACTACACAAAGAAGTGATAAATCCATGAAGAAAAAACATGATACATGGAAAATCCATCTTTGGAGAATCCATCTTTTCGGTTGGCAGATCAAAAATTAAGTGCAATCGTTCATCACAAGTAAAAAGGTTAAATTCTTAAATTTTGTATTAGGTTAGGTTGGATTTCAAAACACAAATAAAATGAATACTATTGCATAGGTATTCAACCCCGTCTGTTGAGGTACATCACAACCAGCAAGGCCACACCCAACAAGTTCACCGATGTTTGTTTTAATTATTGGGTAAATTCCCATTATCGGATAACCTTCGGCGTAGTTGCCTCAATAAGGATTGAGTACTATTGTTCAGGTACTCAGCCTCATTTGTTGAGGTATGCCACATAAAACAAATTGGATGTTGTATTTTGCATAATTTAAATACTGTATCATGTCTCCTGGATTTAAATTTGGGATTCCCTTTTGGAACAGCGGATGCTTTCAGGAATTGAGCTCAGAGTATGGCTTTTGACAGGTCCTGCAGACCAAGTTTTCGTATACAACAAATCTCATCTCATCTCATAAGTTTTATCCATTGTAAGATATATATACCTCCATTCTCGATAGTGGTATGCACATTGTAACCCCTATGTAAAAGACCCTGGACAATCCAGAGGCATACATAACTAGAGGAATACATTCCATAGCCGAGTTACTTGTTAGTGACCACAATATAGAGTTTAGACTACTGCTGGGTGGAGTCAGCCCATTGCAGATCGTATTCCTTATGCATGCTTTTAAATTTTACATATTGATTTTCCTTAGTGCGGAAGCCAAAAAAGGGAACTCTTCTCATTTTCTCGTAATGCTTTACTAGTGTCCATACCCTATTTCAAAACCCCATTTTGCATAGGCTGGAAGCACGAGAATGTGGAAGTAGGTTGAATAACAATCCACATTTACAACTAATAAAGATTAGGTTCTATATGCCACTGACACTCTAGTTTTAGCTAAAAGTGATTGTTGTGGACCGAAACCCACTGATCCTTGATGTTTTCCATCATCCACGAAAATAAAAATCTCCCACTAAGATTCAGACATAGGTCTTACAAATTTTTAACAACTTCCTCATCCTCTGCCCATAAAGTATAAAAAACTCAAAACCCCACACACATCCCCTCTACTAGCCTGTAGTTGTACACCGCTCAACTCTGCACTGTGAATTTAAAGTTTAAAAACAAAAGCAAAACACATGACACGAGATTTTTTTAATGCCTCCATCACAGGGGATTCTAGTTTAGACACGCATACTTTGGTCCACAACTACACATTAAGTTACTCCACACTCCAAATACAAAGTTACATGACATGAGGTTTTTACATTGCCTCTATCAAAGGAAACGTTGGTCTAGGCGCATGGAGTTAAATGCAACTCTGGTTTTTTTTTGTCGTGATGAGATCAAACCAAAAAAATCTATATCCGTCAAACAATTTAAATGCATGTTTAAACCCTCTCCCCCGATTCAACCAAAGCAGCTAAAAATCATTTGTTTCAAGCAAAACACAACACAAACATTTAAAAATATACTTATACCAGCTCATGTATTTTGCTTTCATTGTTTAACTCTAATTTCATAGTGTAGAGTAAAGTTATGTATAGTTACGGAAATGTAGAGGGGCTCTGTGGGGTGTCAAGAGTTTTATACATTTTGGACCAAGGTAGAGGGAGCTGTAAAAAAAATTGTAAGGCTTGTGCATTCCATCAACTCCACCCTTATGGACATGCCATTTAAGGGTTGTGCATGTATTTTCTATTTTCTTTTTTTCCTGCTATGATCTCAAATCGAAGAAGCCTCTATAAAGCTCTAAGGGTTGTTCATCCCATCAACTCCACAAATCTGTAGAGGCCGTATAATAGTTTAATTCCTTTCTCATACCTTTGGATTGTACATATTGGCGGAATGGATGGAATGCACATATCTTAAAAAATTTCAAAGCACAATACATGATCTGTAGAGATTTGTGTAGCAAAGAAAATATTTTCTAACCCCATGCATCCATAAACCCTCTCTAAAGATTCAACCAAACCAGCTAAAAAGTCAATTATTTCAAGAAAAATATAACACAACTATATTTCATTAGAGGGAACTGCAAAAATTCTTCTGAGTTATTCAATAGATTTTGAACCAAGACAGGAAACTCCTCAAAACCATATTTTATTTTCTTCTTTGAAACCAAAGGGTATGCAGTTCTATTTTTTATTTCTTTTTCGGTATGGACTCATATCGAATAAGTGTATATAAGGATTCAAGGGATGTTCATACAATCAAGTCCACAAATCCACAAAGGCCATGCAATATTTTAATTACTTTTATCACCCATGGCCTGTGCATATTGGTGGGCTGGATGGAATGCACATTCATTAATTTTTTTCAAAAAATAGGTCTCAATTGTGTATTTTCTTACTTGAAAGTGTGAATTTGTAGGTATACGACATAAGCAAAATACATGATCTGAAGAGAGATGTGAAACAGATAAAATATTTTATAACTCAGCAAAAGCCCATGTCGTCAAACACTTTCCATGCATCCATAAACCCTACCCCCCAAACCTTTCCCCGGACTCAATGAACCCGTGAATAAACATAGCCACTGCGTGGATCATTGAATCCGTCCCAAGTTTCCCTGCCGCAATTGCAAACCAGGGCCAAACATTTGTAAATTTTAGGCTTCGAGCCCTACTACTTTTGAACCCTAGTAAATCTCACACCCTATATACTTCATGCACCGAGAAAAGTCAAATTTTTAGACAAAGAGGGTCATTTTCGTGCGTGAAGTATATACTTGACTAATATTGTCTCTAACTATTACAGACAATGTTAGGGTTTAGACTACCTGGGATATTTACACCAAAAACTCAAACCCAGCAAGGGTATTTCAAACTGATAACCGTACAGTAGGGAGAAACCGAGCTGAGCCACGAAGTACTAGACCCTCACAAACCAAATCCTACATAGATGTTAAAAAAAAGGGCAAAAGGGATGTGGATACATGCTCGCCTCCTCCTTGCCTAAGATCCGCATGCCATGAGGATGAAATCCCCTCCCGCTCAATGTCGTTTACCATTTTTCTGGCCACATTCATTTTTCCCGCAAAAACTCCCGCAAAGCAAGCCTGCAACTGCAAAAAATAGAGTATTTTTAATTAAAATTTGTTATATATTTCAATAAGTTAACTAGAGACAAATTTAGGAGGGTGTATTAATTAGAGACAAAAATATATTTTTGTCTCTAATTAATGTCTCTAAACACCCCTCCATGTAGTAGTGTGGGTAGATATTTTTTCATGCTTGTAGACTTGTTTCTTAGGAGTTGGATGGAATATTATGAAGGATTTGGGAATATTGTCTCCAAACTAGGGATTTAAGTGTCTCATCACTAAAATTCAATTTTAGGTATCATGTCACCACTAATGGAATGTGTATTGGGAGAGATCATAGGCTTTTCTCTCGAACCATTAATTATTAACCATGGATAAGTTTCATTGTAGATGATCACTAAGCTGATTTATAACTTACCTTAGGTGACACAATGTTCCAACACACTAGTTCCTATCGTTTCTATCTGTATTGGGTGGTTCTCACAAGGATGTGAGTTTTGGAAAACTCTCTTTATGTCCCTATTGTGTAACTCGCTTACTTCTCTTATCATATTAATTGTGATTATATAACTTTTATGAAGGTAAAAAGGTTCATCTATGTTTTCTTCCACTCCTTGGGGGTGTGTGATATGAACTAGAGTGAATGGATCCCAAGTGAGGAAAGATAAAACTAACATGCATATTTGATATAGGTATTCATGTAGGTGAATACGGATTTCGCATGGTAGTTACAATGACACAAATAAAACAATTGGAAAATTCCAGCATATAAGTGTTAGTGATAAACAAGGAATGCACAAAGAAATATAAACTAGTAAAATAATACAAGAAAATAGCAAACAAGGACACATTGATGAGTTAGTGGCATAAACAGGACACCATTAAATATTTCATAATATAATTGAATCCATCAAGCCTTGTACAAGCTAGGAAAAAAGAAAGCATGGGACATAGCTCAAAAATAATAGCAAACAAGATATAAGAAAATCAGTCAACCATGATTGGAAGGAGTCCTCCAAGGAAAATTCTAGAATTGAAGTACCGTTGGCATGTAAGGAAATATAAATAGTATGTGGGAACTATGGAACCGATAGAACCCGATACTAGGTGGGAAAGGGTAGATGCCTTAGTAGCCTCAATGGAACCGGTAATGGATATGGATAAACATCATACATCATATAATAACTTGAAAGTTACTTGCATTCACCTAAAGATATCATGTGAATGTACATGTGTGTATGAAAAATGATAAAGAAGACTATGAATCGTAGTAATGTGATAAGAAAAGGTGAAACATATCGTAGTATAAAGAAGAAAGATTACATCTAATCAAGATCTAAACAAACATGTCTTTATTTTTATTATTGTGAATATATGAAAGAGAATAGCTAGAAGGGAGGAATAAGGATGGTCCCTGGTATAGTGTGTGAAATGTAAGGTCCATGTAAGGATGCCCTCAATAGTCAAGTATGAACTATGAAAAAATTGTCTCATCAAATTTTGTGAGGGAATTAGGATGCCCAAAAATGTTAATGCCAAGATGATCTATACAATGATATTATTAGGAAAGTCCCTACAATCGAGATGATGTGAAATAATCATGTATGTGAACATTATCTATAACTCAATGGTCATGGGAGAATGCATGAAGCCAAGTATATGGGTTAGGTCTAGACTAAGCATGTGGAGAAAGAGAGAACAAAATATGTCTATATGGATCATGTGAAACATACGACCTATGTGAAGAGCTTTCGTTATGAGGTGGGATATGTGATCTACAAATGTGAAAAGACCTATGAGTTACAACCATGTGTGGAGAAAACAGATATGGATGTGCAAAATGTACTACTTATATATCCAATACTTACCCATTCTATATTGAGGTTCAACTTTGTAATCTACTTATTAAGCACACCCTATATGGCCTTGGATCTTGTCTTAACATATACACTATATCATTTCTCCATCAAATACGACTTTATACTACTTAGCTCAATCCATCTACTCTTTTTATATGTGGATTTGATGATACACCTAAGAAATTATTTAGCATAATCTCTCTTCCCCTTACTATGGGATCTTACACTCTTCATGTTCTATGACATGTTATGCCTCATGATTTCCCTTATACTATCCTTCTAGGACATCCTTGGTTAAATACTATGCATATAATTTTTTCTACCTATGTCCTCCCTACATCTTCTTCCATATATAGTGCTACAATAGATTCCACATCTCATGATAGTAATCCTTGTGATACTCCCCTCATACATGATGCTGATAACATTACCTAGGTTACACATCCATATCCTCTTAGGACAAACCCTAGTGCTACTAAATTACAAGATAAATTTTCTATTGGCACCCATGATACTCATCGCATTATGTCTCACTCTCGATGTACTAATCTTGATCATATGCTTAGTGCTTCTAATGTTACATCTCTTTTGTACCTTCCTCATCAAACGTTAGAGAACCGTATGATGATTTTAAAATGATTCCTAATGATTTAAATTTTTGAGATTTTATGCATAATTCTTTTACTATCATTGCACCTTATCTTGTCACATCTATGAAGGAAATTAAGTCCCCTCTTTCGATATTTTTGTTTATAGTCGTAGGGGCTAATTTATACTACTTTATTACTTCTGATCTTCCCTATAATTTTACCTATTAATTTGATGAGTCTTGTGTCTTTCCCTCCATTTCTTGGCATTGATACTAATGATCCTCTTAGCATTACATATGTTACACATCTTTTGACTCACATCTTGATCCTTATGCTTACACTTAAATTGTCCACTATTTATAACACGCCCAATGTTACATCTATTCTATTTCCTTCTTATTGTTTATACAATTCATACTCATCTAGCTATGATATTGGACTGTATAGGTTTTCCCCTCCCCATGTTCATATTATTCTCTGGTATCTCTTGTGTTTACCAATATTCTACCTATTCTAGTTTCTCCACATGCATAACACAATCCTACTCCACATGTTATGATACATGAACTTTCACATGACACTAGGTCCTTGCCTTATGTTCACATGTGTTCATATTATTTAGAAGATTTTGGGCCCTTTCCTATTAATCACGTTGCATATATCATATTGGAATTCAAATTTATGGAAATCCTAATTCCCCCACATCACCTAATGACGCACTTTTATTCATGGTTCATACTTGACTTACGAGGGCATCCTTACCTACATGAAACTCACTTTGTACACTTTCATCGAGGCACTATTATTCCTCCCTTCTATTTGTTCTCTTTCGCACATTTATAATTAAAAAAATCCAAAAACATGTTGGATAATATATTTATTAGATGAACTCTTTCTTCCTTATATAACTATATGTTACACCTTTGTTTACCATGTTACTATAGTTCCTAGTATGATTTATCATTTTTCATACACACATGCACATTCACATGGTATCTTGAGGTGAATTCAGGTCACTTAAAAGTTGTTATATGATATATAATGATTGTTCATGTCCATTACTAGCCTTGTTGAGGATCCTAGGTGTTAGAAAATCGGCATTGTGAGAGGGGGTGAATCAATGTTATTTTGAACTTTTCAAAGCAATTCAATTTGTACTAAATAATCAAACACACTATTATTATGAAATTAGAAATAAAAAGCACCAACTTCAAGATCTGATCAAGCACCTACTTGACTCCTTTGTAAGATGAAATTTATATAAAATCACCCACTTTTAAATTTTCTAAGCTTCTACTTAGACTTGACACCAATTTTGATAAATCACTTTGTTGGTTCTCAAATTAGTCTCACCCCATCGACCTTTGAGATCCCTCGGTTTGCACCTCACATTACGTTTTCTATCTCCCGGACTCAAATGGTTCCTCTCCTACATTTTACGATTTGACGGGTATAATTTCCCGATCAAAATTACTTCTCGATCGGTTGAAAAGTGGCCTTTCTCGGTTGGATGCGACTTTGTGGGGCACTTTAAAAATTCTAATGCTCACTTCAACCCAAAACATATCCATGTGGAGGCTTCCCGATTCTTCATGTACTTACATTTTTCGACAACTTCCTAAAGGGGCTTGGGACACGTGAAGGGACCGCGCATGTTTGGGGACTGGCCCTTAAGTTCTATTTTGAAGAAGCACCAGTAGGACACTTGGAGACTCTGCCGAACCGAGATATATGTTGAGCCCGCACATTTTTGGGGTCTCTACTTTTTGAGACCATCTGAAAGTGTGCCATTGAGACATGTAGCAGGCAGGGAAATGGAAGTGTGGGCCCGCGGGGAAAATATTGAACCTTTTCCTTCTTGGAAAAAAGGGATAAAATTTGTAAGTTGAAGCGCAGGTCAGCTAGGACCCACATTGGGACACGTGTCAAGTCCGTTTTCTGAGGGAGGATGGGCGGAGAAAAATGTTAACATTTTACTTTTTTCCAAAATATTATAAAATGCCAAAAGGTGCTCCCAGGACCCGTTTCTAATCGCATTTATCCATGTGGAGGGCTCAGATTAAAAGTTGAAACATAAGATCAACGTAGAATCGTGCATTTCATTTGATTTTGCCACCATTGAAGCTTCGGATGTTTGGAGATGCATTTTTACGTCATTCTTTGTCAATTTTTGGTAAATTTTTGTTTTGGGTCTGAAAAGTTCAATTGGATCAATTCAGGAGCTCAATTTGTAGATCTCAAGTACTCTTGAAGAGGATTTTTGCTCGAGCTCATGCAAAAATGAAAGATGCCAAATAAGAAGTCACATTGAAATTTTAGAGGGAAAAAGGATGAAATGATTAAAGGTACAAGCGTAACATGTGAAAAAAGCGTTGCCTCGAGAGAAAAAAAAGGATGATCTATTAAGTTCAACTACACGGAGGCTCCAAAAATGATTAAAAGGGGATTTCTCGCATGACATAATCGTAATGATTAAAAGGACTCCCGAAAAAGTTATGAAATGGTATCCTAGTCGGTAGTCCAAGGCCCAAGAAACGTATTCTGTTCACAGTTGGTCCACCTAGCAAATTTCGGATCTGAATTTGTTAAATTTCTTTATCTAAAACAAATTGGTAACATCCAAAGGTCCCTTGAATATTCTTCTCTTATGAGTGGAAAATGTGCATTGAGTGCCAAGGATGAAAAATATGCCTCCACTTAGAATAATGATGCAAATATTTGCAATGATTCACCTTTTTGAAAACACCTAGCAATTTTTTTGCGAATATGTTAAATGTCACTTTCTACAAATCATGATCCGATATGTGCAACAAAGGTCCTTCGAATATTCCTCTTTTGGAAGGGAAAATAGGATGTAAAGGGTGTATTGTAAATGCAATGAGATTACTCTTGCAAACGGTCATGAGTTCATTTTCATGAGAAAATTTTGAGAAAAGCTTATCCTCTAAGAAAACTTTCTGAGAAACCAATTTAACTTCCTCTGTGTTAGATTTTCCTTCATGTTGAGTTGGTTACAAGTGTATATCCATAAACAAGCTCTGAGATTGTTTACATAACTCTCCTCGCTTTGATGAATCTAATAAATTTTGAGTTTATTTGTGTCAAATCTCTGGAAAATTTTGTGTTTATTTCACTTTCAGAATGTCTGCAAGTAGTTTTTCTTGTTCCTATTGCAATATTGTATCAAAATCTCTTTGAACCACACAGATATCAATCTTTTGATAGTTTAGTGGCATCTGTAATTTAATTTTTTAGAAGAGCTTTCATATGGGAATGAAATAAACTATTTAAAATCACTTTTCTTTCATATGTTAACAGAGATTTTTTGTAAGCCTCTGGGTGTACCTCAAGCGTGACTCATCTTAGATTTTGATGTTTTATTGGGTCTTCTAACTCAAGCCTTCATGCTAGAATCCCAAATACTAAGTGAAAAAGTGCATGTTTGGGCCTCCATTGATGCACACCTTCTAGTTGAAGGAATGTTTTAAATATTTTTGAATATTTCTATTATTGAGTTCTCCATTTGTTGTGAAGTATCTCATAGATCTGGAAAAGTCCAATCTATCTTGTTGATCTCCCACCAAAAAATTATTCAAATAACCAATCCTACCCTGAACTAACCCTGTTTTTCTTTATATATCCACGAGAGGATCAAAATTCATTTGCTAAAGTATGCAAAATGATCAAGATTCCAAATGTCTTGATAACCTTAGCCTTGTGTTGAAAATGTCTCCATAATTTGGTAGTGACAATTCGTGAGAGTCGATTTGGTGTGTTGATCATATTTTCCCAAGGTCTTCTCTATAAAATTTGTGCAAAATAAGGATTTACTAGCATTCTTCAATAACAGAGGTTACAAAATAGGTTCTCTTAACTTGGTTGAAAGGCACAACCTAAAATAGTTAGGATAAGATCACATCCTTATAAGGTCCTACTCACTTCTTCAAAGCCTGAGTGCTAAAAAAGGTCAGATAGATTGCTTCCTCGGCTACAAAACGACATACATAATCATCTATCTACCTCTGAGTGTCTTATCAAATCCATGATGTTGCTCGGTTTGTGAAGAAGAGTAAATCTAGGTACCAACACCAAAATGGTGTTGTTTCCGAGGACTTGTTGAAAATATTTGAAATATTTATATACATATCAAACCCTAGTAATGTTTCTTACAAATGCTATGTGCAAATACATTGTTAAGAAGTCATTCTATATGCAGATTTGTGAGATTTGTTTGAAGTTATATGCTTTATCTATAATTTTCCCAGTTTCCAGTAGTTGTTGCACTTTGTTTGCATTGTGATTGATAAATTTGGGTAAAATAAGATTAGATCTGATAAGTTTTACAATATTCCAAAGATCGATAGACATTTGATAGATTATATTTTATTGAATTTTTGCACATTTGAGGTGAAAATCCTTAGTGTTGACTCTGTGTTGATTTATTTTGATAAATTCCAGTGTCTTAACCTCTGTCAATGAAAATTTGTTACTAATCTTTGCAAAGATGGAAGGAACAATATCTTTCTTCGCTACGGACCCTAACGAGAAGGTTGTTTCGAGTTTGGAAAGTATAATTCGAGAAGGAGGAAGAATTTGGAAGGTTGTTAGAGATCAATCATCAAGAAAAGAGGTCTCCATTGGTGAAACTGATCGGCACGTGATTGAAGAGCACAATGCTTCCTCAACTACTTATGAATCAGGTAGTCTCTTTGTAAATATGAATTCTCCATCCGGAGAGGGGCATTTTCATTCTACCCCTATATTTGAAAGATTTGCATCTCATTCTACACTGTATTTACCAAATATGATAGTGTCTTCCATGAAAAGAGTCATCACGGGATAGTCATTCTAAAAATTGTAACTTTGTACTACCACACGGACCCCTCACTCCTCATCACTTTTTTCTCTCGTAAGATCACCTCCTCAAAATAAAATGGCTCAGCCTCCACCCAGACCTCTATTTATCATTAATACTTTTGGTTCCATCAGTTTTATAGGTATGGATGGCTATCCGAATGCTATGCCACGGGATGTAAGAAATAGGTTACCTAAGTTTCAAGGAAATAATGCAATAACTAGTGATCAGCATTTGAAACTCTTTGTCAATAAGATGGAGGATTTTGAAATAGAGTTTGAATATGTATACAATAAATTATTCATTCATAATCTAGACGAGGATGCAAAGGACTCGGTATAAAGCTCTACTGATAACTCTATTGATTCTTGGACTGAAATGAAGAATGCATTTAGATTGCAGTATGGTGACAGAACAAACCCTAGGTTTCTTTTGTCATAATTTGAAAATATTAAAAATAATCCTAATGAATCCAGTGCATGATTTTAATACAAGATTCAATAATTCATTGAGAAGATTGCCTATAAATGTGAGGCCATGTGATGAATCTTGTCTTCTAAAGTATGTTGATGCATTTGACAAGAAGGTTGCATTCTATTTGAGGGATAAAAACCCTGACACTTTGAGGCAGGCCTTTACCATGGCTCTGCAAATTGAGAACAACATCAAATCAGTTGGAAAAATTCCTAAGAGGGAGGGTGTCAAACTGATAAACCCAGAAAAACCTCAAGCAAGCAAGAGTGTGGATCTTGAGGAGGTTGTTAAAACTTTGGTAGGGGTTGTCAAAGAAATCTCTTACAAACTAGCCCGGGCAGAGAAAAGAATTGGGCAAAGTTAACTAGGCCAGCAAAAGGCACAAAATCATGACATATTTGGCAATCATCGAGGGGTAATCAGAGGTCAGATGAAAGAGGTAAAGGACCCATGGGATATGCAAGTAGACATCCCCAAGCATGTGAAAGTAGAATGGTCCCTGATCCTCTTACTGCCTGGATTGTTGTTGTTGATGAAGCCAATGAGATTGAATGGTGTGATAGATGCTTTCTGCCCCATCCTCCATGCGAAGTAAATAAGCAAGAAGAAGAAGCTGATAATGATTATCGTATTGATGATGATGCATGCATGGTGGATTCCTCTATGAGTTCATAGCAAGGATTAACCTCAACCGAGTGATGTTTTCGAAACTACTATATATTTATTGGATTGCATTCACCGGTATAACCTCTTCCTCCCACTCACACTTCGAATTTGATATGGTGCAAGCTTTTGAACTTCCTAATAATGATTTTGAGTACCTAAGAGCTCTAATGATTGAGAAGTATGATGGAGGGATACCTTTTGAGGAGGATAGGTAGTTGTTAATGAATGTTGTGGTTGGCCATGAAAAAGAATATAATAATAGGATTAGGGTTGCCAAAGGGGTAGGGCATCGGGACAAACAAAAAATTCCAAAGCTTGCCAAAGATCCCAAAACAGACTCCAGAGAAAGATACATCGGCAAAGGCTTTAATGTCTCAAGTCGAACTTGTGTCCCTCTCTATGCTCGAATGTAAAAATCTTGTGCCATTAGATGAATTTGTAAACCTCTCTCCTAACACTACATTACCCAAATATGTTCCTTGTGACATAGCCCAAATCTTGAGTCAAATCAAGATTTATGTTCCTATTGTTGAATTGATTAGAATCCCTAAGCATAGGAACAGAGCATTCAAATATTTGGGATTTAAAGAAGAAAAGGTCACCTAAGGCAGAAATGTAAATAATGTTGAGACTCATCCTACAATTTTAGAGTTGAAAAAACCCCAAGTACTGGAAGAACTAGGTGAGCCACCTGAAGTATATTTGGGAACATCCTTGGTTGAGTCTCAACTGAACATGGATCCATTTTTTACTACTCTGATTATTAAGGATAAGTTGTTACACAATTGTATGTTTGATTACGAAGCATCATGCAATGTTATGCCTCTTGCGGTCATGAATGAGTTGGATCTCAAACTAGCAGGCAGACTTATGGGAAGTGCACTACAATGCATTCCGGTGAGATGTTAGTGGTTGGATGTGTCAAGGGTTTGATAATGTAACTTGCAGCTTATCCGGGTAAAACCTGAAACTTGATGTTATTATTATGGATTGCCCTGCCAAATGGGGTATGTTGTTGTCAAGAAAATTGGTTGCAAATGTTGGTGGGAGTGTTCAAATATTTATGTCCTATGCCACCATCCCGATTGAGGGCAGCCTTGTCAAGTTACCTGTTGAAAAGAAAATGTTATATCTTATTGAGGACCCTAATAATGCTTCTTATGAAGTATTGCATGCAGATATTGATATTGATATTGATATTGATAAATCTATGAGCTATATTGCTTTCAAGGAATATGAAATTGGTCAATGCAGTATCATGAGCAGGGATGATTTTCCTGAGACTTAGATGTTTGATGCAACCCCAAAAGATGTTAGAAAACGTGACCCATGCACAAAGGATAAGCCTGAAGAAATGTGGTTAGATAGCGACTTGGATGGAAAAGAGAGAAAATTATATGACTAGCTGTTAAAAACATATTAGAATTGTTTAGCATGGTCATATCAAAATGGCAGTGTACTTGAAATTTTTCCTTGATTATTTTCTTTGAATCAGGATGCTCTCCATTGTACAGTGTATAGTTTTTTGTTCTCATCTTCTTTTGTGTTTTGTTCATTTTGGTCCTTGGTGACCTGGTTTTATTGGCTTCTCGGTTCAGTTTTCTGAGGATGGTTGTGTCTGTTCTACTATGCTAGCTTTTTCTTTGACTTTGTTGCCCAATGGCATGTTTTTGGCACTTATTTTGCTATTGGTTCTTGTGGCACACACACAGGGAGTGCCCATCCCCGAGTCGGAGCCTATATTGGTACTCAAATTAGTCTCCCACAATTAACCTTTGAGATCCCTCATTTTGCGGCCTCTGTTACGTTTTTTGTCTCCCCAAGCTCAAATGGTGGCTCTCCTACATTTTACGATTTGTCGGGTGTAATTTCCTAGTCAAAATTACTTCTTAGACTCGGTTTAAAAGTGGCCCTTTCTACGGTTAGATGTGGCTCTACAGGGCACTTTAAAAATTCTAAGGCTCGCTTCAACCAAAAACATGTCCATGTGGAGGCTTTCGCCAGACCTTCCTATACTTACACATTTCTCGCAACTTCCTAAAGGGTCTTGGGCCACGTGGAGGGACCACGCATGTTTAGGGACTGGCCCTTGAGTTCTATTTTGAAGAAGCGCCAGGAGGAAACTTGGAGACTCTGCTAGACCGAGACATGTGTTGGGCTGCGCTTGATTGGGGTCTCTACTTTTGAGACCATCTCAAAGTGCTCCATTGAGACACGTAGCATGCAAGGAAACAAAGGTGTGGCCATGGGAAAATATGGAACTTTTTCCTTTTCGAGAAAAAAAGGATAAAATTGGTAAGTTTAAGCATAGGTTCAATGGGACTCACATTGGGACACGTGTTAATCCCATTTTTGAGGACGAAGGGGAAGAGAAAAATGTTAACATTTTTCTTTTTTCAAAATATTATAAAATGTCAAAAGGTGCCCCCAAACCCGTTTCCAATCGCATTTTTCCATGTGGAGGGCTCAAATTAAAAGTTGAAACGCAGGATCAACGGTAGTTATGCATTTCATTTGATTTTGCCACCATTGAAGCTCCAGGATGTTTAGAGATGCATTTTTACATCATTCTTCGTCAAATTTTTGGCAAACTTATGATGTTTGGGTCTCCAATTTTAATTGGATCAATTCAGGAGCTCAATTTGTAGATTTGAAGTACTCTTGAGGTGGATTTTTTGCTCGGGCTCATGCAAAAATCAAGATGCCAAATCCAAAAGTCAAAGAATAAAATTTCAAAGGGAAAAATGATGAAATGATTAAAGGTACAGGTGTGAAAGGTGAGAAAACCGTTTCCTTAAGAGAAAAAAAGGATGACCCATCAATTCCAAATCTGTGACGCTAAGGCTCCAAAAATGGTTAAAAAGGGGATTTTTCGCATTATAGAATCGAGAATGATTAAAGGGAGTCCCGAAAAGTTGTGGTATGGTATCCTAGTCATTAATCCAAGGCCCAAGAAACGTGATCTATTCCCAATTGAGCCACCTGGCAGATTTCGGATATGAGTTTGTTAAATGTCTTTGTCTAAAACAAATTGGGAATAAGAAAAGGTCCCTCGAATATTATTCTCTTGTGAGTGGAAAAGGTGTTGCAGGTGCCAAGGATGAAGAATATTCTTGAACTTAGAACAATGATGTAAATATTTGCAATGATTCACCTTTTTTAAAACACTGCAAAATTTTTGTGAATCATTGAATGTCACTTTCTGCAAATCATGATCCGATATGTGCAACAAAGGTGCTTCGAATATTCCTCTTTTTGGGGGAAAATTGGATGTAAAGGGTGTATTATAAATGCAATGAGATTACTCTTGCAAATGGTCGGGAGTTCATTTTCACAAGAAAATTTTGAGAAAAGCTCATCCTCTGAGAAACCAGGTTAACTTCCTCTATGTTAGATTTTCCTTCATGTTGAGTTGGTTACAAGTGTATCCCCTATTAATGAATCGATAAATTTTTAGTTAATTTATGTCAAATCTCTCGTAAATTTTCTGTTTATTTCACTTTCAAAATGTATGCAATTAGTTTTTCTTGTTCATATTGCAATCTTGTATCAAAATCTCTTTGAATCACACATATCTCAATCCTTGTGATAGTTTAGTGGCATCTGTAATTTCTTTTTCGAAGAGCTTTTATCTCGGGAATGAAATAAATGATTTAAAATCACTTTTCTTTTATCTATTGACAGAGATTGTTTGTAAGCCTCTGGGTGTACCTCAGGCGTGACTGATTTTAGATTTTGATGTTTTTTTGGGTCTTCTAACTCGAGCCTTCATGCTAGAATCTCAAATATTGTGTAAAAAAGTTCATGTCTATTTTTGAAGCTTTACATTATTGAGTTCTCCATTTGTTGTGAAGTTTCTCAAGGATCGACAATGTTTAATCTATCTTGTTGATCTCCCACAAAAAAATATTCAAATAACCAATTCTACCCCGAACTACCCTTGTTTTTCTCTGTATATCCACGAAGAAGAACCAAATCCATTTGCTAAAGTATGCGAACAAATCAGGTTGCAAATGTCTTGATAACCTTAGCCTTGTGTTGAAAATATCTCCATAATTTAGAAGTGACAACTCGTGAGAGTCGATTTGGTGTGTTGATCATATTTTCCCAAGATCTTCTCTATAAAATTTGTGCAAAAGAAGGATTTACCAGCGTTCTTCAATAATAGAGGTTACAAAATAGGTTCTCTTACCTTGGTTAAAAGGCACAACCAAAAATAGTTAGGAGAAGATCACATCCTTTTAATGTGCTACCCACTTCTTCAAATCCTAAGTGCTAAAAAGGCCAAATAGATTTCTTTCCTAGCTACAAAATGACATACATAATCATTTATCTACCTCTCGAGTGTCTTGTTGAATCCGTGATGTTTCTCGGTTTGTGAAGAAAAGTAAATATGGGTTTTGGCACTTGGTCTCGTATTTGTTCTTGTGGCACTCACGGGAGTGTCCATCCCAAGTCAAAGCTTCGTGTTGGTGCTCAAAAATGGTGGTTGTCCCGCATTTTATGGTTTGACGGTTGTAATTTCCCTGTCAAAATTACTTCTTAGCATCATTATGAAAAAATACTTGTTGGCCTTATTGGTGCTCAAAATTACTTCTTAGCCTTGCTTTGTGCTCAAATTAGTCTTGCCCTATCAACCTTTGATATCCCTCGGTTTCTAGCCTCTATTACATTTTGTCTCCCCGAGCTGAAATGGTGGCTCTCCCCGCATTTTAGGATTTGACGAGTGTAATTTCCCGGTCAAAATTACTTCTTGGAATTAGTTTAAAAGTGGCCCTTTCTGGGTTGGATGCAGCTCTTTGAGGCACTTTCAAAATCCTAATGCTCGCTTCAACCCAAAACATGTCCACGTGGAGGCTTCACTTGGGGGGCCTTCTTGTACTTACACTTTTCACGCAACTTCCTAAAGGGGAGTTCTATTTTGAAGAAGCATCAGGAGGACACTTGGAGACTCTGTCGGACTAAGACACATGTTGGGCCCGCGCTTGTTTGGGGTCTCTACTTTTTGGACCATCTCAAAAGTGCCCATTGAGACACGTAATAGGGGGGAAATGGAGAGTGCGGGCCCACGGGGGAAAATATGGAACTTTTTCCTTTTTGGAAAATAGGGATAAAATTTGTAAGTTGAAGCATAGGTCCACTAGGACCCACATTGGGACACGTGTCAAGCCCATTTTTCAGAGGGCGGAGGGCGGAGAAAAATGTTAACATTTTACTTTTTCCAAAATATTATAAAATGTCAAAAGGTGCCCCCAGACCCATTTCCAATCACATTTTGCCATGTGGAGGGCTCAGATTAAAAGTTGAAATGTAAGATCAATGGTAGTTGTGCATTTCATTTGATTTTGCCACCATTGAAGCTCCAGGATGTTTGGAGATGCATTTTTGCATCATTCTTCATCAAATTTTTGGCAAATTTGTGTCGTTTGGGTCTGCAAAGTTTAATTGAATCAATTTGGGAGCTCAATTTGTAGATCTGAAGTACTCTTGAAGTGGATTTTTGCTCGGGCTCATGCAAAAATGCAAGATGCCAGATCCAGAAGTTGTAGAGTAAAATTTCAGAGGAAAAAGGATGAAATGATTAAAGGTATAGGGATGAAAGGTGAAAAAGTGTTTCCTCGAGAGCAAAAAGGATGACCTATCAAGTCCAGCTACGTGAGGCTCCGAAAAATGATTAAAAAGGGGATTTCTCACATGAAAGAATCAAAATGATTAAAGGGACTCCCAAAAGTTGTGGCATGGTATCCTAGTCATTAGTCGAGGCCCAAGAAACGTGATCTGTTCACAGTTGGTCCACCTGGCAGATTTTGGATCTGAATTTGTTAAATGTCTCTATCTGAAAACAAATTGGTAACAAGCAAAGGTCCCTCGAATATTCTTCTCTTTTGAGGGGAAAAGGTGCTGCAGGCACCAAGGATGAAGAATATGCCTCCAGTTAGAACAATGATGCAAATATTTGCAATGATTCACCTTTTTGAAAACACCTAGCAACTTTTTGAATATGTTGAATGTCACTTTCTACAAATCATGATCCGATATGTGCAACAAAGGTGCTTTGAATATTCCTCTTTTGGGGGAAATTGGATGTAAAGGGTGTATTATAAATGCAATGAGATTACTCTTGCAAATGGTCGGGAGTTCATTTTCACGAGAAAATTTTGAGAAAAGCTCATCCTCTAAGAAAAACTTTCTGAGAAACCAGGTTAACTTCCTTTGTGTTAGATTTTCATTCATGTTGAGTTGGTTACAAGTGTATAGCCATCAACAAGCTCTGAGATTGTTTAAATAACTCTCCCCTGCTGATGAATATGATAAATTTTGAGTTAATTTGTGTCAAATCTCTGGCAAATTTTGTGTTTATTTCACTTTCAGAATGTCTGCAAGTAGTTTTTCTTGTTCCTATTGCAATCTTGTATCAAAATCTCTTTGAATCACATAGATCTCAATCCTTGTGATAGTTTAGTGGCATCTGCAATTTCATTTTTTAGAAGAGATTTCATCTGGGAATGAAATAAATGATTTAAAATCACTTTTCTTTCATCTTGTTGATAGAGATTGTTTGTAAGCCTCTGGGTGTACCTCAGGCGTGATTGATCTTAGATTTTGATGTTTTATTGGGTCTTCTAACTTGAGCCTTCGTGCTAGAATCTCAAAGATTGTGTGAAAAAGTGCATGTCTGGGCCTCCATTGATGCACACCTTCTGGTTGAAGGAATGTTTTAACTATTTTTGAAGCTTTTTGTTATTGAGTTCTCCATTTGTTGTGAAGTTTCTCAAGGATCTGGAAAATTCCAATCTATCTTGTTGATCTCCCACCAAAAATTATTCAAATAACCAATCCTACCCCAAACTACCCCTGTTTTGCTCTATATATCCACAAAAGAACAAAATCCATTTGCTAAAGTATGCAGAACAGATCAGGATTCCAAATGTCTTTAGTAACCTTAGCCTTGTGTTGAAAATATCTCCATAATCTGGAAGTGACAACTCGTGAGAGTCAGATTTGGTGTGTTGATCATATTTTCCCAAGGTCTTCTCTATAAAATTTGTGCAAAAAAGGATTTACCAGCGTTTCTTCAATAACAAGAGGTTACAAAATAGGTTCTCTTACCTTGGTTGAAAGGCACAACCTAAAATAGTTAGGATAAGATCACATCCTTTTAAGGTGCTACCCACTTCTTCAAATCCTGAGTGCTAAAAATTCAGATAGATTGCTTCCCCAGCTACAAAAATGACATACATAATCATCTATCTGCCTCTGAGTGTCTTGTCAAATCCATGATGTTTCTCGGCCTTTGAAGAAGAGTAAATCTGGGTACCAACACCAAAATGGCGCCATTTGGGGACTTGTTGAAAATATTTGAAATATTTGGATACATATCAACCTAGTAATGTTTCTTACAAATGTTGTGTGCAAATACATTTTAAAACATCATTCTATATGCATCAGATTTAGAAGATTTGTTTGAAGTTATATGTTTTCTGTCAATTTTCTCCATTTTTTTTCAGCATTATTGTACTAAGTTTGCATTGTGATTGATAAATTTGGGTAAAGGAAGATCATATTTGATAAGTTTTGATTTTTAAGTTGTAAACAAACATTTGATTATTATTTTAGTGCATTTTTGCACATCTAGGGTGAAAATCCTTAGTGGCGACTCCGTGTTGTTTATTTTGATAAATGCTAGTGTCTTAACCTCTATCAATTGTAAATTTGTTACTAATCTTTGCAAAGTTGGAAGGAAGAAGATCTTTCTTCACCACGAGACCCTAGTAGAAGGTTGTTTCCAGAGTTTGGAAAGTCTAATTCAGAAGGAGGAAAATTTGGAAGGTTGTTGGAGATCAAGCATCAAGAAAAGAGATCTCCATTGGTGAAATTGATCGGCACGTGATTGAAGATTGCAATGCTTCCTCAACTACTTCTAAATCAGGTAGTCTCTTTGTAAATCCAAATTCTCCATCTGGAGAGGGGCCTTCTCATTCTACCCCTATATTTGAAATATTTACATCTCATTCTACCCCTGTATTTTCCAAATCTAATAGTGTCTGCCATGAAAAAGAGCCATTAGGGGATAGTCATTCTAAAAATTGTATCCCTGTACCACACAGACCCCTCACTCCTCATCACTTTGTTTCTCCTGTAAGATCACCTCCTCAGAATAATATGGCTCAGCCTCCACCCAGACCTCCATTTTTCGTTAATACTTTTGGTCCCATCAGTTTTATAGGTATGGATGGCTATCCGAATGTTGTGCCACAGGATGTAAGAAACAAATTGCCTAAGTTTCAAGGAAATAATGCAATAACTAGTGATCAACACTTGAAACTCTTTGTCAATATGATGGAGGATTTTGAAATAGAGTTTGAAGATGTATACATTAAATTATTTATTCATACATTAGAAGAGGATGCAAGGGACTGGTATAAAGCTCTTCCTGATAACTCTATTGATTCTTGGACTGAAATGAAGAATGCATTTAGATTGCAGTATGGTGACAAAACAGACCCTAGGTTTCTTTTGTCAGAATTTGAGAATATTAAAAATAATCCTAATGAATCAGTGCATGATTTTAATACAAGATTCAATAAGACATTGAGAATATTTCCTATGAATTTGAGGCCATGTGATGAATCTTGTCTTATAAAGTATGTTGATGCATTTGACAAGAAGGTTGCATACTATTTGAGGGATAAAAACCTGGCACTTTGAGGCAGGCCTTTACCATGGCTCTGCAAATTGAGAACAACATCAAAGTAGTTGGAAAACCTCCTAAGAGGGAGGGTGTCAAACTGATAAACCTAAAAAACCTCAAGCAAGCAAGAGTGTGGATCTTGAGGAGGCTGTTAAAACTTTGGCAGGGGCTTGTCAAAGAAATCTCTTACAAACTAGCCTGGGAGAAAGGAATTGGGCAGAGTTCACAAGGTCAAAAAAGGCACAAAATCATGACAGATTTGGCAATCATCCTAGGGGTGATCAGAGGTCAGATGACATAGAGGTAAAGGACCCATGGGATCTGCAAATAGACATCCCCAAGCACGTGAAAGTAGAATGGTGCCTGATCCTCTGACTTTGCCCAGGGTTGTTGTTGATGAAGCCAATGAGATTGATTGGTGTGATAGATGCTTTCTGCCCCATCCTCCATGTGAAGTAAATCAAAGAAGAAGAAGAAGCTGATAATGATGATGGTACTGATGATGATGCATGCATGGTGGATTCCTCTACGAGTTCACAATGCAGGGAGCAACCTCAACTGAGCTGATGAGTGCCAGAACTACTAAAGATTTCTGGATTGCATTCACCGGGTATTACCTCTTCCTCCCACTCATACTTCTGAAATTGATATGGTGCAAGCTTTTGAACTTCCTAATAATGATTTTGAGTACCTAAGAGCTCTAATGATTGAGAAGTATGATGGAGGATACCTTCTGAGGAGGATAGGCAGTTGTTAATGAATGTTGTGGTTGGCCATGAAAAATAATATAATACCAGGAGTAGGGTTGCCAAAGGGGTAGGGCCTCAAGCCAAACCAAAAATTCTAGTGCTTACTAGTATCCCAAAAGAGACTCCAAAGAAAGATACATCTGGCAAAGGCCTTGTTGTCTCAAGTAGAACTTGTGTCCCTCCCTATGCTCAGAAAAAAATCTGTGCCATCAGATGAATTTGTAAACCTCCCTCCTAACACTTTGCCTTACCCAAATATGTTCCATATGACATAGCCCAAATCTTGAGTCAGATCAAGATTTTTGTTCCTATTGTTGAATTGCTTAGAATCCCTGAGCATAGGAATAGAGCATTCGAATATTTGGGATTTAAAGAAGAAAAGGTCACCCAAGGTAGAAATGTAAATAATGTTGAGACTCCTCCTACCATTTCAGAGTTGAAAAAACCCCAAGTACTGGAAGAACTAGGTGAGCCACCTGAAGTATATTTGGGAACATCCTTGGTTGAGTCTCAGCTGAAGGTGGATCCATTTTTTACTACTTTGATTATTAAGGATAAGTTGTTACACAATTGTATGTTTGATTCTAGAGCATCATGCAATGTTATGCCTCTTGAGGTCATGAATGAGTTGGATCTCAAAGTAATAGCAACTTATGGGAAGTGTACTTGCCATGGATTCTAGGGAGGTGCCAATGGTTGGATGTGTCAAGGGTCTGATAGTGCAACTTGCAGCTTATCCAGGTAAGAACCTAAAACTTGATGTTGTTATTGTGGATTGCCCTGCCAAATGGGGTATGTTGTTGTCCAGAAAATGGGTTGCAAATGTTGGTGGGAGTGTTCAAATGGATATGTCCTATGCCACCATCCCAATTGAGGGAAGCCTTGTCAAGTTACCTAGTGAAAAGAAAATGTTATATCTTATTGAGGACCCCAACAATGCTTCTTATGAAGTATTGCATGCAGATATTGATATTGATAACTCTGTGAGCTATGTTGCTTTCAAGGAATATGAAATTGGTCAATGCAAGTATCATGAGAAGGATGATTTTCCTGAGACTTTGATGTTTGATGCAGCCCCAAAAGATGTTAGAAAACTTGACCCAGGCACAAAGGATAAGCCTGAAGAAATGTGGTCAGATAGCGACTTGGATGGAAAAGAGAGGCAATCATATGACCAATTGTTAAAAACATATCAGAACTACTTAGCATGGTCATATCCAAATGGCAGGCACTTGAAGTTTTTCCTTGATTATTTTCTTTGAATCAGGATGCTCTCCATTTATATAGTGTATAGTTCTTTGTTCTCATCTGCTTTTTGTATTTTTTTCATTCTTGGTCCTTGGTGACCTAGTTTTGTTGGTTTCTCGGTTCATTTTTTGGAGGATGGTTGTGGTTGTTCTACTATGTGCTAGCTTTTTTTTTGACTTCCATTGCCCAATGGTATGTTTTTGGCACTTGGGTTGTTCTTGGCACTTGGTCTACTATTGGTTCTTGTGGCACTCACGGGAGTGCCCATCCCCGAGTCGAGCCTATGTTGGTGCTCAAATTAGTCTCACCCCATCGACCTTTGAGATCCCTCAGTTTGCGGCCTCTGTTATGTTTTTGTCTCCCGGGCTCAAATGGTGGCTCTCCTGCATTTTACGGTTTGACGGGTGTAATTTCCCGGTCAAAATTACTTCTCGGCATCAGTTGAAAAGTGGCCCTTTCTGGTTGGATGCGGCTCTGTGGGGCACTTTAAAAATTCTAAGGCTCACTTCACCAAAAACATGTCCACATGGAGGCTTCCGGCCTTCCTTCCCTTCATACTTTCACTTTTCAACTTTCCTAAAGGGGCTGGGGACACGTGGAGGGACCGCGCATGTTTGGGGACCGGCCCTTGAGTTTTATTTTGAAGAAGCGCCAGGAGGACACTTGGAGACTCTATCACTGAGACACATGTTGGGCCCATGCACTTTTTTGGGGTCTCTACTTTTTGGGACCATCTCAAAGTGCGCCATTGAGACACGTAGCAGGTGGGAAATGGAGGTGCGGGCCCGTGGGGGAAAATATGGAACTTTTTCCTTTTTGGAAAATAGGGATAAAATTTGTAAGTTGAAGCGCAGGTCCACTGGGACCCACATTGGGACACGTGTCAAGCCCATTTTCTGAGGGCGGAGGGGCAGAGAAAAATGTTAACATTTTACTTTTTCCAAAAATTATAAAATGTCAAAAGGTGCCCCCAGACCCATTTCCAATCGCATTTTTCCATGTGGAGGGCTCAGATTAAAAGTTGAAATGCAGGATCAATGGTAGTTTGTGCATTTCATTTGATTTTTCCACCATTGAAGCTCCAGGATGTTTGGAGATGCATTTTTGCATCATTCTTCATCAAATTTTTGGCAAATTTGTGTCGTTTGGGTCTGCAAAGTTTAATTGAATCAATTTGGGAGCTCAATTTGTAGATCTGAAGTACTCTTGAAGTGGATTTTTTCTTGGGCTCATGCAAAAAAATGCAAGATGCCAGATCCAGAAGTTACAGAGTAAAATTTCAGAGGAAAAAGGATGAAATGATTAAAGGTATAGGTGCGAAAGGTGAAAAAGGCATGCCTCGAGAGCAAAAAAGGGATGACCTGTCAAGTCCAGCTATGTAGAGGCTCCGAAAAATGATTAAAAGGGGATTTCTCACATGAAAAATCAAAATGATTAAAGGGACTCCCAAAAGTTGTGGCATGGCATCCTAGTCATTAGTCGAAGGGCCCAAGAAATGTGATCTGTTCACAGTTGGTCCACCTGGAAGATTTTGGATCTGAATTTGTTAAATGTCTCTGTCTGAAACAAATTGGTAACAAGAAAAGGTCCCTCGAATATTCTTCTCTTTTGAGGGGAAAAGGTGTTGCAGGCAAGGATGAAGAATATGCCTCCAGTTAGAACAATGATGCAAATATTTGCAATGATTCACCTTTTTGAAAACACCTGGCAACCTTTTTGCGAATCTGTTGAATGTCACTTTCTACAAATCATGATCCGATATGTGCAACAAAGGTGCTTCAAATATTCCTCTTTTGGGGGAAAATTGGATGTAAAGGGTGTATTATAAATGCAATGAGATTACTCTTGCAAAAGGTCGGGAGTTCATTTTCACGAGAAAATTTTGAGAAAAGCTCATCCTCTGAGAAAACTTTAGAAACCAAGTTAACTTCCTTTGTGTTAGATTTTCATTCATGTTGAGTTGGTTACAAGTGTATAGCCATCAACAAGCTCTGAGATTGTTTAAATAACTCTCCCCTGCTGATGAATCTGATAAATTTTGAGTTAATTTGTGTCAAATCTCTGGCAAATTTTGTGTTTATTTCACTTTCGAATGTCTGTGAAGTAGTTTTCTTGTTCTTTATTGCAATCTTGTATCAAAATCTTTGAATCACACAGATCTCAATCCTTGTGATAGTTTAGTGGCATCTGCAATTTCATTTTTTAGAAGAGCTTTCATCTGGGAATGAAATAAATGATTTAAAATCACTTTTCTTTCATCTGTTGACAGAGATTGTTTGTAAGCCTCTGGGTGTACCTCAGGCGTGACTGATCTTAGATTTTGATGTTTTATTGGGTCTTCTAACTCGAGCCTTCATGCTAGAATCTCAAATATTGTGTGAAAAAGTGCATGTTTGGGCCTCCATTGATGCACACCTTCTAGTTGAAGGAATGTTTTAACTATTTTGAAGCTTTATGTTATTGAGTTCTCCATTTGTTGTGAAGTTTCTCAAGGATCTGGAAAATCCAATCTATCTTGTTGATCTCCCACCAAAAATTATTCAAATAACCAATCCTACCCCAAACTACCCCTGTTTTTCTCTGTATATCCACAAAAGAACAAAATCCATTTGCTAAAGTATGCAGAACAGATCAGGATTCCAAATGTCTTCAGTAACCTTAGCCTTGTGTTGAAAATATCTCCATAATCTAGAAGTGACAACTCGAGAGTCAGATTTGGTGTGTTGATCATATTTTCCCAAGGTCTTCTCTATAAAATTTGTGCAAAAGAAGGATTTACCAGCATTCTTCAATAACAGAGGTTACAAAATAGGTTCTCTTACCTTGGTTGAAAGGCACAACCTAAAATAGTTAGGATAAGATCACATCCTTTTAAGGTGCTACCCACTTCTTCAAAGCTTGAGTGCTAAAAAGTTAGATAGATTGCTTCCCGGCTACAAAACGACATACATAATCATCCAGTTATTGTACTAGGTTTGCCTCACCATTGATAAATTTGGGTAAAAGAAGATCAGATCTGATAAGTTTTGCAAGATTCCAGTACTGACAGACATTTGACAAATTATCTTTTAGTGCATTTTTGCACATCTGAGGTGAAAATCCTTAGTGGCGACTCCGTGTTGATTTATTTTGATAAATGTCAGTGTCTTAACCTCTGTCAATGAAAATTTGTTACTAATCTTTGCAAAGTTGGAAGGAAGAAGATATTTCTTCACCACGGACCCTAGTAGAAGGTTGTTTCCAGAGTTTGGAAAGTCTAATTCAAAAGGAGGAAAAATTTGGAAGGTTGTTGGAGATCAAGCATCAAGAAAAGAGGTCTCCATTGGTGAAACTAATCGGCACATGATTGAAGATTGCAATGCTTCCTCAACTGCTTCTGAATCAGGTAGTCTCTTTGTAAATCTGAATTCTCCATCTAGAGAGGGGCCTTCTCATTCTACCCCTATATTTGAAAGATTTGCATCTCATTCTACCCTTGTATTTTCCAAATCTGGTAGTGTCTTCCGTGAAAAAGAGTCATTAGGGGATAGTCATTTTGAAAATTGTATCCTTGTACCACATAGGCCCCTCACTCCTCATCACTTTGTTTCTCCTGTAAGATCACCTCCTCAGAATAATATGGCTCAGCCTCCACCTAGACCTCCATTTGTCATTAATACTTTTGGTCCCATCAGTTTTATAGGTATGGATGGCTATCCGAATGTTGTGCCACAGGATGTAAGAAACAAATTACCTAAGTTTCAAGGAAATAATGTAATAATTGGTGATCAACATTTGAAACTCTTTGTCAATATGATGGAGGATTTCGAAATAGAGTTTGAAGATGTATACATTAAATTATTTATTCATACTCTATTGATATAAGCTATTGCCTGATAACTCTATTGATTCTTGACTAAATGAAGAATGCATTTAGATTGCAATAGTATGGTGATAAAACAAACCCTAGGTTTCTTTTGTCAGAATTGAAAAATATTAAAAAGAATCCTAATGAATCAATGCATGATTCTAATATAAGATTCAATAAGACATTGAGAATATTTCCTAATAATTTGAGGCCATATGATAAATCTTGTCTTATAAAGTATGTTGATGCATTTGATAAGAAGGTTGCATACTATTTGAGGGATAAAAACCTTGGCACTTTGAGGCAGGCCTTTACTATGGCTCTGCAAATTGAGAACAACATCAAATCAGTTGGAAAATTTCCTAAGAGGAGGGTGTCAAACTGATAAACCCAAAAAAACCTCAAGCAAGCAAGAGTGTGGATCTTGAGGAGGCTATTAAAACTTTGGCAGGGGCTGTCAAAGAAATCTCTTACAAACTAGCCCGGGCAGAGAAAGGAATTGGGCAGAGTTCACAAGGTCAGCAAAAGGCACAAAATCATGACAGATTTGGCAATCATCCTAGGGGTGATCAGAGGTCAGATGACAGAGGTAAAGGACCCATGGGATCTGCAAGTAGACATCCCCAAGCACGTGAAAGTAGAATGGTCCCTGATCCTCGATCTTTGTTGCCGGGTTGTTTGTTTATGAAGCCAATGAGATTGATTGGTGTGATAGATGACTTTCTACCCCATCCTCCATGTGAAGTAAATCAACAAGAAGAAGAAGCTGATAATGATGATGGTACTGATGATGATGCATGCATGGTGGATTCCTCTACGAGTTCACAGCAGGGAGAAACCTCAACTGAGATGATGAGTGCGAAACTAAAAAGATTTCGGGATTGCATTCACTGGGTATTACCTCTTCCTCCCACTCATACTTCTGAAATTGATATGGTGCAAGCTTTTGAACTTCCTAATAATGATTTTGAGTACCTAATAGCTCTAATGATTGAGAAGTATGATGGAGGGATACCTTTTGAGGAGGATAGGTAGTTGTTAATGAATGTTGTAGTTGGCCATGAAAAATATTATAATACCAGGAGTAGGGTTGCCAAAGCGGTAGCTCCTCAGGCCAAACCAAAAATTCCAGTGCTTACCAGTATCCCAAAAGAGACTCCAAAGAAAGATACATTTGGCAAAGGCCTTGTTGTCTCAAGTAGAACTTGTGTCCCTCCCTATGCTCAGATTGTAAAAAATCATGTGCCATCCGATGAATTTGTAAACCTCCCTCGTAACACTGCATTACCCAAATATGTTCCTTGTGACATAGCCCAAATCTTGAGTCAGATCAAGATTTTTGTTCCTATTGTTGAATTGCTTAGAATCCTTGAGCATAGGAACAAAGCATTTGAATATTTAGGATTTAAAGAAGGAAAGGTCACCCAAAAGAAATGTAAAGGCGAAATGTTGAGACTCATCCTACCATTTCAGAGTTGAAAAAAATCCAAGTACTTGGAGAACTAGGTGAACCACCTAAAGTTATTTGGGAACATCCTTGGTTGAGTCTCAATTAAATGTTGATCCATTTTTACTACTTTGATTATTAAGGATAAGTTGTTACACAACTCTATGTTTGATTCTCAAGCATCATGCAATGTTATGCCTCTTGAGGTCATGAATGAATTAATCTCAAAGTAACATCAACTTATGGGAAATGTATTGCCATGGATTCTAAGAAGTTCCCGGTGGTTGGATGTGTCAAGGTTTGGTGGTACAACTTGCAGCTTATCTCGGTAAGAACCTAAAACTTGATGTGTTCATTGTTGATTTCCTTGCCAAATGGGGCATGTTGTTATCGAGAAAATGGGTTATAAATGTTGGTGGAAATGTTCAAATGGACATGTCTTATGCCACCATATGATTGAGGGAACCTTGTGAAGTTACTTGGTGAAAAGAAGATGTTATATCTTATTGAGGACCCCAACAATGCTTCTTATGAAGTATTGCATACAGATATTGATATTGATAACTCTGTGAGTTATGTTTCTTTCAAGGAATATGAAATTGATCAATGCAGGTATCATGAGCAGGATGATTTTCCTGAGACTTTGATGTTTGATGCAGCCTCAAAATATGTTAGAAAACTTGACCCAGGCACAAAGGATAAGCCTGAAGAAATGTGGTCAGATAGCGAATTGGATGGAAAAGAGAGGCAATCATATGACCAGCTGTTAAAAACATATCATAACTGCTTAGCATGGTCATATCCAGAATGGCAGGCACTTGAAGTTTTTCCTTGATTATTTTCTTTGAATCAGATGCTCTCCATTATACAATGTATAGTTCTTTGTTCTCGTCTGCTTTTGTGTTTTGTTCGTTCTGGTCCTTGGTGACCTGGTTTGGTTGGTTTCTCGGTTCCGTTTTTGGAGGATGATTGTGGTAGTTCTGCTATGCAATATTTTTCTTTGACTTCGTTTCCCAATGGTATGTTTTTGGCACTTGGGCTGTTCTTGGCACTTGGTCTGCTATTGGTTCTTGTGGCACTCACGGGAGTGTCCATCCCCGAGTCGGAGCCTATGTTGGTGCTCAAATTAGTCTCCCCATTTGTCATTGAAATTCCTTATTTTTGGCTTTGTTATGTTTTTTATGTCCCCAGGCTCAAATGGTGGGTCTCCCCGCATTTTACTTTTTGACGGTGTAATTTTCCTATCAAAATTACTTCTCGGCATCGATTGAAAAGTGGCCCTCTTTTTGGTTGGATGCGGCTCTGAGGCACTTTAAAAATTCTAAGGCTCACTTCAACCAAAACATGACCCCACGTGGAGGCTTCTTGTGAGCCTTTCTATACTTACACTTTTCACGCAACTTCCTAAAGGGTCCTGGGACACGTGGAGGGACCGCATATGTTTGGGACCACCGGCCATGAGTTCTATTTTGAAGAAGCGCCAAGAGGACACTTGGAGACTCTGTCGAACTAAGACACGTGTTGGGCCCGCACTTGTTTGGGGTCTCTACTTTTCAGGACCATCTCAAAGTGTGCCATTGAGACACGTAGTAGCGAGGAAATGAAGGTGCGGGCCCAAATATGGAACTTTTTCATTTTTGAAAAATGGGACCCAAATTTGGTTGACACGTGTCAAGGACCCACATTGGGACATGTGTCAAGCCCATTTTCTGAGAGTGGAGGGGCGGAGAAAATGTTAACATTTTACTTTTTTCCAAAAAATTATAAAATGTCAAAAGATGCCCCCATACCCGTTTCCAATCACATTTTTCCATTTGGAGGGATCAGATTAAAAGTTGAAATGGTGGACTAACTGTAGCTATGCATTTCATTTGATTTTGCCACCATTGAAGATCTAGGATGTTTGGAAATACTTTTTGCATCATTCTTCATCAAATTTTTGGCAAATTTGTGTCGTTTGGGTCTCAGCAAGTTTATTTGAATCAATTTGAGAGCTCAATCTATAGATCTAAAGTTCTCTTGAAGTGGATTTTTGCTCATGAGCTCAAGATGTGAGATACATAAGTGCGAGTAAAATTTCGTACAATGATGCCAGATCCTCCGAGTAAAAAGGGATGACTGTTGCAACTATGCAGAGGCTCGAAAAATGATAAAGTTTCAAAATCAAAATGAAAAAGGGATGAAATGATTAAAGGGCTCAAGAAACATGATCTATTCATAGTTAATCCACTGCGCCAAGGATGAAGAATATGCCTCCAAGCAAAGGTCCTCGAATATTAGAAAAGGTGTTAATGATGCAAATATTTGCAATGATTCACCTTTTTGAAAACCCCGACAACCTTTTTGTGAATCATTGAATGTCACTTTCTACAAATCATGATCCGATATGTTCAACAAAGGTGCTTCAAATATTCCTCTTCTGGGGGGAAAATTGGATGTAAAGGGTTTATTATAAATGCAATGAGATTACTCTTGCAAATTGTTGGGAGTTCATTTTCACGAGAAAATTTTGAGAAAAGCTCATCCTCTGAGAAAACTTTGTGAGAAACCGGGTTAACTTCCTCTGTGTTAGATTTTCATTCATGTTGAGTTGGTTACAAATGTAAAACCATCAACAAGCTCTGAGATTGTTTAAATAACTCTCCCCTGCTGATGAATCTAATAAATTTTGAGTTAATTTGTGTCAAATCTATGGCAAATTTTTTATTTATTTAACTTTTAGAATGTCTGCAAGTAGTTTTTCTTGTTCCTATTGCAATCTTGTATCAAAATCTCTTTGAATCACATAGATCTCAATCCTTGTGATAGTTTAGTGGCATCTACAATTTCATTTTTCAGAAGATCTTTCATCTGGGAATGAAATAAAGGATTTAAAATCCTTTTCTTTCATCTTGTGAGAGATTGTAAGCCTCTGGGTGTGCCTCTGGGTGTACCTCGGATGTGACCGATCTTAGATTTTGATGTTTTATTGGGTCTTCTAACTTGAGCCTTCATTCTAGAATCTCAAAGATTGTGTGAAAAAGAGCATGTATTGGCCTCCATTGATGCACACCTTCTAGTTGATGGAATGTTTTAACTATTTTTGAAACTTTTTGTTATTGAGTTCTCCATTTGTTGTGAAGTTTCTCAAGGATCTGGAAAAGTCCAATCTATCTTGTTGATCTCCCACCAAAAAATTATTCAAATAACCAATCCTACCCCGAACTACCCTTGTTTTTCTCTGTATATCCACAGAAGAACAAAATCCATTTGCTAAAGTATGCAGAACAGATCAAAATTCCAAATGTGTTCAATAACCTTAGCCTTGTGTTGAAAATATCTCCATAATCTGGAAGTGACAACTCGTGAGAGTAAGATTTGGTGTGTTGATCATATTTTTCGAAGGTCTTCTCTATAAAATTTGTGCAAAAAAAGATTTACCAAAGATTCTTTAATAACATAGGTTACAAAATAGGTTCTCTTACCTTAGTTGAAAGGCACAACCTAAAATAGTTAGGATAAGATCACATCCTTTTAAAGTGTTACCCACTTCTTCAAATCTTGAGTGCTAAAAAGTCGATAGATTGTTTCCCGGCTACAAAACGACATACATAATCATCTATTTACCTCTAAGTGTCTTGTGGAATCCATGATGTTGCTCGGTTTGTGAAGATGTAATTTAGAAATAAAAACACTTTGGAAAACATGATTTAAATTGGGAAACCCAAGATGGGAGAAATACCCACTAAATCAATTCAATGTGTAGGACAAATTATCCAATGAAACATTATAATGGTTTCAAATTTTTAGAGTACCCACTCAACATGAAGCACTAATCAAGAGCTGATCAAGCACCTACTTGACTCCTTTGTAAGCTGAAATTTGCATAAAAGTATCCACTTTCAAATTTTCTAAGCTTTTACTTAGACTTGACACCAATTTTAATAAATCACATGACATAGTTTCTCATAGATTTTTAGTTCGACATTCACTAGTCTTCTTATAATCATCTCACACATTCACTAGTCTTCTTACAATCAAATCTCACCTACTTCAACTATAATATCCATGAACAAGGATAGTTTTTATAATGAAGAGACGCACACAAAAAAATACATTTACACTTAAACTTTAATGACTCTTAAGCTATCTCACTTTACCACTCGTGACATAAGGAGACGAAGATAACTTCATGTAAATTGTCATTTTACAATGATTATTTCAGACTTTAATGCTAAATTATTCAATTTTGACATTTTAGGTCCCTTTCCATATTCTTTTATGCAAATGATAACTAAAGGAGGAATTTAAACTCCTTATACCTCCGACTTCTCTTGTCAATATTCCTTTTATGACCCTTGCACACCGATTTGTAACGGTCATTCAAACCTTGTCTTATTCTCCAACTAATAATCCTTGTCTTGTAGCTTAATGTCTACTACTCTTTAAGTGTTTTCAACATGATAGAATGTTACAAGAACCTATAAAATTCTTTATAACCTATTTTCATATTTTATTCTTCGTCATTTAGCTTTCAAACTCCATTATAACACTTATGAGTGCACAGGGTTCTAGTACTAATAATCGTAGTCTTGAACTTGATGAAAGACAAGACCTATGGGCTCACATAAAACCATGGATTCAGGTAATTAGGTCTCTGGAGGTATATATCAACAAAAATATCTTTTAGATTATCAAATAAAAGAATGGATAATTGTTTTTAACTCTCCCTCGCACCTTCAACACACAATCATGGAGGACTATATACAAGTCATGGAAAATATTAAATAGCCACTAAGAATGAGCCCTTAAGTACTTATCCATGCTTAGACATGATGGTTATTATTTGTAGACACTCTTTAACTAACAAGAAGAGGCAGAGTATCCTCATTCACTTCATGAAGCGTGCATTTCAAAAAGGTATTCACTAATTTTCATGTATAGAGGACATATTCAAAGATTGATCAAGATCATAAAGTGACCCTATCATTTATGACTTCAATGTCAAATTTCGAGAGGATATTGATGTTGTGCAACTCACTAGGTCCATGTATTGCTTCCTTTCATAAAAATATATCAAATTTTCATGATTTTCTCGACACACTCGTGACAAGGTTTTTAGCTTCAAGACCCATTATTGCTTCACTTTGAGTCTTACATGTTGAAAATCATTTTCATGACCAACCACTTTAATAACACTTCAAAGTGATGTTATACACCATTTCCAAAATCTTTTGTGCAAGGGTTGTGAAGAGAAATTCCCAAGAATATCTATTTTTAAAACCTTGTTAGATAGGTATACAGATGAGGTTGAAGACTAATGAGATTGAGAATTTACACCCGTTAGTCCAAATTTTGAATTTACGATAAATTTTGATAAACCCATTAAATTTTTCATCTTTAGGGGCCTTAAGTTTTTTTCCACCTTTCTAAGAATCTGTAGTTTCTAAGGCTTAAGGGCACATTTACAATTTATTTCAATTTTTCGGGTTCCTATAGATCTTTGTATGTTACATGTTAAGTGCATTTCAATTCCCAAAACTTGACAATATGGTTTTGTTTTTTTTTCAAGTTTTCCTTGCATTGGAACATCTTGCATCTTAACATGTTTTATGTTGCATGTTCCCCGATCCTCAAGACCCGACAAGCCCTTTGTATCAAATTTTCGAGGATTAGTTGCATCGGGACATGTGAGGGAAAATACATGTCATATGTTCCATGTCTTTTGAACCCCAAAACCTAATACACTACGTGTGTTAGGTTTTTGGGGTGAGAGACATCGAAACATCTTAGCTCAAAAACACATGTTTTATGTCGATGAAACCCCAATTGTGATTTTCTTGGAAATTTGGGCATCTTTTCACATTTTCCTTTCAAACCCATTTCTTTTCTAGGTGGGATTGATAGTTTTCCTAGGTCTTTTCTAGTTTTCAATTGGTTTTTCCATATTTTTCTACCTTGTTCATTTTTCATCGCTGCTATGATGTTTTCCACTTTTATTGTTGTATTATTTTTTTCATATACCTTCTTTCTACCCCAAATGCATCGGCCTATCACCTAGCATGCTTTGGGCACTTCCCTGAAGCATGCGCAAACATCGAGTCCCTATTTTATGTGAGCTTACGGCGAGAATAGTCCGCCATTTATGGAGGACAAGTTACAAAAGGGGAAACATAGACATTCACTTAATAACAAAAGATACAATCAATATATCCATGTACAAATGCATCATAAATAGAAATAAACATTGTAAATAAGCATAATGAAACTAGATCTGACTTAGAATAATATGAAGAACATAAGGGTTTACACTTTTGAGCATGAATAACCAGAATCACACACCATATATTGATTTATAAACATTTACAATGGCTCCATTACATCATGAGGGTCATATAGACCAAATACATCAAGGGATATTATCTTAAAACCTACAAAAATACTCTAAAAAGATAACCCAAATCCATTACAACCCTTGTTCAAACCCAAATCCATGCCTAGTATTCTTAAAAACCCATCTTGCAAGCTCTTCGTTCTCACCATCTTCTCTCTTCATTTTGGACCCACACAATCCTTTAAATAGGATCTAGATGCATTGCCTTTGTTTCCTTCATGAGCAGATCACATGCCAAATGGAAGTGTGGTCCTACATGGTTGAATGCCTATCCCAGATTGCAAATGTCTCCACTACCTGTAGTGATCATCCTAAGAATAGCCCTTATGTGGAATATTATTTTCTTGACCTCCAAGGCTTCAAGCTGGCACCATATCAATTCAACGTCCCTACTCAAGTAATTTCACATGTTTTTTCTACGACAACTTATTCAAAATATAGATAAGTCCTTAAACCTTTCTTCTCCTTTGCGCAAAAACCTATTCTACCACGTGCCTTTGCATTACACACACCTTTCTAAGTGCCTTCCTTTACTACCTCCTAACTATGCTGAATTCTTCCTTGGAACTTAGTAAATTTCAGGGCCCAACATTACCCCGTACTACGTGTCTTATGTCGCCGAAACACCCCGCCCTACCACCAAAGAATAAAGAATAGATGTTGACCATTTTGGGTCAACCATCAAGGGTAGTAAAAATTCTATTTGTAGAGAATAGTCATTTCATGGAAGGATTGAAAGCAAACATGCAACTGTGTTGTTGCAAGGTGTAACACCTCACATATGTTGCCATTCTGAGTGTCATCTTCAAAAAGATATGCAGAAGCCTATAAATACTAGAGCATAGCCTTGGTGAAGGAACGACGACAGATGTCAAAGATTGGACCCTGAAACAACAAACATAATTATTGTTTACATGGCAAGAAACTACGGTTTTCAAGTACAAGTGCACTAATTCTTATTATTTATTTATGTTTGAATATGATTAATTATGTATTGAGTTGTTTTAGTTAATTCCACAATTATCATTTACAATAATTAAATGCAAAAGGAAATAGACAACTCAGTTATATAAATTAATTACATTTATTCATGAAGAAACAATGTTTCCCACACAAGCCGTGGGATCTAAATTATGTGTATAGCAAAATAAGTACATCTACTTAAATTTTTAAATAGATAGGGAGAGAATAAACCCATCATTGCCTAAATGGGTTGGTTTCCCTCCTCTCTCCTTCACTTGCATCAAATTCATCTCTATGAATTTTTCTTAGGCTGCAACACCTATTGACAAAAACAATATGGTGGTTAGAGCTCCAAGTTACATCACTACCCATGCACTTACAGTTTTAGGCATATGGATTTCTTTTAAGTACAAATGAGATATATGAAAAGGAACTAGAAATATAATCATAAATGTGCAGGTACAGGTGGAGAAAATACAACTTATAACATCAAAATCATTATATAATTCTAATTACAGTTGTTTAAAAGAATTTTTAAATATCATGAGTCCCAGGATACGAATGAAAAACTACAATTGTGCTAATAAATAGAAATGATGCACAAAGTTGAAAAATAAAAAGTACTGAAGTATATTTGAGTTTGTTATGTCATGTCATCAAGTAATTGATCAAGTACAGTCATCAAGGAAGTACTGTTAGGAATTTCATGTGTGAAAAAGTGATGCAAATGTTCATGACATAATTGTATATCAATACTTTTGTGCACTCAAGAGTGAAGTGCATAACTACCTCTTGAACTGTAAGAGAAAACAAGTTTCATATTTTAAGGAAGCTCTGATACACCTCAATAATACAAGATACAGTGATTTCAGAAGCTCATTCAGTAATAAGTAAAGAATATCTAAATAGATTCAAGAAGTACGAAATTTAAGTTTACATATAATAAAAAATTCAACGCCAGATATGCAAATTGCAAATTCAAGTTTAGATTTCCAACACATAGGTTTATCTTTAGTTAAAATTACAGTAGCTAAGAAAGCTATTTTCATTAAAAAAAGATGGAGTTTCCATAGCTTTCAATGCATCATTCTAGTGTCCATTCACAGTGACGTATCTAGAAAGCATCTAAGAGGAAAAAGCAAAGCATATGGTTACATTTGCAATATCCAACAAGATGGAAAGTTTTAATGACAACCAAATCATCCATGCCACATATCCCTCAACTTCAACTGTGCATTGTGGAGATCATTCAGGCTCAATATTCAATTTCATAAAAGACTCAAAAGTCCTCAGAAGTTATTGGATTCCAGTACAAGATTCAAAACAAATACCAGTATAATAGCTATATACTTCTTCAGAATGGATTTCAATTACAGAAAGTAATTATGACCTACAATCGTGCACATGCAGAACTAAAAATTTATAGCTAATAATGAATATGCCCATTAAGAAAAGGAATATACCCAGAATCAAATGCCAATGCTAACATCCACATGTTTTCAGAGAAAGGAACCACAAAATGTAATCTAATATGAGCATCCAACACAATAAACACATTCAAGAAATATTTTCATTATATCTTTGTAGCTATTAGTTGTTGACCTGTGTTTTGAAAAAGAAGCAATTGTTTTTTCCTCATAGCTTATGGGTTCTTCCACAAACTACTTTAAAGCTTCAATAAAAGTCTTACATCGTGATTGAAATCCAAGGCTTTGTTGTCCGGAGCATGGAGGAATCAAATATCGAGATAGTTGTCTTCACATTGGCAAGAGATCATAGATTCTATCAAAAGCCCCATAATAGAGGCAGGCTCAAAACCCAACTCATGGGTAAAGCAAGAGAAGTGACCCAAAAGACCAATTGCAAACACCATAGTGGCCAAATAAAGAAAAAATTTCATAGTTTACATTTAAAAGGCCGAGTTTTTACTTCTTTTTCGTTGTGAACGAATGAATATTAGAGAGAGAAAGTTGATAAGAAAATACAATGTTGAATGTTGCACAATATACCCATATTGGGACAAAGTGATGAGCCCACAAGACAACTTTTGGGCAAAGTATATAAGAGGTACCCACATCTGGGTCATTCAAAACCATGAGGCTTAGAAAATGCACATCAAAGCAGGATAAAAAAACTCATATTTATCAAAATGGAAGCCATAAAATTAAATAAACGTCCATACCCAGAAATATGAGATCCAGAATGTAAGAAATGGCGAGTCCCAAAACCATGCAGGGTCGGCTGAATGAACAAATCTCCATTCATGGCGAGCGATATTCAATACAATAAAAATATAAATATTTAACAGAGAATGAGTTCTAAAACGAACCTTTTACACGTCCATTGAAGCACAAAGATGGCTATGGAACAAAAGCCCCAAATGTCCAGACAAAGAACCTTCAACATGAGCTCAAAGCAAGTATTTTGGGAAAATCTATGAAGTCGCGGCAGTATTAAAAACATAAATACACAAAACAAAACACCCAGGACTAAAAATTCCAGATCTGAGTTCTATGAAAGCGTCTTAGTTCTTTAAAGCAATACCCAAAAAAAGAGAAAGTAGCAGGTAACATTCTTGAAGCTATACGTCTAAATTAAGGATGATTAGGAGAATATAAAAGGAACTTACTAGAGAATTTGAATTCTTACAATGGTGTCTGAACCAAAGATAAACCCAGATTTGGGTAAGGCATAGATCACTAAAAATGGTGAGCTACCTTCATTATCGGGAATCAATAACAGAAAACCAACAGCTCAAATAACGTGCACCTAGAGTAGAACTCAGGAAACCACCATGGTGGCAGAACCCCAAAATCGAAAGCACAACTTTTCAAGCAAAAGAAAGGCTTTACCTCATCTCTAGTGGTGGCCGAACCCTTCAGAACGAGTTCTAAAGTTAAAACATGTTGGCCTGGAAAGAAATGGCCAGGGCCTCGCCAGCCCCTCGCGAGTTCAAAATGATAAGCATGATCAAGGTTGAATGTATTTCCCCCGCGCCCCCTCCTCCCAAACTCGAGAGACGAGTTTACAAGTCCAACCAGAGTAAACATTGCACACGTGGAGATTTAGGATAAACCCTAATTGTGACTAGGGTTACTTTATTTCCATCGATATCGTGATGGGTCTTACCCTCATGGGAAGGGGGAAATTTTTTCCATTAAAATGATTATGTCATTACAAAATTGTATGCTTATTATTGATTAAATTTTAGGTCTTTGACCTTACTTTGATAAAACAAAAGTAAAGAGAGTGTATGGGCTCAAATAAATGAAGTACCATTAGCCAAAGATGCATGTGCCTTAGAATAAAAGAAAGGAAACCCATTCACTTATACATATAGTTCAAATATTGAATAACGCCAAAAAAACCTTATTATTAGTCACGAAGATAAAGATAAATATGCATGCACACATGGACAAAAATAGCCTTTCCAAGATGAAGACAAATTACATTCAACATAGTGTGACTGGAGTAAGAAGTGATCTCTACAGGCTGTTATTAGACTTTGCTTATTTTAATCTTTTCATTAAAGGCTAAAATCATGCATGTATGGGAGGTGTAACTGGAGTACTTTAGTCTATTATTGGAGAGTTGGGGTGAATATTTTTGGCTATATATTGTGTGTTCTTGCCAAGCACAAGGGGGAGCTAATTTTTACATAGGAATATTGCATAAAATTTTATTGTTTCACCTTGTGACTGAATAAAAGACTGGTTTCCTCCATTAGCAAGCTTTTCATAGTGTGTTCCAACAGGATATAGGCATGTTTTAGTGAATTATTGTTCCTTTGCATGTTATTATTCCAACAACACCTATATCAAGAAGTTTTAATCATTTTACAGGCCAATAAAGTGTATTTCAATACCTTATGAATTGCAAATCTATTAATAAGATATTGCAATGAATTTCAACAATCTTTCATCAATCTTTAAGTGTGTTTGTGCAGGCCCAACCCCACAAAATTTTGGTGTATCACCCTTATGTTTTTTATTTTTTCTTTCATCTAACCTTCATCTCGGAAAAATTGATTTTTTGGTGATTCATCAAAGGGAGCCAGCGCTTCAGAGGTTTCCCTCATTTTGAGATGCCCACAACTCGAGGCGGGAATCCCATCGTTAGGTCCAAATCAAGTCAAATTTCCATCCGTAAGAAGGAGCACTTTGGACTAAGAACAATTTTTTTCGCATGCACGATGGGACAAAGGAAAAGCTTTTAGAGTTATTCACAACATGCAATTAATGATGAGTTTCTCACATGGTTGTTCCTAAAGAGTTAATTGATCAAGATCAACAGCCTATTTTAGCAGTTATTAGCACACAACATGATTTGATTGAAGATTTAAGAGTGTAGTCTTTGGGAACCACTCGATTAGAACCAACAACTTGTTTCCTTAACAACTTTGCATGAATACCAAGACATATTTTTGTTGTTACAACAAAGAATAATCACTTTTAGAAGGTTCTAAACTGTTTTTTTCCCATGATCTATGCTTCGCAATCGTAACTAGAACATCATTAAGAAGTCTTAACCCCGATTTTGTTTAATTACCTTTAAATTTAGCTAGAAGAAGAAGGGTTGGAAATACTACACCTTATAATAGGCCCATTTTTGGTAACCCTCCTCCCCTTGCTTCACCACGTGTTAATCTTGTTGTTTAAATCATAATAATCATAATGCAAAGAACAACCCATAACCTTTTTTACTTTTACTAATATAAGCCCTCTTATAATTCCAATTTATCATGATATACCACAATTGCTCTAAAAAGTCTTCCATTTTTTATTGGTGAAAATCAAGTTACCCCAGGTTGAACATATTAGAGATGTAGTAGCCCTTTGTTTAGTACATAATATCACACATGAGGATGTTTCTCTAAGGCTCCTAGCTCCTCTTTCAAAGGTCAAGCCCTACAATGGTACAAAAACTTAGAAGTAGGGACAATAGGCACTTGGGATGTGTTAAGTGCCACTTTTTGTAGGCAATTTAAGATAAAACAAACCATCTATCCCTTATTGAGAAATTTTCCACTATTAAGTGTGCACCCCAAGAGTTCATGGCCAATTTTAACTTAAGATTTACCAAAACTTGGGAAAGAATTCCAAATTGTAGTTAAGCCTTCATTAGAACATGCTTTTTTTTATTATTTGCGTGCATTAAATAGTAAAATTGTTATTATGACTCGGTTTATGGGTGCAACCAATCTTCTCATGAACCTTTGACATTGTAATAAGAGCTGAAAACAACCTTATACAAGATGGAAAATTGGCTCCCAGACCTATTATGCCTATCTATGCTGAGTTAGCTCCTATTCCATTAGTTGAGAAAGCATCCATAGTTCCTACAGTTCAACCTAGTGAAATAGATGACTTGAAAGGGGTTGTTAAAACTATGGGAAACAAGATTGTGCAGTTAGAAAGGAATCAAGCCCAAGTAAGCAGGCCATATCAGCCACCTTTTCCAAATTTCAACAATTATAGACCTCAAGGTTATAGACCATATCAGGCACAACCAACTATTACAACTACTAGGCATTTTTCTGCAAATGATCCTAATGATCCTATAACTTCAAGAGAGTTAGTTCCCATGCAAACAAATATGGCTCATGATGCTAGTATGCGATCTGGGTTCAAATGCATCCACAAAGATGGTACTGCAAGGTTTTTGTGCCACAAATGACTCAAGAAGAAGTGTTTAATCATTTTCAAGAGAGTATGTTTCTTGCAGCACATGTGGATCAGATTTTGGCACAAGAACAATAGGGGTAGCTAGATTCCACTTTGGTAAATTTTGAAATAGTTGATCATGTGGTTGTAAATCATGAAATTAGAGCACAAGATAGAGCTAATTTTGCCACATTAGTTACCAAATCAAAGAAAAGATCCATGGAGGCTAATGTAAGTGACCAAACTATTGTACCAACTCATGAAAATCAAAATAATACTGCTAGTAAGAGTTTTGAACCACTTACTATTCAAGAAAAGGTTGTTGTTGTAAAAAAATAGTTTATTATATGTGTTGTTCCATTCAATATTATTGATCATATGAAGAAATCTAATGTTACTATGAGCATGTGGGATACATTGTCTATTCCTGGAAAAAAAGACTTTTTGGTCCAAGAGCTTGCGGGTGTGAAATTACAATCAAAACAAGATGAACGTGCATAAACACAACCAACAAGGTGATGGCAGTTGTAGACCATCAAACTAAAGGTTCAAAGCGGAAAGTGTTTTAGAAAAATAAACAACAAAAGAGGTAAAAACAATAGTTAAATAAGTCAAAGTGGTTAAGCCACCTCCTTTCTACCTTTCTCTGATTATTGAAAATTCTTTAGTTCACAATTGCATGGTTGATAATGGAGCTAGCAATAGTTTTATGCCAAAGTCAGTGGTTGAAAAGATGGGTCTTAAATATGAACCAAGAACAAACGGAGTTTTACAACTTGATGGTTGATATAAGACCATTGGAATCATTAAATATTTTGTTGGTGAGAAAATTTTTCGGGTGGACAAACTTTTGGATTTCATGCCAATGCTCGGGAATTTAAGCCCCTTTACTTAATTACTGCAATTTGTTGTATATGCATGTGCATGAAAAGGTGGATTTTTATGGTGGCCTTTTGACCGGGATCCAACAGGGACACTCCACTGACCCTACAACAAAGCTAGTAATTTCTTACTAGGGAGGACTTTGTTTGTAAAGCAAGAAAGGGGAGTGAGAAATGAGATAGGGAACTAATGTTATAGGTAGGAAATCAGATTCCTACACACACTAGTTAGAAACTTCAACACATGCATTTATGAGAAGAAACAACCCTACAAATGGCAACAAGATGAGATCAAATTGCAAAATCAAAGTTTCTAAAAGCCCCTCATCAAAGAGGCTAAAAATCCTTCGATGCTTAAAAAGAACTTGTACATAGTGGAGAAATGGAGGAAATTGAGAAGGGGGAAATGAAGAAAATTTCTATCTCCTTTGTTCTCTCGAGTATAATATACTCTTGAGTTTACAAGATCAATCACCAAACATTTGAAATGGGAATGACGTTACAATTTATAGAATGAGAGGTGACTTATAGTCTTCCTCATGACCCTCCCTATGCCTTATTTCTAACTTTAGACTATTCATATTCCTACAAAATATTTAAGTCCCTTTTATAAAATCAAGGTGACTTAATTAACATTTTGTTTCTAAAGTCACTTTTAAGTGACTTAAAGGCATATCAAAAAGTGCGAACCTCAATGAAGAATTAGAAAAATTGAAGAGAGAGAAAGTTGGGGGACAAAGTGAAGAGAGAGAGGAGGAGGAGATGTTTCTCGTGATAAAGTTCAATGGTCCTCATTCATAGAAATCTATGATGCGACGAAGTTTTGAATGTCCCATTCTGCCAAAACTGCTTTTTTCGGTGTTAATTTCTATTTTTAGCAAGTATACGTGGGACCACTTAATATTTTCAGTAAGTATACAAAATGTTTGTTCGATAAATTATCAACTGTCGTGCACCTCCAATGTCTCTGTCTCCTTCGCAAGTTCTTTTGTTGCTGACTTTCCCAAAATAGCAGTCCCTATATAAAAGACCCGTAATTTTTAAAAAGTGTGCTTCTAGAGGTCCTGATTGACGTAAAATTTATTTCTTGATATGGGTTTTTTCCCAATATTGCCCCTAAAATTTCAAACCTTTATGCTCAATAGTCCAGAGATTTTAAACTTTCAAATTTCAGACCTAGTAGTGCTTTTGGTACTAGCAACCATTAATGGACCTCAAAATTGCAATTTTGATTCGGAGCTTCACATGAAATTCTACTTTGTTTCGCTTTGACGGTTTGACGAAATTGGATTTTTTTCTTCGTTGAGCCGAAGTGGGATTTCTTCATTGTGGATGCTGTTATGACAGAGAGTTTGAAGGTGTATTCTTGATGGCCTTGGGTAGATGACTGAACAGAAAAAATATAACTTTTTTTTTTCACGTGTCTGCTTTGGAGATTTCTTCAACTCCATGTTTCATGGCCATAGAGTTTTCTATGTTTTCTCCTTCTTCTTCTTGTGGTTCTCCTTCTATGTTTGCTCCATTTTTCCTTCTAGGAAATGCATGCTTTCATGGAGTGAAGGGAATTACCTTTGTAAGCGTGTATGATTTGAGGTTCAACAATGGAGGAATGGTGGTGAGAAGTTATAGAGGAAGAATGGAGAAAAATTGTGCACGAGAGTGGAAGCAACTGGAAGCACTGGAAGCATTAAAGCGGTAGTTAGATTTTTTGAATTTTGAAATCATGGAAAGAGAATCTTGGGATAATTTTTCTTTACTTGATGTCCCCGATGTTAGGGACATGATAGACGTCAAATTCCATAGTGTTCAAGAGGACGACACGTGGCGGCGATCCGATGGCAGGGAATGAAGGTGAGAAAAGTTGTTTTAAAGCACTAGGGGGTGAAAGTCGGTCATGTGAGTGACCAAAATACTCCCCATATGGGATGGGTGCATTTTTCGATGATATATGTCCTCGACCTCATGGACGTGAGGGAAATCAATTTCCACGGTGGTCCCGGAGTTAACACGTTGCGCTTGATCGAACATCGCCGAATGGATGCTCTAAAATGCACCTGAGGCCGAAAGTCGGTCACATGGATGACTAAAATAATCCCCATAGGGGCCGGGTGTATTTTTCATGTTTGATGTTTTTGACCTCGGGGACATCAATTTGCATGGTGGTCTTGGAGTTGACATGTGGCGCTTGATCCGACAACAAGGAATGGATGCTCAAAAATGCACTTCGAGGCCGAACTTTCAAGTCCTGGAGATCACATGAGGGTCCTAGAGGTCACATGGGACCTCGGTGCATTTTTTAAAGTTTGGTGTACCTAACCTCGGGGATGTTGGGGACATGAAATCCCGTCAGCTCTTGGTGCTTACACGTGTCCTCCCAAAAATTGACTAACTCCTGAACTACCTTTAAGAGGGAAACTTTGAACGATTATAACTTGAGCTTCCGGTTGAATTTCTTGGTGAAATTTTAATGATATTGACTGAAACGGAATTTTTAATTCAATGGTGGGGTTTTCATGTCTTGGTTCATCAATTTTATTCTTGAAAAATCAGAATTGTGATCCGATACTCCACTTGTGCATGAGAAAACTTCCTACAAATCCTATGCAAAAGGTGTTGTGAAAATATGATTTCACTATAATGTAGGTCTAGGAATCCTATTTTCGAATATGTTTTGGTTTACTTATAACTCCATTCGAGCTCCGAGAATCACTTTCCGAAGGTCAATGGCTATTTTGGCCTATGCAATGACTAGGCCTCGTGAATCCTAATTCGCGAAACTTCCCCAACTTTTTTTCGAGACCTTCCAAAATCTTCCCCGAACCATCTCTATGATGTACCAATACCTTTGTATCACCTCCAAATCCACTTAGGATTTTTTTTTACTCTGTGAGGTTGCTTTCAACTCTAGGAAGGCTAGTGACAACCCTACTCACAACTACCCGTAGCTTTGCAAATGAACTCCTATAATCACCGAGGGGCGAATAAATGGACTTTCCTAAATCACCTAGGGAATGGTATAATATTATTTGGGAGGTCATTTGGAATTACTGGAAAGATTTGGGGTTTCTTGGAGTGATATACCCAAAAATTTGGCACAAGGGTATAGTTGTCATGCTCGAAATTGTTAATTTCAGATTGCACATTTTCACAACAATAGTTGGCTCTAGCTTGGGGACATAACATGGAATGAGTGTAGTGAATCCTTGGTATTATAACTCCTAGAATCTCGAATTACAACATATTTACCAAAGGTTTTATCCATTACGCCCTATGGAGTCATGAAAAACCTACAAAGAGAGAGAGAGAGAGAAATAGAGAGAGAGAGCGAAGAAGGAACCACACACGCACACACAAAAATACGAAAGGAAACACACGAAACAAAAAGGGAAACACACCTAGAAATCACTTATGGTACAAGGTGGGGACAACCCACTTTCACTGAAGCACTTTTCATTTCTCAAAAGTTACCCCTGAAGAGGCAACACCGAATGATGATGTTCTACAAATTCGTTGACGGGTTCCAGAAAGTACCCTCCCCTCCTCAGCTGCTTATGAAAGCCAAGTGCTTTCACAATTGTCTCTGTACTTGGTAGGAGTGATTCCATTTGAGATTCTTTATGCTCATGTCCTTGCTTCAAAATTCCATTACCTTCATCCTCTTTGAAATTGGTTTCATAGTGCCAGTTGCATTTCACATTTATCCACATAGATGATTCTTCACTGAGCACGCTATCACTTCCCAGGCTACTTTTCATTCAAATTACTTTAACATTATAGATTCTTTTCTTTCCCAGGTTTATGTTCATTGACCTCTTTTCCATGAGAAACCTCATACTTATCCTTTTCCTTTACTCCACTGTGAAGTGTTTGAGTACTGACGGAAGGATTGACATGACCTCATACTTGTCTTTTATGTCCATGACACGAGTGAAGAGATCGGGAATCAACTTGGGGTCTTCTACAACTTCTAATACATCCAATTATTCTTGCGCAGTTATGCTTCGTCATTTCTTGCAACTCCTCTTTGTATGCCTTTAAAGAATCTTTATTTTTCATCTCAAGGAAACTATCTAGAGGGATTACCTCATCATCTTGGGAATCTCTACATTTTATCACTCCTTTTTCCATATGGGCTTTAACTACAAAGGCATAAAACTTCTTGTTTTTATTTCTTCATCATGGAGAGAATCTTCTTCTACAAATGGGAAAGAAAATATCTCCATTTCATCATCATATCCACCAACCATTGGCTCGAGAGGGACATCATATTTCTCATCTAGATTTATTTCAACATAGCCCATCTTCACACTAGTTGAGGTTTCCAAGTCAGCTTCACACTTGTCTTCAAGATTCATGGCTTGCATTAAAAGTTCAAGACTGATTTCAAGGTCTTCTATTTCTTTCATGACTCTTAGCAGTCCTTGTAAAAATGGTTCTTTCCCATTGCTCAAGGGTTCAATGCAAATTGGATTGTTCTCTTCCACGATGACATGATCAAGGGATTATTCATCTTCAAATGGGAATGAGAATATCTCCTCATCACAGATACACACATATGCTGATTTTTTTGCTTGAAAATCACCAAGCACCATTTCCTCTTCTTCATGGTTTGCATCATTCGATAATTCGGGATGCCCTCTTGTAACTCGAATCTCCTCAATGCTTCTTCAAAATCCAAATCTCTTTGAGAAGGCATGTTTGGACCTATCAACATGGGGATATCCTCTTCCTCCATAGTTTTCACAAATTGATTCATTGACCTGCTACCCCCTAGTACAAAATGTTAGCTTACGAGCTTACGGAATTTCATACTGTACATCATCTTCTTTTCCGTAAGCAATTTCTCCATGTCTCCCTTCATTGGCATGGTTGCAGAAGACCAATTCATTTGAATTTTCCCTCCCAATTCTTGACAGAAATTTCTCCTCACCAACATTCTGAATGAGCCTGGAATGTCTAATACCAAAATCATCGTTGAAACTTTCTTGTCTGGAAATCTGGTGAGAGCCACCTATGCATCTTTGAGCTTCCATAACAATTGAGAATTCTTTTGATTCCAAAGAGTAACAAGAGCCACTAGGTGGAGTCATGGTAAGTTTGAGAGCCTTGGCAACCTTCAAAGGCATCACGTTTTATGAGGCACCAAAATCTATTATGTAAATGATCAATACATATTCTCCAACAAGAGGGGAGATGTCGAAACGCTCAACTTTATCAATCTTTGATGCACTAAGAGAAAGCATGTTCGTGAAGGAGGTGAAGGTGAATTAGTTAGCATGCCTTTGGAACTATAATTTACAAAATTGGGTGTTAGAATACCACTCTTGATATATCGGATTAATCTCTAAAATTGTTCAGGATGAGTCCACAAATATTTAGTTTCAGTAATATGCACTTTGGCTTTGTTTGCATATTCTATGAATTCAAAGGGAGCCGATGCGGACAAGGAGGGTGAAGGGACTACTTTTTGATTTAGGACAGTTTGGAAGCAAGAGTAGATTTTTGGGGAATAGAGGGTACTTTGAAAGGTACACTAGGAGCTTTCAAACTACTAGATTTTACAGGAGAATATTTAGAATTAGACTTGGAAGAGACATCAGAAAAATTTCATGGGATTACGAGAGTCTTATTACTTGCTACAAATTCAAGATTTAACAATGCAAACTTCACGGAAGATAGAAGTGAGGATTCTCGACTAATTATTTTGTTTTGTGGATTTGCCACGGAGGATCATCAACCTTCTTTCCTTTGAAGCGGTGGAGGGAGATGCTCTTTTCTCGGAATGAGAACGGGTGAATATTGCACATGAGAAACCGTGACGTATCCTCTTCATCTTCTTCATCACATCTAGAATACTCACATAATCATATTTGTGTATCTTTCTCGGACTTATTACTTTCTAGAAATCACCACCTATGCTTTCTTGTTCAAGCTCCTCTTAACTTTCTTGAAATCTGCAATTTACGTTCACATGTGGGGCCTCCAAGGTGAGCCTTTGGGGTGCTCCTGAAATTTGATTTTGTTGCTTCTTTGAGAAGATACTCTTTCAAATAATTCCCTCTTCAAATATGCCATCTCATTCACCAAATTTTTCAGTGATGGATTGGTTCTCTCATCTCCATGATGTTGAGCTTTACCCTTTAAGGGATTCTTGATCTTTCCATATAGGATGAGATCATCATCAAGTTCCGTGGTAAATCTTTGTGCTTCGACAATGTTCCTACTTCTGATGATTAAGCATTGATGAAGAATCTCTTGACATTGTTTTGAGATGGTGAATCCTCTTCAGGTATCCTACAAAGAAACCATTTGAAACGAGCCACGAAGTCTCTCATGGTTTCATTTTCTCCTTTCTTCATTTGAGCCAACTACACCAAGAGGTCCTGACAGTCTTTAGTTGATTTAAATCTCTCTTCAAAGGCAGTCTTGATGTCATCCCAACCAATGATGGATTAGGAAGGCAGGAGGTAGAACCATTTTGTTGTTTTTTCTTGGAGGGACTCCATGAACAGTCTCACAAAGAACGTCTTCATGTTGGACACCAAGAATTCCACATGATGTTGTGAAAGCAATGATGTGTTCTTCAGGATGTTTTTCGTTGTCACCTTTGAACTTTGGAAAGTTATTATGGGAACCCACTAGTAGATCGTGAAGAGGGGGTTCAAGAGCAAGCAGGCTTGTATTCCTTCCCCATGGAACAATGGGTTGAGGTATTTCTTCTTCATCTTCCATTGTTGTTTTTGTTTCTTCTCTTTCTTCTACAAATTCTTCTTCTTTTGGGAACTCAATGACCAATGGTGGTTGAAAAATGGGAGAATTTGAAGGGGGAGTATCAACAGAGTCTTGACAGGATTTCTAGGTGAACTATTTGAAGAGCTAGATGGAGAGGAGGCTTGAGAGAAGAAGTATGGATTATCTCTAATTCATTCTTGCTGATTTTGCAAAGCCTTGAAATTGGAATCAACAACACCTCTTGACCTGCTCAACCTGGTGTATCTTCCTTTAGCCATCTTTTGGAAACTTTTACAATGGGAACATGAAAGGACATTGTGGAATGTGAAAAGTCACGTGTAGAAATCAGCAGTGTATCTTTCAAAGAATGGATTTTCATGAACTTCTTTTTTTTAATTTTTTCAATTTTTTAATTTTTTTAATTTTCAGACCTTGCTTGTCATATATTAGGTGCGATGCTACTAAATCTACCCCACTGTGGGCGCTAAAACTTGTTGGAGAGAAAATTTGTTGGGCGTAAAAACTTCTGGATTTCTTGCCAATGCCTAGGAATCTAAGTCCATCTACTTAACAGTGCGCAATGTGCGTTTATGCATGCACATGAAAAGGTGGATTTGTGGTGGCCTTTCGATAGGGGATCCAACAGTGGATACTCCACCGACCTGCGGAAAAGCTAGTAATTTCTTACTAGGGAGGACTTTGTCTCTAAAAAGTGGGAAAGGGGAGTGAGAAATAAGATAGGGAAATGATGTTATAGGTAGGAAATCTAATTCCTGTGCACACTAGTTAAAAACTTCAACACATGCATTTATGAGAAGAAGTAACCCCGCAAATGGTAACAAGACGAGATAAGATTGAAAACTCAAATTTTCTAAACTCCCCACATCAAAGAGGCTACAAACACTTTATTCTTGTATTTATGCTTAAACAAAAGTTGTACATAGTGGAGAAATGGAGGAAATTGAGAAGGGGGGAAATGGAAGAAAATGACTATCTCCTTTGTTCTCTCAAAGTACAATATACTCTTGAGTTTACAAGATCAATCACCAACACTTTGAAATGGGAATGGTGTTACAATTTATAGAATGAGAGGTAACCTATCGTCCTCATCATGACCCTCTATATGCCTTATTTCTAACTTTAGACTTCATATTCCTATAAAATATTTAACTCTCTTTTATAAAATCAAGCCTACTTAATTTACATTATGTTTCTAAAGTCACTTTTAAGTGACTTAAAGACATATCAAAAAGTGCAAACCCCAACAAAGAATTAGAACATTTGAAGAGAGAGAAATTGGGGGAGAGGGAAGAGAGAGAGGAGGAGAATATGTTTCCCGTAATGAAGTTTGATGGTCCTCGTTCATGGAAAGCTCTGATGCGACAAAGTTCTGAATGTCCCATTGTGCCAAAATTGCTCTTTCAGTGTGACTTTCTATTTTTAGCAGGTGTCCATGGGACCACTTACTATTTTTAGTAAGTGTCAAAAATGTTCGTTCCAATGAATTATCAATTTTCGTGCACCTCCAATGTCTTCATCTCCTTCACAAGTTCTTTTATTGTTGACTTTCTTGAAATAGCAATCCCTATGTAGAAGACCTACTATTTTTAGAAAGTGGTATTTTGAGGTCCGATTAATGCGAACGTGGTTTTTTTGATATGGGTTTTTTCCCAATATTACTACTTTGAAATTTCGAGACCAGCCCGTTAATACCAAGAGATTTTAAACTTTTAAATTTCAGACCTAAATGCTTCTCAATGTGGCAACCATTAATGGACCTCAAAATTATAGGTCTAGTTTTTTCCTCCATTTTTGACAAAATAAATTTCATTGCAATATGGTTTTTCTTTTGGTGCTTCACGTGAAATTTTACTTCGCTTCGCCCAACGGTTTGACAGAAATTTTAGTTTTTTCCTCATTGAGCCGTAAATGGGTTTTCTTCATTATGGATGCTCTATCGCATGAGAGGAGAGTTTGAAGGTGTATTATTAATGGACTTGGGTACATGAATAAATAGAAAAATATAACTTGTTTCACGCATCTATTTTTGATATTTCTTCAACTTCTCATTTCGTGGCCATGAAGTTTTCTTTGTTTTCTCCTTCTTCTTCTTGTGCTTCTCCTTCGTGTTTGCTCCAATTTTCCTTCGAGGACATGCATGATTTCATGGAGTGAAGGGAATTATTTTTTTGGAAGGTTTGGTTTGAGGTTTAGAAATGGAGGAATGGTAGTGAGAAGTTCTAGAGGAAAAAATAGAAAATATGTGCACTGGAGTGGAAAGCATTTAGAAGCACCGGAAGCACTAAAGCGATAGTTAGATATTTTGACTTTTTGAAATCATGGAAAGAGAAGCTTGGGAATATTTTTCATGAATTGATGTCCCTTGCCTCGTAGATGTGAGGGTCATCAAATTCCATGGTGGTCAAGTGGACGACATGTGGCGCAATCCGATGGTAGGGAATGAAGGTGAGAAAAGTTGTTTTAAAGCACTCTTGGGGCTGAAAGTCGGTCATCTAGGTGACCAAAATAATCCCTATAGGATCTGGGCACATTTTTACATGCTTGATGTCCCTAATAAAAGGGATGTGAGGGACATCAATCTTCCATGGTGGTACAAGGACCTCGACACACGACGCTGATCCGAAGATAGGGAATGGATGCTCCAAAAATGCATCTCAAATGAAAGTCACCACATGGATGACTAAAAGACTCCCATAGGGGATGGGCACATTTTTTAATGTTTTATTTCCATGACGTCAGGCACATGAGGGACATCAATTTCCATGGTGGTCCTGGAGCTGACACGTGGCACCTTACCCGACAATGGGAATGGATGCTCCAAAAATTCACCCTGGGGGTGAATTGTCAAGTCTTGAGATCACGTGATGGTCCTAGAGGTCACATAGGGGCTGGGAGAATTTTTCTAAGTTTTGTGTACCTAACCTCGGGGACGTTGGAGACATGAAATCCCACCAGGTCTCTTGGTGCCGACATGTTTCATCCCAAAAATTAACTAACTCTTGAACTCGCCTTTGAAAGGGAAACTTGGAACGATGATAACTTGAGCTCCTAGTGGAATTTATTGGTGAAACTATATATTATCTTGAATGGATATGGCATTTTGAATCCAATTGTGGGGGTCTCAAGTATTTATTCATCAATTTGATCCTCGAAAATTAGGAATTGTTATCTCGAGATTCCACTTGTGCTTGAGAAAACTACTTACAAATCATATGCACCAAGGTGTTGTGAAAAATATGATTTCACCATAATATAGGTCTTAGAATCCTCTTTACGCGATGTTTCATTTTATTGCAAACTCCATCCAAAGCTCCCGAATCACCTTCCCAAGCTCAACAAGTGTTTTAACCTCGTGCATTGACTATCCCTGTGAACCCTAATTTTGGCGATATTGCCCCAACTTCTCTGAGACCTTCCAAAATCTTCCTGAACCATCTCCATGATGTCCCAAGACCTTTGTATCACCTCAAAATACACTAAGGCTCTTATTATTTACTCTGTGAGGTTGCTCCAACACTAGGAAGGCTAGTGATAGCCCTTCCCACAACCGCCTATAGCTTTGCAAATGAACTCCTAAAATCACCTAGGGGAATGAATGGAATTTCCTAAATCACTTGGGGGAATGGTATAACATTATTTAGGAGGTCATTTAGACTTACTAGAAACAGTTGGGGTGTCTAGGAGTGTTAGACTCGAGAATTTTGGCAATTGGGTATAGTTTTCGTGCTCATAAATTGTCAATTTCCTTGTTGCATATTTGCACAACAACAAATTTAAAGTTAAATTTGCATGAATTCCCAAATGTTACAATCTCACAGGATGTTATGGTGGTTGATTTTCCACCTTATTTCACCATGTGTTTATCTAGAGACTTCACATCCAAGATTGGTAGTTACCTTTTAATAGATTGGACTTATTTAGTTTTCAGAACTCGTTATGGAGCTAAGGTAACTATCAATTCAAAGCCTTTGTCAAATTTTCATATTGAGCCTTTTACACCTAGTGTTGTTAATGTAAATTATGTTGTAAGTGAAGAACAACTAGATGATTTAGATGTTGAAACTAGTTATACCTTAGAAGGTGTCCCAGATCTATTTAAAGATCAAAAATTGATGAAGATCATGTCCATGACCCATGGAAAATTATTAAGGAGCAAGTTATTGAAGGACAAGGCCTTGGAGTGTATTGTATTCATGAGGATAGTGTTGTAATTCCTTCTTTGGAGAGAGAAAATCAACAAGATAATGGTTTGTGGAAACTTTATTTTGATGGCTCCAAAACTAGCATGGTTCAGGGGCTAGTTTAATGCTGATTTCACCTTCAAAACAACAATATTTTACTACCATTAAGTTCCAATTTGTTTGTTCTAACAATGTTGTAGAATATGAAGCCCTTGTTCATGGTTTAGAGTGGGCAAGAAAAAGAAAATCACATATTTACATATTTTTGGGGATAACAAACTTGTTATTCACCAGGTTAGAGGTTCTAATACTTGCAAGAACCCATTAATGAGAACTTACAGGCATAGAGTATGGGATTTACTTGATGATTTCCTTTCTGTTAATGTTCGTTTGTCCCTAGAGATAAAAATAAACACGCTGATAGACTTGTTGTAATTGGTTCACAATTTGACATACTTGCTGATGTTAGAAGTGAAAAATTTCAGCCACATATCAAGGTTTTGGTGAGACCTTCAGTCCCAAAAAATGATATGCATTGGCATGTTTTTGACAATGATACACACAATCATATTTCTGTAAGAAGAAGCAAAATTTTCTGCTCAAAATCAAGGAAAACTATAGAATCGTTATGAAGATCAGATAGTACAGTTGAAAATGAACAAGATTCCAAAAGGCCTTGTAACTTTGGAATCCATTTTCGGTGAAAATGATGAAATGAAGCATGAGAGAGTTGTACTTGCTGTAGGTACATATCAGCATGAAAAAGTTACCATTTTTTAAGGTAAGAGTCTTAATCTTGGAAAAAATTGTTCACAATCTGAAAAGATTATTTTATTCAACTTTGTAGAGACTATGCAAATGTTTTTCTTGGAAATATAGTGATTTAAGAGGTTTTGATCCCCGCTTAGCTCGTAATACCATTGAATCGAGGTTGGTTCAAAACCGGTTAGACAAAATCAAATACCAATTAATCCCACGTTAAAACCCTTGATGTGGATAGAGATTGAAAAAATGATTGAGTCTTCCATTTTCTTCCCCATTGCGATCCACTTGGTTGGCTAATCTTGTACTCGGTGAGAAAGAAAATTAGTGAAATCAAGTTATGTGTGATTTTCGTGACCTAAATAAGGATTCTCTTAAGGATCATTATCCTTTTCCCTCCATGGAGCAAATTTTGCAATTAGTTTCTAGTTCAGAGAGATATTCCTTTCTTGATGGATATAGTGGATACAATTAGATACTTGTCAAGGAGGAAGATCAATACAAAACAACATTTACTACAAAATGGGGCACTTATGCTTACAAAAAGATGCCATTTGGTTTGTCAAATGTTGGTGCAACTTTTCAACGATGCTATGGACATGGATTTTCAAGGTATTATCAATAAATTTGTCTTAGTTTATTTAGATGATATCACAGTGTTTTCAAAGCTTGCAAGTGACCATCTATCGGAGCTCAAATAAGTCTTTGAAAGGTTCAAAGAGTTTGGTATGTCACTAAATCCTAAAAAGTGTGTTTTTTCAATCCCCGAACGTAAGCTTCTTAGTCACATAATTTCCAAACATGGTATGATGATTGATCCTGAAAGAGTAAGTGTTATTCTTGCTTTAGGATTACCAAAACATAAAAAAGCACTTCAAAGTTTCCTTGGAAAAATCAATTTCATAAGAAGATATATTTCTTATTTTGCTTTGCACTTTCAAAACCTTTGACCAACATGCTCAAGAAATATCGAATTTCACTTGGTCAAAAGGAGTGAGCAGTTTTGTATCCTATCAAAAATCTATATTTGTTGCCCCAACGCTTATCAATCATGATTTCTCAAAATATTTCACATTGTATGTTTATGCTAACATGGATACTATTGCAACAATTTTAACACAACAAAATCAAGAAGAATTAGAGCAGCAATTTTTTTCAGCTAAAGTCTAATGGAGTACCGCACTGTACTCATTTATTGAGAAACATGTACTTTTGATTGTTAGATCTCTTAAGAAGTTCAGGCATTTTCTCTCTAACAACAAAATTAATCTGATGGTTGCACATCTAAGCATTAAAGAGTTTATGTTAAAAAAATATAAGAAAAGAGAGCAGGTTGGATCACTCAAGTTATGGAGTATGAAATCATCATTAAAGTGACCAAACTAATTAGAGGCAAAGGATTATGTGAGAACTTGGATCAAGATTTGCATGACATCAAATAAGTTATATATTTATTGTTAGTGTGAGTTATCCTATGTGTCCTCCTCTCATGTTGGAGGGTCATCTCACATGGGTTAGGTTTAGGGTTTCATGTGTGTCATGCACTAGGGTTACTCAGCACCCTATATGTACCCCTTTTCTATTCATTTATGAGCATGCCAAGACACTCCATTGTCTTTCCTCTATGCAAGCTTTGTTTCTGTTGAGCAAGTTCTTCCATTACTGATCATTTTTTCCTTGCTATCGCTGGAGCTATCACAATTCCGTTGGAGTGCAACTACTTCATGGTGCCTCATTTCTGATTCGATTCTTGCAAACTCTTTTCATGGTATCAGAGCTACATGACTTGTTGTCACACCAAAAGCTTGAACTGAAGGTGGAGAGGGATCTCATCGTGTTAATCAATTGCTACGCCAATACCCTCCCACACAATGGAGTGGGTATACACCCAATCAAGCCCAATGGCATATTAAGAGGAAGTGACACCGGAATTTCCCGAGGTCACCCATCCCAGCACTACTCTGGGGCTGGCGCGCTTAATCGCCCGGTATCGAGATGCACGACTTGCCTTCCAAGCTCTTTTCCGGCATTTTGAAGACTATTTGAACTCCTTGAGCACCCAAACCTTGTATTTGACCCTTATTATTGCTTGTGACTAGTGAGCGCGTCTCCCGCCACAAATCTGCGCAAAGCAAGGGGGTTTCCTTTTATGACGTGAGACCTTTTTTCTCACCACTAGGGTTGGCTTTCACCTCCTTTTTGTTTTTTGCTTGTGCTTGTTTATGGTGTTCCTTTTTGTTGCGCTCCATGAAACACTGTTGTGGTCTCCTCTCTTGCACGTTATTATGCTAATTACAAGACGAGTTACCAAGTGTTTCAAACCACACGCACGGACTTGATTGTAATCAACACACTAAACTATAAAGTGCCAAAAGCAGGGGGTTGTTATTGTCCTGGGTGGTTGTGTTTCTTTTCTGCATTTCTTTCTCTCTCTCTCTCTCTCTCACTATGGATGCACTTTCAATTCCTTTGCTTACGCCGTTCAACTTTTTCGAATGGAGATTGAAAATAATAATGAAACTAAGGGGTAAAGGGTTATTCCACATCACCATGGGAACTGAGACTAAACCAGATGACGAACCTGAAAAATCTAAGTGGTTAAACCGTAGTGATGAAGCTTTAGGTCTTCTTTGCATGTCCATTTCTCTTGACTTGCTCTTCCACATTGAGGCGTCTAAAACACCTAAATCTATGTGGAAAATGTTGGATGCGATGTTTGGACAACTAGATGACATGAGAGCGCATGAGTTGGAAAATGAACTACTAGGGTTAAATCCTAGTGACTTTGAAAACCTACAAGCTTTCTTCTCAAAATTTGTCCACATTAGATTATTGTTAAAAGGATGTCAAGTAGAAAAGAAAGATTCTCAATTGATCTTGTCGATTCTCTCTAAGCTAGGTCCTAAATATTCTGTCTTCATGTCAAATTTCTACGCTACAAAAGTTGCTTTGGGCGATACTTGGACAATGCCCTCCTTTGATTGTTTTTCGTCCCAACTCATTTGAGAATATGACAAACTCATTCAAATGGGGTCTCTCAAGTCCAAGTCACATGCCCTTGTAGCAAGTACTAGCAAGGGAAAGAAGACTGAAAAGAAGAAAGAAACAAAGGATCAACCTAAGAAAGAAACCAAGACCAAACCTAAAAATGACACAAACACTTCGACTTCTGAGCCTAAGGCATAAAAAAGTAAGTATTTGTGTTCCTATTGCAAGAAGTCTGGTCACGACGAGCAACACTGTTTTTAAGAAATGATTGATCACTTATCTCATTTACTTGAGAAGAATAAAATAAGTGTTCCTGAATCCATAAAACAAAGTGCTCCGAAGGCCGAGTCTTCGCCGCAAAAAGGTGTTAAAAATGATAAGAATAAAGGAAAGGCCCTTGTAGCGAGTTGCTCCTTCATCGACATGGATTATAGATTTTGGTGCCTCGCACCACATGGGTTCTTCACATGTTGAGTTTTCCAACATCGAACCTTATGGAATGTCCCAAATCACGATGGTTAATGACATGATAGTGTCGGTTTCCGTAGTGGATTGGTAGAGATAGATGGGGAACATTTAACCAAGTGTTGAGTGTTCCCGATCTCTCTACCAATATCCTATTAGTTTACCAAATTACTCACCTTGGTGAAGGAATGCAAGTGGAATTTGGTCCTAACTCGGTGATTATTCATGAGCTTAACAATGATACTACAGTGGTTGAAGGAAAGGTAGATCACCGTTCACGGTTGTACACCTTCTCCCAATTTACTTCTGATTCTACGCCTATTGCCTTGCTCACTCATACAAATGAGGTTAGTAAGCTATGGCATGAGCATTTTGGACATCTAAATTATCGCTACCTTGAACAATTGAGTCAAAACAAAATGGTCAACGGGTTGCCTCATGTCAAGTTTTCTAAGGGTCTCTATGAGGGTTGTACCCTTAGAAAGGATCTTGAAAAGAACTTTGACAAAGGAAAAGCCTGGAGAGCCACTCGTCCTTTGGATCTTGTTCATAGCAATGTTTCTGGTCCATTTCCTTCTCCTTCATTTACTAGAGCTCTTTATGTGCTAACCTTCATTGATGACTATTCGCGATATACTTGGGTATATTTTCTTAAGCTTAAGTCTGAAGTCTTTGAACATTTTCAGGACCTTAAGGCTCTTGGCCGAGAAATAGGTTGAATAGTCTATCAAGGTTCTTTGAACTGATAGTGGAGGTGAATACATAAACAATAGGTTCATGGATTTCACAATTACAAGGGATCTCTTTGCAAATACGCTTTCTTATAGCCCTTCGTAGAATGGAGTCACAAAAAGAAAGAACCGTACTCTGAAGGAGATGGCCACTTGTATGATTCACTCGAAGTCTCTTCCTCCACAGTATTGGGCCAAAGTAGTGAATTGTGAAAATTACATTCAGAACCGTGTTCCACACAAGGCAGTAAGAGGGATGACACCCTTTGAAGCCTAGTTTGGACGCAAGCCTAATGTTGAGCACTTTTGAGTCTTCGGATCCAAGGCTATGGCTCGATTCCCAAGAAGAAACGCAAGGCTTTGGAACCACAATCCAAACCTTGTATCTTTATAGGGTATCTTGATGGTGTGAAGGGATATTGATTGATGAATCCTACTTCTCATGAGTCTGTATATTGAGAGAAGTGTTAAGTTCGATGAGTCTTCTTCAACTTCTACTTCTCCACCTATTGAGGTTCTTCAACTCGCTGATTTGGATTCTAACTCATCAGATGATGATACTATTGAGCGTGCTCCTCTTCCGGATCCTCCTAACCATCAAACCTTTGAGTCTTCTGATTCAGATAGTAGTGATGATGAGGACTATGTCCCTTCTCACTCAAGTGAAGAATATTCTGATTTTGAGCCTGATCCTCCTGGTCCCCTTTGGGCCAGGAAAAATTTGTAAAGTGCCATAGATTTAGTTAGAGATACTTCGGATATGAGACGTACTCACTTAGATTTCATTGGAACCCACTCTTTCTTTGCCTCTGCTTCTGATCCATAGTCTTTTTGGGAGGCTTCTGGTATTCCTGAGTGGGATTCTGCCATGGATGAGGAGTATTCCTCTCTCATGAAGAATGATACTTCAGATCTCACCACTCTTCCGAAAGGAAGAAAAATTGTTCGGTGTAAGTGGGTGTTCCGAACAAAGTATGGAGTAGATGGAGACATTGAAAAGTTTAAAGCACGATTAGTAGCTAAGGGTTTCTCCCAGATAGTTGGGGTTGATTATACAAACCTTTGCTCTGGTTGCGAAGATGACTTCTATTCAACTGACCCTAGCCATTACCGCAGTAAACCAAAGATGGAAAGTCCATCAAATGGACGTTAAGAGTGCCTTCCTTCATGGTGACCTAGAGGAAGAGATCTATATGGAACAACCTCCGGGTTATGTCTAAGATTCCTCCCTCATTTGTAAGTTAAAGAAGTCTCTTTATGGCCTTAAACAAGCTCCTCGGGCTTGGTATTCCAAGATGGACTCCTTCTTACTTACATCAGGGTTCACTAGGTGTCACTCTGATCCAAATGTTTATATTCTACGGCAAGATGAATCCATACTCATTCTTGTTCTATATGTTGATGACTTGTTGATCACATACAACTCTTCCTCTATTATTGATTTTGTGAAGATCGCCTTAGCCAACAAGTTTTCCATGATTGACTTAGGTCTGCTTCATTACTTCCTTGGGATCCAGATTTCACAATCTGACTCAGGAATCTTGATTTTGCAACCTAAGTATGCTCTTGATTTGCTAGCTCGGTTTCAGATGTCCGATTGCAAGTCTTCTCCTACTCCTTTTCTTTCCGGGGTTAAGTTGGTTTCAGATTGCTCTACTCCCTTGGTTGATGGTACTCTTTATCGACAGTTGGTGGGGAGCTTGATTTACTTGACTCACACTCAACCGGATTTATCGTATGCTATTGGGATCATGTCCAGATTCATGCAAGAGCCACATGAGCTGCATTGGAAAGAAGCTAAACATATCCTTCATTATGTTTGTGGCACTTATGCTGATGGCATTCACTATCATGGAGGAGTTGATATTGACTTGATTGGATTCACAGATTCTGATTGGGCCGGTGACTTAGATCATCGGAAATCTACTTCTGGCTACAATTTCTCTCTTGGTTCGGGTCCTATTAGTTGGTCTAGCAAGAAGCAGAATGTAATTGCGATATCATCTACAGAGGCAAAATACAGAGGAGTAGTTAACGCTGCCACATAAGCTATTTGGCTACAAGGTATTCTGACAAAGTTTGGCATCCACTTTTGGCAACCTACCATTATCTACTGTGATAACATGAGCACAATCTCTATTTGCAGAAATCTAGTTCAACATCAGCGGACGAAGCACATTGAGATTCATATGCACTTCATATGGGAGCTTATTCATGATGGTATCATCGACATTCAATACATTCAGATAGCTAATCAGATTATAGATTTATTCACCAAGCCCTTCACTGAGATGAAGTTTCTTCACTTACGGTCTCTTCTTGGGGTGAGGTCTTCTGCAGCTGCCCATCTTCTTCGGGCTATGTAGTCCTTCTTTTCTTCTTCTTCTTCTAGGAAGATTGTGTTTGTATATGGGCACCTTATCAGGCCTTTAGTTGTCGGGCCCCATTGACACATCTTTCTTAGTTGTTTAGGAGTGTCTTCCTCTTCTCGTTTGACTCATCACAACTGCTACCCCGCTTGGATAAAGGGGGTGTTAGTGTGAGTTATCCTATGTGTCCTCCTCTCATGTTAGAGGGTCATCTCACATGGGTTAGGTTTAGGGTTTCATGTGTGTCATGCACTAGGGTTACTCAGCACCCTATATGTACCCCTTTTCTATTCATTTATGAGCATGCCAAGACACTCCGCTGTCTTTCCTCTATGCAAACTTTGTTTCTGTTGAGCAAGTTATTTCATTACTGATCAATTTTTCCTTGTTATCGCTGGAGCTATCACGATTCCGTTGGAGTGCAACTACTTCGTGGTGCCTCATTTCTGATTCGATTCTCGCAAACTCTTTTCATTTACTACACAATGAACTCCGCAAATGCATAAAATCAACAACATATAGATTTGATTCTTAACACGTCCAGGTGTCTTCAACATGGTGTTTACCCACTAGGTTTGGACATATCAAAAAGGAGGCATTTTAGACTTCAGTCCATTCCTTATTTTTTGGTTAGTGATGTGTTATTCAAGAAATATATCAATGGTGTCATGTTAAGATGTGTTGATCCAAGCCAATTTGAAAAGTTGCTTGAGTAGTTTCATGACAACCAAGGAGGAGGGCACTATTCAGCTAAAACTACAACCCTCAAAATCATGAAAGGAGGTTATTATTGGCCTACAATTTTCAAGGAAAACCATGCATGGGTAAGAAAATGTCAGAAATGTGCTTTCTTTATAAGAAAAGAAATACTTTCTTCCTTACCATTGCAACCAATTTCAACTGATAAACCCTTTTCTCATTGGGGTTTAGATTTTATTGGTCTCATTAACCCACCTTCAAGTTCCAGTCACATAGATGGATACTCACTATAATTGATTACTTCACGTGATGGAGTGAAGATGTTTCTTTGAAGGAAGGTAATGAGACAAATATCTTTGATTTTTACGAAGGCATAATTACAAGATTTGGTGTTCCTTTCACCATTATTTCAGATAATGCTAAATCTTTTATTGGTGTAAAAATTGTTGCATGGGTTTTTCAAAATGGAATTTATTTGAGTACTTCATCCAATTATTACCTGTAAAGGTAATGGATTGGCTGAAATCACAAACAAGAACTTAGAATAATCCAGAGAAGCATAGATAAACATTAGCGTATTTTCCATGATAAGTTAAACACAAATTCTTGCGGGATGACAAAATTACTATAAAAGGTTTATTTTAAACTCACCTTTCAAGCTAGTTTATGCTTTAGAAGTAAATCTACTCATTTCCCTTGAACTTCTAGCTTTAGAAATTATGCATCGATGGATTTATTAGAGAATGAGCCCATGGAAGTACGATATTCACAACTTATAGAGCTTGAAGAAATCATAAATGAAGCTATGTTGTCCACAGAGAAGAATCAGGATAAAAAAAGGACATTTGATAAGAAAGCCAAAGCACGAGTCTTCAATGAAGGTGATTTAGTTTTGAAATGGGATGAGGATTGAGGAAAGCTAGGTGCTCATACAAAGTTTGATTCACTATGGATTAGACCATACATTATCACTGAATACAAGTTACATAAGGCATATCAGCTTGCACAAAAAAATGGTGAAGATCTTTCGATCCCAGTCAATAGGATTCATTTGAAGCATTGCTTTTGATAAATATAAGTTGACACCATATAATAGTTTACATGTTTTCCTCTAATTATTTTCTACACACATCCTTTACACATTTTCCTTCTTTCAATGATGGTTGTCATCTTCAATGGCGTGCCTTGTAGATGTTTTGTTTCCCCATTGTGTAGTTTTGCATAGGTTTCCATTATTGTTTTGTCCATTTTCTAGAGGCATTATTAGTCTTATCAACAACATACGGCCTTTGCCATGCATGTTCAAGCTACGGTACAAGTTTTTAGTTTGCATTAATGGCTGAAATAGCCATTTCCAGGGGTTCTTACATGTTAGTATGCAACCCAATCAACAAATTCACCAATATGTTAACCATTTTGGGTCAATCATCAGGTAGGGATAGTAAACATTTTCTGTGGCTAGAGGAAAGTCATTCTTGGGAAGGATTGAAAGAAAACATGGAACTATGTGTGTTGTTGCAAGGTGCAACGCCTCACATATACTTCCATTCCGAGTGTCATCTTCGAGAAAAGATATGCATTAAGCCTCAAAAGACTAGAGTGTTAGGAAATAAGGGGTAAAATATGCGGAATAATCCCTTGCAGAATCACAATAGTAGAAACTAATATGCAGAAAATATTATAGATCTCAAATAAAAGTGTAAAATAAAATAACACAACACAAAGAGATAGTATTTAACATGGTTCACCTGATTTGTGCTACGTCTATTAAGAATCACTTGCTCAGATTTTATTACAAGCCACCACTCTCTCAATACAATACCCAAATTTGTTTGGAGCTATGCTCAACAAACTCTATAGAATTCACACCCGAATTCAAAACACATATGCAATGTTACATTATGCCTACCATATGCATAAAACCATATAAGTAGACAATTGCTTAAGAAATTTTACAAAACCGTGGGTATTAAAACCATGGGCCAAAACCATCCCATAAACCTATGGGTCAAAATCCCGCCCATATGAGAAAAGCACATTTCCCGATATATCGGGCACATTTTAAGGCCAAAAAAATTCTCAAAAACCCCTGCAACAAGACAACTGTGGAAAGTGTACAGTACTCTTAGTGTACAGTCTTCAACACTTTCTCATATGAAAACAGCTCCACAACCTAACAATCTCCCACTTTGAGACTAGTTTTCCTCTGAGCAAGCTTCTCAACCCTTCACTAGTTTTCGTGAAGACCAACCAAAGCTAAACACAACTTCAGTTTTTCCCTTGTGACCACCTTGGTCATCATGTCTATAGGATTCTGACTGGTATGAATCTTCTCCAGCTTCAACTTCTCTTCCTCCAAAGCCGTCCCGTTAAAATGGTACCTTAAATGTATATGCTTCATCCTAGAGTGGAAAGCGGAGTTCTTAGCTAGGTGTATAGCACTCTGAATATCACTATGTAAATTTCCTTCCTCCTGCTTATGCCCCAACTCCTCAAGTAATTGTTGTAACCAAATCATTTCTTTGCTTGCCTCTGTGGCAGCAACATACTCACCTCTCGTGGTTGACAAAGCCACCAGCTTCTGTAGTCGTGAAATCTAGCTCACTACTGTCCCACCTATAGTGTAAACATAACCTGTCGTGCTCCTCCTGTTGTCTACATTTCCACCAAATGAATCTACATAACCACTCAAAGTGGTGTCTGATCCACTATAGCACAAAATTGTCCCCATGGTTCCTCTCAAATACCGAAGGATCTACTTTACTACCTTCCAGTGATCTCTACCTAGATCACTCATAAATCTACTCACTGCTTCCACTACATGGGCAATATATCGGCCCGATGCACACCATGACATACATCAATTTTCCAACTACCGATGAGTAAGGTACCTTGACATCTGGGTTTCTCTCTTTCTCTATCTTTGGAAACTACTACTTTGATAACTTGAAATGACCTGCCAAAGGATTCCCAACTAGTTTAGCATCCTGCATATTAAACCTCTCCAAGACCTTCTTAATGTACTCTTCTTGAGATAAAGTCAACTTCCGTTCCTTCCTATCCCGAGATATCCTCATACCAAGGATTTTTTTGCTGCCCCAAATCCTTCATAACAAAGGATTCACTTAGCTGCTTCTTGAGTACTTTTATTTCCTGCATATTTTTACCTGCAACCAACATGTCATCCACATACAAACAAAGGATAATATAAATGCCATCCTAAAATTTCTTTGTATACACGTAATGGTCAGAATGACATCTAATATAACGGTGCTCCATCATGAAGCTATCAAATTTCTTATACCATTGACGTGGAGCTTGTTTTAAGCCATACAAGCTCTTCTTCGCTTTGCACACCATCTCCTCTTTACCTTTGACCTCATACCTCTCTCATTGTTACATATATAGTTCCTCCTCGAAATTACCATGGAGAAATGCATTCTTTACATCAAGCTGCTCTAAGTGCAAGTCTTTGGGTGTAACTATTCCAAGAACAGTTCTAATAGAAGTCTTTTTACTATAGGAGAACAAATCTCATCAAAATCTATACCATTTTTCATGCAAACCCCTTGACCACCAACCGGGCCTTGTATCTTTTCTTTCCTCCTTCCTCTTTGACTCTAAACACCCACTTGTTCTGTAATGCTCTTTTTCCTTCGGGTAGCTTTACCAAATCCCATGTCTGGTTCTCCATGAGAGCCTGATGCTCCTCATCCATGGCTTGCTCCCACTTCTTCCTGGCATCTACCTACATTGCTTCATCAAAGCTCTCTGGTTCTCCACTATCAGTGAGTAATAAATAATAAAGAGAAGGAGAAAAACATTCAGGTTCTCTTCTTACCCTAGAAGACCTCCTCAATATAGGAGTTTGGGGTTCTTGTTAAGGAGGTTCCTGAACTAATTCATGTGTCACTTTCCCATCCGGAAGATCCTCTACCATTGCATATTATTTCTTGGATTCTTCCCTGTTTTCCTGCAACTGTTGCTTATACACAACTTTCTTATTAAAGACCACATCCATAGATCGAATGATTTTCTTGTCCTTAATACTCCAACATTTATATCCAAAGTCATACAACCGTGAAAGTGTACAGACTCTTAGTGTACGAGTCTTCAACACTTTCTCACATGGAAACATGCAACTATGTGTGTTGTTGCAAGGTACAACACCCTCACATATGCTTCCATTTTGAGTGTCGTCTTCATAAAAGATATGCGAAGCCTCGAAGACTAGAGCATAGCTTTGGTGAAGGCGATAACAATAGCAGATGTCATAGATTAGACCTTGAAACAACAAACATAATTGTTATTTACATGCCAAGAAAGTTCGATTTTCAACTACAAAAAGGCACTAATTCTTATTATTTCTTTATGTTTGAATGTGATTAATTATGTATTGAATTATTTTATTTCATTCCACAGCTTATCATTTATACTAATTAAATGCAAAAGTAAATAGAAAACTCAGTTACAAAAATTGATTACATTTATTCATGAAGAAACAATGTTTCCCACACAAGCCGTGGGATCTAACTCATGTGTATAGGAAAAGAAGTACATCTACATAAATTTGTAAATAGATAGGGAGAGAAGAAACCCATCATTTCCTAATGGGTTGGTTTCCCTCCCTCACTCCTCACTTGCATTTGCTTCATCTCCATGCTTTTCTCTTAGGCTGTAGCACCTGTTGACAAAAAATGATGGTGGTTAGAGCTCCGGGTTATCTCACTACCAATGTACTTACAGCTTTTAGGCATATGGATTTCTTTAAGCAAGTACAAATGAGATATATTAAAAGGAACCAAAAACAAAATCATAAATGTGCAGTAAAAGTGGATAAAATACAACTTATAACATAAAAATGATGATATAATTATGATTACAATTGTTGTTTAAAAGAAATTTTAACTATCATGAGTCCTAAGATATGAATGAAAAGGTACAATTGTGCTAATAAAGAGTAATGATGCAAAATGTTTGAAAAATAACATAGTACTTGAAGTAGATTTGAGTTTTTTTATGTCATGTCATCAAGCAATTGATCAAGTAAAGTCATCTAGGAAGTAATGTTAGGAATTTCATGTGTGAAAAAGTGATGCAAATCTTCATGACATGATTGTAGCTCAATTCTTTTGTGCATTCATAAGTGAAGTGCATAACTACCTCTTGAAGTGTAAGAGAAAACAAGTTTCAGATTTGAAGGAAGCGTTGATACACCTCAATAATACAAGATACAGTGATTTCAGAAGCTCATTCAATCATAAGTATAGAATATCCAAATAGATTCAAGAAGTACAAAATTCAAGGTTACATATCATAAACCATTCAAATCTAGATATCCAATCTCCAAATTCGGGTTTAGATTTCCAACAAGTAGGTTCAACTTTATACATAGTTACAATAGCTAAAAAAGCTATTTTCTTTCATAAAAGATGGAGTTTCCATAGCTTTCAATGCATCATTCAAAGTCCATTCATAGGGAGGTATCTGGAAAACATCAAAGAGGGAAAAGTGAAGCATATGGTAACATTTGCAATATCCAACAAGATGGAAATGTTTAAAGACAACCAAATAATCCATGCCACATATCCCTCAAATTCAAGTGTGTAATGTGGAGATCATTCAAGATCAATATTCAATTTCATAAAAGACTCGGTGTCCTCATAAGTTATTGGATTCCAGACAAGATTCAAAAAAATTCCAAAGACAATAACTATATACTTCTTCAAATGCATTTCAATTACATAAAGTAATTATGACCTACAATCCTACATATACGAGTTAAAAATTTACAACTAATAATGAATATGACCAGAAAGAATAGGAATATACCCATAATCAAATGAAAGTACCAACATCCACATGTTTTCAGAGAAAGGAACCAAAAATTCACTCTAATATGAGCCTCTAACATAATAAACAAAGCCAAGAAATATTTTTAGTATATCTCTATAGCCATTAGTTTGTGACCTATGTTTTACAAAAGAAGGAATTGTTTTTTCCTCAAAGCTTCGGGTTCTTACACAAAATACTTTCAAGATTCAATAAAATTCTTACATTGTTATTTCAAGCAAAGGGATTTGTTGTCTAGAGCATGGAGGAATCAAATATCGAGATAGTTGTCTTCACATTGGCAACATAACATAGATTCTATCAAAAGACCCAAAATAGAGGCAAGATCAAAACCCAATTCATGGGTAAAGAAAAAGTTGAGACCTAAAATACCATTTGCAAATACAATAGTGGCCAAATAAAGAAAAGTATGCATAATTTACATTTAAAAGGCCAAGGTTTTACTTCTTTTTCATTGCGAATGAAAGAAAACTCAGAGAGAAAGATGATAAGAAAATGCAATGTTGCACAATATACCCATATTGGGAAAAAGTGATGATCCCACAAGATTTTTTTGGGAAAAGTATACTAGAGGGAACTAGATATGGGTCATTCAAAACCATGAGGATACATAGAGAGAAATTCCCGCCTCTTAGAAAATGCACAACAAATTAGGAGAAACAACTCATATTTGTTAAAATGGAAGCCATAAAATGAAATAAATGGCCATACCTAGAAATATGAGACCTAGAATGTAAGAAATGGCGAGTCCCAAAACCTTGTAGGGTCGATTGGATGAAAAAGTCTCCATTCATGGCAAGAGATCTTCAATAAAAGGAAAAATGTAAAGATTCAATTGAGAATGAGATTGGAAATGAACCCTTTACATGGCCATTGAATCAAAAATATGGCTATGGAATGAAATCCCCAAATCTTAAGACATAGAACCTTCAACACAATCTCAAAGGAAGTATTTTGAGCAAAGCTATGAAGTTGTGATGATTTCGAACCAAAATACACAAAATACAAACACACAAGACTGAAAAACTCTAGATCCAAGTTTTGTGAAGGTGTCTTAGTTCTTTAAAGCAATACCCGAAAGGGAGAAAGTAGCAGGTAACTTTCTTGAAGCTATATGCGTAAATTAAGGAAAAGGATGAGAATATATAAGGAACTTACTAGAGAATTTGAAATTCTTACAATGGCGTATGAACCAAAGATAAACCCGATTTGGGTAAGGCATAGAGCATGAAAATGGTTGGCTACCTTCATTATCATGAATCCATATCGAAAACAAACAACTCAAATAACGTGCACCTAGAGCAAAACTCAGGAAACCACCATGGCGGTAGAACCCCAAAATGGAAAGCATAAATTTTCAAGCAAAAACAAAATCTTTACCTCATCTTAGGTGGTAGCCGAACCCTTCGAGAATGAGCTCAAAATTTCAAACATGGTGGCACGGGAAAAAAATGGCCGGGCTTTACCCCCTCAAGATCTCAAAATGACAAGCATTATTAATGTTGAATGTATTTCACCCTACTCAACTTGACCAATGAGTTTACAAATCCAACCAGAGTAAACATTGCACACGTGGAGATTCGGGATAAACCCTAATTGTTACCATGGTTACTTTATTTCCATCGACATCATGATGGGTGTTACCCTTCTGGGAGGTTGACCAGATTTTGCATTAAAATAATTATGGCATGATGAAATTCTATTCTTATTATTGATCAAACTTTAGGTCTTTGACCTTTGATAAAACAAAAGTAAAGCCAATTTATGGGCTCAAATAAATGAATTACTATTATCCAAAGATGCATGTGCCTTTGAATAAAAGAAGAGAGTACCATTCACGATACATATAGTCCAAATATAGAATAAGGCCAAAACAACCTTATTATTAGTCACGAAGATAAAGACAAACCAATAATTAATCCAAAAATATGCATGCACACATGGACAAAAATAGCCTTTCCAAAATGAAGACAAATTAGAGTCAACATAATGTGGATGGAGTAAAAAGTGATATGTACATGCTATTATTAGACATTCCTTATTTTATTCTATTCATTAAAAGATAAAATCATGCATGTACGGGAGGTGTAACTATAGTGCTTTAGTCTATTATTGGAGGGTTAAGGTGAATATTTTTGGCTATATATTGTGTGCTCTTGCCAAACACAAGGGGGGAGCTAATTTCTTCACAATAATGCTGCAGAAAAATTGTATTGTTTCACCTTGTGACTAAATAAAACACTATTTTCCTCCATTATCAAGCTTTTCATAGTGTGTTCAAGTAGGATATAGGCATGTTTTGGTGAATTATTGTTCCTTTACATGTTATTATTCAAACAAAATCTATATCAAGTAATTTATCATTTTCCAGGCCAATAAAGTGTATTTCAATACCTTATGAATTGCAAATCTATAAATTAGCTATTGTAGTGATTCTTTTTATTAGGGGTAAATAGTTTTGAAGGGACTATACCCTGTTACAATAAGTGCAAAAAATCCAGATAGAGAAAAAAATTAGTTCATATATTTGTAGTGAATTTCAATAGTCTTTAAGTATGTTTTTACAGCCCAACCCCACAAGATTTTGGTGTATCACCCTTATGTTTTTCAGCTTTTTCTTTCATATAACCTTCATGTCAACAAATATACAGATTTTCAGTGATTCATCAAAGGTATACAAACCTTCTGAGTTTTCCCTCATTCCGAGATGCCCTTAGCTCAGAGGGAATCCCATCATTCCGGTCCAAGTCAAAAATCAGATTTCCATTTAAAATAAGGAGCACATTGGATCGATAAAAATAGGGAAAACAGAAGAATCTATGATTGAATAAAGAATGGAAGAATCTCACATTACTTTTGCACAAGAAGTGGAAAATATTTCTTCATTGGGGCTTCAATCTTACCCCAAGAATCCACCTCACTCTGCACCTACTGAAGTAAGTCACCCACCATCGTGCTAACTTTGTCAAAACTCATCTCATCTCCCTTAGCCTTCAGCGTATCTTCAATGCTTTCCCTCTGTTTGTTAAGGTCTCCCAACACATCCATCATGCGAGTGACTTGGGGGTACAACTCTTTCAATTTAATTTTAATAAAAAGGTTTCGATCACCTCTAATTTATTCTCTACCTTGGCCAAGATCTTGTCCCGCTCTGCTCTATTACCCTTATTTTTCTCTTGATTTTTTTTCAGATCTGCTTCATGGCTAAGAACAAATATGCTTGCTACTTTGTCCTTGTCACCACATTTGTCATATACAACTTCTACCATTTGCATCGCAATCTTTACTAGGGAAAGGAGCTTGGAATATCAAGTTAGTATCTCACCGAGCTTTTCAATTTTTATTCTTTCTTTGGGCACACCATTACTTCTTCTTTGATTCTAATGCAATCAAGGTTACCTCTCCATAGTGAGTATGAACACTAATTCTTCCAAGAAATTTATGGTTGAATCGTATTTATCCTTAGGTGGGGCCAGTTTAGGGTGCTTTAAGATAATGACATCTGAAATGGCCTCTATCTTCTTATGGAATTTGCACACCTTCACCTTTTCATCCCTCAGTTCATGCCTTAACTGTGCACTAATCAATTCCTTTTGTTTTATCTCCATGTCCCTCTCAATGATCTCCTCATTATTTTTCTCAAGATCTTCCTCCAAGACCCTTATTCTATTGTTTATGTCGAAGATTCTTGCTTCCACCTCCATCGATACTTTGTTAAGCATGTTGTAAACTTGCTCATCCAATAGTTGTTGGGCATTTAAAAGAGGGTTTATTCCTTTGGTGTCTGGTGTCTTCATTAATGCATCACGATTTACCTCGAACTTGGGCTCATCAACATAGGACTTAAAATCCTAGGATAGAATTTTCCTCATGCACGTATATGCAACCTCTTCATCAAAAGAAGACCAAGTGAGGAGTTAGTCGGTGGGCACAAGATTTGGAAGCGCATGCGCGACCTTTCTTTGATCATTAATATAGGTCAAGGAGTGTTTTTACGCTGCCACTGTGCCCTTCCCACCTATGTGTGCTACTGTTGATATGGTTACTGCTAAGTTGGGGTCTCTGCCCATGCTCCCATACTCATTTCCTACACTTTCACTCTCTTTAATTTCCTTTAGCACTTCTTTAGCACTTTTCTCTACCTCGTGCTCTACTAACTATTAGATAATACGCCACCTCCTCTTTATAGTGTTATCTATCTACTCCTTGGTTGGGGTTGGGGTCTTCTGATCATGCATGTTTACCTCCTCACTTCCTCCTTTGGTATGGGCTCCCTCCTCATACTCCTTCTCCTCTTCATCCCCTTCTTCGCCAGACTCGTGTACATTGTACATAGGAGGATTCTGAGCTTCCTCGCGCTCTTTATTTTTTGTTTCATTTTCCTCCTCAGAATCATCATCCTTGATGCTCTTTGTCTTCTCTCGAGTCCAAACCTTGCGCCACCCTTTACTTTTTCTTCAAGGGTGAATCCAACATAGGGGACTCCTCCTTCTCTGATGACTCTTTACTCTTCATAGAATCTTATTTCTCTAATGACTTCTTCCCGATGGGATACGTCTTCCATAGAATGTAGGTACTTGTACCCATGCCTCGACTCCCGGCCCCTATAGTTTACACTGTATGCACGCTTTGCGCCTTCTCGGTATTAGTCTCTTCCCATTTTCTCTTCTTAATTACTACCTTCTTCTTCCTCTCGGAAGGGTCCTCAAGGATTGATATGTCATCCTCAATATAAGTTACCTTCTCAAAATTGGGACATAGCCACACACACACCCTTTCCGTCGTCCTACTTGCAATAGGAAATGTCAACAATTGTAGCATGTGTATGTTAGGAGATACATACTTTTCTACATAGGCATTCTTTTTTATATACACTAAGGTCTGACGTATTTCGTGGTGATATTTATCTACAACAATTAGATAAAATCTCAGCTTCTTTGCCTCCTTAAAGTTGTTTACCACACCTTGAAAATACTTATTTATGAAAGGGAAGGGTAAGTTACACCAAGAACCCTTGGTGCCTGTTATCCAAAATTCACCCCAAGGTAATTTTGATAACTTGTACAATTTCTTGAGGCTTGAGAATTAAGAAATGGTTTGAGGCCCAAAATTAGGTTTTGGGCCATCCCTCAGCTTTTCTCTAACTTCCCTATCCAAATAAAAAATCCAAGGAGTTAGTGAAAATTTGCAATTTTTTTAAAATGAAGTCAAGGGCCTATTTTAGTAAAACTCGGGTTTGGGGGGTACGAATGGAACCAATTTGGATTGGATAGGGGTTCATCATACCTTGTTTGGGTGTGATTTATAAAAGAGGTAATGCATTATGTCTAAATCATCTCTTGACGTCCTAGGCCACCAGTTCCCTGCATCGTCGAAATAGTCGTAACTAGAGAAATGTGGAAAAAGTAGAAGATTTTGTCCAATGCAGTCTGTGGGATAGCTGGGACAAAAGTATGCATGGGCCCCAAAAATCCAAAATACCCAGAAAACCAGTGGAGTGCAGAGATGGAAAAGAAAAATATCTGGGACAACTGGGACATGCGGACCCAAAATATACTAAATACCCGCGAGTGGGTGGTGTGGAGAAGTCGGAGGCTAACGGCCCACCTAGCCTAGTTAATGGAAGATGTGTGAGGAAATAAGATCCTGAGTTGGGAGACGCAGAGAAAGGAGGCCTGCATGATCTAGGTACCACGGGGAAGTGAGTTCCCTGAAAACCCATAGGGAAAGAAAAATGCCCAACCCTTGAACTTCAAACGATTTTTTTGACTTATAACTCAAATTTTTAATGAGGGTAGGTGGTTGAAAAGAAAAGAAACATCTCCAACTCCAAAAAAAAATGCTCATTTCCGTGAAATGCAAGAAATCCCTGGGAAACTCAAAATAGCATCTCACACTCAGAATGCCATATCTTTTGCATTTCTCAATGAATCATTCAAAATTGGTCTTGTTGGAATTGTGGCATACAAAAATCATGAAATCTAGAATTTTATGGATATTTGATAGATAATTTTGAGGGAAATTGACCAGGTTCATAACATTGTTTTAGTTTGTAGTTGTGGATGCATTTAATGAAGCATGGGCAGAAATTTTTCACTACTACAAGTCATGGGACAGTATGGGAAGAATTTTTCAATAAACATACCATCATTTCACTTAATTTATTACATCTTGCAAGTGGTTGAAAGGCATATTTCGGGATTTCAATCTTCCCTCTTCCAAACTCTATAAATTGGCATATTGGGCTCATTGTAAGGAGGAGATAGTGTTTAAGTATAAAAACTCTGTCATTTTGGTTTTGTGAAGCCAATGTGTTATAAGACATTATAGTGGACTCCTTACATGGTGATCTAGGCCTTTAATTTGTAATAGATTGAATTGTGTATATCAATGAAGCAATAAATGTAAGTTTGTGGATGTATCTTCCATTCCTTTGTTTGTTTGCATTCTTTTATCCTCTTCAATATTATTGTGAATATATTGTGTCTATTTTATGCTCTTGCAGGGATTCATTATCATTGTGTGTATGAATTATTTGTGTGAATGCAGTTGGTAGACTATGGAGAACTGTTATCACCCTCTCTAGTATGTATTTTGCTTCCATTTTTCACACATTGGAAAACTATTATCATTCCCTCCTTTTATGGTGTATCACCGCTTTAGTGTAGGTTTTGTTTTCATGTACTCTCTCTCATTGGTCCCTTGGAAAGTTATATTAGGATAAGTTAGTTTTGTCTGCATTAGAGTAGATTATAGCTGGTAGTTTAGGATAAAGAACCATCTTTCTTTGGAGGTTTATCTTAAGTAACAAGTCCACAACTTGGATATAGTACCCATGTTACCTAGTCACATTGTGACCTAAAGCACACACACTTGTGCAAATTCAAGGGTGATGTGATTCGGTGATAACCATGCCATATGTCAAGGTAAACCTCTCGATACAAAAGTGTAGTTATACAAAATTTTTAGCATATCTATCCACTTGTGCGGGAGTTGTTTTGGTATCCTCCATTTAGCTATGAATGCATCGTGCATCCATTTATACCATTTCTCTAAGCACACCATGTGAGCACTCATCATGGTTTCATAAGTATAATATTCAAACCTATTCATGGGCGAGTGGTTCTCACCTGGGTACTTCTGAGCAAACTTATCTGGCCCATCAGACACTCTAAATTCGTAAAGACAATGGTAAGGAGGAAATTACCAAACATGATCTTCTCCACGTCATGCATGACATCAATAATCTCCTCTACAATGAAAGATGAGAGGTTGTAAATGGTTCCCTTGAGATCTTGTGGTAGACATTCAACCAACTTTTGTTTATTTGCGTCCATCTCTCCTTCCCATTCAACTTTGTCACCAAGCATGCGGCCATCCTCATAATAGGGTCGAGTGATTGTAGTGATGTCAAAGTACCATGAACCCTTCTTGTAATCATATGCCTCAACCATTTTCTTGATGGCCTCCTTGTTGCATAAGTCCTCATCTAGTGGATCTCCCTCACAGATCAAGCTAGTGAACTTAGAAATCAACTGTGGGGTTATGCGCATGTACCTTCTTGCGAAATAGAAATAGTCATCATTAACATGCAATATTAACCACTGGTATAGTCACTTTGGTTTTCAAAAATAGGGAAACACATAAATTTTTAGAAGCCCAACCTTCTCTAACTTCACTTTTACTTCATCATCATAGATGGGTTTCCCATATGGTGTCCTATTTACCATAAGGTAAATAAACTCTAGGGTCATCTTCATTTTTGTGGTACTCGTATGATGATTATAATCACTCATGATCATCTTCCTTGTATGCAACACCCACTCTTTCCCTAGCAGCACACCATCTAGGTACTATATCTTTGCATACCATTCTTCGTTGAAACTTGTGGAAATGGTCGGTTTTCCTTTGCCCTTTCCCTTTCCCTTCTTCGGTGAAGTGGTCACTCCTTTCCTTGGTGCCATTTTTCTCTTCCTTAGTCCTCTATAGTTTCTCCCTTGCATCAAGTTCTATTACTACTCAAACCCTTGGCTCTACTTTTACAAAATTTCCATGAAAACCCGTGCCCTAGCTTGTAAACCCTAACTTAGAGAACTTCTTTTCCACAAGAAAGTGTATCCACCCATGGAATCCACAAAAAAACTCTTCTGCATATTCTCGTGCACTTTGCCTCCACACTTGGTTCACAAGTCCTTCGATTTCTTCAACTCCACACACTACTCTTCACAACTTCTTTGCAAGAATCACCTTAAAATGCAAGAACTTCTTTGATAACAAAATGCAAGGTGAAAGAATACCTCACCCTCGACCTTCTATTTATAGCTTTTTTATTTTTCCACACAAACCCCGATGCCACCTACCAATATACAAACACATTAAAGTCAGATTTTTCCAACGCCATCCTTCCATGTGTTCTATCCAACACTTTTCCTCCATGTGCAAACCTATGCGAACACTTCCAAAACCTTCTGGCACATAACTTCCTTGATGATAGAATTCTTCGTGATTTCTCCCATGCCGAAGTCAATTCTTCTTGTATGTCTTGGATCAAGTTATTTCTGCTTCCTACCTCATGTTTCTCCTATTCTTTTTACCCTTGTACATGGTTTCTCAAATCCTTTTGACACCAATCTCCTCTAATGATCACCGTACGTACCCAAAATTGTAAGGTATTGTATTGCCGGAACAGTGTAACAAGTGCCCTAATGATGATACAGGTCTCCTCGCAAGGTGTTTGGGATCCACAAAAGCCCTCGGAGTATGCGTTAACATCCCGCATGCCCCGCTTAGCCCCCGCATCATTTGTTTTCCCATTTTTCCCTCTTTTCTTGGCCTTTTGCCCTTCACATTCTGAAACCGCCACCCTACAGGCGCGGTGTCGTGACCACCGCCTGATCGGGCGGCGGTCCCGCACGCGGTGGTTTCCAGAAAGTAAAATATCAACGTTTCACCAGCTTTTCTTTGCCGACTTGGGCTTGCATTTATGTTTTTGGTCCCCTGGAATAGTGTTTGGCCATTGTTTATGGTTTTTAGAGTTCAGTTTGGTTTTGATCTTTGGGTGAATGAAAGCTATAAATAAATGGTTTGTGCACAAGCAAATGGTCTGCCCCTCATTCACTTTCATGCTCTGATTTTCATAGTTCAGTCTTTTATTTTGTTTAGAAGCCATAGTTTTAATTCCTTGCATGCTTAGTTAGCATTGTTCAGCTGTTGGTAAGCCACATACCCATCTTGTGTAGGCAGTACTGTTATTTCACCCAATCCGGCCCTGAAGTTTGTCTCTGAATTTCTCTTTGCATTAGATTTAGCTTTCATTTTTCTTACAGTGCTTGGTTTAGTTCATTATATGTCTAGTTAGCATTGTTCAACTGCTGGTAAGCCACATATCCAAATTTGTGCAAACGGTGTTGTTGTTTTATCCAATCCATTGGAGTAGAATAGCTTAGAAGCCATTAAAGTTAGGTTTTTGCTCTTCAAACAAGATAGTTTCAGGTTCTGGTCGCTTTATGTTGCATGACTCGCAATAAAATCCCGCTAGGAATTGCATAAGCCAAGCTCTGTACTCTTGCGCTATCCCTCTCCTACTCGCATTTTCATTCTGCATTCTGAGCTGTCCTTGTCCCAATATCTATTTCTGTCGATGCTAGCATTACACGCTTTTCTGGATCCACGTGAACACGAAAGAACGAGGAGATCACACTGAGGGGACAAGATCACATACACCATCGGATTCGCCACTGTTCATGGAATCCAGGTTCTAGCTTTCAAAGTTTTAGTTAGAATCATATCAAATAAAGTAGTTAAAATTGCTTCATTTCAGTAGATTCTATTCTCGATATTGCCAGGGAAGCTGTGGGGATTGATAGTTTCTGAGAAACTATGATTCACTCTTCACTTCTGAGGTAGGATCGAGAATCTCGCAAATAGATCAAGCAAGTTATTTCATTATTTAGAATAAATCTACAAATCACATGCATAAAATAACTACACTTGGTTATTTTGTTTGTTTTAAATTGTTATTTAGTTGTTATTTCTAGATACGTTTAAATAGCTGCTTTTCTTTAAATTCTAAAAAGTTTCTCGAAAAATAGAAGTTATATATGTTTTAGATTTATTCCACGTAGTTAGAATTTGCTTTATTACGCTTAGATTTACATTTTATTTTGATGACAATCACGGACCCCGGAGCCCAGTGGAATACATATTTGAGCCAATCGTGCCTCAACCAAACCTCGTCACAAAAATAGTTGACATAGACCAAAATCTCGTAATACAAGTCTTCCAAACAACAATGATTTACAACCGATCATCACTCTCAGAGAGGGTTAAATATAGAAGACGACCAAGCATACACGTTTTGGTCAAATCAACCGAATTACAGATTACCCTAGACAAACATTCACATGACTCAGAGAAGGGTTCGAAAGAGAACAAACCTTTGTTGTGATCCTTTGTCCCACAAACCAAAGCAGAGAGACACTCTCACGTATATAGATACTAGTTTAAGGATCCAGTTACACGAACGCCCGTGAGATATTCTCGAGAAAATCACGCAGCTTGTTGGTCCTAAACATGAAGGTTTGAGAAAGCATATGATTACTGGATACTAGGAATTAGGACTTGATTTCGTATATGACCATAACAGGACCGCAACAACCAAGAGTCTACGGTTGTGACCCACAAGTCCCACAGCCTAACGAATCCATAAGTCAATCGAGATATAAACACCGGCCTACGCACACTAGTATTCCAATCCACTCCACTTCCACCCATCATCATCGAACAATTGTCCTTACTAGATATATAAAGCAACGAAGCTAGAGAATTCTGACTAGGCCAGAATCATCCGTAGAGTCAATTGTTTCACCATCCACCATATGACCTTATCTGGAGACATACACGAAACTATCCCAGGTCATTTCCCACGTATTCCACAACCCATAGATCGAATCATGCCAGAGCTCGATATTGATTGAGCCTTCGAGCAAGCCATCCTCGCCGATCGATCTATCACACCACCCAAGTTAGAAGGGCCTTCTTTGCCTTAGATTCACAAATTCCATTAGTACGTATCGAAGACATTAGATTGCCTAACTAGTTTGTCTGCATCCCACGCATATTCCATCCCACCGGCTGTCTCGGCACGACCTCGGGAGGTCGGGTACGCGGAAGAGTTACTCAGTAGATTCCCACGCTCGCTTGTCACTTTTCCGCATACAAAAAATTGGTGAACCCGACGTGAACAAACAAAATTAGTGAAGCCGACGTAAACTTCCTACTTTCTCGCTCGAGTCATAAGATCACGTGTTCTTTCACAAATCACCTTCGCTTCCCCCATTATTCTCGCGGGTATTCATATACCCCCGAATATGTCGGGATTCGATGCATATGGCACTCTCTTGGGTCTCGAGGCATACTATGCCCAATGTAAAATGCATACAATCATCACCCTCACTCTCGATGGGGCGACAACTATTCAACTAATCAATTGTCAACACAAACCCCAAGAAATAGATATAACTCGTCTTTTCAAACGGGGAGTTAGATCAACCCCCTCGAACGCAACAAACAGAGCCTTCAGGCTCGAACAATATGACGCTTTACCGAGAGAATCTGTTCATCTCTCCTCGATGCTACTTAGACCACAAATTAGTAGACAATCTGACCCATACCTGGTCTTAGATGATGAACAGTCAATACGTTATCCTAGGAGTGAACAACATTCTCGGGTATGTACCCACCTATAGGAGGTTTACAAATACAACCCGAGATCTCTTTTCAAGAAAATACCTCTATGCCACTGCATATAGGAAATACTCTCAGAGAAACTTGGCAAGATAACGATCAGTTTATAGCAGGATATCACATGCCTATACAACACTAGGGTATACAACAAACGCCGCTAAGGCAAAGCACCGTGACTTCACCAAATGAAGTCATTTCAACGTTAGTAGAAAAAGTGAGAGGGTTAGAACTTGCTCAAGCAAGTCAAAATCCTCAGTTCATGCAAGCAGGAAGTTCCAATCCTCCATACCACTCTGGCCAAGTAGATCTCCTCACAGGAGTAGGCACGTTAGGCATGCCTCCTCAGTATCCACAACAAACGCCAACAAGGCCTGTCATCTCTAACATTATTTCTCCCGGTCTAGTATCAAACAACCCATTACTAGACAATATCCCGTCATACTTAAACATGTACTCCAAATCACCACAAGGAGATATGTTCTCCTCTCCCGGCCTTTTTGCTCAAACGCAGGGACTTCCCTATGCCCCTGCCAATGCATACGCTGCGCCATATCAACAACCCATCCCACCACCACTCCCTCAGCAACCACCATCAATGGTCGAAAACTATGCGATAGGGACTTATTCAGAATATCTGAAAGAGCCCTTAGACTTCACCATACGAAGCGTCATGCTTCCAAGACCTCTTCCCGATTTACCCAAGTACAAAGGTGAGGGAGATCCAAATGCGCATATCAAAGCTTACGCTACAGCCATACGTGAATTACTCCCTTGGGATGGGGTTGTTGCTAAAATATTCCCAAAACCTTGGAAGGCATTGCTCTCGACTGGTATTATAGAATACCTGAAGCCTCCATCCATTCATTTAAACAACTCGTATCAGAGTTCATTAAGGCGTTCGACATGAACAAACTGTTGAGAACAGGAATCAGGGAATTCTTGCACATCAAACAAGAACACAACGAATCTGTCACCCATTTCATCCAGAGGTGGCGTACAGTTCTTTATTCTTCAGCAAGTGCTCCAAACATGGATCAGATGGAACTATGTGATTTATTCCTTCATTCTCTCAGCAAAGAGGTGAAGGAAGAAGTCCAGAAGTTCCCACTAAGAACTTACGATGAAGTACTTGAGAGCGCTCTTCGAATAGACCAAGCAGCGATAGATAGTGGTCGTAAGACATATGGAGCAAACGGGAGGTTAATCACCCCCAATCAGAACACTACAAATTATCCCACTACCACAAATGTCAACCAAGGACCCAAAATCCTTAACAAAAATCGGGGTGTAACAACGGATGGAGTAACCGACCAGCCCAAGAAGGTAAATGTTGTCAATACTCCATCACAAACAAACAACCAACGAAACAACAACTTTACCCCGACAATCAATACAGTGGATTTTAACCATCCACAACAACAACAACAACGGTGAAATCCTATACAAGGGCCAAGCCAAAACTCATTTGGTTATCAAAACCAAAGCCAAAAACAACAAATGCAAAATTTTAATCCTAATAGGCAACAGTTTGATCAGAATTTTAGGCCACAATATACACCAAACCAACAAAACAGGAATTACAATCCCAATTCTTATTGTGGTTTCCACAAAATTCGGGGTCATGATACTAGAACGTGCCGTGACTACAATAAATTCATGCAACGCTTTTTAAGAACAAAGACAGCTTCTTCACAGATTTGTTTTTTGCGATCCCGTGTCATCACCACCAAATACGCTCACAGGGGCGCTTCCCTCGTCGATGCTCCTCTCAAGATCTTTAACGATCCACTCCCAAATCATGATAAAGAATAGTCTGAATCCAACCGAACAAACAAAAGTGCAATGACAGAAACAATGATCATGAAGCCTCGACTTCACTAAATCCATCAGTTGCGCCACAGTTAGGAAGTCAACCGAGACCCAAGATAGTCAGTTTGGTAGAATTAGACGCTGAACTACCTATCGAAGCTATAACAAGAACACGAGAATATTTCTCAACCGAGCCCAAGTCATCTGCCCGAAAAACGGATAAGAGTCAACAAATAGTAGAAAAACCCGTGGGTGCCTATGATTTAATTAGTGACCTAACAAAGACCTTCTCGCACATTTCATTTTTGGATTTACTAAAGAACTCTCCTCCTCACAGAGCTGCTCTTTTAGAAGCATTAGGTCTAGGTCATCTAATTAACATCACTCCACCTCCTGAAACACAAGTAAATCACGTAGATTTTGATATCCACCTCCGGGCAGCCGACAAGGATGTCGAATTCATATTCGAAATAAGTAAAATGCCTACAGATGCTGAGATCGCACGCCGAGGTGATCCAGCCTTACACTTACAAGTATGGGTTTATAATAACTATGTAAAACGGGCAATGGTTGATGATGGGGCCGCAGTTAACATAGTCCCTTTCTCTTTCCTCCAAAAACTAGGATATGGGGAAACAAACTGTTCCACCACTCGAAATACATTGAGAGGCTATGATAGCCTTAAAGCCACTTCGATAGGAACTATAATACTCCCAATCACCTTAGGACCCAAAACAATCCTGACTGAGTTTTATATTATAGATCGGGAAACTAATTATAATATGATACTCGACCAACCATGGATACACCGAATGAAGGCAATCCCTTCTACGTTATTTCAAGAAGTAAGATTCTTGCATCTAGAAAGGTATTTGTAGCCAAAAAGGCGATCCAAAACCTTTCGATTTGCACCTAGCTGATTTAAAGAAAAGACCAGTGTGCACTCGAATTTGAACTTCCAACAAACCAACTTAATAAACCCACCGACCCAAAACCAGAGGAGAAGTCGGTACCTACAACGGATCTCAAACTATCAAAGATAGCCAAAACAACCCCAACCCCAACGATAAAGCTAAAGAAACGGTATCATTAGGGACTACCGCAAAATCGTTGAGTTAATAGAACAAGATTTACCAATGTTCTTACCATTTGATTCAAGAGAGGCATAGGATATTCCCTAGGTGTTGGTTCCTTCCAAAGCAGAGGACCTCTCGCATGGTAGAAGTAGAGTGCGCAAACGCAAAGCAGATGCCCCAACATCTATACTCCCGCTAAGTATTGACTCTCCATTTCGATGGAGCTAAATGCCGTTATGGAGCGGGGGGTGTATAATTTTACTTCACCCAAGAGAAAGTCCTCCCATTTTCCTTTAAGCTAAATTTTGAATGCACAAACAACGGCGCTGAGTACGAAGCCCTCCTCCTTGGCCTCACCTTAGCCAAAAGAATTGGTGTTGATAACATCAGAGTCTTAGGAGACTCGCAATTAGTGACAAACCAAGTTTCTGAGGTATACGAAACCAAAGCCGAACACTTGCAGCTTTACAAAGAAGCTGTATTAGATTTAAGCAAGGCATTTAACTTCATATCCATTGAAGCAATCCCGCGAGAGAAAAATCTTCTCGCCGATTCAATAAAGAATTCAAAGATCACGTTTTACTCCAAGCAATGAGTTAGAAGATACCCATTTCACTGGTGTCCATTCGTGATGAACCATCGATAAAAACAATGACAAATCCCCTTGCAAGCGGAAGTGAATCTACCACCCCAGACCATGTTGATAATAATATGGCCACTTTGGAATACTTAAACGCCTATGCGGCATTACATCTCTCCTATCATATGCTAGATTTGTCCTTAATTCCACATTCGCTTCCTATTTCGGAATCCCATGATGGATCTCCCTCACAAATAAAACCTAGCATATACGCAGAGAAAATGGGGATGATTTGGATTTACCTCCAAAGACCACCCGAGTTCAAGAGGGTAACGCCTCTTTGATCAAAGAAACAATCGATGTCAACATCGGACAGATGACGAACCAAAATCTTGAAATTAGGATCATCCTTAACCCTTAAGAAGTGGAAATACATACGCGGATCCTCAAAGAACATCAAGGCGTTTGCATTTAATTATAAGGAAATGACAGAGTCAGACCCCACATCATGGCACACAACCTCGCACTAAATCAGATGCAAAGCCGCTTAAACAAAAATCAAGACCTATGAAACCCAAAGTAGCTCTCATGGTAAAGGAAGAGGTAATAAAACTCCTTCGTAGGATTCATCAAACCAATGACTACTCCCAATGGGTATCTAACATCGCTCCCGCTTCTCAAGAAGAATGGAAAGATACGCATCCGCATAGATTTTCGAGACATCAACAAAGCATGTCCTAAGGATGACTTCCCATTACCATCCATAGATGTCATTGTTGATGCAACACTGGATTTGAACTTTTGTCTCTCATGGATGGATTCTCGGATACAATCAAATCAAAATATCTCGAGCAAGATCAAGCTAAAACTACGTTTATAACTCCTCGGGAACCTATTGCTACACTGCAGTATGCCATTCGGTCTCAAGAACGCTCGGTGCTACTACCAAATGAGCTATGACATATATATTTCCATGATTTAATTCATAAAATCATGGAATCCTACGTTGATGACTTATCGCTAAGGCCAAGAAGCGCCAGACCATCCGGAAGTACTCCGCGTCATTCTTTCACGCCTAATAGAATACAGAGTCACACTAAACCCAGAGAAATGCGTCTTTGGCGTAACAGGAGGAAAACTCCTAGGTTACATCATATCGTCACGGGGGATAGATGTTGATCCAACCAAAATTCGGGCTGTCCTCGAAATGGTCCCACCTGCGAGTGAATCTGGAATCAGATCATTTCTCGAAAACTGGGTGCAATCCGAAGATTCATCCCAGACTTAAGCTTCGCCGTTCATCCAATCAACAATTTACTCAAGAAAGACTATAGCATTGATTGACCAAAGATCAAATGAAGCCTTTGAAGCAGTTAAGCATTTCCTATTATCACCACCTACGCTAATGCCACCTAAGTTAGATCGCCTGCTAATTCTATATTCACGAGCTACCGATGTCTCGCTGGCTTGTATGTTGGCCCAAGAGGACGATGACAAGAAGGAACGCGCGATTTATTTCATCAGCCGAACACTGCTCGACTATGAAACACGCTATACACAAAGTAAACGAGAATGCCTTGCCATAGTCTTTGCTACTAAACGCCTAAGACATTATATGCTCAAATCAAGAAACGAGGGTCATGGTAAAAACGACCATTTACTTGACTTTCCTCACACAAGGGTCATTGTCTAAAAAGGCTAGACGCTTTTATAACCTTAATGGGAGAATTCAATTAACGTTTGTAAATCGAAGTCGCTTAAGGGACAAATCATCAGATTGGATTAGTCGACAACCCATTGATGGAGGTGATTTAGTAGATTTAGACTTTCCGATGAGTGCGTATACTACATCGAAGCCCGACCTCTATCTCTCGAGTGTCTTTGGTACACCGATATCATTAATTATATCATGGACCATACGTACTGTATGGAGTTACACCACAACAAAGAAGGTGGTTACGCATAATCGTAGCTAAATACGCCATTATAGAGCAGTGTGTTTCTATCGAAAAGCATTCGATGGAATGCTCCTAAGATGTGTCGACACTGAAGAATCCAAGAAGATTCTCCATGAATCTCACAAAGGGAATATGTGGAGGCCTTCGGTGGCCATGCCACCGCTCAAAAATACACCGAATGGGCTATTTCTGGCCCACTCTAGAACATGACGCGATAGAGTTTGTACGCAGGTGTCATAAGTGCCAAGAATTCTCCCATGAGATTCATATGCCGGCACAAGCTCTGCAACCAATCGCTACTCCATGGCCCTTTTCTACATGGGGTCTGACTTAATAGGGAAGTTCTCTCCCTCATCCACAGATGGCCATAATTTCATAATCACGGCCACCGAATATTTTACCAAATGGGTAGAGGCTATGCCTCTTACCACCGGACTGGTTCTCAGTAATCGCCAAGTTCATTTTGAACCAAATCATTTGCAGTACGGATCCCACAAATCATTATCTCCGATAATGGAACTTCTTTTAGAATGAAGAGGTTCGCGAACTATGCAATAAATTTAAGATAAGCCATCATACGGCTTCCTTGTATTATCCCCAAGCCAACTGACAGTCAAGCGACAAACAAGACACCAAAGCCATTCTCCTTAAAACGGTAAAAGAAAACAAACGAGATTGGCATTTGAAGTTATATCCGGCCTCAGGGGCCCACCGAACCTCAATAAGAACACCAACGGAGCAACTCCTTTCTCGCTAGTATTTGGGGCGTAAGCAGCTTCTCCCACTTGAGGTCGAAATACCTAGCCTCCATTTCACTACAAGGGATTCTGATGAAGACGCTTACAGAGAAGCACGTCTTTCCCAACTAGAAAGCCTAGATGAAACTAGGTTAGATGTCGAACAATGACATAGAGCTTATGCTTGACCGAATGTGCCGGCAAGATAACAAGAAGGTCTATGAACGCGACATATACGAAGGTGATCTAGTTCTAAGGCTGATACCGGATCGACAAGAAGACCGCGAAGGAAGGAAATTCCGCCCAAATGGTCGGGCCCATACCGAGTCATGAAGGACTACGGAAATGGTGCTTACCTCTTATGTACGCTAGAAGGTGAGGAATTTGGCAAACAAATAATTCCCCGCACCTCAAGCGGTTCTACGCATAAGCAACTAGCACTACTTGTATAATTATCTACATTACATCTTCATATAGATTAAGATCATTTTGTCCACTTGTTTCTTACATAAATTGTGATCAAGGAATCTATTCTCAAAGCAATTCATTACAAACTCATGATGTTGTTGGCATAAAACTCTTTAATCATACCTCTCCATCTTCATGATATCATCAAATCATCTCGAATCTTTTATCAAATAAAGCTAGATATGACAAAGTCTTAACGGTAACCATACCAAGATCTGCAAGTTTATTCTCGCTTTGATTTCTTCTTAGGATAGGTGTCTTGCCTATGGTCTGTTCTAGAAGCTTCATGGTGTCACATCTATCCCATATGTATATCTCTTTGGAAATAAGCACATACTGACATTTTACTCAAGAAAACAAGTCAACAAGTGATTAAACAAAAAATTTAATTTTACACATTTCCTTGCCCCACCAACCTTCGGTGATGAGCTTGCGTCTCTTACTAGTGACGTAGGGTTGGGAAAGGATGGAAATGCCCTTACTCGCCTATACCTTGCCCACGGTGATAAACCCACGCTTCTTACTAGTAGCATGGGGCAAAGTACAGGGGGTCCTCTTGACAAAGCAAACGTTAAAAGTCATAAACAAACAATTCAAACTTTGAGTCAAAAACGAATGAATCAGATGTTCAAAATTCCAAGAGAGTTAAAATCCTAAAAACCCAGATTTTGTCTACTATGTGGCCATCTACGGATCTAAGTCTAGATAAACCACAAAGTAAGTTGCATTCTAAACTATGAAGTCACTCGGTGGAGTAAGCTTGTAGTTTCCTATTTGGTTCCACCAAAGCTTTGTCTGTCTTTCATCGCTATCATTTCAGCTACACCTCATAACTTGTGCCCTTTCTAGCTCTCGGTGAAGAGCCCTCGCATCTTACTAGTTGCGTGGAGTTAGGAGTGGGGCAAGTTTATCTGTTCATCATACTGGTTATATTCATCACTTTGCAAAACAAACATGAGGTATCCAAAATTGCTTACTAAGCTAAGATTCAAAATCACATTACATCTACATATATCAAAGATCATGAAATACACAAAGGAAACAAACATTTGCATCATCTGTTCTCCATTGCATACATTCTAAAAAGCATACAAACATACATCGTAGTATACATAGAAAAGCTGGAAATAGAAAGGAAACCATGAGTGCCAAGATTTTGATCCAAAACGAATGCATATATATAAATGATCAACGTTTATATACAATGCCATCATGCACTAAGCATGGTCAAAACGCTCAAAGAGCCCGTGATATACAAAGAAATATATAATACAAAATACACGAGAGCCAAGTGGCCTCTCAATCCCTACGCGACCCCTCCGAAGGTGCACGCCCACGCCTAGGACTCCGGCTACGCCGGCGCTCTGAATGTACGGAGGGCTCAGGGTCTCGAGGAGCAGCTGCAGTCTCACCACGAGAATGGCTCCTCATAAGGCGCTCACCGTCCTATAGCCCGCTAGCTCTGGCAGGAAGGGTCGACACCATCCTCGGCCACGTGCCGACAGAGCAAAACATATCGTATGCCTACCCGGTCAAGGGCTCCCAAAGCCCACAGACAGCTCTCCGCGCGGGTCCTATCCATGGGGATCATCAGGGAATCGGTACATACCCTACGGATCAAATCCCGCCACTCATCAACAGCTCTCAAAACAAAGGAGAAAACAAATTAGAAACTAAGCAAGAAACTAAAAGATACAAAATAACAACTAAGGAGAGCCTACAAATAAACATTAAAAGGGAGAAAGGGTAACTTACTCGATCCCTGTGCCTCCAAGATGGGTCACTGGGACCAGCACCTGCCGCGGATGCCGCTGCCGACTGAGGGGCTGCTCCTATGGCAGGGGCAACATGTCACCCCGCAACGACTCATCCTCTCCACCATGGCCCTGAGAGAGTGGCTCCTCTGAAACTAGAGTGTCCTTCTCTCGCGCTCGCTCCCTCTCTCTCGCATAATATCCCCGAGTGTCATGCCACTCAGATCGCTGTCCCTCGCCTCCTCCTCTCGACCCTCCTCTCGTGAACTCCTCGACTCGAGTCAATATCAATAGGGTCATCGCTGCTATGAGCAGACCCGCGCTATCTCGCAAAGGTGCCCGAGGTGCACCGCTCTCCTCTAAAGACGAACTATCCTCCCGGCCGCAATAGGAATGCCAGAGTAATCACTGCCCAACCTCGGCCTCTAGCCCCCTCCGCCTCGCGAACTGATCTCAGTAAACCGGTGCCACTGGGGAAGTATACCCGCGTATGGAAGACCAAACTGCCGAGGAACTCGCCAAAGGGGTGCACCTCCACTCGCCCCACTCGATCGATAAGCTTGCCCCGTGGTGGAGCAGAAATCAAGGTAAGGGCCTCTCGCCCATATATACCGCCATGGTCTCGTATGGTGTCGCCTCCATATCGGCGGTAGTCGAGAGGCAATCGGCCGATGAGGTGCTCTAAGACCGACATGTCTCGCCCATCTCGGCTGCCCTAACAGCCTCCAGATCTGCTACCTCCACACCCCTGCCATAAGGGATGAAGCGCTCATAAACCCAACTCATGACTAGAGTCGGGTGGCTCAACGACTGCCCCTGTAAACGGACCACCCTGTATAGATCATGGTAGGTGGTCCCAAGAATATCTGCTCCCCAAGCGTATATCCGGCCGTGGCCCTCTATCTGTGCAATAATGGGGCCCCAGCAGTATAATAACGTGTCACCTCCCTTGTCCCCGATCAATCTCGAGGCAAGGATCCCCATGATGGCCTGGCGAAGTAAGGGGATAGGCAAAGAAGGAATGGATCGAACTCTCACCCCCTTCTTCGACCCCGTGGAGATGACTGCATCTCCCATATATGCTGCCCACTGTGCAATCTGTGCCCGTGAGCCTGCTGTCTCTAATGTAAGTCACCTCCCGATGATCGGGACCCCCAGAATGCGGTAGACGTCCTCTAATGTAATGGTCCACTCACCACGGACCCCTGGCAATCGGAAGGTGTTCCGATCTGCATCCCAGTAAGAGAATAAGTCACAAAGGATGTGACTAGATGGTGCAACATGGGGCACGCGCGATATGCGCAATATGCCGGCTCTCTGTAGTGTGTCCTCCTCATCCTGTGAGAGGGCATCTAGTACCCCTGAGAGCCAATCACACTCTCTCTCTCTGCTCCATCTGATGTACTCCTCTCTCTCCTGCGTACACCCAAAAACACACAAAATAGAGCAAGTTAGCATCCAGGCAATGCCGAGAAAGTCATAAAAACACGTAGAAATGCTAAAAATACAAGTGCAATCTCAAATATAAGTTCCTTTTGCATTCTGTGCAAAACCGCCGCCCTGAGCAGGGAGGCGGTTTTGTAACCGCCGCCTTAAAGGCGGCGGTCATGTAACCGCCACCCTGAACAGGGCGGCGGTCATGTAACCGCCGCCAGGCTGCGGCGGCGGTGGGTCCGAAAACCCACGCGGGTTTTTAATCTAAAAAGCCTAAAACATGCAAAAATGACCATTTAACCTAAAAATGGAGCCTACCCAATAGCGCCCCTAGATGGACCTTTAACACTAGCATTTTCAAAAATGACCCCCCCATTACAACAAATTTAGCATTTCAAATTTAAGGGGGAAAAACACAAAATTGAAGAAAACCAACCTGTGATCTAGTGGGGTGGTGTTCCGCACGTGGAGGCATGATCACTATCTCACGCAGGACGTTTCGACTATACTCACGCAAGAAACCATCACCGTGGGTCCCAGAGCTCAAAATCAATCAAATCAACTCGCGCAAATGAATAGGAAAATGGGCCCACTTTCATATATATAGCGCCCTGATTCATTTTAAATGACTTTTTCACAGGTTTGGAGCGCTGATGGAGGTAAGTTCCTATCCCCGCACAAATGGTACGTTCTCATTTCCCTGTTATTCTTAGCGTTTATTTTTCAACTATCAGATCTATCTCGCACTTGAGTTCTCTTTTCATTTTGCAGTAGTAGCGGGAATTTTGATGGCGTCACTTCAACACACGACGTGTCGTATAACTTCTAACTTCCCATTTCGGGACTGCCATACTTTGACCCACCGCTTTACGCCTTTCATGGCTAAAACGCTTCTCCGAGGGGGCAATATATGTACGTACTCCAAAATCAGTAAGGTATCAGACGCTTAACAAAGCAATGTAACAAGTGCCCCAATGATGATACAGGTCTCCTCGCAAGGTGTTCGGGATCCGAAAAGCCCTCGAGTATGCGTTAACATCCCGCATGCCCCGCTTAGCCCCCGCATCCTTTGTTTTCCCCTTTTCCCTCTTTTCCTGGCCTTTTGCCTTCAAGCATGAAACCGCCGCCCTGCTCAGGGCGGCGGTCTCGTGACCGCCGCCCTGATCAGGGCGGCGGTCCTGTAACCGCCGCCCTGCTCAGAGCGGCGGTCCTGCACGCATTTTTTCCAGAAAGCGCTTTGACGCGACTCACGTAAAATATCAACGTTTCACCAGCTTTTCTTTGCCGACTTGGGCTTGCATTTATGTTTTTGGTCCCCTGGAATAGTGTTTGGCCATTGTTTATGGTTTTTAGAGTTCAGTTTGGTTTTGATCTTTGGGTGAATGAAAGCTATAAATAAATGGTTTGTGCACAAGCAAAAATGGTCTCTTCTCATTCATTTTCACTTTCATGCTCTCGATTTTCATAGTTCAATTTTTTATTCTTTAGAGCCATAGTTTTAATTCCTTGCATGCTTAGTTAGCATTGTTCAGCTGTTGGTAAGCCACATACCCATCTTGTGCAGGTTTATTTCACCCAATCCGCCCTGAAGTTTGTCTCTGAATTTCTCTTTGCATTAGATTTAGCTTTCATTTTGCTTAGAGTGCTTGGTTTAGTTCATTATATGTCTAGTTAGCATTATTCAACTCAAGCCAAGCCACATATCCAGCTTCATGCAAACGGTGTTGTTGTTTTATCCAATCCATCGAGAGAATAGCTTAGGAAGCCATTAAAGTTGCAGGGTTTTTCTCTTCAAACAGGTAGTTTCAGGGTTCTGGTCGCTTTATGTTGCATGACTCGCAATAAAATCCCGCTAGGAATTGCATAAGCCAAGCTCTGTACTCTTGCGCTATCCCTCTCCTACTCGCATTTTCAGTCTGCATTCTGAGCTGTCCTTGTCCCAATATCTACTTCTGTCGATGCTAGCATTACACGCTTTTCTGGATCCACGTGAACACGAAAGAACGAGGAGATCACACTGAGGGGACAAGATCACATACACCATCGGATTCGCCACTGTTCTGCGGAATCCAGGTTCTAGCTTTCAAAGTTTTAGTTAGAATCATATCAAATAAAGTAGTTAAAATTGCTTCATTTCAGTAGATTCTATTCTCGATATTGCCAGGGAAGCTGTGGGGATTGATAGTTTCTGAGAAACTATGATTCACTCTTCACTTCTGAGGTAGGATCGAGAATCTCACAAATAGATCAAGCAAGTTATTTCATTATTTAGAATAAGTCTACAAATCACACAGCAAATAACTAACTACACTCGGTTATCTTGTTTGTTTTAAATTGTTATTTAGTTGTTATTCCTAGATACGTTTAAATAGCTGCTTTCCTTAAATTCTTAAAAAGTTTCTCAGAAAAATAGAAGTTATATATGTTTTAGATTTATTCCACGTAGTTAGAATTTGCTTTGTTACAGTTAGATTTACATTTTATTTTGTATGACAATCACGGGACCCCGGGAGCCCAGGGAATACATATTTGAGCCAATCGTGCCTCAACCAAACCTCACACACAAAGAATAGTTGACATAGACCAAAATCTCGTAATACAAGTCTTCCAAACAACAATGATTTACAACTCGATCAGCTCTCAAATGAGAGGGTTAAATATAGAAGACGACCAAGCATACACGTTTTGGTCAAATCAACCGAACTACAGATTACCCTAGACAAAACATTCACATGACTCAGTAGAGGGGTTCGAAGAGAACAAACCTTTGGTTGTGATCCTTGTCCCACAAACAAAGCAGAGACACTCTCACGTACATAGATACTAGTTTAAGGATCCAGTGTCACGCACGAACGCCTGTGAGATATTCTGAGAAAATCACGCAGTTGTTGGTCCTAAACATAGAAGCTGAGAAAGCATATGATTACTGGATACTAGGAATTAGGACTTGATTTCGTATATGACCATAACAGGACCGCAACAACCAAGAGTCTACGGTTGTGACCCACAAGTCCCACAGCCTAACGAATCCATAAGTCAATCAGATATAAACACTGGCCTACGCACACTAGTATTCCAATCCACTCCACTTCCACCCATCATCATCGAACAATTGTCCTTACTAGATATAACAGCTAACGAAGCTAGAGAATTCTGGACTAGGCCAGAGAATCGTCCGTAGAGTCAATTGTATTCACCATCCACCATATGACCTTATCTGGAGACATACACGAAACTATCCCAGGTCATTTCCCACGTATTCCAGGTGCACGTGAGACATGCCCCCAAAATAAACCAAAAGGAGTTGTTATCCATATTTTACCCCCACTAAAAATGGTAAAATAGGATAAGACAAGACCCCACACAAATTAAACCAGAGAATTCACGTTCAAATCTTCCAATCGAGCAATAGAGGGACTTTAAAATGGAGTGACAGGGGGCTCGCAAAAGATCAAATGACCATGTGTAAGATGAAAATCAAGAAACAAAGATGTTGAGTGAATCCATGCTTCAAATCCAACAAACAGATTATAGGCGGGCTATAAAATATAGTAACAGGGTTGGGAAGGAGAAAGCAAGTGTCGGAAGCCGAGGCTCAAAGAAAAGAAACAAAAAGGTTCTAAGTCGTCAAGCTTTGAAATAACTCGAACGAGCTTTAAAATTGGCTAAGTATGGAGGAGACAACGAAAGCTACCAAGTGTCCAAGCGGCACACCTCCAAGGATTAAATCCAAAGAGGTAGACCCAAACAAGTGTCAGGCCCCCACGTGTCCTAGGTCCAAAGTGGGGGTAGATTCAACAACTAAAAGTAAAAGGGAGACAAGGCAGCCTAAAAAGACTAAGTATAGAAGAAGCTCATGGAAGTTGCAGTAGTGTTGGCTTGGTGCAATTCCAAGATGGGAGCCCAAGGTAGAGACTTAAACTTGTGCCACTCCTCCATGTAGAAAATGGTCAACAGAGGTAAAAAGGAGAGTGGGCCCAAAATGACTAAGTATAGAGTGAAGGTGGAAGGTGCCATGTGTCTTAATGATGCTCCTTCAAAGGTAAAATATTGAGCGGGCTTTCAAAAGAGTGTGGGCCTTCCACATGTACTAGAGTCCAAAAATGGATAGAAGCATGCCGGTGGAAGAAGCTAAGTGTCAACATGACACTCCTTTAAGGGTAAAATCTTGAATGGGTTTCCAAATGAGTCCTATCCACCACGTGTCCCGCAGTCCGAAGAAGTGCAATCATCTGTGAAAAGTTCAAAAGCAAGTTGAGGTCTCCACGTGTCTCAACTAGGCAAATTCAAAGGTAAGATCTAGGGTTGTTTTCAAATGAGCGTGAAGACTCCACGCCTCCGTGGTCATACTTTTGGCCTCGCCAAGTAAACATGAATGACTCGTAAAAATACAAAGGACCCCAAAGAGCTTGCGAGAGGCCACCACATGTCGGTCTGGTGCTATTTCAAGAGTGAAGGGGAGGGGCCAAATCTCCATGGTGCACCAGCCGCCACATGGACCTCGTAGAGGCGACTCTTTAAATATTGTGCCCCGCGACCCTAATATTCAAATAGCCATATCTTTCGATCGAGAATTATATTTGGGTGGGAGAAGACTTTATGGAAATGTCTCGATGCCATCTACAACATGGAAACATAAAATACCATTTCTAGAAGGATCTAGTGGGTGAAAAATGGGTAAAATTCTTCCGTGCCATTAATATAAAATTTGTTGCTCCAACAACCAGATCCGATTTGATTTCATCTACTGGGAACTAGAAACAACATATTGTGGGCAGATTTGTGAGAGGCATTGATATTCAATGGTTGAGCTTTCAAAATAGGATTCAACGATATCTCATGGTGGTTGGAGAAGGATTCGAATGTTTTCCTCCTCTCTCTCTATTATTCTTCCTATATATTATAATAAAGGGGGCACATTCAAACAATTGGTCGTTGTTTCTCCTCTTTCCCCCTTCTATTTCTTCATTAGGGTAGAATGTAGATTCTAAGCCTCCTCCCATGCCTTTGTAATGGCATTTTCTTGCCTCTTGCCCACCGATGGTGCTCAGTGTAACATTTTAGAGCAATAAAATATATTTTGTGATGCATCTGTCCATCCTTGGCTTATTTTGTTGTCTCTCCTTACCTCTCATTGTCATAGGGTATACTATGCATACTTTTGATGTTTAGTGCAAGTATTTGGGAGCTGTTTAATGGGTTTTGAAGCGGTGCTATGTGTGAAATCTATCTCTCGGTCTTTGGTGCATTATGTCCACCCTCTCCTCTATTCATCTCTCCGCTTTAGCTAGTCAGTCTGTGATCCATCCACTTCCTCTTTTGGCGTATCACCTCTTAGTGTAGGCTCTTTCACCCTCTCTCTTTTTCCCCTTAGAATGGTTAGATTAGGATAGATTAGGTTTTGCCTGTGCTAGAGTAGCTTGGCGGAGTAGATTAGGAAGTAAGAACCAAGTTTCTCCTGAGATCCATCTCGTGTTTTGCAAGTCCCACATCTTGAGAGATGGTCCCATGTTGTACAATCACCCCTAATTCCCCACCTCACATATATCGATTTGGGGTGCTATGATTCTACACTAATAGTTTTGCACACTCGATGGGACATTGAGGTTAGATCTTCCATATTTCCAAGGTGTCTCATTATCAATAGCAAATCATAAGCCACCATGCGACCACATTAACAGTTTTGGCATGGTGGGATAGGTCTGAAACACCTTACCACTTCATCTTAGTAGGTTGATGTGTTCCTGTTAAGGGTCATCCTTTTAAGGAACTTTCACGCACATCCGTCGAATTCATCTAGTCAAAACCCCATCTTTGAATTTGTAGACCTTTTCCATCCATTTCCACTCATTTCCATCCATTTTCTTCTTCCATCTCTTCCATTTTCTCCCATTTCATGAAGTTGTGAATTCATGACTTGATTCCCTTCATGGAATTCACACCTAAAGCATTGCAAGCCACCTCCAATGCATTTTCCAAGTCCTCCAGCCAGCTCTATGATCAGATCCAAAGTAATTGTGCTTACCCATATGAGCAAGGTCAAATTTAGTTTGGCCATAGAGCTTATCAAGAACAAGGGTATGCATACAATGAAAACAAATAAATGGAGAATGCTAGTTTGCTGAAGAAGATCCAAAAAATGGAGGCTAGCATGGTTCAATCCAGGGGTACATCACAAATGAAGGCATTCAATATTGGTTGCAAGGCACCTTGTCCATGGGAAGGCCCTTTTCCAAGACATTACAACCCTCAAGAGAATCTTGACTTCATGGTTGAAGTGTTGCCTCACTTACACATTAGATTGAGGGCATTGAGGCTTATGAGCAAAGTGTGAGATAACCTTGTCATTGGGTAAATCAGTCACTAGCTCCCTGTCCTTCATTTTATCTTCCTCGATCTTTATAATTTTAGCAAAGGCAAGATTCAAGCTTCCCATCTATTTCACCAAGTGTTGATTTCATCTCTCCATCCCTAGTCTTCCACCTAATTTCAATTCTTCTCCCCTTTACCCCTCTTAACAGTCATCCCCTCTAAAGAAACAAGGAGTTCCACCTCCCTCCCACCACTGAGACAACCGTAAAGTGGTTGAACCACAACCTACCACTCCTCTTTCTTTCCCAAGTCCATGTTGGGAAGAAACCCAAATAACCAATAAAGGAGATCAATAAGAGGAGGAGACAAACAGAGAAGAGGAGGTCAAAGTTGAAGAACCAAAGGTGATTGAGGCCAAGTTTGTAACAGAGGAGGAGGACTGAAAAGTTAATATCATAATTGCATAAAGAAAATTTGAAATCTTACTCTTTATTCTTTCTCAATACATAGGAAGTATTACATCCATTTAAATAGGAGATGTTGTTCCTATATTTAAGGAGATATAATCTCCATAAATATCTCCACACATAACTCCTAAAACAACTCCATGCTATTATACGTGAGATTTTGTTTTCTCACAAAACTAACATTGTTAATGATTTGTTTACTCAACAACTCATAACAATATTTACTCACCCACTCATAATTACATTTACAATAATGTAATTAATTATTACAACACATATTATATTATCCTAGATAATATAATCACTTACATAATATTCTATGTTCACACTACAACATAGATATTCCTAACATTCGCCCCCTTAGTGTGAACATGGGGTAAGAGCTCCTGGAAACATCAACCTTGTCGGAGTATTCATTGCTACTGGATCTTGCTATCTGGATCTTGCTGCTAATGATCATCCTTGTCGTATGAACATCTTCATCGACTGATCACCTTCCACCGAAGTACCTTCCACCGAAGTATGGTAGTCGAGGACCGTGATGACGATCGAGGGACCGTACGTAGATGATTTTCCCCTGTAAGCTGAGTCATGCAGTTTGCTTCTTCCACACCAAATAGACACTCAGGAACTGTTGTTAGTCTATGTGAACACATTAAAATCAAAACATGAAACTAGTTTCACCCCCTTGTGTATAAACACACCACATAACCAAATAAAATATCACCACATCTGCTCACGACCCCATCGTTGGTGAATGACGAGAGGACGCTTGATTTTCCTCCTTCCTCCATCGCCTCCTTCCTCCAACAAGAAAAGAGTCTACCATAGGAAATCCTCATCACTAGGACATGAAAGTTCTTCATCAGTTGAGTAGACTTCCCAATCAGTTTCTACTTCAGCTAGAAGGGCTTTCTGATCTATCTTGTCATCAAGAAGATCCTGAGCTCTCTTTTTACAGTTCAGTATTACATGCCCAATCTCATTACAATAAAAGCATTTTATTTTTCCATGTGAAGGAACCTTCTTTGGTTTATGTTTTTCCTTCTTAGATGAGGAGCTCGGTTTGTTTCCTACATATAGTACTTCTTCATGTTCTTCATGATTGCTTTGTTCTAACAATGTAGAAATCACTCCTTCTAGACTAATAGTAATTTTACTCAAAGTAAATACAATATTTGAGTAACTCTTAGGCATGCTATTAAGAAGAATAGCTTTAGCATCATCATCTTTTACATGTTCTTTAATTCCAGCTAGTTGATTTAGCAAAGAACGAAACTTACTTATATGATCTGCCATTTTTGAGTTCTCTTCCATTTTCAACCCGTCAAGCGTTGCTTCAATGTAGTCTTTGCCATTTCAAATTTTCGAACCAAACAATTTGTTAAGAGACTCCCAAATTTCTTTTGCAGATTTTGTACAATCTTGATAAAAAAATACAAAATTGAATCAAGTACTTTAAAATTTTATATTGAATACCTTTTAACCTCCAAGCAAGTCAAGAACTTGTATTAACAATTCAACATTATTGAAAATTGGAGAAAACTTTCAAAGAGAAGAATTGATGTGCTTAATTTGATAAATTTGCATGGTAAAATCCGTATTTCTTCCAAACTACGTTCTGGGTTCTTCTGAAATTTCTTCTGTAGTTTCTTGACCAGCACGTGATTCTGCACACAAAATTATAGAAAACCCACATCTGGAAACGAAAAATATAATATATTCTTTGAGACGGATCTGATCATGAAAGCACCGAAATTTCTTACATCAAACCTACTCTGCTTACCAAATGAAAAGTTAATATCATAATTGCATAAAGAAAATTCAAAATCTTACTCTTTATTCTTTCTCAATACATAGGAAGTATTACATCCATTTAAATAGGAGATGTTGTTCCTATATTTAAGGAGATATAATCTCCATAAATATCTCCACACAAAACTCCTAAAACAACTCCATGCTATTATACGTGAGATTTTGTTTTCTCACAAAACTAACATTGTAATGATTTGTTTACTCAACAACTCATAACAATATTTACTCACCCACTCATAATTACATTTACAATAATGTAATTAATTATTACAACACATATTATATTATCCTAGATAATATAATCACTTACATAATATTCTATGTTCACACTACAACATAGATATTCCTAACAAGGACCATATAGTTTCGAGTCTCTAAGGGTAGAGTAGGCTACGAGAAGAACCTTCAATTCTTCCTTCCACTTCATGCCCTTCAAGCTCTTATGTTGAAGAAGATTTTGAGCTTTCAAACTTCATGTTTAAGGATGAAGGGAGCTATGGTGATCAAACCGTAGATCAAGAAGACACGATGGAGGAGGTAGAACACTTGCAATAGTACAACAAGCGGGAAGATTGTCTCTGCTTTGACTTGGAGGATTGTTTTGATGGAGAAGATCCTGAAGAGATAACACCATTTTTTCCTCCATCAACCACCTTCCAAGCATATGATCTTGTTGCCATGAAGGAGGACATTCAAGAACAACAGCCTACACTCCACTACACCTCTCTGAAACCAAGGTTGGAAGGTATGAGTCTTCCATGTTCTTCACAAGAGAAGGAAGAGGAACAACCAACTCCAAGTCTAGTTAAAAAGGAGCATATGGAGGTGACCAAGATAGATTTAGAGGCACTAAATCATGAGCTAGTTGCATAAGAAAATACAGATCCCTCTCCCATTCAACCTCTCCAAAAATCTGATTTTTTGGAGGAGCTTGAACTCACTAGCTTCATATTTGAAGATGAGGCTTCATATGGTGAAAATAATGAATATTTTAAGATCACCATGCAAAAGGGAGAGACTTCGCTACAACAGACAGTAAAGATTTTGATCTCCTATCAGACTCAAAAGAATGTTTTCAACCATAAGAACCTGTTGCCATAGAAGAGAACATGCGAGCACAACCTGTAGTTTGCAACATGCCTTCTGAACCCAAGTTGGAAGATTTTGATCTTCCAAAAGTCACACCTGTTGCAGTGAAGGAAGGGAAAGAGAAAGAAGATGTCATCAAACCTCCCACACCATCCATCCAAGAAGGTAAACAAGAAGACTCCATTTTTGGAGTTAAATTTCGAGAGAAATGGGAAAACTCAAAGGACTAGTTGCCAAATCGGATACTTGGCCTCATTGGAGCCAAGGGAGAATCTAAAACCAGTCATGCCTACTTTAGGGCATGAGGATGAGTATCAAAGTACCAAGGGTCACCATCAATACCTCCAGGAGTCTAATGCAAGTAAGTTTTAGGAGGTATTTTCCATTAATGTTGATACCTTGATGATTTGGGTGGAGGATAGGCTTATAGTCGGGCTTTTTCACTCATACAGCAAATCATATTCACTTTGTCAAATCATTTGTATGGCTGCCTCTCTTGAGAAAGGGAAGATACTTCTCCCTACCGATTCTGACAGGATTTATTTAAGTCCCTCTTCTCTCTGGTTAGTGTAGGAGTAGGTTTAGGTTTGCTTTTAGTAGAAGAAGTGTTATGCACACTCTGCATGTATCATTTAAGGCATGTATGATTTGGTCTTTGTACATAAGTTTTGTATTACTTTGGAGGTCCATAAAGCTAGGTTCTTCAGTATTCATGGTAGAGGACTCATAGTTGTCTATAACAGATTCTAGCTTCAAAAAAGAAAAAAATGTAGAGAAAATAAAGTCATTTCAAAAGCAGTCCATTTAGGGACGATGAAAGCCTGGTCAAAACAATTTTCTACTCTCGAAGCCTTGTTTCAAGGTTTCTCATGAAAATTGAGAGTGCAGACGCGCAAGGTGTTCAGTGGTCGAAAAGGTCGAAATGCGGGAAGTCGGGGTCTATTTTATAAGAAGGATTAGTATCAAGCCATCATTTTTGACTTCATGCCCAATGGATGCTTTAAGGCTACCGGTCCCTTCATTAAGCGTGGTAGATTCCCCTCGAGTCACCAAATTTTTATCCATATTTTTCCCCGGGTAAAATAGGATCAGCTACAACCCCACACGAAAGAAGTGAGAATTCACGTTCAAATATTACAATAAGGAAACAAAGTGAATCTAAAATGGAGTGACAGGGCCTACAAAAGATCAAATGACCCCTGTATAAGAAGAAAATCAAGAAATGACTTTATCGAGTGAATCCGTGCTTCAAATCTAGCAAACAGATTACAAGAGGGCTATAAAATAGAATAGAAGTGTCGGGGAAGGAGAAAGCAAGTCGGGAAGAAGCCAGAGGCTCGAAGAAAAGAAACAGAAAAAGGTTCGAAGTCATCGGGCTCAAATAAATCGAACGAGATTCAAAATTGGTGAAGTATGGAGGAGACAGTGGAAGCTACCAAGTGTCCAAGCAGCGCACCTCCAAGGATTAAATCCAAAGAGGAAGATGCAAATGAGTGTCAGGCCCCCATGTGTCCTAGGTACAAAGCGGGGGCAAAGTCAACAACTAAAAGTCAAAAGGCAGACAGGACGGGCCTAAAAAAGACTAAGTATAAATGAAGCTCGCGAAAGCCGCAAAGTGTTGGCTTGATGTAATTCCAAGATGGAAGCCCAAGATAGAGACTTAATATTGTGCCAGTCCTTCACGTGGAAAATGGTCAACAGAGGTCAAAAAAGAGAGTGGGCCCAAAATGACTAAGTATAGAGTGAAGGTAGAAGGTGCCACGTGTCTTAACGACACTCCTTCAAAGGTAAAATCCTGAGTGGGTTTTCAAAAGAGTGTGGGCCTTCCACATGTACCAAATTCCAAAAAGGGATAGAGTTAGGGTTGAATAGTCAAAGCAAAAATAGGCCTGTGAAAGATCAAACGACCCTATGCAAGAAGAAAATCAAGAATTGGATCTGTCAAGCTAATCCATGCTTCAAATCTAGAAAATAGATTACAGTCGGGATCTAAAATAGAATAGTAGGGTCAAGGAAGGAGAAATCGGTGTCGGAAGAGGCCGGAGGATCGAAGAAAAGAAACGGAAAAGGTTCGAAGTCGTTGGGATTTGAAATAACTTAGAATGAGGTTCAAAATTGGCTAAGTATGGAGGAGATAGTGGAAGCTTGCAAGTGTCCAAGTGACACACCTCGAGGATTAAATCCAAAGAGGAAGACCCAAATGAGTGTCGGCCCCACGTGTCCGAGGTCCAAAGCGGGGCAGTTAACAGCTTAAAAGTCAAAAGGGAATAGGGTGGGCTTAAAAAAAGACTAAGTATAGAAGAAGCTCGTGGAAGCTGCCAAGTGTCGGCTCAGTGCAATTCCAAGATGGGGGCCCAAGGCAGAGACTTAAACTTGCACCAGCCCTCCACATGGAAAATGGTAAACAGAGGTAAAAAAGGAGAGTGGTTCCAAAATGACTAAGTATAGAGTGAAGGTAGAAGGTGCCACGTGTCTTAACGACGCTCCTTCAAACGTAAAATCCTAAGTGGGTTTTTAAAAGAGCGTGGGCCTTCCATGTGTCCCAGAGTCCAAAAATGGACAAAGTTGGGGTTGAATAGTCAAAGAAGAAGCGGGCTCATGAAGGGAGCCAAGTGTCAACACGACGCTCCTTCAAGGGTAAAATCGAGCGGGTTTCCAAATGAGCACCAACCCGCCACATGTCCTCAAGTCTGAAGAAGTGTAGTCAGCCATTGAAAAGTCCAAAAGAAAGTGGAAGTCTCCATGTGTTTGGACCATGCAACTTCAAACGTAATATCTAGGGCGGTTTTCAAATGAGCGCGAAGACTCCACATGTTTAGGGTCGACTTTTGGCCCCACAAATAAACATGAAGGACTAAGAAAAATAAAAAGGACCCCAAGGAGCTTGTGGAGGCCACCACATGTCGGTCTAGCATTATTTCAAAAGTGAAGGGCAGGGGCCAAATCTCCAAGGTGCGCTAGGCCGCCACATGGACCCTGTATGGTAGACTCTTTAAATATTGCGCCCCGCGACCCTAATATTCAAATGGCCATATCTTTTGACTAGAGAATTATATTTTGGCAGGAGAAGACTTTCTAGAAATGTCTCAATGCCTTATATGCCATGGAAACATAAAATATCATTTCTAGTAGGCTCTAGAGGGTGAAAAATTGGAAAAAGTCTTCTCTGTCATTAATACAAAATCTGCTGCTCCAACAACCGGATCTGATTCGATTTGATCCGTTGGGAACCGTAAGGAACATATTGTGGGTGGATTTTTAAGAGGCATTGATATTCAGGTGGTTGATCTTTCAAAACAAGATTCGCAGCATATCTCATAGTTTTTGAAGTAGGATTCAAATGTTTTCCCTCCTCTCTCTTATTCTTCCTATATATTATAATAGAGGGGGCACATTCAAACGGTTGGTTGTTGTTTCTCTTCGCCCCCTTTTATTTCTTTCTTAGGGTAGAATGTGGAGTCTAAGCCTCCTCCCATGGCTTTGTAATTTCATTTTCTTGCCTATTTCCCACTTATGGTGCTCTATGTAACATTTTGGAGTAATAAAATTTGTTTCGTGATGCATTTATTTATCCTTGGCTTATTTTGTTGTCTCTCCTTACCTCTCATTGTCACAGGTATACTGTGCATACTTTTGATGTTTATTACATGATCTCGGGAGCTGTGTTTAATGGATTTTGAAGCGGTGCTTTGTGTGAAATATATCTCTGGTTTGTGGTGCATTCTATCAACCCTCTCCTCATCTCACCTCTCTCTCGCTTGGGCGATCGGTTTGTGATCCATCCACTTCCTCTTCTGGTTTATCACCCTCTCTGTCTCTGTCTCTATGTCCCCTTGGAATGGTTAGATTAGAATAGATTAGGTTCTACCTATGCTGGAGTAGCTTGTGGCAGGTAGATGAGGAAGCAAGAACCGAATTTCTCTAGAGGTACATCTCATGTTTTTCAAGTCCCATAGCTTGAGAGATGGTACCATGTTGTGTAATCACACCGAATGCCCCACCTCACATCAGTCCATTTGGGGGTGTTGTGATTATGCACTAATAGGAACAAAGCAACAAGAAAGAGAAACACAAATAAAGGAGAATGCATTAATGGAAATCCTAAGTTAACTTTTAATAGTACCTTTTTACAAACACTGATAAGCCTTATTTATAGTAGGGCTTCAACCTGCTTCCATTGAAATATGTGAGAAGTCACGTTCTATCTAGTGATTGTAGTTGGCAAGTGCCTAAATCAAGTATATGGGTAATATAATATGGTCCCAACCAATGGACCTTGAGCTTCCCAAGATGGTGTAGGAACTTAGAATCATAAAGTAAAACCATCTTCCCAACCTAAAATTGTTTACTCTTTATTTGACAATCTTATCATGCCTTTTATCTCACCTTATCATTCTTCTAACTCCATCTAGCAAGGTATCGTATTTAATCCAACCGCATCAACTTGTCAATGTACTCTTGCAATACATGTTCATCGACCAATCCTTTTACATGCATAATGCACAAAGAGGGTAGTATGAACTCTACCGGAAAAATAGCTTTGGCACCAAACACCAATTGGAGCGGTCTGGTTTTTTTAATATCTCGTAAGTTTTTCTATAATACCATACAATGGCTAAGACTTTATCATCCCAATCCTTCCTCCCAACATCACAAATCTTGGTAAGTGTATGACTCAATATATTGTTAAATGATTCAATAGTCCCATTAGCCTAAGGGTGATAAGGGGTAGTCTTGTGATGAGCCACCATGAATTTTTCCAACATAATCCTGATTGTCTCATTTGAAAAATAAGTACCCTAGTCACTAGTATAACTCGTAGGGCACCCATACCAGTGATTATATTTTCCCATATGAATCTTGTATTTGGGGCCGCCGTGTAATCCCTTATAGGAACCGCCTCGCCTTACAGTGTTAGATAATTAGAGTAAGTAATGATATAGCATGAACTTGTCCTTCACATGGTAGGTGAAATAGGGCCTACAAAGTCAATTGCCCATTTCTCGAATGGTTCAAAGACTATCTATTGCTCGAATGGCATTTCATCCCTTTTTCCTACATTACCAAGGCACTGGAAATGATCACAAGCCTTGAAATAATCAATACAATCCTTGTAAACTGTCTCCCACCACAGGTCATCTAAGAGGATCTTGCACGCAGTCGCATTCCCCACATAGTGTCCCCCTACAATTCCACCATGAGCCTCTTCAATGATTGTGGTGTGATCATGCTCAAACATGCACCGGTATAAAACCTCATTGCAGCCTAACTTGTATAAGTCTCCACTAATTAACAGTACGATGCGACATGTATGGCTAATTGCTTCCATTCCAAAGTCTTCATTCCCTCTAGCACCACACCCATTTTGAGAAACACAACAATATATTCCAAGTTAGAGGGCATACACTACAATCTGAACAGTTATACATCTAGCATTGTATCCTTAATGCTCTACACATCCTCTCCTGATTCAATCCTTGATAAATGGTCAAGCCCCAAATTACTCTTACATAGTTTTACAACAATTGTAAACTCAAACTCCTAAAACAATAGGAACCACCTACATATGTGCCATTCAGCAAGATAAGATTGTTCACGTGTACTTTAATGACATGTTGTTTGTGTACAAGATAAAAGGCATTGCTAGAAAATACTTCCTTAATTTGTGTAGTGCGTAGATGATCAATAATGCCTCGTGGTCCATGTTAGTATAATTTTTTTCTCACAAGGGTTAGCTTCCTAAGAGCAAAGCACAAGGGATGGTCACCAATTCCCTCTCTAAGTTGTGTTAAGATTTCTCCAATCACCATCCTCGAAACATCAACATGTACATGGAATGGCTTACCCCAAGACGAAAAGTGTAATATGGGCACGGTAATAAGCATATTCTTCAATGAGTCAAATTCCATCTATTGCACCTCTCCCAAATGAAATGTACTTTTATGCTTTAGAAACTCCTCCAACAACAGGACCATCTTGGAATACCCATTAATAAATATTTGGTAATACCCCATATGCCAAAGGAATCCATGCTCTTGCTGGTAGGCTCCCCTAATCCCACAATAACGACAAATTTGGCATAATCCACCAACAAGGCTGCTTTACATGTGATATATCCCAACAGGGTGCCAAATGGAGTAGTGAAAACTCATTTCTTAATGTTGAGAGATATACTCAACTTCCGGCATCTTTCAAACATCAACCTCAGATTGTCACAATGGTCCCTCACTAATCCATATACTATCCATTCATCCAGGTAGACTTGTAGAAATTTATGGATGAAGTGATTAAACACTCCGAACCACAATATGTGAAAACACAATGCACAAGTTTCTTCAAATTCAAAAGGCATGATTGTATAGGAAAAACTTCCCCATTCAATGATGAAGGTTTTCTTTTATTGGTCCTCATCTACAATTCTAACCTAATGATATCTTGAAAATCCATCTATGAAATAATAGATCTCACACCCAAATACTCCTTATAGGATCTCTTTGGTGAAGGGGGTTGGAAAAGGATCAATGACACACACAACATTCAAATCCCTATAATCAATGCAAATCCTTATCCTTCCATCCCTCTTAATGAGATTGACCATCATAATTATCCATTCTGATTCCTCAACCACCTCAATGATGCTTGATACCTCATCTTATCAATCTCCTCCTTGACTGGACTCAGAGATTCAGATTCATTCAATAAGTTCTCTTTTGAATTAGACATGTACCTTCCTTTAACTTGATCTTCATTTCTACCAAGGAGTGCTAAAATTGTTTAAGCTCATGGTACCTACACGAAACAAATCCCGAGATTCACATAATAGATCAATAATCTTTGAAACCTTCTTTTCTCGTCCAATAATATCCAATACTAGGTTCCTTAGGTTCCACCTCCAAACCAATTTTAACCTTCTTTGTTTTTAGGGGTTTATGCTAGGCATGCGCTTTCTCATCGCACTATCCATAACCTTATGCATACAGAAATTATGGTTAACATCCAATTTTTCCATCTCTTCACCATCTATCACGTAGAAAATTTTCCTTTCTCCTTTTTATGCATGCATGCTCAATTATTACCTCCTCCGATTCTTCCTCATCAAAGCACACTTCCATGCTAGGTTTACCCAATAAATCCAGTAATTTTTCCTCTCGCCATGGCACCATCTCCCATAGTTAGGTGATTAACAACCTGTAGCACCTCATTTACTGATGGTTTAGTACTATGATACTCGAAAGCTTGAAGGAAATCAGCCATTAACTCCTACCAATTTCTTATCTAATGAAAAAACTATGAATTAATGTACCATATGCATGCACAACCTTGTAAGGTGGAGTAAATATTATGACCCATAAATATGGAGACAAACCTCTATGCCTTCCATTCGTGCCTTCTCACATGCCCGGATGTGAAATGAGATAGGTTCCTTCCATGATAGTCTTGTATAACAAGAGGTGCATTTCTTAATAGAAACCTAACAGAATGAGATTCTCACCTTGCACCACTTTAGAAGGTTACCGTGATGGTCACCCACCAACGTGCTGCAATCCCGAGCAAAGTATATCGAAGCATACTTCCTTTTTGATCTCACATCTCCACTGGGTCTTCATTTCTCATAGGAAAACATCAAGGTAGGCTCCCCTAGTGTAAATTGGAAACTATTTTCCTCCCGGAACCTCACTAAGTGTGCCTTTGTTAGTCTCATCACAGAGCCTCTTAAGCGCCTTTCGAATAACTCATATGTCCCATACACCAAATTTTCACATGCCACACTAGTATCACTTGTAGATTGAGCATCTTCGACTTAATAATGCCTTCTTTTGTTGGTTGCACAACCTTAGGGTCCTTGATAGTGTGCACATAGATTCTATCTAGGTATTCTTCTCCCAAAGGCTCAGGTGTAGGGTGTTAATATTCCATCTATCAAAGGAATGATAACACATTCCTCCTTTTTCTCAAAAATTATATACCCCTTATTGTAACATACCTCAACATTTTTCTTTTAGCACTAAGGGTGCCTAGGTAACGCTGAAGTTATCTAACTCATTAAGCACCAAGAATTCTAAGTATCCATTGAATTTTTCCCCTTGGATAGTGATAGGAACATCATTTAAAACACCAATGAGAATTTCCTTTGTCTTATTATCCATATACAACACATTTGAATATGGCTGAAATGGAGGTATTCCCATTTGATTCCATGCATCTAGGGTGAGAAAATTAACTTCCTCACTCATTTCAATTAGAATATTACTTAGGAGCCATCCATCAAGAACTAAATTCAAGTTAATTTCCTTATCATAGTTAAGGTTGTGAGGAGGTAGATTAGCATGAAAAACCTACCTCTTGCACTCTCCTCTAGAACTTGGTACTTTTCCCCTTAGCCACTCTCCTAATAGAGGGATGATATTCTCCTATCTTAGCATCTTACATACTTCCCTGACTTCATCTATATCCTTTTGTGGAGCCTCAATGCTCTTCTTCTTCTCTAACTTCCGTGATTTCTCCTTTAGACATTAGATCTCTCCTTGTAGGCTTTGAATAACATCCATAGTTTCCTGATACACTTCTTTCTTGTTTGTAGGTTCTGTATACTTCCCCTGTACCACTTCTTCTCTTGTAATCTGTAGTCTCTAACTTGGTATCTCTCTCGGCGCGCAGGGTTCATTTTAAGAGACCTCCTAGAAATTGGAGGTGGGGAATACTTGGCGAATATCCCCGGAACCGGTTTCACGGGAAGGCGAATTTTTTGGGGGTTGTATGAAAAAATTTCACCTAATTATCAAGAACTGCGACAGAAGGTTGCAGACGCGTGACGGGAGATTTTGCTGTCGCGCGTCAAAAAATGTAGTGACGCCAACATCCTCGGTGACATGCGTCAATAGGTCTATTGACGCCACGTCCACTGCATTTTTCACGCGCACAAAAAAATCTCCCGTTGCACATCTATAGCCTCCGACCTCTGCTTTCTCATTAAAAAATCTCCGTGTCACGCATCAACAAACTCTTTATCGTGCGTCTGCTATGCGTCAATATCTGTTGTACCTCCTTGTCGTGCGTCAAAAAATGCAGTGACACGCGTCAACAGGCCTTAGTGACGCGCGTCACTAAGGCCTATTGACGCTTGGCGTCACTAAGGCCTGTGATGCACGTCAATAGGCCTTAGTGACACGTGTCAACAGGCCTTAGTGACGCGCGTCACTAAGGCCTATTGACGCGTCACTAAGGCCTATTGACGCGCGTCACTAGGGCCTTAGTGACGCGCGTCAATAGGCCTTAGTGACGCACGTCAATAGGCCTTAGTGACGCGCGTCACTAAGGTCTATTGACGCGCGACAACAAATATCCTGTCGCGCGTCTGCAACCTCTGCCCTCTTCTTGCTCATCGAAAAAAACTCCATGTCGCTCGTCAACAAAATCTTTGTCATGCATCTACTATGTGTCAATATCTACAGTATCTCCTTGTCTGCAAACCCTCCTTGTCGCGCATCAATAACTTACCCCCTTGTCGCGCGTCTATAATACGGGATATATCATATTGTTGAAAAATGTGAAGTAGAAGTGTTCTACCCGAAAATAATCTAGGTTTATATAGGGGATATTTTTCAAGGGTAGGTGAAGCCGACCCCTAAAAAAAATTAAAGTGTAATTTTTAGGCGAACAGGTCACTGGCCCGTGCCAAAAAATTCGCCTTTTCAAAATTTTCAAAAATGGAATATTCGCCATATTACGAATATTCGCCACTAAAATTTTCCTATTAGCGCGTGTAACCTTAGCTCGCGTTGTCACCAAGATATAGGTTCTAATTCGACTCACATGCCACCTTGGCATCCACTATTGAGAAGCACACTTTACGATCACAATCCAAGTGCCCTTATCCTTCCGCCGCTTTTGGCTCATGTGTTTAAACAGTTTGGGCATTCCTCATACTTGTGATTTTTCCCACACTAAGAGCACTATAACAAATCGGGACACTCGGACTTGTAATGTTCTATAGATCTAAATTTATAGTAGGTTCCCCGAGGGAATTCACTCCTTCAACACCCGTGATTGCCACATCCTCTATATCCTCCTCAAAATCCTCTACCTTGACCTCCTCCATTCGCGCGCCCTTCATAATGATGGCCCTCATCCTTAGAACTACTGGAAATGTTGGCCGGTGCACCCCAATGTCAATAACATCATGTATCTGGTCAATCAATCTATAATCCTTCATGTCATGAGTAGTAGAGGTGAAAATATTACAATAGCAAGATACATTTTTTTGGATCGTGCATTACAACAAAGGGACACCTTCTTGCATCATGATTTTTGTGGAAAATATCACAGTCCATTTATATGGTGCAAATCAAATTTCACGGAAATTTTCATTTATGTGACCTCTACTTCACAATCCATACACCATAACCCGTTGTAAGTCTCATGAGTCAAGTTCATAGAAAATTTCTCCAGCTGCTTTGCCATTGTAGTAATTTGGGCTTCTAGGAACAAACTAACTCTTGTATTAATACTTCCTACTACTTCAACATGCAAGATAGCCTCCAGGCCTCATATGGATATATGAAAGTCTTATGTGGAAATTCTGCCTAAATGGTTTGAGAAGTCCTCGATGAACCACTTTGAGAATAATGCAAAAGGTGAATGTCATAAGACAACTTGGATAGGAGAGTCTTGAAATGTACGTCATACTCCCGCACACTCTCTACCATTCCTTGTTGGATCTCCTTAAACACACTAATGATTTTTGTTCAAACTCGAGTTATGTGTAACTCCGCCTAAAAAGGAATTACATGCAATGCAACGTAATCAACCAATATCTAGTGTGGTTCATACTTCCTATACCACCTATGCACGCGTCCTTACAATGTGGTTACAAAATGAATTTCTTTTTGCTCCATGAAAATTATTCCCTTCACATGCCATAGTAACTTGCACTTGGGTACATGTTTTGTGACATCCTTAATATCCTTTAATTAGGTAAGTGGGATGACATCTCATAAAACAAGCATTAATTGTGTTATGGACCTTGTTTGACATATCTAGGACCTTGATTCCCTCTGGTGTTGCCTCCACAACTAGACCCACTACATCTACTATTGGCAACTCTTCCGATCCTCCTCCTATCATAGGTAATGGTCCTAATGTAGGTGTGCCCTATGATCCCACTATCATGCTAAACTAAAAATAATAGATTAGTGCAAAGATGCATCATAAATGGAAATGAACATTGTAAATAAGCATAATGAAACTATATCGACTCAGAATAATATGAAGAACATAAGGGTTTACACTTTTGAGCATGAATAACTAGAATCACACACCATATATTGATTTATAAACATTTTCAATGGCTCCATTACATCATGAGGGTCATACAGACCAAATACATCAAGGGATATTATCTTAAACCCTACAAAAATACTTTGTAGAGAGAGAGTTATTATCTATTCTACCCATTATTTTACTTCTCCTTATTTTACTTTGTTTAGTATTTTTTCTCAATTATTTTTCTTTTGAAGGGAACAAAAGTATGTTTGGAGTGTATAGGGTTCATTTTCATGCTTAGTAGGTGCATTTTCTTAACTTGTTTGTGTCAAGGTTTTCAACATGTTCAAGATAATCATTTCCATGACTCGGTGTCTTTGGATTTCCAAGTTGTTTGGTAGATTCATTTCCATGATGAGTGTGTTACAATTATCTAGGTTCACAATTTGATCAAATTCCTAATAGTGTGTTGGATTTCTTAAAGTACAAAGAAGACACAATGTACTAATAATGTGTTGTGTTGTCGGGAATTCTAAGCGAGAGAGAAAAACATGAAAAATTGATTTTATGTATTTTTATTGTACAAATCAAAGTGGAAGTTCCAACTGTTATTTTAGAACATTTGAAGGATTTTTCAAACAAAGTTTTCAAGTTCATCTTTCAATTATCCTCACATGTTTCTCCATCTTTGAATCAAACATCTAACATTTTTAGATGTCGAGACATCATTTAAATTGATAAGTTGACTTGGTAATTTTATGCGAGAACTAGTCGAAAGGCCTTTAATGTGTATTTCCTATTTTTAGAAATCACCCTAAACACTTCCTTTTCCTCTCTCTTACTTTCTCTATAAATAGAAATTGTTATGGCATTGTAAAGGGGATTTTTTTTTAAAAAAGGATATAAACTGGAATTGTCAAAAGAAAATGAAAACTTTCTATTTTTAATTTTTGCGAGGAATATATGAGACCATGTTACAAACTTCGTGTTGAATGTATCTCTTTGATTAATGTATTGTTCTTAAGTTCCATGCATTATATGTTCCTTTAAATTCCAGTTTATCACTCTTTGAATTTTATTTCAAATTTATTACTGTTTTATCTCATGTTATTATCTTTAGATCTACATTTTCCAAGGAGAAAGCACATTTTCATTCATTCTTTCCTTCTACTTCTACTCTCTATCCTCACCTCTTAAAAAATTTTTCTATTCTCATCTATCTTCAATTACTGCAAGAAATAAATCTACAAGGATGAGATCCCAACCCCAAATGGTTAGATTAGTGTAAGTATTGTAAATATTCTTTGGTGTGATTAGATTAGTAATAAATAGGGTATCTCCCTTTATTCGAGGAGGGACTTTGTCCCGCATACTATGGTTGAACCTCATATTTTATCTTTGACAAAATATCCAACAAGTAGTTTTTGGCGACTCACGAGGGATTGAATATATAAGAATAATTCTATTATACTATTAGCGACTCCATTAATTATTAGTTCTATTGTTTCTTTCTGAGTCAATATAGCGAGAAGGGTATATGCTCATGCTAGAGAAAGAGGTAAAGTAGATGCTTTATTTGATCTATTGAAACAACATAATTTTAATCTCACACCGAAAGGAGTTCCTTTTGATGTGTAAGTAGTTCATCACATGTGCATATGAATCGTGCCATGTAAGAAAAATACACCTCGATTTGCTTATAAATAATTATTCTTAAGTGATACTTAGATTCCTACACATACAAATTTTATAAGGATGGCTGGAAAAAAACCACAAGCTTTGAGTCATTTGGGGTCTAGATATTGTTCCCCTTGCACTTTGGTTCAATTGCTACATGATTTTCGACATGGTTCATGCAATAACTTGCCAAATTTCCATGGTGAGGGAAAGTAACATCTCGTATGAACACAACCACATTTTTGTAATTTATGGAGTTCTTGGCGTTTCTCATAAAAATTTATCTATTAGGTTGTTCATTTAGACACTCCAAGTACTACTTTGCAAAATGGTTTTAACATCTCCTTTATTCATGTATCACCAAGCTGGGATACTATGAGAAAAAGGTTTGAGATTGGATTCAAACACGTAGAGGATTCACATGCATTGTTATCACAACTCACACAGATAAAGAAAGAATCACATGATCCTATGCATGATTTTGTGGAAAATTTTAACAAGCTAATCCATAAGATCCCGTAATGTGCGATTACCACTCTCAAAATCAAAAGTTCTTATTTATCAACACATAGTTTCCCAAAGTGATTTAATTTTTTAGAAGGTTTAATATGCCTAACTTGGCCATTGTCAGATCAACAACAACATAAATTGAGGATGATATTATGATAGCTAGAAAGATCGGAAGAGACTCTTCCAAGGCTAAGAATTAGAGTACCTCTCAAGGTACGATTCATCCAAAGATACGAGAAAAGTAAAAATTATTTGGTCAACCTAAAGAAGCATATGTCTCAAACCTGCACCAAACATCCCTTATTAGGGTATCTCAAGGAGGAACTTTAACAATAACAATGGTGCTCCTATGCAAGCGATAGAATTTGTTTAACATCTACACAACCTAGGTTAGCAATTAAAGATCCTCCTGTTAACATTGCCATAGAGGTGGTTGATGAAATAAAATAAGTAAGTGATGAATATGATGATTCCTATGAAGGCACCAGATTATGTTAATGAAACATATGATGAATCGGCTAGCAAATCTAGTATTAGGTACCTAGAATACGAAGAGTATGATTATGACAATGCGAAGAATGATATGAATATCCAATATTTTGTTTTTTTAACCTCTCATGAAATTAGAGGAACAAAGAGGAGAATTCAATAGGAAAGGTCAAAGAAAAATCAGATCTGATGGATACTACAAATATTGTGAAAAGAGGTATTGCTTTTCCCATACAAAAAAAGAGAAACCTCCCGTAAAAAAAGTGACCCCTCCTTCCAAATATTCTTCCTCTATCACTCCTAAGGCTAGTACCACTCCTATGTAATTAAGTAATGGAGGGTCTTAACCTTCATTGTTTCCATAATACAATTTTTTTAAAATTAGCCATCATGAAAAGAAAACTAAAATTCAGATGTTAGAATATAAATACCTTGATCCAACCCGATCGGTTTGAAAGGCTTGCCAAGTTCATTAAAAGTAAAGTCAATGTTCTTTCTAATGCTTCATCCAAAGGGATCCTCTCTAATCCTCCTCTTTAATCTTCTCAAAATATTATGTCTTCAACATCCTCCTCTAGAAATAATGAAGCATTTTATTTGTCTCAACTTATTAATGGTTTTAAACTCGGTAATAGCATTATTGATTCTATGGCATCGGACAATGTTATGCCTATAAAGGTATCTCATTATCTGGGACTCACTCTTACAAAGCCATTCAGATGTTTCTAATCCATGGAGACCAAGTAGGTCCCATTGATAAGACAAATCAAGGATCCTCAATTCACTTTTTTCGTATTTCCTGATAAGAGGGTCAAGATGACAATCCACGGTTGTAGACTTTGCAGGATACTTACGAAATATTATTAGGAAGATGTTATTATATAGATGTATGAGGATAAATCCATATGGATTTTTGTAAGCTCATATACCTTTTAACAAAGTAATGCGCATGCTTGAAATTGAAAACTAGAAAAAGTATCTCGTGACCAATTCGAGATGATCCCAAAATGTAAATCTTGTTTGAAGGTTCTGGTCTAGGTACATATTTTATAGCCTCAGAGGAAGATGTTAAGCTTCCCATGTTGATGGAGGAGTATCCAGGTTTGATTGAGCTAGTGTAAAAACAACATAATGACTTGATGGAGCTAGAATTTGATAGTGTGTTCTTATGACCTAGTGAGTATGGATACAGGTTCTCTTTTTGATAGTGATGAAGATCATGAAAATATTGACTTACAACAAATCAATCCCAAGGTGTTGAGCGGTGTAGGTCTTGAAGGCTTGTTTGGTGAGTATGAAAGTGACTGTGAATTTGAAACCTTATTTTTCCCATTGGGAGAAGATGAAAGCCTTCTCAATGAGGAATATATGGATAAGAAGATGCTTGAATCTTTCAAAGTGACTCTACTTAAGGAAATGTTGTTTTCATCATGGAAATGAATTTCGAGGCTCAAAATGGTCAAGATGGGAGAAATGATGATTTGCATATTTTATGCCCAACCTTGTGCTCATTTTATTTTCAAGACAATGAAGCAATGTGCACACCACACCATACTTGAAAAGTAGGTTAAATGTAAGTAAATTTGTACAAAGGATATTTTTACAAAGAACTAAGAGAAATGGAACTTCAAGAGATTTGTGATAGTGTTCAAAATCTCAAAATATCTGTCGAGAACCAGCTCATAGAGATCATGGTCATGAAGCAGGTAACTAATAAAATAAATGTAAATATCATAGACCATAAGCCTTGGTGTGAAAATGGTAAGTTTGATATGATCAAGACTCACTCTCGTAGTAGTGATAAAGAATCAGGAATTGGAGTAAATTTACAAATAAATGAGAAGATGAATATAGGACATCAAAGAAATAAAGGAAATGAATTGTCTAAATGGACCCTCACTTATAAGATCAATCATGCAAACCTTCCATTGAAATAAATAAAGGGGTCATATTTCATTGATCCGGTTAATGAATTTATAGAACAAAGGATTTTGATAATAACCATGTGTGGGTAAACATTAAGTAAGAATAAATGCTACAATAGTAAATCAATTTTTCCCTTACTTGTATCATAGTTTTCTTTCTCTTTGGTGTGGGTTTTTGTTTATTTCCTTTTTCTCTTGTTTTGGTTTTGTGCGTTTTCTCTATTTGTTCATGTGGTCTCTTTGACCCTTTTCTCTTTGACTCCATGGCCTAATGGATACTCACATGTAATATATGGGGTTCTCTCTCTTTGTGTTATTCGTAACCCGAAAGGAGCCCCTAGCTGAGACAATTGTTATCCCAAATTTTGAATTTACAATAAATTTGGATAAACCCATCAAATTTTTCATCTTTGGGGGCCTTAAATTTTTCCCACCTTTCTAAGAATAGGAATTTAAAAATCCTTAAGGGTACATTTTTAATGTAATTTAGGTTTTCGAGTTCACCATACATCTTTGCATGTTACATGTTAAGTGAATTTTGATCCTCAAAACCCAACATTATATTTTCGTCAAGTTTTGTGTTTTCCTTGCATCAGAACATCTTACATCTTAATGTGTTCTATGTTTGATCCAAGAGACTTGATAAGAAACTTACATTATATTTTTAGGGGTTAGTTGCATTGGTACATGTGAGGGAAAAGGAATGTCATATGTTATATGTCTTCCAAAACACGAAACTTTGATACACTACATGTGTCAAGTTTTCGGGGTGATATACATCGAGAACATACTAGCTCAAAAAACACATGTTTTATATCGAGGAAACCCTGATTACAATTTTCTTGGCAATTTGGGAATCTTCTCATATTTTTCCTTCAAACCTATTTCATTTCTAGGGGATCTTGAGTGTTCTCCTAGGTTGTTTTCCTCTTTTCTTTTCTTTCTTTAAAATTTTTAACTATGTTTTCTCAAAAAAAAAAAAATTTCAAGGGAAGAGAAGTGTGTTTTAGAGTGTATCAGGTTCCTTGGCATGTTGAGTAGATGTATTTCCTCGACTTGCTTGTGTCATGGTTTTGATTGTTCAACATAATTATTTCCGACTCGATGTATTAGGATTTCCAAGGTGTTTAACATGTTCATTTCCCCAACAATGTGTTGGGATTTTCTACGTGCACAACATGATGAAAGTCTTGACATTTTTTCATATTTTTCAAGGTGAAAAACAAGTACAATGTTCTGAAAATGTGTTAGGTTTTCAAGAATTATAGCAAAAAGAGAAAAACAAGAAAAATTATTTTCGGGTTTTTATTGTGTAAATCAAGGTGGAAGTTCCAACTATTGTTTCAGAGCATTCAGAGGAGTTTTCAGACAAAGTTTTCAAGTTCATCTTTCAATGTCTAGATCAGAAAAAGAGAAGTTTGGCTAAGTCCTCACATGTTTCTCCATCTTTGAATCGAACATGTAAATTTTTTAGATGTCAAGACATCATTCGAATTGACAAGTTGACTTGGTCATTTTGTGCAAGAACCAGTCAAAAGGGTTTTAATGTGTATTTCCTATTTTTAGAATGCACCCCAACCACTTCCCTTTTTCTCTCTCTTCCTCTTTCTCTATAAATAGAAATTGTTGTGGCATTATAAAGGGGGAGAATTTTTACAAAAAGATATAGGCTAGAATTTTCCATCGAAAAGAAAAACTTTGTATTTTCAATCTTTGAGAGAAGGAATATAAGAGACTGCATTACAAACTTTGTGTTGAATGTATCTCTTTGATTAATGTATTGTTCTTAAGTTTCATGCATTATATGTTCCTTTAAATTTCAGTTTATCACTCTCTGAATTTTCTTTCAAGTTTATTACTATTTTGTCTCATGTTATTATCTTCGGATTTGCGTTTGCCAAGGAGAAAGAATGTTTTCATTCATTCTTTCCTTTTACTTCTACTCTCAATCCTCACCTCTTTAAACATTCTTATATTCTCATCTATCTTCAATTATTTAAGAAATAAATCTACATAGATGAGATCCCAACCCCAATTGTTAGATTAGCATAAGTATTCTAAATATTCTTTGGTGTGATTAGATTATTAATAAATGAGAGCATCCCATTTATTCGAGGAGGGATTTTCCCACATACGTGGTTAAAACTCATATTGTATCTTTGGAAAAATATCCAACCAATAAAACCACTTCACAAAAACATACCATGAGCTCAAAAATTTCACATTGAACTGTAAAGAGTGTTCATATTCACTTTTCACCTCAACATCAAGCTGATAGACAAAACCCCTCTTAAACTATCATGACTCATTTGGTTTGATTGCTAAACATGACTATATAACAAAAAACTTTCAAAACAGGTTAAACCTGTATGGTACATTCATGTGTAAAGAACAAAAATGGCACCAATTTGGACTATAGGGACTTCTCTACAAACCTTGAGTGGTTTTCTTAGCTTGGACAAGTGGTTTGAAGAAAAAATACATTATTTCTTGTCCATTGCTTCAATCTTAGGGTTTAGGGAGGGTTTAGAATTATTCACACTCTTAAGGATTGTTCATAGAGTATAGGACACCATTTTACTTCATTCCTTCTCTAGCATGTTCTTAACTTAGTGCTATAACACTAGTGAAGGCCTTAAGACACCATGAATTTTTTTACATTCCTTTGAGCTCTTGAGAGATGACCTTCAAGCTGGGAGAATGATTTCTAGAAGCTCGATAGAGCTAAAACCTTCATAACTTCAAAAGTTTCTACATATTTGTACGAGATCTCTGCAACACCTTCCTCTTCATGCCCCATATATTTTTTTCTCATAAATGATCATGTACCATTATAACCAATCTCATTTTTCCATGCCTATACTACTTTTTCTCAAGGGAAGTCATAGGAAAGACCTCAAATTTTCCTCCAATTGATAAATTATGACCTATAGCTTCTCATGAAGACTCAAAAAAATGTTCTTAGACACCTCCCATTATTAAATTGTCTTGACATGGCCTTCATTTTCTTCATACATCTCATTAGGTCCTTAAATTAAGCCTAAATGAGCTAGTTCCAACCATGAATTGTAAGACATGACCTGATGACCATCCTAGAATCCTTTACACACTCTTCAAACATCATTTCAGACCTTTAAGACACCTAAGATGTGTATATAAAGCATCTCCATACCTATAGTGGGCACCAACCACCCCAACTAGGCACTTTGAATTCCCTAAAACCACCATGATTTGTCAAGAAGACACATTGAAACCACCTTATGAAGGCATTAAACTACTTTTTGATGTCACTACCAATCAACCTTTATTCCCTAATGAGTTATGACCTCATCACTCACTCTTTTCCATCAATGCACCATGTCATCAATGATAACCACATAAAGACATGGTTCAACAATCTCCCCTTTGTCATTGATGGAAATAATTCATATCAACACCTTCTAAGATATCTTTACTTGTTTCGAATACATTACCCCCTTTAAAATCTATGACAAAGGTACATTCAACAAATGATATGCAAATAATCAACAATAAGGCATGTATTTACCTCTTCTAGTTCCCCCTTGGATAAGGCTAGTTATCTTATCATTTACGGCTAGAAAGGATGCATGGATTTCATCAAGAATCCACCTCAATACTCCCTCTATACCTATTATATTAAAAACCAAACTTTTTAGTTTTTTCCATGCATATCTCTGGTCTTCTCGGCTTGTACCTTGAAATAGTGAACTAGATCCCCATGTTTTGAAGCTTCTTAAACTATCTTGGAGCATATATGGCACTTGATTTTCTCCCCCTTTATGACTTGAATCCTTTAGTGATTTTTTGGGTTAGGGAATACCTCCAATTTGTGACTTAAATTCTCAAAAGTTATCTTTGGTATAGGTTTAATCATGATATCATCTACTTCCTCATTTTTTTGATTCATGTTAAATTTTGATTCTTTCCTCAGTCACTTGTTCCCTCAAGAAATTGTAATTGATTGGTATGTATTTTTCTTGAAGTGCATCACTTGATACTTGGATACACTTATCAAACTTGGTCTATCACAATATAAAGGTATAGGACCTTCATTTTCAACTTTATAGTCTTCAAGAGTTTGTTTCATCCACATCACTTGAGTGTGACATAAGGTATTTGCTACATACTTACCTTCACATGTGCAAAGTGCTATAAGAGAAAGCTTCTTAATTATCCAAGATCCAATGCACATACCTGCGAATAAATCTCCACTAGTCGTTCTCTTCCTATCATGGATACTACCCACCCAATCTACATCTATGAAGGATTTGATTTGAAACTTATTACTATTTAGATACCACATACCATATTCCATGGTTCCCATTAGATATCTAGATATTCTATTGACTGGTTGAAGATGGTTTTCCATAGGATCTTCTTGCAATCTTCCAACCAACCCAACTTTTTACATGATATCAGGCCTAGATGTAGTTGAATACAAGAGTTTGTGTATCATATATCTCTATGAGGTATGATTTACCTTTGGTGAGTTATCATCCTTGCTGAAGTTATGTCCTACAATCATTGGATTTCTTAATGGCTTGTAATTCTCCATTTCAAACCTTTCAAGCATTTCTCGATGTGCTTTTTCGTGATATGAATATACCTTCTTTGCATTAAATGATTTGTAGATCCGAAATAATGAAATTTCTCCAAGCCTTGAAATTTTAAACTCCTTCTTTGTGACCTTTGAAATCCATCCGACATAGTCTTAATATCACTTCCAAATTTTTATCATCAACATATACAACATAAATTAATAAATGACGTTTTTCCTCTTTTATGTATATATTACTATCAACTCTCCTTTCACGAAGCCTTGATCAATCAAGTACTTATCCAATCTACTATACCAAGCCTTAGGGGCTTGCTTGAGACCCTATAATTCCTTCTTGAGCCTACCAACATAATACTTGTCCTTAGTGAGAGAAAATATATCATGTTGTTCAATGTAGAATTATTCATTCAAGTGCACATTAAGAAAAGATGACTTTACATCCATTTGATATAATTTGAATCCTTTGTATGCTACATATGCCAAGAAGAGCCTAATATCATCCATTCTAGCCATAGGATCAAATGTATCATCAAAATCCACTCATTTAACTTGATCATACCATTTGTAAACTAACCTTTACTTATTCCTTGTAATTTCACCTTTTTGATTCAAATTTGTTTCTAAATACCCACTTAGTTCTAATGATGTTTTTGTTCTTGGGCCTAGGACAAGTTCCCAAGTTTCATTTTTCTCTATTTGGTCCAGTTCTTCATTCATGAATTGATCCAATTTTGGTCCTTTTTGGCCTCTATAACATTATTTGGTTCTATTTTGGATAGGAGAGAAATGTTTTCTTTATCTTGAATGATTTTTAATCATCTTCTTGTTTGTATGCATGCTTTCTTGTTTCCTATGATTTTATTTGGTTGATGATATTTCTTAACTTGTATTAAAGTAGCTTTTTTAATACATATATCTTCATCTTCATCTTCTTCTTCTTGATCAACTTCTGCAATTTCATCATCATCCCATCTTTTCTATGTTTTGGGTGGTATCTTTGGGTTGAGTTTGTGTTCCTTAGATGTGACTCATCAATTGTGGCATTGGTTCTCTCTATAATATTTTTTTCCTTGTATTATTGCACATATATGTTGAACTAACTATTGAGTAACCCAAGAAAATTCCTTCATCACACCTTAAATCGAGACTTTTCTACCCTAATAGATGTAAACAATTGCCGGTTTTGGGATGGATGTTGTTCATTGCATTGGGCCACAATTTTGTTAGACAACATCATACATATCCAAGTTTGTAAATTTTTGATAACAATAGAGGAATGTGTCTAGAACTTGGTCTATTTAAAAGATAACTACTATTTCTTGCATTAGTTAATTAATGATATGCAAAAACCATATGAAACAAAACTTAATTCATATACATAGAGATAAATTGTGTTTATATCTCCACCTTTCTAGAGGAAAGCATAAAAAGTTTTTAATGACATGAATATTTCCAAACAAATTGTTGTAGGAGAGGTTTCGTAACTATCTTTTATTACTAAGGAAAGAGAATTAAATTTATTCCTTTATCAAAGACCTCTATAGCTTTAAATTAAAAAAGTCCTACAGGTTTCCATAATGATGTAGTGTAACTCAAATTTATTTTTATAGTGATGGGAAGATAGCCATCAATCCACTATTATCTCCTCTATCCTAAAGCTATACTGATTATTTTTTACATTGACAGAAAGATATCCTAGAATATATAGATACTAGCGGTAGCTAGTTTTCACTTCTAGAAACAAATTTAACAACTTCAACCAAACCAAATTTAATAGCGATTAATTTTTTAAATTTCTTAGTGCAATGCATTATAACTAAAGGAGGGTTGAAGGGCCCCTTTCCCTTTACATTAAAGATATAATGAGAGGATCAATCTAAGAACTTGAACGATCCATAAATAATTTGTTGAAAAAATGCAAGGGCCTACGCCAAAAACAAGTGGTTGGGAATACAAAAAAATGCAAGACCAATAAGACAGACAAGATGATTCGATAACAATGGAACTAGAAACACTATATAACAACCAAAAAAAGATACAGACTAAAGAATTTTAAAAGAACTTTTTTAACTTAAACAAATGACACCTCCTTAACCTCCACTTTAACAGGGATGAAAACATTATCCATAGGCGGTTATGGAAAAGATGCTCTTTTATAGCAACAACCCGACCCTTTATCCAATCCTTCACTCATGACCTTGCCAAAGGTGAAGAAGATTCCAATGTGTCGGTTCTTGTTGTAGTGGAGAAAATATATCATCAAGGTCAGGAAATTTGAGTGAACTAGGTCCCTTTCTCAGTCTCTCACCCCATTTGGACACACCAAACACAAAACGCATTAGGACGTCAAACCATTTATACAACTCTCCAAAAATGGTCACATCCATCAAACCTTCCTATATATAACAAGCCTCAGAAATAAAGGGCCACGACACACTTGAGGTTTTTTCCATTTCCACTTCTATACCAACCCTATACATTGGCTTGATCCAGTGACAACCCATCTCCAAAGCCCAATCCTTCATCAAATGTATGATAAGAAGATGAAAAATGAACGTTGAAGAAACTTCCACATTTACCCTCGGATGTCCCTCTAGAGAAAGATAATCATCTCCGAGAACTCCCTCAATAACAACCATGTCTTGCTTTGATTTAATAAAAAAATGATTTCAAATGACGACGTGAAATTTTGGTATAAAATCCCATTTCACGAATCAATGCGGAAAATTACATGAAAGGAAACATTGGAAAGGCCATGATGGATGAAATGAAAGCCATTGAGATAAACCCAAAAGGTATAATATATCGAATGAGAACTACATTAATCGTCAACCTTCTCGAAGGTATGTATTCAATGAATTGGCTTTGCGAATGATAGTTTATCGAATATAATATAATTACAAATAATGATAACAAAAACTATTGAGATTTCTTTTTGCATTGTTAAAATGGATTTGTCGACAATATAGAGGCTAGTGGTTGATAGCCTTCTCATCAATGAATAATTAGTAAACATAAAACATGCATTTCTCTTCACAACCTCGGATCATTTATTCCTGAGAAAGATTCATGTTCATCTTCACCCTCAATTTTTAGTAAATCATTTAGGACTATTTTGTTTAATGGGTTATTTCGTAAAAATGTAGGGCCAAGATGATCAAGATATGTCTTCGATTTAAAATATGTACTTCTATTATTATGGTCTAACTCTTATCTTTGTTGCTAAGGTAGACAATGATTTTTATTAGGTCGATAATTTTAAAAAATTGAAATAGTAAATCCCGATGAATGTCAAGCCGAGTCCTTTAAGTAAGTAATGTAGCTTAGCGGTCATTACAAATTTTATTTGATATTAACATACATGAAAAATTCCTTATGATTGCATTTTATCCATTTATATGATCTGCTTTCTAAGTGTTATGTTACAGTAAGTATTCGAGCTTAGCAATCGCCAAGTATTTTATTTAATACACACTTTTTTTTAATCTCTATTTTCATAATTAAGAAATATTTTAGCCTAGAGGTTGCTAATCTACTCGTTTCTCTACAAACAATAAACAATAATACTAGAGAACTATGTTTTCTAAGTATTCAAGCTTAGCGGTCATGCAAAGCATTTTATTTACTACTGAATCGGTTGTTTATCTCTATTTTCGAAATTAATAAATAGTTTAGCCTTGAGGCCACTAATCTATTACTTTCTCAAAGACCTCCATAGATTTTGATAGTAAACAATTTTCATATCTCACATATTTATCATCTAAATATATTATGAAAAATGCCTAGCGACCGATAATATCTATTATTATGATATGTTATTAGAGTGCTATGTTCGAAATAAGATATTGTTTAGCCTAGTTGCCACCAAATCATTCCTTTATGTAAGTATTCAAGCTTAGCGGTTGCTAAGAATTTTATTTAATACAAATTGTTATTTGATCTCTATATTCAAAATTAAAAATCAGTTGAGCCTGCAATTTGCTAATTTACTTCTTATAAGTAGTGAAACCGGTTGGTGCTAATCTTTTCACCGATGCCCATCGATGTGTATAAAAAATAAAATATGCAAAGGTGTGTGCCTAACACTCCTATGATGTTATATGAGCACGATGAATTTTTTTAAATAACCATATTTCTTCCTAGCTACACAAATACATCCATAGATTTCGACAATAAAAATTGTCTATATGTCTCATTTATCTTTCATCGAAGTATGTTATGGAAAATATCTAGCCTCCATTAATATATATTACTATGATTTGTTATTCTAGCGCTATGTTGAAATTAAGAAATTCTTTACCCTATTTACTTTGCACAATCATTCCTTTCAAGTACATATTTGAGCTTAGCAGTCACTAAGCATTTTATTTCATACGAACTATTTGATTGATCTTGTTCAAGTAATGGAGCTTAGTGGTCACTCAAGATTTTGCTAGATACTGAAGTGATATAACTTATGTGTTAGACAATTTTTTTTTATGAGTAGTATAGAAGTTGTGATATATTTCAAGGGTATGTAGTGTCATGCTTGACTGTGTAAGGATTGTTTCACCAATAAGATATGATTATAGTTAATGAAAAATACTAGTGATCCAAAATTGTAGAGATATTTATTTACATTACTGGAAAGGAAACCTAGGAGTTATAGAGGCTAGCGACCGCTAGGCTTCTACTCAACAAATAGATAGACAACATACGACATGCAGAGTTGTTCATTAACACGTACTAAAAAGAATAACCTAGTCCCCTATAAAATCTAAGTATTTATTATTTTGAATTCAGTGTTACAAAAATATCATTCTAATGGAGCTTAGTGGTCGCTAATTTCTTTCCTATTTATAAGGTACTCTCAAATTATGGTGAAGCGTAAAATTATGTTTTAGTTTTTCTAGAGTAAAACGTAAATAACACCAAAATATTGATGATCAAAAGATATATTAGAAATTTCATGCCACATGTCAACATTTTAATGGATTATAGTTACAACTTAATAATGCATATTTTTATAGGTAAAAGTATTTTTTATTTTATTGCTAATTGAATATTTCTTAATAAATGTGTAAATTATATAATTGTGTAATTAATTGGATAAAACTTGCAAGATGCCACATTTTATTAGATTTTTTTATATTAACGCACATGATATTTAAAAATATTGAATTCACATTCGATAAAAATTAATATCAAATGTGTGTATATTGTTGTTTTAAACTTTAAACCTTTGTTTAGAAATGTTCACTTCTATTTTCTATATGGTATTTTATTATGCTTAAATTAATATTTGTCATTTTCCCACGAGTTCAAAAAGAAACAATTGTCGTTGTCCCACTTGTTTGTAAAGTAAAATTAATAAATTTGATTTCCCGTATCCCACGCTATCCTCTTAATTAACACACATTATATTTTAAAAATATAGAATTAGATTTCGATTAAAATCATAAATAAATGTGCATATATCACTTTCTTAAAATTTAATTTTTTGTTTACAGATGTTCACTTCTATTTTCTAAATGGATTTTTATTCTTCTTTAATTAATATTTTTCATTTTCCCGCAAGTTCACAAAGAAACATTTGTCGTTGTCCCACTTGTTTCTAAAGTAGGTAAAATTAATAAATTTGATTTCCCCGTATCCCACAATATCCCCCAAATTAAATGTAAATATTAATGATGGGTGAATTTAAAGTTTGATATGTGAATTCCCCACATTAAATGTAAATATTTGAAATATCAAAATCCCACACTTTTGCTTTAAGAAGGGAAATTCAAAATTTTAAATTTTCCTATTTCCCATTTTTATTTTTTAGAATTTCTTTCATTGAATGTATTGGGAAAAAACTAAATATAATGGACAAATATATATTAGGGTTTATTTTTTATTTTAAAATTACAGAAAATAAGATCTTGAAATAAGAATACAACACACATAAGTACTAATTTTCTTGTTTGAGTGCTCAATTCCTAACCGTTTTGTTGAACATTAAACGGAGGAAATGATTATAATCTCATTTGTGGGTGCACAAATGAGAAAAAAATAGTGATTGTGGATAGATCATGAGTATGAGTGTAGATCAGGAGGCCCACTAAGGATGGAATCAAAAGAGATAACAAAAACAGGGATGCGAGATATAATCTCATGAAATAATTTGTTTAAGAGAGATTACAAAGCTTTAACGAAAATTATCAAACACATAAAAATTTAGATACTACTAAAACAAATATTTATCAAAATCATCTATGTTATTGTATGTGTTTTAGCAGCAGATGATGAGAAGTTTTAGTCACTCTGTATTCTCCTAGTTCTTATGTTTTACACCACAATCCGTCCTGCCTCTCCCTTTACCACCTTTGCATTTCTGTTTCATCTTCTTGTCAAAACACATTGCTTTTTCTGAAACCACATTTTTTTCTAGTCATAACCTAAGAAATTGTAATCCCTTTTACAATATTTATTCTTTCTGAAAACCCATTTTTATGTTCATCGTAGCTCAAGTATTCATGTATATTAAACGAGTTCTGTTTTTAACCCCTTTATCTTTCTCCCCTGGTTAATTTTTTTTTGTATTTTTCGTTCTCCTTCCTGCATTTATTCTTTCTCGTAAGTGATGGCATTTATCCCTAGTTCTGCAAAACACAAGTCGCATATTCATTTTAATTAAAAATCGTAATGGTTTGATTTTGTATAGTTTAGGTAATCATTTTGACCTCCTTTAATGATTTTTAATATGAAATAAATAGTCGTGACTAATTATTTCAATATTCAATGCTTACATGATTTCCGTGTTGATATATATAGTTATTTATATTTGTTTTCCCATGTAGAAATAGTTAAATGTAATGTCTTTAGCAAAAAAATTTATGTTTAGTAAAAGGTAAGAACATTATATGTACTCGTAAATATTATTAAATATAAATGTTAATAATTCTATTTACAAACATATATTTCATTTTGCGGACCTTATGTTATGCCATATATTTTATTATGCTACATATCATTGGTTGAGTTTATAATTTTTTCAAATATATTAATACAAGATTGTACTCATATATTTATGTACCTTTTTGTAAATTCAATCAATAAAAATGTTGTTTAACCTAGCTTTCACAAAGGTATAATTCTTCTTTGTCGAAAACATTCATGTAGAAAACAATTAGTAATAACTTACTTGATAAATGAGCCAATCGAAAGTAACATTTTTTAACTATCAAAATATCATATTCTAAGACTAGTAGCCGCTAATCTAGATGTGTACGACTTTCCTTAGCTATTTAAAGACAACACAAGGCAATAAATATTCCAAGACAAGAAAAATATTAAAGATTTTCTTGAATACATTTATTCAAATAAGAACAGAGATGAATGCCGTGTAAGATACCAATTGACTTTTATATGATACAACTAGTGACGAATCGTCTTAAAACCAAGATAATAACCATTACTATATTTAAATATTTCATATTATGATATCCAAATCCTAGCATGATATTCAAATCCTAACGACCGCTAATGTCAAAGATTAGAAAATAACATTGGTGCAACATAACAAATACTTGAGATTAGTGGCCACTAGGATATTTGTTTCCTTGCATACAAGACAATTAGTAACAACTTGAATGAAAAACTAACTAAGCTCCTTTATTATATTTGGATTTTACAATACTACCTTCTAAGACTAGCGATCGCTAGGGTGCATGTTTACTTTCTTTCTTTGATGTTCCAAGACAAAAAATATTCCAAGACAAGATTAATTTAAATGATTTTCAAGAATATACATATTCTAAAATGATTTTTTTTGCATTATGGCCATTGAGCTTAGTATTTTATTCGAACTCTATCACATGATATTTGAAAGCTAGTGGCCGCTAAGGTCATAGATTATTCAACTTTGTTGGTGTAACATAAAAATACTTGAGATTAATGGACGCTAGGATAATTCTTGTCTTGAATTTAAGATATTGAGTAATGAATTATTGAAAAATAAAAACTTAGCTAATCTCAAACACCAATTTTTTTTTTTTTTTCGCGGTCATTGAGTACAACATACTATTCAAGTTTATTACTTGATATTCCTAGCAGAACCGTTAAGGTCGAAGATAATTATGTAGTGCTAGTGGAAAATCACAAATACTTGAGGTTAGTGGTCGCTAGGAAATTTTTTTGTATTGCATACAAGATAAGTAGTAACGAATCAACTAAAAGTATCACTATGTCTCAGTTACTATATACTTAAATTTTATAAGACTAGCTTTAGGCTAGCAACACCGCTAAGATATTTTCCTTCTTGGATACAGGGACAATTAGTAACGACTTGACTTAAAAAATAAATATGCTCCAAAATTATATTTAAATTTTACAAGACTATCTTCAAAGAATGGAAACCGCTAGGGTGGATTATTACTACATTTTTTTGATGTTCCAAGACAAGATAATATAATGAATATTCCAAGAGAAAATAAATATTCATGACTTTTCTAAATACTCATAATTCCAAAGAATTTTTTTATCCTAAAGACCCACTTTGAGTTCAATATGATATTTGAAGTATATCACATGATATTCAAAACCTATTTGCCACTAAGGTCAAAGATTATTAATTAGTGTTGTTGCAACATCACAGAGATTTGAGGTTAGCGGCTACTAGGATAGTTGTTATCTTGCATACATGAAAATTAGTAATGACTTGACGTAAAAATGAACTAATCTCCATTATTATATTTAGATTTTAGAATACGATGTTCAAAGACTAAAAACCACTAAGGTGTATGTTTACATCATTTCTCAAATATTCCAATACATGATAAGACAAAAAAATTGAAAACAAGATACATATTAACAATTTTATAGAATACACGTAGCCCCTAAGGTTAAAGATTATTATATTCCGTTGGTGCAACATAACAAAGAATTGAGATTAGAGGCTGCTAGGGTAGTTGATTACTTATATACATGACAATTAGTATTGACCCAAATCAATAAACAACTAATCTCAATTCTTATATTTGGATTTCACAATAAAAAAATCTAAGACTAGTGACTACTAGGTTGGATGTTTAGTTTATTTCTTTGATGTTCAAAAATAACAAATATTACATGACATCACAAATTTTAATAAATTTCCTGATTACACATATTAGAAAATGAAATTTTCTACCTAGTGGCCATGACTTCAATAAGTTATTTGAATTCTACCACATGATATTGTTGATGTATTTTATCGTTCATTATCAAATTAATGAACTAGGTAGTTTAGAAAGTACACAACTCAAAAATGTTGGAGGGTTTATGTTACGTTAGATGTAAGATGATACAAGTGCAAGATGGATAATGAATCATTGCTACTACAAATTAGATGAAATCTATAATTTAGACTGAAAATTATTTTGATTAGATGATTTGGGTGGGGGTTGCCCATCAAATTTAACCCAAGAAGTGTTAACTTCCTTGGTGTATTTCAACTCCCATTGTTAAATACAAGTGATGTAAACAAGGAAATGTATACTGATAATATGTAGAGACTGAAAGAATACAAAATTTGAAAGCACTATTGATTGATTTAGATATCAATCTGATTAAAATAACTGAAATATAAATGTACTTGGTGCAGGTCGACGACGACCCAAACTATCTGAGAGGCAGGACGACAAAGACCTAGGAGACTAAATCATAAATGTGGGAGGAATATGAGGACCATGCAAAGATTATCTGGAAGTAATCTAGAAGCTGCACTATTCTAAGGATGTTGGAATCAACTTGTAAAGGAGGTATGAAGGAACAAAAACCAGGAAAACAACAAAACCAAAGATTAAATGGAAGGATATAAACCATGACCACAGTGGCAAGGTATCGATCGGGTGTAAAAAAGCTAATTTTGTCATAACATAGGAACACGATGAGGGTTGGAGCAAACAGGAAAAAGCACAAAGCTCGGATAATGATGGGTTTTGGAATAGAAAATAAGGGTTATTAAGTTTGAGTTTATGGCGACTATGAAAAAGTTAGATAAATGAGGAAAAGGTAAGCGGATCACCAACCTACAAGTACGAAGTTGATGATGAAGATTCAAGTAATGCTCTTGATGTTCTACACACTGCTAAATATTAGATACATGAAATACCAAGATGATATGAAAATGCTAATTAAAGGAATGTAAAATGACAAAAACCTCACAAAAGGCCGATCATGATTAACGCATGCATGTTGCATGGAGGTCCGAGAGGTTTGTAATCACTTTTGGAATGTTCGAACAAAGGATTGTCTAGAGGTTACATGACAGCTTTAGGATTTGCATGCATTTGATGGGTAATAAAAATAAAGGATGTAGCTTTATAGATTCAACAAATGCCGGGATGTGTCACTTGCCGATCCCCCAATGGGACGAATTTTTCTATTTTTTGCGCGATTTCTTGTTTTTTAGGAGTTGGTCAAATGCTCTAAAGCATTAGGAAGAATGGGGTTATTTAGGGATGAGGTGTAGGTGATTTGGTAGTGGAGATAGATTGGAAAAAGCATAGGGAAAAGCATAGGTGGAGATTTAGAATGAAAGCATTCCAAAATGGAAAGTTAGTTAGTGCATGATTAATTAATTAATTAATTGATATGATTAAATAGGATTTAGTTGTTATGGGAATTTAATTAATTAATAGGAATTGATTATTTAAATTTAAAATGGGCATTGAATTAAATAAGGGGGATGAATAGAATAAAACATACGACGCAGATGATGAGGGTATAGATACCGAATTCAGGTGTCTACATTTTACCCCTTTTTGTTGAGTGGTTTGGGCTAGCAAGCCATGAGACAAAAACGATGAGATTTGGATAAGGATTGATGAAAGGATTGGTGATGAGCTCCCATCAAATGGTGGATTGATGATGTCAAATGAAATCGATGATGTGTTTGAAAAGGTAAATTATGAAGGGTGAGTGGGTGAAGAAAAGATGGGTGAAAGAATAATAAAGGCAAGTTGCACGATACAAAAAGGATCACAATAATAATGATAACTATGGTGGTGACTCCAATATCACATTAGGAGGGGACAATTGTGGCCTCAACACATATGGGCTACAATGTTCTCTGGACTAATGAGTGAGTGAAGATCACTATGGTATGGATGGAGGACGAGAAAACCAATGGGTCACAGGAAAGTCATCAAAGTATGTGCAACTATATGCATAAGGTATGCAAAATCCTTCATACACGAGGAATTAAGTGAATAGGTATGCATCCACGAGGGACGAGGATGAATGATATAGTGCCCAATAGGACACAAAAATGGCCAATAACGTAAAATGAAAAAACAAGTGATGAAGTAATATGCTTTAAAGGAGAAGTATGGTGAGAAGGCAGAAATGAAATATGCCCTAAGTGGGGAAAGGTATGGCCTCAAAGGAGGACTTCAAGAGTAGAATGGATAGAGTGAATGTTGAAATAGAATGCCCTAAGGGGAGAATAAATATGGCCTCAAGGAGGACTTCATGTGTGGATTGGATACAATTGTGAAATAAAAATGCCTAAAGGGAAATAAGTATGGCCACGAATGTGGACTTTGAGATGAATTGTTGAATTAAATTCCTAGAGGAAAGAATAAATATAGTCACAAATGTGGACTTAGAATGGAACATGGAGGATGTGAAATATTGAAGCAAAATTCCCTAAAGGAAGAATATAGATGGCCACAAAGGTGGACTTACGATGAGAGAGATTAGATAAGACACAACTTAACGATGGTGACCTATATGTATGAATGAATATACATAATATCAAGGAGAATGTGAGATAAATATGCTTCCAATGACATTGGAGGTAAACAAGGAGGATATCCAAGTAATAGAAGGCACATGTGACCAAAGCGGTAAGCCAACAAAATAGCCAATGATAGTTAGTCATTTCAAAGGTCATCGGAAGCAATGGATGATATGATCTCATAAACCTAATTTTGACATGAAAAATGAGTTTAGATGTCCTTTTAGAGATGAAAGAAGGTTATCCAAAATTTGTGTTCCCTAAACTATGCCCCGGCTCTGGGAAGGGGAAAGAGAAAGCTACTCAGGTCTGGAAACTTTCTTAGGATGCTAATAAAATAGAATTTTGATCAATGCAGAAGCCTTCAAATGCAATAAGGAGTAGTAATAATTCGAGGGTATGGTCTACTTTATACAATATATAAATTGCAAGAATAAATGATATTCATCTTTCGAGGATCAATCTATTTGCTTTTGAATTTTATTTTGATTTCATGTTTTTGAATTTCTTTTTATTTTTACTTTTTTTTTGCATGTACAAATTTCCTTTGAGGGAATGGTCAATTTTTAACGAATTTCATATTTGATTTAAGCATCAATGAATTTTTATTTTTACATAGGGGAGGGTTGGGACTAGCTAAGTAGACCACCTAGGAGGGGATGTTGATGTACAAGATACATTCATGGACCCTTTACAAGGCTCCAATAGGTGAATGAGAGGTTGATGGATGTAATGATCATGGAGTTCTCACTAAAGGGAAGAACCTATTCATAAGTAATATGTTATGGGAAGAGCTGTGGTACTCATATTTAAGCATACATCTAGGTAGTGACAAATGACCACATAGTTCCCAAATCATCACAATGAGAGATGGAAGGGGATAAGATAGAGGAGTGATCCAAGGATATAAATAAAGGAACATTGGTAGATGTGCTAACAATAGAATGGTCATAAGTGCAATGCGTTAATTTGTTTCACTCTCGGTTTACCATCAAGGGAGGCCAAAGATATGCTCTCGACCCATACTTGTGTGTAATAATGTATGGTCTAATCTAGTTAGGGAAAACTTTCCATGTTGGCTCCTTTCTAGAGTAGTGACATTATGACTTTCTTTGAGAATGAGGTCAATATCATTAAATTCATGTTCCATAAGTTGCTTATTGTAAGCACGTTTAATGCACTCCTAATAAACATGATGGTTTTCAAGAGCGAGGAGGTGACACTCATCTACTATCTTGATGTAATGCCCCACCTTGGGACACCAGAAAACAACACCAAAAGTGACGAAAAATTTGGGTGAATTTTTTTTTGAGGATCAATTAATACAACCGTGTTTGCTTAATCGTTTCCCCGTTAATAATTATTTTATAATAATTTATATATTTACCCAAAATTAAATAAATCATTAGCCCAAAGAAATTTAATTATTTATTTCTATTAAGTTTACTACAGTCACTTTAATAAGTCTACACACCTTTTAAATTAATTAGTTTCCCCCTTTTTGTTTATTAGATTGCCCACACCCCCACCCTTTTACTTATTTCCCATTCCCATAAAATCCTCATGACTTAAAGTGAGTAGGGTTAAATGAGAGCCCTAGGATAATCTAATCTTTACCCTTGTTTTAAATCTTTCCCTAAAGCTTCCTAAACATCTCTATGTTTTCTTTCCCTTTTATTCCTCTTCTTATTTTGTTTTGTTTTTTCATTTGTATGTTCAGGTTGTGGAGGAGATAAGGGAGTGATGTATTCATGAAGTTTCTCTTTTCATGAGAAGGGTCTTATTATTGATATATTGTTATCTCTATTATAGGCTTACCTAATTGATATCTCCTCATATTGGGTATTTATTTTATACCCAAATTGTTATTTCTATATTTTTAATTTTTTATTAAAACAAATATTTTGAGACCGAAAATAGCAAACCCATAGGTTTTAATGAAGTCGTGTCTGAGAAAATGTGGGTGGTAGTTTAGAAAGGGGTTGGGCATGGGTTTGGAGGATAGGTGGACGGTTTGGAGAGAGGAGGGCCTATGGGAAGGGAGGGAGGTGGTCCGTGTGGAGATGGAGGAGAGGACTGTGTGAGGAGGGGAGTTGGGGGATGGGATGACACGGTGGATGGGAGATGGGCACCGGGTTGGGTGTTTAGTGGTTGTGCGAGAGGTGGGGAGTTGGAAGTGTTGGGATGATAGTCTATGCATAGGGTTGGGGAGGGTCTTACTCCTCCCCACAAAAAAATTCAAAAAACTACATTAAAACAAAAAAATTTCAATTCCAAACTCCATTGTATTTTACTTTCTTATAATTATTATTTTTATTTCAATTTATGTTTATTAATATATATTATATATTTATGTATATATATTTATAATAATAAATTAATTTGTATTTCTTATTATTTTATATTTACTATGATCCTTTATATATTATATATATTAGATGAAAGTAAATATAATAATTTTAGAATATTACAAATACAATATATAACTAAAATAGTATATATAAAATGATGAAAAACTTTGTAAGAACATTTCATAGTTATTCTTTTTTATTTTCAATATATTCATATCACATATTAAGAAAGAAAAGAGTTACAAGTTGTAAAATAATGGATTATGTATATATATATATATATATATATATATATATATATATATATATATATATATATATATATATATTTGAGTAAAATATAGGTTCAAATGATTTATTTCTTTATGTGAAAAGAAAGCAGGTGGCAATGTATTTCAAATAAGAGAAGAAGCTTGTAATATGTCAAAGAAGTTGCTACAATGAATACATATTTTAAAATTGATTTTCTAATGCAAGCACCCATTAAGTTTTCACATGAAAAAAGAGTGCAAACTAATTTCATCTCTTTGTATAATTCCACTAAACTTTGCAAGAAAGAGACCTATTACAAGGCTAACATTATTTCCAATAAACCAATTTTCTTTTCAATATGGACTTCCATCAATTTCATATTAAATGGATCATTCATTTTACAACATTTCTTTCCAAGGAGCTTGAGATCACAATCACACCATGATTCCAAAAATATTTAAAATACATAAGAGATCAACATTCAAGTCTTTTTCCAAGATTGAAGAAAGGTTACAACTACAATTGTGACACTAGTTTACAAGTGATTCCAAATCACAAGGAGGATACTTTACAAGACAAAGAACTTCCCAAATAGCCACATTCATGAGATTACAATGAGAGTGGTGTCCACACAAAGGAAGAAGGAGACAATGAGAAGCCAAGATGACAAGAGATTCCAACCAACTTCCAACTTGAGATCCAACTTTGAGTGTCTTTCAAAGAACCAACACAAGGAGAAAAATCTTGTTTAACCACCCAACCTTTAGGCATCATTACATGCCTTTCAAAGGTGGAAGACACGCTAGCCTCCCAAAGCCCATGGGAGAGAGAGCTAGCTTCCAAATTTTTTGCACAAGATATAGGGGGACATAACAACAATAAATTTTCACATTTAAGACAATTCAAACACTAATAAAAACACAAAATTTTACAAACAAGGAAAGGAGGATAAAACCATATTCTTCCTCCAAAATGGGGAAGATAAGATGAGATATCCAAGGTGTCAAAAGTGTGGTCCAACCATAGGATGCACACAAAAATTTCTTCACAAGCTCCTTATTTCTTCAATACATCATAACCCTCCTTATTGCTCCACCTATTCACCTAAATCCTTCGTAGGAGGATTTTCAAACCCATTGGGTTTTCTCTCCAAGAATGGGCAAGGGGGTTCAAACCATATGAATCACCTTCCCCAACTCAAACCATATGAGGGGAGTAAAAGAACCTACATAAATTTCCCATGAAGATATGAGGTTTGAGAGGGAAAATCCCTCTCTCTTCCCCCATACACTCCAAAATCCATGAAGCCATATGATGGATGGATAAAATAAAAACATAAAAGCATACTCATTTAACAAACGCACATGAAACAAAACACACATTCAAACACAAACAAGACTAAGATATAGCATAACATAAAACAAAAGATGAGCATAAAGGGCCTACCTCCAAAATCTCTCCAACACTCTAAGAGTTTCCACTTCCTTATCCAAGCATTCTCTAGCTCCAAATATCTCCAAGCCCACGTAAAAACTCCCCAAAAAATCCTCTTTCTCCCCCATGAGGGAGAATTTGAAGAGAAGCTAATAAATTTAATCACCAATTAGGGAGTGACATGTGTCACCCCTCTCTTCCCTCCAATCCAAATATTTCAAAATAAAAAGAAGAAAAGATAAATTCAGTTTTAACACTCCCTTCCTAGAATGTCCAAAATGAAAATAAAACAAGATTGTGCAACTTTCTACAAAACACACATACCAATCCATCATACATGGAAGGTGACCAAAGAGAGAAAAATGGGAGAAGGATGCCTTGAAATTAAGCCCCCCTACCTATTAGGTAATGTCCAAGGGCTTATTTTCATGCTAAGTGAACTCCCAAACTAAAAAGGGTAACTTAAAATGCCATAAATAACACAATTTCGGGTTTGGCACATTTGGGCACAAGTGCAGAGGATGTGGGGCCCACCCAAGGGTTCACATATGACCCTAGTATCCTCTAATTAATGCACAATCATCCAAAAATAAATAAATGCAAGTGGGGACCATTAAGTCCTCAAATCAAGTTTACTTAACAAAATAAAACATCCTAAACAAGATTAATTTTACATGAGAAACTACATTACAAAAGAGGGTTACTCATGGTGCCCGAAATAATGAAATCTAATACTAAGGCATCATACAACTAACATGGTTAGAGCTTATCCTTGTGGGCCACTTGTGCGGAAATTCGTGTAGTCACCCTAAAATCCATGTTCTCCTGTGACTGTCACTGCACACTCACTGCACACATTAAATGCACATGTTCGATCTGATGTAAATGAAATACTCAATAAGAGATCAATGAAATCTATGATATCATAACATCATAATAGAATCATAAATGTGAAAACATGCACCATTATACACATTTTACCAAGAGTTAGCCATAGAGATAAATATAATTAACATACATACATAAAATCAAGACATGCGACTAAACTTAGTATCGAACATATATCAATTAGGTCCAAAAAGATCACAATAATTTATTATCCACAACATCTAATGAAAGGTCTCAACATACCAATCAATTCAAATTGGAGCTACATGGCTATATCACTATATATGTACAAGAAGTTAAAATATCATAACATAATATCCGAAATATGTCAAATCCCTGTCAAATCATGTCTATGAATAGAGAAGTCAAAAAATAATTAAGGCTATAAAAATGTGGGGACTACATCCCCCTCTCCTAAAATTAGACTTCCTCCCGGAAGTCACTTTGAAAGAAAGAAAGGGATATCTAGCCCTCAACTTATCCACAATCACCATAATGACATCATGATGATAAGAAGACATAGGGAGTCCAACAATGAAATACATGGAGATCACATCCCATTTCCACTCGGGACTATCATGAGGATGTTATAGTCCCGTGAGATGAGAATGCTCTGCCTTGACCCTTTAACACTCAAGGAAATGTGCATCAAAATATGATTTATCCCATTGAAGACCCAAACAATAATATAACTCCCTCGAGATCGGCATGCATTTTCATCACTCCTAGATGTGCCGCATATGGAGCTTGATGAGCCTATGTAAGGATGAAGCTATGCGAGATCACAGAATTACGCACATAGATGGGCCTATGGAACTGAAGTAAACCATCTATATCTTAAGACCACCTTGAATATCTTCCCTCTAAGGAACCCCGTGACTCTAACATCATCTAGCACCCTCATAAAACTCATCCTCTCGAAGATCTTTGAAGAATCCTGCCTCTCAAATCTAATTGCAATGTCATGATGAAAGAACGTGTGGTTCTCTACTAAGTGCATCTATAACGTAGAAATTTTCCTTTCCTTTTATTTAATGCACATCCATGTATTACTCACATAGGAACTCCATCCAAGGCCACCGGTGAGCGTTGAGGTTTGGCTATGAGAAGATAAGTTGCTAAGATGAAATGATCTGTCCTCAAAGTGAATGGCCTAGCCAAAAGGAAATGATGCAAATGCACAAGAGCATGAACAACTTCGCAAACTCTAAGTCATGAGTAGGATAATTAAACTTGTAGTATTTGAGTTTACCCGATTAAAAGGAAATAACCTGATTCTCCTTCATCAGAACTATTCCCAAACCCTCTAGTGATGCATCAATGCAAACAAAAAAATACTCTGTCGGCTCCAAAACTACCAAGATGGGCACCATGGTTAACCTTTCCCTAAGCAAATGAAAGGCTTTCTCACACTTCTCTAACCAATAAAACTTCTTCCCCTTTCTCTAGAGGGAATTAATAGGGTGACAAATCCTCGAAAAGTCATGAACAAATCTGCGGTTATATCCTGCTAAACCCATAAAACTCCTCACCTCAATGAATGATGTGGGTGCTGGCCAATCCATAATAGCATGTATCTTAGAGGGATCTACTAAGATACCCTCTCCTAACAAGATGTGACCCAAGTACTAAATATCTGCCTGAAATAAGATGCATTTTTCCAAGTTACTAAACAACTTCTGCTCTATTAAAACCTATAGTACCTATCTCAAATGCTCCTCATTTTCCTCCTCAGAATGAGAATAAATAAATATATCATCTAGGAAAACTCAGAAAAATTTATCCAAAAAGGTCTTGAATACTCCATTCATGAGGCTCATGAAGATAGGTAGGGCACTAGTCAAACCGAATGGGACAAGCGTGAACTCATAATGCCCGTAACATGTGTGGAAAGATGTCTTATGAATGTCCACATCTAAAATGTGCAACTGATGATAAAATGACTTGACATCAATTTTGGAGAACAATCTCACTTCCCGCATCTAATCATATAAGTCAACATTCCTAGGGAGTGGATAACAGGCTCTTTATTGTGACTTTGTTGAGTTGCTGAAGTTCACACAAAGTTTGAGAGAACTATCCTTCTTCTTCACAAATATGACTGGTGCTCCTCAAGGAGATACACTATGATTAATGAGACCCTTCTCAAATAACTCCTCTAACTATAACTTGAGCTCATGAATCTCTAGATTCGTCATCCGATAGGGTGCCCTATAAACTAGTGTAGATCCTGGTACTAAATCAATGGTGAAATCCACCTCTCTACGAGGTGGTAACCCTAGAAGATCACCTAGAAACAAATCTGCATACTCCCTCAAAACTGCATGACCATCTAAGGGTGAATTCTCTGGAGTGCTCTTTGATCGATCACTAATAGTGATAGAAAATAACTGACAAACTTTATGCATGTTCCGCTTGAGTTTCTTACCCAAGATCATGCATAAGGAGATAGGCCTCTGCATTCCTAAAAACACAACTGCACTCCCAAGATCATCCTGACACTCAATGATGTCATTCTTGTAATCAACCTTAGCTCGATGAGCCTCAAGCCAATCCATACCCAAAAATACTTGATAGGGTCCTAGAGGAATAACTCGAGAGGTTTAGAGTGGTGAATAAGAATCCTAAATCAGTACGTAACTCTCAAAAATGAGTCCATGACGAGTTTGGCCCCGAGGCAAACTCAACTTGCCAACTATCGGCTACTTAGCCACCACTATCTCACCTTTGGTCCACTATAGAAGGATATATGCAAGAATTTAAAGCACATGAATAAAAAAGTACGAGAGATAAAAATATACACGATAGTACTGTCATCTCAATGATTGTGGCTTGATGCTTGGCTAGGCGGTTGTCAACCACTTTGCATATACATGATGGGTACACCCTACATTTCCCACTATCTTATTGGATCTAGGAGCTTGTTGCATGTCCATGGTAATAGGTTTGTGCGGACACATATGCACATAGTGATTAGGAGACCCATAAATGAAACATCCTCATGTACCCCTTTGAGATGGGGTCCCTCCTATACTCTAGTGATATGATATTGCTAGCCTAACCCTAGCATTGTTACATTACATTTGGGCTAGTTGTACTGTTGAGTGCCCAATATCCTATCCATGGATCTACCAAAACTCCTCTACTTCCACCTCTTTGTAAGCTCTAAGTCTATCTAGCCCTCTGCTTTGTTGGTGACCACGATGTTGTGTCTTCTCATGTGGATGCAGTGCAACCCTCGATACGGTTGGTGGAGGCTAGAATCCTCCTCTAGGGGGTGGTGTTGTACCCCATGACCTCTAAATCTATATGTCTTGTATCCTATCCTAAAACATTCTCTTTTTCCTATCTCGGTGCTCATGTGCCCTCGTCATGTTCTCCTTAGATAAGTAAGCCTTCTCAATGGCCTTCTCAAGTGTGGGAGGAGATAACATCCTAACTACTCCTACTATGTCTACATTCAGGCCCCGCATAAACTGTTAACTTATAAGTTTTCATCTTCATGGTAGTCCACATACTGCAGAAGATCTAGGAACTTGCTCTCATACTGTGCCAATGTGCCAGAACCTTGTTGTAAGTCATGAAAATCAACAATCCTCTTTTGTATGAAATTATTTGACATACATCGAGCCTTGAAACACTCTTGGAGAAACTCTAAGGTAATTGCATCTAGAGTCAATTAGAGCTTCCGCTTACTCATTCCTCCACTAAACGCCCGCTACATCTCGGAGAAGTTGTATGGCAAACTGGCTTTGACATTACTCTCCTAAGAGTGTAAGCCAAAGTAGATGTCTAGGATATGGAGCCATGACTCGGTCCAAAAGCCATATGTGGAGCCGGTGTATGAAGGTGGATGCAAGTGAAGAAGATCATAAATCACATTGCCTCTGTCACAATCTTGGTGTTGCATTCCAGCGGTGAATGGGGTCATTTATCTCAAATGGTTCCTCAAAGCTATGTAAATGGCTATGACGATAGGAGGCCACCCTCTTGTGGTGAACGGAAGGGCTACACGACATCTCCTGCCTAGGGGTATCATGCTCTGGTGGCTCTGAGTGTGCATCCTCACCTATTGGATCCACGTCTCTTGACTAGATGTCCTCCTCTCTCATCTCCTATGGTGGTGGAAGGCATTGTTGTACAACACCTATCCACTATTGTAGCACCTCTAAGATCTAAATTCGAACTCGATTACACCGTGGCTCGTGCATAGGTGAACTACATCCCAAAACCCTAACTGATTATCATCTCACGGGTGCCATCTTATGTACAAGGTAAGAAAAAGGATCATTAAATTATAACAATTGTGGAAATGTTTTAATTGTTTTTATTTTAATGTTATTAAAGTATTAGTTAACTATTTAATTATTTACCCGAGTGTTCGTATGTGCCCACACAAGGGTTGACATGTGACCCTAATGCCCTCTAATTAATGCATAATTACCCAAACACAAAACTAAATGCAAGTGGGGACCATTAAATCCCCACACCAAGTTTAATTAACAAAATAAAACATCCTAAACAAGATTAATTTTACATGACATACTACATTACAAAAGAGGGTCACTCATGGTGCCCAAAATAATGAAATATAATACTAAGGCCTCATACAGCTAACATGGTTAGGGCTTAGCCCTGTGGGCTGCTTGTGCACAATTTGTGTATCCATCCTGAAACCCATGTTCTCCTGTGACTTGTCACACTGCACCCATTGCACACATTAAATGCACCTATTCGATATAATGTAAATCAACTACTCAATAAGTGATCAATGAAATCTATGATATCATAACATCATCATGGAATCATAAATGTGAAAACATGCACCATTACACATAATTTACCAAGAGTCAACCATAAATATAAATATAAATGACATACATCCATAAAATTAAGACATGTAACTAAACTCAGTGCCCAACATACATCAATTAGTTCCAAACAACATCGCAATAAGTTATATCCACAACATCTAATGAAAGGTGTCAACATACTAATCAATTCAAATTGGTGCCACACGCCTATATCACCATACATGTCGAAGAAGGTCAAATATCATAACATAGTATCTAAACTATATCAAATCCCTGTCAAATCATGTCTATGAATAAATAAGTCGACATATAAATGAGGCTATAAAAATGTGGGCACTACACTTGAGTTGCGCTAGATGAGCTTAGAGATAGTCTTCATCGAGATATGAAGTCGTGAAGGGACATGCAAAAATACAAATTTAAACTTCAAGAGGAAGGATGGCTTTGGAACCCTAAACAAGATAAAAATTCGTAGCCCCCATGGAGGTACAAATGATAGTGTGATAGGCCTAAAGGGTGAAAGGAAGTGGGAGATGTCGGTTATGATCTTTCGTATCGGTGGTTTTGGTGAGAATGTTCCAAAGGGTTTTATTGGTATCCTCGACTTGGCTATTAGCTTAAGGATAATACGGGGAAAGAATCGAGATAAATGTTGAATGTTTTATAGATTTTCTTGAGATATATATTTTTAAAGGACTTTAGGTTGTCCATAAATTTTTTTTGGGGAAAACCAAAGTGGTAGATAATGTGTTGATAAATAAATTTAATGATTGGGCCAAATTTAGTTAAGGTGAGTGGGATTTCTTCCACCCATTTAGTGAAATACTTGGTTGCAGTGATTATAGAGTGATGTTGTTGTGAAGAATGAGGATTAATAAGACCAATAAGATCAAGGCCCCATTGTGAAAAGGGCCAAAGGTCCTGAGCCAAATGTAGAGCTTGACTAGGAATACAAATGAGATTGGAATGAGGCTAACAATTTTCACATTTCTTAACATATTCAAAGCAATCATGATTGATGAAGGTTCAGTAATAACCATGATGAAGAACGTGCATAGGAATGGCTAACCCACTAAAGTGTCCATAAAAAATACTATCAAGGACTTCGTGGATGGCTTGAGAGGCATCATGGTATTTAAGACATCAGAGAAGAGCACCATAATAACTGCATTTATAAAGATTTCCACCAAGGATCACATAGTGGTGAGCACACTCAAGAAAGGACCTCCTAGCGTTTTTGGAAATATCAGGAGGAAACAAGGATTTGGATAGATAATAAAATATTTGAGAATCTAAAGGTCTAGTGAATCAAATTCAATATGTTTTACCTAAGGTAATTAATGAAAAGGCCAATAAGAATGATGAACGATGAAAGGAAGCTTGGAATCCTCTATTTTCCATGGGATAGGAGTTGCGAGATGTCATCATGTCCGTAATGTGAATGGTTGATCAAGGAACAACTTAGATGGTGTAGCAATTAAAAGATTGAAGAATAAGATTAAAAATGTCATGATATTTTTCTAGAGTGTCATTTTTACATTGATAATCACCTGTGACTTGTTTGATTATAAGATTATAATCCTGTAGATTTTAATAATTTGAACACCTAAAAAATGGCGGTTTTGAGCCCCAAGATGAGGGCCTCATATTCTACCATGTTTTTTGTACACTCAAAATTGAGTATATATGTGACGGGAATAAATTTTCCCAAGGAGGAATGAGAACGATGCCTGTGCATCCCCCTTGCTAACATTTTGAGCCTTTAAAGAAGATAATGAATTTAAGAATTCTATATTCGTGATGAAAATGGTTAATGGATTTTTCAAAAAATTGCTCATGAGGTAAATGTGTACTAGGAAGAGGAACTTCAGCCAGTTTTCATAATAGCCTGACCCTTAATCGATTTTGAGAAGGAAACTCCGAGTCAAACTCAGTCATGAGCATGAGCCACCGAGTGATACGATCATTATGGTATGGCTTAGAATGCAATGTTTTAAGGAGATAGAAGCTAGTAATGACATATGTCTTATGATTAAGAAGGTAATGTCAAATTTTAGAAGTATAAAAGAAGACAATGCAACACAATATTTCATCTTCCATGTAGTGAGTCTTACAATCATAAAGGGTGTGAGCGATGTAATAAACTGTCTACTCATGGTTTTGGTCATTACAATGGGATAACATAGCTCCTAATGCATGGTTAGTCACGAGATATTTACAAGTAAAATGACTCCCCTCACATGGAGGTGTGAGCACTGGTGGAGACATGAGATATTGTTTAATATTTTCAAAATATTTTTGACAATCATGATCCCAATCAAATTCAATGTCCTTGTGAAGGAGGTGATGAAAGGGTTGACAATGATCTGAGAGTTGTGAGATGAAGCGGCAGATAGATTGAAGGTGGCCTTGAAGGATACAAAGTTGTTTGAGATTAGAAGGGGAAGGCATTTCAATTATTTCCTTATATTTTATGGTGTCAACTTCAATGCCCCTAATAGAAATGATAAATCAAATGAGCTTTCTAGTTAAGATCCCAGATACACACTTGGCTGGATTAAGATGAAGAAAAAAGTGAATGAGGTACTCAAAAAGTGCTTCAATAACAGAAATATGGTTGCGTCAATCCTTAGATTTTCAAAAATATCATAAACGTACTCTTCAATGGTTTTATGGGCGAGTTCGTGAAATATATAAGTCATGGCCATTGGATAAGTAACTCCATAATTCTTTAAAGCGAAGGAGTGATGCGATAGCAAAAGGTACACCAAGGGTTGATGAAATATTTCTTGTGTCGATATTCTAGTGTGATGATGATTTGATTATAATGAGAGAAACCATATATGAGAGAAAGCATCTCATGGCCTGTGGTAAGGCCTATAAGTTGATCGATATTTGGAAGAGAAAATTCATCCTTATGGTAAGCGAGATTTAGGTCACAAAAATAAGTGCATATGTGCATTTTTCTCGATTCTTTAGTGATGGGGAAAGTGTTATATACCCGTTAGGGATAATTAATGTGGATGGTGAAATTTTCTGAGAAAAGGATCTACAAATCCTCTTTAACAAGTAGGGCGATGCGAGGGTGCATGTAGTAGAGCTTCTACTTTACCGGTTTAACATTGGGATATGTGATGATAATGTGGATGACTATAGAGGGGTCAAGACCTATCATGTCTAGATATGACCATGCAAATGTTTCATATGATGAGAGAGGAATGCGGTGAAATATTCTAGATCCGATTGTCCCACATTGCGAATGTGAAAATCCTCTGAGTGTTGATATTAACATCAATGGTGGATTCATTAAGAATAGTAGGCGAGCTCGAATGTAAGGTATTTTGAAGATAAGAATCTTTTTCCCCCATGTGGGAAATAATGGTGTCATCATTAGCACACTTGAATAATTTCAATGGTAGAAGAATCTTCTTCTATCATCTTTGGATGGAAAAGAGGAAGGGACCTAGTCTGATTGTCACACTTTGATAGGTGACTGGTCCCAAAGTTATGGTGGAGACTAAAAAAAAATGTCAGAGGAAATGGAAATGGTTTCATCTAGTTCCATTTCCTCAAGAGTAAAAAAATATGGAGAAGGTATGTTCATGTCTTCAAGAGTCAGATGATATGAAGAAAGTAAATAAGGTATGTCCATGTCTTTGAGCATGTCAAGATCTTCAAGGGTTGGAAAAGATTAAGAAGCTAGATAAGGTATGTCCATGTCCTCAAAACTCGAAAAGACAAAGGAGGTGGAGGAGGCATGTCCATGAGTATCTCGAGATAGTGGAATAGGATCGGAGGATCACTTGGGTATCCTAACCCAAAATTTTTGTAAGGTTTGCGACATTGATCTGGAATAAGGACATGTGGGCCATGATCATAATGGCCTATACCAAATCCTTTCCAAGCATAATGATTTAAATAGTTATAGGAAAAATATGGGTTTTCGAGAGAGCTAAAGCCACAAGTATAAAGCATGGCGTGTGGAATGTCATCGATGTGGGAAGAGACAATATCACAACCACCATAAATAAAATTGGTGCAACGATATGGTGGACCAAATGGAATAAAATCCTTAACGTTCATTTGGTACATAGGAGCCTTATTGGCTCTACTGATAAAGTGAGGAGTGGGAAGGGTGTTTATCATGGGAAGGCAATGCTCCTCCATCGTAAGTTTGTCTATTACGTTATCCATGGAGTTCTTGTTAGGTAGCTTAGATGAGGGAATGGTCAAGCTGGTGTATGGTGCGAGACGGATTGTCCTTAGGGAAAGCACATCATTATTTCTATAATTCATGTTACATCCTTGGAAGGGAGGAGCATCTTTAGGAAGTGTCAGGATCTTTCCCTCATGTTCATATGTAAGATAAACATGAAGTGTAGAGTGGATATAATGTATGGCATAGATACATGGTCATCTAAGGAGAACATTGTATTGAGATTCTCTGGTAATGATGTATAATATCTCATGGATGAGATTACCACTGACATGGATAGGGTGCATGATTGTTTCCAAGCTGGGGCAAATGGAATTGTTAAAGGCGTAAATAACCTTCGGTTATGCTGAGCCATAGATTCCTTTGAGATCTTAAGTTGGTTGAAAGTATGTGAAGGAATGATATTAATGCTTTCCCCACTATCGATTATGAACCATCGAATGAACATATCATGTACCCTTACCATAATAAAGAGGGGAAGCTAGTGTTTTTCTCATTGGATATCTAGAATTTCTGTCTCATTGAATGATATAGCAGTATAAGCACTAAGTGCTCCTACGAAAGATGTGAAAGGTTGAGCTTCATCATTAGATGTCAGTTATGTTTTAAGGCTTCAATAACAACTTGTCTATGATCGACAAGCTTTAGATTAGCTTGTAGAGTAACATATTGACTAGGGCTTGATGAAGTTGTATAATTATGCTTTGTTTGATAGGCTTGAGCTAATAATAAAGAAACACTTGGTTTCGAAAATGTGGTCTGCTCCTTAGGAAGAGGGATGGTGATGAATTTCTTAGATTTTGGTTCGAGTTTGATTTGGGATCACATGGGCCGGATCGCATGCTTTACTTGAACTGCATTGATGAACAAAGGAGGACCATCATTTGATGAGTTTTCTCCCAAAGGTGAAATAGTAAATCTTGGTCTAGATGTGGAAGGAAGGGATCGACTCAATCCCGAGGAAAGTCTTCCCTCTTCAATGAGTTTATGAATAGTGGATTGGAGCACTCTACATTTCTTGTTATCGTGTCTTGGGGTATGATGAAAGGTGCAAATAAGGTTAGAATTGAACCATCAAGGTTTCTTTCCTTTTATGTCAAAGGTCATGATAAGAGGAAGCGTGATTACGAGCTTTGAAGTAAGTGTTGAAAATTTTCTATATATGATCTAAAAAATTGCTAGAAGATGTCTTATGAGATACTTTGGATGTTTAGGGTAAAACCTAAGTGTATTAATGCTTTGGCAGTTTGAATTCAGTTTTAATATTGATCGGTGTTTTAGTGTTGAATGGTCTTGGATTGGTCAACTGAAATGTTCATGATTCTGAAACAAATGATTTTGGATTGGATGGTTTAACTCTAGGAAGGATTATAGATTTTATATGTAAATATGATCCCTCAAGGCAAGTAGCAACAACCTTAAGCGGGGAGTCGGATGGTAATTTCATGGTTGGTCTAGGTACAAGAAAAAATATTTTATAGAGATGATCCAAGGAAGGTGGGGATTGAGGGGATTGTGTTGATGACATGGAAGGAACATTTGAGGTCATTACAAGGTAAATTTCTTTTAAACATTCCTCAAATGATGAAGTTTGGGTGAAAGCAAAAGGTGGTGCAGATGTAACCACAAAAGTTGATGTGGGTAAGAGAGTGGGAGGAAGAACCGGTATTGGTTCCACATATGGTATGACAGAAAGGGTGGAATAGATATAGGTGAGGTGGTCAAGCCTACTGGAATGGATGAAGTAGATGATGAGGTGGATAAGGAAGTTGATAAAGGACCAACGCTAGATGTGGAAATAGGTTGAAATGGTTGCTTCATGAATGTCTCTAAGGGCATAAATGATATATTTTCTAATGGGGTTCTGGTAGCTATAGATGTGGGAGTAGATGCTAAGATAGATGTAGGTATAATAGATGTAGGGAGGATATCAAAGGGAATGGATGTGATCAATGATGAAGTTGTGGATGGGATAGGTTCTTGATTGACAATGTTCAGGGTGTTTATAGTATGATCGTTAGGTTCTTGGGTTATAGTAGAAGTGGTATCTTGGCTTTTCGGTGTATGATTTGGAAAATGTTGTTTAAAAATGTCGAGTGGTTGATTGGGTGAAGAATTTATATTTTTGACTTGGAGATCACCCTGATTAATGAGTCTTTGGACCATATCCTTTAAAGTGTGACATCTTTCTACGTCGTGGCTTGGACTCGGTGAAACTTGCAGTAATGGTCTTCACAATACCATATAATTTTTTCTCGACTCATCAACTAGTGGGGTAGGATGAAGTGTGATAAGGTTTACTACCATTAATTTTCAGATATTGTATTGTATGAGTCCCCGAGAGGAGTTTAGTTAGGTGTTGTTCAAGTGACTCGATGTTGATCCCATGTGCTAGATGTAGATGTAGGAGATGAATTAAAAGATTTAGCATTGACTGTTGCCTTTGATTTGTCATTTTGTATAGATGATATAGTAAATTCATGTTTGGGTTTACTTGATTTCAATTTTAAATGGAGCGTCTTGATGATGCATGTTTCATGTTTGTGAGCCATGGTGAAGGCCTCATCAAATATTCAGAATGATTGAATTTCTAGTCAAAGATATATGCTAAGCACATGAACATGAGAAGAGATCGATGAGATCAGCTTATGGGAGAGGAAAGGATAATTTTCTTATAATGATGTGCCATCATGCAAAAAAATCTATAATGGATTCATCTTCGAATTGTCGGATGGCGTATAGATCATTGATGGTTATTTTTCATGTAATGTTAATTGAAAAATGTTCTAGAAATAACTATGCAAGTTGGGAGAAAGAGAATATTGAATATTGATGGATGTTATTATACACATCCAATGTGGCACCAACCAAGGACATGGGGAAAGTATGGAGCATCAAGTCTTGATTGTGTGCGATAAGATAACATGCATGTTTAAATGCATGAAGGTGTTGTTGTGGATCTTCTTTGTTGTTAAACTTAGAGAATTTTTGCAATTCCCAGTGCAGAGGATATGGTTTAATTAGTATGGATGGGTGAATAGGCTCATTACACTTTTTCTCATATAATAATGAGATCTTGGTTCATAAAGTAGAATCTTCATGGTTGTCTAATCTATTCATCGGGAATGTATGGGATCATTCAAAAGAGTCTCATGGGGGATAAAGGTGATGGCTAGATGTAAAAAGTGGTCGAGATAATTTTTTTGATGAACTTGCGAGATGTGTTGGTGGTTGAGGAATTTTTAGGATAAACCACAAGTTGTGGTGGTTATTGAAATAATAGTTGTTGAGTGATGGGAATGTGATAGGATTGTTGGGATTGGAGTGCGATGCTATGGAAAATGTTGAGTAGGAATGTAGGTACGAATGGGTTGAAAATATTGTTGAAAGGGGTTAGATACTACATAATGTAAAGTACATATTTAAGGGGGTTGGTATGTATTGACACACATGCTAGATGTGAGAATATCATATTGTCCAGGATAGAAGATATGATGTTGGGGCCTATTGACTAGGGACACTAGTGGGAATAGTGACCGATGAGGTGAGGGGAAGAGTAGTGTCAATTGATGTGTTGATTAGTGGGAGGTTTTGAGGAATAAGCATCCTAACCTTTGCTAGTCTTGATGAGATGAGGGATTGGTTAAAGAGAAAGTGAGGTGGGCTATAGAAAGACCACTAGTGTAAGGCTATAGTTTGGGAATTGGTTTGATAAGAATAACGTTGTTGGAGTAGTGATTCATTTGGAGGAATTTGGGTTGATATCCTAAGGAGATAATCTTGGGTACCATTTGAATTAGCATCCAAAATCTCATTGAACATGGTATCACGAAGAGAGAACTTAGGCCGTCGAAAGGATTATGATCGGATGAATGGTGGAGTAGCTGGTCTAGATGGGATAGATTGATGGTACAAGAATGGGTTGGTCTCACCTAAAGTTGTAGTGTGAACAAGGGGTTCCGGATGAGAATCATTGATAAGAATTTTAAAGCTCATAAAATAGGTAATCAAGGGTACATATGAGGTGGCTATTGTAGATAACATTTTTAAGATAAGGGATCATTTGAAGAAATTTTTTGTTCCATTCTCTTAGCTACTAAATGAGTGACTACGGGCATGAAAATAGGTTTTACCTAAACAAGTAAAGAAAATAATTCTTTTTATGTTGTTACTTTATTTAAAAGTATGAAAAGAAAAGGGAATGGATAACTAGGTACCTATGAGAAGGAAAACTATGTCTAGTTTCGGGTTTGTTCTTGGTGGAAATGTCTCAAGTGACTTCATGTTCAATGATGAAATCTCAATCACTCTACAAAGTAAGGGAGTTTTCGATGTGATAATTTGATTTGTGAGGTTTATAGAAGTGTGTGATAAAGTGTAGGATGGAGAAGATTAAACCCATATTTAAGTTATGTTAGCAAGAATGACGCAACAATAATGTTCTTTTTAAGTCCAAAACGAAGTGTGATATTCGATGAGGACATAAGTAAAATGGGAAACTACGATGCAAAAAGGATAAAAATAGGGAAAAAGAGAGGAATATGTGGATAGCACTTTCCTATTAATTTGCACCTCTTGAGTGGTGAGTGGTCTAAGCTAAGAACCCAACATGAGAAAGCAATAAAGTGGGTCCTCGCACCGCAAAGTGTCGGTGGAAGATGGAAAAAGTAACGACAAAACGAAATTAATGCAAGAGATCACCTAAATGGTGGTCCCACAAGGATTTCTAGGAATGTGGATGTATTTTCTTGTTCATTATCAAATTATTGACCTACATACTATAGAAATTAAACAACCGATAAATTCTTGAGGGTTTATGTTACCTAAGAAGTAGGATGCTATAGGCACAAGATGGATGATGGATCCTTGTTGTTTAAATAAGATGAAATATGTAAGTAGGACTAAAAAACTTATGATTAGATTTTTTGGTGGGGGTTTCCTATAAGACAGACCCAAGAAGCATTAGTTTCCTTAGTGGATGTCAGCCCCCATTGTTAAATAAAAGTGATGTAAAAAGGAAATGTATATATAACATATCGATACTCAAACAATACAAAATTCAAAGGCACTATTTATTGGTTTCAATATCAATCTGATTAAAACAACTGAAAGATAAATGTACATGATTTGGGTTGATGTCGACCCAGACTGTGGAGAGGCATGTCGACGGTGACCTAAGAGACTAGATCAGAAATGAGGGAGGAATATGTAGACCATGTAGGATCTGAATGCAATATGGAAACTACGGTAGTTTAAAGATGATGGAATCAACATGAAGAGGAGTTCTAAAGAGAAACTGGGAAAACAACGAAAATCAAAGATTAAAGGGAAGAATTGAAACCATGAACTTAGTTGGCGATATGACTGGGTGTAAACAGGATAATGTTTTTGTAACAAATGAACAAAATGAGGGTCGGAGAAAATAGGAAAAGGAATAGATATCGACAAGGATCGAGAGAAGGTTATTGAATAGAAAGCAAGGGATGTTGAGGTCGAGTCTAAGACAACTATGACAGAGTTAGATAAATCCAAGGAAAAGGAAATCTAGATGAGCAATATGAGAGTATGGATGTTGATGTTCTAAACCTGCAAAATATTAGATACATAAAATACCAAGATAATATGACAAAATTTGATTAAAGCAATGTAAAATGACAAAAATCTCACAAAATTATGATCATGATTGACACATGCACACTACAAGGAGGTCTAAGAGGTTTGTAATGGCTTCTAGAATGTTCTAGTACAAAGGATTCTCTGCATGTTTTAAGAGAGCTTCAGGATTCACATGCATTCGATGGGGAATAGAAATAAAGCACATAGATTTATAGGGTTGACGATGACTATGTTGGGTCACCGATGATCACGGTAAAATTTTCCCCAATGGGAAGTTTTTTTGTTTTTGGTGTGATTTCTTATTTTTTAGGAGTTGGTTTAATGATTTAAAGCATTAGGGAGTAAGGTGTTTTTAGGGTTGAGGTGTTAGTGAGTTGGTAGTGGCGATAAGTTGGATAAAGTGCGGGGAAAATAATTGGTGTATACTTAGAATGAAAGCATTCCAAAATGGAAATTTTGTTAGGGCATGATAAATTAATTAATTGACATTATTAAATAGGATTTAATGGTAATTAATTCATAGGAATTGATTAATTAAATTTAAAAGGGGATTCGATTAAATAAGGGGGTTCATAGAATAGAATATGTGCACACATGCATTGAGGGTATAAGTACCGAATTTAGGTGTCTATAGATATTTGAAGGATAGCGACCCATTGAAGATCATAGCTTTTCCATTGCGTTGTTGTAACATAACAAAGTCTTGAGATTTGCGGCCACTAGAATAATTATTGTACCAACAAATTCTTGAGATTTGCGGCCACTAGTATTAAATTCTACCAACAAATTTTTAACTTGAAACAAATCAAACTTAATAGCAATTAATTACTTAAATTACTAAGCGCAACACATAACATAAACTTCTATTAATGATTTATTGTTTTTTATAATTAAAGGAGGGTTGAAGGGTACCTTTACCTTTACATTACATATACAATGAGAGGAAAATTATAAATACCGAATGATCCAATAATACTTTGTTGTAAAATCGCAAGGGCCTATGCCAAAAACACAAGAGGTTGGGAATACAAAAAAACCCTAGATGGGATGATTTGATAACAATGGAACTAGAAACTCTATATAACAACCAAAAAAAAGATAGAGCCTGATGGATTTTAGAAGCACTTATTTATTTTAATAAAATGAAACCTCCGTAACCTCCACCTTAAAGGGCTTTAAAAAAATTCCACACAGTGTTCAAGAAAAAGGTCTCTCGCGCCATTTAAACACTTCATACATGAAACAAATTATTACGTTAAACCAATTATACAACTTTAAAAAAATCCACATCCACAAAAATTCATGTTTATAACAAGAATCAAAAATCAAGGGCCATTATGAACTCAAGGTTTTTTCCATCTCTACTTCCATGCCAACCCTATAAGTTGGCTTGATCCAACGATGAACCATCTCGAAAGCCCAATAATTTTTCTAATGTATGATAAGAAGATGACAAAGGAAGGTCAAAGAAACTTCCACATTCACCCTTAGACATCTCTCCATAAATATATAATCATCTTCGAGAACTCCCTCAATAGAAACCATGTCTTGCTCGATTCAATCCAAAAAAATGGATTTCAAATGACAACATGAAATTTTGGTGTAAAATATAATTTCACGCACTGAAGCAGAGAATTGCATGGAAGGAAACATTGGTCCATCTATGACATTATAAATGAAATATTGTGAAATAAACTGAAAAGGTGTGAAAATAAGGGATAACGCGTAGATAAATATATGGATTTGAATATGCCATTACATGTTTGTAATTAATACAATCTTGCTACCGGCTTTAATATAAACCTTTATTGGAAAAGGCGACGAGTTTGGATAATCAACATATTTATTACCAATCTTATCACAAAATTCTTGGTTATTCCCTCAATTTTCTATAAAATATACCTATTTAGTAGCTATCTTAATAGATAAGATTTAAGGTCCAATCTGGAGTTAATGAAAGCATACAAAGGGAATTTTATTCACACAAGATTGATTTTCCCTGAAAATTTCTACTTTGTTATGGTGGCGTTAGCAATAATAGGGGAGTCTCTTGCAATAATTAATTTAGTACTATTCGAGTCATTAGCAAGGGACCAACAATGTTCCCACATTTAAAATGATTGATTTATACATTTAATAATTTAATAAATTTCTATTCATTAGTCAACTTATTAATTATGAGGATATCCTCCTAAGAGGCTCACCCATTATTTTTCCATGGCTACCTTTCCATACAAGATTCAAGGATACTTCTACTATGATCTACTTCTTGTGAAAGAATAAATGAAATCTCATGAAAGAAACCCGAAAGGTGTGAAAATAAGGGAGAGCGCATAGATAAATATATGGAGTGGATATGCCATCACATGCTTGTAATTAATACAAGCTTGATAAACTTTAATCTTAACCTTTATTGGAAAAGGATATGATTCGGCCAATCCATATATTTATTACCAATCTTATCACAAAATGATTGGTCACTCCTCGATTTTATATAAAATCTCCCTATTTAGTAGATATCTTAATAGATAAGATTTAAGGTCCCATATACGATTAATCAAAGCATACAAAGGGAATTTTATTCACATAATATTGATTTTCCCGACAATTTCTACTTTTTTATGGCGGCGTTAGCAGCAATAATATAGGAGTCTTCAGCAAATAATTAATTCGTTACTATTCGATTCATCGCCTAGGGACGAACAATGTTCCCACGCTTGACTTACTAATTTATACATTTAATAATTTACTAAATTTCTAGTGATTAGTCAAGTTATTAATTATGAGGATAACCTCTGCAAGAAGCTCACCCATTATTTTTTTGTAGATACCTTGCCATATAATATTCGAGGATACTTCTTCTACTATGATCTAATTCTGCTACTATGATCTAACCTTTCCTAACTTTGTGGTTATGTTTATTATCGAAAAGTTTTATATTAGCAATAACAAAGCCTTCCCTTTCATTAACTAACAACACTTACCGATTGCAAAGAAATTTTTTTATATGAAAATATATGAATTACATTTTCTACACAATGTATCAAATGAGAACTACATAAAGCATCGGGATTCTTGAGCGTATGTGTTCAAGGAATTGGCTCTGGTAGGGATAGTCCAACGAATATAAAATAATTACAAATAATGATAACATACCTGTTGAGATTTATTTTTGCATTGTTAAAATGGATTCATCAACAATGTAGAGGCCGGTGGCATGAAGGCTTCTCATCGATGAATAACTAGTAAAAATACAACACGGATTTATCTCGAACACATAATTGGATAATTTATTCCGAGAGAAAGATTCGTGTTTATCTTCGCTCTCCATTTTTAGTAAATCATTTAGGACTATTTTGTTTAATAAGTAATTTCTCGAAATATGCAGGGCCAAGATTATCAGGATACGTCTTTAAGTTTAAAATATGTACTTCTATTATTATGCTCTTACTCTTATCTTTGTCTCTTAGGTAGATAGTGAATTTTTATTAGGTCGATTTTTTTGAGAAAAAAATAGTAGAGCCTAGTGAGCGCCAAGCCAATCCTTTCAATAAATAATATAGCTTAGCAGTCGCTAAGCATTTTCATTGATACAAACTAATATGAATTACATGATATGATAATATATCCAATGAGTAATACATAAGGATTCATCCTTCGATTGTTATTCTTGAAGTTAAAATGGATTCCGATCAAATATAGAGGAAACTACCGAAGGGAAGTCAGGAAGCTTAGCGGTTGCCAATTTTCCTTTCTTTGATGTTCTAAGACAAGAGAAGACAATAAATATTCCAAGATAAGAAAAATATTTACAACTTTCCTGAATACACGTAATTAAAAACAAAATTTTAAGCCTAGCGGTCGTTGAGTTCAATATGATATTCAAAGTCTATTACATGTTATTCTAAGCCTAACGATGTTACAAGAGAAGATAATTACATAGCGCTGGTGGAAAATCACAAAGACTTGAGGTTAGTGGCCACTAGGATATTTGTTGTCTTGCATACAAGATAAGTAGTAATGACTTGACTGAAAAACTAACTATGCTCCATTATTATATTTAAATTTTACAAGACTATCTTGAGGTTAGTGGCTGCTATCATATGTTCCATCTTGCATATGGGACAAGTAGTAATGACTCCAATACAAAAATAACTCTAGTCCATTATTATATTTAAATTTTACAAGACAAACGCATCGTTATGGTGGATGCTTACTACATTTCTTTTATGTTCCAAGACAAGAGAAGACAACAAATACTCCAAGATAGGAAAATTCTTTATGAATTTTTAGTAATAGTACGCAATTAAAAATGTAGTTTCAATAGGATAAAATACACATACTCAAACATGTGATCTTAAGCCTAATGCTTGTTAGGTAGATTAGCCACTTTGCAAGGATCCTAGCAGACATTAGGGTTCTCAATGATTTTTTTGTTATTCAATGACTAATTTTAAAATAAGAAACTTTTGAGGCTTGAGATCGGGAAACCATTACTTTCAATTATCATGACATTGTTTACACTCATGCGAAATGGAAACTTGAAAATTTGTTTTAGATGGAAGGCATTGATGAAATGGACCTAACTAGGGAATTCATATAGTTTTCATTGTGTTTTCAGTTTTAGTAATTGATTAACAACATGCAATCTACAACTATGTGTGTTGTTACAAAATGCATCATCTCACATACGATTTCATTCCATGTTCATCTTAAGAAAGGAAACATAGAATCCCGAAAGGACCAATGCATTACCTTGATGAAGGAAGGAATCAAAGCTTAGGTAGGATGTTAAACTCCATAGTAGAAAATAGAGTTGATGATTAAAGGTTGCGAGTTCATTATTAAGTTAGAGGTATTTTCAATTTGATCATTTCCTATGATTAATTGTTATTAAGTATGCTATTGAGTTGTTTAATTCATTGTAAAATCAATATATATCATAAGAGCTGAAAGTAAAAGGAAGTATACAAATCAATTACATAAATGATATCATTTATTCATGAGAAAATTCAATTTTTTCCACACAAGTTAGGAGGTAACTTATGATTATTGAATTAAAAGATACATGTACATGAAGATAGAGCAAAAGAGTAAACAAGAAACCCATCATTGCCTTGGGTTTTCTTTGGTCTTCATTGCTTTAGTTATATCTCCATCTTTATCTTTTGCATCATCTAGCCCATGAAAGTACCTAAAAGGAAAGATAAAATATATTAGTTACTGAGCTCAGGATTTAATATGTATTCATGTGCTACAAGCTTCAGGAAAATGAATCATTTAAGATAAAAATCATGAGGTACATCACAATAACAAATGAATATTTGATAAAGTAGTATCTTTATGAAGCTCATGGAATTTAGAAAAATCATATCGAGACAAAAAATAAATAAAATAAAATCACTTTAGAACACAAAAGAGTCCAAAATGCCTATTGTTTTTGAACTATTTTTTCTTAGTGTGTAGGTATAGGTAGGAAGAAAAGAAACTATCGATTTTTCATTTCATAACACATTATGAATATTTAAATCAAAGTAATGCATACATTCCACACATGATCAAGATTGCACACTCAATGAAGAAGACAATCAATTATGACATAAAAATAATGCACTTGATCCAAATTTGAAAGAAATGCAATCAGAAAATGAAAACACAAATCCCTTAAAAATGTCTACAAATTTCAACTTTAAGATAAGGGGCATAATGAAAAGACAAGTATAAAGGTTCAAATCAAAGATGATCAACCCACTTCAAGTTTATCACATATATCAACAAAAATACACCACCCATATCAAGTATAAGGCTCAACGGATCATACAATGAAATGTTTAAAGATCAACAAGATAGTGACTAGGAGATATGCTTATATAGTCAACAATAGTCCCATATTTGCATATTTTCATAAAGATAAGTAAATGAAGATAGAATAACACAATATTATTCAAGAAAAAATCTGTCATTTTCAATGTTTTAAGCTTTGTCAAGTTTTCAAAGTCAAAGAAATTTCTTATGTTTAGGGTACATAAAATGAAAAAACTTAGTCCAAGCTTAGAGGAATGTCTACAAGTTTTTAGTCAAGAACAAGCTCAAATCATGCAAACTTAGGAAAGATTCTCCTAATTTCAAAGAATTTTTCATCAAAGCAAAATAAAAGACCTAATCCATCTTGGGTATAAATTAGAGTGCGATTAAATATTTAGAATGCATGAAACCAGGTAACCTAGTGTTGGGTATGAAAATGAAATTTATAAGATGTTCGAGATCAACTTATGCAAAATTTTGATCACAACAAAAGATAACAACAATATCAATGGTTTGACAACATGGTTTCAAAGAACAAAAAATAGGAAAGTCCTATTTAAGCATGATAGGCACAAAATGAAGACCATTATTATAGTTGAAAGCAAGGAAATGAAAAAATACAAACTATCATGGTATTTATTCATCAAAACACCTTATGTTTCAGATCCATTTATGGATTTCATACCATTTTTGCAAATATGGACAGTAAGGATCCAAGAACTCACCATTCAAATCTTTCAAAACCCTCAAAATATATTCAATGGAAGAGAATATAGCATGCCCGAAATGAGTTTTAAACTTGGAGTGAAAAGCAAACAAACAAATGCGAAATAATAACAAGTATCAATGCATGTTTGGAAGAAAAACAACAAGGATCGAGTATTTATGGAGAAATTGTAACAAAGCTCCAAGTGAAAAATTGTCACCGATGTTGTAAATTAAAAATAAAAAAACACACCTACAAAGAAATGGCTTAGGAAAATCTATAGATAGACCATAATGACGGCCATGTGTTTCAAAGAATCCTCGATATCTCAAACAAATTCTATAGAGATTCATAGAATAATTGAATACTAAATGAATTCCAAAGAGCCGAGCTCGGTCATCATTGATGGCGAAACATGATATCTCCGAAGCTCAAAAGGAGAGAAAGAAATCATAGGGAAAAGGAAAGCATTCTTAACTAGAGATTCATAGTGGAAAAAGGTACAAATTCATTGCTTAAGAGGCTAAAAATTGTAAGAAATCGAGGTCGAAGGACAAATTCATGACACACATAAAAATCTCCAAGTGCAAATAAATGAAATGGTTAGGGTTGAGTTATTTTACCAACTCAACACTACCTCCCAATTTCCCTAATTCACCAAGAGTTTGCAATCGATGACCAAGATTAAAGAAGTGCAATGATCAATGATCAAGAATGCTAACTTCCTTTCAACCACCTTAATCACCACAATCAAGCAAATTGATGATGGAGATAAGGTAAGTACAATGATCGGCGAATAATATCGAATCATCAAAATCAATCTTACCCGAGTGTAGAGATTTAGAAAAGAGTCACGATCGACGGTGAAGATAAAAAGATAGAAACCAATGGCCCAGATTAGATGCTTCCAAACTCCAATGCAAATCAAAAGGTTGACAAAACCTTACGATGGTTCAAAAGTACGTACATGGCACATAAAGATCAAAACCCTAACCTTACCATGGTTAGTACAACCGACATCACATTGCAAGGGTCTATCCATCATCAAAAGGGGGAAACGAATATTCAAAGCACAATAATTAAGGTTTGAAAACCTTATTTTATCTTATATTATGCAATGATCAAATAAAAATGATCCCAAAACTATTATATGTCACGATTATTGTCAAAAGGTCCCAAAAAAATAAATTTATGCCATAGACTATGCAAAAAGCCAACACCATTATGGGTGTGATGATAAGTTAAAATAAGGTGGCCTATTATAATTAAATGATTTTTGTATTGCACCAACATCTTAGTCCTAGGATTTCTATCAAAGGAGAATAATAATAATATGTACCCATGAACAAGTCAAAAAGGGGTCAATAATTAAGTATATTCCAAGCAGTCAACATCATGTGCCACATGTAGTTACCATAATTTTAATAAAAATACCTTATTATCTATAAAAAGGAGGATATTATTGTGCACATGCCTACAGGTGGTCTCCATAAGGAGTGGATTATTAAGTGAAATATTTTCTAAGTATTAGAACCAAAAGTCTTAAGTTTGCTTGCACAGGAATATTTTTGGATGGCTTCACAAGAGGACATCACAATAAAAAAGACAATGTTATCATTGCAAGTGGATAAAAATTGCGAGATGTCACATCATACGAGAAGACAATGATCATGAACTTGAAAAAGAAGAATTACATGTCAAACAAGGTCATTTTTAAGCTAAAGTATTCACCCAAGTTATTTATTGTAATAAAAATAGAGCAGTCAACTACACTTTGACTGGGTGTATTTTTTGAACTAAGCTATTTTTGCTTATTGTAAAATCATGGCTATTTTTATTCCTTTATTTATTCATAATAAAGGCTAAAATTAGCATGGATCGGGAGTTCGAGACTAAAGCCTATTTTTAGGAGGGGTTGGGTGAAGTATTTTTTGCTATATATTATGTGCATTAGCAAGGCATAAAGGAGGAATTTTGATGTAGGAGTGTTGATGAATTTTTTTGATAGATTTTCCCTTGAATGAGAACCAATTATTGCCTTTCCAATTATTTGTAGTGGTGTGTATATTTTTATTAGCTTTTGTGAATGTTAATTCTTTGAATTAATTATCTTACCTTGCTGCAAATTTGGTGTTTTCTACATATTATTAGTGTGCATGTTAGCTTGTTGTGTTGTTGTGATTTATCCCTCAACACATAAGTGTTTTTCCTTAGGATTTAGCTGAAACCCATTGGTTCATGCTCCTTTAATTTTTTTCTCATAAATTTTACATGTACTCGACAAGCCCTCAATAATTTTGGTGTATCACCCCATTAAAATTTCATTCTTTGCCATCTTTTTATCGTTAAAACCCCAAAAATTAGTTTCGATACATCAATAAGGAACTAACCTTGAATCTTAGAGACTCACCACAACATAGGGATACACACATCCTTAAGGTGTGTCCATTATATATAGAAGTGAGGGAAGAAAAATATTAGAAACCCTAGTATTATCCCTCAACTAGGTGCACTTCTAAGAGATACTAGTTTTTGGCACGCCTAGTGGGAAATCACAGTGATTAAAGTTTTACTTTTCGAAGGTGTTCCATCATTCAAGTAGATCAAAAGCCGTGCATACCGATTTTGGCATGACCGGTGGGACGAGAACAATTATTGATGTGTTATAAAGATTGAAAATTAAAATTAGAACTCATATGGTGACTCCGTAAATCTGATTTCAGACTAGTTCAATATTTTTCATTATCAAATTCTTCAGCAATTTTTTAGGTATTTTAAAAGAAAATGTAGATATATTATTTCACTTTTTTAGCTTATTTTCATGACCAAAAGACTTGTTTCTCCATTTTCACATATTTTATGAGGTCATGCAATCATGACATCAATTCCTCAGTGGAATGCTTCTATCCAAGAGTTGTATCCAACATATCCACAGTCTTATCATCCATATTCCCATTCAGATCAACATTATGACCCCTATCAAAATGAATATCCCCATAACCCAAACCCTACACATCAATATGATTATTAGTATGACAATGGTTATGTTGTCCAAAACCAAGGTTATGTATATTTTTCACAGGATGAAGAGGTTGAAGGAAAAATTCATGAATTAGAGTAGATCATGGAAGTACTGAAAGTGTAGTTGATGTAAATATTACATGATAAACAACCTAGTCTTAGGAAACCTTGTCAATGGGGAGGTCCTACACCTAGTTGGTTTAGTCTGCAACAAAGGCTTGAGGTAATGCATGAAACTATTAATCAAATGGCTGATTTTTCTTTATCTTTGCAAGTAGTGGAGAATGATAGGCATCAGGTTGAGGAACCCTGTCAATGGGATGTTCCCACTTACCTTCCCTATTAGAATCTAGTTTCCATAGACCCTCATTTCTAGCCAATGCATCCCATTCATTATTTTTCAAATTATCATGATGCTACAAATTCTTCTCTTTCAATTCCATAATCACATACTTAAATAAAATATCCGTTTCCAAGCTTTCATTCTACCTTTTTTGAAAAATAGATCTTCTACCCTAGTATCTTGTTCAAGAATTATCAGTCCAAGCTGAAATCAAGCACACCCCTCCTCCTCCATCCTTTGTACCAATTCACGAAGGAGAAAATTAGAATATCATCTAGGAGGGGAGTCAATTAGAAAAGAACAATAGGTTGGAATTGTTGCAAAACATGCAACAATGGGTTTCAAAGTTTCATTTTTATCATATTCTCGAGTTAGAGAAAGAACCCATGGAAGAGGCACATTGTGATTTTTCTACGGATCAATGACAGTGGAATATTATAAGCAATCTTCATTTTCTAAGTGTAACATGCATGAAGGCACCATACTCACACGAGTTTTGGATTCATAAGAGCTTGCAAAGTCAGAAAAGGATGAAGAATCAGTTTTGAATGAAGAGGAGTGCAAGGAGGTTGAAATCCAAATAGAATGTACTACAGAGTTTGATGGTCAAGAGGTTGATTTCTTACTAGATTTAGAAGATTGCATTGGTGAGGAACAACCAAATTCACAAGTTTTATAGTTTCACCATTTCTCTTCTAGATTATAGAGCCTCTTGTTGCTAAGGTATATTGTGCACTTGAAAAAGATTAAAAAGTTAATTCTTATGCAGATCCTTTCTTTCCTCTTCTGGAAGAATTATTATTAGAGAAGAATATATAAGAACAACATGTTATCTAGATCAGATATAATGCATAAAAACAAGATGAATTTGACCTTACAGACTTGGAGTTGAATCAGATTCGAAAGGGGAAGAAGTAGTTATGACGGTTGTGATACAACAACTTATAAAAGCTAAAACATGTTTAAATCAGCTTCAAAATGTGTCCAGGATGGAAATGAAACAATACAATAGCTTGCAAAAGAAAAAAAAACAATTTTCAAATCAAACTTATAATGTACTTGGTGAAAAAGAAATAATTGAGATAATGCAAATCAAAGGAATAGATTAGATCAAAACAATAAGTTTACCAATGGTTAGGAGGTAATGTCCTATTCAGTTCTTAGCTGATTCTCACCAATTACAACATTACCAAAATTCATTCTTATTTTAGAGCACAAGGAAGAGTTTCGATTCTCTACACAAGAAGCCCCAAACCACTCAAGAGAAGGTTGCAGATGAGATAGAAGTGTTTCTCAATTATTGGACTAATATTGTGAGTAAACTAAAGGTACATGTATTCTATCCATCTTCTTCATGTTACTTGTTTTCCAATATGAATTCATGACCTTGATTTTTGAGAAAGGGAGGCTACTTTTCATAGCCTGTTTGTGTTTCATTTAGCTTCACTTGTTGCTAGTTAAAGTAGGGTAGATTAGGATTTCCCTTTCAATAAGTGCAGTTCATGTACATTGCAATGTTTTTTAATTCAATAATTCCATTCGTACACGTGATCTAGTTCACCAGATCCTTTCCCATCTTTAGTTCGTTTTTCAGAAAGTTCAGTTTTTCAGAAAAGAAAAAAATTTGGTTTTATGTTTTTGCCTCCATGTCGAATGGACTAAATCAAGGCACTAGTATTATAAGATAGCAGACAAATTTCCCTGCAGTGTTTCCAGAATTGTTGACATTTTTTTCACTCATGCAAAATGGAAACTCAAAACTTCATTTCAGATGGAAGGCATTGATGAAATGGACCTAACATGGGGAAGTCATATAGTTTTCATTTTTTTCATTGTAGTAATTTATTAACGAAATGTAACACCTCACATATGTTTTCATTCCATGTTCATCTTCAACAAGGAAACACAAGACCCAAAGGATCAATGCATTTCCCTTATGAAGGAGGAATCATAGCCTAGGTGGGATGTTAAAATCCATACAAGAAAATAGAGTTGTTGATTGTAGGTTGTAGATTTCATTATTAAGTTATAAGTATTTTTAATTTGATCATTTCTTATGACTAAGTGTTATTAATTATGTTATTGAGTTGTTTAATTCATTATACAATCATTACATATCATAAGAGCTGAAAGTAAAAGGAAGTACACGTCTCAATTATAGAAATGTTATCATTTATTTTTGAGGAAATTCAATGTTTACTACACAATTTGGGAGGTAAATTATGATTATTGAAATAAAATATACATGTACATGAAGAAAAAAGCAAAAGATTATAGAATAAATCCATCATTGCCTTGGGTTTTCTCTGGTCTTCATTGCTTTAGTTCCAGCTCCATCTTTATCTTCTGCATCATCTAACCCATCAATGTGCCTGAAAAGGAAAGATAAATGATACTAATTACTGAGCTCATGGTTTAATATATATTCATGTGTTATTAGCTTCAAAAAAATGAATCGATTAAGATCAAAAATCCTAAGGTACATCAAAGTAACAGATGGAGATTTGAGAAATTAGTATGCTGCAGAAGCTCATGGCATTCAATAAAATCAGATAAGACAAAAAATAAATAAAATAAAATCATTATGGAAAACAAGAGTGGAAAAAATTCCTATTGTTTTCTAACTAGTTTTTCTAAGTGTGCATGTACATGTAGGAAGAAAATAAAGTACTAACTATTGTCATTTCATAAAAATATGAATATTCAAATCAAAGTAATGCATTCATTCCACACATTATCAAGATTGCACACTCAGGAGTAGACATCATCAATTATGACATAAATATAATGCACCTGATCCAAATTTGAAAGAAATGCAAGAAGGAAAAGGAAAACACAATTCCGTGAAAATTTCTGCAAGTTTCAACTTTAAGATAAGGGCCATTAATGAAAAGTCAAGTATAAAGCTTCAAATCAAAGATGATTAACCAAGTTCGAGTTTATGAAATATCTCAACAAAAATACACCACCTAGAACAAGTCTAAGCCTCAACAGATCATAGAATGAAAATTTCAAAGCTTAACAAGATAGTGTCTATAAGATATGCTTCTATAGTCAACAATAGTATGATATTTGCATATTTTTAGAAAGATAAGTAAATGAAGACACAATAGCATAGTCTTATTGACGAATGAAACTACCATTTTCCAAGTTTTAACGCTTTATCAATTTTTGAGAAGTCAAAGGAAGTTCTTAAGTTTAAGATTCATCAAATGAACAAACCCATTCCAAGCTTAGAGGAATGTATACACGTTTGCAGTCAACAATGGGCTCAAATCAAGAATACTTAGGAAATATTTTAATAAGTTAAAAGAATTTTTCATCAAAGCAAAGTAAAAGACCTAGCCCATCTAGGGTATGAATCATAATGCAGTTAGAAATTTAGAATGCAATAAACTAGGTGACCCAGTATTGGGTATGAAAATGAACTTTATAAGATTTTCATATCACCTTATGTAAAATTTTGGTCACACAATAATCTTGCAAGAGTCTCGATGGTTTGACAACATGGTTTCAAAGAACGAAAAATAGAAAATTTCTATTTAAGCATAATAGGCATAGAATGAAGACCACTATTAGAGTTGAAAGAAAGGAAATGACAAAATACAGACTATCACAATATTTATTCATCAAAACGACTTATGTTTTTGAGCCATACATGGCTTTCATATGATTTTTGCAAATATGGATAGAAGGATCAAGGAACTCACGATTCAAAGCTTTCGAAACCCTCAAAAGATATTCAATGGAAGAGAATATATCATTCCCAGAACCAGTTTTGAACTCAGAGTGCAAGAAAAACAAACAAATGCAAAATAATAACAATTTTAAGTGCATGTTTGGAAGCAAAACAACAAGGTTCAACCATTTATGGAGGCATCATAATAGAAATACAAGCAAAAAAGAATCACCGAAGTTGCAGATTAAAAATAAAAAAACTCACCCATGTAGGAATGGCTCAAACAGAGCTTCAAATATACCATAATGGAGGCCATTTATTTCAAAGAATCCTCAATATAGCTCAAAACAATGCCACAGCTTCATAGAATGATTGAATGTCAAATGAATGCAAAATAACCGAGCTTAGATCATCATTAATGACAGACCCATGACGTCTTAGAAACTCAAAAGGAGAAAGAAATCATAGGGAAACAAAAAGCATTCAAACCTAGAGATTCACAGTGACAAAATAAGTACCGATTAATTTCTCAAGAGGCTAAAAATACAGGAAATCGAGCTCAAATGACAGATTCATTGTGGCACAAAAAAAACTTTTTTTAGGGATTCTCCCAAAATTTCCAAGTGCGAATGAATGAAATAGTTAGGGTTGAGTTGTTTTACCAACTCAACTAAACCTCCTAGTTTCCCTAGCTCATAAGGAGTTAGCAATCAATGACAAAGATCAAAGCGAAGACAATGATCAACAATTAAGAATGCTAACTTTATTTCAACCACCTTAATCACCACGGTCAAGAAGATCAATGATCGAGATAATGTTAAACAGTGATCGATGGATAATATTGGATCATCAAAATCAATACGACCCCAACACATAGATTTAAAAAAGAGTAACATATCGATGGTGAAGATCAAAAATACATAAACCAATGACCTAGATTAGAAGCATCCGAACTCCCATGCAAACAACATGGTTAACAAAACCTTACAATGATTGAAAAGTACATACATGTCACATAAAGATAAAATTCCTAACCTTACTATGGTTAGTGCAACCAACATCACTTTGCAATGGTCTATCCATCGTCAAAAGGGGAAAAATAATATTTGAAGCACAATGATTAAGTTTTGAAAACCTTATTTTATCTTATCTTATGTAATGATCAGATCAAAAAAGATCCCGAAACTATTATATGCCATGATTATAGTCAAAAGGGCCCAAAAACAATAATTTATTCCACAGACTATGCAAAATCTGACACCATTATGGGTGTAATGATAAATCAAAATAAGGTGGCCTATTATAATCAAATGATTATTGTCTTGCACCAAAACCTTAGTCTATGCCATGATTTTTATCAAAGGAGACTAATAGTAATACGTCTTGATGCGCAAGTCAAAAGTGGTTCAATAATAAAGTAAATGCAAATAAGGTCAACACGATGTGCCACATGCGCTTATCTTAATTTTCACAAAAGACCTTATTATCTCTGAAAAGAGGAGGATATTATTGTGCACATTCTCGATAGGTGGTCTTTGAGGAGTGGATTATTGAATGAATAATTTTTTAAGTATTGGAACCAAAAGTTTTAAATTTTCTTGCACAAGAATATTTTTGCATGTCTTCAAAAGAGGACAAAATAGTAAAAAGACAAATTTATCATTGCAAGTGGATAAAAATTATAGGTGTCACATCATGTAGAAGAAGACAAATATCGTGTACTTGTAAAAGAAGACTTTCACATCAAGCAATGGCTATTGTTAGCTAAATTATTCACCCAAGTTATTTTTGTAATAAAAATAGAGCAGTCAACTACACTTTGACTGAGTGTATTTTTGGAACTAAAGCTATTCTTACCTTATTGTAAAAGCATGGTTATTTTTATTCCTTTATTTATTCTTACTTGGATCAAATTTAGAACACCATATAATTAACATGTTTAAACATAGAAATGAAAACACATGAAAGTATATCCCACACACATCATGCCATTAATTAATAGAGAGGTAAAAGACATAATAAACAAAAGTAGAGGGAAGGTATGAGAAAAAATAACAAGATTTGATTGATCAAAACATACATTTTAAATTACATCAATAGGCAAAGGTAGTTAGTGCATTATATGTGACCAAATTAGAGGTCTAAAACTCATGAAATATTGGATACCATTTTGACATTATAACTTATCATTTGGGAGAGGAATTGTTTATGATGAAAAATTAATTTCATTTTATATAATGAGAGGAGAAAGAGACGAGAGAATTGGAAATCAATTAGAGATCAAAATATCAACCACTTTCTCCACCCAACAAGCACCAACCAACATTAATGAGTATAGATCAAGCATGGGTACCACTTAGATTAGAAGATGCCAAAATCATATCGAGAATAATGTTGTGGCCACCCAAAATAATTAAATTCTAGTTGTTGGATGCTATTTGATCCAACTTGGGTGTGATTTGATTGAGAAAACATCTAAATATTCCTCTAAAAATATGTCAAGAAGTTCTCTTTGATTTCTCCACCATTCTCTATGAAATAAAACTCATATTAAATTCCTTATCAAGACCTTTCTAATGGTGTATCATGTAGGTGAAAATTTCCATTTTAAGACCCCCTAAAAACCATATATATTTCTTTCCTAATTTCTAAAAATGACTTTCAAATTGAAAGGAAATGTTCTATTTAAGTAGCGAATCGACATCCAATAGCATAATGATATCACCTAACAATATTATACTACCAGCCAATTGCATTATGTTTTCATCTGGTAGCATAATGTTGTGAGTCGGTAACATAATGCTACTAGTTGGTAGCATTATACTACTAGTTGACAACATTATGCTTCCAATTGGTAGCATAATGCTTTCAACCAATGGTGATTTTAATATTAAAATTTGGCTATTACTAAAAATGCTAGGTAAATCAACCTTAAAAACTAAATTGTACCTAGAAAATTTAGGGAAAAAAATGACCTACAACCTCAAAATTATCTAAATCTAAATTTTAAAACTCCAAATATTTTTCAATTAACTAAAATTCACCACTAAAATTTTCACTTCCTTTAGATCGGTGTTGTGATCAATTGAGTCGACCAAAAACATGTCCATAGAGATAGACTAAAATGAAAAACTAACCCTTCAACTTGATTTTTGATTACATAATGCACTTTTTGGGGGATTGAAAACTATTCCCATATTAATTTTCTCCTCAAAATAGTTCTAAAAATACTATATTTACATGATTTGGATCTTCTAATTAAACTTTATGACCATTTAAAAACCACAATAGTGTTTGGTGTAGATGACATCCATAGGGTTGTCAAATTTATGTCCATTATATTTTATGTTAGGTGTTAAACACTTATTTGACCTATGATTTGTTACTCCCACCCAAGATTATTTCAACATGTCACCCTTTCATTAGTTTTGGGATTTCCTTTATTCTCGGGATTTTGGATTTGAGATTTCGAGGATTTATTGGGCTATAGGAATCGCTTTGATTTCTCTTAGGTTGAAATGGTTGTGATTTTTCTACATGGGCTAATCACATCCCACTATATTCATGGGGGTCACTTTATTTTCTCAAACACAGGCCCATTGAGCATATTCATTTTCGGGCTACCTTTCATTATTTGGGTCTTAGGATGTCAGGATCCTAAGACCCATCCCTTTGTTCCTTCACCTATAAATTCAAAAAAATCCAAGTCTTTGTGAACTGAGATAAACAAAACGATGACTCAATCCTTGATCCTTTTATCATGATCCCTCCCCATCATTGGTCCATGTGGGCCAATGATGGGTTTTGATGATTTTGTGTTTGAGAACCTGCACGATCCCAACACTTAGTAAAATTTTGGATCCCATGAACCTGATTAACATGATTAAATTTGGAATATCAAAGAAAAATGGGTGACATGCATTTATATGTCACCACTGTTTGAGCCTCAAAACATAATATTCTAAGATTTTTGCTTTTGATTCAAACTATGAAGTCTTAGAGCTAATTTTTGCAAGGAATTTTGAACAAGTTTAAATATTCCCAGGTGTAAAACATTGAAAATTGAGATCAAATTCTCTCAATTTTGTAATTTTATAGAAATTATAGAAAATGAAGTGTGATCTCATTTTAGTCAATAGTAAAAATATTGTCACATACTTGAAAGCAAATGTCATAACAACCGGATAATATGACTCATAGAATAAACTCATAATAATCAATATACCTCTTAAAATATGCACTTTGTATATTAATATTAGAGTGAAGTTGGGAAACTCTTTTGTCCATAGACAAGTAAAAATCCTTTCACCTCATAAACTATAATATCATAGTAATCAATATCATGTCACCTATTTCCCCAAGTATGCGAGGTTTTGTGAAATTAGTTATACCCACATAATAACACAAGGGTCATATTATGCCTGGGTGATATATACACACATGTAAACATATCAAATCCATCTTACCAAGTCATTCATTAAAGTGTCATTTATAGATTTGATGATGAACAGGAAAATGGTCTTGAATCCACAAGCTTCATCTCAAGAAAAATAAGTAACTCAAAGAAGTATCAACAATCAAAGAGAAACAAATGGCCATGTAGCCACATTTAATCCAAGAAAATATCACAATGAAATTAAATTATTAAAAAAATAAAGATCCTATAAATTTCAAATGAGAAATATAGTAAATAGTGTTAATTCTTATTCAATTCAAATTCATACATTAAATTAAAAATGCATGATCCGCATCATATGCACATTGTTTCCTTTTATGTCCACCTAAATGGTATAATGAGCATGTGTCCTCAACTTTTTATTTTCTTCATTATAGATAATATATCTTAGTATACAAATAATGCAATAATAAAAAAATGTGGCTACCAAAGTAACAATGTGAATTATCCTCCCAAATTCTCCATGAGGTTCAACATAATCGAGTTCGGACAACATACAACCATATCACTAAGCTTAGGGTTACATTCCATTCTTATTTTTTTATCATGATATGGAACTACTTAAGGTTAGTAATCCACTTCATATGACATGAGTTCTCTCTTTCTTTATGTTTGTAAAAACTAAGTCAAATTATGATCAGAATAAATATTATATCCTTTCACAATAATGTAGTGTTTTCATTACTTAACTTCTTAGACAAGAAGGTACAAATATATTTTATAGATTGAGTAACTTTTCACTATGTTTTGAAGGTATATAAGTGGTATCTGATCAAATTCCCATGTTTCATAAATACCATGCTAACTGTATAGTCAAATACATTGGTGTAATTTTTAAAGGAATGTTCAATGTAAAACATTACAATAATAAGGTTTGTTGAACCGTATTTCTTGAAAACCTAGCCCAATAAAACTTGAATTCTATACGTATTATCTAACTAAGTTTCCAAGATATGTGAAAAAAACCAAGGATTATCTTATTGTATATATTTTAAAGTGCATTGAATTTGTATAATTTTGTGAGGTTATTTGGTGTAGGTCAACATTGTATCACTTTCATCTTATGTAGATATTTATGTATTCTATATGATTAATGATGATTCCCAAGTATTTTATCTATGTTACACTAAATTTTTACTTCACCTAGAATTATAGAAAATTGTGTTTATGAAACGTGTCTACGATGCACAAGATGTGATCCACATTCCCCTCCAATGATGAGAATTTCATCCAACTATAAAATAATAGAAGGATTTAAGGAAGGTTATAAGTAGATATTCCATGAAGCCCATGAATATTTCTTGCTTGTTGGTTAAGATAAAATTAATAACCAATTATTTATACAATCTTTCTCATGTATTAATAATTTTCTTTCGACATATTCAAAATGGACTAGACCTTAGTGATAACCAAACTTCATGTTGCTATTATTGAAATATTGTACACCTTGGAATTGATAAAAAGGTTTTCAATGTCTAGTAATGAATATTGATTCTTCATAGTGATCTTGTTAAGAGTTTGATAGTCTATCTATAGTCACAATGTCTCATATTTCTTGGGTGATATAACTATTAGGCTTTTAAAAGTGTAAGACCTAGGACTAATATTTCTCTAATTGAGGAGACCTTATAAATTGAATAAAAATTGATCATTATCACAAATTGATGTAAAATGTAGTGGGATGTTTTTAAAAGGGTACCAAAGGACTTAATCAATGTGGTGTTATAGTGTGTAGAGTGTTGGAAGGAATTTTTATTTAGTGAAGACTTCACCTTTTTGCTTCAATAACTTAATGATTTTCTCCTACTACGTTGATGTTGGCATGGTTTATAATACCAATAGATACCCCATCTTTTCTGTAATGTTTTCTATACATACCATGATAAACACCAAAATTTACATATCGATATGATTTTGTAGCATTGTTCGACATAGTAGAACTTATTTTTGTTCGTTTTTGAAGAATTAAAGAGATTATAAAATTTAATTTTTGTATAAACAATAATGCTTTGTTCTTTAACTTTCTATGTAACATCACGGTCATATAGGTAGTATCTTTCCAGGTAGTATTTTATAGTCTTCAAGAGGTGCAATATCAAAAGTTAAATAATTATTGATAGACTTGACTTTATACTCAAAAATATATTTTCATCATACCAATATATCTTTCCCTCACTAGATCCACTCAACTAATTATGTGAAAGGATTTCCAAAAGTAGGAAGTGCAAGGTTTAGATGTGTGTATTAAGATATGTTGTTCTTTTAATTCCTATTTTCATAGATGACATGGAGATTTTTTCCTTTGACCTAAAAATTCATGTGAAAGAGATTATTTTTTTCCTCATAAGTTTCATGGAATTGACATATGTACAAAAAAAAGATAAATTATAATGTTTTTAATAATTCATTCATTGTAATTCTAGTGCCAAACACTTATTGTATTCATGACCTCATCAATGCAACAAGTAAATTCCATATGTTATTTAAGTTCTTGTAATATAATTTTTAGTAAGGGGATTATCTTACAAATATGAATTCCTTGTATTTCATATTATTTATGTTTAGGATTAATGCACTTATTCATTTAAAGGCTTCTTGAATTGAAATTAAGATATTGTTGTCATAAATATCGATCAAGCAACTAGAAAATGTGAATAAAAGGTGCCAAAATAGTCATGGGACCCAACATCAGGTTTAAAGGGCTCATAAAAAGATGGACCCGGAACTTTAGTATAATAAATTAGTATTTACTTGAAATTATGTTATATTTTAGAAACATTATAGAAATCCAATAAAACATTTGAAGTAAATAGAATATTAAGAAGAAGTAAAACAAGGAGGAGGAGGAGGAGTAAAGTAGGAAATAATGAAGGGGAACCCATCATAATACGACCAATAAGAACACATTATCAACCCATACTCAATAATGACACAAAAATACTCCATAACGACAAATAATTATAAAAACAAAGATTCGCAATGTGACTAGTCCCTAACATAGATTGAAGGAAATTCAATTGAACATCGATAAAATGGATACATCGGAGCACAAAAAAAAATTAGATAGTGAATATAATTTAGAAATTTTTGAAATAGTAAAATATAGTTGTAGCCTCAAATAGGATGTTATATGAAAATAGGCGACACATAATCTATGTTAGGAAAGGTGGTTTCATGCAAAATAAGGTAATTGCTTCTTTTTCATTAAGAAAATGATAGCATTACTTAATAGAAGTATTAAAATATTGAATAACATCACAACTAGTAGTATAGGTTAATGTGTAATTTTTGTTTTTTCCAAAATATAGATTGATACAACATGTTGTATTAAAGTGTTTAGTAGTTGAATGATCAATTTTATGGTATTAAATAAATTAGTAATTAGATGTTTTACATGACATCACAACTATTTATATAGCTTGAGGTGTCATTTGGTTTTATTTTTATAATATACATTGATATAGGTTATGGTGTCTTGTGGTGGTATTAAAAACCTTGGTAATTAGATGTTTTAAATGACATCACAACTATTTCTATAGGTTGAGGTGTCATTTGGTGGTATTTTCATAATATAGGTTTATGTATCATATTGTACTATTATATTTAGTATTTCAATGTCGAGATGTCACAATATAAATTTTAATATATATTGATGTGAAATTTGGTGGCATTTGTTTTAATATAGGATGTTGTGTCATATTGTTTTATATTGTTTAGAAATTCAATATTGTACATCAAACCATAATTATTAGTAGAGTTTGAGGTTTCTTTTTGTTTTGTGTGTGTGTGTATTATCGATTGATATATCTTTTTGCATTAGTATTTCACTTATTTATGTCCAACAGTTATTATTCTTAGGATTTAAGGTGTCATTTGATGAATTTTTTAAATATGAATTGATATGTGACGTTGTAATAAATTGTTTAGAAAATTTGTGTTATATATCGCATCTAAATATTAGTCCCCTCGACAATTATTATAGTAATCAATTTTTATTAATTGGGATTTCCTTGTTATTATTACTTAATAGTTTTAACTAATGATAAGTTAGAAATATTTATTTTGTGCTAAATTTTTATTGTCTTAAAATTTAAAATTATTTATTATCCAAAAATACTTATAAAAGAATTTATAGTACTTCATGTTGGTTAACAAGTGGAATATTCCTTTATCCCTTATTGTGGATTATTCCCTTTAATTAGATATTAAAATTATTTTCTCCTTTTAATATTAGTTTTAAAATATTCCTACAAAAAAATATTTTAGATTATACTAATAACTATGATGTGACCTACGATATAAAATTTCTAAAAACATTAGTATAACATGACATATTAACCCATATCTTTTAACAAAACAAAATTCCATCACATGAAAGTTCAAACTATATTAATAATAATCATGTGAAATACATATAAAAAATGTATTTGTTTTCATGATAAATGTATAGCTTGCAAAATTCAAATTTGGGTCATGACAACCAAACCCACACTTGAAATTACCTTTCCTCCTATAAAGAATTAAACTGTGTCACCCTTATTATGTTAGAGAAGAACATGATAACATGATTTTCAAGTATGTTTCATGTGCGGAGAAGTGTAGCCATCTTGATTCTTGAAGTAACTGGGATCTATGAAGAATAGTTCTCTAGGAGGCTTAAAAGGGGCTATTTTTTTTGTCTTTTTTTCATAAGAGGACATCCCTTAGAAGCTAGTTGCAAGGGAACAACCCATTCAAAGCTTTTATGGGAGATTATTGAGATGATTGAAGCTAGTTTAGGAAGTTTTTTTGAGCCATTAGAGCCGAGGAAACTTTTGACGAGAACTAGGTATTTTTGCACACAACACTTGGGAATGCATATTTCAAAGGAGATAGTCCCCTTATTGATAGGTTTTGGAAACCTCGGGAGGTCTTGGGAAGCCATATCATAGGAATTATAAAGATGAAAAAACCTCTTTGCATGGTTAAATAATAAAAATAGAATTATGGGAGTGTAAAAATGTGGAAACTTGTGCGTCGAGTGCAACATAAGGGTCTTTTACAAGGTGGAACTTACTCAATAGGTTTGAGACACCTATAAAAGAGTTAGTAACATAAACAATGGAAAAAATGGAGTAAATTAGAAAATCCTCATGGTAGATGTGTTGTATTTTTCATACTCATTCTAGACTTTGGTAGAAACTATTCTTACTAGCATATATTTGTAGGAAAAAGTAGAAAATGGATTGTAAAGGAAACTTCAAAGTTGAATCGAGGTCTTCAAAATGTTGTGAATGAAATGATTTGGTCCTTTGGAGTGAAAATAATATAATTTTTCCATCCAAACTCCATTTATTTATTTTTATCTCTTGAAAGTGCACCTTCGTTGAGAGATGACAACGGGGTTTTAAGCTTGCTTTCATCTCTTAGTTTTGTAGATAAAATGGAAACACCTCAGTGCAATGGGGGTATACCTATTGTTGAGGTGAGTCTATGGTATAACCGCCAGCTCCTTATTGATGTATCATAAACTATTTTTGGGGGTTTTGAGGGTAAAAAGATGATTGTAACTGAAATTGAAATGGGTGATACACCAAACTTGTTGAGGGCTTTGATTGAGTATATGCACAATAAAATTGAGAATGAATTTTGATGCACAAACCAATGGTTTTTAGTAGAATATTAATACAAAAACTTATGTATTGAGGGATGAATCACAACAAAATTGCAAGATAAACATGCACGATAAAATTATGTAAAAAATATCAAATTTGCAGCAAGGTAAGATGATTAATCAAGGAATTGACATTCACAAGAATTAATTAAGAGATAAAACCACTGCAAATAATTGGAAAGGATAAAATAAGTTCTCATTTAAGGTAAAACATAGAAAATTGCTTGACCTCCAGGTCCAAAAAATTCCTCTCTCGTGCTTTGTCATACACACATATATAACAAAATTATTCACCCAACCCATCCTAAAAATAGGCTAAAATTTTTACTCATGCATGCATGCTAATTTTACTCTTTTATCACTAATAAGTAAAGGAATAAAAATAGACATGCTTGATTACTGATGAGGCATTAACATCGTTAGTTATAGAAATAACTTCTAGTCAAAGTGTACTTGATTGATGTATTTTAAATAAATTTGGATGTATAGCTTAGTTAATAATAGCTCTTGCTTGATATGCGAAGTCTTCTCCAATGTGCATGCAACTTCTTTTTGTCTTCTGCGCCACTTGCCATTTGAATCATTTGTAATGATAATTTTAGAATTTTTGTAATCATGCCCCCCTTATTTTGTGAAAAATAAGGTAATGGCCTTCATGATCTATGATGTTGACATTTGTGCACATGTTCAACTTTTAGATTTTGTTTGTTTTGTCTTCTAGTGGATGACATGAAAAATTACTTCTCTGCAAGTAAACATAATGTTGTCTTTTACACTTAGCAAAATTTATTCAACTCCAATTCACCTTTGTGGGGACCACTGCTAGGCATGTGCATACATTGTCTTCTTAGGTACAAAAGAATTTTTTGACAAAATTTGAGGTAATAATTTACCTTTTTGTAACAAACCTATCTTGGCCACCTTTTTGGTCAATGGCATAAACAAAGGTCAATGGTATAAAACTTTAGATTATTGTTTAATAATAACCAAATTCATTCTTGACCATGTGGTTGGTCCCATTTGATTCTATGATTTCACATATTATATAGTGCTCCTTTGCATAGTTTGCGGCATGTATATCATTGGTCCCTTTTGTGTATTTGAATTTTAACTTTCACCATAGTCTTTGGCCCTTTCGAATAATCATTAACATCATATACTCGACCCCTTTTTGTTATCATTGTGCATATATAAGATTTGACTTGGACCTTAGGAAGGTTGAGAAAATTATTTTAAATATTATTGGGGTTGGTCCCCTCCTTATAATGAATCAACCCATCACTCTTGTTTTCGGTGATTATACTTAATTCCAATGGAGTTTTGAACCGTGGTTGTGTTAATTACATCCGATGAGGAACGTAGATATTTTTCATGTTTGATCTACACCGCTGATCTTTGAACCTGGTAGATGGGGTAATTGGATTGCATTGTTTATCTGCCACCATTGATCATGATACTTTGATGATTCACAACCGCTGATTCTTTAGCTTGGTAATTGGTCTATGACTTACGATGCACATTGTTTGATCTTTGCATGATTTGATCTTGATCATTGAAACTTTGAAACTAGAAGAGGGGTGATTAGACCATGGTTTGCATTTTTGATCATTTAATCTTATACTATGATCATCTCATTCGTTGAACCATTAACTTAGGTTGAGTTAGGTTTGTGGGGGGGATTGAGTTGAGTTGGTAAAACAACTCAACCCTAACTCATTGTTCACTTTACATTTTTCGAGTTGTGGGAAAATCCATGGAAAATTTTTCATTCGCCTCCATTGTTGTGTGATCCAGAGCTCAATTTTGATCCTATTTTGACTCTTGAAGCTTTGTATTTGCGAATACTTGCACATTTTATCATTCTTTCTCTTTTACGAGCTCAAAATATTTATAAGGCCACTTTGTTATCGTTTGAGCCTTGAATGAAATGAGACTTGGATACTATTTTCATTATCGGACCATCAATGACTAACTCGGATGAGGTAAATTTAATTTCAGATCTCTAAATATTTTTCACTACATTTTTATTTTTACTTGCTCACTATTGATTAGTTTAGGTTCACCGTGAATCTTTGTGATGGTGATCTTTGGCCATTTTACTCTTTGTTGAGGGTTATGATGCTAAAAACATGAATGATTACCATTATTGATCTTTTCGACCTCTAATATAAGCTGTGACTTTTGGTCATTCTGGTAAGGAGGTGAGCTTTATTTCTTGATCAATGTGAACATTACTTCACACTTCTTGGATTCTATATGCTTTGATAATTTGAAATGTTTCATTTTTCTATGTTATATATTGAAACCGAGTTCAAAAATTTGTTCAGGTGTCATTACTTTTTACTGCGTATGGAGATATTTTGTGGGTTTCATGAGTTGGACTTAGTATTTGTTGGTTGTCTATTTGTTTGAACATGAAATGGTTATCTTCTCTAATTATTGTCCCATATTCATGGCTAAGAGTATGATGTGTTCCCCCTAAGTAGGTTCAATGAGTTGTTCTATGCATTATTGCTTCTATTCATTCGAAAAATCGAGCTCATTTCTTCTTTGCAGTCGCCATTATCCTTTTCATGCTCTGTTTGGACTCCCTATATTGAGAAGGAAAAATAGAGGTTCGAACCATACTTATTCTCATTCATGCTTACTTTACATATAAATATCTTTTATTTTATCTATGAAGTTGATGACCAAACAAATTTTGATAAAATTGTGATTTCCTTTTGTGTTGAGATTTTGTTTTGTATTTGAATATACATACACATATTTCAACAACATTGTTATTTTGAGCTAGGTTCCTATTTTCGTAGCTCAACTTTTAAATTGAAGCTAACCGGGTAATTTATCCTTGACCCGTCATTCCTTTACTTAAGATTGCACCGTTACTATACCTTTTTAGTAGAGATTGAGTTTCTTATGTCAATACAACAACAACGCCATTTTTATAAATGGATTGTAAGCTAATACACTATCTAATATTTGGGTTTTTCTATGGTCTAAAAGAATCACTTGATTTCTGATGTATCCCTCAAAATTTGTATCTTTTTCAAGTCATGAAGGCTCAAATTCTGTGAATTTCTGCAATCTGTACTCCTATCTCGCTTGAGTATTTTCTATTTATGCTACATTTTGTGCATCTTGTTATTCATTAGTGAAAATGTAGTTTTTCCATTCATGTTATGGGATCATTATATGACAAGTAAAAAATTTTGTATCTCTAAAAGGAGCAATGTACCATGTATTGTAGATTGAAATGAATTATTTGCAACTATCTCTGTTCAGTCGACATTTAATGGTTGTCTTTCTTCTCGATAGTTGTAATCTTTATAATTTCCATTCAACTAACAATAGCCTCTTAAGATAGTTATAGTTACACTTCAACTGTAGCTTGACTTACATTTGAATTATATTTATTTGATGCTTGAACTATTCTCTATACATGCAGTTGATCACTTTGTAGCTTTGCATATGTACCTTAATATTGTGATGATTTTGATCCTGTAAGGAGTTGTATTTTCATTTCTAAAATTTGTTTCACCTCCTCCTTATTGGAATTTTGAAAAGTAGATTTTTCTTATTCATATTGAGTGAGCCTTTTCTTTTGTAGATATTGTACCATTGAAGTGTTTCCTTTACTCAAGTACCATGCACAATAACAAAAACCCTTCTGAATGCTGTTATTTCTTAGTTGTTGATCCTTTATGAAGTCTGAAACATGTGCATTTGGCACTTGCTGAAACTGATTGAAAATATTTTACTTTTCCATCTATTTGCAGCCTTTGTATTTGTTTGAAAATGCATGCATGTTCCTTCACAAAGCAATAATGATCACATTATTTGATTCTTTTCTTAGCTATTCTCTCTTTCCATTGATTTTTCAATCACTGTAGCTATGTGTTATCTTGATTCAATTGAAGATTGAAACAATTGTCATGACATTATACTTCCATAAAGAAGCATTAAAATCACTTCATTTTAATGATACTTTATTGAAGACTTGTAAAATTATGGTTCTAAGAAGCTTAACCATGGAAAGCTTGACCTTTGAGCCTTCTGCAAGGCATGATTGTAATTTTCTTCTAAGTTACATGTTCTTTGAATAGCTGCACTTGTACTTTAATGCTTACATGGATGGAAACCTTTAAAATTTCCATCATTTAGGATAAGATGTTTATTTCTTTCACTGTGAATGTATGAACAATTCTCTTTCAACTAAGTCTTCACTCTTGATTCTCTATAGAATGTGTATTTATTATACTTGTACTTTGCAATATGAAATTCTATTTTATCTTCAAGACTTTTATTTTTGTTCCTAATTCATGTGTTGGAGAATATTTTAAATCTACAAAGAACTCTTTTACTATAATCTCTTTTATTTGTTGTGATCATAGTTGTTCCATTTGATCTTCATTGATGGTTCATAATCATAAAATGATAAGTAGATATCCATTTCATTATCCTGAAATCATTGTACTATTGATTCATCTATGTTTGATTATCTATTTGATTCCTTTTGATATTTGATCTGGATATCTAAAAATTTGAAATTCATGAGTGATTATTTTCTCTTTTTTCTCAAAAAATGCTTGATCATTGAGTGCAATCTATACTTTAAAATACAAGATCTTAAAATATGTATTGATCTCTTCTACTGCAACTTGTACTGCACATGATCTGCACGGCGAGAGGAATCTTTATGGAGACTTAAATCTAGAGCTATTTGGCTTAAAGAGGGAGACAGGAATACGAAGTTCTTTCATATGACCACTTTGAAGCACAGAGCCTATAATAGGATCTTAGAAGTTTCTAAAAACAACGGAAATATCATAAAAGATCCCAATAGCATCAAGAAAGAAGTGCTTGATTTTTATAAAAAACTTCTTGAGGAGAGGAATATCATCAACTCTGAAGCTATTTCTTTTATGTTGGAGGCCATTCCCCAAAATAAAATTGAGGAACAGAAATTTAGAAGTATCACCAAAGCGGTCACGCTTGAAGAGCTGCAAAAAGCTGTTTTTGCTTTAGAGGGTGACAAGGCTCCTGGTCCGGATGGGTTCTCCATAAATTTTTCCAGAAATTTTGGGAAATCTATTCGAGGATCTTCTCAGAGCGGTGAATGAATTCTATAGAATGGGAAATCTTTTAAAAGAGCTTAATAACACTCACATTGTGTTGGCCCCTAAAAAAATGGATGCTAAAGATTTCAAAGACTTCAGACCTATCAGCCTTGTGAATGCCATCTATAGAATTTTTACCAAAATTATTACTACTAGGCTTTAGCTCATTATGAATGAACTTATCTCAAGGTAGCAGAGTGGCTTCATCAAAGGCAGGATTATACAAGATGGAGTGATTATGGTTCACGAGACCATACATTCTATGGAAAATAATAAAAAGGCAAATATGGTCCTCAAGCTTGATATGAATAAAGATTTTGACAAGGTCTCTTGGGTTTTCCTTGACAAAGTCTTAACAAAATTTGGGTTTCCGGAAAAATTTAGAAGAATTATTAAGGCTTGTATCTCTACGGCCAGATTCTCTGTGGTAGTTAATGGTGAGCCTGTGGGTTTTTTCACTAGCAGCAGAGGACTTAGACAAGGGGACCCTATCTCCCCCTTACTCTTCATTCTTTTGGCTGACAGCCTTAGTAGAACAATTGGCAAAGCGGTTAATGATGGGCTTTTAAATGGCTCTAAGCCCACTTCCATTAGTCAAGTTGTTTCCCATCAGCAATTTGTGGACAACACTATCCTTCTTCTGCCAAGGCTACCAAGGCTTTACTGCGGCTCTGAATGCATACGGGAAAGAGATCAATTATGATAAAGTCACCATCTTCTTTTTCAACACTCTTGAGGAAAGGCAGCTTAAAATTGCTAAAATTATAGGTTGTAAAATAAGTGCGCTTCCAGCCACTTACTTGGGCCTTCCTCTTGGCACTAGGAAAGTCTCTTGCAAGGTGTGGGATGATTTATTGGAGAGATTCCAAAAAAAAATGGCTGGTTGGAAAGGAGCCATTTTATCTAGTGCTGGTAAGTGCCTACTCATTAAAAGTACTCTTCAAAATCTACCCATTTATGTCATGTCGCTCTACAAGATCCCCTCTTCCTTCAGAGATAAGATTGAAAGGATTCAAAATTTTTTTATGGCAAGGCATGGAAGAGAAGTTCAAATTTCACTTAGTGGCTTGGGATAAGGTTTGCACCCCGAAGTTTATGGGAGGTCTGGGTATAAAAGATATTGAGAAAATGAATGAGGCCCTCATTGCTAAAATGGGCTGGAGAATGTTGTCTGAGAAACAACCCTGGATTGATTTAATCAAAGCAAAATATTTAAATCATCAAACTGTGTACTCTTTCCTACAAGATGAGCACCTCCCCTATGGTTCCATTTTTTGGAATAATCTGGTCAAGAGCAGAAATTTCATCAAGCAGGGTAGTAAATGGAAAGTGGGGGATGGTAGGGACATAAACTTCTAGGAGGATAATTGGTTTAATGGCAATCTCATGGATAGATTTGGGACGGTTAAGGACAGTCTTATAAGCAAGTATGGCATTAAAATCAAGGACTATATTGAGGGAAATGGTACCAACAAGAATTGGAAAAAACTTACTGTGGAGAGAAATGATCTGAAGTAAATTACTTCCTCCCTTCAAGATCAATTAGATCTTATTCCATTAAGTCAGTTGGATTCCAAGGATGAGCTAGTATGGAATAATTCCAATGATGGGAATTACTCTGTCAAAACTAGATATAATAATTTCTTCCATAGTAGTCAAACAGAGTTCAATTGGAACAAGATTTGGATGTCTGAATTAACTCCCAAAATAATTTTTTTCCTTTGGCTGGCTATCAGAGGTAGGATTCTTACCACTGACAACCTGATGAGAAGAGGATTTATAATCCCTAATAGGTGCCATCTTTGTAAGAAAGATTATGAGGATATCAGCCACCTGTTCATACATTGTGAGTATGCCACCAGAATATGGAGTTTTTCCCTCTCTAAATTTGAAGCTCTCTAGGTGTTGTCGAAGGATCTTAATCAGCTATGGACTCAATGGAACCCACCCTTTAGGCATTGTGTTGTTAAAAGGATTTGGAAGCTGGTTATCCCTCATTTAATCTGGAGGATATGGAAGGATAGAAATGATATTATCTTCAGAAATAAGAAGCAAAACTATAAACTTAGTATTGGTAAAATTTCTAATGGTATCAAAGAGAATATTGCTAGATTTAAACCCCCCAAGAACAAGAGATATCTAGAGAATGAAGAATACATCTTATCCAATTGGCAGATAGGAACTATCAATAGTCGGAGCAATCCCGGGAATAGCATTGATAGATCTTTGATTAAATGGCATCCTCCTAATTTTAATTGGTATAAGTTGAACTTTGATGGGGCCTCTAAGGGAAACCCTAGGATTGCGGCAGGGGGAGGAGCGATACGGGATCATAAAGGTAATCTGATTGCTGCGTATGCTGGGAAAATGGGAATTCAAACTAATCATTTTGCCGAAGCATTATCTGCTCTATGGGGCCTGAGAATTGCCCAGACTCAAAATATTCAGAACCTCATTATTGAAGGGGACTCCCTGAATATCATTAATCTTCTTAAACAGTGCTCATCTCCAAGTTGGAGCATCAAGGATTTTATCTCAGAGTCCATAAGTATTAGTCATACTTTCAATAACATCAGGATCATGCATACTTACTGGGAGGGTAATAAATTGGTGGATGCGCTGGCTAATTATGGCATTAATGTTAACCTCACTGTTTGGGATAATAATAGCATCCCTAAGCAGCTTCAAAACAACATTCATGCGGATTTCTATACGCAAGCAATATCTAGAGCTGAGTTATGATTTTTGGGTGTGGATCAGCATCAATAATACTCCCACACATGTTGACTTAAAGAATATGATTATGCAAATCATGTCAAATAAACAAGATAGTGTGAAATATATGGGGAATTCCAAGTGGAGTTACATTGATTTGAAAATCGTGCATGCGGGCTGCACTGTGACTGCTAAAAGTTGGATACAAAGCTCCACGGAAACCGAAGACAGCAGTAATGTGATTGATGATAGGGAGCGGGCTATTCCCACATGTGATTTTCCCGAGCTCATATCGGCGAGACACGCATCCATTCATGGGAAAAGCAACGGGTCTCATTTCTAATATTGTGTGAATTACAATAGCAAAAATCGATAAGCTTCCCGGCGCTCACAAGAATTTGGGAATTTTTTGCAAACAGTTAAGCACAGAGAAGATGAGGGTCCCCCTTACCAAATTGAGCCTAGTGCGGACCCGGACTGGAAGGATAATATTGAGCTATGGAGCATACTCGTGAAAGGAGGCATCACCAACTTCATGGAGAAGGTTCAGGGGCATGATCAAAGCATCTTTGTGCGTTTTGTGAAGGATTGGAAGGAGCGGACTGTGGAATATGGGGGGCAGAAGATCTTGGTCAATGAAGAACTTATTGTTGAAGCGACTGGCCTTGGCTTGGAGGGCTACCATTTCTTTAACAAAAGGGTCGACAGAGATGTTGAAGAGAGGATATTTGTGGAGGGATCGAGAAGGCTGATCTACGTTACGGCGGGCCTGCTTGTTAGCTCAATCCCTCCACCTTATGATGAGGTTACTCGCATGATGATACGGTTCATCTCCTTGGAAGGAAGGTTTGTCACTTTCCTGCTAAGCACCTTATCTTTCTTAACCACTTCCGTAGGAATCGCATGGTTTGTTTCCCCATTACTTGCTGAACTCTCTTGAGCGCTCCATTTTGGAGTTTCAAAAGCATACCTGTGGTTCCTTTACACCAGGGGATTATTTTGCTGCTACATAAATGTTGTCTTCTTAAGTATCCTGGTCTCCCATCCTCTCCTAGCTCGGTTCCCCCTCTGCCGGGTTCTGCTGCTGCCAGCCCCTGTTTCTCCATTCTGCCCTCGCCACCACTTCTGTCACCCCCTGCCAGCCGTCTAGGCTTCTTCTTCCATTCCCCCTACTGCTGCTCCTACCCCCCACTTTGCCTCCACCTCGAACAGACCGGTTACCAGGGCTTCTAGAAAGCTTAACCTTGAGACTCTTGCTGTGGAGAAGGGTCCTCATGAAATTGAAATTGCACATGACCTCCTGAATATTAGCAGTGCCAGTCCCCGGGATGTGCATATGGAAAGCTCTTCAAAAAGGCTGGAAGCCTTAGAGGCTGATATGAAACTATTGAAGGATGAGGTTAAGAACTTGGCAAAATAGAAAGGTAAGAGGAAGAAGGAGGAGGAGGTGGATATTGATAGCAGCCAGATTGATGATATCTACAAGAAGCTGAACTCCTTAGACTCCCATTTAGGGAAGGCCAAAACTCGACATGATTACAACATGGCCATCTTTAGGGTGATTGAGGAGTTCATTGAGCAACATGTCAAAAGTGTCTCCAACCTCAGCGGAGTTCCGACAACACTTTGGGGTAATGATAAGGAAAGCAAAAGGACCATTGAGCAGCTGGATAAGACACGTTGCCCACATGAAAACTTTGGGTATGTTCCATTCCTGGAAGAATATCAAGACCAGCATAGACAAAGCTGCCAAAAAGTAGTTGTTGATGCTTTAGTTGTTCTTGTATGTTTTTATGCTATTTTTTTACGGTCTCTCTACTACTTTTTTGCAGTATTTTTACTATTTTGTCTTGTTTGGGTAGCTGTTTTTTGACTACTTTGAGCTTCATTGTCACATTTGGATTCTGATCCTTTTCTCTCTGGTTCTCACTCCTATTCTCGCTCTTAGGCCATTTTTGTGCTCAAGGGTATAGTCCCTTTCAAAAACTATTTGCCAATAATAAAAAAACCCACCTACTGCACACTTAAGAAAATATTTAGAAAATGATTAGGCTTTTGGGCTCTCTTATGATCCATATTTTTTCTTTTTCTTTCTTTTTAAGTCATTTTTATGGGAATCATATATGCGACTATAAGATACCACTTTCTTAAATATACATCGAGTCTTTGATGTACCTTATGCTCGTGATATTAAGAAATCCATTTACATGCAGCTAGAATGTACATGAGTACAGATTAAACTATGAGCTCTTTATTGATGCCTTTTCCTTCATTTTTAGTTACACTAGAGCTCTTTGGGATAGTACAAATGAAAGACAAAGATGGAACTAGAAGCAAAGCACATCAGGAGAAAACCTAAGGCAATGATGGGTTTCCTCTATAATCCTTTACTTTTAGATTTATGCACATGTACTTCTTTCTTCAGTAGTTATGAGTTACATCCCATGGTTTGTGTGGGAAACATTGAATTTCTTCGTGAATAAATAACATTAATTTATGTAACTGAGTTGTATACTTCTTTATGCATTAATATTTTATGATGGATATTGATTGTATAACAAAATAAACAACTCAATCACATAATTAAATGTATTTTAAATTGAAGAAATAATTAGTTTTTATGTACTTGTAACTTTAATAATGAACTCTCCTTTATGTAAATCAGCTAACTCATTTTGTTGCTCCTTAATTTTAACATTTCACCTAAACTGTTATTCTCGCCTTCATCAAGGAAATGCATTAGTCCTTCGAGGATTTTTGGTTCCTCGAGTAAGACAAACATGGAATGGCGGAGTCTATTTCAAGTGTTGCATTTTGTAACATCACACATAGCTACATATTACATGTAGTTAATATAAACTTTGAACTAGACTTGCACATGAAATAATTCTGAAATGCATGGGATGTATTATTCCAATAGTAGGAGGATATTAATACACAAAGCTTGATCCTATTAAAAAGGATTCAAGGCTTATCTTGTAGAGTATCCCTATTATCCCTCTTAGATGAGTTGTGTGATACAACTCATTATACACACACTAGAATAAACCTCTAGTTCACACTATAGTTATAATTTTCCTAACAATCACCCCCTTAGTGTGAACATGGGGAAAGCTATCTCTTGTACTTGCTCATGTTTTACATATGGTTTTACAATTGGTTAACCACTAACCACAAGAAGGTTTTCTAGGACAACCAACAACCATATCTGTATGTGTTTTTCAAGAGATCCACAAACTCTCAAGAAGGTTTTAGAATGGAACCAACAACCATTTCATAGCACAATACATTATTTTTGCTCTCATCATTTTCAATACAGAAGAGGAGATTGTAGAAGGAAAGAAACATGTTTTGAACAGGAATGGGACTTCTGTTCATTATTACAACAGAAAATAAACACACAACACAACTGAAAGAAGGTCACCAATATGTTGAGCAATCTCTTTGTTGGTGACTAACAAGAGATGTTGTTTTCCTCCTCCTCTTTGCCTCCAACCTCCGAGTGTTTCTAGAATAGAAAGTCATCGGAATTGTAGTCAGGTTCTTTTGGTGTTGGTTCTTCATTTTCTGATTCTTCTTCAGTAGCTACATTTTCCTCTTGCATTTTAATCTTTCCTTTTATGATGTATTTGACACGAGTAATACAGAAAGAAGCTCTATGTCCTTTTCTATTGCAATAATAACATTATGTTTCTTCTTTGTTCTTTGAAAAATTTGTATGTCTTTTGTTTATATAAAGGGAATTTTCTTCTTGAATGTCTTCTTTTGTTCTTTTCTCCTCAGCTAGGAGCACAGAAATCATGTCTTCTAGTGATTGTGAGGGCATCTGATCCAAGAGTGAAACGACATTACTATATTTAGGAAGAAGACTATTTAGAAGTATGGCTTTAGCATCTTCGTCATCTACTACAACTTTTACTTCTGCAAGTTTCCTTATGAGTGATCTCAGTTCATTGATGTGACTTGACATTGTCACATTATCATTCATTTTGAGTTTGAATAATTGAAGTTTTAATGAAAATTTTGCATTGACTGCATTTGAACCGAAAGTTTTGCTGAGTAGTTCCCATATTTCTTTAGCAGATTTTTCTAGATCCACATAGTGTAGCTCAGTGTCAGATAGGGCAAGTCCTATTATTGCTTTTGCCTTATCATTCCTTGTTTCCCACTCTATTAGTTTTGCAGCATCTGTGGGTTTTGATTCTTCTCCTGATACAATCCTCCATAGATTTTTATGCATTAATTACATTTGGATTTTAACTTTCCAAGTGTGAAAGTTTAATCCGTTGAACTTATCTAGTGGAATTTCCATTATACCTTAGAGCGTCGGTTTCGACCGATAATGCACTCTTCAATTTTTTTCCTTTTTCTTTTTTCAGGGTGTCGAATACAATCGAGAATGCACCCTTTACAATATATATATTTTTAAATATATATATAATTTTTGAAATATTTTCCAAAAATAAAAAATTGGTCTAGCAGCAAAAATTATAGGATCAATGCGTAGGGATTAAAAAAATACACATATTAAAAAAAAATAGAATCTTACAAATTTAAAATCTAAAATCTTTCCGGACCCTTTCCAAAAATGGCAATTTTTTTGTCCTTGTATTTTTTTCACTGCATCCAAAAAAGGAAAGAAACGAATTTACCTTTCATAATGTAGATCTCAGTCGTCTGATTAAACAAAACTTCGCACGAAATTTGATCTTCGCTACAGGTGCATACAAAGGTCAAAAATGTTGAATCCGAAGAGGTAGATGCCAATGTCAATGCGGAGAAATGACCAGCAGTCGCTCACTTCTTAGACACTCATTTGGGAGAGGAAAACGTGGCAAAAAATAGATCGCAGGAACACACAGATCTCAGGAACACATAGATCACAGGAACACGCAGATCGCACAAACACAGGTCACAAGATTTCATTCAATAAACAGGATTACAATCATTGATTTAATAGAAATTACATTTCTCTATTCAGATTTATTCCCAACAATGAGACAAAATCATTCCAGATCTAAATGCCTCATAAACTCTCATGGCAGCCTGCTCTGATACCAAATATAAACTTTGAACCAGACTTGCACAGGAAATAATTCTGAAATGCACGGGATGTATTATTCCAATAGTAGGAGGATATTAATACACAAAGCTTGATCCTATTAAAAAGGATTCAAGGCTTATCTTGTAGAGTATCCCTATTATCCCTCTTAGATGAGTTGTGTGATACAACTCATTATACACACACTAGAATAAACCTCTAGTTCACACTATAGTTGATCAATTATTGCAACTGTAAACCCAATAAAAATATATGAATCCCCCTAGTTAGGTTCATTTCATCAATGCCTTTCATAAAAAAAAGTTTCGAGCTACCCATTTTTGCATGAGTGCACAAATTGTGAACATTTCTAGAGATTCTATAGGGAAAGATGCCTACTATCTTGTAGACCAGTTCCTTGCTCTTGTCCATTGGGCATGGAGTTAAAGCATATAACCAAAATCTACCTTTTGAAAAAATGAACCTTTCAAAAACAAACTAAAGTCTGGAAAGGATCTAGTAAACTAGATCACATGCACGAGTGCACTTATTGAATTAAAAAACATTTCAATGTGCATGAACTCCACTTATTGAAAGGGAAATCCTACTCTAACCAAATACTATAGAATTTTCAATATCAGTGTTTAATAAACATACCATTCATAGGAATGGGATGTTCATCTCCATTCAGCCTTGGAAGCTGAAATGCATTGTGTTCTTTGCGAAGCTAAAATGATATAAAGACCACTCTAGATTGTATTAAACTTTGTGAGTTCCATGATTTACATGATCAAAATCACATTTTAACAAAATGTCTCCTTCATTGAAGAGTTTGAACTTAACCTTTTTATCAAATGTCTTCTTGATTTTTATTTAATTCTTTTCCATGTTCAGATGAGCTTGATATCTTAGCTCTTTCAGCTCCATTAATTCTACATAACGAACCTGCAATGGTTCATCCTCAAGTAATTCCATATGACATAGTAAATCTAATGTTGGTAGCTCAATTGAGATGGGCATTCTTACCTCTTGTCCATAAACAAGTTTGTATGGTGAATTGCCAACTGATCTTTTAGGAGTCACTCTGTCATCCCAAAGTGTTGAATTTAACATTAGATACCAAGCTCTTTGATTGTCCTTGAGTGTTCTTCTGATGATCCTCAAAAGATTTTTGTTAGTGCTTTCAACTAATCCATTACCTTGTGGGTAATAATTAGATGAAGTACTTAAATAAATTTCATTCTTGACAGCCCAATTTGTTACCTTTGCACCAAGAAATACTAAGGCATTATCTAAAATGATAGTTGTTGGAACACCAAATCAGAATTATACCTTCGTAAAATGATAAGATTGAAGTCTCGTTAGCTTCTTTCAAGGCTACTACTTTAGTCCAACATGTAAAATAATCTGTAGTAGTCAAGATCCACTTGTGTCCTTATGAAAAAGGTGGATTTATCATGCCAATGAAGTTGAAACCCCACTGCATGAATGGTTGATCCACTAAAATAGGTTGTAGGGGAAGCAAAGCTAAACGTTCTTTTCAACAAAAAAAACACACTTCTTACACTTTCTAATCCATTTGAAGTGGTTCTTGAATATGTTGGGACAATAATAACCATTTTTTATAATTTTTAAGGTTGTAGTATGTGCTAAAAAGTGACCTCCTACATATCCTTCATGAAACTCAGATAATAGTTGTTGAACTCTATCATAATCAATACATCGCAGAAAAATCCCATTTATATCCCTTTTGAACAAAACATCATCAATGAAAACATAAGGTACAACTCGTAACTTGAAATATCTTCATTTATTCTTGTCCATACCTTCCAGATAAGTATCGTTTTGCAAGTAATTAACCATATAAGTCATTCACCTTGATTCTTGAACTTTTGGATAGACTTTTGTTTGCTGATTTTCAGGTTGTACCAATATTTTTGACTACTTATATATGATTTCAGCATGTTGTTTGGATATTTAGATTCTGCAACCTCTTGTTTTTCCATATCAGCAATCGATGTTCACACAATCCTTTTCCTCAATCTATTTTACAACATGGATGTCAACATCATACTCCATAACCTTTGTAATCTAGCTTGCCCTCTTCTCATTCAATTCTTTGTTCAATAAGAAGACTTTAACACTTGGACGAGAGACTAAAACATGTATTTTATTATTGGAAATCATGTACTTGAAGTTATTTAATTCTCTAACTACAGAAAGTACTTGCTTTTCAAGAAAATTGCTACCTTGTCTCATAGTCATGTAAGCTCTTCCCAAAGAAAGCAATTGGATTCTTAGTATTTTCATCATTAACTTTGAGTTAATATGGATGAAACTGTTTCTACCCCTGCAAGTTCATACATTTTGAAATCCTTATCAAAATTTGGATTTGTTAGGGTAGGATCTTATGTAATAGCTCTGACTTGATGACCTCGAATCCTTTTCTCCCATTCTGGTCCAAGAGAAAGTTTTATCTTTCTTTAACATGATTGTTGATGGCTTGACTAATGTTTGTAAAATCTAGAACAAATATTCTAACAAAATTGAGTTTTCCAAGGAAAATTTATGGTGCTTTCTTATGATGAGGCAAGGATAGATGTGAAATTGCCTCAATTCTGAAAGGATCAATAGCTAAACCTTGTCTAGAAACAATATGTCCAAGTAATTTACCTTGATGGATTGAAAATATAGAATTTTAGGATTTAATGATATTCTAAACTGTCTGCAAAGCTTAAAATTATACCTTAAATGCATAAGATGATCATCATATTTCTTTGAAAATACAATAACATTATCTAAATAAACCAATATGTATTTATTTAATAGACTATGAAAAACCATGTCCATAGCTCGTTGAAACGCGTATACCAACATTGGAAAGTCTAAAAGGTGTTCTTTTGTAAGCATAAGTACCTAACTTTGTAGTGAAACTTGTTTTTATATGTTTTATTCATGCATAAGAATCGATTGTATTTGTTATAACCATCCAACAGGGACAATCTGTATGACCCTAAAATGGTTCATAAAATATGATCCATATTGGGCAATGGATAATGATATTTTAATGAAGCTTTATTAAGATCTCTAAAATCCACACATAGTCAGATTTCTCCATTCTTTTTTTCGAACAGGAACAAGATTAGCTACCCAACTTGAATGTTTGACTAGAAAGATAATACCTAATTCAATCACTTGGATAACTCTTTTCTCATCAAGGGTTCAATCTTAGGATTTACAGGCCTTTGTTTTTGCCTAACTGGCTTGGAATTTGGCTATAAATCTATGGTATGCTGAGCTAAATTGGGATAAAAACCTCTTAGATCTTGGTATTTCCAAGAGAAAACATCTTTGAAATTTTTACATAAATTAATAAATGATTTTTTTTCAAATGAGGAACATACCTTTCTGAATAATTTCTTTTCATCATCCACTAGGATCTCTTGGTAGTTATCTGTGTGAGTTGAAATCTTTCCTTTATCCTTCCTAAACTGATCATAAGAAATGAAAATATCTTCTAGTGTGACCAATCATTTATTTAGTTTGTTTGTATTTAATTGAATAATTTGGTTACCATAGAAATGCTGCAGTTTTTCTTGATTTACTACAGAAATTCAGCCTCTTGCTACACAAATCTATAGATTTGTTCATCATCTTAGAAAACTTGCCAATTCTCTTCATTATCACATACCGAAGGTCTAATAACCATATTTATATGTGGTTGTAATTATTTGTTTTTGATCTGTTCTAGTAAATCAAAGCTAGCACCAACTACTTCAAGTATGTTTTTATGTTTTTTTAGCTCTTGAAGAAGATTGCATGTTAATAGCATCAAAATATTCCATTAAGTCTGAAACTCTATGTTTGTAAGATTTTAGTAATGAATTCTTACACACATTAAGGTTTTTTACTTGATTAATAACTAACTCTGAATCACCAAAAACTTGTAACATGTTGATACCTCTCTTTACGGCCCATTGTAAGTGATTAATTAATGCTTCATATTAATCTACATTGTAAGTACATGAAAATTGTAGACTTAGAATTGAAAAATACCTTTCGTTTATAGGGGAAGTGAGCATCAAAGTTGCACCTTGTCATTTTTTGTTCTTGGCTCCATCTAAATGAAGCTCCCATAGCCCTTCTATTGTTTTTATGTTTTGGACAATAAGGGGATTGGTGCATTTTCTTCATGCAAGACATAAACACCAAACAAATCTTCCTCTGCTTCTTTGTAAGTATCATAAAAATGTTCTTCTTGAGTTTTTTTATCCATAAATAGATTAGAAATACCATCTAAAGCATAAACCTGTTTTGTAACATCAAAATCAGATTGATCTAAAGTTGCATAATTTTTTGTAGCATTTGAAGCATGAGGTTCAATATGAAATCTAGCAAGAGGCTTTGAATTTATAGTTGATTTAGTTCCATATCTTGTAGTGAAGAATAAAAATGACCAATTTGAAGAAAGATAACCTCCTATCTTTTCTGTGAAATCTCTTGATAAGCATAAGGCAAAGTAGGGAGGTAAATCTACAACAATAACATCTTGTAAGATAGTAACATTTGGGAAAACATGTAAAGTTACCTCCAAATTTCTGATGATGCCAACTATGTTAGTTGTTGTTCCTGTCTAGCTACAACACACTCTTTATGTAGGTTCAAATTGTAGGCCTAATTTTTCTGTAATTTCTATAGGCATTATTGTGCTACTTGCACCATTATCAACCATGCAGTTATGAACTAAATGATCTCCAATAATCAAAGATAGATAAAAGGGTGGTGGTTTCTTGATATCATGAGCATTTAAATTTTTTTGAACCATCCACTTAACCTTTTTCATGTGATCTTGCTCTATTGTACCAAGGACCATATCTACTTTTTAAGCTTCCTTTTCTGCTGGTTTTGAAGATATCCACAACATAGTAAACTCATGAGCAAGTAACTCTTGTTGTCATGGAATACTTAGAGCATCCCACAACAAGAGATTAATATTATGATTTTTCATTACCTCAACAATATTAAAAGAAACAATCATCTTTGAAACAACTTCTACAGTTTTAGCATAAGCTTTAACAAAACTTGACTCTCCTTTTGTAGCTTTTGAAATTCGAGGTATGAATAATCTTCTGGGATCAAGATGCAATTGTTTTTGTTTCTCTTTAGGAGATGAATTGCTTGCTATTTTTGAAGGAACAATAGAGTTGTTTTATTTTGATCTATACTTGTTGTTTTTATCAGTGATTGTAGGTAGAATAAGTATGTTTTATTGTTTTTCTTTATCTTGAGACTTTTCTTGAAACCTAGTTATGATTGCAATAAAATCTTCCTCTCCAAAGCTAACTAGATTATGTTCTAGTGGTTTTGAATATGAGCATCTTGTTTCCCACCCTCCATTTGAGGCATGAATAATGCTTCACTCTAAGGTTATGTAAGAAGGCTTATATTCATGAATGCATTTGGATAAGTGGCAGTTGAATGATGTTGATTACAAGGTGGACACCATTCCTCTGAAACCATATTAATTGGAACAAGAGTGCTAGATGAATTAAGAGCCTTTGGATCAAATTTCCTTGGCTTATATGGTTGTCTATAGTTTTGATTTTCTGATAAGAAGCTTGATAAGGCTTGCTAAGTTGAGCTAGTTTGTTCTCAATTAACATTAACTTATTTCCCATAGTCTAAAAATCCTTAAATACATCATCTGATGGAGCTATAAAAATAGGCTCTATAATGGTAATAGGTTGTGGAACAGGTGCAAAATTTGCAATAAGAGGCATTGAAGGCCTTGGGGCTAATTTTTCAGCTTGAATAAGGCTATTTTCATCCATAATGGAAATATCATCAGCTGGTGAGAGAGTTTCTCCTCCCATAGAATGAATCATGGTTGAAATATCACTATTTAAAGCTCTGAGATAATATAGAAATGCATGATCAGCTTGAGGCTTAACACTGGCTGTAATTATTTCCCAAGTTCTAGAAAATCTGATGTTAAACTAGCCATAAATTCATGAGGAGATATTTTTATTGTAGATAGTTGTTCTATGAGAGATAAATGATCAAAATGGTCTTGAAATTGCTTAAGTAATTTCTCTCCTAACTCATCCCAAGTTCTTATACTCCCTATTTCTAAGGTTCTGTACCATTGCAAAGCTTGTCCTTTAAATGATGCAACTAAAAGTCTTAAGGCTACATCTTCATGAGTTATATTATGGACAACACAAAGGGTTGTAACATATTTAATGTTTTTCTATAAGGGTAATATGATTTTCCCCAGTGAATGAAGGTAAAATTTTTAGGGCAGCAATAGGTATATCATGATAAACTTGAATTACTAAAGGGCTGCCATTAGTAAAGGTCACAAAATTTCTAGGTGGTTGAATAACTTTGTTATCTCTCAAAAGTGCACCACTGTAGAGAGATGGCTACAATTTTCTAAGCTTGAAAAATTTGATCTCTCTCTTTCGTAGATACAATGGAAACACCTCAGGTTTGTGGGTATACCTATTTTGAGATGAGTCTCTGATATCAAGGCCAGTTCCTTGTTGGTGTATCCTAAACTGATTTTTGGGAGTTTGAGAGTAAAAGATGACTGGAAAATGATTAAAACTAAGGTGATACACCAAATTTGTATGAGGGATTTGACTGATTATATACACAATTGATATGTGAAGGGTTTTAAGTGCACGAACCAACAATTATTTTGCAGAATATTAAGGGAAAAACACTTTGAGGTATTGAGGGAGATTATCACAACAATACTGCTAAGCTAAACATGCACATTAATATCATGTAGAAACTACTGAATTTTTGCAGTAGGGTGAGATGATCAATCATGGAATTTGCATTCACAAGACTAATAGAAACATACACAAGACTGCAAATAATTGGGAAAGTAGAAATAATTCACACTCAAAAGGTAAAATTGGCAAAAATTGCTTCAGTACTCCTATATCCAAAAGTCCTTCAGAATTTCTCCTTTGTGCTTTGCAAAGGCACACAATATATAGCAAAATTTTTCTTTTACTTGCCCATGCATCCTATTTTTATCCTTTATTTAATAATAGATAAAGGAATAAAAATAGAGCATGTAATTACAAATAGGCATTTAATAGCCTTGATTACAATTGGTCAACTAAAGTTGACTGATCTATTTTTAAGAAAGAAGGGTGAATAATTTTCTAAAAATAAGATTGCTTGCTAGGCAAGTCTCTCTCCATGAACATGCAACTCTGTCTTCTTCTCTATTCTATCCTGTTGTGAAGGCATGCAAAAATACTCCTATGTATTGAGAAAAATAAATTACATTAATTGCAATACTTTACAAAATAATTCATCCAAATATCTATCCTGATTGGGACCACCTTTGTCTCTAATGTTGACACTTATTCTATATTCTAGTGATCACATGTAAAACACTCCTCTGCAAGAAAATAAACACTTTTGATCTCTAATACTTTAGCAAAATTATTCACCTCTCAGTGGGGACCACCTTTGATTCGTACAATTGTCTTCAACTGAGTTTGGCCACTCTTGTGGACTTAGAAAATATACATGCCATCATACTTTAGTCTCTCACCTTTGATAAATACATACATGTATATATGTGTTGGCCTTTGTATTTGAAATAATATAGTTTAAAATTTTACCTTTTCGGTGATCATTGCACAATATAATTGGGTCGGTTTTTGCATTATTTGGAGTTTGGACTATAGTTGGACCTTGGAAATCATTGCAATGATTTTATGATGGACACATGGGCTGGCCCCTTTTGCATGATGAGTCACCCTTAGGTATTTTTTGGTGGCATTTTAACTCAACCCAACTAGGGTTTCTTGTCCACTCGCCATGTATATGCATTTTTAAACTCTGGTCGGGTTTGGTATTTTATCAACATCGTCGATCTCTGTCCTTGATGGACCTGCACCATTGATATTTGACTCCTTTGGTGGAATTTCAGGCCTTTTGTGACTTTTAAGTCCTTTGCGGACTTTCGGGCCCACGGGTGATTTTTTTGAAATTTTAACCTTTTTGCAAAAGGTTTCAAACTTTTAAAATACCCCGGCCTCTACTTTTCACTTCTATTGTGGTGATGACATGTATCCTTGTTGGGCCTATGGGCATGCGGGTGAAATTTTGACAATTCACAAATTTGAAAATTGAATAAGTTGGTCAACAACCACCATTTTGCTTGGACTACTTTGTATTGATTCTGATGATCCATTTGTGAGTGTTGATATCTGTACTTGTCAATTTTTAATTGTTGATCTATGAAGCATGATTTTAGGGTTTCTGACATGTGATAAATGTGTTTTAAAGCCTGACCCATGGTTCACATTGTTTGTAGAGATTAATCCTTGACCTTTGATCTTTGTATACTTAGTATTTGATGCTTTCGATTCTTTGATTGTGGTTGAGTTAGAGTTAACACACTACTTGGGTTTAGGTGGTAAAGGGAACTCGATCTAGTGTGATCACTTCATTTGGGTTTTCGTACATGGGTGAAGCCATGGAAAAATTATGTTATGCCATTATTTTGAGCATTCGAGCTCGACATTAAGCATTTCCCTAGCTTACGGGGCCTTTGTGATTTTGTATTTGGTATATTCGTAGCCATTATTCTTCTTTTTGAGCTCTCTGTGGGAATGTGAAGGTGGCCACCATTATTGTTTTTCAGACTCTGATGGTTCATCTTTGCAAAGCCCTATGCATGTATCTTGTTGTTTGTCTACTTTGTAAGAGTTCTCTCAGCAAGGTAGTTGTGGGTGTTTTCTGCCATTGTCATGGGTTTGAGCTCATGTGATTTCCCGATTGTATATTTCTCATCTTGAGCTTTGAAATATTTTCTTTAAAAGAGATCTCTGCGTGTTGTATATTGCTCATCCTGAGATTTGAAATATTTTCTTTAAAAGAGATCTCTGTGTGTTGTCTTGGCCATAAATTTTCTTCTTTGTGAGCTTGGTGTGCAACTGGCATCATTGTTTGATGAGGTCGGTAAGTTTTCAATCTCTGAGTGTTGTAATCACTTCGTCATTTCCATTTAGTCCTTTGAGATACTGATGTTTTTATCCTTCTTTGCATATTTTGTGATCTTTGGGGAAACATCGGTCTTTGATTTAAAACTTGTTTTGTGATCATTTGAGGGTTTTCTCAACTTCGATTTAATCGGTAAGTACTTGTTTCCCACTCTGATTTTAGTACCCATTAATGGGTTTTTGGATTAGAACTAGGATTTGTACCTTTTCTCTCTATACCGCAATTCAAGACTGATTGGTTTAAATGGGAGTGTTAACTTCTGAAATGCTTGAATATTTCCTCAACTTGGATGTGTATGAATTTTAACTCAAAGTTTTTTGTCTGATCTTGTATTCTGATTACTAAATGGGTATTCTTATTTGCTCGAAACTTGCTAGATAGAATGTTTATTGATATGATTACTCGAAATCCTTCATTCCTTTTGATTCTGCTATATGTTCTTGAGGGGTATAATGTTTTCTAAAAGTTGTGATTCACTTCACATTATCTTAAGTTCTGCACTTATCTGATTTGATTTGACCATTAATACCCACCAAGTTTGTGTTCCAAGTAATATTCCAAGATATGTTTACTTGGTACTTGTCTTCATAAGGAATCCCCTTTGGATCTAGACCGTTTATACTTTTGCCCCTTTTAGATTGCCTGTACATTGATATTTATGAGTTTTGAAACTCATTTTCCCACATCTGTACCTACATATTTTTCAATTTGTGGCTTTAAAACATTGCAACCTAGATTTGGGTGTTTCTCCTCTGATAAGGGTATTGGAAATCATTTTTATCCCATTCTTTTGCTCTATTATTTTCCTTGCTAGTCGAGTGACTCAAGTTCTACTATGCATTTTATTGTACTTGTAAAAAGTGAATCATGCATTATCTTTAGCTATGAAGCTATACTGTAGCATTATGTGCACTTTATCTGCTTCTAGTTCTATAACCATGAATCTTGTATGTACTTTCTAGAAATTACAAGCAGTTCATCTGTTTTGTTGCTATTTTTAGGCATAAGCCTTGATTTAGATGCTTGTTAAGATTTCTATTACTTTGTTTCTTTCACATAGATGTTTTATTCCCTTTATAGTAACATTTTTGGCATGTTGGAAAATTTGAAATGTTGATTTTTCATGGCGAAGCCCTAGCAAATTTTTTTCCAAAATTCTCTCTTCCATCCATTTCCAGCTATAGTAGTTGTATTTTTTGATTCAGAATATAGAACATAACACTTCATGTTTGAAGCTAGATAAAAATGAGACATCATAGTTGTTTATCTTGATCATGGCATGCTTTATTACTTTTCTGTATCACTTACTTGATTTAAATAATTCCTTTAAGCATGTAGTAGTTAAAAGCAACATGATGGAAAGTTGTAAATGTCCATTTTACATGGCAAAGCCCTGTCAAAATTTTCCTAGAATTCCTTTTCTTTGACTGAAATCTAGAAAATGTACCTTATCTGCAAGCATATTCTTTGTTCTGTAGTACTGTGATCCTCTTCCATTTGTAGGAAATATCTAAGTTTCAGTTACATTGGTCTTCTTTTTCAGCATGTATATGCTTCTTTCTTCTTGGCTGCAACCTGTACCTGCACACTTAAGAAAATAGTTAGAAAATACTTAGGCTTTTGGCCTCTCTTGTGTCCATGTTTCTTATTCTCTTTTCTATTTTTGCTTCTGAGTGAGCTATACAATTTGATCTTAAAATACTCTATATCTCCTATTGCTTAGAGATCCATATGCATGAATTAGGACAGTGTAGGAAAATGGATTAACCCTGAGCTCTTTATTGATATTTCCTTTCTTTTTCCTTTTCGGTACCATGCCTTGAGGATGCGAAGACAAAGATGTAATAAGCTAGAAAGAAGGTGATATACACAACAAGGAATATATAAAGGCAATGATGGGCTCACTCATATTCCTTTGCTTTTTATTTCATGCATGTGTACCTTTTACTTCAGTAGATGTACTTTACTTTCCATTACATCCCATGGCTTGAATGGGAAACATTTTACTTTCCTTATGAATAAAAAATTGAATTTTGTAAATAAGTTGTATATTTCTTTACGCATTTTAGCTTTACTGTATGGATTGTATGACAAACTAAACAACTCAGTCATCTAATTGAATGTATTAATCATGAAGGAAATAATATTAATGAGAATCTGTAACATTCAATAATGAACTCGATTTCGTAATATGCACTTATGTTTGTTGTTCCAAAACTCAACACTTCACCTACTCTATAATTTGGTGTTTTCATCAAGATAACACAACAGATCCTTCAAGGCCCCCGTGTTCTTTTTTTGAAGGTATCATGAAATTACTGAACTATGTGATCCATTACGTTTTGTAATAGTACACATAGCTACAAATTTCACTTAATAATTATTTAATTCAGCAAGAATTAATAACATCCGAACTTCCTTAGCTTAGGTATACTTCACCCATGAATTTCATCATAACAACGAAGTTTCGAGTTTCCCATTTTTACACAAGTGTAAAATTGTAAACATAACCATTGGAATAACAAGAATTTGAACAACAAGATTAATACATGGAGAAGGAAGATTAGGAGGAGAGTTGTCAAAACCAAGCCTATTATAAGGTAAGGTATTTCCAACTCTACTTCTTCTAACAAAATTTAAAGGTGAAGAAATAAACTCAACAAGAATTCCTCTTACTGATGATCTTGTAGTCACTTTAGGCATGGAACATACTATAAAACTAGTTTGAAATCAGCCTTATGGAGTCACCAAATAAATATTTTGATTTTTAGAATGAATTGTTACAACAATCTTCTACAAAAGTGACTTTCTTTCACTACAAAACTATTGTAAATTGCTGTAACTTGTTGTAATCTGCTACTCTGATCTCGATCTGTCCCACAAGGCATGCCAAAAACTGTTCTCTTGAAAGTGCTCCTGGTTGAGAGATGACAACAGGGGGTTCTAAGCCTTATTTGATCCCTCACATTCGTAGATACAATGAAAATACCTCAGGTTTGTGGGTATACATGTTGTTGAGGTGAGTCTCACAGTATCAATGTTTGTTCCTTATTAATGTTTCCTAAACTATTGTTTGGGATTTTGAGGTAAAAAGTTATTGTAACTAAAATTGAAATGGTTGATACACTAAACTTGTTGAGGGCTTTGGCTGAATATATACACAAGAAAATTGAGAATGAATTTTGGATGCATGAACCAATGGTTTTCAGTAAAATATTAAGGCAAAAACACTTATGTATTGCGGGATGAATCACAACAACATAACAAGATAAACATGCACACTAAGATTATGTAGAAACTATCAAATTTATAGCAAGGTAATATGATTAATCAGGGAATTGACATTTATGAGAATTAATGAAGAGATACACACCACTGCAAATAATTGGAAAGGTAAAAATCAATTCTCATTCAAGGAAAAACTGACATAAAATTGCTTCAGCACTCATGTGTCCAAAAATTCCTCTCTTGTGCTTTGTTAATGCACACAATATATAGAAAAATTATTCACCCAACCCATCCTAAAAATAGGATAAAATTTGTACTTGCACATGCATGCTAATTTTACTCTTTTATCATGAATAAATAAAGGAATAAAAATAGACATGCTGATTACAATGAGGCATTAATAGCCTTAGTTATAGAAATAAATTCTAGTCAAAGTGCAGTTGACTGATCTATTTTTAATAAATTTGGATGAATAGTTTAGTTAATAATAGCTCGTGCTTGCTATGCAAGTCTTCTCCAATGTGCATGCAACTTCTTCTTGTCTTCCTATACCACTTGCCATTTGAATCACTTGTAATGATAATTTTAACATTTTTGAATCACTTGTAATCTCATGTGCTTTGTTAATGCACAAAGTATATAGCAAAATTATTCACTAAACCCATCCTTAAAATAAGTTAAAATTTATACGACCCATGCATGCTAATTTTACTCTTTTATCATGAATAAATAAAGGAATAAAAATAGACATGTTGATTACAGTCAGGCATTAATAGCCTTAGTTACAAAAATAAATTGTAGTCAAAGTGTAGTTGACTTATCTATTTTTAACAAATTTGGATTCATAATTTATTTATTAATATATCTTGTTTGCTTATGCAAATCTTCTCCAATGTGCATGCAACTTCTTCTTCTCTTATTGAACCACTTTCAATTTGATAGAATTACAATGATAATTTTGGCATTTTTGCAATTTTACCCCCCTTATTTTGTGAAAAATAAGGTAATGGCCTTCATGATCTCTGATGTTGACATTTGTGCACATGATCAACTTTTTTGGTTTTTTTGTTCTCGTATTTTAGTGGATTTCATGAAAAATTACTTATCTGCAAGTACAAATAATGCTTTCTCTTTTACACAAGTAGAATATTTATTCAACTCCAATTCACCCACTATGAGGACCACTTGTAGATATGTGTATACTTTGTCTTCTTAGGTAAAAAAGCATTTTTTTGTAAAAGTTGAGGTAATAATTTACCTTTTTATAACATACCTATCGTGTCCACCTTTTTGGTCAATGGCATAGACAAAATTCAATGGTATGAAAATTTAGATTATTGGTTAATAATAACCAAATTCATTCTTGGCCATGTGGTCGGCCCCCTATGATTCTATGATTGCACATATTATATAGGGCTCCTTTACATAGTTTGTGGCATCTATATGATTGGTCCCTTTTGTGTATTTGAAGTTTAACTTTGACCATAGTCTTTGGCCCTTTCAAATAATCATCGACATCATATAATCTGACCCCTTTTGTGTTATCATTGCATGTATAAGATTTGACTTGGACCTTAGAAAGGTCAAGAAAATTATTTTAAAGATTATTGGGGTTGGTCCCCTCCTTACAATGAATCAACCCATTGCTCTCTTTTTCGGTGATTATACTTAACTCTAGTAGAGTTTTCAACCGTGGTTGTCTTAAATGCATCCGATGAGGACCGTTGATCTTCAAACCTCGGTAGATGGGGTAGTTGGATTGCATTGAATTCACTTTGTTGATCTGCCACCATTGATCATGGTACTTTGATGATTCACAACCGCCAATTATTTAGCCTTGTAATTGGTCTGTAACTTACGGTGCACACCATTTTATCTTTGCACAATTCATATTGATCATTGAAACTCTCGAATCTTGCGGAGGGGTGATTAGACCATGCTTTTCATTTTCAATTATCTGATCTTGTACTATGATCATCTCAATCATCGAACCATTAACTCAGGTCGAGTTAGCTTTGTGGGGGGCATTGAGTTGAGTTGGTAAAAAAAATCAACCGTAACTCATTATTCACTTTCCATTTTTGAGTTGTGGTGAAGCCCGGAAAAAATTTCAGTCCACCGCCATTATTGTGTGATCCCAAGTTTGATTTTGATCCTCTCTTGACTCATGCAATTCTATATTTGATAGTACTTACACATTTTATCATTCTTATTCTAGTTCGAGCTTTGAAAAATTTATAAGGCTACCATTTTGATCGTTTGAGCCTTGAATGAGCCGAGACTTGGAAATTCTTTTCATTCTCAGACCATCAATGACTAACTCATTCGAGGTAAATGTCATTTCAGATCTCTGAATATTTTTCACTACACTTTTATTTTTACTTGCTCACTCTTGATTAGTTTGGTTTCGCCATGAATATCTATGATGATTGATCTTTGGCCATTTTACTCTATGTTGAGGGTTATGATGCTGAAAACATGAATAACTACCATTATTGATCTTTTGAGATTTGATATGAGCTGCGACGCTTAGCCAAGTTCTTGGCAAGAAGGTGAGATTTATTTCTCTATCAATGTGAACATTACTTCACACTTCTTGGATTCTTTATACTCTAATAATTTGAAATGTTTCTTTTTTCTATATTATTTGTTGAACCCGAGTTCAAAACTTCATTCGGTGTCGTTACTTTTTTTACTTTGCGTATGGAGATATTTAGTGGCTTTCATGAGTAGGACTCAATATCTCATTGGTTGTCGGGTTTTTTTGATGTGAAATGGTTATCTTCTCTGATTGTTGTCCCATATTCATGGCTAAGATTATGATGTGTTCCCCATGAGTAGGTTCAATGAGTTGTTCTTTGCATTATTGCTTATGTTCATTCAAAAAATTGAGCCCATTTCTTCTTTTTAGTCACCATTATCCTTTTCGTGCTTTGTTTGGACTCCTTGTATTGACAAGGCAAAAATAGAAGGGTTTGAACCATAGTTACTCTCATTCATGCTTACTTTGCATATAAATCTCTTCTATTTTCTCTGAAGTTGATGACTGAACTGATTTGGATAAAACTATGATTTTCTTTTGTGTTGAGATTCTGTTCTGTATTTGATTATACATACATACATTTCAGAACACTGTTATTTTTAGCTAGGTTCCTATTTTCATATCTCAAATTTTAATTTGGGCCGAGCAGGAGTAATTTATCCTTCAACTCGTTGTTCCTTTACTTAAGGTCACACCATTACCATGAATTTTTAGTAGAGACTAAGTTTTTTATGTCAATACAACAACTCCATTTTTATAAATGGATTGAAATTTGATACACTATTTGATATTTTGGCTTTGTGTACTTTGGTCCAAAAGAATAACTTGATTTTTGACGTATCCCTCAAAATTTGTATCTCTATCACATCATAAAGGCTCAAAATCAGTGAAGTTCTACAATTTGTATTCCTATCTCGCTTCAACATTTTTATTTATCCTGTACTTTGTGCATCTTGTTCTTCATTAGTGCAACTGTAGTTTTTCCATTCATGTTCTGGGATGTTATTGAAAGCTTGCAATATTTAAACTTCAAAACCTTAGACTTTTCATTTCTTTTTTTGTTGATTGTGAATGATCATTATGTGACTAGTAAAACCTTTTGTATCTCTGAAAGGAGAAATGTACCCTGTATTGTAGATTGAAATGAATTATTTACAACTATATGTCCTAGGTTGAAGTTTAATGGTTGTCTTTCTTCTTGATAGTTGTAATATGTATAATTTCCATTTATCTAACAGTGGCCTCTTATGCTTTGGTTGTAGTTACACTTCAACTGTAGCTTGACTTACATTTGAATTCTATTTATTTTATGCTTGAACTATTCTATATATATGTTGTTGATCACTGTAGCTCTACATTTGTACTTCAATATTGTGATGATTTCTAATCCTGCAAGGAGTTGGATCGTCATTTCTAAAATATTTTTCACCTCCTTCTTATTAGAAGTTTGAAAAGTAGATTTTCCTAATTCATATTGAGTGAGGATTTTCTTTTGTAGACATTGTACCATTGAAGTGCTTCCTTTACTCAAATACCATGTACAATAACAAAAACCCTTATGAATCCTATTATTTCTTAGTTGTTGATCCCTTATGAATTAAAACATGTGCATTTGGCACTTGGTAAAACTGCTGAAAATATTTTACTTTTCCAGCTATTTGCGATATTTGTATTTGTTTGGAAATGCATGCATGTTCCTTCATGAAGCAATAATGATCACATTATTTGATTATTTTCTTAGTTATTCTCTCTATCCATTGGTCTATCAATCCTATAGCTATGTTTTATCTTGATTCAACTGAAGACTGAAACATTTTTCAGGACATTATACTTCCATAAAGGAGCATTAAAAGCACTTACTTTTGTTGATACTTTATTGAAGACTTGTAAAGTTGTGGTTCTAATAAGCTAAACTATGGAAAGCTTGACCTTTGAGCCTTCTGCAAGGTATGACTGTAATTTTCTGATAAGTTACATGTTCTTTGAATAACTGCACTTGTACTTTGATGCTTACATGGATGGAAACCTTTGAACTTTCCAGCATTTAGGATGAGATGTTTATTTCTTTCACTGTGAATGTATGAACAATTATCTTTCAGTTGAGTCTTCACTCTTGATTATCTGTAGCATGTGTCTTGATTATACCTATACTTTGTAAGATGAATTTTTATTTTATCTTGAAGACTCTTTATTTCTACTCCTAATTCATGTGCTGGAGAATCTTATAAATCTACAATGAACTCTTTTAATGCAATCTATTTTATTTGTTGTGATCATAGTTATTCCATTTGATCTTCATTGATGGCTCATAATATGAAAGTGATAAGTAGATATCCATTTCATTATCCTGAAATCATTATATTGTTGATTCATCTGTGTTTGATTATCTATTTGATTGCTTTTTGATATTTGATCTGGATATCTAAAAATTTGAAATTCATGTGTGAGTATTTTCTCCTTTTTCTTGAAAAATGCCTAATCATTGAGTCCAATCTAAGTTGATAGCACAGGATCTTAAAATATGTATTGATATCTTCTGTTGCAACCTTTACCTACACACTTAAGAAAATAGGTAGAAAATAATTAGGCTTTTTGGCCTCTCTTATGTTCCTTATTTTTCTTTCTCTTTCTTTTTCTATCATGATTATGGGAATCATATATGCTACTATAAGATACTGCTTTCTTAATTTTGCATCTGTCTTTGGTGTATCTTATGCTTCGATATTATGAAATCCATTTGCATGTAGTTAGATAGTACATGAGTACAAATTAAACCCTGAGCTCTTTATTGATGCCTTTTCGTTAATTTTCAGTACACTGGAGTTTGTTGGGAGAGTATGAATAAAAGATGTAGCTGAACTTAAAGCAAAGCATATTAGGAAAAACCCAAGGAAATGATGGGTTTCCTCTATACTCCTTTACTTTTAGTTTTATGCACATGTACTTATTTCTTTAATAGTTATGAGTTCCATCCCATGGCTTGTGTGGGAAACATTGAATTTCTTCATGAATAAATAACATTAATTTATGAATCGAGTTGTATACTTCTTTCTGCATTCATCTTTTATGATGGATATTTATCATATAATGAAATAAAAACTCAATCACATTATTAAATGTATTTTAAAATGAAGAAATAATGAGTATTGATGGACTGTAGCTTTAATAATGAACTCTCCTTCATGTAAAATACAACTCACCATTTGTTACTCTTGAATTTAGCATTTCACCTAAAGCTGTGATTCCCGCCTTCATCAAGGTAATGCATCAGTCCTTTGTGGATTTTTTTTTCTTGTTGTAGAAGAACACATAATGAAAATCTATGTGAGGTGTTACATTATGTAACAACACACATAGCTATAGATTATATGTAGTTAATCAACTGCTGCAACTGAAAACACAATAAAACTATATGAATCCCCCTAGTTATGTTGATTTCATCAATGCCTTTCATTAGAAACAAAGTTTTGAGTTTCCCATTTTTGAATGAATGCAAAAAAATTTCAGCATCTCTCTCGGGTCTTAAAATCCACTCCTTAGTTTATTTTCATGTTGAGTTTGATGACATCAACATAACCAATCAGCTTTGAGCAAGATTTTAGAGCATGGATGTCACTTGACCATATGTCCCTTAGTGTAAGGGGATATGGGGGACACCAAATTGGATTACCCTATTTAAAAAAATTTGTGTCACTTAAAGTGACAACTTAAGGTGTTTGGAGAGGTTATAAACTCACAACTTGATCTTTGGCCCCATCCCCATGATAGCTAGACCCATGACAGCCTTTTTGAGGATTTATGTCACTTTGTACCTTTTTCCCAATAGATAAGGGGATATGGGTGACAAAAAATTGTGCTTCCATATGGAGGAAACGTTTTGTCACTTGAAAGTGACACCTTGGGTGTTAGAGAAGTGTTAGCAACTCACCATTTTCACAAAATCTAGTCCCCTCCATATGAGAGCCTCACACATGGTGAATTTTGGAAACTTTGATTTACCATTTTCCCACTTTACCATATTTTTTAGGGTGCATCCACACCTCTAACCTCCACTAGACCTTAGTTATCTAGTTTCAGTTTAAGGTGAGGTAAATGGAGCTAGTGAGAGGGAAAATAAATTTGAAAGAGGTATAACTTTATACTCATAAATTTTTGTACTTAATTGATATTTTAACTCCCCCACAATGTTGTATTAGTGATGTTATGCTACCAAATTTTTTTAGAAATCTTCCATGCTCAAAATACCTTATTTCTCATATCTTCCAAACCCCATGCTTGTTTTCCATGAAACATGGATCGTAGTTTCCTCTCAAAACTTCTTTCAAATGAATCTAACCTTGCATCCAATAATGGTATACATTATTTTTAATGGAAATATAAATTTTTTTGAAATAAAAATGCATTCTTCATATTTGACAGAGTTTTTGTAATTGAAATCCTCAAAAATTGGAGCAAAGCATCCTTATGACATAACAAAATTTTTAGACCACTTTGATTCCATTCTAACATTGGGAAGACCCATTTATAAAAATAGTAAGCCTTAATAAGCATAATTTTCTATAAATAATAAGTGCTACAAACATCTCATTATCAAATTTTTCATTTCCCCTTGCACATCGTGGAAACTCAAAAGCGCTAAATTAATCAACTAGAAATTATAATGGACATCTCAAAATGAGCATTAATAAAAATAGTAAAGTTTTAGGATATTGATCAACACAAAAGAATGCAGAGCCTCTCATGTTGTAGAAAGAGTGCCAAGATAAATTTTAAATAGTATAGCACACCTAGGTGACTTGTCATATTATGATTTCACACTATGTATTTTTTCAGTTTAATGAAGGAGCAATTCTTTTGTTTGGAGAAGAGGACATTTTCCAATGAATAAAATATGAGAAAGAAAGTGTTAGAGAATCTTGGGGTTATAATACCCACAAATTTGACACACAAATACAACAGTAAAATTATCTGAATAATTTTTTTAAACTTTAAATGCTTACTACACAACACCACATGGGATCCAATAAATAAAATTAACATCACATAAGACACTTACACAAAACATCAACCCACATAGACAACATGATAACACCATATACATGTCAATGCCACACTTTCCCTAATGAACAAATACTAGTAATGACCCAACCATAAAAGGAACCCAAGGATTGGTAAATCCACAACACACATCATTACCATGGTTACATATTAGTTACGATTAAAATCCCAAGAGTGTTTTTCATGTAAGGATAAATTCTCCTTTTCCACCTACATATTATAATATTCATTTAGGATTCAACTTACAATACAAAAACTTAATTTGGCTCTTTATCACTTACAATGATCTCGCATAACTTAAATAATTATTTTCCATATTTCTATAATGCATACAAAATTCCTAATTCTCTATTTCTTAAGGTAAGGTTCTACGCTTCTCAAGATGTTATTCGATGTTTAAATTTGTACCCTTGTACAAAACTGAAACTAACGTAAAGCATATAAGTGTGTCCCACTTGGTGGCCAAAAATATTGTAAAATTTGACTAGTAAATAAATAATTAAAAATGCTATATATTTTTTAAATTAGGTAAATTCTAGAGTTCATGCAATTGCTATTTATAAGCTCTTAAAAATACATGTTTGGTCATTTAAAGTGTTTTTTCATGTTTTGGTTGTCAAATATATTTTTCTCAAGGTACAATAACTATAAAAAGAGGGAAATGATTATATTCATTTCAAAGTCAAGGAAGAAATATGAGGATTTAAGGAGATTTAGATTCAAAATACCTCTTTCCACACACATTCTTCCATCACGGTATCGTTTTTTCCTATTATAGATGCTATAGTTCAATAACTTGTTTGAAGCCATTCAAAAATTTCACATAAAAAAATTTATTTATATTTTTATATATCTTTTGTTTGCTTGAAAGTTTGATCTCACCAAGAGAAATTTGTATTTATTTTTAACAACATGAAAATTTCTAATTGACTTATAAGGACTTCAAGTATGATATTGTTCCTAACCAAAAATATCGTTAACTCTTATACTCTTTACATTTACGTTGTCTTTGGGGTCTCGCTATTGGCATTGTTTTAGAACAATTGTAATTCAAATGACACAAAGTTTACACTTAAGGATTTGTGACTACAAGGAGTGGTGACCCTACACCTAACTACTCATTTCATTGCTCTTAGAACATCAAATACTAAATGCATATAACAAGACAACCCAACAACTATATGCTTCTCAAATGCCTTATAAAGAATAATTTAAATCGTTGGGTGAATATGCATTAGCGATTCCTTCACCAATAACCTTAAGAGAGGATCCACAATCTATTAACTTCAAAATCATTCATGGATGGGGGAAAATTACACCATATGAGAAGCACATGGTAATCCACTACTACATACTAAGGGACACATTTATCTAAGAGGGAAAAAGGGGTTTAAAATGTAAAATTTATAAAACTCCATGCATTCAAAATACTTCTAAGGTAATATGTATGATCATTGGTAAGAATACATCATAGCTCATGTTGTCTATTTTTTCACCCTTGCTAAAATTAAACAAATTATAAAGCCGTGAGATGAGGAATGAAATCCATGGAGAAGTCTAATAATGTCGTGGAAGTCAAACAAGAGTTGCAAGAAAAACTAATGAGTGTCATAGAGTGAATGAAAAAATTGAAAAAGATGTAGAGGCCAAAATCCGTGAAACAAAGAAAATGGAAATTTCGTGGGATGAAGGAAAGGAAGTCCAAGAAAGTCAACATGAAGCCATGGGGTAAAGCATAGAAATTAGAAGAATTGTGGAATGGGATACAAAGTCTGCAGAGGACATAAAGTCACGTAGAACTGAAATAGAAAAGCCATGTATCAAAGGAAAACATTAGTTTTCTGTGGTTAGCTAAAATGAACATGAGATTCAATCTGATGAATTGATCTTTGCTAATCTAATACTTTTTAATAAATCTTAACCTTCTTCATGTGAAAAAATCAGATTTCATGAATTTAATGAAGGAAGGTGGGTGAAGTAAAGGAAAACTCCCCAAACACACAAAAGGTCTACTCAGAACAAATAAACCACCAAAATTAAATGCAGTATGGGAGTCATTCCTTTTTCAGTAAGGCAAATGGTGTGGGGAAGTGAAATCAAAGAACAATCAGATATTCTTAGAAAATTAATGAAGGTGGTTGGGGGACAAAGGGTGAATTAGAATTCCCTTTCTTTTTTCTCTCTCCTTCTTCTAATTTTCTATATATTTTAAAGTGATGCCTTGTTTTAATGTTGGATACTTTGGGAATACAAGGGTATCATTTTATGCTACATAAGTGTTCTAAGATTTGCATGCCCTTGGTTATGTCTTTGTAAATTCTTTGCATCTTCCTCTTGTATCGTGATGATTTGTGCATGATCTCTAAGCAATATAATCTTTGTTTTTGGCTCATTTTAGCCTTAGCTATTGATTTATTGCATTATCTTGCCTCTCATTCATTCACATGTATGTCATATGTATTATTTATTAGGTATGTTCTTATTGTGCATAATGAAGGTGAAACTATGGACATAATTTTGATATGTGGTTCTCGTTTTGGCTCTCTTCACCATCATTTTCTTCCATTTTCTCTCCTTATTAAGTATTAATCCCTTATTTTTGTGTTATCACCTGTTAGGAAAATAAATATTAATGTTTACATTATAGTTTGGGTGGTTAGTAATATTGTTATAAACAATATTACATACTTAGATCATATTATTATTGTTGTACCCGTAAATCTATTAACGGGTTATTTGTTTGTATGGGTTCCTATTTTATAGGGTACTAGTTTTCTATTATGATGGCTATATAATAGCCTAATGTATTGCACAAGATATTGGGACAGTAAATATAATACAGAGAGTGATTTTGCTGTGTAAATCTGTAGCTGCATTTATATTTGGTATCAGAGCAGGCATGGCTCTCTGAGATATTAGTAAAGGGGAAATATTGTATTCTTTTGCCCTGGTGGATGGAAATTTATTTGTGATGAATTTTTGCTTTGTTAGTTTCATGGAGATTTAGATTTTAGAATTTTTATGGGTCTGTGAAGAAGCGAATTCTAAAAAGAGGTTTCAGTTGAATATCCTCTCAAGCTGCAGATCGAACCAAATAATTATAGTGAGTTCGTCGAAGGGACAGAGATTTCATTTTTCACCAGTCATGTCCGGGAAGGCACACAAGAAGGAAACTCTCCTGCATGAGATCAAAGTTACAAATCTGCTCGAGACTAAGCCCGGTCAAAAACTTCTCAACGCTGGCCTGCGTGATTTGTTTTGTCAGAATAATAGATATAAATGGTATGAATTATTCACAGAATACATACAAATATTGATCTTCCCACAAGTTGAAATTATTTTGAGCTATATCTTGGTAGAAGGATTTCCAGCTGTGCGTGATGCATTGCATACCGATCTGACTCTAGTGTTTATGTTAACTCTGTGATAAGATTACTCATACATATGCCATTTGATGCCATTGGCTTTCTCATTCTGATTCTTATCCGGATCTGATGGACATCCTCATTAAATAATGTTCTGCATTTAGCTTTGGATTGATTTCATATTGGTATGAGTTTTTTGATATTGCATTACTCAGGCTCAAACATCACAAGAGGATTTACAAACTTCTAGACAGAGCTGCAACCCATTTTGATACAGCGTTTCAATCAGTTTGATCTGCTCATTGTCCTTACAAATTGTGTTGATCCAAGACTCAAAGGGAAGAAAGGCGACCCACATTGCATCGAAAACTTGGCCGCAGTTTATTGATCCTTGTTGTTCATTGTACGTTGTCAAAACAATCATTGCCTAGATCTCTGTACTCTCAGATTATTGACAGTCATTACCTCTTCGTCATTGAGAATCAAAGCTGCATTCTCAGTATGACATAGTGGCTGCGGTGGGACTGAGGTCACTTTTGTATATTCTTCCTCTAAATGAATTCAATGGAGCTCGTCTTCCTTGTTTGAAGAGGTCTCTAGATTTCACTCTGAGTTCTGTAGATCCGTATGTATAGGAATTCACATGGCAATAGGAAAATTATTATTATTGTATCTAGCCTTGCATGGTGCTTCGACCTCATCGACACATCTCCTCCACAAAATGGTCTGGCATAATTCTGTCCACGTCAATACATTCAATAAAATACTGTCATACATGACCTGCAAATATGGATAGTTCTTTATTAACTGATATCTCAAGCAAAGCTGCTTCTGCAAAGAAAGATAGTGATAACCATTTGCACTCTGAATTCGTGTGAATTTTCTTCTGGGAGCTATTCAGTTACGACAAACCGTCTATCCAGCTTATAATTAGCATGCAGTATTCTATTGCAGATTATGTTCATATTTATCGGGAATGCAACCACCATGTTGTCCACGTGGTGAGTTTAGTTCTATTTTGGATTTTGTTTTGTGTGTATAAAGTCTAAAGTGTCATTATCATAGTTGTCTATAGATCCATATAGGTTTTTGGGTGTTTGTATAGTGTGTCATAGTTCTTCATTAGATAAGTCTATAGTAAAATGTAATGTGTGATTACTTTTTTATTTGAATATTATCACTCATCATTTTTCATATGTCAATGCAATAATAATGTCGACATAAAATTGTATTCAAGAGTCGTATTTTGGAAGGTGAAGAGGTCATTATAAATTTTGTGTCATCGTGTCAATTTAGTGTTATTGTCCTTCAATGTCATATAGGTGATTTTAGGATTTTTTAGTTGTTATCAAGTGTTGAGTCGTCTAATTGTAAAAGTCTGAAAATTAAATTTTTTTGCCTTATGGACGCATTTTCGGTGTTACCCGACGTCCGAAAAATAAAGTGTTTCACATTGCGGGAGGGAAGAAAAGAATAAGATCAATGTGGAAACAAATGTGCTTCATGTTCACATCTTGCTGAGTTAGCAGCATGAAGATGGAGGAAGGAGGCATTGGAGGAAGGAGGTCGAACAATGACCTCTCGTCAGTCACCAACGACGGGGCCGCACAGAATGATTTGGTGGCACAGGTGTGCAGTGTGAGTACTTGTTTTTGAGTTTTGCAGTGTTCCAGATTCAGTTGTGTGGTGTGAATTTCAGCTTGGTGTGATTCTTTTTCAGAGTTCCTGTTGTGTGTTGAATAAGTGAAATGTTCACATTGAGGGGGGAACATGATCAACATGATCCAATGTTCCATTTTTCAGTTTTTCAGTTGAGTATGTGGCTTTTCCTATTTCCCCAAATGCAAAAACATAGTACAGAACAAATAACACAGTGAAACGCAGCATCATGAGGCTTGATGAGGTAGAACAGTCAGATGTGTTCCTGTTCGTACCTAGGTTTGTGGTTAGCCTCTTGAAAACCATTGAAGGCTGTTCAGATGTGTTCCTGCTTGAGTTCCCACACTGCTAGGTCAGATGTGTTCCCTAGAGTGACTGGTTGATAAGCAGATGATTCCTGAGCGTGTTCCCATCCTCGTTAGTCAGATGTGTTCCCGACAGTGCTTGGTCAATAAGAAGTTGATGTGTTCCTTCTTCTACCTTCAGTTCGAGTGTGTGCCAAGATCATGAGCGCGCAGAGGTGGCAGGCTGTAAAGGAAGTGTGAAAGTTCTTATGTTACCATGTAAACATTAAGGGGGGGAATGTTAGGAAAATAAATATTAATGTTTACATTATAGTTTGGGTGGTTAGTAATATTGTTATAAACAATATTACATACTTAGATCATATTATTATTGTTGTACCCGTAAATCTATTAACGGGTTATTTGTTTGTATGGGTTCCTATTTTATAGGGTACTGGTTTTCTATTATGATGGCTATATAATAGCCTAATGTATTACACAAGATATTGGGACAGAAAATATAATACAGAGAGTGATTTTGCTGTAAAAATTGTAGCTGCATTTATATCACCTTATTTAGTTTAGGTTTATGTTTTATGCATCTCCTCCTCACCCCGGTCCCTTTGGAAGTTAGAGTAGAGTTAGATAGTTCAGTTTCAATTCATAGGAGAATTTTAACATTAGGAATAAGAAGAGGAAATTGGCCTTCTCTGGAGGTCTATCTTAGTTTGAGTACCACAACTAGGAGATAGTCTCATGTTATCTCAAATCCTTAATTTTCTATGATTCGGGAATAGGTGCATAATTGAGCTCTATTATTTTTTGCACACCCATTAGGGACATTGAAATTAATATTTCTAGTTTTATCAAGTTTCGATGTGTATCTTGATAAAAATCTAAGGCTTTGGAGGATTTGCAGAACACATATAGTGACTCCATTCAACATATCAATTGGTTTCATTAGTCTTGTGATTCAAGTGTTCCCGATGCATGAGAAGGATCCAAACACATTTGAGAAAAATAGAAGAAGGCGTATTTGAGTATTTTTAGTTATCCCCAGGCATAGGTAAAAGATGAAGATGGATTCAAAGATCTCCATCTCCTCTAAACTAAACTCTTTCAATACCTCTACCTTTAAGTCCCTTATTGCAGTCAACGAGATTTCTCAGACCTATCATAATGTCTCTTCAATAACAACTGCCACCACAAAATCCATTTGTAATTCATAGGCAATAGTCCGCTCACCTTAAATTCTAAAAATATTATTCCGTAGTATCCTAAATAATATCCCATATTTTATTAGAGAAAATCACACAAATCTTATTGATCACATTCAAAAAACATTGCAAATGTTTGTGTTATACATGAATTTGATGAGAAGGATGTGGCAATAAAACTTTTGGCTTCATCACTTACAGGAAAATATCTACAATGGTTCAAATGCCTAAGGGCATGAACAATTCAAAATTGGGATAAGCTGTATACATCCTTGTGCAATTAGTTTGGAGAAAGATCGACAACTTGTCTCTATTGAAGTAGTTGATTACACTCAAGACATCTCCCAATGAGAAAATGGTAGAGTTCAATTTCATATTCTATAAAAATTGGGATAGAACTTCAGTTCTTGTGAGACCTGCAGCAGAAGGTGCCTTTCTTTACTTTTTAAAATCTCTTAACTATGATATATCTGTTATGATACAATCTATGGGAGTGAAAAATCTACCATCTTCATATGTGATTGCAATTAGAGATGAAAATAGTTTAATATAAGCTATGAAATTAACTTCTATACCACTCATGTCATTGTATATTGAATTACCTCAATCTACTCAACCTTCTATTGCTCTTATCCCCAGAGCCATGTACAAAACCTATTTCCTTCACATAAAAAACCCCTGCCTAAAAAGGATGATGAAGAATGAAGGATTTGATCTAAAATTTGTCAAACAAAGTTATATCCTTAGAAAAACAACAAGCCCAATCCTATAGAAATTATAAAAATCAAGGGCAATCTTCAAATTAGGGATATCAACCATATAGAAACCAACAGTCTAATAAAATATATGCACATAATCAGATGTGTAATAGATGGCAAGGTCAAATTTCTCCTCTTATGTTGGTAATAATTCCTCCTCCGTAAGCACTTCTTGCTCCAAGCTCAAGTCAAGCCTTGGTTCCGGTGCAAAACAACATGGCACAAGAAACATATTGGTGATTTCCATTTAATCTACCACATACTTAAGTTGGCTATGAAAGAGTAATGCACCTCCAAGCATACATGGTTCGAGGATCTTTCATTCAACAAGATTCACTACTAGAGACACCAAATCCAATGCGGAGCAAGTCAAGAGACAAAAAATGACGCCAACCTCATGTTCTTTGGAGCTAAGGACTTTTGCATAGTTAACCAAGTGGCAAGAAGTTCTGTAGACCTTTAATCAACATTTTTGACAATACGTAGGATAAGAAAAGGATATTGGAGTTATAGCCTTCGACTTCGAGAAACAAGGTAATTATGTGGCAAGGGAAAGAAGTCGCGTTGAACAAAAGAAAGTTGCATGAACTACCTAGAAAATCCCTAGATAAAGAGGTTATTTTCCAATCAAGACTTATAAATCAAATGTCTCTACATCGAGAAAATAATGTACCATGCCACAAATATAGAAATGTTTGGGCCTCCAATTCAACATTGTTGAGAAAATGAAAAATAAAAATGTCAACATCTCTATGTGGGATGCACTTTTTATTCCATCATAGTGTGATCTCTTATGTGAGGCCCTCAAGAAACTTCCTCCGTAGATCCAATAATGCAAAAGGCCCATTTTGTAGTTCATGTATGTCAAGTAAAAGAGGATCAAGTAAGTAACAGTGTTAAAACTCCACCTTTCTATATACCATTAATTGTGGGTAAATACTTAGTTCACAACTATATGATTCTTTCAGGGGATAATATTTCTTTAATGCCCTAAGAATTTGTTAATATCTTAGGTCTCAAATATAGTCTTGTGTCTACAGGAGTTTTACAACTTGATGGGTCAATTGTGGGTGTGTTGGGTGTAATAAAATATCTTGAGTTGACACTTCATGATGTCCTAAGCCTCAAGTACAACCCATGAAATCTCAATAATTGACCTCCCTCCCATGTTTTGCATATGTTTTTATACATACTTCACTACTAAGCTAGGTGGCTATTTATCTTCAGACTGGACTCATATGCTTTTGAGAACCAAATATGGTACTTGATTCACGTAAAAAGTGAGAAAATATTTTCTTACCATCTAATGACATATGACCCCACTCCCATCCATTAAAATTGCCTAATAGAAGAAGAACATGAAAAAGACTCGGTTTTAGAGGGGAAATCTATTCCTCTTTCCATTCTTGATTTTTTTCTAGATGAATTGGCTGAGAGAGATCATAAGTTTAATCCTTATGATGAAGATCTTAAGACCTTTGAAACTAGTCTGGGAACCTATTGCATTCTCCAGGAGGAATCTATGATACCCACAACATTCAAACAAGAAAAGGAAAACATTTATGGACTATGGGAGATGTTCTTTGATGGTTCTAGAATCAAAAATGGAGTTGGGACGGGTGTTGTGCTGATTTATCCAAAAGGTGAAAAGGTATTCTTTACTCATAGATTACAATTTGCATGTTCTAATAATGTGGTGGATTAAAAATTATTATTGCATGGTATGTTGATTGTGGAAAAGAAGAAAATAAAGATCCCAAAATTAAGCAAATCAAGCTGAAACAAAGGCCACTTAACCCCAAGATTGAGCCCCTCATGAGAATGGAGCTCTCGAAAATCATTGAGACAAAAATAATTTTTCCAATCAAGTATTCTACTTGGGTGGAAAATCTAGTCGTAGTAAGAAAGAAGAATGGAGAAATATGACTTTGAGTGGATTTCAGATATTTGAATAGGACCTCTCTCAAGGATCACTATCCCTTGCTCTCTATGGAACAAATTTTGTAGATAGTAATAGGAGCAGAGAGGTTCTCCATGCTCGATGGCTAAACTGTTTTTAATAAGATCAAAGTGAAAGAAGAGGATCAATATAAAATCATTTTCACCACCAAATGTGGAAAATTTTCTTATCAAAATATGTCCTTTTCTTATCAAACTCAAGAGCTACCTTCCAAAAAGTGATGGAAATTTCCTTCAAATGGTATTTCAATCAATTCATCTTGGTTTACTTAGATGACATTACTGTTTTATCCATGAAAAGAGCAGATCACATGAAGCACTTGTAGAAATTATTTGAAAGATGTGGGGAATTTGACATGTCCTTTATTCCTAAGAAATGTAACTTTATAGTCCCTGTAGGAAATATCTTGGGGCATATTGTATCAAAAGAAGGAATTTTCATTAATCGAGAAAGAATTACAGGTATGGCGGCTCTTTCCTTTCTATCTCACAAGAAGGTTCTACAGTCATTCCTTAGAAAGATCACCTTTATTAGGTGCTTCATTCCTAACTTCACAGGATTGATAAGACCTATTACTCTTATGCTCAAGAATGATGCAACATTCAAGTGGATTATGGAGGGGAAGGAAAAATTTGAAAAAGATAAAATAAGAGATTGCTCGGGCCCCAACATTGAATAATCTAGATAATACTAAATATTTCATTCTTTATACTTATGGGGCATAATTCAGCATAGTTGTGGTTTTAACATAGCTCAATGGAACATCTTGTGGTGTTTTTTAGCCAAAAACTGAAGGATTATGAACTCAAATACAACCACATTGAAAAATAGGTGTTTTATGTAACCAGAGCCTTGAAAAAATCAAAAGTATGATTTCTCCTATCCGTGTAAAGGTTTTAGTATCACATTCCAAATTACTGAGACTTCATTATCGAAGTAAAGATCGGTGAGAAATGATATGGATGGGTAACTAAAATCATGAAGTATGATGTGACCATTAAGGCCACAAAGTTAGTAAGAGGAAGCTAACTTTGCAAAGCAACTAGCTCTAGATGTTGTAGAACCCCAAGAGACCACCCTCATGAATGAAGTGTCCTCCACGTGATGTTGAATGACAAGAAGACGAAATGAATGTATTTAATGATCACAACTAGATCATTGATATGACTAAGTTCTTGTCTATTGGTGGATTCCCTCATGGTTTGAACAAAGAAAAGAGGGTTTATCTAAGGCTATGATCTATTCCTTATGCATTGATTAGTGGTGTATTATTCAAAAAGAACATTGATGGAGTGCTACTCAAGTGCGGTGAAGGTGGGCAATGTGACAAGGTCCTTACCAAGTTTCATGATGGCTTCTTGGACGAACATTCTCTGCTAGAGATACAACCATGAGGATCATAAATGCAAGGTATTTATGGCCTAAATTGTTTTCATATATGTGGGCTAGGAAATGGAAGGAATGTGTGCTCTTCACTAGAAAGGAAATAGTGATGGCCCTTCAACATTATTTGAGCTAAACATATATGTCATTTACACAATGGGGTCTTGACTTCATTGGTATGATTAATCCTAAATCTAGTGTTATCAACAATGGGTTCTTACAACCACGAATATTTTACTAGGTGGACTAGAGTCACACCATTAAAGGAAGCCACTAAATCAGTCATCCTAGAATTTCTTGAAGAAATTGTTACAAGGTTTGTTATGCAATCGGACCATCATTTCTGATAATGCTAAATATTTCTTGGGATCCAAGATTTCTAGTTGGGATTTAGGGCTTGGGATTTATCTTAAAACTTCTTCCAACTATTACCCATAAGATAATGGATTGGTAGAATCTACTAACAAGAATTTTATCAGGATCATGAAGAGGACAATGGGCATAAATCAAAGAGAATGACACACAAAGGTGAACAATGTTCTTTTGGCGGATAAGATAACAACAAAGAAATAAATTGACACTTCTCCCTATAAAATGGTATATGGCAAAGAAGTAAAGCTGCCATTGTCACTTGAGTTTCCTTCATTTGAGTTAGCTCATTAGAGATGGAATTTGAAGGCATGGATCAAAGGGAAATTACAATTGCAGAATTTTTACAAATAGAGGAAAACATAAATTCCACCATGGTTAGGATTGAAGAGCATCGACATCAACAAAATAGTGGTTTGACAGAAAATTTAAAGGTCAAATGTTTAATGTGGGAGATTTAGTTGTAAAATGGGACGCGGATCGAGCTAAACCAGGGAGACACTCCAAGTTTGATGTTATTTGGAGTGAACCATACATCATCACTTTGCTTGCATGATGGCTAATTATTTTGAGTTATCTTATCTTTATGGGAACATGTTTTAAATCCCGATCAATGGGATTCATCTCAAGCATTCTCATTAAGATATTTCATGTATCTTGTATTCAGTAGATTATAATTTCAATTCCTTAAAGTTATTGTTATCCCAATTTTTCCCCTGACAAAATTGGTCAAACACGACCTTTGTGCACGAGATAACTAAAGGGATGGTTCAAACACCGTGAGCTCACAATCAACTCCAAAACCAAGAGGCGGGTGAGACTCGATCATGGAAGAGCAGGGTCAAATATGAGGCCAAATGACACAAAGGAAGCTAGAGGCTCAACAAGAAAATTAGAGAAAGACTCGAAGATTTAAGACTTATCTCATGAGTCAACTCAGATGCAGGTAGTAGGGCCATTGGAAGGTGCCATGTGTCAGCTTGGCATAGTTCCGAAAGGTACAACGAAGTGGAGGCACCAACAAGCACCATCTCGGCACGTAGCCAAGATCCAAATAGGGACTCAGTGACTGTTGAAAAGCCTAAGGACCAGCAGAAAGTGCCACATGCCTCATCAATGCAAATTTAGGAGAAGGATCCAAAGGAGTTCAAGTGAGCACTAAGCTTCCATGTGTCCCAAGTCAAGCATGAAGCCTTTATCAAATAGAAAATACTTGGGTAGAACATGAGGCCAAATTGCCTAAGTATAAATGGGCAAATGGAAGCTTCCACGTGTTTCATTGGCACATCTTCAAAGACAAAATTTGGAGCGGGTTCCCAAATGAGCACTAACCCTCCACGTGTCTAAGGTCCCAAAAGTGGAGCCAACCATTGAAAAGTCTAAAGAAACATAGCAAACCCGTGGAAGAAGTATCCACGCATCATCCCGATGCAACTTCAAAGCAAAAATCTAGAGAAGGTTCTGTACGATGGAAAGTGACATGTGAACGTGGGAATCTACAAGTAACTCTTCCTCGTGCACGACCTCCCGTGGTCATGCTTTGGGATGGTGGTGAATGTGGAATATACATGGATACGAACAAACTAGTTGGGTAATCTTATATCCATAATACATAATAATGGAATTTCGAATCTAAGGTGAAGAAGGCCCTCCTAACTGACTTGGTGTAATGGATCATTAGGATATAATAGTATTTTTGGAGGCTCCAATCAATGTCGAGCTCTATCGAGATCCCGTTTATTGGCTTTTTGGGTATGTGGGAAGTGACCTCTATAGGTGCTTCATGTATATTTCCAGACAAGGTCATGAAAATGGTGATGGGAGGTGTAGTGGATTCTCCGGGGTTTTATGGACGATTCTCTAGTCTAGTCTAGAAATATTTAGCTTGATTGGCTGCTACGTTTAATAAGGAGAATTGTGTAATGATGTCTGGTGGGAGTGGTGAGGACCTAAATACTAGTGTTCATAAACCAACATCAATGTTTGATTGATTAATAGGCCCATTGTTGGGTTGTGGGACCTATGGATCACAACCGTAAGTTTGTGGTTGTGGCGACCTCCTATGGTCATATGAAGAGTTAATCTCTCCTTCCGACTATCCAATAATCATACGCCTTTTCAGCCTCTATGTTTAGAACTAGGAGTTGTGTAATTTTCTCAGAATACCTTACAGGTGTTCTGGCAACTTGAATGCATAAGCTAGTGTCTATGTCGATGAGGAGGTCCCCTACGTTGGGTTGTGGAACTAGAGGATCGCAACCAAATATTTGTTCTCTTTCGAGTCCTTGTACATACAAATACCCTATCAAGGTAGTCTATAGTTAGGATGATTTGACCAAAATGTGTATGCCTTGTCATCTTCAATATTTAACTCTCTCAATTGTTCACTAATTGCTCGTAGGTTTACTTGTTGCTCAAAAGACCTGGATCCTAAGGTCTTGATCTATATCAGCTAGTGTTGTGGGTAGATTTGGTTGAGGCACTATTGGTTCAAATATGTATTCTCTGGGCTCTCTAGGTCCCGTGATTGTCATGCAAAAATGATTCAACTTTAACTAAAACTAATAAACTAATTATGAAAGATGTATCTATACTATGCATGTATTCTTTTATTTTTGTATTTTCGATGAAGTATTTTAATGAAATTAAAAGAGCATCTATTCTAATATTTTTAGAAAATGGAAAATTAATCTAGTAAAAAATTAAAACAAACAAAGTATCCTGGTGTAGCTATTTTCCTGTGCATGTGTGTGTGAATTTATCCTAAATATCTAAATAACCAACTAGTTTAATCGAAAAACTCTCAATCCTACCTCAGAAGTGAGAAATGAATCATAGCTTCTTAGAAACTATCATTCCCCACAGCTTCCTTGGCAATATTGAAAGTGAACTTTAACCAAAATGAAATAATTTACTACTCTATTTGATACGTTGTAACTAGAACTTTGATAGCTCAAACCTGGAGTTTATAGAACAGTGGTAAATCCAGTTGTGTGTGACTTTGTCCCCTCAATGTGATCTCCTCATTCCTTCGTGTTCTCATGAATCCAGAAAAGTGTGTATATGATAGTATCAACAGAAGAAGGTACTCGAACAATGGCAGCTTTGGATATAGACCAAATACAATGTGAGTAAGAGAGGGATAGTGCAAGTGAACAGAGCTTGACTATGCAATTCCTAGCTTGGGATTTATTGGGAATACAACACAAATACACCGAGAGTTCTAGAAACTATCTTTTGTGGCCAAAAAACCTACAACTCTAAATGGATTCCAATCTAAGAATGAAACTACCTTATTCTAAACTGGTTTGCATGGAACAACAATGAAGCAAGATTGAAACAAGAAGATCAAATGACCTCTAAACAACAAAGGAAGACTAACAATGGATGCAAAACATGAAACTATTGGAATTCTAAGCAAGAAACTCAAAAGACTGAATGATTTAAATAGAGAAGGAGAGGGGCCTCTTGTTTGAAAACAAGTTGGCTATTTATAGAAAATGAATTCACTAGAAGGTAACTTGGAATGGAACTCTTTTACCATTAAACAAAGAGAAAACACTATTCACAGGGCGGCCAAAACATAAATGCAAAGCAAAGTAGCTGAAAAATGTGGATAGAAACTTGAATTTTACGTTTGATGAGATCGTCGGAACATTATGGAAAATGCACACAGACCGCCACCCTGCATAAGGTGGCGGTTACAGGACCGCCGCCCTATCCTGGGTGGCAGTCACAGGACCGCTACCCTGCATAAGGTGGTGGTCACAGGACCACCACCCTACCTCCGGGTGGCGGTCACAGACCGCCACCCGTGGGGGGCGGTCTCATCACTTAAGACCAAAATGCAAGGAAAAAGGGGGCAGAGGGAAGAACAAAGCATGCAGAGGCCATGGATGAGGCATACGGGATACAAACGTATACTTGGCAGCTTTTTGGATCCCGAACACCTTGCGAGGAGACTTGTATCATCATTGGGGTATGTGTAACCTCTTTCCGGTGGTGCAGTACCCTACAATTTTGGGTACATACATATTTCCCCCTCGAGAAGCATCTTAGCCATGAAGAGGCGTAAAACGGTGGATCCGAGTATGGTGGTCCCAAATGGGGAGTTAGGAGTTATACCTGACATGCCCATGTGTTGGAAAGTCACCATCCAAAATCCCACTATCTAGCAAAATGAAAAAGGGGACTCAAGTGTAGATAGATAAAATAAATTGAGAAATAAAACTAAATTGATATGAAATGAGGACTTACCATCTCACGGGGTTTAGAACTTACCTCCGTCAACTCCAACCCTATGAAAGACATTCAAAATCAATTTTAGAAAGCTATATATATATAATAATGAACTCATTTTACTATTCATTTACGTGTGTGTCGATTTGGTGGTTTTTGAGCTCTGGGACCCACGGTGACCATTTTTACGAGAGTACAGTCAAAACATGTCATTGTCGAGAATGTGATCATGCCTCCGAGAGCAGAACATCGGCCTGCGAAGTCTCAGGTTAGTTCTTCTCAATTTATCATTTTTAAATCCAAAACATAGAAATGTTGAAATCTTTGTCATGGGGGGATCATTTTTGAAAATGCTAGTTTTAAATGAGTCTCTAGGGGGCGCCCATAGGGTAGGTCTTTATTTTGTTAAAAATGGTGTTTTCTTGCATTTTTAATGCATTTTTAGGGCTTTCGAGCCCTTTGCCACTTCAGGACAAGACTCGCCACCCCATGCACAGGGGTGGTCATGGGACCGCCCCCTAAAAGGTGGTGGTGGTTATGGAACCGCCACTCTGCATAGGGTGGAGGTTCATAACAATGTAATGTAAAAAAGATGTTTTATTTAATTGTTTTTGCATTTTTAGTATTTTTACATGTTCTTGATAATTTTTCTAGTTAGATTTTGTTACTAACTTACTTTTTCTATGTTTTTGGGTGGATGCAAGAGGAGGAGTATATTAGATGGAGTAGAGAGAGGGAGTGTGATTGGATCCCAGTAGTGTTAGAGGCACTGACCTAGATAGAGCGAGACACTCTACAGAGGGCCGGTATTTGGAGGATCACACAGGTTCCTCATGTTGCACCTGCTAGTCACATATTATGTGACTTATTTTCATATTGGGATGCAGATCGAACACTTTCCGATTACTAGGTGTGAGGGGTGAGTGGTCCATCACCTTGGAGGATGTCTACCATATACTGGGGGTTCCGATCCTTGGGAGGCGGTGTCTCTCAAGACAACAGTGTCAAGATCTCAGTTGGTTTAGTGGGCCACTTATATGGGGGATGTCATTGTTTCCATGGGGTCAAAGAAGGGGGTGAAGGTCTACTCCATTGTTGAGTCAGATATTCCTGTGCTCCACAAGGCTATCATGGGCATCCTTGCTTCAAGATTGATTGGGGACAAGGGAGGGGACACTCTCTTATATTGTTGGGCTCCCATTATTACACAGATTGAGGGCCATGGCCATGTTTATGCTTGGGGAGCAGACATCCTCGGGACCACCTACCATGATTTGTATAGGGTGGTTAGACTACAGGGATAGTCATTGAGCCACCCTACTCTTGTCATGAGTTGGGTGTATGAGCACATCACTCCGTATGGGAGAGGTGTACAGGCAGAGGATCCTGGGGCCATTGTTAGGGCAGCGAGGTGGATAGGGATGACCGTTCTTAGAGTGCCTCACCAGCCAGTGGCTTCTTTGACTACTATGCAGACATGGAGGCTACTCCTTATCAGGCCATGGTAGGGTTATGGGGAGAGGAGACACTCACATTGATTGCTTGCCACACTACTAGTGGTAGATAGGATGGGGAAGTTGAGATCCACCCCTTTGACAGAGTACCACAGCAGTTCGGCCTCCCATATATTGACATGTTTCCTCTGCAAGGGGCCAATGTATAGATCTATTTGTGAGGCTCGGGGAGGTCCTAGAGGCTAGGGTTGGACTTTGGTCACTCTGGTGTTCCTATCGCAGCTAGGAGGGTGGTTCATGCTTGAGGGGTAGCCAGTGCTCCTCGAGCACCTTTACTTCAAATTGGTGCTGGTCCTGCTCATAGCAGAGATGAGCCTATTGACATGGACTCCAAGTCTGAGGAGTTCACTGGGGAGACAGAGGAGGAGAGGAGAGACCGAGACCGAGAGCCGGGGAAGGGAGGTGAGGAGGATGACAATGATTCTGAGTGGCATGACACTCAGGATATCTTATGGGCCGAGAGGGTGGAGCAGGAGCACGAGAAGGTGACTCTGATTTTGGAGGAGTTTCCTTCTCAAGATTTAGGGGGAGATGGTGAGTCCATGGCAGGCCGTCACATTGCTCTAGATGTGGGAGAGGGATGATAGTCAGTGGCAAGCAGCAGGTGGTAGGCGCGATCCTAGAGATCCCACTTGGAGGCCTGGAGATCCGAGTGAGTTACCACTCTTTTCTCACTTTGTTTTAGTTAGAATTGTTTAGTTGTTATTTCCTTTTGTTGTTTCATCTATCTTTGGTTTTATTTTGGACAACTTTCTAACTTGTGTGTTTCTCCTTTTTATTTGCAACGACTTGAGGGATGGTGAGACTTGATTCACTGGGTGTGCACTGACACTCTATTGCTCCCTTCTGATGGTACTCGGCTGAGCTTACTCGAGGGATGTTGGGAGCCCTCAAAGTGAGCTTGGTCGACATACAAATGTCTTTGCCCCTATCTGAAGGTGGAAAAGATCATTACTTCCCTTCGCACCGAGCTGGCTGATATAGGACTGCTGAGTGCTTGATGAGGAGGAGTTCTCTCATAGTGAGACCACAAATGCTGGCCGTGATCATGTGAGCCCTCCATCCATTTAGAGTGTCATCGCAGTAGGAGTCCTAGGCATGGCCATACACCTTCTGAGGGATCTCGCAGAGATTGAGAGATCATAGTGTCCTTTTTAGTGACTTTTGGTCGGATATTTGTATGATTGTTTTTGTATTTTTGAGCTCATTAGCATTTTGACCATGCCTTAGTGCATGATGGCATTGTACATGAAACAACATATATATATATATATATATATATATATATATATATATATATTTTTGGATCTAGACTATCTTGGTGTCTAGAATTTTGTGACTCGTTTCCCATGTGTATACTAGATGTTTTCTTTTTAGAGTATTTGTTTTCATGCTTTTCGAATGTATGCAATGGATGAAAATGATAGCAAAATACTAAACAGAATGTTTTACTTTATATGCTTTTGTAATGCTGACATGTGATGATGAACATGTTGTAGTTTTGAACTTTTGGCCTCTTTGGGCAATGTCTGTGATTTCTTCTTATGTTGGCAAAAATGTGATGAATGTATAGTGATAAAGAGATGAACTTGCCCCATTCCCAACTCCACGCAACCAGTAGGATGTGAGGGCTCAACACCAAGAGTTGGGAAGGGCACAAATTGTATGAGTTTGAATGAATGGAACGATGAGAGATAGACAAACCAGTGACAAAAACCAAACTTAGACCTACACACTTACCCTACTCAAAACTACCACCAAGCTTAGAAGGCCACTTACTTTCCTTAGACTTAGATCTATAAATGGCAACTTGGTTGACAAAATATGGTTTTGAGGATTTGATCTCTTTGGAATTTGGACATTTGTTTTCACTTAATATAATTTGATTTGTATTTCTAGAATACCAAGATTTGTTAATTTGTGTGAATGGACCCCCACACCCTACCTCATGCCACTAGTAAGAAGCATGGGTTTGTCACCAAAGGCAAGGATATAGGTGAGTAAGGGCACTTCTTTCCTTTCCCAACCTCGCACCACTAGTAAGAGATGCGGGCTTATCACCGAAGGTTGGTGGGGCAAAGAAGTGTGTAAAATAAAATATTCTGTTTGCTTGGCATTTTTTATTCTATTTGATTTTGACACTTCTGATATGTGACTTTGGGATATCCTTTCTCTCAAAGAGACATAAGAGGGATAGATGTGACACCAAGAAGCTTCTAGAATAGACCGTAGGTAAGGACAACTTTACCTAGTAGAAAGAAAGAGTAAAACCAAGTATGCAGGCCTTGGTATGGTTTTCATCAATACTTGTCTATCAAACTTGATGATGAGATTTGAAATTACTTGATGATGTTTGAAGAGATGTGATTTGAATGCTTTTGCCAATATTTTCATAAATTTGTAATAGATTTCTTAAGAGTAAGTTCCTTGACTACAATTTTTACAAAATGAGTGGACAAAATGAAACAACAAGATGACTAATGCAATGTAGGTAGCTATAATGTACAAGTGGTGATTCTGATGTCTTATGCGTAAAACCGTTTAAGATGCAAGGAATTGACAGTTTCATTGAATTCCTCACCTTCTAGTGTGCATAAGAGATACACACATTTCCATAGTCTTTCATGACTCGGTATGGGCCCAACCACTTGGGCCGGAACTTCCTTCCTTCACCGGTTTTCTTATCAATCCGACTATCTAGTCTTAGAACTAGATCTCCCTCATATATTTCTCACTCATAGAATTTTTTTGTTATACTTCCGCACATCCGGTCAACATAGGCTCTATGCCATTGTTTGGCATTTAGCCTGGCCTCATCAAGGCTTTCCAGTTGAGAGAGGCATGCCTCCCTGTAAGCTTCTTCATCCAAAATCCCTTGTAATGAGATGCAGAGACTGGGTATTTCAACCTCAAGTGGGAGAATTACTTCTACCCCGAAATACCAACGAGAAAGGGGTTGCTCCTATTGGTGTTCTTATTGAGGTTCGATGGGCCCACAAGGCCGATATAGTTTTAGATGCCAATCTCGCTTGTTCTCCTTAACTGTTTTGAGGAGAATAGCCTTTAATGTTTTGTTTGTTGCTTCGGCTTGTCCATTGGCTTGAGGGTAGTAAAGAGAGGCCATGTGATGGTTTATTTTGAATTTTCTACATAACTCATGGACCTCATCATTTTTAAAGGATGTGCCATTATCTGAGATAATGACTTGTGGGACACCATACCTACAAATGATTTGGTTTAGAATGAACTTGGTAATTACCGAACCTGGTATGGTGGTGAGAGGCATGGCCTCTACCCATTTGGTAAAATATTCTATGGCTGTAATTATAAAATTATGGCCATCGGTTGATGAGGGAGAGAATTTCCCTATCAAATCTAGACCCCACGTGGAGAAGGGCCACGGGGTTTCTATTGGTTGTAGGGATTGTGTTGGCATGTGAATCTCGTGAGAGAATTCTTGGCATTTGTGGCACTTACGTACAAACTCTACTATGTCATGTTCGAGAGTGGGCCAAAAATAGCCCATCCGATGTATTTTGTGAGCAGTGGCATGACCACCGAAGTGGCCTCCACATATCCCATTGTGGGATTCATAAAGAATCTTCTTGGATTCTTCTGTGTCGATGCATCTTAGAAGCATGTCGTCGAAGGCTTTACGATAGAGTACTTGTTCTAAAACAACATATTTAGCAGTGATAATGCGTAACCGCCTTCTTTGTTGTGATGTGGCACTTTCCGGGTATGTGTGGTCCATGATAAAATTGATGATATCAGTGTACTAGGGACATGTAGAGATGGGGGCCTGGTTTCGACAAAGTATATACACTCATCAAGAAAGTCCAGATTTACCAGATCACCTCCATCTAATGGATTGTCAGCTAACTAGTCCACAATGATTTGTCCCTTAATGGATTTTTGGTTTACAAATGTTAACTCAAATTCACCCATTAAGGTTATGAAATGCCCAACCTTTTTAGATAAAGACCCTTGCGTGAGGAATGTTCATAAATGATCTGTCTTTACAATGACCCTTGTTTCTTGGTTTAACATGTAATGTCTTAAACATTTTGTTGCAAAGACTATGGCAAGGCATTCTCTCTCTGCCTGTGTATAACATGTTTCATAATCGAGCAACGTTCGGCTAATGAAATAGACTACATGTTCTCATTTATCATTGTCTTCTTGAGCCAACATGCAGGCTAGCGAGACATCAGTGGCTCATGAGTATAGGATCAAAGGGTGGTCTGGTCTGGGAGGCATTAGCATGGGTGGAGACAACAAGAAGCGTTTAACTACTTTGAAGGCCTCGTTGCATTCTTTAGTCCAATCAATGCTATAATATTTCTTTAATAGATTGTTGATTGGATGAATGGAAAACTTAAATCTGGGATGAACCTTCGATTGCACTGAGTTTCCCAAGAAATGACTTGATTCTAGACTCGTCTGATGGTGGAATCATTTTGAGAACAACCTGTATTTTGGCTGGATCAACATCAATCCCTCGTGAAGATATAATGTAACCCATAAGTTTACCTCTTGTCACACCAAACACGCACTTCTCTGGGTTTAATGTGATGCCATATTCAATCAATCATGAGAGGATGATACAGTACTTCTGGATGATCACAACACTTCTTGGCCTTGGCCAATAAGTCATCCACATAGGATTCCACAATTTTATGGATAAGATCATGGAATATGTATGTCATTCCCGCTGATATGTAGCACCGCTTCTTAAGACCGAATGACATGACAACATAACAATAAGTTCCCCAGGGAGTTATAAACGTAGTTTTGGCTTGATCCTGTTTAGATATTTTAATCTGATTATACCCTGAGAACCCATCCATGAGGGACAATAGTTCAAATCCAGTTGTTGCATCAACAATAACATCAATGGATGGTAATAGGAAGTCATCTTTGGGACAAGCTTTGTTAATATCCCGAAAGTCTATGCAAATGCGTATCTTCCCATTCTTTTTTAGAACAGGGACGATATTAGATACCCATTGTGAATAGTCAACGGGTTTGATGAATCCCACTTGGAGAAGTTTTATTACTTCCTCTTTTACCATGAGAGCCACTTTTGGCTTCATTGGTCTTGACTTTTGTTTAATTGGTTTTGCATCTGGTTTAGTGACAAGGTTATGTACCGTGATGTGTGGTGCAATGCCCATCATTTCTTTATAGTTAAATGTGAAAGCCTTTTGATGTTCTTTGAGGACTTGGGTGTGTATTTCTATCTCCTCTAGAGTTAACGAGGATCCCAACTTCAAAATTTTGGTTCTTCCTCCATTCCGATGTTTATGTCAATGGTTTCTTCTATTAAAGAAGCATTACCTTCTTCAAATTTAGGTGGGGCTGGAGGTAGTTCCAAGCTTTCTCCATCTTCCACCTCATAGATATCGAGATCCTTTTGTGGAGGAGATTATACCATGGGATTTCCAAAATAGGAAGAGGAATGTGGTATTAGGGAAAGATCCACTATGCGGTGAGTAAGGTGTAGCTCCACATAGGTTTTTAGATACTCGAGAGTGACTCTATCACCGTCAAAGTGATCTAGGATAGGAAAATCATTCTCAGCTTCTCTATGAGTGAGGAGTGGGTTTGTTGGTATTTTACGTATTAATGGTTCAATACGAAGTGATACTATGAAATTTGTATCTTCCAACTCACTGTTTGGAGTGAAACAAAAAGTTGAGGTTGTTATTAAATATGTGAGAAGGTTCTGATCTCATGGGATTGCTTTAATTGATATGAAGTTGAATCCCTTGCTTAGATCTAATACCGTTTATTTGTAGAGTTGTAAATGTTCAGCGCTAGTTTCATATACCTCATAGACTTGGTTTGCAACTAGTTGTGAGTCTCCTAGAACTCTAATGTTATCAAAACCCATTCTTTTGGCTAGGATGAGGCCAAGGAGGAGAGCTTTGTAATCAAATCCATTGTTTGTACACTCAAAGTTTAATTTAAAGGCAAAGGTAGGATCTTTCCCTCAGGTGAAGTAAAGATCACTCCTGCCCTAGCTCCAAAGTGACATCTAGCTCCATCGAAGTGGAGAGTCCAATATTTTCTTGGAAAATGGATGTTGGGATATTTGTTGTATCTATTTCTTCTACCTTTGTTACTTCTACCATACAAACTTCGTCTGATGGAAGAGAAGCAATTCCTAGGGTGTATCCCATACCCATAGAATCAAATGGTAGGAGAATAGGTAAATATTTCTCTAGCAACTCAAACAATTTTTTGTAGTAGTCCCTAATGACACTATTTCTATGACGTTGGCCTCATTTTTGAGTGTCGGGATGCCCTCAACCAGATTTGTAATTTCCAACTCTGTGGTGGGTATCAACTTCTCTTTTGGTTTTGAATTAATTGGTTTGATAAGTTGATTTGTTGGGAGTTCAAACTCGGAATGAACGCTTGGTCTTTTCTTCAAATCAGCTAGGTGTATATCAAGGGTTTTGGGTCACCTTGTGCCACAAATATTTTCCCTAAGTGTAGAAATCTTATTTCTTGGAATAACGTGGAAGGGATTTCCTTCATGTGATGTATCCATGGCCGACCAAGGATCATATTATAGTTGGTTTCCCGATCTATAATATAAAATTTGGTGAGGACCGTCTTGGGTCCTAAAGTGACTGGTAAAACTATGGTTCCAATTGAGGTGGCCTTGAGGCTATCATAACCTCTTAGCGTATTTCGTGTTGTGGAATAGTTTGTCTCTCCATATCCTAACTTTTGAAGAAAAGTGAAGGGGACTATGTTAACTATTGCCCCATCATCAATCATTACATGTTTAACATAATTATTGTAAACCCATACTTGTAAATGTAAAGTTGGGTCACCTCTTCATGCAATTTCCAGTGTCTATTGGCATTTTTCTTATATCAAATATAAACTCAGTATCCCTATCTGGCTGCCCTGGAGGGTAGACGTCAAAGTCTACATGGTTTACTTATGTTTCTAGGGAGGTGGTGATTAATTAAATGACCAAGGCCTAATGCTTCTAAGAGAGCAGCCCTATGGGCGGGAGAGTTCTTTAACAAGTCCAAGAAGGAGATGTGAGAGAAGGTTTTCGTTAAATCATTAATTAAATCATAGGTGCCTATGGGTTTTACCAACATTTGTTGAATGTTGTCTAGTTCCAATGGATAACTTGGAGTTGGTTGAGAAGAATAATCCCGTGTTCTTGTTATGGTTTCTACAGGTAGCTCGGTGTCTAATTCTACTAGACCAACTATCTTGGTTTGCGGTCGAGTTCCTAATTGGGTGTGACCGGTGGATTTAATGAAGTTGAAGCTTCATGATCATTGTTTCCTATTATAACACCCTTGTTTGTTCCACTTGGATCTAACTTGTTATTGTTAGAATGGTTTGGGAGCGGATCATTAAAGATCTTGAGGGGTGCATTTTGAGGGGAAACTGCCCTTGTGTAAGTGTTTGGAGCAGGTACTACAAAATTTGCTAAGAACATATCTATAAAGAGTTATTTTTGATCTTCTGGCAAACGCTGCATGAATTTATTGTAGTCACAACAAGTCCTAGTATCATGGCCTTGAATTTTGTGGAAACCACAATACAAATTGGGATTATAATTTCGAGGCTATTGATTTGAAACTTGTTGTGGCCCAAAATTCTGATAAGGTTGCTGGTTGTTAGAGTTAAAATTTTGAGGCCATTGCCTTTGGTTTTGACTCTGATATCCATTTGGGTTTTGATTTGGACCTTGTGTTTGGATTTGTCATTGTTGTTGTGTTGTCATGGTGGATGATTAAAATCCACCGTGTTGATTGTTGGAGTAAAATTTTTATTTTGTTGATTGTTAATGGGTGGCAAAATGTTCACAACATTTTCTCTTTTAGTTTGGTCAGTTACTCCATCTGTTGTAACTCCATGGTTCTTGTTAAGGATCTTAGGTCCTTGATTAGCATTCTTGGTATTAGGATAGGTCGTGGTGTTTTGATTGGGAGTGATTAATTTCCCATTTGTTCCATATGTCTTACGACCACTATCTATCATTGCTTGGTTGATTTAGAGAGCACTCTCGAGTACTTCATCGTAAGTTCTTAGTGGGAACTTCTGGACTTCTTCCTTTATCTCTCTATTGAGAGAATGAAGGAATAAATCACATAGTTCCATCTGATCCATGTTTGGAGCACTTGCTGATGAGTAGAGAACCGTATGCCATCTTTGAATAAAATGAGTAGCGGATTCATTATGTTCTTGTTTAATATGCAAGAATTCCCTGATTCATGTTCTTAACAATTTGTTCATATCAAAAGCTTTGATGAACTCTGACACGAGTTGTTTAAATGAGTGTATCGAGGCTTCAGGTATTCTGTAATACCAATCAAGGGAAATACCCTCTAAGGTTTTAGGGAATATCTTAGCAACAACCCCATCCCAAGGGAGTAATTCCCGTATGGTCGTGGCATAGGCCTTAATGTGTGCATTTGGATCTCCTTCCCCTTTGTATTTGGGTAAATCGGAAGAGGTCTTAGAAGCATAACACTTCGTATGGTGAAGTCTAGGGGCTCTTTTAAATATTCTGAATAAGTCCCTACCGCATAGGCCTCGACCATCGATGGTGCTTGCTGAGGGGGTGGGGGTGGCATGGTTTGTTGATATGACATAGTGTATGCATTTACAGGGACATAAGGGAATCCTTATGGTTGAACGAACATCCCGGAGAAGAGAACATGTCTCCTTGTGGTGATTTTGAATAAATGTTTAAGTAGGAGGAGCATTGTTCTGGTATGGGTTGTTTGGTGCCAAGCCGGAGGTATCATATTTTCAACTAGGAGTGGAATTTGAAAACGTGGTCCTAGTTGGTGTTTGCTGTGGGTAATTATATGGATGTTGAGGAGGCATGCCTAATGTGCATGTTCCTATAAGGAGGTTAACCTAACTGGGGTGATGTGGAGGGTTGGGGATTCCTGCTTGCCCAAAATATGAATTTTGATTTACTTGAGCAAGTTCCAATCCTCTAACCTTCTCAACTAAGGCTGAAATGACCTCTATTGGTGAAGACATATGTTTTTTGCCTTAATGGTGTTTGTTGTATACCTTGAGGTTGTAAAGGGGTATGATACCCTGCTATGAATTGATCATTACCCTGCCAAGTTTCACCAAGAGCATTTCCCATAGGTGGAGGAATGGGGGTGTTTTCTTGGAGTAGGGTATCAGATTGTATTTGCAAACTCCCTATAGGTGGGTACATGTTTTGGAAGCGTTGTTCACTTCTAGCATAGCATGCTAAGTACTCCTCATCCAAAAATGGGAGTGGATCTGACTATCTACTGATCTGTGGTCTAAACAAGACCCAAGGAGATGAAGTGGATTCTCCAGTAAACGTCATATTGTTAGAGCCTGAGGGCTCTGGTTGTTGTGTTTGTGCAAGTTGATCCAACTCCTCAATTCGGAACGAAGAACTAGAACTAGTTCTTTGAGGGGGAGTTTGAGATGACAAGTAATTACTTGAATAGTTATCAGCCCATGTAGAAAGCGAGGGTGATGGTTGTCTATTTGTTTGACCATAATTTGCTTCGAGACCTGAGAGAGGTCTACCATATGCGTCATATCCCAACATATTCGGGGGGTATATGAATACCCGCAGAATAATGGGAAAGAGTGAAGGTGGATGAAAGAAATGAAAATAAAAGGGGAATAATTGTTTGTTTCACGTCGGGTTCACCAATTTTGTACGATGGAAAAGTGACATGCAAGCATGGGAATCTACAAGTAACTCTTCCTCATACCCGACCTCTCGAGGTCATGTTGAGATGGCTAGTGAATGTGGAATATATATGGATACAGACAAACTAGTTGGGTAATCTTATATCCTCAATACACAATAATGGAATCTACGAATCTAAGGTGAAGAAGGCCCTCCTAACCTGAATTGGTGTAATGGATCGTTTGGATATAATAGTAGTTCGAGGCTCCAATCAATGTCGAGCTCTCGAGATCCTGTTTATTGGCCGTTGGATACGTGGGAAGTGACCTGTAGGTGCTTCATGTATATTTCTAGACAAGGTCATGAAAATGGTGATGGTAGGTGTAGTGGGTTCTCTAGGGTTTTATGGATGATTCTCTGGTCTAGTCTATAAATCCTTAGCTTGATTGGCTGCTACGTTTAATAAGGAGAATTGTGTAATGATGTCTAGTGGGAGTGGTGAGGACCTAAATACTAGTGTTCGTAAACCAACATCAATGTCTGATTGATCAATAGGCTCATTGGGTTGTGGGACCTATGGATCATAACCATAAGTTCATGGTTATGGCAGACCTCCTATGGTCATATGAAGAGTTAATCTCTCCTTCCGACTATCCAATAATCATACGCCTTTTTGTCCTCTATGTTTAGAACTAGGAGTTGTGTAATTTTCTCAAAATACCTTATAGGTGTTCTGGCAACTTGAATGCATAAGCTAGTGTCTATGTTGATGAGGAGGTCCCCTGTGTTGGGTTGTGGAACTAGAGGATCAACCAAATATTTGTTCTCTTTCGAGTCCTTGTATAGTCATACGAGATACCCTATCAAGGCAGTCTATAGTTAGGATGATTTGACCAAAATGTGTATGCCTTATCGTCTTCAATATTTAACTCTCTCAGTTGTTCACTAATTTCGTAGGTTTACTATTGCTCAAAAGACCTAGATCCTAAGGTCTTGATCTATATCAGCTAGTGTTGTGGGTAGATTTGGTTGAGGCACTATTGGTTCAAATATGTATTCTCTGGGCTCTCTAGGTCCCGTGATTGTCATGCAAAAATGATTCAACTTTAACTAAAACTAATAAATTAATTATGAAAGATGTATCTATACTATGCATGTATTCTTTATTTTTGTATTTTCGATGAAGTATTTTAACGAAATTAAAAGAGCAACTATTCTAATATTTTTAGAAAATGGACAATTAATCTAGTAACAGAATTAAAACAAACAAAGTAGCTTGGTGTAGCTATTTGCCTATGCAGGTGTGAATTTATCCTAAATATCTAAATAACCAACTAGTTTAATCGAAAAACTCTCAATCCTACCTCAGAAGTGAGAAATGAATCATAGCTTCTCAAAAACTATCATTCCCCACAGCTTCCCTGGTAATATTGAAAGTGAACTTTAACCAAAATAAAATAATTTACTACTCTATTTGATACGTTGTAACTAGAACTTTGATAGCTCAAACCTGGAGTTTACAAAATAGTGGTAAATCCATTTGTGTGTGACTTTGTCCCCTCAGTGTGATCTCCTCGTTCCTTCGTGTTCTCGTGAATCCAGAAAAGCGTAAATATGATAGTATCAGCAGAAGAAGGTACTCGAACAATGGCAGATTTGGATATAGATGGAATACAATGCGAGTAAGAGAGGGATAGTGCAAGTGAACAGAGCTTGACTATGCAATTCCTAGCGGGATTTATTATGGGAATACAACACAAATATGCCGAGAGTTCTAGAAACTATCTTTTGTGGCTAGACAAAACCTGCAACTCTAAATGGATTCCAATCTAAGAATGAAACTACCTTATTCTAAACTAGTTTGCATGGAACAATAATGAAGCAAGATTGAAACAAGAAGATCAAATGACCTCTAAACAACAAAGGAAGACTAACAATGGATGCAAAATATGAAACTATTAGAATTCTAAGCAAGAAACTCAAAATACTGAATGATTTAAAAGAGAAGGAGAGGGGCCTCTTATTTGAAAACAAGCTGGCTATTTATAGCATATGAATTCACTAGAAGGTAACTTGGAATGGAACTCTTTTACCATTAAACAAAGAGAAAACACTATTCATAGGGTGGCCAAAACATAAATGCAAAGAAAAGTAGCTAAAAATGTGGATAGAAATTTGAATTTTATGTTTGATGAGATCATCGAACATTCTGGAAAATGCGCATAGGACCACCGCCCGCACAAGGTGGTGGTTACAAGACCACCACCCCTATCCTGGGTGGCGGTCATAGGACCGCCACCCAAGCAGGGTGGTAGTCTCATCACTTAAGACCAAAATGCAAGGAAAAAGGGGGCAGAGGGTAGAACAAAGCATGCGGAGGCTAGATGAGGCATACGGGATACAAACGTATACTTGGCGAGCTTTTCTGGATCCCGAACACCTTGCAAGGAGACTTGTATCATCATTGGGGTATGTGTAACCTCTAATTTGGCAAGTACCTCACAATTTTTGGTACATACGGTTCCCAACCAAGTGCCGAGATCACCACATGGTTAGACTCAAGAGGGGATAGAGTCATCCGTTGAAAATTCCAAGGCTAGGGAGCGAGCCACACATCATCTCGGTACTTCAAAGACAAAATTTGGAGAGAGTTCCCAAACATGAGCCAACATTCCACATGTCTCGAGTCAAACTTACGGCCCCGCCAGGACAAAAGGACTAGGCCAAAAAAATGAAATGGATGAGAGGCCGCGCAGAAGCCACATGTCCCACCATGACTATTTAGGGAGCTGGCTACGAGGGTCCTTCCCGCAAGAGTTTTAAGTATTATATAAAGTGGGTCCCCTTTAACTCACCAAAGGAACGAGGTGGGCGGTATTCATGTAGGACCGAAATTGGCTAAGTATAGAAGAGCCAGCAGAATCCTCCACATGCCTCAATGGCGTAACTTCAAAGGTGCAGCCAGAAAGATACCATGAACTAGCGCGCTAGCCCTCCACATGTCTTTGGGTTTGAAAGGTAGAGCCAGCTATTAAAAAGTAAAGAAGGACCAGCGAAAGCCTCCACATGCCTCATCTACGCAACATCAAAGGTAGAATCTGGGGGAAGTTTCCAAATGAGCGTGAATCCTCCACGTGTCTAGGGTCAGACATATGGCCCCACCAAACAAAATGGGCTTAGGAAAAGGATAAAGGAAGTAGAGCAGGCTCGCGGATGATACCACGTGCCTCGATGGCACTATTTCAAGGATGTAGAGTAAGCAAAGAAACTTAAAGATATGCGGGGCCACCACGTGGATGTGCGGAAATAGACTCCAAACATTAAGTACCTTTAGGTAGCCATATATTTCAGTAAAAAGGTCATAATTGAGTGGGAGGGGAAGTTTTAGACATCTCTCAAAGACTGCTACCCACCTACCACCATTAATGTTTCGACCCACCATTTTCAAGGTCGTCAAATCTCCCCCTGCCACCATGGTGAAGAATGGGCCTCCTTTCCTACCCAAAGAAGGAATAACAATGGGGCCATGGGTATTGTAGAGAGACTCATCATTGCGACAGGGGGAATTCGGTGCTCCTTTAGGAGCATTTGGAACAGGGTTAGATTTTCCCCTCCTTTCTCTCTCTCATTCTTCTTATATATTGTACAAGATGGAAAATTTTAAAGGGTTGGACATTCTTTCTTTGCGCTCTCCTTTTCTCGTCTCTACAGTGAATTCCTGGATCCTCGAACCCCTCCACCCAAATCGTAACACAATTCCTACCTCTTGGCTACTTGTAATACACTCTTGAGAAATTATTGGAGCAATAAAATAAGTCCATGGATGACTTCAACCCTCTCTTATGTTTATTTTCTTCTTCCTAATCCCTCGTTGTAGTTTGGTTATATGTGCATGATGGTTGTGTTATAGTTTTAATTGTTTGTGTTTAGTTGCAATGTAAATGTTCAAAGATTCCTTTGGTGCATCACCTATGTTAGTTTAGGTTTAATTTCTTGCATCTTCTCTCACCCTGTCTCCTTGGAAAATTAGAATAGGATTTAGGATAGACCCTCTGCAATCTGAACGTGTGCACCTAAACAAAGGAATAGGAGCCGGCCTTCATCCAGAGAGCTCTCTCGACTCACAAAGTCCCACACTTTGAGAGATGCTCCATGTTGTGCAGTCACACTAAGGATCTCAACCCATCAAGTTCTGATTCCAGGGGTGCTATGATTTTGCATCAATATTTTTGACACACTCGTAGGACAAGAGGTCTTCATTTTTGTGACAATGAGAAGAATAAAGGCTTGTAAATTTAATGAGAAGAATAAAAATAAGGTCAAGAACCGAGACGAAGGGCTATTCATCTATCTACATTTATCCCCAGATAGAGCAAGAAGGGGAAGAAGAGCCCAAAGTTCTCCATCTCCACCAAGCAAGACATTGTCAATTCCTCCACCTAGTAGTCCTTTCTTTCAATCAACTAGAGTCCTCGACCAATCAAGATGGCACATCTTAACCCCTACATCAACTTCACTAGGAGGAGCCCACCGGATCTCAATGCACAAAATCTAGTTCCAGTTGAAGCATTGAAGAGCATCCCATATTTCACTCGAGAAAACTAGACTACTCCTAGTGACCACATTCAAGACATTGCAAATGTCTATGCAATTCATGAGATTGTTGAAATGGACATTTTTGTTAAGTTATTGGCATCCTCCTTTAAAGGTAAAGCTTTGCAATGGTTTAGGAGTCTAACAACATGGTCTATCCAGAATCGGGACCATTTGTGTATGGCCCTTCATAATCAATTTAGAGAGAAAGGGGATAATTTGTCCTTGTTGGAGTAGTTGACAACCATCGAAAGGGATCCTAATGAGTAGTTGACAAACTTCAACTTCATATTCCATCATATGTGGAATAGGATCCGGTGGCCGTGAGACCAACAGATGAAGGTGCTTTCTTATACTTCCTTTAAGCTTTGAATTCTTATATTTCCATGATAATTCAGTCTATGGGAGGCAAAACCTTACCCACATCCTATGACATTTCCATTAGAGCCAAAAATTGCTTAATTCAGGTGGTAAACTTGCACCTAGGCCACCTATGCCTCTATATCTAGAACTAGGATATCCAAGCACTAGTCAAACACCCACATTAGCTCCCATACCTACTTCAAGGAATTAGAGTTAGGTTGAAGCTTCCACCTCATCTTTTATCTCCTCAAATTATCTCCAAGAAGTCTTGAAATAGCTGCAAAACCTAGGAAACAAGATAGTGACTATCGAGAGACAACAAGCCCGAGTTCTACGCCATATCATTCCCGGACTCATTATCAAGTCAAGCCCCATACTAGTAAAATAAACCACCAAGTCCCGCCATAAATAAAAATCAAAACCAAGGAAAACCTCCTCGCTAATAGGCCATTCCAGCCTTTTACAATCTCAACTTAACATCCACATCTAGAGCCTTGGTACTAATAAAAATAACATGGATCAAGAATATGATTGGGTGCTTCCCATGCAATCAACCCCAAAACCATTCAATGTTCTTTAATGGTGCTTTGAATCAAGCGTTGATGGTGACAAAACTAGTATAGAACAAGAAATAGGCCGGAAGGAAATCGGCGGTAGGAAGTGGCTCAACAAGACGTACCTCCAAATGAGACCATACTTGTCAATTAGTAGGCCGAGGATTTCTATGGTATAATTCAAATGCCTCCTCATAGTGTAGTAGCAAAACGCACGGTCCAAGAGGAGGAATATTGGTGAAGGGTAGTCCTCGATTCAAACAGATCCACAACCCTCTATTCTTCCGCAAGGTGCTAGCAATCAAATTGCATCCCCCAATATGCAAGGTCATCCCAAGTCACCTTCTAGACCAACTCAAGCAAGCCTTGGTTATAATGACCCATGTGCAAGAGAAGAATGTGCAAATCAAGGGAAAGCAAAAAATCAGCTCATATCCATTCAACATCATTGAGCAAATTAAGTGGAAAAATGTCAACATCTCAATGTGAGAGTCATTGGCTATCCAAGGATAAAGAGACCTCTTACAAGCTGTTATGGCCAATTGGTCACCCTCAAATCAGCCACCCATGCTTACGAATAAAACTCAACAGGAAGGAAATCATAGAGATCTCAAAGGTAGGAAATTGAATCCCCCTCCGTTCTATGTTTCATTGATCATTGGGGACAAATTGGTACATAATTACATGATTGATTCGGAAGCGAGTAGCTCAATCATGCCAAAGCAAATAGATGATCAGCTAGGTATCCAATATGAAGTCATCTCCAAAGGTGTGGTGTAAATGGATGGTACAATAGTAACAACGGTTAGAGTCATCAAGGATTTGAGCCTCACATTGCATACATTCCCGAACATGACCATCTTGTAAAATGTATTAGTCATAGACCTGCCACCACACTTTGCATTGTGTTTGTTGAGAGACTTCAATGCTAAAATTAGAGGTTATTTGTCTACTGATTGGTCACACATGTATTTTTAAACAAGGTATGGAGCCAAGGCTACAATCAGATATGATCCTATTGTAAACTTCCATATTAAGCCTCATACACTCGAGTCCAATCAATGCAAATTGTTTAGCCCTTGATCAAGAAGATTACCCAAGCACCCATGAAGTTGATACCAAATTTGGATATATTCCAGACTTGACCCTTGATGAATGGGTGAACAAGAGGCATGCTTTTGACCCTTACAAAGAAATGGAAGAATCTGAATTAGGATTCTATTGCTTGCATGAAGAGAATCATCCTCTTCCTAACATCACTAAGCCAGACCACAAGGATGATAATGAGGTATGGCAGTTATTATTTGATGGCTCAAGAAGTAGACAAGGTGCAAGAGGAGGAGCTATGTTTCACCTCAAGGTACAAAGTATTACTCAGCTTTTTGTTTCTAGTTTTCTTGCTCAAACAACACAACTGAGTATGAGGATTTAATTCATGGACTTCATTGGGCCAGGAGGAGAGGCATTAAGAATCTACAAATTTTTGGTGATAGTGAGTTGATTGTGAACCAAGTCAGAGGACAAAATGCTGCCAAGAATGATCTGTTAAAAAAATACAAGAATCAACTATCGGATCTCATCAAATATTTCAGAGCATTTGGCATCAATTCCATCCCAAGGAAGAAGAATGAAGTGGTAGATAAACTAACAACAATCGGGCAGCATTTGATGTTTTAGAAAGTATCAAGAGTGATAAATCTCAACCCCATATCAAAGTGGTTGTAAGACCGATGCTCCAAATAACAATGCCAGTTGGCAAGTCTTCAAGAATGATCGAAATTGTGAAATTTATACAAGAAGAAGCTGAGTTCTCCTCCAGAAACCAAGACAAATTAGAACAACAATATGGTGACCAAGTGGTGCAGCTAAGAACCAACAAATTACCAAAGGGTCTTGTGACTTTGGAGTCAATCTTCAACCCAAATGATCAATTCGGAAGGATAAAGTAAATATTTAGGTAAAGGGTGAAGATTCAAAGCCCTTTTCCATATGATGAAGAAAAATGTTGCAGATTGGCAAAGTATGTACCCAACAAGAAAAATATGAGTTCGTTCAACTTTGTCAAGAATTCCTATATATCTTTCCTTGGACTTACAAGGATTTAAGAGGTTTAAAACCAAGGTTGGCACATCACACTATTGAGATGGAACCAGGATCTAAACCTATCAGACATGAGAAAAGGGCGGTGAATCCTCACATTGATCCCCTCATGAGGAAAGAGTTGAACAAGATGATAACGGCCAGCATTATCTTCTCTATTAAAAATTCAAGGTTGGTTGCAAACTTGGTGCCGGTGAGAAAGAGAAATGGTGAAATCAGACTATATGTGGACTTCTATGATCTGAACAGAGCATCACTTAAAGATCACTACCCACTTCCATCAATGGAGCAGATCTTGCAGGTTATAGCTGGCTCCGAGAGGTTTTCATTGCTAGATGGCTACTCGTGCTATAATTAGATAATGGTGAAAGAGGAAGATTAGCACAAGACAACCTTCACCACCAAATGGGGTACATATGCTTATAAGAAGATGCCATTTGGACTATTTAATGCCGTAGAGAAAATTTTGAGCGAGATATGGATATGGCGTTCAAAGGCTTAATCTACAAGAAGGTGTTGGTATATCTAGATGATACCACTTTCTTCTCAAAGAATGCCGTAGACAACCTCTTTCACCTCGGGTAAGTTTTCCGAGATATAGAAGGTTTGGAGTATCATTGAATCTGAAGAAGTGTGTATTCTTGGCACACGAGGGAATTTTTTTGGGCCACATTGTCTCAAAATAAGGGTTGACAATTGATCCTAAAAGAGTCAAAGCCATTAGAACACTTCCACTACCACATCACAAGAAATCTCTCCAGAGCTTCTTGGGAAGGATAAACTTTGTCCGCATATTGGTGCCTTATTTTACCACTCATGTAAAGCCTTTAACGATGATGTTAAAGAAGATACTTGCATTCAAATGGATAACAGAAGGCAAAGAGATTTTGAGGCCATCAAGCTCGTAATATCACAGGCCCCAACTCTTATTAACCCATATTTTTCAAAGGACTTCATGTTGTATGCGCTTGAGGGTCAAACACAATCTCAACTATCTTAGTTTAGCCTAACCAGAAGTTGCGAAACAACCCATAGCCTTCTTCATTAGAGCTTGGAAGATTACGAGGTAAAGTATTATTTCATTGAAAAGCATGTCCTTGATATCATTAGGAGTTTGAAGAAGTTCAAACACTTGGTCTCAAACAATAAGATTCAACTGTTAGTGTCAAATGATGGTGTCAAGGAATTTCTCCTAAACAAGGACTTAAAAGATAAGAGAGTAGGTTGAATCACCCATGTAATGCAGTATGATATTGAAATCAAGGTGACCAAGTTGGTTCGTGGAAAAGGTCTATGTGAGCAGCTCACTTCCAATCAACAAACTAAGTTAGCGGTGAAGAAGGGGTTGTCCTACTATTGTGGAACAATCAATAACAACTAGTTAATGATGCTCCCATTCCATGTTGGACTCAATTCCTAGTACATTATCTCTAAACAAGTTTGTGGCCTCCATAAATGGGTAAAACAAAGAGAATATAATTTAGATTACAAGCCATCCCGTATGTGCTTGTTGACAGTGTTTTGTTCAAGAGGGACATCAATGGTGTCCTATTAAGGTGCATTGGGATAGTCCAAATTGAGAAGGTGTTACATGAGTTCCACGATGGAGAAGTTGGAGGCCACTTTGCTCCATGGGTAACAATGCTCAAAATTATGAGGGCTGGTTACTATTGGCCTATAATGTTTAGGGATTGCTACTCATGGATCAAGAAATGCAAGAAGTGTGTATTATTCATAGGGAAGGAAAAGTTAGCAGCCCTGCCTCTTCATCCCATTCCGGTTAGTCAACCATTCATGTAATGGGGATTGGACTTCATTGGAGTGATCAATCCAAATTTGAGCCATGGCCACAAGTGGATACTCACAAACAATCGACTACTTCACCAAGTGGATCAAGCAAGCAGTGGCACTTAAGGAGGTAAATGAATCAAACATTCTGACTTCTATGAAGGGATAGTTCTGGTTTGGTGCCCTCGCTACCATCATATCGAGAAATGCATTGGCATTCCTTGGCACAAATATTACTAAATAGGATATCAAGAATGGTGTATATCTCAAGACCTCTTCGAGACTATTACCCTCAAGGTAATGGCCAAGTAGAGTCCATAAATAAGAACTTCCTCAAAATCATCGGGAGGACTCTTGATGAGAATCGAGAACTTGCACAAAAAAATCAAATCATCACTTTAGGCGGATAGAGTCACCCCCAATAATTCTACAGGGAAGATCTCCATTCAAGCTTGTATATGGAAAGGAAGCAATTCTACCTATATCACTTGAGTTTCCAACATTAGAACTTATGAAACAACTAGATCTAGCCAAGTTTGAGCTTGTAGAGATCAAGAATACTAAACTAATAGAGTTAGAAGAGGCAAGAGAACATGCGGTACAAACCATGGAGATGGATCAAGCTTTGATCAAGAAGAGCTTTGACAAGAAAGCTATAGCCAAGACATTCCAAGTTGGAGACTTGGTTCTAAAGTGGGATGCAGACCATGCAAAGCAAGGAAAACATTTCAAGTTCGTTGTTGTATGGAGTGGTCAATACATGATCACCAATCGCAAAGGTAGCAATGCCTTTCAGCTGTTTAATTCAGATGGTGAGGAACTTCCATCCCATTCGATTTGGATCCATGTTAAACATCGCTACTTCTTGAAAAGGAAGGTCCCACCCTTGTACATATTAATCTATGATTTCTAATTCTTCCAAGTGCTTGTGCACATTGTCTTGTTATAGCTTAGGTTTTATTTCCCTAAGTGCTCGGCATAGGTTTTTTTTCTCTAGTTTACATCATTATACATTTTGATGCACCTCTAGGTGAATGCGCTAGGCCCTTCATCCTTTACAATAATGGGACCCATAGTTGTCATAACGATTTGTTAATTTTGAAACAGAAAAAATATAGAGCAACTAAAGTTGGGTCTTGAAGGAGTCCATTTTCATAACACTGGGGGGCAAGTCGAAGGTCACCAAGTGCAAGCATTAGATTCAAGCTTCAAGAATAGGACCAGTATCGGACCACCAACCATGAATCTATTCACAATGGATACAACAAGGCAACTGATCCATTCACCTAGCAGGCAGGTGATCCCACAAATCGCCAAACTCTTATCCCAATTTTCCCCAACAAAATTGGTCAAACACGACCTTGCATGGGAGATAATCAAAGGGGTGGTTCAAACTCGTGAGATTATAATAAATTCAAAAACCAAGAGGTAGACGAGACTCGATCATGGAAGAGCAGGGTCAAATACGAGGCCGAACGACACAAAAGGAAGCCGAGAGGCCCAACAAGAAAATCGAGAAATACTCGAATTTTTGGACTTCACTCATGAGTTGACTCAAAGTTAAGTAGTAGGGCTAGCGAGAAGGAGCCATGTGTCAACTTGGTATAGTTCGAAAAGGCGCAATGAAGAGGAGACCCCAACAAGCTCCATCTCGCCACGTAGCTAGGATCTAAAGAGGGACTCATCGGTTGTTGAAAATCTAAAGGACCGGTGGAAAGTGCCACATGACTCATTGATGCACCTTCGGAGAAGGATCCAAAGGAGTTCCCAAGTGAGTGCAAATCTTCTACGTGTCCCGTGTCAAGAATGAAGACTTCGTCAAATGGAAAATACTTAGGTGGAACATGAGGCCAAATAGGCTAATTATAAAGGGGCGGTGGAAGCTTCCACGTATTTCATTGGTGCATATTCAAAGAAAAAATCTAGAGTGGGTTCCCAAATGAGCGCCAACCCTCCACATGTCCTAGGTCCCAAAAGTGGAGCTAGCTATTGAAAATTCTAAAGAAATAGAGTGAGCCTACGAAGTCTCCACGCGTTATCCCGACACAAATTCAAAGACAAAATCCAGACACGGTTCCCAAATAATCACCATGTGGTCATATTCAAGAGGGGACAAAGTCATCCATTGAAAAGTCCAAGGTTGGGTAATGGAACCATGTGTCATCTCTCGGTGCTACTTTAAAGAAAAAATCTAGAGATGGTTCCCAAATATGCGCAAACCTTCCATGTGTCATGAGTCAAACATACAAATGACCCTGCAAAATAAAAAGGCACTAAGCCAAACATAAGGAAATGGAGGAGTGGCGCGAGAAGAAGCCATGTCTCCCACCATGACTATTTAAGGAGATGGCTATGAGGGTCCTACCCATAAAATTTTTAAGCATTATATGAAGTGGGCCCCCTTTAACTCACCAAAGGAACAAGGAGGACAATATTCACTTAGGAGCTAAATCATCTAAGTATAGAAGAGAAAATGAAAGCCTCCACATGCCTCAATGGTGCAACTTCAAAGGCATGGCCTAGAAAGATACCTCAAACTAGCACAATACCTCCACATGTCTCTGGGTCCGAAAGGTAGAGCCAACTATTGAAAAGTAAAGAAGGACCAACGAAGCCTCCATGTGCCTCGTCCACATAACTTCAATGTTAGTATCTCGGGGCGGTTTCTAAATGAGCGCGAAGCCTCCACTGTCCATGGTCGGACATAAGGCCTGCCAAACAAAAGCGGCTTAGGAAAAGGATAAAGGCGAGTAGAGTAGGCTGCGGATGACACCACGTTCCTCGATGGTGTTATTTCAAGATGTAGAGTAAGGGACAAAACTTTAAGACACGTGGGGCCATGACATGGATGTGCATGAATAGACTCCAAACCTGAAGTACCTTCAGCAGCCATATCTTTCGATCAGAAGCTCGGAATCGAGCGGGGGGATGTTTTAGAGAGCTCTCGGCACCTGCTACCCACCTACCACCATTAATGTTTCAACCCACCATTTTCAAGGCCATCAAGTCTCCCACCACCATGATGAAGAATGGGTTTCCTTTCTTTCCCAACAAGGAACAGTGATGGGGGCATGGGTGTTGTAGCGAGACTCATCATTGTGGCAGGGGAATTCAATGCTCCTTTAGGGGCGGTTGGAACAGGGTTGGATTTTTCCCTCCTTTCTCTCTCTCATTCTTCCTATATATTGTACAAGAGGGACAATTTCAAAGGGTTGGACATTCTTGCTTTGCACCCTCCCTTTTCTCTACTCTGCAGGAAAATTCATGGAGCCTCGAACCCCTCCATCAAAATTGTAACACAATTTCTATCTCTTAGCTATTGTAATGCATTGTATCAATTATTTGAGCAATAAAATAAGTTTGTGGATGATTTCAACCCTCTCTTATGTTTATTTTATCCTTCCTGATCCCTCATTGTAGTTTGGTTATTTGTGCATGATGGTTGTGTTATAGTTTTAATGGTTTTTGTTTAGTTGCAATGCAAATGTTCAACATTTCTTTGGTGAATCACGTATGTTAGTTTAGGTTCAATTTCTTACATATTCTCTCACCCTATCTCCTTGGAAAATTAGAATAGGATTTAAGATAGACCCTCTGATCGAACGTGTGCACCTAAAAAGAGGAATAGGAGATGGCCTTCATCCGGAGAGCTCTCTTGACTCTCAAAGTCCCACACTTTTGAGAGATGCTTCATGTTGTGCAGTGACCGAGGATCTCATCCCATCAAGTTACACATTACGGGGTCTTTGTGATTTTGCATCAACATTTTTTCAATACATTGCATTGTTGGTAGTGTAGGTTTTTGTCCCTAAGTGCTTTCCATATTTTTGTTAATTAGAGATGTTATTCTGCACTATTTAATCTAGTTTCCAATATTATTTAATGAAGGAATGAGGTTCAAAATACCAAGGCTTAGTTACGATCACCCCAAAAGATCAAATGCAAAGAAACTAAACCTGAATCAAAGAATTCCAAGTTTAGTCCATGCCTAGTGCATGCTAAGGCTACCAATCATCTTGTCTAGTGGGAAGATTCCCCCTATGAGTCACCAAAATGTTGTTTATTTTCACACCCTTGAAAAAATTGAACAACTTGTAAAGTCGCGGGTTGAGGAATGAAATCCATGAAGGAGTCTAATACTATCACGGAAGTCAAACAAGAGTCACGGGAAAAAGTATTGAGTGTCATAGAGTGAAGGACAAAATTTGAAATGTTTCGGAGGCCAAAAACCCTATAACAAAGTAAATGGAAAATTTGAAGGATGAAGGAAAGGAAGTCCATAGAAGTCAACATGAAGTCACTCCACATTAGAAGCCACGGGGTAAAGTGGAGAAATTAGTACAACCACATGTAATCTGGATACAAAGTCGTGGAGGACATAAAGCCACATAGAACTGAAACAGAAAAAGTCATGTATCAAAAGAAAATCATAATTTTCCATGGATAGCTAAAATGAACTTGAGATTCAATTTGATGACTTGATCTTTACAAATATAATACTTTTGATGAAATATTTACCTAATCCATACAACAAAATCAGATTTCATGAATTTAATTAAGGAAGGTCTCCAAGTAAGGAAAACTCCCCAAACAAGTAAAAGGTCTACTTAGAATAGCTCAACCACCAAAATTAAATGCAATATGGGCATCATTCCTTCTTCAACAAGGAAAATGACGCGGGGAAGTGAAATTGTAGAACAATCAGATCTTCTCGAGAAAATTAATGAAGGTGGTTGGGGGACAAAGGGGAATTCAAATTTCCCTCTCTTTTTCTTCTCTCCTTCTAATTTTCTATATATTGTAAAGTTATGCCTTGTATTAATGTTGGATACTTTGGTAATATGAAGGAATCATTTTATCCTACACAAGTGTTTTAAGACTCGCATGCCTTTGACTATGTCTCTATAAATTCTTTGCATTTTCCTCTTGTATCGTTATGATCTCTGCGCATGATCTATATGAAATAGAATTTTTGTTATGTGGCTCATTACGGCCATAGCTATTGTTTTATTACATTCTCTTTCCTCTCATTCATTCACAAGTGTGTCGTATGTTTTATTTCAGAGGTTTGTGTCTATTGTGCATTGTGAAGGTGGAACTCTAGACACGATTTTGATATGTGGCTTTTTTTTTGGCCCTCTTCATCAACATTTTCTTCCATTTTCTCTCCTTAAGTATTTATCCCATTATTTTTGGTGTTATCGCCATCTCTAGTTTAGGTTTATATTTTATACATCTCCTCCTCACCCTAGTCCCTTGGAAAATTAGAGTAGAGTTAGAAAGTTGTATTCTAATTCCTAGGAGTGGTTTAGCATTAGGAGTAAGAAGAGGAAGTTGGCCTTCTTCGAGGTCTATCTCGGTTCGATTCCAACAACTTGAATACATTCCCATGTTGTCTCAAATCCTAAATTATCTATGATTCGAGGCATGGGTGCACATTCAAGCTCCAACAACTCCTTTGTCCATTAATATCATGAGAGGACATTCGATGTATTATATTCATTTTTACGTGAGATTTTTATACCCTACCACAAGACAAAATTATAGTAATCAAATGTCCCTGTCTTGAAAATCCTTCATGTCACTTGAGGTATGCCAAGACTACAATTTCTCACTTTCGTTTAACACTTATGTTATAAAGGGTTCCATTAGGTTTGGTTCGTTTATTTGAATGCTAATATATCACTCGATTGGTAAGTTGAATTATCTTAACATGTACACATTTTAGGTTTAATTCTTAAATGGAAAAATATATTTTCTAAATCACTTGTTCTCACATGGATCAATTCACATCCACTTCTCATAAGAGTTCCACATTCGACTAATTTCCATTAACATAAAAAAGGTTCTAGATGCTACCAAATGGATAACTATGGAAAATAATTATACTTACTACGAGGCTTATGCACAACCGGAGGGACTTCGCCAAGAAAATACCCCTATTTGTGAAGAGACAATGCTTAAAAATCAAGGGTTTCATGCATAGGTATCCGATGACGTGGGTTCCAAAGAAGGTTCAAGCCATCATTTCATAGGTACATAACATGGTTAATGTTAAGTCCATTGAATAAATCATGATTTTTATTTACATTAGGTTTAACACCTCATTAGGACCAAGTCTATAAGTTTATACTAGATGCAATATTTTCCAAGTGAAACATAAGGGCACAACCCATCATCACGAGGTTCTATCAAAGCATGACACTTGAGAGAAGAAATATTAGTTGGTAAACACTAGCACCCATTCTTAGGATGTTCATGGTCAGAGTGGGGATCACTCAATACTGAGAATAAATCTCAACTTTCTCACAACTATTTAGTGTCAAATCTCATCTACTAGCCATTTAGTAATCGAGGGAAGATGAAGAATTGAAGGTGTTTAAAGAACAATTTTATTTTAATTTATAAATAGATACTTCTTCCTTTCATGCATGATGTAAGTTTCACAACATAACTATAAATGAAGTCAAGAAGATAATTAAGTAATATTCAGATAACTCTTTAAACTCGATAACAAAGAACAATTACAAGTTTATTAAAATTTCATGCATGACAAGGACAATCTTTTATTTGAAAGCAAATAGGAAATGAACCATTTCTATAAATGAAGCTTTACCACTAAAATGTCCCACTTTTTGGTATGTTTTGTACCTTTATAAACATGAATTTTTCGGTTTCATTGATTTTCTAAAGGTAATAACCACAAAACCGTACACATTCATGAAATTCCACAAACTAACGAAATGTTGTGTTTAGAGTTTAGAATACATGTATATTTTTAAAAATAAAATTGGTAAAAAATATGGTCTTTTTCTTAATTTTTTTCATACGTTGTTTCTTATGTTATAAAAGAGTAATGACTATCCTCGGGTGGTTTATTTATATGAAAATTTATTTTTTGACCATGAAATTTTAGATGTATTTTTAAGATTTGAATTTTGAGATTCTGTCAAATTTTCATATTTTTTTGACTTATATTTTTTAATTAATTATTTAGTAAAAATATTTTCAAATAAATAGTGTACATATGTCTATGCCAATAAAATTTAAGATTTATATTGAAATTGAGGTTTTTTTCATAGGTACGAAGAAGACTTCAATAAATAGTAATTTTATTTTTTTCAATTTTTTGATATATTCTACTATTTTTCAAATTTGGTTGATTGTGTACTATTGATTGTCCTAAAATACCGTATGTTAGTAAAAATTAAAAAATAAATAACAAAACAGATTTTTAAAAAATGAAAATTACATTTTTAGAAAGCTAATAAAAATCTGAATTTTGTGTCAAAATTTTGTAATTTAACTAGTTCGTTTACCCTAATTATGTGGCACCTGAGTGGCAGATTTTGGCTCACAATTATCCCCCAAAAGGATTTGGAGCCAAAATGTGCCACCCAGGCGCCACGTCAGTGCCACTCAGAGGGGTTCACACGAACAGGGGTTCGCGCAAACCCCCATTTGCGCGAACCACTCGATGCCACCAAAGCACTACCAAAATGTATCCTTGTAAATTTAATGTTTTGCAATTGTGTCTCCCCTTCTAAATTTAATGTTTTACAAGTTACTTATTTAATATTGTTCATTTTTAATGTTTTAAATTTAGTTTTTTACATATTTTTTTGTTTTAAACTAAGTTTGTTTTTTTAATTGTTTTTAACCAAAAATATGTAATATTAAATCAGAAAAGTTATTTTACATATTAAATATAAATTCTATTAAAATTAGAAAAGTTGTTTTAAAGTTATAAAAAACTAAAATTAAAAATAACCTAATTTCTAATGAGATTTGTATATAATAGAGTTGTATGCACATATAGTTTTGTACCGAGTTTACTCTTAGACATTCGAGATCTATCACGATTTATGTGTGCAGTGAAAATTATTGAAGTGGATGAATAACGGAAATTCAAAGAATGAGAAAAGAAAATATACCGAGGAAGAGAATGCAAAGAAGAATGCTAGAAGATCTGTTCGTAGGAAGGCACAAAGAGAGAGAGAGAGAGAGAGAGAGAGAGAGAGAGAGAGAGAGAGAGAGAGAGCAAGTGAAAGACAAGGCTACAAAAATTGGTACATATGTATAGAAACCCTTGATAGATCGTAATTTTTTTAGTTCTAAGGTTTAAATATGATAATATGTTTTTTAGATTGGGTAAAGGCAAGGGTTTTGATAGGATCCCATAACCTAAAACAATAGAAATAATACATGTGAAAATAAAATCATTTGACATAAGAATGATGTCAAAAACAACTAAAAAAATAGTAATGGTTATATCATAGAGAACATGCAATCATCATATGTTTCCTTTAAAGTTATAATGGCATCCTCTAATTTGTCTATGTAGAGAACAAACAAAGTAGGAGAAATTGGACAACCATGTTTAATACTAATGATGATATTGATATCTAATTTGTCTCATCAAGTGTCATCGAAGAATACTCAAATGCCTTGGAATATGTAGATCTCAAAGATGTTGGATTAGAATCTATTTGGGAATTCATATTGTTAAATTCCTTCCAACAATGATCAACAAAACAACAATAAACCTTACACGTATTTGGTTTTTCTTCTTTGATTTTAACCCTAAGTACCAATATATGGTATATTATATAGTGATTCTACTTAAAACCAATTTTCCTTATTTATCTAAGTTTCTTGAACTTTCCCAAGTAGAAATATTTGAAATTGGATTGAAGTGCATTAATGTCGTGGGTGGGTCACTTGGTAATAAATGTTCAAAACATTTGTTATCATGGGATTCCAAATATTACCCCTTATTTTACGATTGACCACTACGTCCTATTTTTCTACCAATACTATGATACAAAAGCTATACATAAAAATTACCGGGCTATACAATTGCACATGGTATGTGTCATCGAAAACAAGGTTAAAGCCCCCTCCCCACAGTGATTAATCTAGGGGATATATTTGATGGTCTACCATACCTTTCATTAAAAAAATTGTTACGATTTACTCTCTAATATTGACCTTCACGTGATAGTATATTTTGAATTTCGAGAGTCATTTTTTTAGTTTATATAATTTATATGTCGTGTATTGGATTAATAATGATCTCATATATAGATGTAAATTGACAAAAATTAAATATAACCTATTGTACATAATATGACATTTGAAAATAATTTTTGTTATGAAATTTATTGGGTATAAACGTTGTGGTAGATCTTGGTAGCATTCTAAAGAGGACATCATTTTGAATTGGACAATGCAACTTATGTATTCTTCTACACTCTCTCTTCCCTATTGAGCTCGTAATTAAATTATTAGTGATGTTTACTCAATCTTTTAAATATAGTACAAGATTTTTGGGTTTTATGTGTTGAAAGTTTTTGGTCTAGGTTTGATTTGAAAATTAGATAGCATGATTATTTAGTAGATTTCAAGAAGGACCTCATGAAGCTATCTAAATACAATTTTAGCTTGGTCAACTTAATATTATTGTTTACTAGATAGTAAGCTAATTTTTTAGATATTAAAGTGTTTACTAGCTTGGTCATTAATGGTGTAATCACATTTGTATGTTAATTTTTTTTTGCAAATTTTGGTGTACTCACATGTGTATGTTTATGGACACAGATCATGATGCGCAACATTATGTTGAAGTGATAACAAAAGTTATGGAATTACTTCCCAAGAAAAATGTGAAACACTTGGTGAAGATGGATTTACAAAAATTAAAAGAATTTTCCCAACAAGAACCACTATCACGAAAGAAAACAACAAAAAGTGTAGAGATAATATATGGTGAATTTGTTAATTTGACTACAGTTGCTAGAGCACATTTGTTGGTTACATTCTTGAATCATGTTGATATGAGGGAAACATTAGAATTGTTGGGTGTTGATTTTGGACGGAAAAATTCAAAACATGTAGAAGAAGAATTTGTTGGGAATGTTTTTAAAGGAATAAGTTCTTTGGGTACAAAAACTAGGTCTATTGATAAGAGTATTTCTCGTAGAGTAATATTAAATTCAGTTGTAAGTGAAGATACAACAACGAATCATCATATTACCATCATTGCCAAGGCATTGGGTTTATCTAGAAATACGGTCAATAGGTATGCAAAGAGGAGGAAGACATTGGATGACTCTACTATGGAAGGAAATTGGGCACTAATGTGTAGAAATCCACATTCTGATAAAATAGAGGATAATATTGTGAAGATAGTTTCTAATTTTTGGACTGAGAGGACTCATCCTTCTCTCGAATGTGAGGGATGTTTTAAAACACAAGATAACTCACAATAACTATGATGAACATATAAAACATTGGCTTGAAATAACTCAACATGAGATGTACATAAATTTTACAGAAGAAAATCCAGATGTTAAGATTGGACAATGAATGTTTGAAAATTTGAATCCTTGGTATGTGTGAGATGATAAAGTCCTTGACACATGTTGTTGTCGCTATCATGTTGAGTTTGATTATCACTATCAGGTACAAAAAAATTTATAGATCATGTATATATATTTTGAGGTGTGCTTTCATTTATATCTATATATTTGAAATTTGTTTAAATATCATTTTTTGAGATGTGATTTAAAATTAATGTATTTCAAAATCTATGTTTTTTTCAGTGTATAGAAAGTTACGGGAAGAAAATTCCCCACCTACACATGTCAGTGAATTCATAACTTCAATTCTTTGCACGATATCCGATGATCATGTCGATGATCGTATGACTTGCATCAAAGGTGTCTGTGACAAGTGTGGGGACTTGAAATTATTGCCAAAAACAAATGAAGATTTGGACACAGTTAAAATGGTTGCTTGCAAGAGGTGATATATATATATATATATATCCTGTGTGTGTGTGTGTGTGTGTTTTAAATTTGGATGTTAGATTTTATTTTGATTTTTATGTTTACTGCAAATGAATACATGACAATTTTTCCATTATGAATTGATTTTGTAGGTTCAAATACATAAAATATTCAACAAGGCTTGGAAAAGATGCAACTAGGTTGGATTTGGTAGAAGAGGAAATCCCCATTGCTACATTCATGCAAAGTTTCAAGTTTAATTAGTTCATACATCAAACATTCTCACTATTCAAAGTGGCAAGATACACAATTCAAGACTAATAGAGACACATTCCCTATTGGTTCCATATTGTTCATGGTTTATTTTTCTGATAATTACTCATTTTCTCATCAAAAAGAAATTCAAACACATTATTATCATACGACAATTGTGTTACTATCATGGTTTAAGTATTTTATAGGCATGCACAATTGGATTTCGATGGGGTTGAAAGTACATATGTGAAGCGAATGATCAAGAAGGAGTATCACTTCTATATAAGTGATGACAAGGAACATGACACCCACTTTGTGTAAAATTGTTTTGGTTTTTTCTTTCAATATCTTCATCAGCGAGGAATATAAATAGATCAAAATTTTGTTTGGTGAGATGATTGCGCATCACAATTCAAATCCTCTCGCCCTTTATTTGCACTCAATTGTTATCATCGTCATCACAAAATTCCTCATTTATGGAGTTTTTTTTAGAGTGGTAATGTAAGGGAGAACACGATGGTGCGGGTGCATGCATCAAACGTGCTCTAAAGAAACAAATCTTTGATTATGAGGGAGATTGATTGATTGATGCCCACACTGTTGTTGAATGGTGTATGAAACATTTTACAGTTCAGGTTTCAACCTCATAGGCTTCAACATCACACGCTTCAACCCCACATAGAGTGTTTTGGGAGATAACAGTACATGCACATTTAAAACATATATATGTAGATCTTGATGTGATTTATTAAGTGAATTACAAGTTACTAACTTTAAATTTTTTAATATGAATTTTGATGTTTGTTTTAAACTTTATTGATATTTTGAGCATGATTAAATGAAGGTATTGATAGAAGGAAAAATTATGGATGTGAATGGATTCCCAATTCTAGGTCTTTGCACTCTTTGATGACTATGGATAGTAATAACTAGAAAATCAGACAAGAAATTATTATTATTTTTGTTATGAATGCATGAACGAATCATATTCGAGTGCAATAGTCAAAAACATGGGTATGTAGGTGAGTGGAACCAAATCCCTTTAGTTGTGGATGACACATATGGATCAGATCATGATGATAGTTTTGAAGATGTGCCATTAATTTCAACTGATTATGACCACATATCTAGACTGGTTAAACAAGGTATGTTTTATTTAAAAGGATTGTATAATTTGATAATTAAATATATATTTATACTATACATGGATCATTGAATGTTTATTTGCATTTTTGTAGGTGATGTATTTGTAGTCATTGCTAAAGAAGACAATGTTGAGAAAGTGGAGTACTACTTGTTGCATTGCATAGAAGAGAGAACAAAGCTAACATGTGAAATAACAAGTGAAGAGACAACATTTTATACTTGGCTCGGTTGTAGTGCAGGGAACATACTTACAACAAGTGAAAGCCCTCCAAAGTGGGATTCACTTTGTTGATTACAAACCAGAAAAAAAGGTGTATCATTACACCCATCACATAATTGCTACAGGGTTACAATTGCAGTAGGTGAAGACTAAAACTAGTCAATGCAAAAAATGGAGACTAGATGTAGAAGACCATGAAAAAAATTTACAGGTCATTGAACAATGAGCAGAGCCACTTGGTATTATATAGAAGGACATGGAATATTATATATTCATGTCTTCCAGGAATTTAAAATATTTTATCTATTTTATTTTTCATTTGGCATACATATTTGACAACTTTCTTGCTATGATATTAAGGATGGGTTCATTAATGATGTAATTTTGTTCCCTAGTATCTCCAATAATATTATTTCCATTTATATCTATATATAACAAATGAGTTTTAAAAACTTAGTATTATTTTTTCCTCATTTTAGTTTCTCTTTTCCAACATCTTTTATAACAATTTGAAACAAGAAATCTCTTAGTGTCAATAAATCTAACTTGAATCATTTAAAATTTCATGTGAGCAAAATGATAGACAATTAAATTTTGATATAGACAATAAAGAACTACATGACTCTTGTATTAATAAAATTTCTAGAGCTTGTATTTATCCAAATATAATCATTACATGTTTATAAGATCTTTATATCAATTATGATTCATATATCATCTTTGCACATAATATATATCTTAAGTAGAATAAAATCCTAGTTTGGATATTACAAAACCCTAGATCCTTACCAGGTTATAACCTAAAAAAGAGTTTAGTCCAATTGGCTTAAGATTCCTCAACCCCCTATGAGACAAGCATCGCCTACATATCTATAATATGAAAATTCCTCACACCTATGTGGTTATCCCTCCCACTAGATGTGTGTGCATATATGCATAAATAATGGTTATGATAAGACCCCAATAAGGCCTCCAACACTTGGTAACAATCCTTGAATTTAGTTATAGTGCATGATTATGTACACTTGTAACTTGTTGGCGTGCTCTAAGGATGTGATTATGTGATATTTTAATTATTAGGGCCTAAAGTCCTTAGAGTTCTTTAGAATGAAATCCTTTAGATGTCTAAGGAGTTAAGAGATTCCCTTAATAAATAACATGTATGTGTTTATATACACAACTTGTGTGAAATATTTCCCACTCAATTGACCATAAGATGATTGGTGTAAGGTGTGTATTTGAAAATGTGACCATTGTAAGTGCATGGGTCAAAATTTTCAACCTGGGTCAAAAACATTGGTCATTTCTACCCTTGTCACTCGATTCTACCCAGGTTTAACTTGGGACCTAATCTCATACATGTGTTGAGTGGATATGAGAGTGCAGATGTGTTCATTGTAAGGTAAATTGGTTCCTAAAGTGCTAAACTCAATGAAAAGTGTTGATTTGATGGAATCATAACATAGGAATTGAGCGGGGTGTTTTTACAATTAAGTCAATTTATGTGTAAATGGGAATATGTTGGGGTAGATGCCAAATAATTATTTCCAAGTTCCTTAGGTCCAAATTTTGGGTCCTACATTCTGCTAACAATTGTTTGCATGATTTGGATGTTATGTGAGTCCACATACCTTAAGACAACTCAGGTACATGTACATCATTAAACTAAATATTAACATACCTAATAGGGTCTATGTCACACCGCCATTAACACTTATTAGAAATTTTATTATTTTGGCTAATTATTGTTTTGCATTAATCAAATACCCTTTGGGAAGGTAAGCCATTTATAATGTTCCCTCCTCAACTCTTGTAGTCATTTTTGTAAGAGAAATTAATGGAATTTTGGAGTTCAAAGGCACCGAAGAGAAAAAAAAGTCCATGCCAAAATATTTTCATGAGCTCGTGATCATAGCCCTAAAAATATTCTTGATGTTTTACATTTCCTTAAATTCAATAAATTATGCAATTATTTGAGCAACTTACTTTAGTTGCATATTATTTTAGTTGAGTCCCCTTTGAGAGAACCTTCAAATCATGGGTTCATGATGCATGGATTATGCCTCATGGTGTCAAGCTTTACGGAAATAAAATCTTAATCAAGTGTTTCTTTTTGTTCTAACTATAACAATGTTGACCATTGTAGAGATATCATAGCTAATGGACCTTGGTTTATTTGAAACATAATTATGATTTTTCCCATTAGAAATGGTATTTTGTCATCATTGAGAAAGCTAATTCATCATTGTCATATATGGTATAAGGTATTTTGTCATCATTGTCATAGGGTTTGATAAACCTAATTCGTAAGGACCTTAAATTATTATTATCAATTCAATTTAACTAATCCAAAAAAATAATATGATTGATATTAAAAGTAATAAAGAGTTCTGATATAAATTAATGTGTAAACTAAACATTCAAAACACATACATATAATTAATAATAAAAGATGCAAAATACATTTATTACTTGTATTGAAAGATATTATGACTCAAGGTTAATAATATTACAAATGGTGGTAGAAATGCGAGTGAACATATTACAAATGTAGATGAAGACTTATTACTCTTTATGAGGTAGGATGACACGAGTTGTATCTCCAAAGACTTTGGTTTACAGAGAGGCATTTTACGTTAGGTGTTTTAATAGTACAAATCTCCAAATAAAGTCAAATTTACAATTACATTAAAATAGTATAAATCATGGAAATGTATTGCATTACATTTACTTCATTTTCCATCATTTCGCACACCTGTAACAACACATGAGTTTATATTTCCGAGTTTAAGAGAGAGGATAGATAAAGAGAGGGAATCTATTATTTTCACAAGCTTTTAAGTTACTATAGAGTTTTAGAGAGATAGTTTAATACTAACAATGTATTTTGAAAATATTTGACAAGTGCATAAGTAAAGAAGCATTCACTAAGCCATGGAAGGTTTAATGTAACATAAAGTATTACTAAAATATCAAAAATCATGTCTAATGAGTATATACATGTCTAAAATGTCTAAAAGTATGTCTAAAATCTCTAAAAGTATGTCTAAAATATCAAAAATTATGTCTAATGAGTATATACATGTCTAAAATGTCTAAAATCTATAAAATATCACTGAAGTCTCCTCTGTGCACTAGGGTGAGTGTCAGACCCCTCACTACGCTGTTGCACCCTGCATGTTAAAAAAAAGGAATATACATGTCATAAACTATATATAGCATGTACCATATATTAATATATATAAGCAAACTTCTACAACAATTCCTTGATTAATTCAATACATCATATATCGAGATATGTATTTCCATGTAAGGCAAGTTATTCAACATTCCTTTTGGTGTATCACCTCCTATAGATTAGGTTTAATTTCTTGGAATCTTTTCAAATATGTCACCTAGGCAAGTTAGAGTATTTTTAGGATAAATCTATACAATCTGAATGTGTGTATCAAAATAGAGGAATAGGAACCGCCTTCATCCGGAGAGCTTACCCGATTACAAAGTCCCACACTTTTGGGAAAATCTCCATGTTATTCAATCACACTAATTTCCTCAACCATTCACTTGTGACCTATCAAGGGTGTTGTGATTACGCAGCAACAAGTATCATTTATAAATTTTCCAGCCAAGAAGATCATGATGAAAATAATGGTGGTAGACATGCCATCCTCATATGGTATGTCGTAGAGTAGGAGCTTCGTTAGGATTTTTGTGGAGATATATAGATTGATTGGTCACATGACAACATTAAATTTAATGTTAAAATGAATATTCTCTTTCATAGCTTTGGAGCAAGATGTTAAGATTTCCATGTTGATGGAGGGGTACTTTAGTGTGATGGTGCAAGTTAAAAAGCATCATGATGATTTGATGGAGCTGCAATTTGATAGTGTATGATTTCTATTGACAATGAATGTAGATCCTCTACTCATTGTTAATGGAGATCATGGAAATTTCTACTTACAATAAATCTTTCCGAGATGATGAGAAATGCATACCGTAAAGAAGGAGTGATATAAAAACTTCTTGGTAGGTGAGCCCCATGTTTTTGATCATGTTCTCAAAATCAAGCATGAAGGCTTGTTTGATGAGTATGAAAATGATTATGAATTTGAAACCTTATTTTTCCCATTGGGAGAAGATGAAGACCTTCTTAATGAATAATAGATAGAACAGTGTTTGATTCTCCCAAGCTTTGATTCCATTAAAGATGAAGACCCTCTCAATAAGGAATATATGAATAATAAGATACTTGAATCTTTCAAAGATGACTCTACTCAAGGAAAGGATGTTTTCATCATGGAAATGGATTTTGAGGCTCAAAATGGTCAAGATGGGGGAATTAATATTTACATGTGTCATGCTTGATCTTATGCTCATTTTATTTCCAAGAGGATGAAACACTATGCACATAACATCGTAGTGAGAAGAGGTTTGAGGGTGAGAAAAAAATTATGCAGGATATTTGGTTAAGTGCACCAAGTTGGGGGACAATTAAGTGGACATCAAATCCTGAATTTTACATTAAAAACAATAAAACATCAAATTTAGTCTTCCACGAACTTGAACCATGCCGAAAAGTAAAAATATGTCATAAAAATCATCCCATTGCGTAGGGGATACTGTTAGCTTTGTAGAAATACTGATTTTAAAGTGAATAGAATAGGATAAATATCATTTTATAATTTTTACTAATAGTAGGTCTTTAAGACACTTTTTCCAGTGAATGTTTATGTCTAGGTTTAAGACTGCAAATTTTGTTTCACTTATTAGAATGTGATAAAACTTATACCATCCCAACTATGGTGAAATTATATACATGTTCAAAAAAAATTATTTGATTTCAATATTTTTTGATGAAGTTATGGCGGGCAAATGGAAAGTGCTCTGTTTTCTTTATGTTTTCATACCACTTTCACGGAAAAAATCATAAAAAATAAAATATTACTCAAAAAAATACAAAATAAAATCCATCCCAAGATAGATAGTGGCATCTAACTTCTCACCAAAGGAGAAAAATATATATAAATTTTTGGTCATCCAAATCGTGGGCAAACGGACTATAATTTTATAGGCATTTTTAAAAAAATACCAAGTCATTGAATTTTGAGTGTTTAATATAGCTAATCTTGTCCATTTTTTAAAACAATTAGTATTTTAGAAACTAGATTCCGGATGCTATGATTCATATTAATATAAGTTTTTCTAATTTTGAGTTTATGTATTGCTAATAATCCCTACAAGTTGATATTATGTTGTTATTTGCAATATGACCCCCTTTTTGTCCCCCAACTTGCTGCACTTACCCATTTGTTTGGAGTAATTGAGAAACATGAAGCATCAAAATGCTTGTGATAGAGTTAAAAATATCATATTACCTACCAAGAACCAACTCATAGAGAACATGGTTGTGAAGCAAGTAACGAGTAAAGTTCAAATTCCCATCATAGATCATAAACATTAATATGAAAATAGTTGGATTAGTATGATCAAGACATATTCCTATAGCAGCAATAGAATACCAAAAATTGGGATGAATTTCCAAATGGATAAGCAACTAGAAACTAGATGTCAAAGTAACAAAGGAAATGATCCATCTAATTGGAATCTCATTTACTAGAACAATCATGCAAACATTCTCAATAAATTAAAAAGATGTCATATTTAAGTCAACCCATCAAAGGATTTGAAGGAAAAAGGCATTTGGTGATACTAGTGTATGGGTAAACATTCATTATCAATGGATTTGTAGGGAAAATACATTTGGAAATATGCATGCACAAATATAAATTCATAGATTACATGGTCATGGGGTAGGTAACAATTAAAGATCAAATTTTCATCACATATCATAAGCCTTAATATGAAAATAGTAAGATTTACATGAGCAAGACACATTCTTGTAACAACCATTGAATAGAAAAAATTGGGATGAATTTGTAAATGGATAAGCGATTTGGAAACAATATTTCAAAGTAAAAAGGAGATAACCCATCTAAGTGGACCCTCATTAACTAGAACAATCATGAAAATGTTCTCAATAAATTGAGAAATGGTTCATATTTCATTGAGCCCGTCGATGGATTATCGGAAAAGGAATTTGGTGATACTCTTGCATGGGTAAACATTCAAGTAATCCCAATGAAACACTATTATGATTCGATTCACACTTAATTGTTGAGGTATTACCACATGAGAACCCCACACACTACACTATAGGAATTACACATTGCATTTCATCACACATCTCGCATCGTATATCATATATTCTATAACGTTTTGATCATTGCTTAGATGTACACCATACATCATACTAGTCTTTATTATACACTTCTATTATTTATGTCACTCGCATTACACCTTCTGCATCTTACATAACACACATTTAGTCTACCCATACATATTGCATAGTTATGCATCATACATATCATTTTGTCATCACGCACACTACACTCTCTTTTACATGGTGCCCTCACTAATTTATGACACACTTTAGTTCCTCGGTCCATACTCGATTGCCGAGGGTTTATAAATCAAATGGAACTTATAATACTCACACATTTATCATTCAACCTTCCATCATGTGACATTACTAGGTTAGTGACTTAGGCTATAGACTAAATGGTCACCTGCTTTATCATCTTGTAGTGATATATGCTTTAGGCTATAAACTTTATACTACACCACCACTCCCTTTTATTGATCTTGTAGTGGTATACACTTTAGGCTACATCATCACTCCCTTTTATTCATCTTGTAGAGGTATAAACTTTATACTACACCACCACTTCCTTCTATTCATCTAGTAGTGATATACACTTTAGGCTAAATCATCACTCTTTTGACCATCTTATCGTGATATACGCATCAGCTACTAGGTGGCATTTCACAAACACATCGTTACTTAGGTGGCATTTCACGAACACATATACACACTCATCATAATGCATTAGAAACAACACATGTATTTGGACAATTTCCCAATGACGCACTCTCGTTTATAGTTCATTCCGGATTGTTGAGGGGGAAACTAAATGAACCTCACTGCATACATTTCCATTCACTCGGGGGCATGTGGCTCTGTCCTCCATTTTCATTCCATTCCATCCATCCACAACATATTACATATTATGGTTTCTTTTACTCTTGCTTACTTATGTTTTTTGTGATCACTTTATTACATATGATAGTTAGATTACTTGTATGTCATTTATCTATATCATCCACACATGTGCGTTCACATATTTTTCTCATTTTGATCATAGATATAGGTCTCTTATATGCAACATGGATGCTCTCCTTCTACCGTTCCTATATTGGTCGTTAGGGGAATCCACATTCATCCCTCATAGGTGTTATTATTTCATTTTTTACTCATTACTTTACATTACTAAGTTATACATGCTTTTAACATTCTAGTTATCTTTCTAACATGCTAATGGGTGCTTCATGTAGTATACATTATGTAGGAATATTTGCTTCCATACTTGTTTGTTACATTTTTTATTATTATTTTCTATTGTTTGTTGGCTTAGCTATATGTTTGGTGTGCATACTTGTTTTTTTGTATGTGGCCATGATGACCTTTCATGTCTTACGCACTATTTACGTAGATTACAACTTTTATTATACATGCATGCTTGTTTGTACTAAATTTTTTATTTTTCTAGCATTCTTGTTTGTGCGCACCTTGGTTTCTACCAAACGTATTCCTTTCCCAATACAAGGCATAGTTATAGAGTTCATGTGGCTGGTCCTCTTTTGAGGCTACATTCTCTTATCGGTGATTATACGCACCCTAAATTGCACATGCTACATTGTCAGAAAACGGTTATAAATGTCCCCAATGATGATTCAAAATCCTTTCAAGAAGGTGTTTGAGCTCCAAAACCCATTTCTAGTATATATTTATAGCCTAGATAGCCTTACTGATCATTTCCTTGCATTTTTCCCTCTTCCCCCTTCCTTTTGTGCTTGTTTTGGCCTTCAGTGCCAGACTGCTGCCTGATCGGGGCAGCGGTCCTAAAACCGCTGCCCTTTACAGTGTGGCATTCTTGATCGAATTTTCCAGAATATTCACGTGAGAAATTGCATGCAACGATTCACTTAAGTTTATCTTTTGAACGCATTTGTGAGTCAAATTTTCTAAAAATAGCTTCGTTTGCTTGGTTCTCCTAGTTCCTTCTATTTTTAAATAGATTTAATGAGTGGAACTGCCTCTTCAATTCCTTATGCATGAAGTAACCTTCTAGCCTCCATTCCTATATATTCCATGCTTGTATTCAAGAAAAAGGCCTGAGAATTTTGTGTATCTTGCATTGTTGTGCTGCCATAATCTTGCTAGGAATTGCATAGCCAAGTTTAGATCTCTTGTGCTATCTTTCTTCTACCTGCATTACGTCCAGATTTCTTCCAAGTTGCCATCGCTCAAGCACCATCTTCTTGTTGATGTTCTTTGCATTCCCAATTCTTGGACTCACATGAACACTTAGAGAAAGAAAGGAAAGAACTGAGGGGACAGATACTCATACTACTAGATTTGCCAAAGCTCTTGCTCTTCCAGGTTGGAGTTGTGTATTTGTTTGCTTTGTTTTTTCAAATTTTCAATTACATATCAAATAGAGTAGAGAAATAATTCATTTCAATTAATCAGATAGCTACAAGTAGATCAAGTCAATAGGAAGTTTTCTCTTCAATATTACCAGGGGGTAGTGGGTGAATAATAGCTCTGTTAGAGTCATGATTTATTCTTCACTTCTAAGGTAGGGTTGGAGAGATTTTATTTGAATTAGAGTAGATCTTAGATTTAGATTCACACATCTACATAGATAGATAGCTACATCCAGTCAGTTATTTTTTTTTCTTTAAATTGTTTATTAGATTAGATGCATTGTCTAAAAAGTTAGAAAAGCACAAAAATATTTATTTCCATAGATTAGTTTGTTTTATTGATTTGTTACGATATATTGAGAAAACACCAAAAATATAGTTTAGATTTCCTTTGATAGATAGTTTATTTACCGAAAATGAACCAAATTATTTTTCATGACCATCAACGGTCCACAGTCTCAAAAGACCTATGGTTGCAATTCTCTGGTCCCACAACCCAATGGGCCAAAGTTAATGTAATCGACATTGCCACAAGTCTCGTGCTTAACGATATTACACAAACCCACCACATACGAAGAGAAAATAAGATAGATAATTTAAAGATAGCTACTAATCGTGCCTACGACTTTAAACATAGATTCAGACTCAAACCTAATCACCCAAAATCCATTTGTCACTCTATGTGTGTAATGTCATATGGTTTCCACATTTGGGAAGATTGGGTTTGAGTCTGTAATCTAGGGAATTTGAGCCTTGTTACTGTGTGTGGAGGTTCTATTTTTTTTACTTTTTATTTTTCTTGAAGATCGGACTGTAGGATACTTTCAATTCAAACCTACAAAAGAGCAATATGAGGATGTATTTTCCATGATTTTTTTGATGGGTTTGGCTTCAGAATGGTTATGATATTGTGGACCACAATATTTGGGTTAATACTGGCATATCAGCATAGGACCAAGAAAAATCATTTCTATGGTCCTAAAGGAAAGAGGAAAAATCTTCCTACTCGGTAACATCTAAAGATTAGCCTATCTTTAGAATGTGCGGGTCATCCCGAGTGTTAATGTCTTCAACATGGTTTGTGTCTCGAAGCTAACGATAGGTGAATATAAGTATCTTCTACACCAAGGTAAGTGAGGATGGACTCATCATCCCGACATTAAAAGACAGATAATAGAAGGTGTATAGTCATTAATCATGTCGGGATACGAAAATAGGAGAGAAGAGGGAGCCTCACCATCACGTTGATAGGTTAGAGGTCCTAGGGAAATTGTGTTTACAAATTTTTTTAGGAGGAATAGATTTGGGATCTATAGAATTCATGGGTGAAGATGGTAACGTGGGTGAATGATGTGTAGAAGGTTTTTCTTCCTCGGTGAGGTCGACGTGAGCCTTCTTGGGGGTGGTACAGAAAATCCAATGCCACTATGGTCATTATGTGTACAGGTGGTACATGAAATGACAATATGGTGGCCCTATTTGTAAAAATTGAAACCAAAGCCTTTCCATGCGCTATGGTGAAGGAAAGTGTGAGAGAAATGGTGGTTCGTAAGGGAGTGTAATTCAAATGAAAATGATCATTTTTGGGATGCAGGTTTGGGTGAATAAGCGGCAATATCAAGTCCCAATACATTATATTAGTGCGAATATGGGGAGGACCATAAGAAAAAACCTTTCCTACATGATAGCCATAACTAGGGTGTTGACGTAGGTTCCCATACTCTTTCAGACCGAGGAACATGTCGATATTTTATAGGCGGTACTCCCCGCAGTGAGACATTGAAAAACATCTTCTAAGGGATCATTTCTTGATATGTGGGTAGCGGGGATAGACCACTTACTAGGTGATTGGGAAACAGTGAGTCGGTTGTAGAGGTTATGCGAAACTATAGGAATAACAGGGGTTAGATGTGGGAGAAGAGGTGGTTGACTTGTTGGATGGGCTTATGGGTGAAGGTGAAGTGGTGGTAGTGACAAATTCCTTTACCAAGACAAGTACATCATTAGTTCGGTACAACATGTTATAGGTCTTGAAAGGAGATGGGTCAGTCAGGATGGTGTAGTTATGTCCTTCGTGTTCAAATTTGAGGAAGCAGTGTAAAGTCGAAGGGACACTACCCATGGTGTGGATCCAAGGCTAGATTAGCAATAGGTTATCTTTGGAACTCACCTTTTAGGAAATAGAATAGTTATGGGACATTGTGAGGACCTACGTGGACATGGAGAATGATAGTACCCAAGGTAGAGCTCATGGCGTCATTGAAGGAACACAACATAACTAGGTTGCCATGCATGCAATTGGTAGGTATGCACATTTGGTTGTATGCATGGGAGGAGATGATGTTAATAATATCACCACCATCAATCATAATGTGTCATATGCGTATATTATCGATATAGATGGAGATGAACAGAGTGGGATCGTGGTCATCAAACTGGAAGGTAGTGATCTATTCATCCAAAAATTAAGGGCAACTACTTAGGGAGTAGGTGGTGTAGAAGAAGGTGATAACTTATTGAGAGAGGCTACATGATGAGGGGTAATGATGGAGGCTATGGGTGTGGGGTCATTTGGTAAAACCTCAATAGATTGAAGGACCTTCATGAGGGCTTGCCGATGTGACTCAGAGGTTTGGATGAGGCCATATAAAGACAATTTGAGGGAGGATTGGTGAAATTTTTTTAACATTGTGTGATGTGTGACCCCATCAGAAATAGGATACGTGAGACCTCAAATGGTGACTTTTGGTATGGTTGTAGATGGTATGTTAGGGATGGGATAGTTTCCTTTTCTTTTCCTTTGTCTTTTTGGGGGTGGGTAACAATGTGAACCATGTTAATCGAGGGGAAGAGGATGGAGAGGGTGTGTCATGAAAGGTATAACAACATGAGGGGAAAAATCCAAGTGGTGGATAAGAGCCTTTTGAAATGAGTAGAGCGCATTGACATTTAAGTAGTGGTTTGGCAATCTCTCTTATACTGCACCATGTTGATCTCAAAGTTTGGAGGTGGGAGAAATGATTACGAAGGTGGAAATATCGGTCACTAAATAGGTAATGGAAGAATATTTGGGGAGATTGGAAAAGGAGGAATGGGGTCCTCATCAAGGAAATCGTTGTCGTCAAAATTTTCTTCAAGAGGACATAATTGGATAAGAATAGTTGTTTAAATCCTTGGAGTTCTCTACATCATGTCTTGGCACACGATGGTATGTTCAAATTTTAGTTTCTTTAAACCCTTTTGGTTTGGGCTTGAGTGGGTCGTAAGATCTAAGAGGTGGTGAGTGTGGGCTTGGGTGAAATAATAGGTGAGTGTGGTGTGAGAGGTTTCACTTTGGTGACGGGCCTTGAAGAGAGGCTGTTGGACCATTAGTTCGGGAGTGGTGCCATTTTAGGCTTGGGTTACTCCTTCTTGGGTAAAGGAGCAACAGATGAACTGGTAATGGGGGGAACAATAGGTGTAGCCACTTCAATGGAGGGCATTGGGATTTTAAAAAAAAAATTATACCTTCTTAGGTAGAGGTGAGGAAAGAGTGTGTGGCATAGATGGAAATGCATATGGTGGAAGGGGAGAGTTACCCATGGGGATAATCATGGTGCAGTAGCAGTTGTTGGCAGAGATCATGTGGAAGGTGCGAGTGGAAGAGAGGAGAGTGTGATGGGTAGTGAAGAAGTTATGGAAGGTAGTGGTGGTATGGGTGGTAAGAAGGTCCCTGGTGACGGTGGGGGTTGTGTGGATCGCTTGGGTATATGAGAGGGTCGTGATGGGGAGGTGGCTGTTGTGTTCTTACTTTACCTGGAAGAAGGTTGTTTGGCCAAGGTTGAGGGGTGAGGTCCTAGGATGGACGAAAGGGGTGAAGGTGACAACAGTGTGGTAGGCGAGGTTGGTGTATGAGGCCTAGAAGGTTGGGTCTTCCTTTTAGGTGTGGGAATGAGTTTATTGTTGGTTTGGGAAGATGTGGCTAAATCTAATTTGATAGGTGGATGAGTAAGGCTCAATGTCGGTATGACCCCTAAGGTAGTGATGGGTTTAGGTAAGGGAGATGATATAGGCGTGGGTAGGTGTTTGGGTATAGGTGTGCATTGGGTTGTGGGTAGAGGTGCATGCTGGGTTGTGGTAATGACATATAATGTGTTCCAATAGACATGGTTATGTTTGGTTTGGTTGCTTGAAACACTTTTCGATAGATTGTGGAGCTTTCGGTGAAGGACAATTGCATTGGGGTTGAAGTAGGGAGTAGAAGATGTCCCCAAAGCAAGGATCTATCAACATAATCTAGCAGATCGGCCAAGTGTGAAAAAGGTACTGTTGTAATTGGGACGGATGTGGATCGAGTAGTAATCCTCGTAAAATATGTTTGAGAATCGGGAAATGGTTAGCTTCAGACTCTGTGGGTAAGAGAATCAAAAGAAGGTCAACAGGGATCTTTGAAGCTCGATGGAGAATTATCACCTAAAGGCAAAGATGTCTCTACAGGATCTTTTATGGGTAAAGGAGATGATGGGCCGGACAAGGTAGGTTCTCCTTGTGATGGTGTAGGAGTGGACATGCATCCCATATGATTAGGAGAGGTGATACCGACAATTACTCGAATTTGAGAGGTAAGAGGTGGAGTGCTAACTATGGGCTCTTTCATGGGTGAATAAGAAAATGAAGGGGATTACTCTATGGGTGGAGGAGTGGAGGAATTGTGTAGGTAGTGGAGTTTGGGCTAGGATATTGTCTATGGAAGGAATAGGGATCAATTGGGAAGCAACCGGTGCATCATCGAAAATAGCGTGGACCTCACGGACATTCAAGCTATCATTAGTTGAAGCATCACCATTTTGGTTGGAAGATGGGGCATGATTAGGGAATGATTTTTAAAAATATGCGGTTTTGGTTGGCTAGTGCATTTGGGTATCCAAGACTTGATCCCCATTGTCTAACATTTCTTGGAAAATGTTCTTGAAGGTGATGCAGTTAACATCGCTATGACCTTTGACACAATGATAGTTGAAATAGTAGTGTTATTTATACCACGTGAGCGTGAGGTGATGAGGGTCAAAACCAATGTTTGGTTTTATAGGTGGAAGGGTAATGGCACTAGCCTTAATAAGATTTTCTACAATAGAAGAATATGGTTCTCCCTATCGGGTGTACTCTCATTGTTGTCATCCGAACTACAAAGTTTGGATGGGAGAGAGATTAGAAGAACATTTGGCTCGGTTTGATGGGTGAGTGGGTCCACCTTGAGAACCATAGCCTTGCGATCCTTTGGATTTTGAATAGTTGTTATTGGGTTTTAAATATTAAGAAGTATCATTTGATTTGAACATGGAGTTTCATTACGTAGCTAAATTTTCTTCTCTTGAATAGCATGAATCTCCAATTTTTGTGCCATGGTGAATGCCTCATCAAAGGTTTGGAAGGTTTTCTCTGCAGGTTGGTTAAATGTGTCTAGCTCAATCCTGAGTAAACAGATCTATGAGCTCTTTTTCATGTACTTGGAATGTGAGATGGTTCATTAGGTTGCGCCAACGAGTAATAAAGTCTCTGTGATAGACTCATCGTCATACTGTCGAGTGGAATTGAGATCATTCATGGTGAATTTCTTGACAATGTTGATTGACAAGTGGTCTAAGAAGGTTTGGGCTACTTAATTAAATGAGTAGATGGAATGTTTGGGTAGCCCACTATACAATTCTAATGCAAGTCCTATCAGGGACATCGGGAAGGTTTGTAGGAGTAAAGCATCATCATGGTCAATCGTAATACATATGTCTAAAGGACTACAAATGTTGATGTGGGTCTTCCTTACTATTGAAGCGGTTGAATTTTGGCATTTCCCAATGTACAGGGTATGGGTGAATAGGAATGGATGGATGAATGGGCTCATTATAGATTTCATCGTAGGTGAGGGAATTGCGTGAGCTAAAAATTGATGCTTCTAATGTCTACATCTTTTCCATCATTAACTTGATGAGGTCATTGGTAGGTTGTGATAGAAGGGTGCCTCCTGTGGTGTACGGGTTGGTGCCGAACATGTGATTTGGGTGGCATTCTAGTGTATGGAGATGAAAAATAGGAAGGTTTAGAATGGATTACCGTCATGGAGGGCATATACCTAAAATGACCGATGATGAGATAGGGGTTGTTTATAATATGTATATGTAGGTGGGGCAGTCAAAGTGACTCTAGTAGTGATTATGGGTAGAGATTGCGGGATGGAGAGGACAAGATTCTGGAATGGAGTAGGGGTCACCGACACCATGGGTGGTTGTGTTGCAATTGGTATATGTGAGATAATGGGCAAAAATGGGGTTATGATCTAGGTGATCAATTAAGGAACAATCGATCTGCATGTGCAAACCGATGTTGCAAATGCAATGGTCATAGTGAGTGTGGGGCCTAGCTACGAAACCACTGGGGGTAAAGTAGGTGAAGGTAATGTCGAACTAGTAGGGGCTGATGTAGAAGTGGGGATAAGGGCAAGAGAGATGGATACAGCAAGCCATATATCAACTAACCTAAGGAATCTTGAGTGGATGAGTGGGAAAGATAGAATTATAAGGTTGTGGGATTATGATTGAGGATTCGTCACGAACTCCTCATCACCTATAAAGCAATGGTGATAGGCGATTCGAGATCCATGGGTTATAGGATAGAACATGGTCGGGACTAGGTGGGATTGGTTGACCTCTTGTGTGGAATATAAGAGCGTTATTTTTTCCCGTGTGTCAACACCATGTGAATAAGTGTTGACCTGGTAAGATTGTATTCTATAAATGACACATAAAACAGACAAAAAATGAGGTTGGGAGGGTGAATTTGATCAATGTTTGGATTTTGAAAACCAAACATAGACAAAAAATGGTCAAACCGACTTAAAGTGGTGGTTAACGGGGACCAATGTTAGTCACGAAACCGATGTCGATTCTTATGGAAAAACACCGAGTTTAAAAGTGAAACAAGACTGATGAATGTGTAATGGGAAACTGTGTATGATAGAAATATCAACATAGGGGAATAGGATGGTCCCGTGAGGGCCAAAAAAATAATAGGAGTGATGAAAGCTATTCCAGGTAAAATAACTAGAAATCTAGAAGACGACACCGGTTATGTTTAACCGACTACAATTTGATGTGAACCAATGACGCGTCTCGAGATCGACATCGATTCTTATGAAATGAGAGAGCAATGAAGAAATTGGGCTTTGTGAATTAAATTTGGTGAAGAATCAAACTCAAAAATATGAGAATGAGAAGATGGGGCCTTAGCACACTTAGAAAAATTCAAAATACTCCAACTACGATGGTGGAGTGTGCAACGAAGAATAATAATTTAGATTCATAGTCTCACACCTCAAAACACAAGTCAAGAGGAACACTAAGAAAATAACATGATCCTAAAAGTGATTTTCTTATATTTTTTTAGCTTACGCTATTTAGAACTGACCATGTGAATTCAGGATATAAATTTTGGTTGAGAAGGTGTCCTATGGAGAAAGATATCTAAAAGGTGAGGTCTCAGGTTATGTTATGGTGGGGGGTACTCTTTGATAGGTGACAAGACAAAAATAACCAGCTGGGGAGTACCTTCCAATCCTCTGATCGTGTGATCATTGACAGGTGTTCCCAGGTAAGAAGTCATTTAAAAAATGTGTATATTCAGATTTGTGCAATTTGGTAGAAGAAGAAAGAGGGTGCTTTATACAAGCTCAATTATTTCAACCATTAGGTTGCCCTCATTTTAATGTGAACTAAAAATGCAGCAAACAAGAATGTAATGCAAGTGTTTTAAAAACCAAAATTGAAATATTATTTTTGATGTAGCAAGTGATGAATAGGAAGAGGAATGCTCTTTCATAATGAAGTGCAAAAAAATAAGAATATGTTCTTCTTAAAGCACCAAAAAAATGATTGATTTTAGACAATAAAGAGAGGAAGAATGATTCCCGGGAAGAAAAATTAATGTGTAAGCTTTTAAAGGGAAACAGACACATAAATTTCACCTAGGAAGGAATAAATGCAATCAACCCCGATGGTTCCCATTGGATGTGCCAAAATGTTTCACTATTTTCTTTACATTTTGAAAGCGAAGAAATAGATAGAGTTATGGGGCGATGAGGAATACTTGTCGTGTTGATCGGTTTGAGGATGATGTATGCGTTCGACTTCTCAATCGATGCTTCCTGTGAGAGCTTCCTTTTGGCTAGGAGAAATTACTTGAAATAGAAAACAAGACCACAAAAGAAGAGTTAAATAATATATGACAAAGGACCATTTAGCTAGTGCTAGATCCGTAGTGTAATACTTCCTAGATGGCTTTCAATCCATCAAGTTTAAAACAACTTAATGCAAGAAATAAACAAATTCTTACATTAGTTGATATGATTTAGGTATCTCATTCAAATACAATAAGCAAATCTAATCATAAAAGGCTAGGCTATAATCACATCTGAATGGAGGGGTAATTGTCAAGGTCTTGGGACTAGTCGAGTCGGGTTCTAGGTTGCTTAGGTCACTTAGATGAAGGTTCTTATGTTCTATTTGTTAGTGTAAAATCATAGCACCCCCAAATGAGTCATGGTTCTCGCTTTTCTAAGGCAGGGTCATTTGGTGTGATTGCATAACATTGAACTTTCCCCAAGGTGTGGGACCTTGCAAAAGTCAGAAAGCTCTCCAGATTAAAGGTTGGTTCCTATTCCTCTATTTAGGTACATGCGTGGAAACTTGTAGAGGGTCTGTTCTTGAACGTAATCTAAACCTTACCAAGGAGATAGGGATAGAAGAATTACATACACTAAAACAAAGCTACATTATGAGGTGATGCACTAATGGAATGATGGACATTTGTTTTTCCAATAGACACAAACCAATTAAATGTATACGATAACTAAACACAGATAACCAAATTTATAATGAAAGATCATATGAAAGAAAAAGAGACAAGAGAGGATCTAAAATCGATCACAGACATGTTTTATTGCTCTGTAGATTGATACAATGCATTACAAAGAGGCCAAAAGGTAGAAACGTATTGCAGTTTAGTGGAAGGTCTGAAACCCCATGAGTTTTTTTACTAGAAGAAAAAGGGGGCCTGTAAAACAAATAATATCCAACCCTTTACAATGAATCTTGCCCCTGTATTTATAGATTTGATCAGATAGAAGGAAGAGAGAGAGAAGAAAGAAAAGCAGGTTAAAGCTCAACTACCACTATTAATGCCTCTGATAGAATTTTCCCCCAAATCCATCTTTACTAGTTTAGTGACTTGAAGGAAGAGGAAACGACGGAACAAATCGAATCTGATCTAGTAGTTGGAAGAAAAAGATCCTACATTGAAGGCCCAAAGTCATTTCTCCATTTTTCTCCCACCTAACCTCCCAAAAATTAAATTTTCAGACCTCCATGGCATATGTGAGGTCAAGATATTTCCAACGGTGTCGATTTGCGATTTTTGAGCCCTGAGTCAAAAGATATGCCCCTTCAAAGTTTTCACTAGGTTCATACAAATGGGCAGGAAAATTAGTTTGAAAAAATGGGCCCCTATTTAATATGGTACACGTGGTAGCCGATTAGGGAAAAATCAGGTTTACGGGTTCGAGTTTATCTTTTCCTAATTTTCGCAAGAATCACAAAATCTAGAAAATCTCCAAAGCCCCGCTTGCTCGCTTGGAAACGTGGCCCCCTTTGGTTGGTTGGGGATATGTGCTTCAATATTTTCCTTTGTGCCTTTTGTCAAAAGGAAAATTTACACCCTTTTCTAACTCCCGCTTTGGTTTGACTCGGGCTAAGACGCTGAATTTTTCCTTTTTGGTGGAGTCATGGATCATTTTGTAACTTTTACACCTTTTGGGGTAAAGGGAAAAAAACTAACTTTTTCCCCGACGGCCTGCTCTATTCTGAGACACGTGGTAGCACTTGCACTTTCTTGGAAACCCTTTTCTGGTTTTAACTTTGAATTAGCACAATTTAGACACTTGACAGCCTCCACTGGCCTGGCCTATGCATTGACTATTCAACCAAATATGCCCCTTTTTTGATATGGACAAGTGGCGGTCTCACGCTTGCTTGAAAGCCCGATTCAAACTTTGTCTTTGGAGGAGCTTCGAGTTAACACTTGGCTGCCTCCGTAGGTCCGTGGAATTTTCAAATGATGAGTTCCTCTTATCTTTTTGGACTCGGACTATGTGGAGAGCTAGCGCTCATTTGGGTCTCTGCCTTTGGACCAACTCTTGGAGATGTGTCAGGCTGACACTAGGCACTCTCTGCTTGCACTTTTATACTTAGCCAATTTTGAGGCCTGCCCCATCTGTGAGAAGAGGTTTGAGGGTGAGAAAAAAATTATGCAGATAGTTGTTTGGAGTAATTGAGAAACATGGAGCATCAAAATGCTTGTGATAGAGTTCAAATTCTCATATTACCCACCAAGAACCAGCTCATAAAGAACATGGTCGTGAAGCAAGTAACTTGAGTAAAGTTTAAATTCCCATCATAGATCATAAAAATTAATATGAAAATAGTAGAATTAGTATGATCAAGACATATCCCTATAGCAGCAATAGAATACCAAAACTTGGGATGAGTTTCCAAATGGATAAGTGACTAGAAAATATATGTCAAAGTAACAAAAGGAAATGATCCATCTAATTGGAGCCTCATTTACTAGAACAATCATGCAAACATTCTCAATAAATTAAAAAAGGGGTCATATTTAAGTCAACCCATCAAAGGATTTGAAGGAAAAAGGCATTTGGTGATACTAGTGCATGGGTAAACATTCATTGTCAATGGATTTGTGGGGAAAAGACATTTGGTAATACTCATGCACAAATATAAATTCATAAAGATCTTGGTCATGTGGTAGGTAATAATTAAAGATCAAATTTTCATCATATATCATAAGCCTCAATATGAAAATAGTAATATTTACATGAGTAAGACACATTCTTGTAACAACCATTGAATAGAAAAAATTGGGATGAATTTGCAAATGGATAAGTGACTGAAACAATATTTCAAAGTAACAAAGGAAATAAGCCATCTAAGTGGACCCTAATTAACTAGAACAATCATGAAAATGTTCTCAATAAATTGAGAAATGGCTCATATTTCATTGAGCCCGTCAATGGATTATCGAGGAAAAGGAATTTGGTGATACTCTTGCATGGGTAAACATTCAGTAATCCAAATGAAAGACTATTATGATTCAATTCACACTTAATTGTTGAGGTATTACCACACGAGAACCCCACACACTTTGCTATAGGAATTACACATTGCATTTCATCACACATCTCACATCCTATATCATATATTCTATGATGTTTTGATCATTGCTTAGATGTACATCATACATCATACTAGTCTTTATTATACACTTCTATTATTTACGCCACTCGCATTACACCCTCTACATCTTACATAGCAAGCATTTATGCTACCCATACATATTTCATAGTTATGCATCATACATATCATTTGGTCATCACGCACACTACATTGTCTTTTACATGTTTCCCTCACTAATTTATGACACACTTTAGTTCATCACCCATACTCATTGCCGAGGGTTTACAAATCAAATAGGAATACTCACACATTTCTCAATCAATCTTCCATCATGCGACATTACTAGGTTAGTGACATAGGCTATAGGCTAAATGGTCACCTGCTTTATCATCTTGTAGTGGTATATGCTTTAGGATACATCACCACTCCCTTTTATTGATCTTGTAGTGGTATACACTTTAGGCTACATCACCACTCCCTTTTATTCATCTTATAGTGGTATAAACTTTAGACTACATCACCACTTCCTTCTATTCATCTAGTAGTGATATACACTTTAGGCTAAATCATCACTCTTTTGACCATCTTATCATGATATACGCATCAGCTATAAGGTTCATGCACACATCGTTACTAGGTCGCATTTCATGAACAAATATACACACTCATCATAATGCATTAGAAACAACACACATATTTTGACCATATCCCGATGACCCAATCTCGCTTTACGCTGTTCATTCCGGGATTGTTGAGGGGGAAAACTAAATGAACCTCACTGCATACATTTCCATTCACTCGGGGCATGTGGCTCCTATCACTCCATTTTTCATTCCATTCCATCCATCCACAACATATTACATATTATGGTTTCTTTTACTCTTGCTTACTTATGTTTTTGTAATCACTTTATTACATATGATAGTTAGATTACTTGTATGTCATTTATCTATATCATCCACACATGTGCGTTCACATCTTTTTCTCATTTAGATCATAGATATAGGTCTCTTATATGCAACATGGATGCTCTCCTTCTACCATTCCTATCTTAATCGGTCGTGGGGCATCCACATTCATCCTCATAGGTGTTATTATTTCATTTTGTACTTATTACTTTACATTACTAAGTTATACATGCTTTTAACATTCTAGTTATCTTGCTAACATGATAACGGGTGCTTCATGTGCGTATTTGTTATGTAGGAATATTTTCTTCCATACTTGTTTGTAACATTGTTTATTATTGTTTTCTCTTGTTTGTGGGCTTAGCCATATGTTTGGTGTGCATACTTGTTTTTGTATGTGGCCATGATGACCTTTCATGTCTTATGACATCATTAATGATGTCACATGTTTGCATCCCACTTTGTGTGGCTTACTTTTCTTCTTTTATATTTACATTACTCTTTTTGGTTGCTTACCCAAGTATTTGCGTAGATTAAAATTTTTATTATACATGCATGCTTGTTTGTACTAAATTTTTATTTTCTAGCATTCTTGTTTATGCACGCCTTGGTTTCTACCAAATGTATTCCTTTCCCAATGTAGGCATATTTATAGAGTTCATGTGGCTGGTCCCCTTTTGGGGCTGCATTCTCCTATTAGTGACTGTACCCACCTGCAGTGCACGTGCTACATTGTCAGAAAAAATAGTTATAAAGGTCCCCATTGATGATTCAAAATCCTTTGAAGAAGGTGTTCAAGCTCCAAAAACCCATTTGAAGTATATATTTATATCCTAGATAGCCTTACTGATCGTTTCCTTGCATTTTTCCCTCTTCCCCCTTCCTTATGTGCTTGTTTTGGCCTTCGATTAAGACCGCCGCCTCCTGGCGGCGGTTCATGAACCGCCACCCTAATTGGGGCGGCGGTCCTAAAACCGCCACCCTACATAGGGTGGCGGTCCTGATTGATTTTTCTAGAATCTTCACGTGAGAAATTACACGTGAAAATTCACTTAAGTTTATCTTTTGAACACGTCTGTGAGTCGAATTTACTAAAAATAGCTTCGTTTGCTTGGTTCTCCTAGTTCCTTTTATTTTTAAATAGATTTAATGAGTGGAACTTCCTCTTCAATTCCTTGTGCATGAAGTAACCTCCTAGCCTCCATTCCTATATATTCCATGTTTGTATTCAAGCAAAAGGCTTGAGAATTTTGTGTATCTTGCATTGTTGTGCTGCCATAATCTTGCTAGGAATTACATAACCAAGTTCATATCTCTTGTGTTATCTTTCTTCTACCTGTATTACGCCTAGATTGCTTCCAAGCTGCCATCGCTCAAGTGCCATCCTCTTGTTGTTATTCTTTGCATTCCCAATCCTTGGACTCACATGAACACTCAGAGAAAGAAAGGAAAGAACTGAGGGGACAGATACTCATACTATTGGATTTTCCAAAGCTCTTGCTCTTCTAGGTTGGAGTTGTGTATTTGTTTTCTTTGTTTTTTCAAATTGCCAAATTTCATATCAAATAGATTAGAGAAATAATTAATTTCAATTAATTAGATAGCTGCAAGTAGATCAAATCAATAGGAAGTTTTATCTTCAATATTTCCATGGGGTAGTGGGTGAATAATAGCTCTGTAGAATTATGATTTATTCTTCACTTCGAGGTAGAGTTGGAGATATTTTATTTGAATTAGAGTAGATCTTAGATTTAGATTCACACATCTACACAGAGATAGCTAACTACATCTAGCCGAGTTATTTGTTTTTCTTTAAATTATTTATTAGATTAGATGCATTTTCTAAAAATTTAGAAAAGCACAAACATATTTATTTCCACATATTAGTTTGTTTTATTGATTTGTTCTGATATATTGAGAAAACACCAAAAATATAGTTTAGATTTCCTTTGATAGATAGTTTATTTATTGAAAATGAACCAAATTATTTTTATGACCATCAACGGTCCGCAGACGGGAAAAAGACCTATGGTTGTGATCCTCTAGTCCCACAACCCAACGGGCGATTTAGTAATCGACATTGCCACAAGTTTGTGCTTAATAATCTTACACACACCGCCACATACGTAGAAAAACAAGACGAGTTAGAGACATTAAACATAGCTGCTAATCGTGCCTACGAATTTTGGACTACTCCCTAAAATTGGATTTGATTGCATGCATGACCATTCAAGGGCATCAACCTCGTGACCCACAGTCCTGCCCAACCCAGCGGGGCTACTAGTCGATTAGATATCGACACTAGCCTACGCACACAGTATTCATATCCTTCTTTTGCTTCCACCTAATATTATCACACAAATTTCATTGTTGAATATAACACCGATCAAAGCAAGACTTTATGGATAAGATCGGATAATTTCCCTTAGTTCCTACAACTCCACTACATCTCTTATCTCAATTTCCATGACCTTGTCTGGAAATCCATATGAGGCACCTACAAGTTACTTTCCACATATTCCGTAACCAATCAATAGAATCTCGGCTGAACTAGACATCGATTGGAGTCTCCGAGTAGCTATCATATCAGACCCTACCATTACACCCCTTTAGGTTAGGAGAGCATTCTTTGCCTTAGATTCACATATTCCGTTATTGCATGTCGAAGACATAAGGTTGCCAAATTATCTTAGTCACCACCATCACTTTCACTCCCATTTTAAATTCCACACCGGCTGTCTCGACATGACCTTGGGAGGTCAAAGCGAAGAAGGTCACATGTTGATTTTCTCAGTACAAATGGGTGAACCCAACGTGAAGAGCTAGTCTCTAAACATTTCCACTTTTGTCCATCCTTTATTCTGCGTGGGTATTCTTATACCCCTTGAATATGTTAGGATATGATGAGTACAGTCGACCCATCCTAGGTTTTGAATTGTACCAGATACCCAGTCAAACATACCACAATAGTCACCTTCACTTTCAACATGGGTAAATAACCGCTCATCCACTCAAAACCCTCTGCTTCAAGGAACCAATGTTGGTTCTTCTATATGCATCGAAGAACTGGATTAGATCACTCAAACTTACCCCCTTGAACAATCAAGTTCAAATAACATGACATTTACTGAAGAAGTGAGTTCATCTCCTCGGGTATTGTTTTGACACCCATTACCATGCATTCCGATCAACTCCCCCATATTGATGAGGAGTATCTAGCACAATATGCTAGGAGTGAGCAAAAATTCCAACAAATGAACCAATATTTTGATAGGTTGTAGGGACAAGGTGGTGTCCCACTTCAAAACAATAATGCTACCCCACCACCAATTGACAATACAACTAATGAGGGGTGGCAACATCATGAACAATTCATAGCAGGACACCATACTCCTCAACAACCTCCAAGGGTTCAACCAAAGGAATCTAAGCAGGGCACTTTGCCTCATCAACGGGCTATGTCATTTCATTTTTCATTGATAAATTCAAAGAGTTAGAGCTTACCCATAATACACATAATTCATACGCAGGGCAAGCATGGGCTTCTTCCTACCCACGAACTATAGGCAAATACCAACTTCCCAAAATCCGCCGATCTACATGAATACTCCAAACCATGCAGACTTGTTAACCGGGACGGGTACCTTGGGTATGCCTCCTCAAGCCACATATGGATATCTACAATAGGCGCCAGTTAGAAGTGCATTCTCAAATGCCATACCAGCCAAAATGTGATGTTCCCTGGCTTTGCACCTTCAACTCCATATCAAGGAATTCAACCCCCTTATATACACATGTATTCTAAATCTCCACAAGGGGACATGTACACCTACCCAGGTCCATATGGAAAAATGCAAGGGATGTCATACGCCCGCCAAATATTTATGTTGTCCCATTTCAGCATCCAATGCAGCCCCCACCTCCCCAACAAGGGTCTTCAATGGTGGAAACATATGTAATGGGGACTTATTCTAAATATCTCAAAGAACCCCTAGATTTCTCCATTCGGGTAGTCATGCTCCCGAGACCCTTTCCTGATCTCCCAAAGTTCAAGGGGAAGGTGATCCAAATGCCCACATCAAGGCTTATGCAATGGCCATTCGAGAGTTGCTCCCATGGGATGCAGTCGTTGCAAATATTTTCCCTAAGACACTTGAAGGTATTGCTCTCGACTGTATTATAGGATACCGAGACTTGATACACTTATTCAAGCAACTAGTGTCGAGTTTATCAAACCCTTTGATATGAACAAGCTTTTACAAAAAGGAATCGAGAGAATTTCTTAATATCAAACAAGAACATAAGCGAGTCTCAGTAGCTCACTTCATTCGAGAGGTGAAGACATGTTCTCTTCTCGCAAGTGCTCCAAACATATACAAAACGAGAACTTTGTGATTTTATCCTCCACTCCCTTAATAGAGAGACGAAGGAAGAGATTCAAAATTTCCCGCTAAGCTATGAAGAGGTGCTTTAGAGGGTTCTCTTTGAATGAACCAAGTGGCCATCGACAATGGTCGTAAGACCTACGAAGCAAATGGGAATTTAGTTAACCCTTCTCAAAATACTCCCGATTACTCCAAAAATACAAATAATAATCAAGGACCAAATATCCTTAATAAGAATTGTGGAGTCACAATGGATGGTGTAACTGACCAACCCAAAAAGCCTTATGTTGTTAATCCCACCATTACAGGTGCAACGAATAACAACAACGATGGGGATAACAATGAAAACAACCAAAGGAGCAACAATTTATCACCCTCAATAAACGTTATGGATTTTAATCATCCCCAACAAAAGCAATAGCCTCATCCATAAAGACAAATGCCGACTCCCAAGCCCTAGTCAATAACCCAACCAATTCTAGAACCAAGGGCAAGGGTTCCAAAGTGTTAATTATAATAGTCAACAACCAAACAATAACTGTGGTTTTGGACCACAATAAGGAACAAACTAAAGGCTTCGGATTATGATCATGACTTGTATTGTGGTTTCCATAGGAGAACCTTCCGCGATTATAATAATTTTTTGCAACATTTTCCAGAAGACCAAAGACAGTTATTTGTCGACATGTTTTTGGCTAATCCAGTTGTGCCTAATCAAAATTCCTATATGGAACCAGTGTCTCCAATGAAGATGCCATTAGGAATCTTCAACACTCCTCTCCCCACACATCCAAAGGATGGTAGACTGGATCTTAATAGTTTAAATAAAGGCATTGTAATAGGGACTCATGATCATGAAGCCTCAACTTCATCAAACCCATAGGTGGCACCTCCTTTGGATGGTCGCTAGCAAATGAAGATCGTAGGTTTGGTTGAGTTGGACGCTAAACTCCAAATTAACACTACAACAAGAGCCAGAGACTATTCATCACAGCTGATCCCGATTTACCCAGTTGTCTCAAATAGTGTTCATGACACGCTAAGCAAGCTAGTAGGGGCTTATGACTTGATCAGTGATCTAACCAAGACCTTTTCACACATTTCCTTTTTAGATCTACTGAAGAATTCTCCCGCTCATCGAGCCACTCTCTTGGAAGCACTTGGTCTTAGCCATTTGGCTAACATTACCCCACCGCTTGCCAGAGTGCAGATAAACCATATAGACTTTGACGTTTTCCCTCTAGGGCAGCCTAAAAGGGATATTGGGTTTGTATTTGACATAAGCAAGATGCCTACAGATGCTGAAATAGCTCGTAGAGGTGATCTAGCCTTGTTTTTGTAGGTTTGGATCTACAAAAACTATGTGAAGCACACAATGATCGATGATGGGGCAGCAATTAATATAGTCCCCTTCTCTTTTCTTCAGAAGTTAGGATATGGGGAGACTAATTGCTCCTCGACGTGAAACACATTGAGGGGCTATGATAGTCTCAAGGTGACCTCGATCGGAACCATAGTATTACCAGTCACTCTTGGACCCAAGATGGTGCTTACTGAGTTTTATATTATAGATCGGAAACCAACTATAATATGATCCTTGGTCGCCCTTGGATCCACCGCATGAAAGCAATCCCATCCACCCTATTCCAAGAAGTTAGATTCTTGCATTTAGGGAAATTCTTTGTCGCTCAAGGTGATCCAAAGCCCTTTGATATACATCTGGCCAACTTGAATAAAAGTCCAGGGGGTCCACTCTAAATTCAAGCTTCCCACCAACCAGTTAAACAAACCAGTAAGCATGTTACTAGAAGAAAAGTTGGTTCCCACGATGGAATTAGAGGTTACAGGTTTGATCGAGGGTATTTTGGCCGTCAAGGATGAAAGTGTTGTTGTAGAGACAGTCTCATTAGGAACTACAACAAGATTGTTGAACTATTAGAAAAGGATTTGCCTATCCTTCTCCCCTTCGATTCCATGGGTATGGGACATGCTTTGGGACTTGGTTCACTTCCAGCAGATGAGGTTTCCATGGTATATGTAACCGAGATAAAAGAAGAACTTACAAACAATGAATTAGCATCTATATTTCGAGTAATTTTGGACCCTCCACTTTGATGGGGCCAAGTGTCACTTTGGTGTCGGGCAGGTGCAATCCTTACCTCGCTCGAAGGAAGGGTTTTACCTTTTTCTTTCAAATTGAATTTCAAATGCACAAACAATGGGGCTGAGTATGAGGCTCTCCTATTAGGTCTCATTGTAGCTAAGAGAATGGGCATCCTCAATATTAGGGTGTTGGGTGATTCACAGCTAGTCACAAATCAGGTATCTGAGGTATATGAGACTAGGGCTGAACACTTACAACTCTATAAAACCGTCATGTTGGACCTAACTAAGGGGTTTGATTTTATATCAATCGAGGTAGTTCCACATGAACAAAACCTTCTAGTAGACTCTATAGTGACTTCCACCTCACACTTCACCCCAAGTAATGATTTAGAGGACACCAACTTCACAGTTTCACTCCGCGCTGAATCCTTGGTTTGCAAAACTCCAATACCTTTAATGTTGACATACATTGAAGCGAGGACCAATTTAACTCTTGAGACCACATCGATGGTGATGAGTCAACTTTAACTTATTTAAATTCTTTGGTAGAGCTACATCTTACTTGTCATGAGGTAGACCTTTCCCTAATTCCATGTTCTTCTTCTTATTTTTGGAATCCAATGATTGAGTCATCTCCGGAAAGAGATCTTGAAATTTACAAGGTAGAAGAAGAATGGGACTTGGAGTTGCCACCAGCCCCACGAGTTTGAGGAGGGTAGCGCCTCCTTAATTAAGGGAATGATTGATATAAACATTAGAATGGATGAGGAACCAAAAATCTTAAAACTAGGGTCCTCTTTAACTTTAGAGGAAGTATAAATTCATACCCAAATCCTTAAGGAACATCAAAAAGCCTTCACATTTAGTTATAAGGAAATGACAGGAATTGCACCACACATCACAGTTCACAATCTCATCACTAAGTTAGATGCCAAACCAATTAAGTAGAAATCAAGACCTATGAAGCCAAAGGTAGCCCTTATGGTAAAAGAAGAAGTAACGAAGCTTCTCCAAGTAGGATTTATCAAGCCGGTTGATTATTCACAATGGGTATCTAACATTGTCCCCATTCTCAAAACAAAAGGAAAGATCCGTATTTGCATAGAATTCCAGGACATTAACAAGGCTTGTCCCAAGGATGATTTCCCACTACCATCCATTGATGGGTAAGTGCGAGGAAGTTGATGGACAAATATAGGGTCATCCGTGGACATCATATTGCAAATAACAACATAATATCAACTTGTAGGGATTATTAGCAATACATACACTCAAAATTACACAAAATTATATTAATATGAATCATAGCATCTGGAATATAGTTTCTAAAATACTAATTTTTGTAAAAAATAGACAAGATTAGCTATATTAAACACTCAAAATTCAATGACTTGGTTTTTTTAAAAAACGCCGATAAGATTATAGTCCGTTTGCCCACAATTTGGATGACCAAAAATTAATATATATATTTTTCCTTTGGTGAGAAGTTATATGCCACTATCTATCTTGGGATGGATTTTATTTTATATTTTTTTGAGTAATATTTTATTTTTTATGATTTTTTCTGTGAAAGTGGTATGAAAACATAAAGAAAACAGAGCACTTTCCGTTTGCCCGCCATAACTTCATCAAAAAATATTGAAATCAAATAATTTTTTTTTTAACATGTATATAATTTCACCATAGTTGGGATGGTATAAGTTTTATCACATTCTGATAAGTGAAACAAATTTTGCAGTCTTAAACGTAGACATAAACATTCACGGAAAAAGTGTCTTAAAGACCTACTATTAGTAAAAATTATAAAATGGTATTTATCCTCTTCTATTCACTTTAAAATCAGTATTTCTACAAAGCTAATAGTCTCCCCTACACAATGGTACTATTTTTATGACATATTTTTTATTTTTTGGCATGGTTCAAGTCCGCGAATACTAAATTTGATGTTTTGTTGTTTTTAATGTAAAATTCGGGATTTGATGTCCAATTAATTGTCCCCCAACTTGGTGCACTTACCCCGAATGTTATCATTGATGCAACGGATGGATTTGATTTGTTTTCCCTCATGGATGGGTTTTCGGGATATAATCAAATCAAAATATCTATTGAGGATCAAGCTAAAACTACGTTTATAACTCCTTGGGGAACTTATTGTTATGTTGTCATGTCATTTGGTCTTAAGAATGCTGATGCTACATACCAACGAGCAATGAGCTACATATTCCATGATCTTAGTAATAATATTGTGGAATCCTACATGGATGACCTACTGGTCAAGGCAAGGAAGTTCTGCGATCACCCAGAGGTGCTTTATATCATTCTCTTGCACTTGATTGAGTATGGAGTCACGTTGGATCCAGAGAAATGTGTATTCAGTGTAACAGGTGGAAATATCCTAGGCTACATTATATCTTCACGAGGGATTGATGTTGACTGGCCAAAATCTGGGTTGTGTTAGAAATGGTTCCGCCATCGGATGAGTCTGGTATTGGATATTTTCTTGGGAAAATCGGTGCAATCAAGGTTCATCCCTGACTTGACCTTTGTCATTCATCCAATCAACAATTTGTTGAAGAAATATTATAACATTGATTGGACGGAGGAATGCGATGAGGCCTTCAAGGCAGTTAAATAATTTTGTTATCTCCTCCCACGCTAATGCCACCAAGGTCAAATCGCCCTTTGATCTTATATTCACGGCTACAGATGTTTTGCTAGCCTATATGTTGGCTCAAGAGGATGATGACAAGTGAGAACAAGATGTTTATTTTATCAGTCGGATGTTACTTGATTATGAGACATGCTACACACAAGTAGAAAAGGAATACCTTGCCATAGTTTTTGTAACCAAGCGCTTAAGACATTACATGCTTAATCAAGAGATAAGTATCATTGTCAAGTTAGACCACATACGACATTCCTCATGTAAGGATCCTTATCTAAAAAGTTTGGGTGTTTCATTACATTAATGGGCAAGTTCGAGCTAACGTTTGTAAATCAAAAATCCATTAAGGGTCAAATCATTGCAGACTGGTTGGCTGATAATCCATTATACGGGGTGATTTGGTAGATTTGGAATTTCTGGTGAGTGCGTATATTTCATTGAAACCAGGCCCCCTATCTCTGTATGTCCTTGGTACACTGACATTATCAATTTCATCATGGACCACACATACCCAGAAGGGGCAACGTCATAACAAAGAAGGTGGTTATGCATAATTTCCGCTAAGTACGTTATCCTAGAACGGTGCTTTATCACATAGCCTTTGACGAGAATGCTATTGAGATGTGTTGATCTTGAAGAGTCTGAAAATATTATTTATGAGTCACACAGTGGGGTATGTGGTGGCCACTTCGGTGGCCATGCCACTGCCCGAAAGATACATCGGATGGGCTATTTCTAGCCCACCCTTGAACATGACGTGGTAGAGTTTGTGCGTAGATGCCACAAGTGTCAAGATTTTTCCCATGAGATCCACATACCGAACAAGCTTTACAACCAATTGTAATTCCATGTCCCTTCTCCACATGGGGCTTAGATCTGATAGGGAAATTCTCTCCCTCATCAATGGATGGCCATAATTTCATAATTACGGCCACAGAGTACTTTACTAAGTGGGTAGAGGCCATGCCCCTTACCACTATTCCTATCTCTGTAATCACTAAGTTCATCCTGAACTAGATCATTTGTAAATATGGAGTGCCACGGGTCATTAGTTATGATAATGACACGTCTTTCAAAAATGACGAGGTGTGTGAGTTGTGTGCAAAGTTCAAAATAAGTCATCACACGACTTCTCTCTACTACCCTCAGGCTAATGGACAAGTTGAGGCTACCAATAAACTTTAAAGTCCATTCTTCTAAAAAAAATTAAGCAGAATAAACAAGATTGGCATCTAAGAAGCTTTTTTCAGCCTTGTGAACCTACCGAACGTCGGTTAGAACACCTACGGGAGCAACTCTCTTTTCTTTAGTATTTGGTATTGAGGTAGTTCTACCACTTGAAGTTGAAATATCTAGCCTCCACACTTCGCTACATGGGATCCTAGGAGAGGAGGGTTATCAAGCTCATCTCTCCCAATTAGAAAACCTCAATGAAGTTAGGTGAATGTTGAGCAATAATGATACGGTGTGTACGCTGACCGCATGGCTCAGAAATACAATAAGAGGGTGTACGAACGTGAGATCTACGAAGGATATTTGGTATTAAGACTCGATAGCCAAATAGACAAGAAGACTGGTGAATGAAGAAAGTTCAGAATGAGGTGGTTAGGTCCATATCGAGTGGTGGAAGATTATAAAAATGGCATGTTCCATCTGTATACTCTAGAAGGTGAGGAGTTTAGTGAATCTGTGAACTCCCTTCACCTAAAGAGATATTACACATGATCCATCAACATTCTCATATGTACATTATTGCAACTGCATTGCATTTTTATTTTTCCGTTCATTTTGTAAAAAGTGTGATCAAGGAGCTTATTCTTATAGTAATCCCCAAAAAATCTGAAAATATTTGCAAAACATTCAAATCATGTCTCTTCAAATCTTCGTTGTATTATCAACTATTTTTGTATCGCTCATCGATCCAAACAAGATAAGATGAAGTTTTGACAGTAACCATACCAAGGCACACATACTTGGTTCTACTTTTGGTTTCTTATTAGGATAGGTGTCTTTTGTTCATGGTCTATTTGGAAGCTTCATAGTGTCACATGTATCCCACATACATCTCCTTGGAAATAAGAACATTCTAAACATTTTTCCCAAATAAGTAAGTCAAGTACAAATCAACAGAAAATTTTATTTTACACATTTATTTGCCCTACCAACCTTCGGTGTTGAGCTTACATCTCTTACTAGTGACGTAGGGTTGGGAAAGGAAGGAAATTCCCTTACTTGCATATGCTTTGTCCATGGTGATAAGCTCATGCTTCCTACTGGTAGCATGGGGCAAGGTATAGGGGGTATCTTTGACAAACCTGAAAGTCATAAACAATTAAATCAATTACTATGAAATCTTAAGTCAAAACAAAGTGAATTAGATGTTCAAAATTCCAGGAAGAATTCAAAACCTTAAAACCAGATTTTGTCAACCAAGTGGCCATCTATGGATCCAAGTCTAGATAAACTATAGAGCAATTCACATTCTAAACTATGAGGTAGCATTAGTGGGGTAAGGTTGTAGCGTCCCAATTTGGCTTTGTCAAACCTCTATCTTCGTCTCACCATTACCATTCAACAAATTTCATGGCTTGTGCCCTTTCTAACTCTCGGTGTTGAGCCCTTGCATCTTACTAGTTGTGTGGGGTTAGGAGTGGGGCAAGCATATCTATTCATCATATCATTATGTCATCACGTTTTGTCAAGACAAATACGAAGTACCAAAGATTGCAAAAGAAACTAAGTTTAAGATCACATTGTGTTTGCATCATCATATATCAGCATTATGAAATACAAAAAAAATCATTCTGTTATCATTTCACATCCATTGCATACATTCTAAAAAGCATAGAAAAGTAGAAATTCTAAACATCTAGAGTACACATGAGAGATAAGCCAAAGAGAGTCAACTCGGATACAATGGAATGTCAAACCAAAAATAGAGTCTATATATATCATAGTGGATCAAGTTTGTATACAATGTCATCATGCGCTAGGCATGGTAAAAAAATGCTTGCAACGAGCCCAAAACATACAATTTTTTTTTGGATAATGTCAAAAAAAGGTATCAAAGCAATAAAGGCTCAACGGCCTATCAATCCTGTGGGATCCCTCAAATGGTGCGCGCCATGCTAAGGGCTCCTGTTGTGATGCGACAAAGACCGAGAATGGACTGAATGGTGTGAGTGCTCATGGTGGCGCCTGCTGCCCATAGCCTCACTATGAGAATGGGTTCGTATCATCAGGTGCTTGATGGTCTTGTACCTAGCTAATAAGGCATGAAGGGAGGTCACCATCTTTGTGATCTTCTAGATAGGAGAAAATACATCAATATGTCGGCCAACGGCTAAGGGCTACCTTGAATCAACAGCCAATTTGGCCTGATTCTTTCCTGAGGGATCAACAGGGTGTCCACACATACCCACTGAATGAGCTCTCGCCACTCGTGTACGAATGCTACAAAAGGAAAAAGAAGAGATAGTGAGCAAAGAGAAAATCATAGAACGTAAGTCAGAAGAGAATGCTAAACTAAACTTGCAAAAACCAATAAGAAAAAATAGAGTATGGAGTATTGAACATACTTGGGTCTCTGGGCATCCATGTGGGATCAATGGTTGTTGCGAAAAGTGTTGCTCGTGGCTATGGAGCCTCCTAAATCTAAAGGTATGGTGTTGTCCCATCATGGATTCATCATCTCCTCCAAGTGTCTCCTCTGAGACCAGAGTCTCTCTCTCCACGCTCACCTCCTCACGCACTGCTCTGAGGATATCCTGAGTTTCATGCCACTTAGGGTCATTGCTAGCTCCCTCTCGAAGGTCCTACCCCCTCATCCTCCTCTCCGCCCGAATCCACCTCTGTGTCATCTCTCGCCTCCTCCTCAAATTTGAAGTCCAAATCAATCGGGTCATCCTCCTCCCCACTGTGAGTAGGAGCCGCCCCAATCTAAAGTAAGGGTGCTTGAGGAGCACCAGTGGCTCATCGAGCTTGAACTACATGCCTAACTACAATAGGCACACCAGAGTAACAACTGTCCAACCAAGATCCCCTCTAGGACCTCTTCATGCCTCCTAGATAGTCTAGTAAACAGGCATCATTGGAGGAAGCATGACAGGGTATGGAAGACCGAACTGTTGAGGTACTGGGTTAAAGGGATGAATATCTAGTCTCCCGGCCCTATCAACTAGTTGGCTCGTGGAAGAGCAAGCTACCATCGTTGTAGTCTCCTCACCCCATATCCCTGCCATGTCCTGATAGGGTGTGGGGGTCATGTCGGTCGTAGTCAGAGAGGCCACCGATTGATGTGGAGTCCGAGCACTAACATGCCTATCCATCTAGCTGCTCAGACAACACCTGGATTTGACGCCTCTACCCCTTGCCATACGGGATGAAACACTCGTAGACCAAACTCATAACTAGGGTGGGGTGGCTCAAGGACTATCCCAACAGTCAATCTGACGACTCTATATAAATCATGGTATGTGGTCCCCAGGATATCTACTCCCCTAGGCATACTTATGGCCATGAGCCTTGATATGTGTAATGATGGGGGCCCAGAAGAAAAAAGTGTGTCTCCCCCTTGTCCCCGATCGGTTTTGAGGATAGGATACCCATGATGGCTCAGCCTAAAGGGTGGGAATGGGAGCGATGTGCAATGGACCAAACCTGCATTCCATTCTTCGAGCCGAAGAGATAATAGTGTCTCCCATGTATGTAGCTTGCTATCTCATCACGGCTCTGGACCCCGTTGTCTCCAATGTCAATTTCCTACCAAGTACTGGGAGACCAATAATGCAATAGACATCCTCTAAAGTGATGGTCCACTCCCCACGACACACAGGAACCGTAAAGTGTTCTGGTCTACATCCCAATAAGAAAATAGGTCACACAGAATATGACTAGCATGAGCAACATGGGGCACCCGTGCTATCCGTCGGATGCCTTCCTGCTATAAAAGATCTATCTCACTGGGTTAGATGATCTAAAATCCCAGGGAGCCAATCGCACTCTCTCTCTCTCTGCTCCTAGCGTATGTACTCCACCTTTTTCTGCATCCACCAAAACATGAGAAAAGAGAAAGTTAGTAAAGTACACCACACAATAAGCTCATAAAAACATAGTAAACTCTCAAAAATCCAAAAAAGTCAAGTTTCAAGCATGTTTTGACGTTTCGTCCCGTAACCACCACCTAGTGCAAGGTGGCGGTTTTGAGACCGCCACCCCGATTTGGGCGGTGGTCCCGTGATCCCGCCTTGCTTTGGGTGGTGGTCCTAAACCAATTTTCAAAATGCGCCCTTAACCCTAGAAATGACCAAAAATGTTGAAATTGACCATTTTTGACCAAAAAAATAAAAGCATGCCCTATGGGCGCCACCCCCTAAAGACTCATTCGAGACAAGAAATTTTTAAAATCTCCCCTTAGGTGAACTTTTCAACATTTTAACTTTTAGTGTAAAAAAACAAACAAGGAAATAAGCCGACTTTGAGAGCACGCTGCGGCGATCTCCTACTCGTGGAGGCATGATCATGATCTTGGCATGAACATATTGATTGTATCCTTGTCGAAAATGGTCATTGTAAATCCAAAGCTCCAAATCAATCAAACAATCTAAATCAACAATGCACAAATGAATTGAGAAATGAATTTGTTTTGATATATATATATATATATATATATATATATGATATTTCTAACTTCGTTTTGAGTATATGTGTTTACAGGGCTGGAGCATTGGTGTAGGTATATTTCTACATCCCCACACAAATGGTAAGTCCTCTTGTCATTTTAATTTAGTGTTTATTTTTTGATGTTTTGTCTATCTGCACTTGAGTCTTCTTTTTCTTTTGTATATACCAGGAGTATGGACATCGAGATTTCAACACACGGGCATTTTAGGTATAGCTTCTAACTCCCCATTTTAGGAATGCTATACTTGGACTCTACGTTTTATGCCTCTTTCATGGCTAAGATGCTTCTCTGAGGGGGTAATATGTACACACCCAAAATTACACGTGCTACATTGTCGGAAAAATGGTTATAAAGGTCCCCAGTGATGATTCAAAATCCTTTCAAGAAGGTGTTCGATCTCCAAAAACCCATTTGCAGTATATATTTGTAGCCTAAATAGCCTTACTCATCTTTTCCTTACATTTTTCCCTCTTCCCCCTTCCTTATGTGCTTGTTTTGGCCTTGATGCTAGGACCACCGCCTCGCTTGGGCGGCGGTTATAAACCGCCGCCCGACTAGGGCGGTAGTCCTGGCTGCCGCCACTACACAGGAGGTGGTCTGATCGACTTTTACAAAATCTTCACGTGAGAAATTACATGCAACGATTCACTTAAGTTTATCTTTTGAACGCATCCGTGAGTCGAATTTGCTAAAAATAGCTTCATTTGCTTGGTTCTCCTAGTTCCTTCTATTTTTAAATAGATTTAATGAGTGGAACTTCCTCTTAAATTCCTTGTGCATGAAGTAACCTCCTAGCCTCCATCCCTATATATTCCATGCTTGTATTCAAGTAAAAGTCCCGATAATTTTGTGTATCTTGCATTGTTGTCTTTGTCATAATCTTGCTAGGAATTGCATAGCAAAGTTCGATCTCTTGTGTTATCTTTCTTCTACCCGCATTACGTCCAGTTGCTTCCAGTGACATCGCTCAAGAGCCACTTCTTGTTGTTGTTCTTTGCATTCCCAATCCTTGGACTCACATGAAATATCGGAGAAAGAAAGCAAAGAACTGAAAGGACGAATACTCATACTACTAGATTTGCCAAAGCTCTTGCTCTTCCAAGTTGAAGTTGTGTATTTGTTTGCTTTATTTTGTCAAATTGTGAAATTACATATCAAATAGAGTAGAGAAAAAATTCATTTCAATTAATCAGATAGCTACAAGTAGATCAAATCAATAGGAAGTTTTCTCTTCAATATTGCTAGGGGGTAGTGGGTGAATAATAGTTACTGTAGATTCATGATTTATTCTTCACTTCTGAGGTAGAGTTGGAGAGATTTTATTTGAATTAGAGTAGATCTTAGATTTAGATTCACACATCTACACAGATAGCTACATTCGGCCAGTTATTTTTTTCTTTAAATTGTTTATTAGATTAGATGCATTGTCTAAAAAGTTAGAAAAGCACAAAAATATTTATTTCCATAGATTAGTTTGTTTTATTGATTTGTTCTAATATATTGAGAAAAAACCAAAAATATAGTTTAGATTTCCTTTGATAGATAGTTTATTTACTGAAAATGAACCAAATTATTTTGCATGACCATCAATGGTCCGCAGTAGGAAAAGACCTACGGTTGCGATCCTCTGGTCCTATAACCCAATGGGCCAGAGTTAGTAATTGACATTGACACAAGTCTACACTTAATAATCTTATGCACACTTGCCACATACACAGAGAAAATAAGACAGTTAGAGACTTTAAACATAGTTGCTAATCAGGCCTACGAATTTTGGACTGCTCCTGGAAATAGGATTTGATTGCATGCATGACCATTCAAGGGCCTCAACCTCAACGAGTCTTTAGTTGTGACCCACAGGTCCCACAACCCAATGGGCCTACTAGTCAGTTAGATATCGACACTAGCCTATGCACATAGGTATTCATATCCTCGCCGCTTCCACTGATATTATCACACAACTTTCATTGTTGAATATAGCAGCCGATCAGGCTAAGACTTTCTGGACAAGACCAAAGAATCACCCTTAGTTCCTGCAGCTCCACTACATCTCTTGTCTCAATTTCCATGACCTTGTCTGGAAACCCATACAAGGCACCTGCAAGTTACTTTCCACGTATTCCACAACCAATCAATAAAATCTCAGCTGAACTAGACATCGATTGGAGTCTCCGAGTAGCTATCATATCAGACCCTACCATTACACCCCTTCAGGTTAGGAGAGAATTTTTGCCCTATATTCACAAATTCCATTATTGTGTGTTGAAGACATAAGATTGCCAAATTAGCTTGGTCACCACCATCACTTTCACTCCCATTTAAAATTCGACACCGGCTGTCATGGCACGACCTCGAGAGGTCAGGTGCGAAGAAGGTCACGTGTTGGTTACATACAACGAGTGGGTTAAGACTAGTCTATGAACCCCTTAAACATCAAATTTTTACAAGACATGGTGTCCTTGGCATTCTAGAAAGCGGTTATAGGCTTGGAGGTTACAATGGTTGTGCCTCCCTACAATACTTCAGAGTGAGTGGCATCGATCATCCAAAAACAAGGACGTATATAGATCTCTTCATGCACATTCATGGAATCGGTGATAGGTTAGAGGATACAATGGAATTCCTCCCTAGACTTCTTCGGCCTATGGCATTTGATTGCCCAAAAAACCTCGACAGTATAGGATATCCTTCTACACTCTCTTTTTGTACATGGATCGGTGTACACGTTCCATTTACATTTTTCAATTACGTATTTTACATTTACATACTTTTACATACGTCTTTTACATTACGGTTTTACACATACATACATACATACATATTTGAATACCCGATTGCCTTCTCCTTGCAAGTTTGACCATATGAGAAATAAGCAATCAAATGGGGGCAACAACAACAACAACATCAATAAAAACACTTCGTGGTAGCACACACCATACTAGCCATGTAGGTAAATCACACACATCAATAGCTACATATGTGTTTCCACCATAGGTTCAATCTCATAACTTTTTTACACTTTTTCATCTATAGTTTCAATGCTCCATCATCTTTTTTTCATTCCACACTTTTTCTTGTCCTTCGTCACGTTTTCTACTACAATCTTCTTGGCCATTAGGTATGCATATCTATCTACTTCATGTTACTAAGATTTCGGCTCACCAACATAAATCGGGGAAAAATATAGAAAAAAATCATGCACTTTAGGTAGTATTTAATACCCAGTCTCATACTACTATTTAGAAGGTTTTTGAGTGAATAAAGTACTAATCAACCCCCATCTTTTAAGCATCTTATTTTATTTTATTTCTTCATTCTCGACCTCTCACAACCTCATGCCCAGTCAAATTTTGTTGTTTTACATTTTATTAGCCTTGATTGGGGCACCCATATTAGTACTAGGGTGTCCATTGTGCCCTAGTCCCACCAGAGTGCCACGATCCTTTTTAACGTTCCTGCCACTTTTTGGGCTCTTTTCTACTGTTTAAGATCTTTATCTTTTTGGTGAATGGCCATTTTTGGGTTAATTACAAAAATTATATAAAGATAACCCTATAAATATAAAGTAATGAGACCATAATGAGGGACCAAACACTAGTCACTACTATCATCCACGTAGAGTTGCATCCATTTGGAGATCCATTACATCCATCACAAGGATAAGGTTGGTTCATCTGCATCATGCAAACGTAGGGGTAAGGATTCTATTATATTCCATGCACACATTCTATTATAATTTTTATATCTAGTTATTTCTCACTACTTCACAAAGTGTGGCTCGCACAATAACACCCGGGGAACATGATGCACACACGCGCGCGCGCGCGCACACACACACACACTCTCTCTCTCTCTCTCTCTCTCTCTCTCCAATTAAATTTGGGTCTCAAATGTGTGTGCAATGCTTAGTTAGTAAGCCCATTGTTATGGCGGTTGAGGTCAATCCAACCCATTCATTTGCATTCTTTTCTTTAGGGTTTTGAAACTAATTTTTGGTCTTTTATAGGTTTTATTTATATGTTGGATTATTAGCGACACGACACGGTGCAATGAATCTAATATGACAGACATTAAAGGTTTTAGACCACCTTCCAAACATGTGAAACTTAATTACGGACATTTTAAACATACTTAGGGAGCCCATTTTACACACCCGAGTTCCCGTAGTTGCCTCGATACCTCTCCGGATGTTCCAATCCATGTAGATAGCTTGGATCCATCCCTTTTGAGAAATCTACACATTCGTTCTTACTTCCTATTCCTTAAGCATTTCTATGACATCGTTTAGTGAGCTCTTCAAATCAACTAAGTAACTTCCATACTTCTCTTGCATGTTAGGGTTTCTCCTTTCATTCATGGAAATTTTTAGTGGATAATTTTTGTAAACTCATGAAAATTTGAATTGGCGAATATTTTGTGATTCACAACCGACTTATTCGCTGAAAAAATCAACTAACATTTCCCTTATACTATTCATTTCACCTAGATTTTACACATATATAACGAACTTATGAATGCAATTTTCCACCATTTCAAAGCATATCATGTGCATATTATCCGGCAACCCACCGACCAACCCTTAACCATCCAACCCACTTGCCCAACCCTTAGCCTTCTAACACTATATCTTAAAACCATTAGCCGACCAACGCTTTTCCATCCATCCCACTAGCCCAACTCTTAGTTGTCAAACCCCACCCCATACAACCCTTAGCCGTCCAACCCCTCACCCGTCCAATGCACCCGCTCAACCCCTAGCAGTCCACCCCTCACCCATTCATCCCACCCGCCCAACCCGTAGTCGTCCAATCCCCACCCCATCCATACGCTGTCAACCCTTAGCCGTCTAAACCCTCACCCATCTAATGCACCCACCAAACCCCTAGCCGTCCCAACCCTCACCTATCCAATCCACTCCGCCCAACCCCTCAACCACCCAACCCCGACTAACCTACCTGAAAAACTTTGTGAAACGAGGAAAATACTCTATGCAAAATCTCCTTTGCCACAAAACGTTTTCTCAAATATTTGCCAACGATACGAAAGTTGATTTTGAGATTCGCCAATGATTCAAAGTAATTTTTTTAGAGGGATCTTCTTAAAATGAACCTTGCTTTCATTATATTAGTCGTTTATTTCATTCTCCATAGTCATTTATTGCATTTATTTCTTGTATTTACATGTCATTCTAGATTAGATTAACTACACTATATTTCCCCCTTTTTAGTTAATCGGTGTCATAGTTTCCCTTTTTTACATGTTTCCATTCTTTGTCATGTGTTTGGTTTGTTTGTTTTCTTGTTGCGTTTGTAACTTTGCTAGTTTTATAGTATGGTGACTCTATGGCCCAATGGATAAGGCACTAATCTACTCCCTCACGAGATAACTAAGGTTTAGGCTTCCTCCATTTTTTCTTTCTAAATTAAAAAGGTCCCCGAGTAAAATCTAGTTGTTTTTAAGCTAAATTTATAGCATGCAAAATTTTAAATTTTGGTCATGATAACTGAACCCAAACTTGAAATTCCCTTTCACGGTAAATGTAAACCTTTCCTCTTGCTATCATTTCAACTCTATCACAATAGTTTTTATTGAGAGGAACATGCTAACATTATTTTCAAGTGTGTTTCATTTGTATATAATTGTACCTAGATTCATTCTTAAAGTTATTGGGATCTATGAAATAACAGTGCTCTCAGATGCTTCAAAAGGGCTATTTTTGGTCGTTTTGTCATAGGAGGACATCCATCGAAAGATAAATGCAAGGTTAAAACCCATAGGGATGTTTTATGAGAGATTATTGAGATGATACAAGGTATTTCAGAATTTCTTTTGGATCATTGAGAGGCCAGTAAAAACATCAAGAAAAAATGGGTCTTTTTGGGCACGTCATTAGGGAATGCATGTTTCAAAAGATCTAGTCACCTTGTTTAACATGTTTTAGAAGCCTCAAGAAGTATTGGGAAGATATATCATATGTATTTGATATATGACATAAGATACTTGATGGTTAAATAATCAAGAAACAGTTTTGGGAGTTTAAAAATGCAGAAACATGTCCATCAATGTAGCACAAGAGTCTTTTTACAAGGTGGAACTTACTCAATAGGTTTCAGAAAACTTAGGAAGAGTTTGGATCCTAACCAAATGTAATAATGGATTAAATTGGACCCTCGTCATGGTACATGTGTTGTATTTATTCATACTCATTCTAGACACTAGCGAAAACTTTGCTTATTAGTGCACGAGCATAGGCCAAAGTGGAAAAAAGTTTGAAAAAGAATTTTTCAAGCTGAATCAGTATTTAAAATGTTAGGAATGAACTTCATGGGTCATTTGGAGCCAAAATCATATAAGTTTTCCCTCAAAACTTAATGTCTTGCTCTCAAGCCTAAAAATCCACTCTTTCGTCTATTTTCACATTGAGTATGATGACATCAACACAACCAATCAGCTTTGAGTGATGTTTTGAAGTATATATTTCCCTTTTCACTTTTTCCCTTGTTGTAAGGGAACATGGGGAAAACAAAGCCGTGATCCCCCATGGAAGAGTATTTTTGTCACTTAAAGTGACAACTTAAGGTGTTAGGAGAGGTTATAAAATCATAACTTGATCTTTGGCACCCTCTGCATGACAACCGGACTCGTGGAGGCCTTAGGGAGGATTGATTTCCCTTTTACTTTGCTATAATAGCTAATGGGACATTAGGGACACAAAAGTGCTATCCCATATGGAGGAAACTTTTCATCACTTGAAAGTGACAACTTCATGTTAGAGAAGTGTTAACAACTCACCCTTTACATAAAATTTGTACCCCTCCTCATGAGAGCCTCACCCATGTTGCATTTAGAAGAGTTCAATGTCCCACTATCCTTTTCCACCCCTATTTTTAGGGTGTGTAAACACCTCTAACCTCCACTAAACCTGTGTTAGCTAGTTTGAGTTTAAGGTGAGTTAAATGGAGTTAGTGAGAGGGAAAATAAATTTGAAAGAGGTATATCCGCATACTTAGAATTTATGTATTTCATTGTGATTTTTACCCCCATTGTTTTTATAGTGTTGTTATGCTGCAAAAATTTCTCCAAACATCCTCCTTTCTAAAATAACCTTTTTCTCATATCTTCCAAACCCCATGCACATTTGCCATGAAACTTGGAATCTAGGTTCCTCTTCAAAAACACTTTCCAATGAATTTAAACTTGCATCCAATGATGTTCTAAATTATTTTTAAAGGTTGGAATTTTTTTCCAAAATAAAACACTCATTTTTAGATCTATGGAGTTTTGGCTATTGAAATCCTCTAAAAATTGCAGCAAAGTGTCCTTAAGAAATAACAAAACTTTTAAGACCACTTTTGTTCAATTTCAAGAACAGGAAGACCCACTTCGAAAATAGTAATACTTCGTAAAAATCATTGTATAGAAATAGTAAATGTTATAAATAGTTCATTATTAGAGTTTCCATTGCCCCTTACACATCAAGAAAACTCAAAAGTTCCAAATCAAGGAATTTGAAATTGTAATCCGACATCTCAAAAATAAGCCTTAGTAAAAATAGTAAGTTTCAGGATATTGATCAACAAACAAAGATGCATAGTGTCTCATGTTGAAGAAAGAGTACCTGGATAAGTTTGAAATAGTGTAGAACACCTGAGTGACTGATAGATTTGTGATTTCACACTACGCATTTTTGTTGAAAAAGAAGCATTTCTACTATTTAGAGGAGACGACATTTTCCAATTAATAACAGAGATGAGAATAAAATTATTTGAGAAGTATGTGGTTGATTCCATTCAAAAATTAAACATTTGTGTTACGAGAGGTAAATTTTGAAGCCAAGAAGATCAAGGCTGATGATCTCTATGTTCTAACTCGACCTTTTGTTCAAAAATGATCATCATGTTTCCATAATAGTGTAAATCTTATAATAGTGTTTCTAAGAATTTATTCAATTCCTTGGAAGGTGTCCGCATCTCAAAGAGGAGGAATTTGTAATCACGTTGTTCCAACTCAAGTAGGAGGTCAAAGACAAAAATTCATTCATGTAGCCTTCACTCAAGATCCATCGAACTAGGTTCTTTGTCAACAATATTCTTTCCTTCTCTAGAATTTTCACTTCTCTCTCCTCCCTCACTCTCTCCTCCCTCTCTCTCTCTACATTCTATTTCTTCATTAAGAATGTAATTTTCACTCTTTCGTCTTATTCAATTAAGTGACATACTTTTGAATTATAAAAGTCACTTTTCATAAATGAGAAAAACACGTAGTTTCATTCCTAGTGAATTTGAAAAGTCGCATGGTGGTGAGATGAAAAGTAACGCGGGGGGAGAGAGGAAGAGACATTTTGTAAGTTGTAAATTGGAATGGATTCTCCATTCAAAACAATTAGTCTTTCTTGATTGATATCTCTCATTGTCTTACTACAAGTAAGAAACTACAATTCTTCTATCGCCTTGTCTTATGTTTTTCTCTTCATCTCAACTTTACTCCATGCACATTGTTACTTGTGCGATATTATGCAAAAAAATTGATTTACTTTTTTTTTTTGTTCATCTTTCCTTGACATCATATATTCTCATTGTTAAATTTTAAATATTATAGTTTTATGTCAATAAACTCTTCTTGTTATTTATTGAGTAAAATCCCCTTCTCACTTTCTCCCTAGTCTCTCCTTACACACACCTTCCTCCACCGTCTTTTTGCACACGAGGTTATTGGAGTATTCTTATGTGATCCCGATCGAAAGGCCACCCACAATGGTTAGAGTAGTGTATACATTTCATGTTTTGAATAAAAAGGAGTTTCCCCATTTGTTAGCGAGAGGACTTAGTCCAAGAGCATTTTTAAAAAGCCTAATTTCCCATGTGACAAATTACTTGCCAACAATATTATTAATTATGATGTGACATACAACATTGAATTATAATAAAATGATATATAAACCTATATTTTTAAAAAATCAACCTTTGTTTGTTTTAAAATATAAAAATCAAATAACACCTAAACCTATATTAATTATAAAAATAATAATTAAATGACGACTCAACATATATTACTACTATTGTTAAGTAATGCCCTCAATATTTTTGCAATATTTTAAAAAATCAATTAACTTATCTTACATGAAACCACTTCCAATAAAATAAGTTATCTATAACATTGTGATTAAAACTATATCTATAATTTATTATTTTATTATAAAAAGATTTGAATTGTATTCACTATGTAATTATATTTTTATGTATTTAAATGTATCCATCGTTCAATTAAAACTTCTTCAAGCTACATTGCAACTTTAGAATTAGTAAATATTGAAGTGTGTATAGGTAAATTAATATGTATCTAAAATTAATAATAACTAGCAATCTTACATGAAATTTACAATGTGAACGCCGAAAAGGATATAGTGAAGAAGCGAAGCGGGATTGAGAGGAACAATGGGGAAGGAAGATTGGTGAAGCACATAGCGTTTGAGGATTGAGAAGTGCATGAAAAAGAAAAGAGGAATTGAGGATCCTATGTGAAAATAAACTCTCTACCTAGAGCACAACCGGTTCACAATCAAAGAAGGATAAAACTTGCGGCGGGAAAGACGTAGATTAAACTATAGAGGGAGATATCTCAAAAGGAAAGTAGTGGATGGAAAATGATGCCAAGGAAAAAAATTGGTTTAATTAGCATCTCTTGACTTTATTGGGTTGTTAGAAAAAAGTAAATGTAAGGGGAATTTGAATGCATGTTTCTGAGAACTCGTCACGGACATGAAGACATACAAGTACATACTTAGATTTTTTCTCCAACTATCAAGTTAATTATTAGGGTAGTGTAGTATTCATGCGAGTGCAATTTATGTCTAAAGGGGAAAAATAAAAAGGGAAAAGCCAACATGTTCCAACTTCGGAATCTAACATCAAAAATACAGTGTGAAAGAAGTCGATGAAACATATGTTTAGGAGATATATAAAAAAGAAAAGAGTGATCAATCAAGTCTACCATTGTAAATAGTTATTTCTAATTCCAACTCTTGCACTTTATAGGTAGTTAGAACACAAATAAATGCAAGGGGAAATCACTCATGAGTTTCAATGGTTTATTTAGAAACAAGGATATTTGGTGTGAACCTAAACTCTACTGTAGGGGTTGTATACACAAAATACAATTAGGCTTTCTCTCGTATCTATTAGGACACCGATCGGGGGTTTGTCTCTAGTTGTGAGGTGTGGACGATGGAGATGAAGTACTCTAGGAAGTGTGAAGGGCGACATAAGGAAATTATGGCTAGGATTTGGAGCCGTGTGGACGATGAAATACGATGGACTTAGAGCCACCAATCAACTGCACATGTCAAAGACCCCAAATGCCTTCCCCATTGTAAGAATAACATTATTGACTAAGAAATATTATGATAAGTTGACTACGAAAAGTAACACTACTAATTCGAAGAGGCACATATTTCTTTACCAATGTTATATTTTTTTATCAAAGTGTAGAATATTAACTTGTGGTCTAAATGTGGATTCAAAAAGTGTAGCAAGTATCAATAGCTAAATGGAAAATGGGTAGAGGAAGAGATAGCTAGCAGAGGCTTCCGTGTGAGTAATTATGTATCGTGAAGTTGACGTCCAAACATATGAGACAATGGTGATGTGAATATGAAATGTGGGAACTTCAATGTTCAAAGAGATAAAGAAGAGTAAATTAGCGGGTAATGTAAGAATTTCATCAAGGAATGAAATGTTATTTGTGCTAATGAGGCTCGAAAGAAATGCATTTTCTTCTTGAATGGTCAAAGGAAATCGAAACTTGATTAATTGAGCGTTCATTCTCACGTCATGGTGCATTTTAAAAGTGATTGTTTCACTCCTTCATAATAAAGCTCCATTATAGGTGTCGTATATTTTATAATGTTACCTTAACTATGATTTCTAGTATTGGTTCCATGACAATTTTTTGATCGGAATGTTTCCCCGGTGAGTCACCGACCACCACCACTTCTTAACCAACACGCTCCTCGAGGCCAAGTATTGGTCGTTGTCCCCTTTAAATGCCTCGAATGCCACCGCATCATGCCGCCGCTTAGCCTAACCAATGACAAACAGTAACCAACCTTGTCCATTTCTACATTATTTTTGAATGCTTTGCCCTCCCATACGTCAAGCCGCTTGCCATTTAAATTTCCTTGTAGTGACGACAAAGATTTTGCCACGGGACTACGAAATACTCGCACGGAAAAGAGTGGACAACCACCGGAACGATCAACGTTGGTCCGTGGCAAAGAACGATCCATGCCTCACTCGGGAATGGGGATGTTCTCCCTCCGAACAAGTAATTGTAAACAACATTTGATGTGGGCATCGTCATTCTCCGCTTCCACCACCTTTTGCTTTACAAAGGAAGTAGCCAAAGGAAGCTTAGAAACCCAGTCGAACAAACCCACCAACCGGGTTACCGTGGTTATAGGGGCAACGCCTTTCCACCTAATAAATGATCATTATATTTAATTAAAACGAAATTCTACATCAAAACATAAAAGAATATTCCAGTTATTAACTAACAGGAACAAAATAAATATTTTATTTTAAAAAAATGGACAAAAAAATGTAGTGCCGATTTCGAGAGATAGGAAATTAATATACAAATAATAAAAAGAATAATTGATTGCCAGTTGCCACATAATATTCGCTCGGTAAAAGGGTGGACTTGAGCCACGTGTCGGAGCGCATTGACCGCGTATCCAACTTAAAAGTTAAGGACACATACTCACGTGTTCATTAACAAAAATGAAGCAACACCGACCGTCGAGTGGATGATTACTTTAATAAGAACATGTGAAGTTATTAGAAGAGGAAAACCATGTGTTTTTTATCTAATACCTGTAGGTAGTATGGTGGTAACCGTGGTATGAAAATCCCTTTCCAATGACAATGGGGCCCCGGCCCACCTGGAAACTTCTATAAGTAGCGTTGTATGCGCGTAGGTACTTGACCTACAAAAGTAACCGTTAGTGGGCATCCCTGCAACCCAATACACACACTAAAAACAGTCTTCCAGCTGACTTTCGTGGCAACGTTTGTGACCGACATGGTGAGTTTTTAATGAAATTTGAACAAGGTGGTGGTCATAGTTACGCACAATTCTGACCTTTATTGAATTGTTTCCGTAGCTGGATTATGGAGAAAGAGCAAGAGAATAAGGCGGAAAAAGAAGAGGAAGGTGAGGGCAGGGCATACAGAGGAGTTCGGAGGCGAAGCTGGGGAAAATGGGTGTCTGAAATCCGACAGCCAAGAAAGAGGTCACGAATATGGCTAGGGTCGTATCATACGCCACGGAGCCGCGGCTCGAGCCTACGACACCGCGCTCATTTGCTTGCATGGCCCCAATGCGCGCCTCAATTTTCCCGACTCCCAAACTTCGGTCAGTAGAAGTCCGGCTCGGCCTGTCGCCCAAGTCCATTCAAAGGCCGCTCTCGCCGCGGGCTCTGCGCACGACGTCGATCCTGCCAACAAAAATTCTTCCGCGCCACAACGTCAAGAGGTCCAAACCCCCCCTCGGTCCTCACCTGGACCGTGCTTGTGCTCCACAAATGGTAGGCGAGGGAGTACTTGCTGCACAAGCTCATCGAAGCTAAAGTTATGCACAACAAATGGTTGCGATATTCTACAGATGATGATTCCGTGAAAAACGACATTTTTCAGATTACTCGACTGGAAACTATGTTGCCCCTGATGAAGCTGATGACCACGTATTCGGTCTTACGGGAGGAGACCTTTGGAACTAAATATCTCATTCTCGATTTCTTATGATACGTGCCAGTGGCCAATGACCATTCTTTCTTTTGGTTGCTTTTCTCTTCCACGCTAGATTTCGACTTGTGCTCGACTCTAAATCATATCAATATTGTACGGTTGACTGTCATTGCTAGTCGTTCACCATAGTGAATTCCCTTATTTTTTTGTGATATCCCTATTTACTTATAATGTAGTCTGTTTTTAATTCTGAATAATTCCTTTAACCTTGTCAAGTAATTGAAGCTTTCACGAGCAATTTTACTAAATTATTAGTCTCAACATATTTAATTAAATTAGTGATTGTTTTTCACACGTAAATAATGTTTGTTTTTTAAAATAAAGATTGTTATTTAATATGAAAAATGCTTTAATAAATGAATTGCACATTTAAATCCAAATTTCATTATAAAAATGTTAGTATATATTTTGATAAATGTTTAAAGTTTTTATTTTAATGTATTTATTAAAATAATTACACTTTTAAATTAATATGTTGCGAGAAAAGTATGTTCCAAAGTTTGTAACATAAATAAATATATTGTAATTATATCTCTTTCAGGGCCATGTCACTCCTCTCATGCATTTCGCAATGATCTTGGCCGGCAGAGGATTTTTCATCATCACAAAATGTACAGAACAACGGATTTTCAAACCCTCAAACGATTCCGGGGCTGTTTCCACCGAGCTACAGAGGCAAGGCCTGCAGATTCGCTTTCTGTCTCTTCCGATGGCCTCCCTCCGAACTCAAGCTGTGTGTGCCTCGCGTCATATTCTGGACCTATTGCTCCTCCTCCGCGAAGCCCAATATCTCTCAACTGGTCCCTCGATTTTCAATCTCAGATTCAAATTTGGTTAAAACTCTCGCCGAGGTTAGATATATGCTTGGATGATTCAACTCCTTACTGTTTGGCAGTATGTTAAAGTGTTGGTGGAGTGGTTTATCAGGCTCAGGCTTTTGGGTTTCTAACTCAGTAGATACAACAACCATTGAATTCAGTCCAGGGGGAGTGTATCCTGTATCAAACACTAATGGAGGAGTAAGAGTAGATTCCCTAGAGATAGCTGGGTTGGAGCAGTATGGATGATGTCTTGGAGTGGAAGAGGGGAAAGGGGAAAATGGTGGGGGCTTATTTAGATGTAAAAGCAGGGAGATGAAGGACATAGCCAAAGGAGACCTTAGTAAAAGATGAGGGAAGGGGAGAAGAATGAGATGGATTACATTGTATAATCCCAACCTCATTCGAGTGTTTGTTGACTCTTACTGTGTTCACAGACTGGTTTTTCTCTTCAGCATCCAGATGAATGTAGTTGGTCTCTTTGCTTGGTTTCTGTTGCCTTTTTGAATATTAAAATTGGGAGTTGGACGTCATTTTTCTTTTCCTCTTTCTATTGTAAGTTTTCTCCAGTTTAAATACTTATGATTCACATAGAGACCCATGTTTCTCAAAATCATCTTAATTAAAAATCTATTAAAGATGGTTTCTAACAAAGAATTGCAAATTGATTACCTAACACAACAGTATTCAAATATCTATTTAAAAACTTTCCTGCATAGAAAGTTGGACGGTGGTATTTTTAGAAACATTCAAAACTGGAACCCTTTTCAACATTATGAGATGAAGAAAAATTTAGAAAGCCACCTCGTCAGAATTCCAAACAATATAAATTCTTAATAACAATATTGAGACTCTATTTTACAAAATACACCATGACCATTGTCTTCTCTCATATTTGTCTCCATTGGCCGAGATATTGTATTCTCCTATGTTGTGCTTTTTCTCTTCATTTGGACGGTAGGTGATAAAAAATTTCCTCGAATATTAAAGGTAATGAGTCTCTGGAGTTGTCGGAAGATAAACCGCCTAGATGGACATGTAATTGTTTGCATTGTATGGTATGATCTTTTCAGGGGCTCGTGTACATTGGCTTTGAGATAGCTCCTCAAAGACTTGCGTGGAGGTCTTGGGGCAAAGAACATGGTAAAATCCTTGCCCATTATCAGTTTTTACTGAGAACTCAACCTTGACACCGTCCTTAAAGGTACCATATAGTCTATGATATTCATTTGCAAAATTTGAGTTATAACAAACTAAGAGACCATTTGTGGAACAGCTTGCCCTAACAATCGGTGTTTTCGTGGCATATCTATTGGGAATGTTCATTTCCTGGAGACATCTTGCAATCGCAGGGTATATTGGTGGAAATTATATGAAAGAGAGAAGGTATAATTAAAAATAATTTTATTAAAATTTCATGGAGTAGGTGCTAAAAAATGCCAATATTCCTATTGTTTTGTGGCTATACAGGAGTGGTTCCCTGTAGTTTATTGGTTATTGGGCTTTTCATAATTCCTGAAGCTCCAAGATGGCTGGTAATTGAATGAAATTAAATTTTAAATGTAAGAAATTGATGATTTTCACCATTGCCAAATCTATCTCAGTTAAATTGGTGTTCATGTACATACAGGCTAAGATTGGTAAAGATGTAGACTTTGAAGCTTCCTTACAAACCCTTCGTGGCTTTGACTCTGATATTTCCTTGAGGTAATTGAAATCGGGTAATACTTTCACCTAAAATTCATCCATTGTTTATTTCCTTTACACCATATCTTAACTGTGTTTTTTGGCTTTGCATTGGGCGGTCCAAGCAGAAAGAAACATCTTGTATTGTTTTTCCATTGCTAGACCATCCTAGTAAACCCCCTCCACCTTTTATCTCCTGAAATGAATTATTCATTTACTTGAACAATCCTGCAATTGAAATTGACTGTCTTAAAGGAGTCTTTGCTACAATTAACGTGAAACTCTACTTTGTTTTAGAGTGCAATGGAGCTAAACATACAAGAAGAAAACATCAAATTGTTTTAGACTGTAAGTATTCTTATGTTCCCATGTGAATGCAAGAATCTGCAGTATTCTCTTTTTGATTTGCACTTCTCTATTTATGCAAGAAAGTATATATGAAAACTCTGTATGATGTTGGAATTAGGAGGACCTTGGTGTGGATTTAGTCATAATGTTGTGTTGGTTTAAGACTAAGGTTTGTGTTTATATTTGTGATTTTTTCCGTGGATAAGGGCTTTTGATAGGAGGTTTGAACTCTCAGTGCATTCTACCCAAAATGGATGTACACGCTTGATAGTTGGTGAAGGGATCTTTTCCTTTACATGTAAATGGGCGTCTGCATTACGAAAGGATTTTTTCTCGTAAGGGCTACTTTGGAGGGGAGTTAAGAATTTGAATTGGAAACATTTCCAAATGTAAGTTGCATGTAACTTATCCTCAATCCTGCAGCTTGATTCAAAACATTCAACTGTAAACATTGATGTAGATTCAACCATAAACATTGATGTAGATTCAAAAATGCCATGGAATATCTATCTGCTCTTCTTGAATACAAGTTGCTGCTGATGGCATTTGTAAAGATGTCCTCAAGTCTCCAAATGCCAAGAGAGATCTGCACAATGCTCTAATACCAGTTTGCTGGAGAAAGACAAGATGATACAGAAAATAGAAATTCAGAAATTACTTTTAATCTTACATAACAGAGCTGTCCATAAGAGGAAGAAAAACAAAATACAGTACATGAAAAAAAGATTTGTATTATATTTCACAAATCAGATACACTGAGACAAAAAGGATTGTATTTGCCAAAGAACAGAGCTGCCTGTGCTCTTGTTTACACGCCTTCTTCTTCATTCTAAAACAGAGTATTCCCTCTTCTTACAATGCAAAAAGAAATAGAGTTTTTATTATTTAAAATGTAGAAGCTTTCAGATTAGAAAAATGAAAGTGTTTAGATGCATACGAAAGAAGTTAGGAGATTAGGTATGCATACATGGATGTCCACGTCTACCAACATTGTTTACTTGAACAGTGCAATTGGACTAAATTTCGAAAGATCCTACAATGAGATCAAGCCAACTTTACCATAGTTGTTATCATGGTATGTGGGCATCATGTATGTTGAATCGGACCATGAGGAATTTGAGCCTATGGAAATCAAGAACCAATTGCAACATTGCATTCTATTTCACCTTGCAACAATCAGAAAGACAAGATAAGGAAAACAATCTAATGGATTAACATGTGTTTGAGCTAAGTTGCCAATTCCACATCCAACCACCAAGGGAATGGCTAAATGACCAATAAAACAATTCAAATCTAATATGTTTCATAACAGTTAAGCTTTCAAGCTTGATATGGAATGCATGTGCTTTGTCTTTTGCATCCATTTAGTTTGTTTCATTGTTTAGGGAAAAAATGAACCTAGACTAAAACATCCAACAAACCTCACATTTACTGTCAGGCTAAAAACCAGCCCATTCATGAACTCAAGACAAAAACCATGGAACCTTGTAATTTTAAATTTTCATAAATGCTTACCAAGGACTCTGTCATACTCAAAGGTAGCAAAATTTTCCCATTCAGATCTCTAGCTTGCTTTCTTGTGGAAAAGGATATCCTATTTAGCATGTCTGCAAAGCTCTCATAAATGATTGTTGCTTTGTCCCAGGACCCATCTTGAAAATATGGGATATAAGGCTAGACTCCACTCCCGTTCTCTAATTACCATCATCTGAGCTACTCCTACCCAACCTCTCAGCCAAAGATCCCGCAAGCATTCTGAGCTTGTCAACAACTTTTGGCATGCTTATATCACCCAGCTGAGATGTAAGCGCCTGTAGTAGAAATACCTTGCTTCATAAAATTCATCTGAGTTGCCAGCCTACTTGGGGAAACCATATCACCAGATCACCTATATTAAGAGGAAAGGTTGGTCATATTCCTTACTGCCCCTATGAAATCTGAAAGAAAGAGATTCGGGAAACCAACAAAGACCAAGGTCAGCACAAAGATATAAGACATGTAAAAAAAACAAAAAATTGCAAGCCTATTATTTACTGATATATTTGCTGCAGTGTTATTACATAAGAGATCTTTTACAATTATAGATGTTGGGGCACAACAACATTGCAAAATAATTCAATTAACTCATGTCTATTTCGAACAGTCAAAGGTAAACATCAATACTTTTATTTATTAATTTTTTCCTTTACATGCATTCTTTTCACACACTAGCCCTTATTGAATTCTAACTATCTTTCATATCAGCTTTGTATTATTAACGAATTGACACAAGTTTCTAACTTCATAGATAGAAACTCTAGAATAGAGGATGATCTATGATTTCGATGTTCCAAGAGTTTGTTGACTCTTTGAGTTCCAGGAAATGAAACTGTTTATGATTTACAAATTCTCGTGAGAAGTTAGCCATAAAAAGTTGCATTTCGTAGATTTTTACCTCTCATGTAATAGTAACGGTGAATTAATTTAGTTGACTACTCTTGTAGAAGGCATCACATTTCTGCAGGATTATAACATTATTCTTAGATCCTTGAAGATCGCAAAGCTTTAGTGCTTGTCCACGCTCATGCTGCAATATAAAAATTTATGGAAGAGAAACTTGCTTGCTTGTCAGCAAAATAAAAAACTTGAAAGGAATTGGTATGTTCAATAAGAAAATTATGGTGATTAAAGAGTGATATTAGAAGTGCTTGGAATCTCTGAAGTTTCTTCCACATTCTTAATTTTGTCCAATATCCAGGAGCACATGATATTTACTTGAAGAAGTAGAGATCTAGCGCGATGTTTACCAATGTTGATTTGTTTATATCTCGAGAAAGATTACGAATCTTCATCATAATATATAACTTCGCTACTTCTTGTAATTATCTTCACTACACTTTTGCTTTTAGATTATGGTCAAAATCGTACTCAACCATAATATAATCGTGAAGGAATTTGACATAATAGTTTCGAGAAAGATTTTTATTGGATTCTTTTAGAATAAGGGGATATTTAGAATGTGGAAATTGGGTTATTTTCTACAGAGGCCAAAAACACAAATTAGGCTTCCCGATAAAGCTTTAATCAAAGCAAGTTTGCTAGAAACCTACCAAACAAACCCACCAATCAAGGGTTAACTCAGTTATAGGGGCAAAAATGCCAATATTCCTATTGTTTTGTGGCTATACAAGAGTGGTTCCCTCTAGTTTATTGGTTCTTGGGCTTTTCATAATTCCTGAAGCTCCAAGATGGTTGGTAATTGAATGAAATTAAATTTTAAATGTAAGAAATTGATGATTTTCACCATTGCCAAATCTATCTCAGTTAAATTGGTGTTCATGTACATACAGGATAAGATTGGTAAAGATGTAGACTTTGAAGCTTCCTTACAAACCCTTTTTGGTTTTGACTCTAATATTTCCCTTGAGGCAATTGAAATTAGGGTAATACTTTCACCTAAAATTCATCCATTGTTTATTTCCTTTACACCATATCTTAACTGTGTTTTTTGGCTTTGCATTGGGCAGTCCAAGTAGAAAGAAACATCTTGTACTGTTTTTCCATTGCGAGACCATCCTAGTAAACCCCCTCCAAGCCTTTTATCTCTTGAAATGAGTCATTCATTTACTTGAACAATCCTGCAATTGAAATTGACTGTCTTGAAGGAGTCTTTGCTACAATTAACGTGAAACTCTACTTTGTTTTAGAGTGCAATGGAGCTAAACATACAAGAAGGAAACATCAAATTGTTTTAGACTGTAAGTATTCTTATGTTCCCATGTGAATGCAAGAATCTGCAGTATTCTCTTTTTGATTTGTACTTCTCTATTTATGCAAGAAAGTGTATATGAAAACTCTGTATGATGTTGGAATTAGGAGGACCTTGGTGTGGATTTAGTCATAATGTTGTGTTGGTTTAAGACTAAGGTTCATGTTTATATTTGTGATTTTTTCCGTGGATAATAGCTTTTGATAGGAGGTTTGAACTCTCGGTGCATTCTACCCAAAATGGATGTACACACTGATAGGCCGGTGAAGGGATCTTTTCCTTTACATGTAAATAGGCATCTGTTACGAAAGGCTTTTTTCTATAAGGGCTAGTGGTGGGGAGTTAAGAATTTGAATTGGAAACATTTCCAAATGTAAGTGCATGTAACTTATCCTCAATCCCGTAGTTTGATTCAAAACATTTAACTGTAAACATTGATGTAGATTCAATTGTAAACATTGATGTATATTCAAAATTCCATGGAATATCTATCTCGCTCTTCTTCGAATACAAGTTGCTACTTGATGGCATTTGCAAAGATATCCTCAAGTCTCCAAATGCCAAGAGAGATCTCATGACAATGCTCGATACCGGTTGCTTTGAGAAAGACAAGATGATACGAAAATAGAAATTCAGAAATTACTTTTAATCTTACATAACAGAGCTGTCCATAAGAGGAAGAAAAACAAAATACAATACATGAAAAAATAGATTTGTATTATATTTCACAAATCAGATACACTGAGACAAAAAGGATTGTATTTGCCAAAGAACAGAGCTGCCCGTGCTCTTGTTTACATGCCTTCTTCTTCATTCTAAAATAGAGTATTCCCTCTTCTTACAATGCAAAAAGAAATAGAGTTTTTATTATTTAAAACACGAAGCTTCCAGATTAGAAAAATGGAAGTGTCTAGATGCATACGAAAGAAGTTAGGAGAAGGAATTAAATGTGGTGGGTGGAGTGTTTTGTCAAAAAAGGAAGAGGAGATAAGGAATGCATACGTGGATGTCCACGTCTACCAACACTCCCCTTTAATCTTCACTGCCATGTATATCAACTATGCCTATTCTTTCCCGTAAATTCTCAAACACATTCTTTGCAAGCGGCTTTGTGAAGATGTCTGCTAGCTGCTCTTTGGACCTGCAAAACTCAAGATGAATGTCACCATTGTTCACCAATTCTCGAATAAAATGATATCTTGTGTCAATATGCTTGCTACGTTTATGGAAGACATGATTTTTAGACAATGCTATAGCTGATTTATCGTCACAATAAACCTTTGTAGCTCTTTTTGTGTATGCCGCAAATCTGAAATTATTCTTCTCATCCAAAGTGTCTGACAAGCTGCTGATGTGGCTGCAACATATTCCGCTTCAGCTGATGAGAGTGTCACAATTGGTTGTTTCTTTGATGCCCAAGAGATAGCACTGATCCAAGATGTAAAATGTAACCAAGTAATCTTCCTATCATCCAAGCTACCTCCCCAATCACTCTCCGTATATCCAATCAGCTTGTAGTCATCCGAAGATGTATACAAAATCCCAAATTTCTTTGTTCCAAATTTATATACCTTGAAATTCTTTTTCTAGCCTTCTAATGTGATTCCTTTGGTTTTTCCATGAATCTAGAAAGAAGACTAACCCCATGCATGATATATGGTTTTGTGACGGTTAGATATTATGAGGCTGCCAACTAATCTTTTGAATAAAGTTGCATCAACACTAGGACTTTTGTCTTCCTTACTAATTTTTAAACCTTGTGCAACTCGGTGTAGGGGCTGCATTCACATTTGTCATCTTGAATCTGTTCAACAAGTCACTAGCATATTTAATTTGACATATAAAAATGCCTTGATCACTTTGAATTACCTCTATTCCAAGAAGTATCTCATGATCCCCAAATCAGTCATATCAAATTCACTTTCCATGGCTGCCTTGAATGATTTAATTGACATGTTACATGTGAATATCAAATCATCTACATACAAGCAAACTATCAAGATTTCTCCTTCATCATTCACTTTGACATATAAAGTTGGTTCATTGCCACTCTTGCTAAACCCATTGTTCACAAGGTAAGAGTCTATCCCGCAGCATGCAAGCTCTAGGAGGTTGCTTCAAACCATATAGTGCCTTTTTCAGTTTGTATACCTTATGTTCTTCTCCCAAAACTTGATAACCAGGTGGCTGTTTTATATACACTTCTTCTTCTAAAATTCCATTCAAGAATGTTGATTTGACGTCCATTTGGTAAACCTTCCAATTATTTTAAGATGCTATGGATAAAACCATCCTAATGGTATTCAATCTTGCCATCAGGTGCGAATGTTTCATTGTAGTCTATGCCAGGTAGTTGTGTGAAGCCTTTAACTACTAGTCTTGCCTTGTGTTTCTCTACTTTTCCATCGAATTATACTTTGTCTTGTAAACCCACTTAACTCCAATCACATCCTTGCCTTTAGGAAGCTCTACTAGATCCCAAGTTTGATTTTTTTCAATTGATTGAATTTCTTCATTCATGGCTGCAATCCAATTGTAATCTTTAATAGCATCCTCAAAATAAATTGGATCAGCTTGTGTTAAGAATGCAAAATTAGAGCATAAATCATCATTTTCAGCCTCTTGTATTTCATCATAAATCTCTCTTAGACTACATGGCTTCTTTGAAGTGTTTATAGACCTTGATCTTAGTGATGCAAGTGTTGGATTAGAAGATTCGCTCATTATTACTTGCTTTGGAGTAGTTGGATTTGGAGTGGTGGGTGCCTTAGAAGGCGTTGTAGGAACATTTGCTTGAGTAGTAGGAATCACAACTTGAGTTTCATTCTCCTCATTCTCTTGTGGAACACTAGCTGCAATTGTAATTGTTTTGTCTAGATCGCCATCCCACGCTTCTTTTTCAACAAAATCAACATCACGGCTTATTATGACTTTCTTTATGATAGGATTATATAACTTATATGCCTTGGATTGTTCACTATATCCCACAAATATGCACTTCTCTCCTCTATCATCTATTTTCTTTCTCAACTCTTGAGGTATCAAGGAGTATGCCACACATCCAAAGACTATCAAATGTGCTATATTATGCTTCCTTTTGCTCCAAGCTTCTTCTCCGGTGTTTTATTTATCACTTTGCTTTTGTTGGATATCTATTTAATATGTATACCGAACATGCAACTACTTCAGCCCAATACTCATTTGGTAGGTTTTTTTATTTTATCATGCTTTGTGCCATTTCCATAATTGTTCTATTTTTTCTCTCAAATACTCCATTTTGTTGAGGAGTATATCTTGTTGTAAGTTGTTTCTTTATGCTATTTTTCTTACAAAAATTCTGAAAATCATTTGATATATATTCACCACCTCTATCGCTTCTCAATACTTTGATATAATGTCCACTTTCGTTTTCAAATTTTGCCTTGAACTCTTTAAAAACAGAAAATGCATCTGATTTGTCGTTTAAGAAATAAACCCAAACTTTCCTACTAAAATCATCAATAAATGTCAAGAAATAAAGACTTCCACTTATAGATGGTGTTTGCATCATTCCACAAAGATCTGAATGCACTATCTCAAGTGGATGATTTGCCCTATAAGACTCCCCAACTGGAAATTTATGTCTATGTTGCTTTGCCATATACGCAACTCTCACATGTTGTTTTATGTGGCTCTATTGGTGGCAACCCATATACCATTCTTTTCTTATATAAAAGTTGTAATCCTTTGAAATTTAAATTCCCAAATCTTAAATGCCATAGCCAAGATTCATTTTTGTATGAAGCTTTGAAGGCTAATTCTATAATGCCCGTTCTCCAACGACCATGTCGCTAAGCATTTAACGTCATGGTGCTCCTGTTGATCTCTTGTTGGTTTCACCTTGTCACGAAAAGCGATTGGAAATCCCCACTCCGTCATGTCTTCTCGTGTTGTGTTGATGTTTCCGTGGTTGGCCCCACCTCGCCTATTACGTTTTCCTCCTATTAAAGGAAAACTGTGCTCGATTTTGAAGCTCGTAAGTTGGTTCTTGTCAATACGATTAATAAGTATTAACAAGTGGTAATAATAATAATAATAATAATAATAATAATATTATTATTTTTATTTATCGATCGACGTTAACCTCGTTATCTGATCGTCGATTTGTTATCAACCTTGTTGTTAATTTTTGATAAGCGATTTTATTGTTTTAGATTGGTCGCTTCATGGATCAAGCCTCGATTCGCAAGTGGGAAGCTTGTTCATGGGTGGCACCATCGTCAAGGATGTAGTGTTCTTGTTTAAGGTTCAAAGTTTTTATCCTTGGCCGTTTAGGCACCCTTGTATGCTTTGTAAATGTTTGGGTAAATGCCTTCAACCGCAATTCCTTTTTTTTCCCTGGTTATAAAATTGGTCCATGTATGCCAAATTAGATAATTATCAAGTTAGTGGTGAATTTGACCACCAACCTACCACGCTGCTCCCGCCATAACCCAACTCACCTCTATACTCTTCGCTTCACATTTCAGTTTCTCAGAGATACCATGTACAACATGATTATAAAATGGATGTCTTTTAAAGTGGATATTGTGGATCCATTATTTATTCCTTGTTTCTATCACGTTAAGTGCCATTGGAGATGTCAATATCAAATTAGGTGAGGGCTTCTTTCAATCTGACCTAAAACTATACATGTTTATTTACGCTTAAGGCGTTATATAATACTATTTGTATGCTTTTATTTATTTCAGATCAGATCCAAGTACCAGACTTATTGAAACAAAGCTATCATATAAAATAATGCAGAGAAATGAGGATGAAACCTTATACTACTCGGCATTTAAGGAGAACTAATTAAATATAGATTAGGTCCGTGAAATCATAAAAGACGTGCTCGAATGGGAAGAAATATAGGACCTGTGTATCACATAGATCCCTCCTCCAAAATAGACATTTTTTTGACAACCTGGCGTACGTTAAAGGATTTCACATCAGTTTTGAAAATGGCCGCATGAGGAAGTAACAACCTGTCATTTCTGCACCTTCCTGTAAGGGGAAATCATGTTGTATCTTACCTGGGACCTGGGGAAGCATGGTTGAACTCTTATTGGTTTGTGCATGCATTTTGGCTGCGTGATTTGTAATGGCTTGCTAGCCACGTTTTTTTGGGATCTGCATGCTTTGAATGGATGGTGGGTCGCGCGCCTTCATGGAAGCTCACATTTGTGGGTTTATTACAACATTCCTTTGCTTCATGGAGGATTTCTGAGTGCGCAAGAAATTTTGGATGCCTTTCCCTGCTGGCCGCGTGGAGATCTCGGGTGTGGAGCCTGGTTTGGTTTGGTGAGTAAATACTCTTGCAAAGAGCTGCGCGAATCTTGTGGAGAAGTTGTTGGTCGTGCATGGTTGTCTGGGTCATCTGTTTTGCTTGGCCTCCAAGTCCATAGTCTGTAGTTGTGCCGTTTCAAAACCATACTTCTTCTGGCACGTTTTTTAGACAGGTTCATGAGGCTGGACAATGATGGTAACCTCATGTCATTTAGGGTGCCTCAACAGCCAGGCACAAGTAACAGATCTGCAATGTGGATTCCAGACTTTGGAATAGATCAATTTAACAGGTGTGTTCTTCCAAAGGTGTGTGGCCCTTACGGTAACTGTGTAGATGGTCAGTGTAGCTGTCCGGCTCTGGAACCCCTGATTACTTTGACCAAATCCAGAATTTGGATATCACCCAAGGATGCCACAGCCAATCAGGTAGGGGTGCTACCATTTGAAGGGTGAAATGATAAGCTTTTCGGTGGCCATTTGATGTATGGCATAACTACAACAGAGAGCTCCTTCTTACTAAGGTGAGGTAAGGGATTGCAGTTTTAACGTGACACAATATGTTCCCTGGTAAGTTCATATCCATTTTTCCTGGAATCGTTGAACACTAACTATTGTGAGTTTTTAAAATCTCTAGTAAAATTTTTAAAACTAATACTGTATTTTCTTCACATTTTTGTTGAAACGCTATGAACGCACTTCTATCTTGTGGGTTCTATACGATTTTTGGTTTTACAGTCCACCAGTTGAGTACTCGTTATAGACGACATACAATTTTGGGTGAATAATGCAGATTGTAAGAAGAGGTGTCCAGTGGAGTTCGGGTTTGAGAGGAATGTCGGCGCCTCATGCTACGGATGAGGATTCAACTAGAGGGTTGCTGTTGTTGGACCTTGGGAGTTTGGATGCCTCGTCGAAGCTGGAGGAGTAGGCAAGATAACTCTACACTTTTCTACTGTTGCTATATTTTTTTTAATATATCGTGAAATCGAACCACCATTTCCTTGTATTGGTTTGTCAGCTGGACGTCTTACTAGGAGACCTCTCTTTTCTACTTGTTCCATTCTTGTTTTCACTTTTATCGCTATCGGTGTGTTAGTGGAAAACACACATGTGCTATCGTCTCTGGGTGTTATGTTTTCCTTGCTTGAGTGTTCAACCTTCATCCTTTCGTTTACATATATCTTCTTCTCTACGATTGAGTTTAAGTTATTATGTTGTCCCAACTAGTATTTCCATTGTCGTTAAAATAAGTTTGCGATAACTATGTAGCCCCTCTCTATCATCTGAGTTTATTTTCTGTTCCTTTGTATTTCATTGAAAGTTATTAAATCTATGCCTCAAACCCCTTCGATAATCTTCTTGACATCAAGAAAGATAGGTTGTAGAATTGGAGTGATCACCGCTTGGGCTATCCAGGTTAGAGCTTCGATATTAAAACTTTTAAAATGAAAATTTTACATGCAATGCGTATCAGATCTCGCGTGCTTAGACTCCCGCATTATTTTTCATCTTGTTCCTAGGCTTTTAAGGCCATCCTCAGGAAGTACCTTGACCATCCCTATCCACTTGAACCGTAACTAGCTTTTCAGATTTGCTAAGCTCGAGGTTTCTATCGTGTGAATCCAGTACCTCGTTAACACTAGGATAGTTTGGGTCTAATCCCCCTCTCAGAATTATTGTCGATGGCGTCTCTTTCTATTTTCCTAACTTGCATTCTCTCTCTTTTATTATTTTAATGCTATTAATTAATATTGGTCATTTTCCATGCACGTAATTACCTTAATATTTTGTGATGGAAATTTCCTTAAACGTTATTAATCTTCGGGAAAACTCATCTTGCATTTGAAAGTCTTATGGTTTCATAGCGGAGGGTTTTGATTTGTTAATGTCACTTAGAAATTTATGTTTGTATCTATGTGTGACGGTTGACTGTGTTATGAAGGGTTGACTTAAAATATTGTTGTTTAAAAAAAAAAAATTATTTTAAATTAACCGAACTTTAGAATTACTGTGGAGGTTTATAAATCCTTAGTGATATAAAAATTTGGATGACGTTTGGTATACTCTTGATTGACGGAGTCCCCTTCTTCTCTTGTGTGTTATTACTAGCCTTTAAGGCATTGGCCCTTCTTGAATGATTTGGGAATCTCTTGGAGTTAATGGTCAAGTCTAGTATACCTTGCCTTCACTTTGAAACTTATGTCGTGTCGTGTCCGTGTATCTAATTTTAGTGATATGCTCTATGTGATTACAGAATGAAATTTTATATGCTTGGCCTTTTATGTAAATCATGAACATTTTGGTTCCTCTTGGTTAGGCTGATCAACTCTTGTCTTTTAGAAATCTTATATTAAAGCCTATGCTTTTGGTATCTTTTGGTAATTTTAGATGGATAGTATGTGTGAAAAACTTCAATCTTGTAAATATTTAATTGTTGATGGGAATCTTGTTTCTTATAGATTGTTTATTCCTTCTTATAAGGCCAAGAGCCATTCTCGTACAATTGTTAAACTTTCGTTGCTTTTGTTCATAATTGAAGTACAAGGCCTTTTCTTCTTTGATTGGCATGGTAGAGACTTTATGATAATTTGAGGTGTTGTTGTGTTTAGGGCATTGACCCAATTCTCGTCAATAGAGTGTTTCTTTCATGGTACTATTAGACTTTAGTTATGGTGGCTTTGTGTAGCCTTATCTTGCTCAGTTCTTGCGCAGACTCTTTGTATAATTTTTTTTTTGTTGCAGATGCTCATGTGGGTAAAAGAGGGATAGACTAGTAAAATTTTGCATCAACCTCTGTTGAGAAGTTCTTTTGCATGAACCCTTTTTATATTGTTCAACTATTGATAACGTCCCATGGAAAATGTAGAAGAGGATCAATGTCTTAGTATATTGTATTGTGGATTATGTCATCTTAACTTTGGAAACCTTGGATTGTCTATCTATCTTGGAAAATCTAAGAAAATTGGTTTACCTCTTTGTTGAGTGACCCTATTGGATTATCAGTATTCTAAGAGTTGATGTAACCTTGTTTTGTTCTTGTAAATGAGTGTTGTTAAACTTTACCCTTGAGAATTAAATGTTGAGTTAAATCTTGCTATGACTTAGTAATAATGTGTCATAAGTAAGCTAACATGGGTTGTTTAATACTTATAGAAGTTAAACTAGAAGTTATATTCGAATAAAGTAACATAGAGGTTACCAACTTGAGAGCAAGTAATTCTTGAAGTAATCAAAGGCGAGACTATCATTGCAAGTAAAATTATATAACATGATAACCCTAACTCCACTAGTGAACATTATCCCTTTTATTGTGAAATTCGTAAAATGATCCTAATGTGAAATGAATTATTAGTTGTTAGAAGATGATAAGATATAATAAGCCGAAGAAAACAATTTGTTAACCACGCAACCTATTCCCTCGCCTTTTGGAAGGTAAATTTTTCTCTTTAGTAATACTCATTCAGTGAAGCCTAAGTAAGATCTTTGATAATTTTGGTTAAGATCTCTCGCTTCAATTAAATATTGGAAATAACTAATGAGGTCCTAAAGATGATTTCAACTCGACCTTCTCCCTCTAACCTTTTTCCAAGGCACTTTGTATTTTTTTCTCTTAAGTGTGTTGAACGTAAACCCATGTTGTCATATGGGCAAGAATGTGTTCTAGTAGCGTTAGTGTGAATCACTTGTGTTGTGGGATTAAATTAGCCCTTTTTCTTAATAAACGAATTAAGAAAATAAAGGTCAAAATAGAGAAGACTCAAAGCAAATTTCTCTTCAGAGTAAAAGTAAGAAACTTAGCGTTGTAAGAGGAATTATACGAATAATATCTAGAGTCCTAGGAAACTTAAGTTAAGGATCGAAAGATGTTTTATTAAAATAAATAACCATCAATAATTTCTCATTGTGGCTTGCCCTATCTGTAAGTGTGTTATGTGCTAGTTTCCTATGATGTCTTGTCAAAAAAAAAATTATCCTCCATTTTATCTTTGCGTTGTTAGCGTGTGTTGGAAACTTTTTGGGTTGTTACTGATTCAACAACCTTTTTGCAATCTGTGTGGCTATAAGAGTAGTTCACTTTGGATTCTAAGTGGAAACATCCTATTTTTGTCATTTCAACTTTTGCAATCAGCGTATTGCTTGGTTTCTTGTCTAGAATCACACATTCACCATTTTCAAAGTATATTCTATATCCTTTTTGCACTAGTTTCCCAATGCTTATGAGAGTGTGTTGCATCCAGGGAACATAGTATACATCGGGATATGCTTCTTCTCACCTTGCTTGGTTCTTATATTAATTGATCCTTTTCCCATGACCGATATTTGGTGATCATTCCCAATTTTACCTCTGATTTTACTTGATTCATCAATTGTTGCAAACATTTCCTTACTCCCACTCATGTGATTGCTACATCCACTATCTATGAACCATACCTCTTTAGAACTCTCTTGTGCTACATTGCATGTTATAAACATGGTGTTTTGCTCACTACTATTGGGCTGGTTCTCATTTGTGAAATGTGCCTTTAGCTTATTCATGTCATATTGTCTTTTTCTACATTCGGATGCAAATTGCCCAAATTTATTAGAATAATGACATTGAATGTTGGATTTATCATACCTTTCTCCTTGATGATGGCTATGAGAGTGGTGCCGCCACTCTTCCTCTTGTTAGTGTAGAATGAGTATGTGGGTTTGATACTAGTCTTCCGCTTTCAAGTCGTGTATTTTCTTTTCCTCCTCTTGGTGTAAAACGTCCTCTGCCTCTACCGTAATTTGATCTCCCTCTTGTTCTCGCCAAATGGAATTTGAGCTCAATGCATTCTCCAATGATGATGCCCTGACCGATTTAATTTTTCTCATGTGCTAAGAGTGATCCCATTAATTCATCTACTGATAGTTGTGTAAGATCCTTGGATTCCTCAATGGCTACTACAACTGAATCAAATTTTATAGGCAAGCTTCTAAGTATTTTCTCTACAAATTTTTGATCTTCAAGAGTTTCTCCATAAGATCTAATTTGATTAACTATTGTCATTGCATGAGTGAAGAATGAATCTATTGAATCTAAATCCTTCATTTGCAGATTTTTGAAATCCCTTCTAAGAATTTGTAATTTCATTGTTTTTACCTTGCTTGTGCCTTGGTATGCTATTTGCAAACTATCCCATGCTTGTTTTGATCTTGTGGCAGCTACTACTCTTGGAAAGATTGATTCCTCCATTGCTTGTTGAATGAAGAATAATGCCTTTGCATCTTTCTTTTTGTTTTCCTTCAATAAGTCCTTCTCTGCTTGTGAAAGAGCTTGATATGCTTGCTGGTCTACTGGTTCATTAAATCCATTCTCAACCAAGTCCCAAACATCATGGGAGTAAAATAGATTTTTCATTTTTATGCTCCAAAAATCATAAGTTTTTCCATTGAATGTTGGTATTTGAGGTTGTGCAATATTTCCACTCATGCTTCCCATCCCTCCAAAGCTTTGTCTTTTCTAACTTGCTGACTCCAAAGATTTCTTCCTCTTTTAAAAAAAAATGTTTCACCTACACGATAGATGAAAGCACAAAATAAAACAAACCTAAATCCTCATGAAATATCTATATGCTCTTCTTCGATTACAAGTTGTTGCTGATGGCATTTGCAAAGATATCCTCAAGCCTCCAAATTCCAAGAGATATTTTTGGAGAAAGACAAGATGATACTGAGAAAATAGAAATTCAGAAATTACTTTTAATCTTACATAACGAGCTGTCCATAAGAGGAAGAAAAACAAAATACAAGTACATGAAAAAACATATTTGTATTATATTTCACAAATCGATACACTTTGAGATAAAAAGGATTGTATTTGCAAAAAGAACGAGAGCTACATGTGCTCTTGTTTATACGCCTTCTTCTTCATTCTAAAATAGAGTATTCCCTCTTCTTACAATGCAAAAAGAAACAGATTTTTATTATTTAAAACCCAAAAGCTTCTAGATTATAAAAATGGAAGTGTATAGATGCATACGAAAGAAGTTAGGAGAAGGAATTAAATGTGGTGGGTGGAGTGTTTTATCAGCAAAAAGGTAGAGGATATTAGGTATGCATACATGGAAGTCCACATCTACCAACATTTTTACTTGAACAGTGCAATTGACTGAATTTCAAAAAGATCCTACAATGTATCAAGCCAACTTTATCAGATTTTTATCATGTTATGTGGGCATCATGTATGTTGAATTGGACCATGAGGAATTTGAGCCTATGAAAATCAAGAACCAATTGTAACATTGCATTCTATTTCACCTTGCAACAATTAGAAAGACAAGGAAAACAACCTAATGGATTAACATGTGTTTGAGCTAAGTTGCCAATTCCACATCTAACCACCATGGAATGGCTAAATAACCATTAAAATAATTTGAAATCTAATATGTTTCATAACAGTTAAGCTTTCAAGCTTGATATGGAATGCATGTGCTTTGCCTTTCGCATCCATTTAGTTTGTTTCATTGTTTACGGAAAAAAATGAACCTATACTAAAACATCCAACAAACTTCACATTTCTTGTCGGGATAAAAACTAGCCCATTCATGAACTCAAGGCAAAAACCATGGAACCTTGTAATTTTAAATTTTCATAAATGCTTACCAAGGACTCTGTCATACTCAAAGGTAGCAAAATTTTCCCATTCAGATCTCTAGCTTGCTTTCTTGTGGAAAAGGATATCCTATTTAGCATGTCTCAGTAAAGCTCTCATAAATGATTGTTGCTTTGTCTTAGGACCCAACTTGAAAATATGGGATATAAGGTTGGACTCCACTCCCATTGTCTAATTACCATCATTTGAGCTACTCCTAACCAAGCTCTCATCCAAAGATCCCGCAAGCATTCTGATCTTGTCAACAAATTTTGGCATGCTCACATCACCCAACTTAGATGTAAGCCTGTAGTAGAACTACCTTATTTCATAAAACTCATATGAGTTTCCAACCTACTTAGGAAACCATATCACCGGATCACCTATATTAAGAGGAAAGGTTGGTCATATTCCTTACTACCCCTATGAAATATGAAAAAGAGATTCAGAAACCAACAAAGACCAAGGTCAAGCCTGAAAGAGATAAGACATGTAAAAAAATAAAAAAATTGCAAGCCTATTATTTAATGATACATCTACCGCAGTGTTATTACATAAGAGATCTTTTACAATTATAGATGTTGGGGCACAACAACATTGCAAAATGATTTAATTAACTCATGTCTATTTCGAACCATCAAAGGTAAACATCAATACTTTTATTTATTAATTTTTTCCTTTACATGCATTCTTTTCACACACTAGCCCTTATTGAATTCTAACTATCTTTCATATCAACTTTGTATTATTAACGAATCCGACACAAGTTTCTAACTTCATAGATAGAAACTCTGGAATAGAGAATGATCTATGCTTTCCCATGTACCAAGATTTCGTTGACTCTTTGAGTTCCGAAAATGAAACTATTTATGATTTACAAATTCCATGAGAAGTTAGCGATAAAACATTGCATTTCGTAGATTTTTACCTCTCATGTAATAAACGAATGAATTAATTTAGTTGACTACTCTTGTAGAAGGCATCACATTTCTATAGGATTATAACATTATTCTTGGATCCTTGAAGATCGTAGAAAGCTTTGGTGCTTGTCCGGGCTCATCATGCTGATATAAAAATTTATAGAAGACAAACTTGTCGCTTTTCAGCAAAATAAAAAATTTAAAGTTGCATATCATATTTCACAACATCAAATAGATGTAGATTTGTATGCACATAATGAGACATGTATACATTTGTAGTTTTTATATCATGAATGGTAGCCTTTAGTGGGAAAATTTTGTTTCAATAAACATGATTACATTTGATACCCCTTGAGCAATAGTGTCACTTTGGATACAAGAAGTGTCGAGTATAATAGTAGTGGAGTTTCTATCAAAGTAGAGGGTATTATTTACGATGGGTTGAGTGATAATAGTCTTGCTTCCTCATTTCTTTTTCCTCCAATTGTTGTTACGTGCACCATATTTGAGTATCTCTTGAATGAAAAAGCAAGTGAAATGCGCAAATTTGAAAGTGAGGAAACTCTAGAGAAAGATTTGAAAGTCGACCTTGCCTTTCATTGGTTCCAATGTCGACGGTTTCTCTATGAAAAGTAAGTCCTTGTGACTTGTGGATAGTTAATCCCCACGCCATTTTAATCAGAAATTGTCTTTGATTCCCTCTTGAAATAGGGGTATGGGAATATGGAAGGGGTTGGAGGGATCCGAACATGGGTTGTTGTATCTATCGAATTTGACAACAACAAATGAAGGTAATGTTGGTGGTTGCATTGATGTGTCGTAGACAATATCGTGATTGTTCTGTAGCACCATTTATGAGGCCTACATCAACTCATAGATTTGCAATAAGCATGAGTGTTTGTTGTTTACATAACGAAATTTTGGTTCCAATCGATCATCATCGGAGTTTCAGGTCCAGGCCACTGTTACTTTCGAGAAATGGATTGGGCAATCGAGGCGTTCTCAATGCCTTCAACATCTAAAGGTTGTGGGAGTCCACCGAGATCATTTTTACAAAAAATGTGGTGCTTCTTTAAAAATGTTGAGCTCTTGCTTGAGTTAGTTGTGTGTCTGTGTGAGACATTAAGAGTTCCCAATCCTTGATTAGAGGGGTTGAATCTTGCATGTGGAGCAAGAAATTATGGATTTAAACCTATGTATTTGTTGTTCCTTATTTTCAAAATATTGTTTGCAATGTAATGGAAGAATGAAATCCCTTCCAAAGAGTTGCTCCTTGGGAATTACTTACATAAAGATGATTGTCCAAAACCAGTGATAATTGGCCAAGGTTGCCAAGGAGGATGACTGATGTGTTCCCAAATTTAGATGTTCTTGAGTGTGGGAAAGCTTCGCAGAGCCTACTGTCAATTTTACTTAGTAACTTTGGGTTGATGAAACTCATTTCATCAATAAGAACATATTTTATATGTTTTAGTGACTCTTGAAATGACGATAATGCACTACCTTCAAGGGGTTTCAGGTTCTTTGATTTGGAATACACAGTGGGTGCATGGATTGTGGATGTGGAGATGTTGAAATCAAACACCAAAGGGGGTGAGCACAAGTAGAGGTGAGGGAGATGTGTTTAGTCTTTGTGAATGTATTCTGATTTTATTTATCAAAAATGATTTTCCTGTGCTGCTGCGTTCCTTGAATTATAAATCTTAGTGGAGGTAGATGGGTTTTGTTTGCTAAATGGTGTAGTATTGTATCAAGAGCTAGTTGTTGTTCTAAAATAAAGAAGTTTTGTAGATGGTGGTGTGACTTATATGTTTTGTTAATTAAGTCTACATTTTCTCTCTCGATTAATGATGAAGCAATTAGTTTCAAATCTTTCCAAATGTCATGTATGGTGTAACTCCCACTAAAAAAACCCACTTGAGACCCAAGAACAACCTAAGATAAGTTAAGAAAATTATGGAATAAGTTTTTTTGTTTGAAAGAGTCTGCAACCAGGTTACAAGGCAACAACTGTCACTAACAAGTTCCAGAACAATTCTAATTCACTAGAACACACTTTTCCTTTATTAACAATTATTAGAGGTCACAAGGTCCAATTTTTAGGGTTAGAAGGTTCAAAAAGGTTCAGAGGGTAATTCCTCACCATACCCACTCTCTAACAAGATTAAAGGTTCAAATTGATTTTTCTCAAACTTAACGCATTCAAAAATTTCCTAAATTATTCCCATAAGATAGTAAATTTCCTCACCTTTCCATTGATATAAAGAAATCCTCCTAACTCCTCATATTTTTCAAGTTATGGGCCGAGGGCCTTGGGGTGAAAATTTTCCCCAAAGGTGGGTCGGTGGGCCGTGGGGAGACTTTGGAAAATTTTCCCGTGCGGGGAAAGAAAAAAACTTTGTGCCCGTGCACCCACGGGTCCACAAGTCCATTAGGGACACGTGGCACCTCCCAAGTCAGTGCGGGGAGAGTTGGACGGTGGAAGATATTTTGAAAAATCTTCCCATGTGGAGCAAAAGCTAACTTTGCACCCACATTTCTGCAAGTCCGCAAGGGACACGTGGTGTCTCCTAAGCCAATGCGGGAAGGTGGGGCGACGAGGAGAAAATTTGGAAAATTTTCCCAAAATTTTCTGGGGCGCTAAGCTTAAAAACGGATCTACCCCTCCGCCAACACCTCGTGGAGCCACGTGGAAGCCTTTGATTAGTCAGTGGGTCGGTGGGGAAAATTAGGAAAATTTTCCCAAATTTTTTTTTGAAGATCGAAGGGAAAAATTTGGGCCCGCTAAGCAAACCTTTCTCCAATTTTTTTTTTTGACGCCAAGTGAAGGAAAAACTTTAGAAGGCCATAACTTTTGATAGAGAGCTCGGTTTAGGAAAATAAGGACTTTCTAGAAATCTCTCGACGTCCTCTTTACACATAGATTATTAATTTTTGATTTTGATAAATTTTAAGGCGTAAATTTTGTAAAAACATTCTCAGACTATTACAGAGCAAATGGTAGATTTTACCTTATTCAGGTTTGTTCAATTTGTTCTTGATCCTCTCTCAACATGTAAAATAGACATGGAGAATTTTTCATAGATGGATTTAAGAAGGATTCAAGCTTCAATTTTTCTGATTGATTTGTAATTTGAGCATTTACATTCCTTGACAGAAAAATGACTGTGAAAACTTTGAACTCGATTGGGCCAGGTTTGCAAGGTTTCCTTTAAATATTTTAGTCTAATTGGATTCGTTTAGGGAAAAATACTTCAATTTAACCATTTAATCTATTATTTCATTGTTACAGGTTTGAACTGTGCATTTTAGCTAAACTAATTGCCATTTTGAAACTACATAGTAGAGATCAAATTTAAAAGGGTTTAATTGTCATTTTCTTCTTCCAAGTATTATAATGTGTTCCAATTCAAATATAATACATTTATTTGATTCAATTCAACTTATTCAAAAACTATAATACATCTCTCTTTTAGATTTTTACATATTTCAAAGGACATGAGTATTACATTTCCTTTATATACATTTCTTTCTTTCAAACAGAGAATTCAATTACATTTAAAAGATCATATTCAATGCCACTTGTGTAGTTTGAGATAGTTGATACATCATTTATAGATTCTAAAAGATAACTTTGTAACATCCTTTTATTCTTTCCAAAAACATATATTATATACGGGATAGAATAATACATTTTCTTTTCACGTATTACACTTTTCCACTTTCCAAACATGGATTTCATAGAGTTTGTTAAGTACAAATTTCTAATGGAAAGAATATCATATGAACAAGGAAAACACTTCCATTAATTCAAATGAAACTCTTACAACCTCCTTTCCATTTGATTTCAAAATACAATATACAAAACACATATCATTCTTTCCTACCACGAATATAGAGTATGACTCTTTTACATTTCAAATTTCCACTTTCATTATCAATATATAATATCTTTCCATGATAATGAATACATAGATCATCCACTTCAAGTGGGAAAGGGGCTATAATAAGATTTCATTTCACAAGGGACTATCAAACTATCTATATCTTAGCTCCAGAATAACAACATGCAGATTTCTCATTCTTCCAATTTGATCACAACAAAAGTAGGGGAAAGGCAACGCTCTCCACCCAACCAAGACATCAAATGAAGAGGATAATCCATTATTCTTCATTGGCCCCGAGCCCCAACCACAATGCAATAAAAGATGGGATCCAACTCATGGAAAGAACAGTCTTCCACAAACACACAAGCAACATCACGGTAAAACACGGTCCAAAACAGAATGTAGTTTACAACTACATTAAAACATAACAAACATTACTAAGGATTCATCAAGCAAGACAAAGGAGCAAGAAACTATGGGGGATGTTGCTTATGCCTCCCAAAGGGGAAATGGGTATCACCACCTGAGAACAAACCACCAACATATATATATATATGCCTCCCGAAGCACCCCTTGTTCCTCACATTTCCTTATGCCTCCCCAACCTATTATGGCACCCCATAATGCGTAAAGAAATGCAAGCTATTTCTTTGTAAGGTGAAACCCAAATCCCAACTCCCTCCACCCTTATACCTCCCTAAAACACACTTGTGCCTCCCATAAAATATAACCCCATAGTCTTCTCCTACACCATTCCTAGGCCATCTACCCAATAGCCCACAAACATGCCAAAACATTCATACATTAACACTTAAATTCATAAAAGAAGAGCATTTCAAGCGTTAAGCTCATAGCTCTCCATGATGGAGTTGTTCCAAGTTCCAAAACAACAAGTTTTATCCCAGTGCAAGCAATCCAAAAATAGCCAAGCACAAGCATGCAACAATCTTCCCAAAAATTCTTCAAGCAAGAGCTCCAAAACAACAAAAGAATTCACCCAAGAAAATGAAGTCTCCAAAGTGAAGCAACCCCAAAACAAGGCAATCCATTCGAATTTTATAGAAGAGGGAAGGGAAGAGAATGAGGTAGATCCATGTAGGATGCCATATCACATCTCTTCAACCCCAACTCAAAAGTCAACTTCATTCTCCAATGCACAATAACTAGGTGGGTTAATAATGGGACAATTTACTTACACACTCAAATCCAACCCACATCTCAAAGGACTTAAATTAAATCATGTAAAAAAAGTGCAATTAAAACCTACAATTTGCCTTCTCAAAAACACATCACAAAAGTCTAATCTCAACTCCCTAACCGTAGGTATGGTTTGGTAATTAAATTTAAGAGGTATGGGACAAATTTAACTTGTCCCACAAGCCTCCAAAATCAACCTCCAAGGATAATTTCAAATTTTCAAGAAGGTGGAGTGTTTCACACTCAAAAGTTAACTTATACATCACTTACACATCTCTTACACATACTTATATCACTTTAAATCATGGCCAACAACTCCCATTAATTTCCTTCTTATGACATATTTGATTTTTTTTAACAATATGATTACTCACAAAATTTACACACCATTTAATAATTAAAGAAAGGGGTAAAAGCATCACAAAATAAACACATGCAAACATAAACAAAGGGACCAAAATAAAAGAAAAAAATACACAAAACCCCTTGGTCACAATTAAAGGTGATCCCCCCCATGAGAATCCCTAACACACACAAACAAATACTAGTTGCCATGGCGACCTTGTTGAATTCATCTATAATTCTAATGTGGTTTGTCTCCAGGTCCCCCAATGTTTGTTGTGCTATATTAACCTACAAAACACAAATACCTTCTTCGGCCTTGTGGCCATATCTGAACATCCAAAATAATATAAATATAATTCCCAAAATCATCTAGATATATGAATCACAACAACATCAAAGCAATCTAACAATATCAATTACAGTTTTATCAACAACTATATCATCATCCAATAATTTCCATTTCTAGGTCTACTCATAATATCCAAATATCACATGTCTGAACAACACCCATAACATAACCATGTCAAACAATGTATCATCATCAATATCCAAAATGTCTCTAATAATCATCATGCATCATAACTAAATCAAGTCAACAATAATCCATGATCTAACATCTACCATCATACTATAATAAGGTCCATAATTATGTCCATAATATAATCAGTAGTATCATGATTAGTATCAAAAGGTGTCAAAGGGAAGTAGGTGCTACATCACCCTCCCCTTAGACTTGAATTCCTCTGGAAGTCACTCGAACAAATGTGGAAATTGAACCCATAGTAAGGTTGTCCCACTTTGCACTGGACTCGATCAACCTCTTTGCCTCAAAGGCCCAAGGTCCTACGATCCGGATGTAAATGGGATCTACCATCCCTGTCCCTTATCCCGCACTGTAATGATGTTCAATCTAACACATGAGAAGGATCTGCAACATATCTCTTAAGAACTAAAACATGAAACACATCATGTATGCAAGACAAGCCAGGGTGGCAATGCTAGACAGTAGGCCAAAGGTCCAATACGCTCGAAAATCTCAAAAGGACCCACAAATCTAGGAGCTAACTTAGAACTTTTTCCGTAATGGATAGGGCTCTTGTGTTTCCTGACACGAAGGAATACCTTCATGCCCACATCAAAACTACGGTCCATCCTATGTTGATTTGCATACTTCTTCTTCCTATCTTGTGCCTCTTACAATCTTTGTCTCGATCAAAACCACTAGCTGCTCCGTGTCCTATAACAAAGCTGGTCCAAGAGAAACCCTGTCCTCTAGCCTGTCCCAACTAAGAGGTGTCTTGCACTCTCTCGCCATGCAAAAGCTTGAAAAGGAGCCATGCCTATAGAAATGTGAAAACTATTATTGTAGCCAAACTCCACCAAGTATAGCTACTCCTCCCATCTAGATTGCTGATCCATCACATACATCCTGAGCATGTCCTCTAAAATATGATTCACCTACTTAGTTTGTCCATCTGTCTCAAGGTGATATGTTGTGCTGAAATTGATCTTCGTCCCGAGGGCATGTTGCATGGTGGTCCAGAAATGGGAAGTGTACAAAGGATCGCAGTCACTAATGATCTTCTGCGAGAATCCCATGCAACCTGAAAATCTCATCAAGATACACCCGTGCCACTGCACTAGTTGTATAAGTGGTCTTCACCAGAGAAAAGTGAGCCACTTTTGTCAATTTGTCAACCGTGACCATGATGGCATCATGGTGATATCTCGACATCGGTATCCCAACAATGAAGTCCATGGAAATGGTGTCCCACTTCCATTCTCGGTATAGCATGAGGAAAGAGAAGGCTAGCTAGATGATGATTCTCGGCCTTCACTTTTTGGCAATCTAAACATCGTGACATGAACTGGGCCATGTCTCTACAAAGTCCTCTCTAATGATACAATTGTCTCAAGGTGGCGTGCATCTTCTTTACCCCGGGATGGGCTAAATAGGGTGCATGATGTGCCTTTGCCAAGACGTCCTGCCTCAAGCCTCCCTCTCTGGGAACATAAATTTGACCTCTATGCCTAAGAAGGCCATCAGCCTCTAGTGAGAAACCATAAAAATTCACCTCAAGGGGTCTCTGAGACTTGATCTCTTCCCGAACAACAATTTAGAATTTGTCAAGAGGAAGTTCTTTGAAGAATCCTTCTCTGTAAATCTGTGCTCACCGAGGTGACCATAGCCACATGTCTCCATCTGATAAGAGTGTCTTCCACCACATTCTCTTTCCCCTTCACTTGCTCTATCTCCATATCATACTCACAAAGCAAATCCATCCAACACCACTGATGAGCGTTGAGATTGGGTTGCGTGAAGAGGTGGCGAAGACTTAAGTGATCTATCCTGAGTGTGAATCTCTGACTGAGAAGAAAATGCCTCCATCGAACCAAAGCGTGCCTAATTTCCGTAAGCTCAAGATCATGAGTCGGATAATTAATCTTGTAATCTTTGAGTTTGCGAGACTCAAAAGCCACTACTCTGCCCTCCTGCATCAACACACCTCCAAGCCCTACTAAAGAAGCATCCGTGCAAATGAAAAACTCACCCTGTGGATCTGGCACTGCAAGAATAGGTGCTGTAGTGAGACATTCCTTCAGTGTACTGAAGGCCTACTCGCACCTGTCTGACCAAAAACTTCTTCCCTTTCCTCTGAAGGGAAGTGATGGGGTGTGCAATCTGAGAGAAGTCTTGAACAAATCTTTGATAGTAACTTTGTTAGCCCTATGAAGTGCGCACCTCGATCCACAAAGTAGTGGGTGCTTTGGTCAATCCATAATAGCTCTAATCTTAGAAGGATCGATGATGATAATGTTATTAAAATTCACAAAGACCACCAAAATGACCTATGGATTTACTTTTCTAAGGCAATGTCATTTGGTGTGAATTCACAACATTGAGCTTTCCCAAAGTGTGGGACCTTTGCAAATGGGGAAAGCTCTCCGAGAGAAGGTTGGTTCCTCTTCCTAAACTACTAGCCATAAGCTATTCCAGGTGTAGGCAAGCTAATCTAATCCCGATCTAACTATGCCAAGGAGAAAGAGAGAGAGAAAAGAGGAAAAAAATCCTACACTAAAACGGTGATACACCAGTGAAGGAAAATGTTGAACATCTATCAAAACTACCATGGAAACAAAGAGAGGTGAGCAATGGAAAGGATGGACAAATGCATCACAGAACAAAGATGGATTTCACACGAGAAAATGTTCCAAAAATCCATGAACACAGCTCCAAAACCTGCAATGAACATCCAAACATGCACAAATACATGTAATGAAGAGAGGCAAGAAGAAAACAAGCAAAAACGATCGAGGATGGACAAATGCATCACAAAACACGTTTTTATTGCTCCAAAAGTTTACACAAAACATCATTTCACTGGTAAGAGGAAAAAAATGCCATTATAGAGCATGGGAGGAGGTTCAAACTCCATTTTCAACCCTGGGGAAGAAAATAAGGGAGGGAAAAGTAGAAAGATTGAACAACTTGTTACAAATGAGCCAAAATTAGCTTTTTACCATCGAGAAGAATGGAAGAAATGTGGAAAACATGGGAAAATCTGATTTGAGATCTCCAACCATCAATAAGATTCATTAAAATGGCAAGGGAACCTCTGCAAATCCACTTCCCAACGCATTCGAGCCCGTAGGACAAGAAATTTCCCATATCTCATTAAATCTAGTAGATGGAAATCTGATTTTTGCCTTTTCTCGTGCTAGAGATGTTTTCTCATTTTCTCCCTAAAACTTTACCAAAATCCAAAATTGAATAGTCCATTGTGTAGATAATTTCAATAGCTTTCCAATGACACCAAAAACAAGAAAACCTGAGCTTTGGTTCGAAAGATATGGCCCTTTGAATATTTAGGGAAAAAATGGCAAAAAATAGGGGTAGAATTTGGTCGGCGGGTCAAACTTTAAAATTTTCCTTTTTTAAATTTGGGAAAATTCCCCAAAAGTTCTCCACGCCCCACCACTCTCTTGCCAAGTGGCACTTTCCCATTCACTGATGGAAACATGGGCCCAAACTCACCTTTTCTCCTTTGATTTCATTTTGGGAAAAATTCCCAAATTTTCCTCGCACTCCGCTCTCCCGGTGACACGTGTCGGATCTTGGTTGCTCCGCGAGGATGCACTTCAAATTTTCCCTTTGTGCCTTTGTAATTTTGGAAAAAATTCCTAAAACCTTCCGCCTTGCCCTAACTTCCGCCATTGACAAGACACATGGTGTCCTCCGGTTAGTCCGCGAGCCTTTCCAAATTTCATTTCCTTCTCCGTGGGCCCGTGGGCCAATTTTTTACCTTGCACCTTCTATGAACTTCTTGGAAAATTTTCCAACTTACCTCCGCCGGCCTGACCTCCACCACCGGATGGCGTCATTTCATTGGTCGCAGGCCTATTTAGGGAAATTTTCCCCAAAAACTTCGCCGGGACATAACTTTCAAAATATTTGGGGTTAGGAGAAAATTTTACCTTTACGGAAAGGTGATGAAATTATTTATCTGATGTAGCCATTTCCACAAAAATTTTAGTCCTGAAGCATGCAAAAAAATGCATTTAAGTGCCAAAGTGAGGGTAAGGAGGAGGAGTTAGCCAAAAATAAGCATGGGCTTATTTTGGACAACACTGGCGACTCAAAGGGGTCATTTGCTTGCTAGATGAATGATCGAGTGTCCTTTGAAGCATCCATTGGGCATGGAGTCATGATATATATCCTCAGTAAATGATCCTTTACTTGAAAACTTCCCTTTTAAGCCTCTTGAAACCACTTTGAAACTTGGAGTTGACCTTCACCAAAATGCCACCGAAAATGGACTGTGTAAGAGAAAACCGTAACCACAAAAAACTATGTACAAAATTGGAAATCATACATACCCCAAGTGGGATATGTAGAGTGTGCACAAGAAATTATTCTGTTAAAAGCAAACCTACCTTCTCTACTCTAACTAGAAGCAAAGGTGAGCTAAACAATCCCTACAATTGGTTGTCCAAAATAGCTTCCATTCTTCAAAATTGCAGCCATGCAATTTATTTGGAGCTAATAATGGCTGGTTGGATGAGTGGAAAATCAACAAGAAGCTGGTCTTCTACCCAAATTAGCAAGGTGTTAGCTGAAAGCAAATTGAATACCTCTTTTAGTTGCTCTGCATTTGGATTGAAGAGGTATTGCAATTTATCCTTGGTATTTTGTAGCTCGTTCTCATGCTTAGAAGTAAGCATGGTAGTTTGTGGGCTTCTCCTTTGGCTCCAATGAAGCCAAATACCTTATTGGGCAAGGTCTGATCCATTTGATATGCCCGTAGCTCGATTTTCAACTCCAAAAATGGAGTCCTCTTATAGACGTTCTTGAATGGATGATGTGGAAGAGGTGATGGAATTCTCCCGGTCTTTCTCTTCTTCCTCCAATGAAGAACATGGAAGATTTAAATCTTCCAATCTTGGTTCCAATGAGCTATCAAAAATTCAAGCTGCTGTTTTGGAATGTTTTCCCTCGTGGCAGCAAGCTCTTGATGTTGAAGAATGAATGGTAGAGAAGAAAATGTTACAATTTTAGTGGCTCCTCCTCAAGACATTCCTCTTAGTCGATAAACAATCAAAATCTTCGGTGTCCTACTACAACAAGGTCTCTCACTTTTGTATGGTGACCTTCTAATCTACATTTTTTCACCATGTGGAGCTTCACCTCAAACATGAAGCTTGTCAGCTCGAACTCATCCACGAAATCAGATTTTTGGAGAGATGAAGTGGGAGAGAAACATGGAATTTCTTATGCCTTTTTCTCACAATTTGGACCTTTTTTGTTCACCTCCATAATGGCTTCATTAATCAAACCATCCCCTTCAAATGAAAGCAAAAATGTATCAATAATTCTTCCTTCTTTTGCTTTTGCAAAAATTGATTTGATCTCACCCATTTACTCCTCAAAAATGGGATTTTGAGTTGGTTTTCCTTCCTCCTTGATGATTGATTTTGCAGTGTAAATTGGATCAACATTTTGTTTGGGAAAAGTGCCAACATGGACACCCAAATCATTACCAACAAACTACTATTTTTCTTGCTTTTTACTATTGCTATAAAATCAGCCTTGTTTGCCACTTGTTCCTAAACTCCAACTTCGAACAATGTGACACGTGCCCCAATGATGGTACTACCAGAACAATGTGACACGTGCCCCAATGATGGTACTACTAGAACAATGTGACACGTGCCCCAATGATGATACAGGTCTACTCGCAAGGTGTTCGAGATTCGAAAAAGCTCTCCAAGTGTGCGTTAACATCCCGCAGCCCCACTTAGCCCCCATGTGCTTTGTTTTCCCTTTTCCCTCTTTTCTTGACCTTTTTCTCTTGATGGCATAACCGCCACCGACCGAACAGAACAGGCGTTGGTCCCGTAACCACCACACTTTGCTCGGGCGGCGGTCCTTTACGCGTTTTCCAGAAAGATCTTTTAACACGACTCACATAATTTCAACATTTTACCAGCTTTCTTTCACTACCATAAGCTTGCATTTATGATTTTGGTTCCCTAGAATAGTGTTTTGCCATTGTTTATAGTTTAAGAGTTCTATTTGGCTTTTACCTTGGGTAAATGAAAATGCTATAAATAGTTGGCTTGTGCTCAAGCAAATGGCCCCTCAAAATTTGCCTCTGATTTCTCTTTGCAATAGATTTAGTTTTCCTTTTGCTTAGAATGCTTAGTTTCTTTCATTGCATGCTTAGTTAGCATTGTTTTACTGTTAGTAAGCCACATATCCATCTTGTGCAAGCACTGTTGTTATTTCATCCAATCCATTGGAGTAGAATAGCTTAGGAAGCCATTAAAGTTGTAGGTTTTGTTCTTCAAACAAGATAGTTTTAGGTTCTGGATGCTTTATGTTGCATGACTCACAATAGATCCCGCTAGGAATTACATAAGCCAAGCTCTGTACTCTTGCGCTATCCCTCTCCTACTCGCATTGTATTCAGTCTGTGTCTTGAGCTACCTTTGTCCCAATATCTACTTCTATTGATGCTAGCATTACATGCTTTTCTGGATCCACGTGAACATGAAGGAACGAGGAGATCACACTGAGGGGACAAGATCACACACACCATCGGATTCGCCACTGTTATGCAAAATCCAGGTTCTAGCTTTCAAAGTTCTAGTTAGAATCATATCAAATAGAGTAGTTAATTGCTTTATTTCAGTTAATTCTACTCTCGATATTGCTAGGGAAGCTGTGGGGATTGATAGTTTCTGAGAAACTATGATTCACTCCTCACTTCTGAGGTAGGATCAAGAATCTTGCAAATAGATTAGATGAGCTATTTTATTGTTTAGAATAGATCTACAAATTACACAGACAAATAGCTACACTCGGTTATTTTGTTTGTTTTAAATTGTTATTTTAGCTGTCAATTCTAGATATTTTAAATAGTTGCTTTCTTAAATTCGTAAAGCTCGTCAGAAAACACAAAAAAATAGAGAAGTCATATATGCTATAGATATACTTCACATAGTTAAATTTCATTTTACTGTAGTTTGTTTTACATTGTTGCTTTTGTATGACAATCACGGGACCTAGAGAGCCCAGGGAATACGTATTCGAGCCAATCGTGCCTCAGCCCAATCTCATCACAATGATAACTGATATAGATCAAAATCTTAGGATCCAAGTCTTCCAAACAACGGTAAGCTTGCAACAAATCAATTCCCAGTTGAGCGGACTAAACATAGAAGATGACCAAGCACACACGTTTTGGTTGAATCAACCGAACTACAGATTACCCTAGGCAACATTCATATGACTGTAGAAGGGTTTGAAAGAGAACAAACCTTTGGTTGTGATCCTTTGGTCCCACAGCTAGATGCAGGAGACACTCTTCTAGATATAGATACCAGCCTAAGAATCCAGGTTGCACGAACGCCTGTAAGATATTCTGAGAAAATCACATAGTTATTGATCCTAAATATAGAAGCTAAGAAAGCATATGATTACTGGATATTAGGGATTAGGACTTGATTTCATGCATGACCATAACAGGTCCACAATAACTAAGAATCTATGGTTGTGACCCACAAATCCCGTAACCTAACGAATCCATAGGAGAATTAGATAGACACCTGGTCTACACACACTAGTATTTCGGTCTACCCCACTTCCACCTATCATCATCGAACAATTATCCTTGCTAGACACAGCAGCTAACAGAGCTAGGGAATTCTGGACTAGGCCAGAGAATCATCCATAGAATTGACTATATTTACCATCCACCATATGACCCTGTCCGGAGAAATACACGAAACTATCCCGGGTCATTTTCCACGTATTCCACAACCTATAGATCGAATCATACCAGAGCTCAATATTGATTGGAGCCTTCGAGCAGTCATCCTTGCTGACCAATCTATCACACCGGTTGCTTAGGAGGGCCTTCTTTGCCTTAGACTCGTAAATTCCGCTAGTGCGTATTGAAGACATTAGATTACCTAACTAGTTTGTTTGCATCTCACACATATTCCATACCCACCGGCTGTCTCGGCATGACCTCGGGAGGTCGGGTGTGAGGAAGAGTCACTTGTAGATTCCCATGCTTGCATGTCACTTTTCTCGTCGTACAAAATTGGTGAACCCGACATGAACTTTCTTACTTTCTAGTTCGGAGTCATATTGTTACGTGTCCTTCCAAGTTAGTATACTTTTCATCTTTTCTGCCTCATTGGCTTTCACCATCACCTTCGCTCCCTCCCATTATTCTGCGGGTATTCATATACCCCCCGAATATGTCGGGATTCGATGCATATGGCAGACCCCTCTTGGGTCTTGAGGCATACTACGCCCAACAAAATAGACAATCATCACCCTCACTCTCAGTATGGGGTGACAACTACTCAACTAACCAGTTGTCAACACAAACTCCGAGAATCAGATATAACTCATCATTTCAAACTGAGGAGTTAGATCAGCTTGCTCAAACGCAACAAACAGAGCCTTCAGGCTCGAAGAATATGATGTTCACTAGAGAATCTGGTTCATCTCCTCAGATGATACTTGGACCACAAATTAGTAGACAATCAGACTCACACCGAGGTTTAGACGATGAATACTCGGTATGTTATGCTAGGAACGACCAACATTCTTGAAGTATGTATCCACCTATAGGAGGTTTACAAACACAACTCGAGGTCTCTTTTCAAGAAAAACCTCTTTGCCACTGCATATAGGAAATACCCTCGGAGAAACTTGGCAAGATAGTGATTAGTTCATAGCGGGGTATCACGTGCCTATACAAAACCATGGTATACAACAAACGCCACTACGGAAAAACACTGTGACTTCACCAAATGAAGTCATTTCAACTCTAGTAGAAAAGGTTAGAGGATTAGAACTTGCCCAAGCAAGTCAAAATTTGCAATTCATGCAAACAGGAAGTTCCAATCCTCCACACCATCCTAGCCAAGTAGATCTCCTCATAGGAGTAGGCACGTTAGGCATGACTCCTCAGTATTCACAACAAACGCCAACTAGACCCACCATCTCTAGCACTGTTCCTCCCGGTCTAGTACAAAACAATCCATTCCTGGATAGTACCCCATCATACTTAAACATATACTCCAAATCACCACAAGGGGATATGTTCTCCTCTCCCGGCATGTTTTCTCAAACACAGGGGCTTCCTTATGCCCCTGCCAACGCATACGCTGCACCATATCAACAACCCATTCCACCACCGCTCCCTCAACAGGCACCATCAATGGTCGAAAAATATGCGATAGGGACTTACTCAGAATATTTGAAAGAACCCTTGGATTTCACCATACGAAGCATCATGCTTCCAAGACCTCTCCCCGATTTGCCCAAATACAAAGGTGAGGGAGATCCAAACGCACATATCAAAGCTTACGCTACGGCCATTCGAGAACTACTCCCATGGGATGGGGTTGTTGCTAAAATATTCCCAAAAACCTTAGAGGGCATCGCTCTCAATTGGTATTATAGAATACCTGAGGTTTCCACACATTCATTCAAACAACTCGTGTCAGAGTTCATCAAAGCCTTCGACATGAACAAATTATTAAGAACAGGAATCGGGAGTTCTTAAACATCAAACAAGAACACAACGAATCATCACCCATTTCATCCAAAGGTGGCGTACGAGTTCTTTATTCTTGTGCAAGTGCTCCAAACATGGATCAAATGGAACTATGTAATTTATTCCTTCCTTCTCTTAGCAGAGAAGTGAAGGAAGAAGTCCAGAAGTTCCCATTAAGAACTTACGATGAAGTACTTGAGAGCACTCTTCAAATAGATCAAGCGGCAATTGACGGTGGTCGTAAAACATATGGAGAAAACGGGAAGTTAATCTCCCCCAACTAGAACACCACAACTTATCCTACTACCACGAGCGTCAATCAAGGACCTAAAATCCTTAACAAAAATCGGGGTGTAACAACAGATGGAGTAACCGACCAGCCTAAAAAGGTAAATGTTGTCAATACTCCATCACAAATAAACAACCAACGAAATAACAACTTCACCCCGAAAATCAATGCAGTGGATTTTAATCATCCACAACAACAACAACAACAACAACAACAACAACAACAAAAACAACAACAACGGAAAAATCCCATACAAGGTCCAAGCCAAAATCAACTAGGTACCAAAACTAGAATTGAAACCAAAGACAACAAACACAAAATTTTAATAGACAACGATTTGATCAAAATTTTGGGCCACATAGACACATCAAACCAACAAACTAGGAATTACAATCCTAATTCATATTGTGGTTTCCACAAAATCGGGGCCATGACACTAGAACGTGTCATGACTACAATAAATTCATACAACGCTTGCCAGATGAACAAAGACAACTTTTCATGGATATGTTCTTGGCAGATCCTACATCACCAACATCAAATACCTTTTCAGGGGCAGTTTCCCCTCAAAACACACCCCTGAAGATATTTAATGATCCACTCCCAAATCATGATAACAATAGGCTAAATCTAATTGGGACGAACAAGGGTGTAATGACAGGAAACAATGATCATGAAGCCTCAACCTCACTAAATCCATTAGTTGCGCCACAACTAGGAAGTCAGCCACGACCTAAGGTAGTCAGTTTAGTGGAGTTAGACGCTGAACTACCCATCGAAGCTATAACAAGGACGCGAGAGTATTTCTCTCAGCCAAGTCCAAGCCACCTGCCAGAGGCAGATGACATCCAACAAGTCATAGTAAAACCTGTGGGTGCCTATGATTTGATTAACGACCTAACAAAAACCTTCTCGCACATTTCATTCTTAGACTTACTAAAGAACTCTCCTGCTCACAGGGCTGCTCTTTTAGAAGCATTAGGTTTAGGTCATTTAATTAACATCACTCCACCTCCTGAAACATAGGTAAATCATGTGGACTTTGATGTTCATCCTCCAGGGTAGGCAGATAGGGATGTCAAATTCATATTCGAGATAAACAAAATGCCGACAGATGCTGAGATCACATGCCGAGGTGATCTAGCCTTACATTTGCAAGTATGGGTTTATAACAACTATGTAAAGCATGCAATGGTTGACGATGGGGTGGCAGTTAACATAGTCCCCTTCTCTTTCCTTCAAAAGCTAGGGTATGGAGAAACTAATTGTTCCATAACTCGAAACACACTAAGGGGCTATGATAGCCTTAAAGCCACCTCAATTGGAGCTATAATATTACTGGTCACCTTAGGACCCAAAACCATCTTGACTAAGTTTTATATTATAGATCGGAAACTAACTATAATATGATCCTCGGCCAACCATGGATACACCGCATGAAGGCAATCCCTTCTACACTATTTCAAGAAGTAAGGTTTTTACATTTAGGAAAGATATTCATGGCCAAAGGTGATCCAAAACCATTTGATGTACACCTAGCTGACTTAAAGAAAAGACCAGGTGTGCACTCAGAGTTTGAACTCCCAACAAACCAAACAAAAGAAAAGTTGGTACCTACGATAGATCTTGAAACTATGAGCCTAGCCAAAGCAACCCCAACCCCCAAAGATGAGGCTAACACTGTAGAAACAGTATCATTAGGAACTACTACAAAAATCGTTGAATTGCTAGAAAATGATCTACCAATATTCTTACCATTCGATTCAGTAGGCATAGGGTATTCCCTAGGCATTGGCTCTCTTCCAGCAGAGGATCTCTGTATGGTGGAAGTAGAATATGCAAACACAACAGATATCCCAGCGTCCATATTCCCAGTCAAATATTGGACACTCCATTTTGATGGAGCTAGATGCCGTTACGGAGTGGGGGCAGGTGTAATCTTTACTTCCCCTGAAGGAAAAGTCCTACCTTTTTCCTTTAAACTAAATTTTGAATGCACAAACAACGGCACTGAGTACAAAGCCCTCCTCCTTGGCCTCATCTTAGCTAAGAGAATCGGTGTTGATAACATCAGAGTCTTAGGAGACTCGCAATTAGTAGCAAATCAAGTCTCTGAGATATATGAAACCAAAGCCGAGCACTTACAACTTTACAAACAAGTTGTATTAGATTTAAGCAAGGAGTTTGACTTCATATCAATTGAAGCAATCCCATGAGAAAAATCTTCTCGCCATTCAATAGGAACTTCAGCATCACGTTTTACCCCAAGCAATGAGTTAGAGGATACCCGTTTCATGGTATCCCTTCGTGATGAACCATTGATAAAAATAATGACGAATTCTCTTTTAAACGGAAATAAATCTACTATTTTAGACCATGTTGATAGTGATATGGCCACTCTGGAGTACTTAAATGCCTATGCGGCACTACATCTCTCCTCTCATGTGATAGATTTTTCCTTAATCCCACATTCGTCTTCCTACTTCGGAAATCCCATGATGGATCTTCCCTCACAAATGGAACCTAGCATATGCACAGTAGAAAATGGGGATGATTTGGATTTACCTCCAGTGCCACCTGAGTTTGAAGAGGGTAACGCCTCTTTGATCGAAGAAACCATTGATATTAACATCGGAATGGAAGATGAACCAAGGATATTGAAACTAGGATCCTCGTTAACCCCAGAGGAAGTAGAAATACACACTCGGATCCTCAAAGAACATCAGAAGGTGTTTGCATTTAATTATAAGGAAATGACAGGAGTTGCACCCCACATTGTGGTGCACAACCTCGTCACTAAATCTGATGCAAAGCTAGTTAAACAAAAATCGAGACCCATGAAACCCAAGGTAGCTCTCATGGTAAAAGAGGAGGTAATAAAACTCCTCCAAGTAGGATTCATCAAGCCAGTCGATTACTCCCAATGGGTATCTAATATCATTCCCGTTCTCAAGAAGAATGGGAAGATACACATCTACATAGATTTCCGAGACATCAACAAAGCGTGTCCTAAAGATGACTTCCCGTTGCCATCCATTGATGTCATTGTTGATGCAACAACTGGGTTTGAACTTTTGTCTCTCATGGATGGATTCTCGGGATACAATCAAATTAAAATATCTAAACAAGATCAAGCTAAAACCACATTTATAACTCCTTGGGGAACCTATTGCTACGTTGTTATGCCATTCGGTCTCAAGAATGCTGGTGCTACATATCAACGAGCTATGACATATATATTCCATGATCTAATTCATAAAATCGTGGAATCCTACATAGATGACTTGTTGGCTAAGGCCAAGAAGCGTTGTGACCATCCGGAAGTACTCCGTGTCATCCTCTCATGTCTGATAGAATACGGAGTCACGCTAAATCTAGAAAAATGCGTCTTTGGTGTAACAGGAGGGAGGCTCCTAGGTTACATCATATCGTCACGAGGGATAGATGTTGACCCAACCAAAATTTGGGCTATCCTCAAAATGGTTCCACCTTCGGATGAATTTGGAATCAGGTCATTTCTCGGAAAGCTGGGTGCAATCCAAAGATTCATCCCGGACTTAAGTTTTGCCATTCATCCAATCAACAATTTACTCAAGAAAGACTATAGCATTGATTGGACTGAAGATTGCAATGAAGCTTTCAATGCAGTTAAGCATTTCTTGTTGTCACCACCTACGCTAATGCCACCTAAGCTAGATCGCCTGTTAATTTTATACTCACGAGCTACCAATGTCTCGCTAGCTTGCATGCTGGCTCAAGAAGATGATGACAAGAGAGAACGCGTGATTTATTTCATTAGCCAAACGTTTCTCGACTATGAAACACGTTATACACAAGCAGAACGAGAATGCCTCGCCATAGTCTTTGCAACCAAACGCTTAAGACACTATATGCTGAATCAAGAAACAAGGGTCATGGTAAAAACAGACCATTTAAGAACTTTTCTCACACAAGGGTCCTTATCTAAGAAAGCTGGACGTTTTATAACCCTAATGGGAGAATTCAAATTAACATTTGTAAACCAGAAATCAGTTAAGGGACAAATCATCATGGATTGGTTAGCTGATAACCCATTAGATGGAGGCAATCTAGTAGATCTAGATTTTCTAGATGAGTGCGTATACTACATCGAAACCCGACCTTCTATCTCTGAGTGTCCCTAGTACACTAATATAATTAATTATATCATGGACCATACGTATCCAGAAGGGGCCACACCGCAACATAGAAGGCGGCTACGCATTATCATAGAAAAATACATCATTATAGAGCAAGTGCTCTATCGGAAAGCATTCGATGGAATGCTTCTAAGATGTGTCGACACAGAAGAATCCAAGAAGATTCTCCATGAATCTCATAGTGGAATGCATGGAGGCCACTTTGGTGGCCATGCCACCACTCGTAAATACATCGAATGGGCTATTTCGGCCTACTCTAGAACACGACGCAGTAGAGTTCATACATAGGTGTCATAAGTGCCAAGAATTCTCCCATGAGATCCACATGCGGCACAAGCTCTGCAACCAATCACTACTCCATGGCCCTTTTCTACATGGGGCCTAGATCTAATAGGGAAATTCTCTCCCTCGTCCACAGATGGCAATAATTTTATAATCACGGCCACCGAATATTTTACTAAATGGGTAGAGGCTATGCCTCTTACTACGTGCACTGTTACCAGTAATCGCCAAGTTCATTTTGAACCAAATCATTTGCAGGTCTGGTATCCTGCAAATCATTATCTCTGATAATGGAACTTCTTTCAAGAATGAAGAGGTTCGCGAACTATGCAATAAATTTAAGATAAGCCATCATACGGCTTTCTTGTATTACCCTCAAGCTAACGTAAAGGCCGAAGCGATTTAAGAAAACACTAAAAGCCATTCTCCTTAAAACAAAGAAAGAAAACAAATGAGATTGGCACTTGAAGTTATATCCGACCTTATGGGCCCACCGAACCTCAATAAGAACACCAACGGGAGTAACTCCTTTCTCACTAGTATTTGGGGCGAGGCGGTTCTCCCGCTTGAGGTTGAAATACCCAGCTCCGCATTTCATTACAAGGGATTCTAGATGAAGACGCTTACGAGAAAGCACGTCTTTCCCAACTAGAAAGCCTAGATGAAGCTAGGTTAGATCTTTGAGTAATGGCATAGAGTCTATGCTGATCGGATGTCTTGTGATATAACGAAAGTCTATGAACGCGACATATATGAAGGTGATCTAGTTCTAAGGCTAGGCTAGGCAATGGATCGACAAGAAGATCGGCGAAGGAAGAAAATTCCAGCCTAAATGGTTGGGCCCATACCGAGTCATGAAGGACTATGGAAATGGTGCTTACCTCTTATGTATGCTAGAAGGTGAGGAATTTGGCGAAACGGTCATTTCCCTGCACCTCTAGTGGTTCTATGCGTAAGAAGTTAGCACTACTTATATATATATCTACATTGCATCTTCATATAGATTAGGATCATATTGTCCGCTTGTTTCATACACAAATGGTGATCAAGGAATCTATTCTCAAAGTAATTCATTACAAACTCATGATGTTGTTGGCATAAACACTTTAATCATACTTCTCCATTTTCATGATATCATCAAATTATCTCGGAATCATTTTATCAAATAAAGCTAGACATGACAAATTCTTAACGATAACCATACCAAGATCTGCAAGTTTATTATCACTTTTGGTTTCTTCTTAGGGTAGGTGTCTTGCCTATGGTCCGCTTCTAGAAGCTTCATGGTGTCACATCTATCCCATATGTATATCTCTTTGAAATAAACACATACCGACATTTTACTCAAATAAACAAGTCAAACATTGATCAAACAAAAATTTTTAATTTTACACATTTCTTTGCCCCACCAACCTTTGGTGATGAGCTTGGGTCTCTTACTAGTGACGTAGGGTTAGGAAAGGATGGAAATGCCCTTACTCGCCTATGCGTTGCCCACGGTGATAAACCCATGCTTCTTACTAGTAGCATGGGGCAAAGTGTAGGGTGTCCTCTTGATAAATAAATGCAAAAGGTCATACACAAACAATTCAAAATTTGAAACTTTGAGTCAAAAACAAATGAATCAGATGTTCAAAATCCCAAGAGAGTTAAAATCCTAAAAACCTAGATTTTGTCTACTATGTGGCCATCTACGGGTCTAAGTCTGGATAAACCGCAAAGCAAGTTGCATCCAAAACTATGAAGTCACTCGAGTGGAGTGGACTTGTGGTGTCCTAATTTGGTTCCACCAAAGCTTTGTCTATCTTCCATCACTATCATTTCACTACACCTCATAACTTGTACCCTTCCCAACTCTTGGTGATAAGCCCTCGCATCTTACTAGTTGCGTGGAGTTGGGGGTAGGGGCAGGTTTATCTGTTCATCGTACCAGTTTATTTTCATCACTTTGCCAAAACAAATATGAAGTATCCAAATTGCTTACAGAAACTAAGATTCAAAATCACATTATATCTACATCATCATATATCAGCATCATGAAATACAAAAAAAAAGGGAAAGTAAAAGACTTGCATCATTTGTTCACCATTGCATATATTCTAAAAACATATAAACATACATCATAGTATACATAAGGAAACTGGAAATAGAAAGTGAGCCATGAATGCCAAGAGTTTGATCCAGAACAAATATACATATATATAAATGATCAACATTTATGTACAATGCCATCATACACTAAGCGTGGTCAAAATGCTCAAAGAGCCCGGCATATACAAAAGAATGTATCATACAAAAAAATTACGAGAGCCAAGTGGCTTCTCAATCCCTACGAGACCCCTCTGAAGGCGCATGCCCATGCCTAGGACTCCGGCTACGCCGGCACTTTGAGTGCACGGAGGATCTGGATCACGAGGGTAACCGCGGTCTCACCACGAGAATGGCTCCTCATCAGGCGCTCGGCCGTCTTATACCCCGCTAACTCTTTGTGAAGAGTCGATACCATCCTAGCCACATGCCGATCGGGACAAAGACATCGGTATGTCTCACCGCTACTAAAGGCTCCCTGCGTCCATGGATAGCTCTGCGCATGTGTCCTCTCCATGGGGATCATCAAGGTATCGCAGTGCATACCCCGTGAATAATTCTCACCACTCATCGGCGGTCTCTGCAAATAAGGAGAAACCAAATTAGAAAAAAAAACAAGAAATTAAAAATACAAGATAGCAACTAAGGAGATCCTAACAAAGAAACAAACATTAAAAGGGAGAGAGGGTAACTTACTCGGATCACCAGGCCTCCAAGATGGATCTATGGGATCAATGCCCGCCATGGATGCCACTACCGACTGAGGGGCTGCTCCTGTGGTTGGAGCAACATAGCGCCCCACAACAGACTCATCCTCCCCATGGCCCTGGGAGAGTGGCTCCTCAGAAACCAGAGTCACTCTCTCTGCACTCTGCTCGGCCCTCTCCACCTGCATGATATCCTGGGTGTCGTGCCACTCAAGATCACTATCCTCGGTCTCCTCCTCTATCTCTCCCCCCGTAAACTCCTCAGACTCGGAGTCTACCTCAATGGGGTCATCGCTGCTATGGGTAGGACCCACGGCAATCTGAAGCAAGGGTGCCCGAGGTGCACCGCTCTCCTTCTAGCACGTACTATCCTCCTGGCTGCAATATGAATGCCAGGAGTAACCACTATCCAACCCTGGCCTCTAGGCCCCCCTCTGCCCTCTTGGACTAATCTATATACTGGCGCCACTGGGGGAAGCATACCCATGTATGGTAATCCAAACTACTAAGGAACTCGGCCAAAGGGGTGCATCTCCACTCGCCCCACCCTATCAATAAGTTGCCCTATGGTGGAGCAGGAGATCAAGGTAAGAGCCTCCTCGCCCCATATACCTGCCATAGTCTATGGTGTAGCCTCCATGTTGGCAATAGTCAGGGAAGCAACTGGCTGATGAGGTGCTCTAAGCACCGACATGTCTGTCCATCTGGCTGCCCTCACAGCTCTCAGGTCTGTCACCTCTACACCTCTGCCGTAGGGTATGAAGTGCTCATAGACCCAACTCATGACTAGGGTCGGGTGGCTCAAGGACTACCCCTGTAAATGACCACCCTATATATGTCATGGTAAGTGGTCCCAAGAATGTCTGCTCCCCAGGCATATATCCGATCGTGCCCCTCTATCTGTGCAATAATAGGGGACCAACATTATAATAATGTATCTCCTCCCTTGTCCCCGATCAGTCTTGAGGCAAGGATCCCCATGATGGCCTGGCGAAGTAAGGGGATGGGAAAAGAAGGAATGGATCAAACTCTAACCCCCTTCTTCAACCCCGTGGAGATGACTGCATCTCCCATATATGTAGCCCACTGTGCAATCTGTGCCCGTGAACTCTGCTGTCTCTAGGGTGAGTCGTCTCCCGATGATCGGGACCCCCAGAATGCAATAGACGTCCTCCAATGTAATAGTCCACTCACCGCGGACCCCTGGCAATCGGAAGGTGTTCCGATCTGCATCCCAGTATGAGAACAAGTCACAAAGGATGTGACTAGATGGTGTAACGTGGGGCACGTGTGAAATGTGTAGTATCCCAGCCCACTGAAGAGTGTCCTCCTCATCCTGTGAGAGGGCATCTAGTACCCCTGGGAGCCAATCACACTCCCTCTCTCTACTCCACCGGATATACTCCTCTCTCGCCTGCATACACCCAAAAACACACAAAACAGAGCAAGTTAGCATCCGAGTAATACTGGAAAAATCATGAAAACATGTAGAAATGCTAGAAAAGAAAAAACAATTTCAAACAGATGATCCTTTTGCATTACATGCAAAACCGCCGCCAAAGCAGAGTGGCGGTTTGTAACCTCCGCCTTAAGGGCGGTGGTCGTGTAATCTCTGCCACTCCGAGCAAGGCGGCGGTCATGTAACCACCGCCCAGGCGGGCTACGGTCGTAGTCTGAAAACTCACGTAGGTTTTTAAATTTAAAAAGCCTAAAAAGTGCAAAAAATGACCATTTTACCTAAAAACAAAGCCTACCCAGTAGGCACCCCCTAGGTGGACCTTTTAACACTAACATTTTCAAAAATTACCCCCATGACAAAGTATTTAACATTTCAAATTTAAGGGGGTAAAAGCATAAATCAAGAAAACTAACTTTGTGATCTCACGGGTCGATGTTACTCGCACGTGGAGGCATGATCACTATCTCAAAGACAGACGTTTTGAATCTACTCACGCAAGAAACCGTCACCGTGGGTCCCAGAGCTCAAAATCAATCAAATCAACTCGTACAAATGAATAGGAAAATGGGCCCACTTTCATATATATAACGTCCGGATTCATTTTAAATGACTTTTTCACGAGTTTGGAGCGCGCGAGAGGTAAGTTCCTATCCCCGCATAAATGGTATGTTCTCATTCCCTATTATTTTAGCGTTTATTTTCAAACTATTGTGTCTATCTACACTTGAGTTCTCTTTTCATTTTGCAGGTAGCGGGAATCTTGGACAGCGTCATTTCAACACACGGATGTATCAGGTATAACTTTTAACTTCCCATTTCGGGACCACCATACTCAGATACACCATTTTATGCCTCTTCATGGCTAAAATGCTTCTCTCGAGGGGCAATATGTACGTACCCAAAATTGTAAGTCTGTCTTGCCGCGAACAACATGACATGTGCCCCAATGATGATACAGTCTCCTCGCAAGGTGTTCGGGATCCGAAAAGCTCTCTAAGTGTGCGTTAACATCCCGCAGCCTGCTTAGCCCACGCGTGCTTTGTTTTTCCGTTTTCCCCTCTTTTCTTGACCTTTTTCTCTTTAGTGGCGTAACCGCCGCCCGACCAAACAGAAGCGGCGGTCCTCAGAACCGCCACCCCGCTCGTGGCAGCGGTCCTTTACGCATTTTCCAGAAAGCTCTTTTAACATGACTCACGCAATTTCAACGTTTTACTAGCTTTCTTTCATTGCCATAAGCTTGCATTTATGATTCTGGTTCCCTAGAATAGTGTTTTTTCATTGTTTATAGTTTAAAAGTTCTATTTGGCTTTTACCTTGGGTAAATGCAAATGCTATAAATAGTTGGCTTGTGCTCAAGAAAATGGCCCCTCAAAATTTGCCTCTGATTTCTCTTTGCAATAGATTTAGTTTTCCTTTTGCTTAGAATGCTTAGTTTCTTTCATTGCGTATGCTTAGTTAGCATTGATTTACTGTTAGTAAACCACATATCCATCTTATGCAAGCACTGTTGTTATTTCATCCAATCCATTGGAGTAGAATAGCTTAGGAAGACATTAAAGTTGCAGGTTTTGTTCTTCAAATAGGATAGTTTCATGTTATGGATGCTTTATGTTACATGACTCACAATAGATCCCGCTAGGAATTACATAAGCTAAGCTCTGTACTCTTGCGCTATCCCTCTCCTACTCGCATTGTATTCAGTCTGTGTCTTGAGCTACCTTTGTCCCAATATCTACTTCTGTTGATGCTAGCATTACACGCTTTTCTAGATCCACGTGAACATGAAGGAACGAGGAGATCACACTGAGGGGACAAGATCACACACACCATCAGATTTGCCACTGTTATGTAGAATCCAGGTTCTAGCTTTCAAAGTTCTAGTTAGAATCATATCAAATAGAGTAGTTAATTGCTTTATTTCAGTTAATTCTACTCGATATTTCAGGAAGTTTGTGGGGATTGATAGTTTCTGAGAAACTATGATTCAATCCTCACTTCTGAGGTAGGATCGAGAGTCTTGTAAATAGATTAGATGAGCTATTTTATTATTTAGAATAGATCTACAAATTACACAGACAAATAGCTACACTCGGTTATTTTGTTTGTTTTAAATTGTTATTTTAGCTGTCAATTCTAGATATTTTAAATAGCTACTTTCTTAAATTCGTAAAGCTCGTCAGAAAACACAAAAAAATAGAGAATTCATATATGCTATAGATATACTTCACATAGTTAAATTTCATTTTACTGTAGTTCGTTTTACATTGTTGCTTTTGTATGACAATAACGGGACCTAGAGAGCCCAGGGAATATGTATTCGAGCCAATCATGCCTCAGCCCAATCTCATCACAATGATAACTTATATAGATCAAAATCTTAGGATCCAAGTCTTCCGAACAACGGTAAGCTTGCAACAAATCAATTCCCAGTTGAGCGGACTAAACATAGAAGACGACCAAGCACACACGTTTTGGTCGAATCAACCAACTACAGATTACCCTAGGCAACATTCATATGACTGTAGAAGGGTTTTGGAAGAGAACAAAACCTTTGGTTGTGATCCTTTGGTCCCACAGCCAGATGCAGGAGACACTCTTCTAGATATAGATACCAGCCTAAGAATCTAGGTTACACGAACGCCTGTAAGATATTCTAAGAAAATCACACAGTTATTGATCCTAAATATAGAAGTTGAGAAAGCATACGATTACTAGGATATTAGGGATTAGGACTTGATTTCATGCATGACCATAATAGGTCCACAACAACTAAGAATCTACGGTTGTGACCCACAAATCCCGCAGCCCAACGAATCCATAGGAGAATTAGACATAGACATTGGCCTATGCACACTAGTATTCCGGTCTACCCCACTTCCACCTATCATCATCAAACAATTATCCTTGCTAGACATAGCAGCTAACAGAGCTAGGGAATTCTGGACTAGGCCAAAGAATCGTCCATAGAATTGACTATATTTACCATCCACCATATGACCCTATCCGGAGAAATACACGAAACTATCCCGGGTCATTTTCCACGTATTCCACAACCTATAGATCGAATCACGCTAGAGCTCGATATTGATTGGAGCCTTTGAGCAGTCATCCTTGTTGATCGATCTATCACACCAGTTCAAGTTAGGAGGGCCTTCTTTTCCTTAGACTCACAAATTCCGCTAATGCGTATTGAAGACATTAGATTGCCTAACTAGTTTGTCTACATCTCACACATATTCCATACCCACCGCCGTCTTGCACGACCTCGGGAGATTGGTTGCGGAGGAGTCACTTGTAGATTTCCATGCCCGCATGTCACTTTTCCATCGTACGATATACACTAGGGTAGATAAGGCATTTCTCCAAAAGTCCCTCAAGCTGCAACTTTAGCTCACGAGCTCGGTGTGGTCATCCGAAAAGGCACTCGTGAGATAGGCTCAGCTCCCGGAACCGATCTATATGAAAATCAATCTCACGTGGGGGTGGTGACCCCAGTAGCTCTCCTAGAAAGACATCTGCAAACTCTCTCAAAATGGGGTGATCATCTAGCGATCGTCCACTAGATCAATCCTCTAATCACACCGATCAGTAACAACATACAACTGACAACCCCATCGCACACACCGCTTAAGCTACATAGCAGAGATGGTGCGAATAGAAATAGGTCTCTTGACCTTTGAAATCACCGACTCAACTCCTAAATCATATGCACAAGATATGATCTTGTGGTAAAAATCCATCCCGCCCTCGTTGTGTGCATACAACCAATCCATATCCAGGATGACTCCATAAGAGCCCAAAGGAAGGATACGAGAGATCGAGGTAGTGTTGAAAGGTCCAAAATCCACCACACACTCATTAACTAAGGATTCTACAGAGATATTGGCTCCTAAAGTCATCTCAACATCCCAATAATGACCCTACCTAATTAGCACCACTTGCATCCCTCTACTAAAGATGGTGCATATAAAAGAACCAGAGAACTAAAATCAAACAAAATGGAGGTAGGAATACCTCCAATTTTACTTGTAGTCTCAATAACTATACTCTAATGTTTTTCCCGAAGTTCTCGACCGCTGCATACATCCTATGACTCCACCCCATATCACCAACTATAGGCTCTAAGATCTCGTGTCTTACCCTTGTTATTACGGTTTTATGGGCGGTCTCTCCAACAATGTCCAAAGAATACCACAACCAAAACAACCACCTACTCCTCTCCCCCATGTAACATGTCCATTTGGTACTGCGGAGGTTTGTGTTGTGGATCCTGATGATCTAGTTGTGGTCTATTGAGGTCTCTACTTGCGAACTCCTACCGAGTGATCTCTTTGGGCACCATGTGCCCTAATGAGACCCCTAGGAGGAGGCCCCATGCTCCGACCTCTCTGTGCATCAAATATTTATGGAGATCTATAAGGTGGGAAAGACTATTGTTGCTGTGGTCTAAAAGATGACTGTGCTAAACCATGTCCACCACGAGGAAGAGGTACTTACCCCCTCGATCTGTTGTCTTGCATTTACTTGTATGCGGCTCTTGACTCAGTCTCTACCTGCTTTGGGTCTTTCCCCAAATCTCCTTTGTTATATAGGCCTTCTCGATGGCCTCAGCTAATTTTTGTGGAAAATGGATCCACACTACACCTCGAATGTCTAGGTTCGGCCCCGAATGAACCCGTGAATCCGCACCTACTCATCCCGGATATAACCAACATACATCTGGAGTAGATCCAAAATCTACTCTCATACTCACCACCGTGAGATATTCCTATTCGAGGTCATGGAACTCATCTATCCACTACTGTATGAACCTCTCTGTGACAAATATCTAGTCCGAAACACTCCTCAAAGAGCTCCCAAGTGATTGTCCTAGAATAAACATGGAGCTTCGCTCCTCTGTCCGCCACCAACTCTAGCTCATCCTTCATAGATGGATTGCAACATGAGCTTTCGTGTGGTTAGAAAAAGGACATAGCTTGAAGCACTCGCTTAAGCTCACTAACCAGCCTCTACCTAAAATCAACCTATATCACCAGAATAATGTGATGGCCGAAGCTTCAAGACTTCCCGATGTGATTTGCAGAAATTTGTGGTTTGACGGTCTCTAGGTCTCTCTGCATGCTCATCCCTAAGCATAGGGCTCGAGACCTCACTCTATGTCCTAATACTCGGTCACCCTGCTCCCTCTGTGGTGACTCAGCTCTGGCTGACTCTACATGGGAGTTCTCTCCTCCATGCTCCTCGCTGGGTTGAGGTGATACATGACCCTTAATGGAAGGGACTCTATCATGTCTAGCTACATGCCATCCTACTGATCCTCTCTGTGTAGAGCGGAATTAACATCCCAAGAGTCTAAAAATATGGGGTAGGATGGCTGCTACAACATGATCTCGATGGTGGTAAGTCTAAGTATATGTGAAAAGACCCCTCGTCCCATCTCGTGCCTCCCCATGTACTTCAAGGCAAGAGTTAGTTCAGCTTTCTATGTTTTATTCGGTTTCCATGTTTACTAAAATATGTAACTTCTAAACCAAGTTGTTTTAAAGATTTAAAAGTGTGTTAGATTTAAGGTTCATCTCTTAAGTTTTCTAGTGTGCCCAATGGTCCAACCTTTTGAACCACCGCTCACGATACCAAGTGTAACACCCAAAAACAACCCACTTAAGACCCAAGAACAACCTAGTATAAGTTAGGAAAACTATGGAATAATTTTTTTGTTTAAAGGAGTCTAAAACTAGGTTATAAGGAAACAACTGTCACTAAAAGTTCCAGAAAAATTCTAATTCACTAGAACATACTTTTCCTTTATTAACAATTATTAGAGGTCATAAGGTCCAAATTTTAGGGTTAGAAGGTTCAAAAAGGTTCAGAGGGCAATTCCTCACCATACCCACTCTCTAACAGGGTTAAAGGTTAAACTTGATTTTTCTCAAACTTAACGCATTCAAAAATTTCATAAATTATTCCCATAGGATAGGAAATTTCCTCACCTTTCCATTGATATAAAGAAGTCTTCCTAAATCCACATATTTTTCAAGTTATGGGCCAACGGGCCTTGGGGTGAAAATTTTCCCCAAGGGTGGGTCGTGAAGCCATGGGAGACTTTGGAAAATTTTCCTGCACGGGCAAGAAAAAAAAACTTTGCGCCCACGAACCAGTGGGTCCGCAGTCCACTAGGGACATGTGGCACCTCCCAAGTCAGCACGGGGAGAGCGGGGCAGTGGAAGACATTTTGAAAAATCTTCTCACGTAGGGCGAAAGCCAACTTTGTGCCCACACTCTTGCAAGTATGCAAGGGACATGTGACAAAACCTAAGCCAACTTGGGGAAGGCGGGGTGTGAGGGGAGAAAATTTGGAAAAATTTCCCAAAATTTTCTAGGAGCGCTAAGCTTAAAAAGGGGTCTACCCCTCCGCCGACACCTCGTGGTGCCACGTGGCAGCCTCTGATTGGTTGTGGGTTGGCGGGAAAATTAGGAAAATTTTCTCAAATTTTTTCTGAAGTTCTAAGTGAAATATTTGGGTACGCGAGCTCTCAAAGCAAAATTTTCCCCATTTTTTTTTGACTCTAAGTGAAGGAAAAACATCGAAGGCCATAACTTTTGATACGAGAGATCGCTTTTGGGAAAACATGGACTTTCTGAAATCTATCGATGTCCTATTTACACATAGATCATTAAGTTTTGATTTTTATAAATTTTAAGGGGTAAATTTTGTGAAAACATTCTGCAGCTTTTCTGACAGAGCAAACCGGTAAATTTTAACTTGTTCGGCTTTGTTCAATTTGTTCTTGTCCCTCTCTCAACTTGTCAAATGTAGACATGGAGATATGTTCTTAGATGGATTTAATAAGGATTCAAGCTCCAATTTGTTTGATTGATTTGCAATATGAGCATTTACATTCCTTGAAAGAAAAATGACGAAAACTTTGAACTCAATTGGGCTAGGTTGGCAAGTTTCTTTATAAATATTTTAGTCTAATTGGATTTGTTTAGGAAAACTACTTCAATTTAACCATTTAATCTATTATTTCATTGTTACAGGTTTGAACTGTGCATTTTAGGTAAAGTAATTTCCATTTTGAAACTACATAGCAGAGATCAAATTTAAAAGGGTTTAATTGCCATTTTCTTCTTCCAAGTATTATAATGTGTTCCAATTCAAATCTAATACATTTAGTTGATTCAATTCAACTTATTCAAAAACTATAATACATCTCTGATTTCCAATTTTTACATATTTCAAAGGACAGAGTATTACATTTCCTTTATACACATTTCTTTCTTTCAAACAGAGATTTCAATTACATTTAAAAGATCAGATTCAATGCCACTGTAATTTGAGAAAGGTGATACATCATTTATTGATTCCAAAAGACAACTTTGTAACATCCTTCTTTTATTCTTTCCAAAAACATATATTATATACAGGAAAAAATAATACATTTTCTTTTCACGTATTTCACTTTTCCACTTTCCAAATAGGGATTTCAACTTAGTAGGAGGTCAAAGATAGAACTTCATTCATGTAACATTCACTCAAGATCCATCGAACTAGGTTCTTAACAAGCTCTATGAAATCCATGTTTGGAAAGTGGAAAAGTGTAATACATGAAAAGAAAATGTATTATTCTATCCTGTATATAATATATGTTTTTGGAAAGAATAAAAGAAGGATGTTACAAAGTTATCTTTGGAATCTATAAATGATGTACCAACTATCTCAAATTACACAAAGGGCATTGAATTTGATCTTTTAAATGTAATTGAAATATCTCATTTGAAAGAAAGAAATGTGTATAAAGGAAATGTAATACTCATCCTCTTCGAAATATATAAAAATTGGAAACCAGAGATGTATTATAGTTTTTGAATAAGTTGAATTGAATCAACTAAATGTATTAGATTTGAATTGGAACACATTATAATACTTGGAAGAAGAAAATGGCAATTAAACCCTTTTAAATTTGATCTCTGCTATGTAGTTTCAAAATGGCAATTACTTTACCTAAAATGCACAGTTCAAACCCGTGACAATGAAATAATAGATTAAATGATTAAATTGAAGTAGTTTTCCCTAAACGAATCCAATTAGACTAAAATACTTAAAGGAAACCTTGCAAACTTGCCCAATCGAGTTCAAAGTTTTCACAGTCATTTTTCTGTCAAGGAATGTAAATGCTCAAATTACAAATCAATTAGACAAATTGAAGCTTGAATCCTTCTTAAATCCATCTAAGAACAATTCTCCATGTCTATTTTACATGTTGAGAGAGGATCAAGAACAAATTGAAAAAACTGAACAAGGTAAAATCTACCAGCTTTGCTCTGTAAAGCTCGCAGATGTTTTCACAAAATTTATTCCTTAAACTTTATCAAAATAAAAATTAATGATTTATGTGTAAATAGACGCGTCGAGATATTTCCATAAAGTCCTCATTTTCCTAAAACTCGAGCTCTCTATATAAATGTTATGGCCTTATGAAGTTTTTCCTTCACTTGGCGTCAAAAAAAAAATTTGGGGAAAAGTTTGCTTACCGGGTCTGAAATTTTCCCTTAGATCTTCAAAAAAAAATTGGGAAATTTTTACCTAATTTTCCCCACTGACCCACAGGCAATCAGAGGCTGCCACATGGCACCACGAGGTTTCGACGAGGGCGCACCCGTTTTTAAGCTTAGTGCTCCTGAAAAATTTTGGGAAAATTTTCCAAATTTTCTCCCCGTCACCCCACCTTCCCCGCATATGCTTAGGAAATGCCACATGTCCCTTGCGGACTTGCGGGATCGTGGGTGAAAAGTTGGCTTTCACCCCGCATAGGAAGATTTTTCAAAATGTCTTCCACTGTCCAACTCTTCCCGTGGCCGACTTGGGAGGTGCCACATGTCCCTAGTGGACTTGCGGACCCGCGGGTGCATGGGCGCAAAGTTTTTTTCTTTCCCCACACAAGAAAATTTTCCAAAGTCTCCCCATGGCCCACTGACCCGCCCTTGGGAAAAATTTTCACCCCAAGGCCAACCCGCCCATAACTTGAAAAATATGAGGATTTAGGAGGATTTCTTTATATTAATGGAAAGGTGAGGAAATTTACTATCTTATGGGAATAATTTAGGAAATTTTTTAATGTGTTAAGTTTGAGAAAAGTAAATTTGAACCTTTAAGCCTATTAGAGAGTGGGTATGGTGAGGAATTACTCTCTCAACCTTTTTGAACCTTCTAACCCTAAACATTGGACCTTGTGACCTCTAATAATTGTTAATAAAGGAAAAGTATGTTCTAGTGAATTAGAATTGTTCTCGAACTTGTTAGTGACAGATTGTTTCCTTGTAACCTAGTTGTAGACTCTTTTAAATAAAAATTATTCCATAATTTTCCTAACTTATCCTAGGTTTTTTTAGTGGGTGTTACACCATACATGATGTTTGGAAATATTTGAAACTAACTGGTTCATCATTCATTGAGAGAGAAAAGGTAGATTCAATTAACAAAACATACAAGTCACTCCACCATCTACAACACTTCTTTTTTCGAACAACAACTAGCTCTTGATACAATACTACACCATTTAGCAAACAAAACCCATCTACCTCCACTAAGATTTATAATTCAAGGAAAAACAGTACAGGAAAATCATTTCGATAAATAAAATCTAAAATACATTCACATCACCAAGCACATCTCCCTCACCTCTACTTGTGCTTGCCTCTACTGGTGTTTCAGTTTTCAACATCTCCACATCCACAATCCATGCAGCCCTATGTATTCTAGTCAAAGAACTGAAACCCCTTGAAGGTAGTGCATTATAGTCATTTCAAGAGTCACGGAAACATATAAAATATGTTCTTATTGATGAAATGAGTTTCATCAACCAAAATTTACTAAGTAAAATTGATAGTAGGCTTTGCGAAGCTTTCCCACACTCAAGAACATCTGAATTTGGGAACAAATTAGTCATCCTCCTCGCAAATTTGGCCAATTATCACTAGTTTTGGACAGTCCTCTTTATGCAAGTAAATCCTTCGGAGTAACTCTTTGGAAGGGATTTCATTCTTCCATTACATTGCAAACAATATTTTGAAAATAAGGAATCACGAATACATAGGTATAATTATGTAATTTACACCTCCACATGCGAGATTCAATCCCTCTAATTGAGGATTGTGAACTCTTAATGTCTCGGACAAAACACAACTAACACAAAGCAAGAGCTCAAAATTTTTAAAGAAGCACCACATTTTTTTGCCAAAAATGATCTGGTGGACTCCCACAACCTTCGGATGTTGAAGGCATTGAACGTTCTGATTGCCCAATCCATTGTTGAAAGTAACAGGCAGTCTAGACCGGAAATCCCGATGATGATCGGTTGGAACAAAAATTTCTGTTGTGTAAACAAAAAAACTCATGATTATTGCAATTTATGAGTTGACGTAGGCCTCATAAATGGTGCCACAGAAAAATCACGACATTGTCTCACGACGCATCAATGCAACCACCAACATTACCTTTATTTGTTGTTGTCAAATTTGATAGATACAACAACCCATGTTCGGATCCCTCCAACCCCTTACATATTCCCTGTACTCTATTTCGAGAGGGAATTGAAGAGAATTTTTATTAAAATGGCGTGGGGATTAACTATCCACAAGTCAAAGGGACATACTTTTCACAGAGAAACTGTCGACATTGGAACCACTGAAAGGCAAGGTCTGACTTTCACATCTTTCTCTAGAGTTTCCTCACTTTCAAATCTATGCATTTCACTTGCTTTTTCATTCGAGAGATACTCAAATATGGTGCACGTACCAACACTTGGATAAAAAATAAACGAGGAAGAAAGACTATTATCACTCAACCCATCGTAAATACTACCCTTTGCTTTGATAGCACCTCCACTACTACTATACTCGACACTTCTTGTATCCAAAGCGGCACTGTTGCTCAAGGGGTATGAAATGTAATCATGTTTATTGAAACAAAATTTTCCCACTAAAGGCTACCATTCATGATATAAAAACTACAAATGTATACATGTCTCATTATGTGCATGCAGATCTACATTTATTTGATGTTGTGAAATATGATATGCAACTTTAAATGTACGAATTTGTAACATAATTAAATGTACACATACAACATTTCAATGTAATGTTTCAACTAAATTCCTACACTACAACTATCAATCACACAAATTATTAAGCTGTACGATAATTTTTTTCCAACAAAACACCAACCGAAGAACCGATGCACAACTAACACAATAAACTTGAATTAAATACATGCAACATCAACTATAAAATAAATTAACTATAAAAACCGTATCAAATGTATTCATGTACGAATTCTTAACAAGTTTGAAATGTAGAAACAACCTTAAAATTAAGTGGCACATCTATATTTGTACACTTACAAAATCAATTACACCCCTTATCAACATCAAGTACAAAAGTAATAATTATACCTCTAAAACAAATAACATATACCATTCAAAGCATTCACATTGAATGAAACACATACGATTGCTAGTAATTAGACCTCTTGTCAAGTTGAACAACACGTAGTCTAATTATATCCTCATTGACTACTTACGAGCCTTGCGTAGTCTTGATCACACCCGATAAGTTGAAAATTTCATTGCATTCATAAATTTTAATGGTTATGTTCATAGGTGTTTAAAATGGTGGTTTGTCGTTTAAATCTCAATCTATTATATGTTTATTTATTTAGTTTTATAAACTTACAGAGTAAAAATAGGCAAAAGTCATTTTATATATTAATTTATAAATAAATTAAATTTATATACATGAATAATTATTCAAAGATAAAAAAATTGATTTTTAAAAAAATTAATGATATTAATAATAGTGTTGGACTTATGACCTTTAATTTAGTATTTTGTTTGACTCCCATAAGGTGAAACCAATCTTAAATTTAAGATTTATTGAACATCACCAAAATTTTGTTTTAATAGAGAAACGATTAAATACTAGCAATCGTAAGTGAAGTGTACAATGGAAATGCCGAAGGGGATGGAGTGAAGAATGTAAAAATGAATAATCCAAAAAGATGGAAAGGTTGAAGGATGTGGCTGATGGTCATAACAGGGCACCCTGTGGAGAGTGCTCCTACAACTTTGGGACCTTGTAGTTTGAGGCAGACTAACTTAAGTATTAAAAATTTTGGTAAAGAAGAGTGGAGGCATATGAAATTGGAAAGACTATGGCCCATGCCTCCAGATGCGGGTACCATTCGATCAAGGTGTTGTTAGAGAAACCAAAAAAGGACCCATTCCTGTGTCATATGAAAGTAAAACCAATATAATTTACAGAAACAAGGTCAATGTAGGTTGTTTAGAATTCTTAGTTTCTTGTCCATTCAAACTTCTGGGTAATGTTCTAATAGGGAGTGTACGATGTAAACACCGAAGGAGATGGAGTGAAGAATGAAAAAATAAAGAAGTGGAATAGAGGGAAAGGATGAGGGGTAATCAAGAATGGGTTCAATGGAAGGGGAGGACATTGAGTTCCAGGTGTATTGTCTCGCATCTTAGAGGTAATATTCACGACGAAGCAATATGTGTATGAAGAGGACAAACTAAAAATGGTGAAATTTGAAAAAGTTTCATGTTTGAGACTCAACTGAAATGCATGCATCGTACATGTTTCACAGTCAATGTTTTTGTAGCAAACTTGTTGATTAAAGCTTTATCAGAAACCTAATTTGTGTTTTTTTGGCCTTTGTAGAAAATAACCCAATTTCCACATTCCAAAGATCCCCTTATTCTAAAATAATCCAAAAAAAAAAGCTTTCTCGAAACTATTATGTTGAATTCCTTCACGATTATATTATGGTTGGTACGATTTTGACCATAATACGAAATCAAAAGTGCAAAGAAGATCATTACAAGAAGTAGGCGCTTATATATTATGATGAAGAGTCGTGATCTTTCTTGAGATATAAACAAATCAACATTGGTAAGCATCGCACTAGACCTCTACTTCTTCAAGTAAATATCATGTGCTCCTAGATATTGGAAAAAATTAAGAATGTAGAAGAAACTTCAGAGATTCCAAACACTTCTAATATCACTCTTTAATCACCATAATTTGCTTATTGAACATACCAATTCCTTTCAAGTTTTTATTTTGGCTTTGAAAAGCAGCAAGTTTCTCTTCTATAAATTTTTATATTGCGATGAGCCTAGACAAGCACCAAAGCTTTCACGCGATCTTCAAGGATCCAAGAATAATGTTATAATCTGTAGAAATGTGATGCTTTCTACAAGAGTAGTCAACGAAATTAGTTCACTTTATTACTTATTACACGAGAGGTACAAAATCTACGAAATGCAACGCTTTATCGCTAACTTCTCACGGAATTTGTAAATCATAAACAGCTTTCATTTCACTGGAACTCAAAGAGTCAACGAAATCTTGGAATGTGGGAAAGCATAGATCATTCTCTATTCCGAGTTTCTATCTATGAAGTTAGAAACTTGTTTCAGTTCAGTTAATAATACAAAGCTGATATGAAAGATAGTTAGAATTCAATATGGGCTAGTGTGCGAAAAGAATGCATGTAAAGGAAAAAATTAATAAATAAAAGTATTGATGTTTACCTTTGATGGTTCGAAATAGACATGAGTTAATTGAATTATTTTGCAATGTTGTTGTGCCCCAACATCTATAATTGTAAAAGATCTCTTATGTAATAACACTGCAACAAATATATCAGTAAATAATAGGCTTGCAATTTTTTGTTTTTTTACATGTCTTATATCTTTGTGCTGACCTTGGTCTTTGTTGGTTTCCCAAATCTCTTTCTTTCAGATTTCATAGGGGTAGTAAGGAATATGACCAACCTTTCCTCTTAATATAGGTGATCTGGTGATATGGTTTCCCCAAGTAGGCTGGCAACTCAGATGAGTTTTATGAAGCAAGGTAGTTCTACTACAGGGCTTACATCTCAGCTGGGTGATATGAGCATGCCAGAAGTTGTTGACAAGCTCAAAATTCTTGTGAGATCTTTGGCTAAGAGCTTGGTTAGGAGTATCTCAGATGATGGTAATTAGATAATGGGAGCAGAGTCCAACCTTATATCCCATATTTTCAAGTTGGGTCCTAAGACAAAGCAACAATCATTTATGAGAGCTTTGCAGACATGCTAAATAGGATATCTTTTTCCACAAGAAAGCAAGCTAGATATCTAAATGGGAAAATTTTGCTACCTTTGATTATGACAGAGTCCTTGGTACGCATTTATGAAAATTTAAAATTACAAGGTTCCATGGTTTTTGTCTTGAGTTCATGAATGGGCTATTTTTTAGCTTTGACAAAATGTGAGGTTTGTTGGATGTTTTAGTCTAGGTTCATTTTTTCCCTAAACAATGAAACAAACTAAATGGATGTGAAAGATAAAGCACATGCATTCCATATCAAGCTTGAAAGCTTAACTATTATGAAACACATTAGATTTCAAATTATTTTACTGGTCATTTAGCCATTCCATTGGTGGTTGGATGTGGAATTGGCAACTTAGCTCAAACACATGTTAATCCATTAGGTTGTTTTCCTTATCTTGTCTTTCTGATTGTTGCAAGGTGATATAGAATGCAATGTTGCAATTGGTTCTTGATTTTCATAGGCTCAAATTCCTCATGGTCTAATTCAACATACATGACACCCACATAACATGATAACAAATCTGATAAAGTTGGCTTGATCTGTTGTAGGATCTTTCTTAAATTCAGTCCAATTGCACCTGTTCAAGTAAACAATGTTGGTAGACATGGACATCCACGTATGCATACCTAATACCGTCTACCTTTTTGCTGACAAACCACTCCACCCACCACATTTAATTCCTTCTCCTAACTTCTTTCGTATGCATCTAGACACTTCGGTTTTTCTAATCTGGAAGCTTCGCGTTTTAAATAATAAAAACTCCATTTCTTTTTACATTGTAAGAAGAGGGAATACTCTTTTAGAATGAAGAAGAAGGCGTGTAAACAAGAGCACAGCAACTCTATTCTTTGGAAAATAAAATCCTTTTTGTCTCAAAGTGTATCGATCTCGTGAAATATAATACAAATCTATTTTTTTCATGTACTTGTATTTTGTTTTTCTTCCTCTTATGGACAGCTCCTTTATGTAAGATTAAAAGTAATTTCTGAATTTCTATTTTCTCAGTATCATTTTGTCTTTCTCCAGCAAACTGGTATAAAAAAATTGTAGAGAAAATACTTAGAATCTTGCCTATAAAATTTGATTCATTGTAGTAGCCATTGAGGAATCTAAGGATCTTACACAATTATCAAGAAATGAATTAATGGGATCACTCTTAGCACATGAGCAAAGATTAAATCGGTTAGGGGCATCATCATTTGAGAATGCATTCAAAGCTCAGCTTCCATTTGGCAGAACAAGAGGGAGATCAAATTACAATAGAGGTAGAGGACGTTTTACACCAAGAGGAGGAAGAGAAAATACACAACTTGAAAGCATAAGACTAGTATCAAGGCCACATACTCATTCTACACCAACAAGAGGACAAGGCGGCAACCACTCTCATAGCCATCATCAAGGAGAAAGGTATGATAAATCGAACATTCAATGTCATTATTCTAATTAATTTGGGCATTTTGCATCTGAATGTAGAAAAAGACAATATGACATGAATAAGCAAAAGGCACATTTCAAAAATGAGAACCAGCCCAACACTAGTGAGAAAAACACCATGTTTATAACATGCAATGTATCACAAGAGAGTTCTAAAGAGGTATGGTTCCTAGATAGTGGATGTAGCAATCACATGAGTGGGAGTAAGGAAATGCTTGCAACAATTGATGAATTAGTAAAATCAAAGGTAAAATTAGGGAATGATCACCAAGTATCACCATGGGAGAAGGATCAATTAATATAAGAACCAAGCAAGGTGAGAAGAAGCATATCCTTGATGTCTACTATGTTCTTGGATTGCAACACAATCTCATAAGCATTCGGAAACTAGTGCAAAAAGGATATAGAATATACTTTGAAAATGGTGAATGTGTGATTCTAGACAAGAAACCAAGCAATAGGCTGATTTCAAAAGTTGAAATGAATAAAAATAGGATGTTTCCATTTACAATCCAAAGTGAACTACTCCTAGAGCCACATAGATTGCAAAAGGTTGCTGAATAAGCCTTCAAAGGTTCATACAAAAATGAATCTTGGCTATGGCATTTAAGATTTGGGCATTTAAATTTCAAAGGATTACAACTGTTATATAAGAAAAGAATGATATATGGGTTGCCACCAATAGAGCCACTTAAAACAACATGTGAGAGTTGCATATTGGCAAAGCAAAATAAACATAAATTTCCAGTTGGGGAGTCTTATAGGGCAAAGCATCCACTTGAGATAGTGCATTCAGATCTTTGTGGAGTGATGCAAACACCATCCATAAGTGGAAGTCTTTATTTCTTGACATTTATTGATGATTTCAGTAGGAAAGTTTGTGTTTATTTCTTAAAAGACAAATCAGATGCATTTTCTGTTTTTAAAGAGTTCAAGGTAAAAGTTGAAAAGGAAAGTGGACATTATATAAAAGCATTGAGAACTGATAGAGGTGGTGAATATATATCAAATGATTTTCAGAATTTTTGTAAGGAAAATGGCATAAAGAAACAACTTACAACAAGATATACTCCTAAAAAAATGGAGTAGCCGAGAGAAAAATAGAACAATTATGGAAATGGCATGAAGTATGATAAAATAAAAACACCTACCAAATGAGTATTGGGCTGAAGTAGTTGCATTTTTGGTATACATATTAAATAGATGTCCAACAAAAGCAAAGTTGATAAATAAAATGCCAAAGAAACTTGGAGCAAAAGGAAGCATAATATAGCACATTTGAGAGTCTTTGGATGTGTGGCATACTCCTTGATACCTCAAGAGTTGAGAAAGAAACTAGATGATAGAGGAGAGAAGTGCATATTTGTGGGATATAGTGAACAATCCAAGGCATATAAGTTATATAATCCTATCACAAAGAAGGTCATAATAAGCCGTGATGTTTATTTTGTTGAAGAAGAAGCATGGGATGGCAGTATAGACAAAATGACTACAATTGCAGCTAGTGTTCCACAAGAGAATGAGGAGAATGAAACTCAAGTTGTGATTCCTACTACTCAAGCAAATGTTCCTACAATGCCTTCTAAGGCACCCACCACTCCAAATCCAACTACTCCAGCAAGTAATAACAAGCAGCGAATCTTCTAATCCAACACTTGCATCACTAAGATCAAGGTCTATAAACACTTCAAAGAAGTCATGTAGTCTAAGAGAGATTTATGATGAAATACAAGAGGCTGAAAATGATGATTTATGCTCTAATTTTGCATTCTTAACACAAGTTGATCCAAATTATTTTGAGGATTCTATTAAAGATTAAAATTGGATTGTCGCCATGAATGAAGAAATTCAATCAATTGAAAAAATCAAACTTGGGATCTAGTAGAGCTTCCTAAAGGCAAGGATGTGATTGGAGTTAAGTGGGTTTACAATACAAAGTATAATGCTAATGGAAAAGTAAAAAAACACAAGGCAAGACTAGTAGCTAAAGGCTTCACACAACTACCTGGCATAGACTACAATAAAGCATTCGCACCAGTGGCAAGATTGAATACCATTAGGATGGTTTTATCCATAGCAGCTCAAAATAATTGGAAGGTTTACCAAATGGACGTCAAATCAGCATTCTTGAATGGAATTTTAGAAGAAGTGTATCTAAAACAGCCACCTGGTTATCAAGTTTTGGGAGAAGAACATAAGGTATACAAACTGAAAAAGGCACTATATGGTTTAAAGCAACCTCCTGAGCTTCAGATTGTAGGATAGACTCTTACCTTATGAACAATGGGTTTAGCAAGAGTGAAATGAACCAAATTTATATTTCAAAGTGAATGATGAAGGAGAAATCTTGATAGTTTTCTTGTATGTAGATGATTTGATATTCACAGTAACATGTCAATTAAATCATTCAAGGCAGCCATGGAAAGTGAATTTGATATGACTAATTTAGGGATCATGAGATACTTCTTGGAATAGAGGTAAGTCAAAGTGATCAAGGCATTTTTATATGTCAAAGTAAATATGCTAGTGACTTGTTGAAAAGATTCAAGATGACAAACGTGAATGCAGCCCCTACACCACTTGTACTAGGTTTAAAACTTAGTAAGGATGGCAAAAGTCCTAGTGTTGATGCAAATTTATTTAAAAGATTAGTTAGCAGCCTCATATATCTAACCATCACAAGACCAGATATCATACACGGGTTAGTTTTCTTTCTAGATTCATGGAAAAACCAAAGGAATCACATTGGAAGGCTGGAAAAATAATTTTAAGGTATATAGCTGGAATAAAGAACTTTGGGATTTTGTATACATCTTCAAATGACTACAAGCTGATTGGATATACAGATAGTGATTGGGGAGGTAGCTTGGATGATAGGAAGTTTACTTTCGGTTACATTTTCCATCTTAGATCAGGTGCTATCTCTTGGGCATCAAAGAAACAACCAATTGTGACACTGTCATCAGCTGAAGTGGAATATGATGCAACCACATCAGCAGCTTGTCAGACACTTTGATGAGAAGAATACTTTCAGATTTGTGGCATACACAAAAAGGAGCTACAAAGATTTATTGTGACAATAACTCAGCTATAGCATTGTCTAAAAATCATGTCTTCCATAAATGCAGCAAGCATATTGACACAAGATATCATTTTATTCGAGAATTGATGAACAATGGTGACATTCATCTTGAGTTTTGCAGGTCCAAAGAGCAAGTAGCAGACATCTTCACAAAGCCGCTTGCAAAGAATGTGTTTGAGCATCTCTGGGAAAGCATAGGCATAGTTGATATACATGGCAGTGAATATTAAAGGGGAGTGTTGGTAGACGTGGACATCCACGTATGCATACCTAATCTCCTCTGCCTTTTCTGACAAACCACTCCACCCACCGCATTTAATTCCTTCTCCTAACTTCTTTCGTATGCATCTAGACACTTCCATTTTTCTAATCTGGAAGCTTCTATGTTTTAAATAATAAAAACTATTTTTTCTCGCAAATGATTCCAAATGCTTTCATTTGTGTGTGCAATCTAAGAGAAGTCCTGAAAAAATCTTCGATAGTAACTCTGCTAGTCCTATGAAGTGCGCACCTCGGTCCACGGTGAGGGTGCCGGTCAATCCATAATAGCTCTAATCTTAGAAGGATCGATGATGATAATGTTAGTACAAATTCACAAAGACCCCCAAAATGACCTATGGATCTACTTTTCTAAGGCAATGTCATTTGGTGTGAATTCACAACATTGAGCTTTCCCAAAGTGTGGGACCCTTGCAAATGGGGAAAGCTCTCCAGAGAAGGTTGGTTCCTCTTCCTAAAATACTAGCCACAAGCTATTCCAGTGTAGGCAAGCTAATCTAATCCCGATCTAACTATGTCAAGGAGAAAGAGAGAGAGAAAAGAGGGAAAAACAAAGCCTACACTAAAAACAAAGATACACCAGTGAAGGAAAATGTTGAACATCTATCAAAACTACCATGGAAACAAAGAGAGGTGAGCAATGGAAAGGATGGACAAATGCATCACAGACCAAAGATGGATTTCACACAGAAAATGTTCCAAAAATCCATGAACACAGCTCCAAAACCTGTAATGAGCATCCAAACATGTACAAATACCTATAATGAAGAGAGGCAAGAAGAAAACAAGCAAAAACAATCGAGGATGGACAAATGCATCACAAAACATGTTTTTATTGCTCCAAAAGTTTGCACGAAACATCATTTCACTGGTAAGAGGAAAAAAATGCCATTATAGAGCATGGAAGGAGGTTCAAACTCCATTTTCAACCCTGGGGAAGAAAAGAAGGGAGGGAAAAGTAGAAAGAATGAACAACTTGTTACAAATGAGCCAAAATTAGCTTTTTACCATCGAGAAGAATGGAAGAAATGTGGAAAACACGAGAAAATCTGATTTGAGATCTCCAACCATCAATAAGATTCATTAAAATGGCAAGGGAACCTCTGCAAATCCACTTCCCAACGCATTCAAGCCCACAGGACAAGAAATTTCCCATATCTCATTAAATCTAGTAGATGGAAATCTGATTTTTGTCTTTTCCCATGCGAGAGACATTTTCTCATATGTCTCCCACTAAACTTGACCAAAATCCAAAATTGAATAGTCCATTGTGTAGATAATTTCAATATATTTCCAATGACACCAAAAATGAGAAAACCGAGCTCTCGTTTGAAAGATATGGCCCTTTGAATATTTAGGGCAAAAATGGCAAAAAAAAGGGGAATTTGGTTGGTGGGGTCAAACTTTAAAATTTTCCATTTTTAAATTTGAGAAAATTCCCAAAATTTCTCCGCACCACACCGGTCTTCTGCCACATGGCACTTTCCCATTCGCTAATGGAAACATGGGCCCAAACTCACCTTTTATCCTTTGATTTCATTTTGGGAAAAATTCCCAAATTTTCCCCGTGCTCTGCTCTCCCGGTGACATGTGTCAGTTCTTTGTCACTCCATGAGGATGTGCTTCAATTTTCCCTTTGCTCCTTATGCAATTTTGGAAAAATTTCCGAAAACCTTCCACTTGCCACGACTCTCGCCGTTGTGGGACACATGGCGTCTTCCCGTTGGTCCGCGGGCCTTTGCAAATTTCATTTTCTTCTTTGTGGGCACGCGGGCGGTTTTTAACATTGTGCCTTCCTCAAACTTCTTGGAAAATTTTCCAAGTTACCTTTGCCGGCCCAACCTCCACTGCCACATGGCATCATTTCATTGGTCACGGGCCTATTTAGGGAAATTTTCGCCAAAAACTTTGTCGGGCCATAACTTTCAAAATATTTGGTGTCGAGGACAAAATTTTACCTTTCTCGAAAGGTGAGAAAATTATTTATCTGATGTAGCCATTTCCACAAATTTTTGAGTCCCTGAAGCATGAAAAAATCCATTTAAGTGCCAGCAAGGGTAAGGAGGAGGAGTTAGACAAAAATAAGCATGGGCTTATTTTGGACAACACTTTTAGGCGACTCAAAGGGGTCATCTGCTTGCTAGATGAATGATCGATGGTCTTTGAAGCATCCATTGGGCATGGAGTCATGATAGATAGCCTATAAACTGATCCTCTACTTGAAAACTTCCCTTTTAAGCCTCTTGGAAACCACTTTGAAACTTGGAGTTAACCTTCACCAAAATGCCACTGAAATGGACTATGCAAGAGAAAAACCAACACCACAAAAACTATGTACAAAATTGGAAATCATACATACCCCAAGTGGGATATGTAGAGTGTGCACAAGCACTTCTTTTTTTGAAAGCAAACCTACCTACTCTACTCTAATTGGAAACGAAGGTGAGCTAAACAATCCACATAGAATCGATGTGCAAAATAGCTTCCATTCTTCAAAATTGCAGCCATGCGATTGATTTGGAGTTGATGATGGCTGGTTGGATGAGTGGAAAATCAAAAAGAAGCTGGTCTTCTACCCAAATTAGCAAGGTATCAGCTGAAAGAAAATTGAATACCTCTTTTAGTTGCTCTGCATTTTGATTGAAGAGGTATTGCGGTTGATCCTTGGTATTTTGTAGCTCGTTCTCATGCTTAGAAGCAAGCATGACCGGGTTGTGGCTTCTCCTTTGGCTCCAATGAAGCTAAATACCTTGTTGGGCAAGGTCTGATCCGTTTGATATGCCCATAGCTCTAATTTTCAACTCCAAAAACGGAGTCCTCTTGTAGACCTTCTTGAATGGATGATGTGGAAGAGGTGATGGAATTCTCCCACTCTTTCTCTTCTTCCTCCAATGAAGAACATGGAAGATTTAAATCTTCCAATCTTGGTTCCAATGAGCTGTCACAAAATGCAAGCTGCTGTTTTGGAATGTTTTCCCTCGTGACAATAGGCTCTTGGTGTTGAAGAACGAATGGTAGAGAAGAAAATGTTGCAATTTTAGCTGGCTCCTCCTTAAGACATTCCTCTAAGTCTGATAAATAATCAAACTCTTCGGTGTCCTGCTACAACAAGGTCTCTCAATTTTGGTGACCTTCAAATCTACATTTTTTTCACCATGTGGAGCTTCACCCTCAAACATGAAGCTTGTCAGCTCGAACTCATCCATGAAATCAGATTTTTGGAGAGATGAAGTGGGAGAGAAACATGGAATTTCTTGTGCCTTTTTCTCACAATTTGGACTTGTTTTGTTCACCTCCATAATGGCTTCATTAATCAAACCAGCCCCTTCAAACGAAAGTAAAAATGTATCAATAATTCTTCCTTCTTCTCGCTTTTGCAAAAATTGACTTGATCTCACCCATTTGCTCCTCAAAATGGGATTTTGAGTTGTTTTCCTTCCTCCTTGATGACTGATTTTGCGTGTAAATTGGATCAACATTTTTGGACACCCAAATCATTACCAAGCAAACTACTATTTTTCTTGCTTTACTATTGCTATAAAATCAGCCTTGTTTACCACTTTTTCCTAAACTCCAACTTCCTCTTTTGGCTTCACCATCAAGGGGATTTTTGTAATCCCGAATTTGAGAGCCCAACTCTTCAAATTGTGTGTGATTTCTTTTCTCGTTGGGATCCTTTTCTTGTTGTCCTTGATTGGATTCTTGAGTATCTTCCCAACATGGACTTGGGAAAGAAAGAGGAGGGGTGGGTTGTGGTTCAACCGATTTTTCAATTATTTTTGGTTTTAGGGAGGTAAAACATCATTTTTCTTTGGAGGAATGGTTGTTTAGAATAGGAAAGAGTAGAGAAATTGAGGTGGGTTGGCACTAGGAGGTGAAGAAATGGAATTAACTTTTGGGACAATAGATGGGCAACTTGAAACTTGACACTGCTTAGATAAAATAGATTTGGAAAGAGGGAAAGAAAAAGCATGAGATGGTGTGCTTACCCGTTGACAAGGTTGTTGAATACGCTTCTCATACACCTCTTTTCCTTCACCCACTTTGCAAGCAATGGCAAGTGTTGCAACAATGAAGTCAAGTTTCTCTTGAGGGCTATAATGCCTTTGAAAAGGTCCCACCCATGGACAAGGTGATCTGCGAAATGAATCCAAATGCTTTCATTTTTGTTTGGGCCATAACTTTCAAAATATTTGGAGTTAGGAGAAAATATTACCTTTCTCGGAAAGGTGAGAAAATTATTTATCCGATGGAGCCATTTCTAGAAAAAAATTAGTCCCTCAACCATGCCAAAAATTAATTTAAGTGCCAACAAGGAAAAGGAGGAGGAGTTGGCCAAAAATAAGCATGGGCTTATTTTGGACAACGAATACCTTCGCCGAAATGATATGACCCAAATACTACACCTCCGTCTAAAAGAATGCACACTTCTCCAAGTTCCCGTAAAGTTGCTAATCTTGAAGACACTGAAGAACTTGGCGAAGGTGCCCCTCATGCTCCTCACGCATATGTGAGTAAATAAAAATGTCATTAAGGAAGATGAGCACGAAGTGATCTAAGAAAGTCCTGAATACCCCATTCATCAAACTCATAAATATTGTGGGGGCATTAGTTAAACCAAAAGGTACCACTGTGAACTCATAGTGGCCATATCTCGTATGGAAGGTAGTTTTATGAATGTTCACCTCTGAAATCCTCAGCAAGGTAGCCTGACTTAAGGTCAATCTTAGAGAAAACTATGGCTCCCTTCATTTGATCAAATAAATCATCAATGCGTGGAAGGGGATAATGATTCTTGATCGTTACCTTATTTAGCTAGCAGTAATTAATACAAAACCACAATGATCCATCCTTCTTCTTTACAACGATTGCTGGTGAGCCCCAAGGGGCTACACTAGGACAGATAAGGCCTTTCTCCAAAAGTCCCTCAAGCTGTAACTTGACCTCATAGAGCTCTGGTGTGGTCATCTCGAAAAGGCACTCATGAGATAGGCTCTACTCGCGGAACCAGATCTATATGAAAATCAATCTCACGTGTGGTAACCCCAATAGCTCCCCTAGAAAGACATCTACAAAATCTCTCAATATGGGGTGATCATCTAGCGATGGTCCACTAGATCAATCCTCCGATCATCACCGATCAGTAACAACATACAACCGACAACCCCATCGCACACACCGCTTAAGCTACAAAGCGTAGATGGTGCAAATAGAAAAATGTCTCCTAACCTTTGAAATCATTGACTCAACTCCTAAATCATATGCACAAGATATGATCTTGTGGTAAAAATCCATCCTCGCCTGTGTGCGAGACAACCAATCCATACCCAAGATGACTCCATAAGAGCTCAAAGGAAGGATACAGAGATCCGAGGTAGTGTTGAAAGGTCCCAAATCCACCAAACAGGTCCTTAACTAAGGAGTCTACAGAGATATTGGCTCCTGAAGCCATCTCAACATCCCAACATTGACGTTGTCTAATTATCACTAGCTTGCATCCCTCTACTAAAGATGGTGCAATAAAAGAACCAGAAGAGCTAGAATCAAACAAAATGGAGGTAATAATACCTCTAATTTTACTTGTAGTCTCAATAACTATACTCTAATGTTTTCCTAGCTCGAGATCTGTGTCTTACCCTTGTTATTACGGTTTTATGGGCGATCTCTCCAAAATGTCCGGTAACACCACAACCAAAACAACCGCTCGCTCTCCCCCTATGTATCATGTCCAGGCGGTACTGGAGGTTTTTGGTGTGGATCCCGATGATCTAGCCGTGGTCTACCGAGGTCTCTACTTTACATGGGAGTTCTCTCCTCCATGCTCCTCGCTGGGTTGAGGTGATACATGAGCCTTAATGGAAGGGACTCTATCATGTCTAGCTTCATGCCATCCTACAGATCCTTTGTGTAGAGCGACATTAACATCCTGAAGAGTCTGCAAAATATGGGGTAGGATGGCTACTACAACATGATCTGATGGTGGTAAGTCTAATTCTATGTGAAAAGACCCCTCATCCTGTCTGCACCTCCTGCACAGACCAAGGCAAGAGTTCGTTTAACTTTCTATGTTTTATTCAGTTTCCATGTTTGCTAAAATATGCAACTTCTAAACCAAGTTGTTTTAAAGATTTAAAAGTGTGCTAGATTTAAGGTTCATCTCTCAAGTTTTCTAGTGTGCCCAATGGTCGAACCTTTTGAACCACTTCGCTCGATACCAAGTGGAACGCCTCTAAAACAACCCACTTAAGACCCAAGAACAACCTAGTATAAGTTAGGAAAATTATGGAATAATTTTTTTGTTTAAAAGAGTCTAAAACCGGTTATAAGGAAAAAAGCATCACTAACAAGTTCTAGAAAAATTTAATTCACTAGAACATACTTTTCCTTTATTAACAATTATTAGAGGTCATAAGGTCCAAATTTAAGGGTTAGAAGGTTCAAAAAGGTTAAGAGGGCAATTACTCACCATACCCCTTCTCTAACAGCTTAAAGGTTAAAATTGATTTTTCTCAAACTTAACGCATTCAAAAATTTCATAAATTATTCCCATAGGATAGGAAATTTTCTCACCTTTCCATTGATATAAAGAAGTCCTCCTAACTCCACATTTTTCAAGTTATGGGCCGGTGGGCCTTGGGGTGAAAATTTTCCCCAAGGGCGGGTCGGCGAGGATGTGGGAGACTTTGAAAAATTTTCCTATGTGGGGCAAGAAAAAAATCTTTGCGCCGCAGTGCACCATGGTGTGCGCAAGTCCACTAGGGACATGTGGCACCTCCGGAGTTAGTGCGGGGAGAGGCTGGGTGGGGAAGAAATTTTGAAAAACCTTCTCGCGTGGGGCGAAAGCCAACTTTGCACCCACACTCCTACAAGTCTACAAGGGACATGTGACATAACCTAAGCCAACGCGGGAAGGCGAGGAGATGGGGAGAAAATTTGGAAAATTTTCCCAAAATTTTACAGAGTGCTAAAATTAAAAACGGGTCCGCCCCTCCGCCGACACACTCGTGGTGCCACGTGGCATCCTATGATTGGGCTGCAGGTCGGTAGGGAAAAGTAGGAAAATTTTCTCAAATTTTTTTAAGTTCTAAATGAAATATTCGGGCACGCGAGCCCACCAAGCAAATTTTTCCCTAATTTTTTTTTTTGACTCCAAGTGAAGGTAAAGCATCGAAGGCCATAAATTTTGATAGAGAGTTCGGTTTTGGGAAAACATGGACTTTCTGGAAAGATATCAACGTCGTATTTACACATAGATCATTAAGTTTTGATTTTGATAAAGTTTAAGGGATAAATTTTGTGAAAACATTCTGAAGGCTTTTACAGAGCAAACCGGTAAATTTTAACTTGTTTAGTTTGTTCAATTTTTTCTTGTCCCTCTCTCAACATGTCGAGACAGGACATGGAGAATTGTTCTTAGATGGATTTAAGAAGGATTCAAGATCCAATTTGTCTGATTGATTTGCAATATGAGAATTTACATTCCTTGATAGAAAAATGATAATGAAAACTTTGAACTTGATTGGGCTAGGTTTGGTTTAAATATTTTAGTCTAATTGGATTTGTTTAGGGAAAACTACTTCAATTTAATCATTTAATCTATTATTTCATTGTTGCAGGTTTGAACTGTGCATTTTAGGTAAAGTAATTGCCATTTTGAAACTACATAGCAGAGATCAAATTTAAAAGGGTTTAATTGTCATTCTCTTCTTCAAGTATTATAATGTGTTCCAATTAAAACCTAATACATTTAGTTGATTCAATTCAACTTATTCAAAAACTATAATACATCTCTATTTTCCAATTTTTACATATTTCAAAGGACAAAGTATTACATTTCCTTTATACGCATTTCTTTCTTTCAAACAGAGATTTCAATTACATTTAAAATATTAGATTCAATGCCACTGTGTAATTTGAGAAAGGTGATACATCATTTATTGATTCCAAAAGACAACTTTGTAACATCCTTCTTTTATTCTTTCCAAAAACATATATTATATACAAGACAAAATAATACATTTTCTTTTCACGTATTTCACTTTTCCACTTTCCAAACAGGGATTTCATAGAGCTTGTTAAGTGCATATTTCCAATGGAAAGAATATCATATGAACAAGGAAAACACTTCCATTAATTCAAATGAAACTCTTACAACCTCCTTTCCATTTGATTTCAAAATACAACATACAAAACACGTATCATTCTTTCTCATTCTTTCCAACACGTATCACGAGTATGACTCTTTTACATTTCCAATTTCCACTTTCATTGTCAATACATAGTATCTTTCCATGATAATAAATACACAGATCATCCACTTTAAGTGGGATAGAGGCTACAATAAGATTTCATTTCACAAGGGACTGTCAAATTGTCTATATCTCAGCTCCAAAACAACAACATGCAGATTTCTCATTCTTCCAATTTGATCACAACAAAAGTAGGGGAAAGGAAACGCTCTCCACCCAACCAAGACATCCAATGAAGAGGAGAAGTCATCCTTCTTCATTGGCCCCCGAGCCCCAACCATAATGCAGTAAAAGATGTGATCCAACTCATGGCAACAACAGACTTCCATAAACACACAAGCAACATTCACAATAAAACACAATCTGAAACAGAATGTAGTTTACTACTACATTAAAACATGACAAACATTACTGAGGTTTCATGAAACAAGTCAATGGAGCAAGAAACTATGGGGGATGTTTCTTATGCAATTTCTGGCCTTAGCATTGTGGGTTACATACAACGAGTGGGTTCAGACTAGTCTATGAACCCCTTAAACATCAAATTTTTACAGGACATGGTGTCCTTGGCATTCTGGAAAGCAGTTATAGGCTTGGAGGTTACAATGGTTGTGCCTCCCTACAATACTTCAGCCAATGGAATCTGTTCATCCAAAAAACAAGGATGTATATAGATCTCTTCATGCACATTCATGGAATCAGTTATAGGTTAGAGGATATAGTGGAATTCCTCCCTAGACTTCTTCGGCCTATGGCATCCGATCACCCAAAAAACCCAACCCCAGTAGTACAGGATATCCTTCTACACTCTCTTTCGGTACATGGATCAGGTGTACATGTTCCAGCATTACTTTTTCGATTACGTATTTTACATTTACATACTTTTACATGCATCTTTTACATTACGGTTTTACACATACATACATACATACATACATATTTGAATACCTGATTGTCTTCTCCTTGTAGGTCCAACCATATGAGAAATAATCAATCAAATGGGGGCAACAACAACAATGTCAATAACAACACTTTGCGGTAGCAAACACTATACTAGCCATGTAGGTAAATTACACACATCAACAGCTACACATGTGTTTCCACCATAGGTTCAATCTCGTAACTTTTTTACATATTTTCATCTATAGTTTCAACACTCCATCTTATTTTTTTCATTTCACACTTTTTCTTGTCCTTCGTCACATTTCCTACTACAATCTTCCTATACATTAGGTAAGCATATCCTTCGTCACGTTTTCTACTACAAAAATCATGCACTTTAGGTAGTATTTAATACCAGATCATACTACTATTTAGAAGGTTTTTGAGTGAATAAATTACTAATCAACCCCCATCTTTTAACCATCTTGTTTTAATATATTTCTTCATTCTCGACCTCTCACACCCTCATGCCCAGTCAAATTTTGTCATTTTATTTTTATTAGCCTTGATTGGGGCACCCATATTAAGTACTAGGGTGCTCATTGTGCCCTAGTCCCACCAGAGCGCCCGATCCTTTTTTAACTTTCCCGCCACCTTTTGGGCTCTTTCTAGCTATTTGAGATCTTTATCTTTTTGTTGAATGGCCATTTTGGGCTAATTACAAAAATTATATGAAGATAACCCTATAAATATAAAGTAATGAGACCATAATGAGGGACCAAACACTAGTCACTACTATCATCCACCTAGAGTTGCATCCATTTCAAGATCCATTGCATCTATCACAAGGATAAGGTTGGTTTATCTACATCACACAAACGTAGGGGTAAGGATTCTATTATATTCCATGCACACATTTTATTATAATTTCTATATCTAGTTATTGCTCACTACTTCACAAAGTGCAGCTCGCACAATAACACCTAGGGCACATGATGCATGCACAGACACACACACACACACACACACACACACACACACCAATTACATTTGGGTCTGAAATGTAGTGTAATGCTTAGTTACTAAGCTCGTTGTTATGGAAGTTGAGGTCAATCTGACCCATTCATTTGCATTCATTTTTTTAGGGTTTTGATACTATTTTTGGTCTTTCATAGGTTTTATTTATATGTTGGATTATCGGCGACACGACATAGTGCAACGAATCTAATATGATAGACATTGAGGGTTTCAGACCACCTTCCAAACTTGTGAAACTTAATTCTAGACATTTTACACGTACTAAGGAACCCATTCTACGCACTGAGTTCTCATAGGTGCCTCAAGCACTCTCCGGATGTTCCATTCCATGTAGATAGCTTGGATCGATCCCTTTCAAAAATCTGCACATTCGTTCTTACTTCCTATTCCTCAAGCATTTCTATGACATTGTTTAGTGAGATCTTCAAATCAACTAAGTAACGTCCATACTTCTCTTGCATATTAGGGTTTCTCCTTTCATTCATGGAAATTTTTGTAAACTCACGAAAATTGAGGATTATGGAAATTTGAGTTGGCGAATATTTTGTGATTCACACCTACTTATTCACCAAAAAAATTGATTGACATTTCCTTATACTATTCATTTCACCTAGATTTTACACATATATCGTGCACATATTATCCGGCCAACCCACCCAACCAACCCTTAACCGTCTAACCCACCCTCGCTAACCCTTAGCCGTTCAACACTATATCTTCCAAGCATTAGCCGACCAACACTTTTCCATCCATCCCACTAGCCTAACCCTTAGCTGCCTAACCCCACCCCATACAACCCTCACCATCCAAACCCTCACCCATCCAATACACCCACTCAACCCCTAGTAGTCCTACCCCTCACCCGTTCATCCGACCCACCCAACCCTTAGTCGTCAAACACCCACCCCATCCAACGTGCCTGCATACACCCTTAGCCATCTAACCCCTCACCCATCCAACACACCCGCCCAAGACCTAGCCGTCCAACCCTCACCCATCGAATCCACTCGCCCACCCCTCAACCACCCAACCCACAACTAACCTACCCGAAAAATTTGTGAAATGAGGGAAAATACTCTATGCAAAATCTCCTTTGCCACTAAATGTTTTCTCAAATATTTGCTAATGATTTGAAAGTTTATTTTTGAGATTCACCAATGATTCGAAAGTAATTTTTCAGAGGGGTCTTCTTAAAATGAACCCTGCTTTCATTAGAATACTTTTTTATTTCATTCTCATAGTCATTTACTGCATTTATTTATTGTATTTACATGTCATTCTAGATTAGATTAACTACACTATATTTCCCCTTTTAGTTAATCAATATCATAGTTTCCATTTTTATGTGTTTCCTTTCTTTGTCATGTGTTTGGTTTGTTTGTTTTCTTGTTGTGTTTGTAAATTTGCTAGTTTTCTAGTATGGTGACTCTATGGCCCAATGGATAAGGCACTAATCTACTCCCTCATGAGATAACTAAGATTCATGCTTCCTCCATTTTTCCTCTTTCACAATTAAAAAAGGTCCCCTGAGTAAAATCTAGTTGTTTTTAAGCTAAATTTATAGCATGCAAAATTTTAAATTTTGGTCATGATAACCGAACCCAAACTTGAAATTCCCTTTCCGGTAAATGTAAACCTTTCCTCTTGCTATCATTTCAACTTTGTCACACTAATTTTATCGAGAGGAACATGCTAACATTATTTTCAAGTGTGTTTCATTTGTATATAATTGTACCAATATTCATTCTTAAAGTTATTGGGATCTATGAAATACACTGCTCTCAGATGCTTCAAAAGGGCTATTTTGGTCTTTTTGTCATAGGAGGACATCCATCGAAAGATAAATGCAAGGTTAAAACCCATAGGGAGGTTTTATGGGAGATTATTGAGATGATACAATGTATTTTAGGAATATCTTTTAGATCATTGAGAGGCCAAGAAATTTCAAGAAAAAATGGGTCTTTTTGGGCACGTCATTAGGGAATGCATGTTTCAAAAGATCTAGTCACCTTGTTTAACATGTTTTAGAAGGCTCAAGAAGTATTGGGAAGATATATCATATGTATTTTATATATGACATAAGATACTTCATGGTTAAATAATCAAGAAATAGTTTTGGGAGTTTAAAAAGGGGAAACATGTCCATCAAATGTAGCACAAGAGTCTTTTACAAGGTGGAACTTACTCAATAGGTTTTAGAAAACTCGGGAAGAGTTTGGATCTTAACCAAATGTAATAATGGATTAAACTGGACCCTCGTCATGTTACATCATACTCATTCTAGACACCAGTGAAAACTTTGCTTATTAGTGCACGAGCATAGGCCAAAGTGGAAAAATGTTTGAAAAAAAAATTTCAAGCTGAATCAGGTATTTAAAATGTTAGGAATGAACTTCATGGGTCATTTGGAGCCAAAATCATATAATTGTTTCCCACAAAACTTCATGTCTTTCTCTCGGGCCTAAAAATGCACTCTTTCATCTATTTTCACATTGAGTATGATGACATCAACACAAAAATCAGCTTTGAGTGATGTTTTGAAGTATATATTTCCCTTTTCTCTTTTCACTTGTTGTAAGGGGACAAGGGAAAACAATATTGTGATCCCCTATGGAAGAATTGTTTTTGTCACTTAAAGAGACAACTTTAGGTGGTAGGAGAGGTTATAAAATCATAACTTGATCTTTGCACCCTCTGCATGACAACTAGACTCATGGAGGCCTTAGGGAGGATTGATTTCCCTTTTTACTTTGCTATAATAGCTAATGGGAAATTAGGGACACATAAGTGCTATCCCATATGGAGGAAACGTTTCATCACTTGAAAGTGACAACTTGGTGTTAGAGAAGTGTTAACAACTCACCCTTTACATAAAATTTTGTACCCGTCCTCATGAGAGCCTCACCCATGTTGCATTTAGAAGAGTTTAATGTCCCAATATCCCTTTTCCCCCTATTTTTAGGGATTGTAAACACCTCTAACCTCCACTAGACCTGTGTTAGCTAGTTTGAGTTTAAGGTGAGTTAAATGGAGTTAGTGAGAGGGAAAATAAATTTGAAAGAGGTATGACCGCATACTTAGCATTTATGTATTTCATTGTAATTTTTTTCCCCATTGTTTTTATAGTGTTTTTATGCTGCGAAAATTTCTCCAAACATCCTCCTTTCTCAAATAACCTTTTTTCTCATATCTTCCAAACCCCATGCATGTTTGCCATGAAACTTGGAATCTAGGTTCCTCTTCAAAAAGAATTTCCAATGAATTTAAACTTGCATCCAATGATGTTCTAAATTATTTTTAAAGGTTGGAAATTTTTTCCCAAAATAAAACACTCATTTTTCAGATCTATGGAGTTTTGGCTATTGAAATCCTCTAAAAGTTGCAAGAAAGTGTCCTTAAGAAATAATAAAACTTTTAAGACCACTTTTGTTCCATTTCAAGAATAGGAAGACCCACTTATAAAAATAGTAGTACTTTGTAAAAATCATTGTATATAAATAGTAAATGTTATAAACAGTTCATTATCAGAGTTTCCATTGCCCCTTGCACATCAAGGAAACTCAAAAGTTCCAAATCAAGCAACCTGGAAATTATAATCCAAACATCTCAAAAATAAGGCTTAGTAAAAATAGCAAGTTTCGGGATATTGGTCAAGAAACAAAGATGCATAGTGTCTCATGCTAAATAAAGAGTACCTAGATAAGTTTGAAATAATGTAGAACACCTAAGTGACTGATAGATTCATGATTTCACACTACACATTTTTAGTTGAAAAAGAAGAAATTCTTCTCGTTTAGAGGAGACAACATTTTCCAATTAATAACATATGAGAATGAAATTATTTGAGAATTATGTGCTTGATTCCATTCAAAAATTAAACATTTGTGTTACATTGGTTAATTTTGAATCCAAGAAGATCAAGCTGATGATCTCTATGTTCTAACTTTGACCTTTTGTTCAAAAATGATCATCATGTTTCCATAATAGTGTTTCTAAGAATTTATTCAATTCTTGGAATGTTTCCACACCTCACAAGAGGAGGAATTTGTAATCAAAATGTTCCAACTTAGTAGGAGGTCAAAGACGAACTTCATTCATGTAGCATTCACTCAAGATCCATCAGAACTAGGTTTTTCGTCAACAATATTCTTTCCCTTCTCCAAAATTTTCTCTTCTCTTTCCTTCCTCCCTCTCTCCTCCCTATCTCTCTCTACATTCTATTTCTTCATTAAGAATGTAATTTTCACTCTTTCGTCTTATTCAATTAAGTGGCATACTTTTGAATTATAAAAGTCACTTTTCATAAATGAGAAAAACACGTAGTTTCATTCCTAGTGAATTTGAAAAGTCACATGGTGGTGAGATGAAAAGTAACTCGATGGGAGTGAGGAAGAGACATTTTGTAAGTTGTAAATTGGAATGGATTCTCCATTCAAAATAGTTAGTTTTTCTTGATTGATATCTCTCATTGTCTTACTACAAGTAAGAAACTACAATTCTTCTATCTCCTTGTCTTATGCTTTTCTCTTCATCTCAACTTTACTCCATGCACATTGTTACTTGTGCAATATTATGCAAAAAAATTAATTTACTTTTTTTTTTTTGTTCATCTTTCCTTGACATCACATCTTTTCATTGTTAAATTTTAAATATTATAGTTTTATGTCAATAAACTCATCTTGTTATTTATTGAGTAAAATCCCTTCTCATTTTCTCCCCTAGTCTCTCCTTACACACACCTTTCCTCCACCGTATTTTTGCACACGAGGTTATTGGAGTATTCTTATGTGATCCCTAGTTGAAAGGCCACCCACGATGGTTAGAGTAGTGTATACATTTCATGTTTTCAATACAAAGGAGTTTCCCCATTTGTTAGCATAGGGACTTAGTCCAAGAGCATTGGTAAAAGCCCTAATTTGCCCATGTGACAAATTACTTGCCAACAATATTATTAATTATGATGTGACATACAACATTGAATTATAATAAAATGATATATAAACCTATATTTAAAAAAATCAACCTTTATTTGTTTTAAAATATAAAAATCAAATAACACCAAAACCTATATTAATTATTAAAATAATAATTAAATGACGACTCGACATAGATTACTACTATTGTTAAGTAATGCCCTCAATCTTTTTGCAATACTTTAAAAAATCAATTAACTTCTCTTACATGAGACCACTTCCAATAAAATAAGTTATCTATAACATTGTGATTAAAACTATATCTATAATTTATTATTTTATTATAAAAACATCTTAATTGTATTCACTATGTAATTATATTTTTATGTATTTAAATGTATCCATCGTTCAATTAAAACTTCTTCAAGCTACATTGCAACTTTAGAATTAGTAAATATTGAAGTGTGTATAGGTAAATTAATATGTATCTAAAATTAATAATCTAGCAATCTTACATGAAATGTACGATGTGAACGCCGAAAGGGATATAGTGAAGAAGCGAAAATGGATGGAGAGGAACAATGGGGAAGGAAGATTGGTGTAGCACATAGCATTTGAGGATTGAGAAGTGCATGAAAAGAAAAGAGGAATTCAAAATCCTATGTGAAAATAAACTCTCTACCTAGAGCACAGGTTGGTTCACAATTGAAAGAAGGATAAAACTTGCGGCAGGGAAGACGTAGATGAAACTATAGAGGGAGATATCTCAAAAGGAAAGTAGTGGATGGAAAATGATGGCAAGGAAAAAAATTGGTTTAATTAGCATCTCCTCGACTTTATTGGGTTGTTAGAAAAAAAGTAAATGTAAGGGGAATTTGAAGTCATGTTTTGACGAACTCGTCACGGACATGAACTCGTATAGTGTACTTATAATTTTTCTCAAACTATCAAGTTAATTATTAGCATAGTGTAGTATTCATGCGAGTGCAATTTATGTCTAAAGGGAACAACTAAAAAAGGGAAAAGCTAAAATGTTCCAACATCGGAATCTAACATCAAAAATATAGTGTGAAAGAAGTCGATGAAACATATTTTTAGGAGATATATAAAAAAGAAAAGAGTGATCAATCAATACTACCATTATAAATAGTTATTTCTAATTCCAACTCTTGCACTTTAGGTAGTTAGAACACAAATAAATGCAAGGGGAAATCACTCATGAGTTTCAATGGTTTATTTAGAAACAAGGATATTTGGTGTGAACCTAAAACTCTACGGTAGGGGTTGTATACACAAAATACAATTAAGCTTTCTCTCGTATCTATTAGGACACCGATCGGGGTTTGTCTCTAGTTGTGAGGTGTGGATGATGGAGATGAAGTAATCTAGGAAGTGTGAAGGGTGACACAAGGAGATTATTGCTAGGATTTGGAGCCGTGTGGACGATGAAATACGATGGACTTACAATCGCCAATCAACTTGCACATGTCAAAGACCCCAAATGCCTTGCCCATTGTAAGAATAATAACATTATTGACTAAGAAATATTATGATAAGTTGAGTACGAAAAGTAACACTACTAATTCTGAAGAGGCACATATTTCTTTACCAATGTTATATTTTTATTAAAGTGTAGAATATTAACTTGTGGTCTAAATGTGGATTCATAAAGTGTAGCAAGTATCAATAGCTAAATGGAAAATGGGTAGAGGAAGAGATAGCTATCGAGGCTTCCATGTGAGTAATTATGTATAAGGAAGTTGACGTCAAACATATGAGACAATGGTGATGTGAATATGAAAGGTGGGAACTTCAATGTTCAAAGAGATAAAGAAGAGTAAATTAGCGGGTAATGTAAGAATTTACTCAAGGAATGAAATGTTGTTTGTGCTAATTGAGGCTAAAAAGAAATGTGTTTTCTTCTTGAATGGTCAAAGGAAATCATAAAATTGATTGATTGAACATTCATTCTCATGTCATGGTGCATTTTAAAAGTGACTGTTTTCACTCCTTCACAATAAAGCTCCATTATAGGTGTCGTATATTTTTATAATGTTATATTAACTATGATTTCTAATCTCTTGGTTCCATGACAAGTTTTTGATTGAAATGTTTCTGCCGGTGAGTCACCCACCACCACCACTTCCTCACCAACACGCTCCTTGAGGCCAAGTATTAGTCGTTGTCCCCTTTAAATGCCTCGAATGCCACCACATCATGCTTTGCCAGATTAGCCTAACCAATGAAAAACCGAAACTGTCCCATTTCTACATTATTTTTGAATGCTTTTCCCTCCCATACATCAAACTACTTTCCATTTAAATTTCCTTGCAAAGTGACGACAAAGATTTTGCCACGGGACTACAAAATACTTTGTACGAAAAAGAGTGGACGACTAGGCTGGAACGATCAATGTTGGGTGAGTCTGGCAAGCGTGATGATCCATGCCTCATTGGGGATCGGGGTTAAATTTGACGACCACCTATGCACTGTCAAAAAAATTTTGGGTGACGGTAATTTTTCATTAGTGCCCTTCAAAATACAAAATATTGTAATTTTTACTAGGTATTCTATATTTACTATATCTTTTAAATATCTATTTACATATATTTTTATAATTTGTATAGAAATTTATATAAAGACTTGATGGTCAAGTTTTAAATCTGCAAGTCACGTGTGATGGTTGTATCAAATATTTACAAGTATTTTACGTCTAAAATCACTAAAAACGTCTAAACGATTGTAAATTTAACCCTGTTGGGGATGTTATCCCTCCGAATAACTAATAGTAAACGACATTTGATGTGGGCATCGTCATTCTCTGCTTCCACCACCTTTTTCTTTACAAAGGAAGTAGCCAAAGGAAGCTTAGAAACCCAAATCGAAAAAACCCACCAACAAGGTTAACTTGGTTATAGGGGCAAAAATGCCAATATTTCTATTGTTTTATGGCTATACAGGAGTGGTTCACTCAGTAGTTTATTGGTTCTTGGGCTTTTCATAATTCCTAAAGCTCCAAGATGGCTGGTAATTGAATGAAATTAAATTTTAAATGTAAGAAATTGATGATTTTCACCATTGCCAAATCTATCTCAGTTAAATTGGTGTTCATGTACATACAGGCTAAGATTGGTAAAGATGTAGACTTTGAAGCTTCCTTACAAACCCTTTGTGGTTTTGACTCTGATATTTCCCTTGAGGCAATTGAAATCAGGGTAATACTTTCACCTAAAATTCATCCATTGTTTATTTCCTTTACACCATATCTTAACTGTGTTTTTTGGCTTTGCATTGGGCGGTCCAAGCAGAAAGAAACATCTTGTACTATTTTTCCATTGCCAGACCATCCTAGTAAACCCCCTCCAAGCCTTTTATCTCCTGAAATGAATTATTCATTTACTTGAACAATCCTGCAATTGAAATTGACTATCTTGAAGGAGCCTTTGCTATAATTAACGTGAAACTCTACTTTGTTTTAGAGTGCAATGGAGATAAACATACAAGAAGGAAACATCAAATTGTTTTAGATTGTAAGTATCCTTACGTTCTCATGTGAATGCAAGAATCTGCAGTATTCTCTTTTTGATTTGCACTTCTCTATTTATGCAAGAAAGTGTATATGAAAACTCTGTATGATGTTGGAATTAGGAGGACCTTGGTGTGGATTTATTCATAATGTTGTGTTGGTTTAAGACTAAGGTTCGTGTTTATATTTGTGATTTTCTCCATGGATAAGGGCTTTTGATAGAAGGTTTGAACTTTTAGTGCATTCTACCAAAAATGGATGTACACGCTCGATAGCTGGTGAAGGGATCTTTTCCTTTACATGTAAATGGACATCTATTATGAAAGGATTTTTTCTGTAAGGGCTAGTGGTGGGGAGTTAAGAATTTGAATTGGGAACATTTCCAAATGTAAGCTGCATGTAACTTGTCCTCAATCCTGCAATTTGATTCAAAACATTCAACTGTAAACATTGATGTAGATTCAAAAATGCCATGGCAGAGATAAAAAATCTAATTTAGCATGGGAAGATACAAATACAGTACAGTTCTTGATTTTTTGGGTGTGCTTAACTAGACATGTAGATGAGGCTTTGAGAGACTATAACATGTCATAGTCGGATAAGGGATTGTTTCCATCTTAGCAATGACATTGTTAGTTGTTAGCTCAAAATCCTCAAATGCACAACTTTACCACCCTCCCTCAGCATGCTTAGATTATCTAATTATTTTTTGGGGCTTGTTTGTTGGAGAAAGACAAGATGATACATAAGATAAAATTTAGAAATTACTTTTAATCTTACATAATAGATCTGTCCATAAGAGGAAGAAAAACAAAATACAAGTATGAAGAAATAGATTTGTATTATATTTCACAAATCGATACACCGAGAAAAAAGGATTGTATTTGCCAAAGAATAGAGATGCTTGTGCTCTTGTTTACACGCCTTCTTCTTCATTCTAAAATAGAGTATTCCATCTTCTTACAATGCAAAAAGAAACAAGTTTTTATTATTTAAAACGCATAAGCTTCCAGTTAGAAAAATGGCGTGTCTAGATGTATACAAAAGAAGTTAGGAGAAGGAATTAAATGCGGTGGGTTGAGTGGTTTGTCAACAAAAAGGTAGAGGATATTAGGTATGCATACGTGGATGTCCATGTCTACCAACACTCCCTTTAATATTCACTACCATGTATATCAACTATGCCTATACTTTCCCGGAGATGCTCAAACACATTCTTTACAAGTGGCTTTGTGAAGATGTCTGCTAGCTGCTCTTTGGACCTGCAAAACTCAATATGAATGTCACCATTGTTCACCAATTCTTGAATAAAATGATATCTTGTGTCAATATGCTTGCTGCGTTTATGGAAGACATGATTTTAGACAATGCTATAGTTGAGTTATTGTCACAATAAATATTTGTAGATCTTTTTTGTGTATGCTGCAAATCTGAAAGTATTCTTCTCATCCAAAGTGTCTGAAGAGCCGCTGATGTGGCTGCAACATATTTCACTTCAGCTGATGAGAGTGTCACAATTGGTTGTTTCTTTGATGCCCAAGAGATAGCACCTGATCCAAGATGGAAAATGTAACCGGAAGTACTCTTCCTATCATCCAAGCTACCTCCCAATCACTATCCATATATCCAATCAGCTTGTAGTCATCTGAAGATGTATACAAAATCCCAAAGTTCTTTGTTCCAGCTATATACCTTAAAATTCTTTTTCTAGCCTTCCAATGTGATTCCTTTGGTTTTTCCATGAATCTAGAAAGAAGACTAACCCCATGCATGATATCTGGTCTTGTGGTGGTTATATATATGAGGTTGCCAACTAATATTTTAAATAAAGTTGCATCAACACTAGGACTTTTTTCATCCTTGCTAAGTTTTAAACCCAATGCAACTAGTGTAGGGGCTGCATTCACATTTGTCATCTTGAATCTTTTCAACAAGTCACTAGCATATTTACTTTGACATATAAAAATGCCTTGATCACTTTGACTTACCTCTATTCCAAGAAAGTATCTCATGATCCCCAAATCAGTCATATCAAATTCACTTTCCATGGCTGCCTTGAATGATTTAATTGAGATGTTACTTGTGAATATCAAATCATCTACATACAAGCAAACTACCTATGTAGATTTCTCCTTCATCATTCACTTTGACATATAAAGTTGGTTCATTTCCACTCTTGCTAAACCCATTGTTCACAAGGTAAGAGTCTATCTTGCAGCATTCAAGCTCTAGGAGCTTGCTTCAAACCATATAGTGCCTTTTTCAGGTTTGTATACCTTATGTTCTTCTCCCAAAACTTGAAAACTAGGTGGTTATTTTATATACACTTCTTCTTCTAAAATGCCATTCAATAATGCTGATTTGACATCCATTTGGTAGACCTTCCAATTATTTTGAGATGTTATGGATAAAACCATTCTAATGGTATCCAATCTTGCCACTGGTGCGAATGTTTCATTGTAGTCTATGCCAGGTAGTTGTGTGAAGCCTTTAGCTTCTAGTCTTGCCTTGTGTTTCTCTACTTTTCCATCAGCATTATACTTTGTCTTGTAAACCCACTTAACTCCAATCACATCCTTTCCTTTAGGAAGCTCTACTAGATCCCATGTTTGATTTTTTTCAATTGATTGAATTTCTTCATTCATGGCTGCAATCCAATTGTAATCTTTAATAGCATCCTCAAAATAAATTGGATCAGCTTGTGTTAAGAATGCAAAATTAGAGCATAAATCATCATTTTCAGCCTCTTGTATTTCATCATAAATCTCTCTTAGACTATGTGACTTCTTTGAAGTGTTTATAGACCTTGATCTTAGTGATGCAAGTGTTGGATTAGAAGATTCGCTGTTGTTATTACTTGTTGGAGTAGTTGGATTTGGAGTGGTGGGTGCCTTAGAAGGCATTGTAGGAACATTTTCTTGAGTAGTAGGAATCACAACTTGAGTTTCATTCTCCTCATTCTCTTATGGAACACTAGCTGCAATTGTAGTCATTTTGTCTATACTTTGCCATCCCACGCTTCTTCTTCAACAAAATCAACATCACGACTTATTATGACCTTCTTTGTGATAAGATTATATAACTTATATGCCTTGGATTGTTCACTATATCCCACAAATATGCACTTCTCTCCTCTATCATATAGTTTATTTCTCAACTCTTGAGGTATCAAGGAGTATGCCACACATCCAAAGACTATCAAATGTGCTATATTATGCTTCCTTTTTGCTCCAAGCTTCTTCCTGGCATTTTATTTATCACTACTTTTGTTGGACATCTATTTAATATGTATACTCGAACATGCAATGCTTCAGCCCAATAATCATTTGGTAGGTGTTTTTATTTTATCATACTTCATGCCTTTTCCATAATTGTTCTATTTTTTCTCTCATTTCCATTTTGTTGAGGAGTATATCTTGTTGTAAGTTGTTTCTTTATGCCATTTTTCTTACAAAAATTCTGAAAATCATTTGATATATATTCACCACCTCTATCGAGTTCTCAATACTTTGATATAATGTCCAATTTCCTTTTCAACTTTTGCCTTGAACTCTTTAAAAACAGAAAATGCATCTGATTTGTCTTTTAAGAAATAAACCCAAACTTTCCTACTGAAATCATCAATAAATGTCAAGAAATAAAGACTTCCACTTATGGATGTTGTTTGCATAGTTCCAAAAAGATCTGAATGCACTATCTCAAGTGGATGCTTTTCCTATAAGACTCCCCAACTGGAAATTTATGTCTATGTTGCTTTGCTAATATGTAACTCTCACATGTTGTTTTAAGTGGCTCTATTGGTGGCAACTCATATACCATTCTTTTCTTATATAAAATTTGTAATCCTTTGAAATTTAAATTCCCAAATCTTAAATGCCATAGCCAAGATTCATTTTTATGAAGCTTTGAAGGCTAATTCAGCAACCTTTTGTAATCTGTGTGCTCTAGGAGTAGTTCACTTTGGATTCTAAGTGGAAACATCCTATTTTTTGTCATTTCAAATTTTGCAATCAGCCTATTGCTTGGTTTCTTGTCTAGAATCACACATTCACCATTTTCAAAGTATATTCTATATCCTTTTTGCACTCTTTTCCCAATGCTTATGAGATTGTGTTGCAATCCAAGAACATAGTATACATCAGGGATATGCTTCTTCTCACCTTGCTTGGTTCTTATATTAATAGATCCTTTTCCCATGAAAGATACTTGGTGATCATTCCAATTTTGCCTCTATTTTACCGATTCATCAATTGTTGCAAACATCTCCTTACTCCCACTCATGTGATTGCTACATCCACTATCTAGGAACCATACCTCTTTAGAACTCTCTTGTGCTACATTGCATGTTATAAACATGGTGTTTTTTTCACTAGTGTTGGGCTGGTTCTCATTTGTGAAATGTGCCTTTTGCTTATTCATGTCATATTGTCTTTTTCTACATTCAGATGCAAAATGCCCAAATTTATTACAATAATGACATTGAATGTTGGATTTATCATACCTTTCTCCTTGATGATGGCTATGAGAGTGGCTTTCGCCTCTTCCTCTTGTTGGTGTAGAATGAGTATGTGGGCTTGATACTAGTCTTCTACTTTCAAGTTGTGTATTTTCTCTTCCTCCTCTTGGTGTAAAATGTCCTCTGCCTCTGCTGTAATTTGATCTCCCTCTTGTTCTGCCAAATGGAAGCTGAGCTTTGAATGCATTCTCCAATGATGATGCCCCTGACCGATTTAATCTTTGCTCATGTGCTAAGAGTGATCCCATTAATTCATCTACTAATAGTTGTGTAAGATCCTTGGATTCCTCAATGGCTACTACAACTGAATCAAATTTTATAGGCAAACTTCTAAGTATTTTCTCTACAATTTTTTGATCTTCAAGAGTTTCTTCATAAGATCTAATTTGATTAACTATTGTCATTGCATGAGTTAAGAATGAATCTATTGAATCTGAATCCTTCATTTGCAGATTTTCAAATCCCTTCTAAGCATTTGTAATTTCCTTGTTTTTACCTTGCTTTTGCCTTGGTATGTTGTTTGCAAACTATCCCATGCTTGTTTTGATCTTGTGGCTGATTCTACTCTTGGAAAGATTGATTCCTCCATTGCTTGTTGAATGAAGAATAATGCCTTTGCATCTTTCTTTTTATTTTCCTTCAATAAGTCCTTCTCCACTTGTGAAAGAGCTTGATATGCTTGTTGGTCTGTTGGTTCATTAAATCCATTCTCAACCAAGTCCCAAACATCCTGGGAGCAAAATAGAGTTTTCATTTTTATTCTCCAAAAATCATAATTTTTGCCATTGAATGTTGGTATTTGAGGTTGTGCAATATTTCCACTCGTTCTTCCCATTCCTTTAAAGCTTTGTCTCTACTAACTTGGTGTTCCAGTATTTCTTCCTATTTTTTTTAAAAAATGTTTCACCTACACAGATAGATGAAAGCAAAAAATAAAACAAACCTAAATCCTCATGGAATATCTATCTGCTCTTCTTCGAATACAAGTTGTTGCTGATGGAATTTTCAAAGATATCCTCAAGTCTCCAAATGCCAAGAGAGATCTCGCACATTGCTCGATACCAGGTTCTTTGGAGAAAGACAAGATGATACTGAGAAAATAGAAATTCAGAAATTACTTTTAATCTTACAAAATAGCTGTCAAAGCATACAAAAGAAGTTAGGAGAAGGAATTAAATGTGGTGGGTTAAGTGGTTTGTTAGAAAAAAGTAGATAAGATTAGGTATGCATATGCTCTGGATGCCCACATCTACTAACATTGTTTACTTGAACAAGTGCAAAGTTGGATTATATTCGAGAAGATCCTCAATAGATCAAGCCAACTTTATCAAAGTTGTTATCATGTTATGTGAGCGTCTTAAATGTGGGTGGATGTTGAATTGGACCATAAGGAATTTGAGCCTATGAAAATTAAGAACCAATCTACAACATATTTACATTCTATATCACCTTGCAACAATCGAAAGACAAGATAAGGAAAACAACCAAATGGATTAACATGTGTTTGAGCTAAGTTGCATGTAATTCCACATCCAACCACCAATGAGAATGGCTAAATGACAAGTAAAATAATTCAAAATCTAATATGTTTCATAACAATTAAGCTTTCAAGATTGATATGGAATGCATGTGCTTTATCTTTCACATCCATTTAGTTTGTTTCATTGTTTAGGGAAATAATGAACCTAGACTAAAACATCCAACAAACCTCACATTTACTTGTTAGGCTAAAAACCAGCCCATTCATGAACTCAAGACAAAAACCATGGAACCTTGTAATTTTAAATTTTCATAAATGCTTACCAAGGACTCTTGTCATACTCAAAGGTAGCAAATTTTTCCCATTCGGATCTTTAGCTTGCTTTCTTGTGGAAAAGGATATCCTATTTAGAATGTCTGCAAAGATCTCATAAATGATTGTTGCTTTTCCCAGACCCAACTTGAAAATTTGGGATATAAGGTTGGACTCCACTCCTGTTGTCTAATTACCATCATCTGAGCTACTCCTACCCAATCTCTCAGTTGAAGATCCCGTAGGCATTCTGAGCTTGTCAACAACTTCTGGCATGCTCATATCACCTAGCTGAGATGTAAGCCCTGTAGTAGAACTACCTTGCTTCATAAAAATCATCTGAGTTGCCAGCCTACTTGGGAAGACCATATCACCAGATCACCTATATTAAGAGGAAAGGTTGGTCATATTCCTTACCGCCCCTATGAAATTTGAAAAAAAGAGATTCGGAAACCAACAAAGACCAAGGTCAGCACAAAGATATAAGACATGTAAAAAAACAAAAAATTGCAAGCCTATTATTTACTAATATATTTGCTGCATTGTTATTACATAAGAGATCTTTTACAATTATAGATGTTGGGGCACAACAACATTGCATAATAATTCAATTAACTCATTTCTATTTCGAACCGTCAAAGGTCAACATCAATACTTTTATTTATTAATTTTTTCCTTTAAATTCATTCTTTTCACACACTAGCCCTTATTGAATTCTAACTATCTTTCATATCAGCTTTGTATTATTAACGAACTGACACAAGTTTCTAAGTTCATAGATAGAAACTCTAGAATAGAGGATGATCTATGCTTTCCCATGTTCCAAGAGTTCGTTGACTCTTTGAGTTCCAGGAAATGAAACTGTTTATGATTTACAAATTCCGTGAGAAGTTAGTGATAAAATGTTGCATTTCGTAGATTTTTACCTCTCATGTAATAGTAACAGTGAATTAATTTTGTTAACTACTCTTGTAGAAGGCATCACATTTCTATAGGATTATAACATTATTCTTGGATCCTTGAAGATCGCAGAAAGCTTTGGTGCTTGTCCATGCTCATGCTGCAATATAAAAATTTATAGAAGAGAAACTTTCTGATTTTCAACAAAATAAAAAACTTGAAAGGAATTGGTATGTTCAATAAGCAAATTATGGTGATTAAAGAGTGATATTAGAAGTGTTTGGAATCTTTGAAGTTTCTTCCACATTCTTAATTTTGTCTAATATCTAGGAGCACATGATATTTACTTGAAGAAGTAGAGGTCTAGTGCGATGTTTACCAATGTTGATTTGTTTATATCTCGAGAAAGATCACGACTCTTCATCATAATATATAACTACCTACTTCTTGTAATGATCTTCACTACACTTTTGCTTTCGTATTATGGTCAAAATCATACCAACCATAATATAATCGTGAAGTAATTTTCCATAATAGTTTTGAGAAATATTTTTATTGGATTCTTTTAGAATAAGGGGATATCTAGAATGTGAAAATTGGGTTATTTTCTACAGAGGCCAAAAACACAACTTAGGCTTATTGATAAAGCTTTAATTAGCAAGTTTTCTACAAAAACATTGACCTATGAAACATGTACGATGCATGCATTTCAGTTGAGTCTCAAACATGGAACTTTTTCAAATTTCCCCATTTTTTAGTTTGTCCTCTTCATACACATATTGCACCACCGTGAATAATACCTATAAGATACAGACGATACACTGGAACTCAATGTCCTCCCCTTCCATTGAACCCCTTCTTGATCACCCCTCATCCTTTCCCTCTATTCCACTTCTTTATTTTTTCATTCTTCACTCCATCTCCTTTGGTGTTTACATCGTACACTCCTATTAGAACATTACCTGAAGTTTGAATGGACAAGAAACTAAGAATTCTAAACAACCTACATTGACCTTGTTTCGTAAATTATATTGGTTTTACTTTCAACCGACATAGGAATGGGTCCTTTTTGGTTTCTCTAACAACACCTTGATCAAATGGTACTTACATGGAGGCATTGTCCATAGTCTTTCCAATTTCATATGCCTCCACTCTTCTTTACCAAAATTTTTAATACTTAAGTTAGTCTCCTCAAACTACAAGGTCCCACATTGTGCGAGCACTCTCCACAGGGTGCCCTGTTATGACCATCAGCCACATCCTTCAACCTTTTCATCTTTTTCGATTCTTCATTTTTACATTCTTCACTCCATCCCCTTCAGCGTTTCCATCGTACACTTCACATACGATTGCTAGTATTTAATCGTTTCTCTATTAAAATAATTTTTGGTGATGTTCATAAATCTTAAATTCAAGATTGGTTTCACCTTAATGGAGTCAAACAAAATACTAAATTAAAGGTCATAATTCCAGCACTATTATCATGACCACGGGAGGGTTTTTATATATATATATATATATATGTAACAATTTTTAAACATTATTTTTCGAATATATAAATAATATTATTAATTTTTAAAAAATGATTTTTTTTTAATCTTCGAATAATTATTCATGTATATAAATTTAATTTATTTATAAATTAATATATAAAATGACTTTTTCCTATTTTTAGTTTGTAAGTTTATAAAAATAAATAAATAAACATATAATAGTTTGAGATTTAAATGAAAAACCACCATTTTAAACACCTATGAACATAACCATTAAAATTTATGAATGCAATGAAATTTTCAACCTATCTGTTGTGATCGGTATTTCTCATGAGGCTCGTAAGTAGTCAATGAGGATATAATTAGACTACGTGTTTCTCAACTTGACAAGAGGCCTAATTACTAGTAATTGTATGTGTTTCATGTAATGTGAACACCGAACGGTATATGTTATTTGTTTTAGAGGTATAATTATTACTTTTGTATTGGATGTTGATAAGGGGTGTGATTGATTTTGTAAGTGTACAAATATAGATGGGCCACTTAATTTTAAGGTTGTTTCTACATTTCAAACTTGTTAAGAATTCGTACATGAATACATTTGATACGATTTTGATATTTAATTTATTTTATAGTTGATGTTGCATATATTTAATTCAGGTTTATTGTGTTAGTTGTCCATTGGTTGTTTGGTTGGTGTTTTGTTGGAAAAAAGTATTATACAGTTGATAATTTGTGTGATTGATTGTTGTAGTGTAGGAATTTAGTTGAAACATTACATTGAAATTTGTTGTATGTGTACATTTAATTACATTATAAATTAATACATCTAAAGTTGCATATCATATTTCACAACATCAAATAAATGTAGATCTATATGCACATAATGAGACATGTATACATTTGTAGTTTTTATATCATGAATGGTAGCATTTAGTGGGAATTTTTTTTTTCAATAAACATGATTACATTTGATACCCCTTGAGCAACAGTGTTGCATTGGATACAAGAAGTGTCGAGTATAGTAGTAGTGGAGGTGATCTCAAAGCATAGGGTAGTATTTACGATGGGTTGAGTGATAATAGTCTTGCTTCCTCATTTCTTTTTCCTCTAAGTGTTGAGTACGTGCACCATATTTGACTATCTCTCAAATGAAAAAGAAAGTGAAATGCATAGATTTGAAAGCGAGGAAACTCTAGAGAAAGATGTGAAAGTCAAACCTTGCCTTTCATTGGTTCCAATGTCGATAGTTTCTTTGTGCATTGTAAGTCCCTATAACTTGTGGATAGTTAATCCCCATGCCATTTTAATCGGAAATTCTCTTTGATTCCCTCTCAAAATAGGTGGTATGGGAATATGTAACGGGTTGGAGGGATCCGAACATGGGTTGTTGTATCTATCAAATTTGAAAACAACAAATAAAGGTAACGTTGGTGGTTGCATTGATGCATCGTAGACAATGTAAGTGATTGTTCATGTGGCACCATTTATGAGGCCTACGTCAGCTCATAGATTTATAATAAGCATGAGTGTTTGTTGTTTACACAATAGAACTTTGTGTTCCAACTGATCATCATCGAGATTTCGGGTCCAAACTGCTGTTACTTTCAAAGAATGGATTGGGCAATCGAGCGCTCAATGCCTTCAACATCGAAGGTTGTGGGAGTCCACCAAATCATTTTTTCCAAACAAATGTGGTGCTTCTTTAAAAATTTGAGCTCTTTCGACTTAGGTGTGTGTCTCCATGCGAGACATTAAGAGTTCCCAATCCTCAATTAGAGGGGTTGAATCTCGCATGTGGAGCAATAAATTCCAGAATGAAACACGTGTATTCGTTGTTCCTTATTTTCGAAATATTGTTTGGAATGTAATGGAAGAATGAAATCCATTCCAAAGAGTTGCTCCATAGGAATTACTTGCATAAAGAGGACTGTCCAAAACTAGTGATAATTGGCCAAGGTCGCCAAGGAGGATGACTGATTTGTTCCCAAATTCAGATGTTCTTGAGTGTGGGAAGCTTGCAGAGCCTATTATCAATTTTACTTAGTAACTTTTGGTTGATGAAACTCATTTCATCAATAAGAACATATTTAATATGTTTTAGTGACTCTTGAAATGACGATAATGCACTACCTTCAAGGGTTTTCAATTCTTTGACTAGAATACATAGGGCTACATGGATTGTGGATGCAAAGATGTTGAAAGCTGAAACACCAATAGGGGCAAGCACAAGTAGAGGTGAGGGAGATGTGCTTGTTGATGTGAATGTATTCCGGATTTTATTTATTAGAAATGATTTTCCTGTGCATGTCATTCCTTGAATTATAAATCTTAGTGGAGGTAGATGGGTTTTGTTTGCTAAATGGTGTAGTATTGTATCAAGAGCTAGTTGTTGTTCGAAAAAAGAAGCTGTTGTAGATGGTGGTGTGACTTGTATGTTTTTGCTAATTGAGTCTACCTTTTGTCTCTCGATGAATGATGAACTAGTTAGTTTCAAATATTTATTAACTTCATGTATGGTGTAACGCCCATTAGAACAACCCACTTGAGACCCAAGAACAACCTAGGATAAGTTAGGAAAATTATGGAATAATTTTTTTTGTTTTTAAAAGAGTCTACAAACAGGTTACAAGGCAACAATCACTAACAAGTTCCGAACAATTCTAATTCACTAGAACATACTTTTATTTTATTAACAATTATTAGAGTCACAAGGTCCAATTTTTAGGGTTAGAAGGTTCAAAAAGGTTTAGAGGGTAATTCCTCACCATACCCACTCTCTCACAAAGCTTAATGGTTCAAATTGATTTTTCTCAAACTTAACGCATTCAAAAATTTCCTAAATTATTCCCATAAGATAGTAAATTTCCTCACCTTTCCATTGATATAAAGAAATCCTCCTAACTCCTCATATTTTTCAAGTTATGGGCTGACGGGCCTTGGGGTGAAAATTTTCCCGAAGGGTGGGTTAGCGGGCTGCAGGGGAGACTTTGGAAAATTTTCCCACGCGGGAAAGAAAAAAAAATTACGCTCGTGCACCCGTGGGTCCGCAAGTCCACTAAGGACCCGTGGTGCCTCCCAAGTCGGTGAGGAGTCTTTGGATGACGGAAGACATTTTGAAAAATCTTCCCATGTGGGGAAAAAGCTAACATTACGCCCACACTCTCGTAAGTCCACAAGGGACACGTGGCATCTCCTAAGCCAATGTGGGGAAGGCAGGGTGACAGGGAGAAAATTAGAAAAAAATTCCCAAAATTTTCTGAGAGCGCTAAGCTTAAAAAGGGTTTGCCCCTTCGCCGACACCTCATGGTGCCATGTGGTAGCCTCTCGATTGGGCAGGTCGGTTGGGAAAATTAGGAAATTTTTCCTAGAAACGTTTTGAGGTTCTAAGGGAAAAGTTAGGGCCCGGGCCCGCCAAGCAAACTTTTCCCCAAATATTTTTTTTTGACGCCAAGTGAAGGAAAAACTTCAGAAGGCCATAACTTTTGATAGAGAGCTCAGTTTTGGGAAAATGAGGACTTTCTGAAAATATCTTGATGTCCTCTTTACACATAGATCATTAATTTTTTATTTTGATAAAGTTAAAGGGGTAAATTTCATAAAAACAATCAGTAGGATTTTGCTGAGCAAACTGTAAATTTTACCTTGTTCGGTTTGTTCAATTTGTTCTTGTCCCTCTCTTAACATGTCAAATAGACATGGAGAATTGTTCGAGATAGATTTAAGGAGGATTCAAGCTTCAATTTGTCTAATTGATTTCTACTATGAGCATTTACATTCCTTGATAGAAAAATGATCTAATTAGAATTTAATATTTTGACACTACATAGAGAGATCAAATTTAAAAGGGTTTAATTGTCATTTTCTTCTTCCAGTATTATAATGTGTTCCAATTCAAATCTAATACATTTATTTGATTCAATTCAAATTATTCAAAAACTATAATACATCTCTATTTTCCAATTTATACATATTTCAAAGGACAAAGTATTACATTTCCTTTATACGTATTTCTTTCTTTCAAACAGAGATTTTAATTACATTTAAAAGATCGATTGATGCCACCGTGTAATTTGATAAAGTTGATACATCATTTATAGATTCCAAAAGATAACTTTGTAACATCCTTCTTTTATTCTTTCCAAAAACATATATTATATACGGGACAAAATAATACATTTTCTTTTCACATATTTCACTTTTCTACTTTCCAAACAGGGGATTTCATAGAGCTTGTTAAATGTAGATTTATAATGGAAAAAATATCATATGAATAAGAAAAACACTTCCATTAATTCAAATGAAACTCTTACAAACTCCTTTCCATTTGATTTCAAAATACAATATACAAAAGACGTATCATTCTTTCCAACAAAAATAAAAAAGTATGACTCTTTTACATTTCAAATTTCCACTTTCATTGTTAATACATAAAATCCTTCCATGATAATGAATACACGGATCATCCACTTCAAGTGGGAAAGGGGCTATAATAAGATTTCATTTCACAAGGGATTATCAAACTATCTATATCTCACTCCAGAACAACAACATGCAGATTTCTCATTCTTCCAATTTGATCACAACAAAAGTAGGGGAAAGGAAACACTCTCCACCCAACCAAGAAATCTAATGAAGAGGAGAAGCCATCCTTCTTCATTGGCCCCTGAGCCCCAACCACAATGCAATAAAATATGTGGTCAAACTCATGGCAACAACAGGTCTTGCACAAACACACAAGCAACATTCACAATAAAACATAGTCCAAAAATAGAATTTAGTTTACAACTACATTAAAACATAACAAACATTACTAAGGATTCATTAAGCAAGAAAAATGAGCAAGAAACTATGGGGGTGTTGTTTATGCCTCCCAAAGCAGAAATGGGTATCACCACCTAAGAACAAACCACCAATATAATATATATATATATATATATATATATATATATATATATATATATATATATATTTCTTTTGTCATGCCCTTATGCCTCCCCAACCTCTTATGGCACCCCATAATGAGTAAAGAAATGTAAGCTATTTCTTTGTAAGGTAGAACCCAAATCCCAACTCCCTCCACCCTTATACCTCCTAAAACACACTTGTGCCTCCCACAAAATATAACCCCATAGTCTTCTCCTACACCATTCCTAGGCCATCTACCCAACAACCCACAAACATGCCAAAACATTCATACATTAACATTATATTAATAAAACAAGAGCATTTCAAGAGTCAAGCTCCTACCTCTCCATGATGGAGTTGTTCCATGTTCTAAAACAACAAGCTTTATCCGAATGCAAGCAATCCAAAAAAATAGCCAAGCACAAGCATGTAGCAATCTTCCCAAAAATATTCAAGCAAGAGCTCCAAAATAACAAAAGAATTCACCCAAGAAAATGAAGTCTCAAAAGTGAAGAAACCCCAAAACAAGGCAATAGCTAGGTGGGTGAATAATATGACAGTTTACTTACACACTCAAATCCAACCCACATCCCAAGGACTGAAATTAAATCATGTAAGAAAAGTGTAATTAAAACATACAATTTGCCTTCTCAAAAAAACATCACAAAAGTCTAATCTCAACTCCTTAACCCTAGGTATGGTTGGTAATTAAATTTAAGAGGTATGGGACAAATTTAACTTGTCCCACAAGCCTCTAAAATTATCCTCCAAGGACAATTTCAAATTTTCAAGAAGGTGGAGTGTTTCACACTCAAAATTTAACTTATACATCACTTACACATCTCTTACGCATACTTATATCACTTTAAATCATGGCCAACAACTCCCATTAATTTCCTTCTTATGACATATTTGATTTTTATTTTTTAACAATATGATTACTCACAAAATTTACACACCATTTAATAATTAAAGAAAGGGGTAAAAGCATCAAAAAATAAACACATGCAAACATAAACAAAGGGACCAAAATAAAAGATAAAAATACACAAAACCCCTTGGTCACAATTAAAGGTGATCCCCCCATGGGAATCCCTAACATACACAAACACACACAAACAAATACTAGTTGACATGGTGACCTTGTTGAATTCATCTAGAATTCCAATGTGGTTGGTCTCCGGTCCCCAATGTTTGTTGTGATATATTAACTCCGCAAAACAAAAATACCTTATTCATCCTCATGGCCATATCCGAACATCCAAAATAATATAAATATAATTCCCAAAATCATCTAGATATATGAATCACAACAACATCAAAGCAATCTAACAATATCATTCACGGTTTATCAACAAATATATCATCAACCAATAATTTCCATTTCTAGGTCTACTCACAAAATCCAAATATCGCATGTCCGAAAAACACCCATAACATAACCATGTCAAACAATGTATCATCATCAACATCCTAAATGTCTCTAATAATCATCATGCATCATAACTGAATCAAGTCAACAATAATCCATGATCTAACATCTAACATCATACTATAATAAGGTCCATAATTATGTCCATAATATAATCAGCAATATCATGATTAGTATAAAAAGGTGTCAAAGGAAATGGGCACTACATCACCCTCCCCTTAGACTCAATTTCCTCCTGAAGTCACTCAAACAAATGTGGAAATTGAACCCGTAGTAAGGTAGCATCCTCCCACGTATCTGTAGTTTCATCATATCGTCCCCACTTTGCACCTAAACCGATCAACCTCTCTACCTCAAAGGCCCACAATCCTATGATCTAGGATTCAAATGGGCTCTACCATCACTTGTCCCCGATCCTACACCTGCAATAATGTTCAATCTAACACATGAGAAGGATCTGCAACATATCTCCTAAGAATCAAACATGAAACACATCATGTATGCAAGACAAGTTTGGGTGGAAATGCTAGACGGTAGGCAAGATTCATTAAAATGGTAAGGGTACCTTTGCAAATCCTCTTCCCAATGCATTCGATCTGTGGGACAAGAAATTTCCCATATCTCATTAAATCTGGTAGATAGAAATATGATTTTTGCCTTTTCCCATGCCGGAGAGGCTTTCTCATATTTCTCCAGCCAAACTTGACCAAAATCAAAAATTGAATAGTTCATTGTGTAGATAATTTTAATATCTTTCCAATGAAACCAAAAATGAGAAAAACTGAGCTCTCATTCGAAAGATATGGCCCTTTAAATATTTAGGGTAAAAAGGTGAAAAGCAGGGGTCGGAATTTGGTCGATGGGGTCAAACTTTAAACTTTTCCCTTTTTTGAATTTGGGAAAATTCCCAAAATTCTCCTCGCCCCACTTTGCCTGCTTGCCACATGGCACTTTCCCATTCACTGATGGAAACGTGGGCCCAAACTCACGTTTTCTCCTTTGATTTCATTTTGGGAAAAATTCCCAAATTTTCCTCTCACTCCGCTCTCTCGGTGACATGTGTTGGCTCTAGTCACTCCGCGATGAGATGCGCTTCCAATTTTCCCTTTGCACCTTTGCAGTTTTGGAAAAATTTCCTAAAACCTTCTGCTTACCCTTTGACTCCTACCAATGATAGGACATGTGCCATCCTCCAGTTGGTCTCCGGGCCTTTCCAAATTTATTTTCCTTCTCCGCAAGCCCGCGGGCAGGTTTTTCCCTTGGGCCTTACGCGACTTCTTGGAAAATTTTCCAACTTACCTCCGCCGGCCTAACCTCCACCACCACATGGCATCATTTCATTGGCTGCGGGCCTGTTTAGGGAAATTTTCCCCAAAAAAACTTCGCCGGGCCATAACTTTCAAAATATTTACAGTTAGGAGAAATTCTTTACCTTTCTCGAAAGGTGAGAAAATTCTTTATCTGATGTAGCCATTTCTAGAAAATTTTGAGTCCTTGAAGCATGCCAAAAATTAATTTAAGTTCCAGTAAGGAAAAGGAGGAGGAGTTAGCCAAAAATAAGCATGGGCTTATTTTGGACAACACTTTTGGCGACTCAAAGGGGTCATTTGCCTGCTAGATGAATGATCAGTGGCCTTTGAAGCATCCATTAGGCATGGAGTCATGATAGATAGCCTGCAAAATGATCCTTTACTTGAAAAATTTCCTTTTAAGCCTCTTGGAAACCACTGAAACTTGGAGTTGACTTTCACCAAAATGCCCTTAAAATGAACTATGCAAGAGCAAAACCACCACCACAAAAACTTGTACCAAATTGGAAATCATACATACCTAAGTGGAATATGCGAGTGTGAACAAGACTTCTTTTGTTGAAAGAAAACCTACCTACTCTACTCTAACTGGAAGCAAAGGTGAGCTAAACAAACCTGCATGATTTGTTGTGCAAAATAGCTTCCATTCTTCAAAATTGTAGCTATGCAATTGATTTTGAGCTGATCATGGCTAGTTGGATGAGTGGAAAATCAAAAAAGAAGCTAGTCTTCTACCCAAATTAGCAAGGTGTCGGCTGAAAGCAAATTGAATACCTAGTTTAGTTGCTCTGCATTTGGATTGAAGAGGTATTGCTGCTGATCCTTGGTATTTTTAGCTCGTTCTCATCCTTATAAGTAAGCATGACTGGTTGTGGCTTCTCCTTTGGCTCCAATGAAGACAAATACCTTATTAGGAAAGGTTTGATCCATTTGATATGCTCGAACTATGATTTTTAACTCAAAAATGGAGTCCTCTTGTAGACCTTCTTGAATGGATGATGTCGAAGAGGTGATGGAATTCTCCCACTCTTTCTCTACTTCCTCCAATGAAGAACATGGAAGATTTAAATTTTCCAATTTTGGTTCCAATGAGTCTGTCAAAAATGCAAGTTGCTATTTGGGAATGTTTTCCCTTGTGGTAGCGGAGGCTCTTGATGTTGAAGAATGAATGGTAGAGAAGAAAATGTTGTAATTTTAGTTGGCTCCTCCTCAAGACATTCCTCTAAGTCGATAAACAATAAAAATTTCGGTGTCCTGCTACAACAAGGTCTCTCCCTTTTGTATGGTGACCTTCAAATCTGCATTTTTTTCACCATGTGGAGCTTCACCCTCAAACATGAAGCTTGTCAGCTCGAACTCATCCACAAAATCAAATTTTTAGAGATGAAGTGGGAGAGAAACATGGATTTTCTTGTGCCTTTTGCTCACAATTTGGACCTGTTTTGTTCACCTCCATAATGGCTTCATTAATTGAACCAGCCCCTTGAAATGAAAGCAAAAATGTATCAATAATGCTTCCTTCTTCTACTTTTGCAAAAATTGACTTGATCTCATCCATTTTCTCCTCAAAAATGGGATTTTGAGTTAGTTTTCCTTCCTCCTTGATGACTGATTTTGCAGGTGTAAATTGGATCAGCATTTTGTTTGAGCAAAGTGCCAACATGGACACCCAAATCATCGCCACAAATTGTTGTTTTTCTTGCTTTCTTGCTACTATAAAATCAGCCTTGTTTACCGCTTGTTCCCCAACTCCAACTTCCTCTTTTTGCTTCACCATCAAGGGAATTTTTGTAATCCCGAATTTGAGAGCCCAAATCTTTAGATTGTCTATCATTTCTTTTCTGTTGGGATCCTCTTCTTGCTATCCTTGACTGGATTCTTAAGTATCTTCCCAACATGGACTTGGGAAAGAAAGAGGAGGGGTGGGTTATGGTTCAATTGTTTTTTCAATTCTTTGTGGTTTTAGAGGAGGAAAAAATTCATTTTTCTTTAGAGGGAATGGTTGTTTAGAATGGGAAAGAGTAGAGAAATTGAGGTGGGATGGGAGACTAGGAGGTGAAGAAATGAAATTAACTTTTGGGACAACAAATGGGCAACTTGAAACTTGACACTGCTTAGATAAAATAGATTGGGAAAGAGGGAAAGAAAAAGCATGAGATGGTGTGCTTACCCATTGATAAGGTTGCTGAATAATCCTCTCATACACCTCTATTCCTTTAGTCCACTTTGTAAGCAATGGCAGTGTTGCAACAATGAAGTTAAGTTTCTCTTGAGGGCTGTAATGCTTTCAAAAAGGTCCCACCCATGGAAAAGGTGCTCTGCAAATGAATCCAAATGCTTTCATTTGTGCTTGAGCCCTTGATTGCACCATGTTTACCTCCATCTTTTGGATCTCCTCCAAAAAATTTGCATTTTCTTCTTGACTGCCCTCACAATCTGTGTACCCTTGTGCTTTACATGCTTCATAGCCAAACTAATTTTGGCATTGCTCATATGGATATGCATACTGGTTTTGAATATGATCAAAATGTTTATCTGGAGGATTTGAGAAACATGTTGGAGGTGGAAAGTATTGTTATTGTTGTAAATGTGAATTCCATGATGGAAATGAAGTCATGATTGCACAACTTCATGGAATGAAAGAATATGGAACATATGGAAGGAAGAATGGATGAAAAATGAATGAAAAGGAAGGTTCACAACTTCGAGAGATGGGTTTTTACCGGATGGAGTCGCTAGATGTGTTTGCAAGTGCCTTGAAAGGCTGAAATCTTCACATGAACACATCAACCTGAAAAAGATGAATTGGAATACCTCTAAGGTCCCATCGGGCGTGCCAAAAATGTTAGTGCAAATTCACAGCACCCCCAAAATGACCTATGGATTTTCTTTTCTAAGGCAATTTCATTTGGTGTGAATGCACAACATTGAGCTTTCTCAAAGTGTGGACCTTTGCAAATGGGGAAAGCTCTCCAGAGAAGGCCGGTTCCTCTTCCTAAACTACCTACCACTAGATATTCCATTACAGGAAAGCTAATCTAATCCTAATCTAACTATGCTAAGGAGACATAGAGAGAGAGAAAAGAGGGAAAAATAGAGCCTACACTAAAAAAATGATACACTAGAGAAGGAAAATGTTGAACATCTATCAAAACTGCCATGGAAACAAAGATAGGTGAGCAATGGAAAGGATGGGCAAATACATCATAGACCAAAGATTGATTTCACATAGAAAATGTTCCAAAACTCCATGAACATAGCTCCAAAACCTACAATGAACATCCAAATATGCACAAATACCTGCAATGAAGAGAGGTAAGAAGAAAACAAGCAAAAATGAGCAAGGATGGACAAATGCATCACAAAACACATTTTTATTGTTCCATAAGTTTGCACAAAACATCATTTCACTGGTAAGAGGAAAAAAATACCATTACAGAGCATGGGAGGAGGTTCAAACTCCATTTTGACCCTTGGGAAGAAAAGAAGGGAGGACGGAGCCAGAAAGAATGAACAACTTATTACAAATGAGCCAAAATTGGCTTTTTACCATTGAAGCGAAATGGAAGAAATGTGGAAAACATGGGAAAATCTGATTTTAGATCTCTAACCACTGACAAGATTCATTAAAACAGTAAGGGAACCTTTGCAAATCTACTTCCCAATGCATTCGAGCCCGTAGGACAAGAAATTTCACATATCTCATTAAATCGGTAGATGGAAACATGATTTTTTTCCTTTTCGTGTGCCAGAAGATGTTTTCTCATTTTCTCCCACCAAACTTGACCAAAATCCAAAATTTAATAGTCCATTGTGTATATAATTTCAATAGCTTTCCAATGACACCAAAAATGAGAAAACTTGAGCTCTGGTTAGAAAGATATGGCCCTTTGAAGATTTAGGGCAAAAATGGTGAAAAACAGGGTCACAATTTAGTCGACGGGGTCAAACTTTAAAATTTTCCCTTTTTTGAATTTGGGAAAATTTCCCAAAAATTCTCCACACCCTACCACTCCGCTTGCCACATGGAACTTCCCCATTCATTGATGGAAATGTGGGCCCAAACTCGTCTTTTCTCCTACAGAGCTCGGTGTGGTCATCGAAAAGGTGCTCGTGAGATAGGCTCTGCTCCCGGAACTAGATCTATTTGAAAATCAATATCACATGGGGGTGGTAACCCCATATATCTCCCCGGAAAGACATCTAAAAACTCTCTCAAAATGGGGTGATCATCTAGCGATGGTCCACTAGATCAATCCTCGATCTGTCATTAACTATAACACTATACAACCGTAACCCCATCGCACACACCACTTAAGCTGTTATCCCATAAAATTGGCAAGGGAAATTTTACAGATAACCATACCGAAACTTTGTTCCGATCCCTCATCAGGGATTTCTTGCGTTTGGAATGTTGCAAAATCCCTTCCCAGGAAATCTAGTTTTCCGAACTTAGTCGTTTTTGGTCTTTTTGGCCAGGCGCATATAATCACTATGCAACATCAAAAGTTCATGTGCCCCCTTTAAATCATTTGGCACATGCTTTCTCGTGTCAACAGGTATTTTGGTGCACCTCACTATGTTGAGTCTTCCATGCATGCGCCAAGGCGCATGCGCCTTCCTGTCAACAGAACATTTGGTGCGCCAAAGGGCGCATGTTTTCTTGTGTCGACAGCTCTTTTGGTGCGCCACTTGAAAAGTTGGTGGCGCATTTATTGCTACCTCGCCTATAAATAGGCGTGTCTGCGCTGTCATTGTCACCAACGCAAATCACGTGATTTTTCTCTGTACCTGTCAGCGCACCTGCCCTGTCGCTTTCGATCACGTCGTGGACCCGTTTTCACGCTTTTTCATTGTTTAAATCCGGGTAAGTGGCCTTCTTTCTTTTGTGCATTTTGTATTTGAGGTTTTTGGATGCTAGAGCTGTTTCAGTTTGGATTGGAAAAATGAGAAATCATGTTTTTTCCCCCCTTGCTACTCTTTTTTCCGTTCTTCCTCATGTTCTTCTCCCTCTTTCCAGATCTGCTGGTAGAGGAAGCTCTGTCCTAAAATGACTGCTTAAAACTCTTTGTTTTAAGCCTCTTTATCACCCAAATGAACCTTGCAAAAGGAGCTTAACCATATGCAAACCCCTCAGAGAGAGAATCAAACCTTAAAAAGGAAACTGCATTTTCCTTCTCCTTTGGCGCATTGGCGCACCATGCAACATCAAGAATAGTTGCGCCATTGGCGCATCTGTCACCCCTGTTACACAAATAAAAGTTGCGCCCTCATGGCGCACTTCCCCCACTTGCTACAAATGCTTCCCGTGCACCCTCTTGGCACATCAAACTTGAGTGCAACATTACAAATTCCTGCGCCCTTTGGCACACCCAGCATCCATGTAACAGTCTTTTCCTATGCGCAAAGTGCAAAGCTATAAGCGGCAGCAGCGCGTCCTCACCACAATAACATCATGTCATGCAAGACCCTTCATGTGCCGCGCTAAGTTCCCTTTGGCACACAAAAATGTATGTTACACTAACCTTATATGCGCCTTTGGTGCACCGAAGTTCCATGCAACATGAAAATAATCTGCGCCCTTTACAAAATGCATCCACATAGCGCAGCGCACTTGTGATTACAACAACAAAGAATGCACCCTGCAGTGTCCATGCGCCATGCACCTTTTGGCGCTGATTTATCTCCTACAACAGCCCTTTCCCATGTGCCTTACCTTTGGGCCCTGTAACCTGCAGTATTCATGCGCCCTGCGCCCTGAGGCCTTTAAATTGCTAACTCTTTCTTACACAACATTTCAATGGAAAATCAAACAGTGACACAGATTTCTTCAATTGGGTTTCACTTCTTATTCTTGCAGATCAGCAATCGAGTTCGAGAAGAACATATGTCAACATCAAGAAGGAAACCTATCAAATCTAAAGGAAAGGTGAAGCTCACGAGAAGAATAAATGAAGTATAAGTATCGAGGGTTAGATTGCACAATCCCAGTGAGTGTGACCTGGACATCAGAGACTCAGAGCTGGGTCATATTGATATGGAGGAGTTCTGGGTCAGAACTCAGAAGGTCACAAGAAGTCCATGGATGGACAAGCTGATAGGCAGTGCCCTGCACCTTGCTGGTGGGATCCCAGTCAGTGCCGTAAACAATGAATTTATGATGGTGGTAGCCCGATGCTACAACAAGGACACAAGATGTGTTCATGGTGAGAAGGGCGAGGTTATAATTAACCTCACTACCCGGCACTTTGAGATGATGCTCGGCATTCCTCATCACCGACACTTTGTGGCCGTCAGCCAACAAGATTGCATCAAGGCCTGGGATGACAATGAAGATCAGTGCATGCAGCTGATGAATGAAGTTTATCTCAAGAACAAAAAAGTAGTGACTCGGTGGCCACAAGTCATTCATCGCAGTGACTTTTCAGAGGAACTCAGTGACACCATTACTTTCCTGAGCAGAGTTTTCGGGCTTCCTGATGCCCATTATTTTCACAAGTGGATGCTGCGGTACCTTGAGACAATGAACAAAAATGTGCCCGATCAACGTTTTGAGTGGGCAGAAATCATAAGCAGCATGATATCAGAGCAGCTGCAATAATTTACCACAACTGGGAGGTTCTACATGAACTCCTATGTTGTTTATGCTGCAGCTTCAGAAAGGGACTATCCAGCTCTGATGCGGAGTGGGGTTTGGCCCCAAGTTAAAATCTATGAATATTATCCAGAGCTAAAGCTGGAAAATAGCATCCCTCAATTTACAAAGATCAATGATGCATTTTTCTATTTCATCATCTGCCTGTTGAGGCCAAATATGACTCACGGTCATACGACCAAGAGCATCGTGGCAGCCACAGAGAAATGGGGGGCCCTGTTCACTCAATTCCCCACATTCACTTATCTAAGGGCAGCTAACTTCTTGGGGGAGCCAACTAGACTGCCAAGGTATGCTGGACCCAAGTTGATTCTACTAGAGCTGTCAAGACAGCTTGTCACCTACCATGAGAAATGCCTCAAGAGAAAGAAGGGTGGAACTCCTTTCCCCCTCACAGTGGGTAGGTATACATGTCTCACTCACCACAAGGTGAAAGACATGTTTGTAGAGATGGAGCTACTGAATCTAAAAATGAGTTATTAGCAAGGCCCACCTTCGACCCAAGAAATTGTCTGCCTAGGGCCGAGCTCGATTCGATCCATATCCCTCAAATCGAGGATATCTACATCGATATATATCATGAGGTGGAGCTCAGGAGGAAGGACCATTCTCATTTGGCCTTAGTAGAAATCATCCAGTACGGGGTGGCCATCGTCCCCAAAGGCTACCAAACTACTGAGGAGGAAGTGGATCAAGTGTATCTTGACACAGGTGGGGACGATTGGCCTTTTGCGTTGATTGATAGAACCAAAGCACCTCAGAAAATTGAGGAAAGGGTCAAGGAAACTCTGCGTAGAACAGAGCATTGGTGCCGAATGAACGGGCTCATCTACCTTGGAGTCGATTTCACAACCTCTCCATTGGGTAACACACCTCCTCGATTAAAACAACAGCCAAAAGGCAAGGGAAAAAGCAAAGAGGGTGAATCCAGCTCCACTCAAGAGGAAGCTCCTGAAAGTCCTCCTTCCGCTGCACCCGAACAAGTTGTAACTCTGGCTTCTCCAGAGAAAGAAGCGGAAGAAGATGTTCCAATAGGCCCATCCACTCAGGATGTCACCCCTGCTGTAACAACTGAGGTCCCTTCTGTTCCTTCTTCTTCTCCTCCTTCCCCTCCTCGAGTGACCCAAGCGACCATTCCTTTGGTCGTGTCCTCTCCCCCTTCTTCTGCTGTCCCTCCTACTTCTTCATCCATTTTCTCTTCTCTTGCGGACCTGTCCCCCTCCATTTCTTCTCTCATCTCTGAGCTCCCTTCCCTTCCTATGTCTTCCTCTCCTACAGTATCTCTTCCTCCCGTGAGTGCTTCCTCGGCCTCCCTCTCGATGCCGCCTCCAAGTGTCTCCACGTTTTTCCCTTCTACTACTGCAGCTGCCCCCTTCTCTGTTTCTGGCCCTTCTCCCATAAGTCCACTTGGATCTCCCAAAGACTTAAGTCGTCGAGAAAAAGGAAAGTTCCCATCACTCCGATGGACTTCTCTGTAATCCTATCAAAAGGGGCAAAGAAGTAGAAGCCCATCACACACTTCTCTCAGAGTGCTTCGGGAGAGAGGGTAATGGAGATCGCATACCCCAATCCTCTGAAGGATAAAAAGGATCTATCCTCAACAGATTATACAGTGACTCAAGTCACAATGGGGATGTCTTCTGAAAGCCTTCAGGGAGAGGCCCTATCTACGATCGACGCCCTCTGTAAGAATCAAAAGAAGAAAAAGAAGAAAAAAGGTTGCTGAAAGAGCAAAATAGACATCTGCTCCAAGCCTTACAGAAGATGGGCAGTGCACCTCCCACAACTGCCACCGAGACTCCTGAGCCTCTAAGCCAGGATAAAATTAATGAATATGCAAAGATCGGTGAGCAGGGTATGGCCGTTTCCACCTGGAGGAGCCAAATCCTCCAAGACAGTGAAAGAGTGATCACCAAGTTCACCGATTTGTACCTAAACATCAACAAGGTGAACAAAGAACTCTAGGCATTAGCAGGACCCATATCAGAAGAGCTGGACCATGCTAGGCTGTAGCATGAGACCTTTCAACAAATGTTCGACTGTTCAGTCAAAGATATGGTCAAGTTCGGCATTTTCGGTCATCCTGGGCCCTCAATAAAATATTTTCCACCTGGATTATCGGATGGATCAACTGGAATTTTCCTTGAAAATATCGATAAGGTAAAGGAAGAAGCCACGGGCGCGATGCACCAAATGGAACAAATCGTTCTCAACATGTCTCCGGGGTTACTTACTCCTCCTTTTTCCTTAGGGAAAGTTGATGAAATTGTCACCGATCTTGAGGAGATCGTTTTGCAAGGGTTGGGGCCAGAGGTCACTTTTGACGCAGAATCCATCAATAACTTGCTGGCCTGTCGGGACTTCATCGGGTTCCTAATAGAAGTAGAGAAAGAATATTCCAAACTCCCAGAGAAGCTCATAGACGAGCGGGAGACTTGCGAGGTGATCAGCGAGCGACACAAGGATCCTTCCCAGGATCAACTAGAGCCCATGATCAGCAAGTTCATGGAATACCGTGCCCAATTCCACATCTCGTCACCCGAGCAACAACAGCAAGATATCCCCTTTCAGCCGCGGGACGACGACGATGAATAATTTCTCTCTTCTTCGACTTTCTTTTTGTGAAATGTCTAAAGTATGTTGGCACAAATGATGACATCATCCATGTTGCACCATGGGATGATGTCATCCATCAAGTTGTCAAAAGTCAACATGACTTTGAGATATTTTTGTAAATATTTTGTATATTTTATGTAAATAGGTGGTTGGTTCCTTTTTGCCTTCCTTCTTCTCCTTCTTCTATAAATACTCAAATACTTGTTGTATTGGGTGTGGATATCTTTCAGATGAAAAATAGAAGTGAGGAGAAAAAACTTTGAGCTCTTTGTAACAGAAAGGAATATTAATACAAATATTTAGACTTTGTCTTTGAATACGTGTGTTATTTGCATTTGATCTTTCTTATGTCGGGATCTGTGTTTATTCTGTTGAATCTACTTCTGTTTTATTGTCATTTATTCATCAGTATTTCTTTGTTCGTTTATGCAAGTAGGTTTGGCTCTGTTTACTACCAATCCCAAAACATAAACCCTCTGACCTTTCTGCTTTGGAATTCATTTCTTTTCTTCCTTCGGACCTGATCTTTCTTCATCCTCTCTTTCATTCCTTTCTTTCCACAGTCGGAAACACCCCTACTGGGATGAGATCCCAAACCCCCGAAGGCAGAATATTGTGAGACTTGCATAGATTCCTGCTGGTAGAATAGCAATAAACCAGTTTCACTTTGCTGACTCAAAGAGGAGATATGCCCTGCACACTGCTGACTCGTCTATCCATAAATCTACCTAACCGATAGATTTTCAAACCAATAGTTTTTGGTGACTCCGCTGGGGAACAAATAGATCTATCAGATCTATGATAGTGGTAGGATAGAAAATCGGAAAAAACAGAAAAATCACTATCTGTTTGCAAACTTTAACTTTTTGTCAAAAATCCAAAATTTTGCAAAAGTGACCCGAATTGAAAATTTTCTTCTGAGATCCATAGATCTGGCCTAGTTGGAGATCTTTAGTTCGCTGAGTTTTTATAAAAATCTGTATTTTGCCGTAGATCTGAGTTTTTGACTGTTTACCAAAAAATTTCAAACTCTTTGAAAAAGTCAAATTTAGATCCGAAAATCAGCTTGCTAATCTTCACTATCATTTTATCCTCGTTGTTCTTTATCATTAAACCGCAATCGGTTTTCAGAAGAGGATAATTTTAAATATTTAGAAAAGTACATGCTGCTGGTTTTGTCAAAAAAAACCAGAAAATCAGCAAGTACAACCAAAAAGAAATTTTAAATCTGCTCCATAACATCACAGATCTGGAAGGTACGCTGGCAGGTGAGCCATTTACGTGTAGCAAGTGAGCTTGTGGAGAAGTCAATCCTACTTTTGATCTGCTTCAAAGGCACAATTTCAGTGTAACACCGGCGCGCTTTTCATCACTAAGTTCAGCTGATCGGTCAGCCAGAAGTGCCTCCCCCCCACGGAAGAACCGGTTTTCACAAGGAGCCTCCACATCCCTTTGTAGCACCTTGTTGCTCAGTGGAACTGTGTTTCCAGCCCGTGTTATATGGAAGTGAGGAGAAAAAGACTTTGAGCTTTTTGTATGAGAAAGGAATATTAATACAAATATTTAGACTTTGTCTTTGAATACGTGTGTTATTTGCATTTGATCTTTCTTATGTCGATCTATGTGTTTATTCTCATTGAGTCTACTACATTTTATTGTCATTTATTCATCAAGTATTGCTTTGTTCATTTATGCAAGTAGGTTTGGCTCTATTTACTACCAATTCCAAAACATAAACCCTCGACCTTTACTGCTTTGGAATTCATTTCTTTTCTTCCTTCGGACACGATCTTTCTTCATCCTCTCTTTCATTCCTTTCTTTCCGATCGGAAACACCCTCTTTGGGATGAGATCCCAAACCCCGAAGAAGCGGTATATTGTGAGACTTGTGCAGATTCCTGCTTTGGTAGAATAGCAATAAATCGGTTTCACTTTCTTTGACTCAAAGAGGGGTTATGCCCTACACACTGCTGCTTGGCTCAAATGCATGCATAAATCTACCCAACCGACAGATTTTCAAACCAACAAGCTGCATAGTAGAGATGGTGTGAATAGAAACGGTCTCTTGACCTCTTAAATCACCAACTCAACTCCTAAATCATCTACACAAGATATGATCTTTTGGTAGAAATCCATCCTGCCCTGTGTGTAGACAACCAATCCATACCAAAGATGACTCCATAAGAGCCCAAAGGAGGGATACGAGAGATCCGAGGTAGTGTTGAAAGGTCCCAAATCCACCACATGCTCCTTAACTAAGGAGTCTACAGAGATATTGGCTCTTGAAGCCATCTCAACATCCCAATAACGACCACCCGCCTAATTACCACCAGCTTGCATCCCTCTACTAAAGATGGTGCAATAAAAGATCGAAGAACTAGAATCAAACAAAATGGAGGTAGGAATACCTCCAATTTTACCTGTAGTCTCAATAACTTTACTCTAATGCTTTTCCTGGCGGTTCTCGACCGCTACATAAATCCTATGACTCCACCCGATATCACCAACTGTAGGCTTTGAGATCTATGTCTTAGCCTTGTTATTAGGGTTTTATGGGTAGTCTCTCCAAAAGCTGTTTAGTAACACCACAACCAAAACAACCGCCTACTCATCTCCCTTGTGTAGCATGTCTAGCCAAGTACTGCGGAGGTTTGTGGTGTTGATCCCGATGATCCGGCTATGGTCTCTAAAGGTCTCTCTTGGTGAGCTCTGTCGCCGAGTGATCTCTCTGGGCACCATGTGCCCTAATGAGACCCTTAGGAGGAGTCCCTATGCTCTAACCTCTCTGTGCATCAAATCTTTGCGGAGATCTATAAGGTGGGTAGGACTATTGCTGATGTTGCTTACTGTGGTCTAAAAGATGACTGTGTTAAACCCTATCCACCATGAGGAAGAGGTACTGACCCCCTCGATCTGTTGTCCTGCATTTGTTGTATGCGGCTCTGGACTCGGTCTCTAACCTGTTGGGTCTTTCTCTGAGTCTCCTCTGCTATATAGGCCTTCTCGACAGCCTCAACTAATTTTTGTGGATAATGGAACCACACCGCACCTCGAATGTCTAGGTTCGAGCCCCTGAATGAACCCGTGAATTTACACCTCATCAGAGATCAAGAATTTTCGTGCTTATTACCTGTCTAAGTTAATGTACCAAACTAAACATAAAAACCCTGAAAAACTCAAATGAAATCGATACCTGATAGATAAGACAAGATCTGAAGATGTAGATGGACAATAATGCCGATGTATACAAGACGGGTGCACATGAGTGATTTTGTAAAGTAGATCCAAGAAACCTGCGAGACACAGATGCTTGACAAAAAAAGACCACATTAAAAGATATTTGGGTGGACTGCCCAAAAAGTGGGTCCGAGAAGTGATAAGCTCCCTCGGCAGATGTTAGTCCACGTTTTCAATTAAGGAAAGAAGCATACATGATAAAAGATGTAAGTAAATGTCTATATTTTGATTAAAAATGACAGACATAAAAGTAAACAGTAGACAAAAACCAATAAAAAATGGGAAAGTGTGAAAACAATGCTGGATTTGTGTTCCCTGAATTATTTTACCTATCTGCAGGTAGATCGGCGTCGATTAGGAAAATCAGCGTCGGCTGAGAGAAATCAGCATCGACTGAGATAGGTCAGCGTCGATTGGACAGAATCGGCATCGACTGGGTATGGTCGGCGTTGACTTAGGGAAAATTGGAGGAAGACTGAGAAATAGATAGTGGAAGCTAGATCATCGATCCCTGCGGGATCTGCAAGAGCCGTAGAGATACTGACAAGGCTCCACCGTGCTTGGATGCGAGAACGAGTCACCAGGAGATCGATAGAGGCTCACGATGTCGATGTGGTAGGAGCAGAGTAACGATACTCCTCTCAAGGATTGATTTGGACAGGATTCACTCTCGCTTGATAGATAATGCTCAGACTTGATGCTCAAAACTCTCTCATTCTTTCTGTCTAACCAAAACTGAATTCTGGCCTTGTATTTGTAATCGGCGCCGAACGAGATGAAATCGGTGCCGTTCTAAAAAATCGGCATCGACCGAGTACCGGTCGGCCGACGCCGATCAAGGAACAAAATCCTGAAATGACCAAAAGGGGCGATTTTTGGAAAGATGAAAGTGATCCTTCCACCTCAAATATGGGAAATATCCCGTTGGTTGGTTTGGGATGAGGAGAAATAGGGGGGATAGATGGATAAAATAGATATGGGAGGTTAGGAATTGATATGGGGTAGATAAGTGGTTAAGATATATGTAAAAATATAATTAAATAGTTAATATTTAATTATCTATGGGTAAAACATAATGGGGTGAAATAAACTTAGGATAGATGTTTAAATCAAATATTAAATAATACCCTAAGGGAGAAATGGTGATGTAAACGTGCCCCAGGTTACTCGAGAAGACAAACGTGCACGGGGGACACTAAATTGGATAACCAATTTTAGGTGTCTACATTTTGCCCCTTTTTGTCAAGTAACTTGCGATAAGCAAAGTTGTGAGACAAAAACAAGGAGTTGGAAGAAAGGAAGAAAAAGTGATGATGTGATCCCCCTCAAACTAGGGATGGGATGGGCCCCAAAAGAGCAACCGATCCCAAGTTTGAAAAAGGTAGATGAAAACGCAGGATGCCCCAGCTAGATGCCTGGAGTAGATCTGATCATTAATGACGCACAAAAATAAATAAAAAGGTAGCAACCTAAGGAACTCACATTGGTAGGGCAGACTAGATGGTCTCTACATGAGACGACGTTAGTACCTATAGACCCATGAGTGTAAGGAGGGCTGCAAAATAGTCAACACCTAAAGAGAGACACATTGGTAGGGACAACTAGATGGTCTGCAAAGTAGACGACGTTAGTGCCTACCGACCCGTTAAATTTAAGCTACCAAAATGTGAGTGCCCCATGTATAGGGAACATGCTTGAAATGGATGATAATATCGAAAGTATGTGCCAAAAGGCAACACTCAGGGCATAATAATGATCAGATAAATAAGCCAAGCATCAACACTATGGTAAGAAGATTAGGAGATGGAAGAAAGGGAGGTGAAGAAGCAAAAGTGCAACCAATCGGCAACAATAGGCTTAAATCGGCGTCGATCCAGATTAATCGGTGTTGACCAAACAAATAGATGTGATGTGATTTGATGTGATATATATGTGGATTTAATTTTGATGAAAAATAGATATAGATAAATGTAGTGTAACTGTGATGTACCCGTTTTTAGATGATTTGATGGATAGATGGATAGATGTGATTGATAGATTTGATATGTTTAAGATGTTAATTTAATTTTAATGAAAATAGATAGGTAGATCTACATGTGTTGACAATACATGCTTTGATATGTTTTTTGGACAAAGTAGATAAGATGAATATAGATAGATGATAGATTTTGACTAAATTAACATGTTAAATGTCAATTTAATTGGATGAATAACAAATAATGGGAAATGCTCTCTCAATGAAAGCAAAGGACGTAATGAAATGACCTTGGTTAGAAAATAAAGGCAATGCACCTAGATAAGAAAAAGAATGATAAGCTAGGCCCCTAACCGACCATAAATAGAGACTTTGATAGGAAACCAAAAGACCATGCATACAAGGCCATATATGAGGTTAAAATAAACCTGACACTAGCTAGTCGCAAACCAGATCTAGAAGGTAAATGGAAGGAGAAGTAAGTATTTATCTTGTCAAAGTTTACAAAGGACAGAATATATGCTCACGTTGGGAAAATAGGGTTCTCCATATGATCGACAAAAGGTCTTATGTCTCAGCTTCATGATTTTTGTTTTGACAGAAGAGCAAACTAATCAATGCGGGAAGTTTGCTAGATATAGAAAGACTGATCGATATGGGAAGTCTTTCAATGATGCTAAGAAACAAACAAATAGCCATCCTTCAAGGGAATGGTCTGTATTTCGAATGTAGCCATCCTTCAAGGGCATGGTCTATATCTTTTGATTCATTTTGAAAATGCATAGATAGCTATCCTTCGAGGGATCAGTCTATCTTTTGGGAATTTTAGGATAACACCCCCTTTTTTTTTTGGAGATTTTGGAGCTTTTTTGAAAGAAGCTGAGTGTAGACCAGATAGATTAGATAGAGGGGAAGAAAATGTATAAAAAGCACGTACTCATGCCCCAAGTAGATTCGATTAAGATAGATACTTGGGACAGATGAAGAAGTGATTAAGGTGTCCCTACTAGGAGGAGGAACATATCCATAAGAAAAATGCTATGAGTAGAGCCGCGATACTCATATTTAAGGTGGAAAAGACATAACGTGGAGAACCACATAGTTCCAAATCACTATGAAAATATATGACTGGTTGTTAGATGGATGAAAGATCTATTTTGTAACTAAGATAGTGTAAGATAGATTTTAACGGTAGAAGGGGCCATAGATGCAAGGAATTAAGAGGTTCCATTTCAGGTACACCATCCATGGAAGAGATGATAATAAGCCCCGAACCATATTTATGAGTGAATACGTACGGACCCATCCAGTTAGGAGAAAACTTACCACACTGACTGTTCTAGTGTAGTGACATTTTGGTTTTCTGTAAGAACAAGATCACCAACTTTGAAGTCACGGTGTTGCAAATGCTTGTTATAAGCATGTTTGACATGCTCAAGATAGACTTGATGATGCTCAAGAGCATTGAGACGCTGCTCATCTAGCAAATCAAGCTGCACTAGATGATTTTGACGATAGTCTTCATCAAAAACAAATTCTCTGAGAGAAACACGAAGAGATGGGATCTAGACTTCCAAAGGAAGAACAACCTCTAACCCATAGACTAGAGAGAAGGGAGTAGCACCCGTAGGGGTACGAATGCTAGTCCGATAAGCCCAGAGAGCAAAATGGATATGTAAATGTCAATCCCTATCAGCTCGACTAGTTACCTTTGCGAGGATATTACGCAAAGTTTTATTGGAAGCCTCGGCCTGGCCGTTAGCTTGGGGATAGTATGGAGAAGAAAAGCTGAGTTTGATATTGAAAGCATCATAGAGGTTCTACAAATTGACATTTTTGAAAGATTTACCATTGTCTGTGATGAGTTTGTGTGGAACACCAAAGCGACAAATGATGTGTTGATAGACAAAATCAACTATGGGTTTAGCTTTGGTCGATGAAAGAGGAATAGCTTCCACCCACTTAGTAAAGTATTCTATGGTAGTAATGATAGAATGATGATGCTGTGAAGAGCGGGGATTGATGAGACCAATGAGATCAAGACCCCATTGCGAAAAAGGCCACAAATCCGCTGCAAGTTGCAAATCCTGACTGGGGATATGTGTGAGATTGGAATATTGGATGACACTTGACACATTTCTTAGTGTATTCAAAACAATCTCAATTAAGAGAAGGCCAATAATAGCCTAAACGTAAGATGCGTTTAGCTATGGCCAAGCCACTAAAATGTCCACCATAGATACCATCATGAACTTCCTGGATAGCTTTAGATGATTCAGGGGTTTTGAGGCACCGAAGCAAAATACCATCGAGCCGCAGTTGTAGAGGACTCCGCCTAGAATAGTATAGTGATTAGCACGTAGGATAAAATATCTTCTACCATTAGAAGTCAGATCTAGAGGAAGCACTGAATGAGATAGATAATCAACGATGTGTTGATACCACTCATCTTGAGTATTGGTTGTGACGGCATTGATTGAAGTTAGTTGCCTGAGATGAGATGGTTGATCTAATCGCTGCATAGCCACATAAAGTCGTGAGTCTTCGGTAAAAGGTGGAATAAGTGAGGCTAACGAAGCCATTGTATCTGTGAATCAATTTGCGATGAGGAATAGCTTGGATAGTGAATTTATCAAAAGATTGGAGTTGAAAGAGAATGATATCACGATATTTTTGAAGGATATCATTTTTGCATTGATAGACACCCGTGACTTGATTAACGATGAGTTCGGAGTCAGCAAAGTCATCGATATGGCGGGCGCCAAGATTAATGGCGTTTTGAAGACCTAAAACAAGAGTTTCATATTCAGCCATATTAGTGGTACACTCAAACTTAAGTTTGTGTGTGATATAGGTGCACCCCAAGGAGGAATCATAACGAAACCTACACCTCCCCTTGCTTGGCATTTGGATACATCAAAGAAGAGTTTTACTTTAAATGAAGAAAGACCAAAATCAATTTGTTGGATATATTCATCGGGGAATTGAGCAAGGGGGACTTGAGTTTCGGAAGAGGAGCATCAGCTAATTGATTTGCAATGACCTGACCCTTGATAGATTTTTGTGGAATAAATTTGAGATCAAATTTTTATCATGAGCATGAGCCAACGAGTGATACGATCATTGTGATAAGGCTTCGCATGCATTGTCTTGAGTGGATTAACAATTGTGACAATGTAAGTTTTGTGATTGAGGAGGTAGTGACGAAGCTTAGAAGTTACAAAGAAGAGAGCACACAACACACTTTTCACTTCAAAATAGCATGTTTCATACTCATGAAGAGTGCGACTGATGTAATATACGGCCTGTTCTTTACCGTTAGCATCCCGATGTGAGATCATGGCTCCCAAAGCATGGTCAGTCACAAAAATATAAAGATAGAATGGCTCCCCCTCACGTGGAGGTGTAAGCATAGGTGGGGAAAGAAGATAAGCTTTGAGATCATCAAAGGCCTTTTGGCAACACTCATCCCATTCAAAATGAACATTCTTACGGAGGAGATGATGAAAAGGTTGACAATGGTCTAACAGTTGCGAGATAAAATGATGTACTAATTGAAGGCATCCTTGAAGACCGCGGAGTTTCTTTAAGTTAGAAGGGGGAGGCATCTCAAGGATAGCTTTTATTTTCATGGGGTCCACTTCAATACCCCTAATAGAAATGATAAAGCCTAAGAGTCTACGAGTGAGAATGCCAAACATACACTTAGATGGATTTAGGCGAAGACAAAAGTGAATGAGCCTCTCAAAGAGAGGTGCAAGAGTGAAAAGATGATCCTGACGGCGTTTGGATTTACTAAGGATATCATCGACGTAATCTTCCATAGTTTTGTGTAAGAGATCATAGAAGATGTAGTTCATGGCTCGTTTATAGGTTACTCCCGCGTTCTTAAGACCAAAAGGCATGACGCGATAACAAAAATTCCCCCAAGGGGTTATGAAGGAAGTCTTATGTTGGTCCTTTGGTGCGATGAGAATTTGATTATACCTAGAGAAACCATCCATAAGAGAAAGCATCTCGTGACCTGCCGTTAAATCCACGAGTTGGTCGATATTAGGTAGAGGAAAATCATTTTTTGGACAAGCAAGATTAAGATCCCTGAAGTCGGTAAAAATTTGAATCTTCCCAATAGCTTTGGTTACTGGTACTACTTTTGAAACCCATTGTGGATAATCAATGGGTTGGATGAAGTTAGCAGAAAGCAAGCGTTACAACTCTTCTTTAACAAGAAGGGCTACTCGAGGGTGCATTTTACGCAATTTTTGCTTAACCGGTTTAATGTCGGGAAGAGTAACGATATTGTGGACCACGATATCGGGATTGAGTCCTAGCATATCCTCATATGACCAAGCGAAGGCTTGACGATGGTTGGAAAGAAAAGTGGTAAAGTCTCCTAACTCCTATGGATTAAGAGATTGGCCGACCTTAATGATGCGAGGGTCTTCAAAAGTCCCTATATTAAGATCGACAGTGGCTTCGTTAAGAAGTGTAGACGTGTCAGAAGGAATGGTTTTAGGAAGATAGGAATCCTCTACCCCCAGATAGGTGATGACAAAATCATCATCTTGCGCACAAAGGTGGATAGTTTTGATAGTAGGAGAGTCGTCTCGAACTATTTCAGGGAAGACTAATGGTATGGAAGTGGATTTTTATTAGTTTTATAGGTCGGTGGCCCTAAGGAAATGGTATTGAAAAAAAAAAAAGTTATACGGGATGGAAATGGCATCATCCACATTAAATGATGCTTCGACCTAGCGGGAGAAGATGGTTCCTCAATGGGAAGAGGCTCATTGAGACTAGTGATGGTGGCTTTTGAAAGAGGTTTAAATCCTAAACCAAAATTTTGATGTGGTTTGAGATTTGGAATGGACGCAAGGTCATGCACACCCTGTTCATACTTTTCCAGGCCAAAACCCTTCCACGCGCATCGATATAAATAAGTTTTTGCAAACGTGGGATTCTATAGACAATCAAACCCTGTTGAATAGGGTTTGGCCCTAGGAGGGAGAATCTGGGTGATAGTGAGGTGTATCAAGACCACCGTAAATGAAGTTAGTCTGTTGATTGGGAAAACCAATGGTGATGATGTGACCGAGACCTGGCTGATATTCAGGTTGTTTTTCTGGTCTACCATACTCATTAGGTTTGAGATGGGTGTCAAAAGAGAGAAGAGGAAGCTCTCCTAGTGAGAAACGCTGTAATGTCTCTTCTAGATTTTTTAAATCTGGTAGTTTTGTTGTAGGTATGGAAGAGGATGAAGCCTTGTCAGGAGAACAAGCATTCTCCTTTAGAGGGGAAGACCCTATGGTCATGTCACATTGTGCAGAAGGAAAAGGATCTCCTGGATGAGTATAGATTTTTCCCTCATATTGATATTTTAAACATCGATGGAGGGTTGATGGAATGTAATGCATTACGAATCTAGGAGCGTCCAAGGATCATATTGTAGTGGAATTTCCCTTCAACAATGTAAAAGAGTTCGTGAAGCAGCTTCTTACCTACTCGAATGGGCAAGACCACAGTTCCTAAAGTAACTGCCAGCTAATCATTAAATGATCGAAGGGCGAAAAGGCTACGTTCTTTGGTAACTTAAGTTTCTCGAATGTGTGCAAGGAAATGATGTTAAGTGCAGCACCACTATCAATCATAGTGCATTTTAATGTAGTGTTGTTGATTTGAACTGTGATAAAGAGGGGAGCCTCCAAATCCTCGGAAGAAAGGGAAGGAATTTCTGAATCTTCAAAAGAAATGGCGGTTGATGGTTTATTCAATCCAACAATCATCTCGAAAGGCTGGGGCTCATCTGAATTCACTGCGATATGGCACAAATTATCAATCAAATCTTGGTGATGCTGTGGAGATGATTGAATGATGTCAAAAAGAGACATTTTGATGGACCATGGGTAAGTTGTTTCATAACACTCTCCTCTACTGACACGGGAATCTGAGCTCGAGGTGAAGCATGAATAGAGACCCTAGGTCTCGAGGCTGATGTGGAAGGAGGAATGCCTTCGAGGCTGCAGAAATGAAAACCCGTGGCCGAGATGTAGATGATGATAGATTATCATATTGTTGTGTTCTAGTGGTAATATGAATCGTGTCGATTTGAGAAGGTGGAAGACCATCTAGTGTGGAATTAATAGAACTAGAGGCCTGAGTAGATTGTTGAGGCTCAGATGTGGTTGAGATGATAGGAGATACTTGTTCCTCCTCTTCTTCCAATAGAAGATCACTTTCTTCTAAAAAAGGCTGTGCTAACTAAAATTGAAGGGCTTTACATCCCTCGGTGTCATGTCTTGGAGTGCGATGGTAAGCACAAATCAAATCAGAGTTGAACCAGGAAGGTTTTAATTCTTTAGGATTATAGGGTTTGATCGAAGGAAGGGATTTGGATGAAGATTGGATAAGTTGGTGAAGAATTTTAGTATAGAATCTTGTAGACAAAGATGAGGATAGAAATGACGAAGGTGCCTCTTTACCTCCACAGATTGCCAAGGTAAAAGAACCTGCATATCTGGTTTGACAATCCTTTTAGGGATCGTTTTAATTTTTAGACATCGGGAGGAGCAGCCTTGGACACTTGAGATGAAAGTGAGTGAGGCATGATTGATTTCTATGGAGGAGTTCCTAAGATAGATTTTGAAGATGATGAAGATGTGACAAGTGTTATGGTCCTCAGAGGTAGGGAAGGCTGCTTGATCAAAACATATGACGATTTAGATAATGTTGATTTAGATGAGGGAGGAGCTCCCAAAATAGGTCTGATTGGAGGAACATAGGGTGCCTTGGCTTTTGGTGACGAAGATGATGGTCCTGATAAAAGAGGTGATGCCTCTCTAGTCTGTGAATTCACTTTACAAGGCACCAGTGAAGAAGGTGTTGTAGAAGAAGAAGATGATGGTTTTGATGGTATTGTAGAAGAATATGCCTTCCCAGTTGACAAATCCAATCTTTTATGAGGTGCAGGAAGAGATTTTTGAGGGAAAGCACCAAGAGTCTTAATAGTCCAAAATATGGGTTTTCCTTTTTCAAGGATGGTGACAAATTCAACCGCATAAGGTGATTGTAGCCTTTTCAGGGGAAGAAGATGAGGAGGTGCTGATGATGTAACGTTAGACTTTAGTTGTCTTGGTTTAAGTCCAGGAACCGAGAGTGTAGGTGCTGGTGTTATTTCTTTAGATTTTCCCTTAATAGGCAAAATAGTATCAGTGATGGAAGAAGTGGATAATGAAGAAGCATTTCCTTGCGAGGGAGGTACTTCTGGTACAGTAATTGTGGGTGTCACTACTATGGGAAAAGAAATGGGAAGAGTCAAAATCAAAGACGCTTCCGTTGAAGTTGGTACAACTATAGGTATGTTTACCAATGGCATAGTCACAGTAAAAATGGGAGAAATAGAAGTAGATGTATTCACGGTGGAAACTTGAAGGGATGTAATTGCCTTGAGCATCGAAAGAATATCTGACGATGAGACAGATGAGGATGACACTTGTCTCGGGCATAGGTGGAAGATCAGATAAAGAGGTAGAGGAGATGAATCTGTCTCTAATAATGTGGGAATATTCAAAGACAAAAATCATGTCAAGATGGTGGAATCCCGGTGATTAGCGGAGTGATAGGAGGTTTTGATTCGGTCGATGTGTTCATAGATGACTTAGTTTTAGAAGAAGATTCTTCAGTAGAAATGAAGCTGATAGTATGAGTGTTTGGTTTTTGAGACTCTGAAGCATCATTGTTCGGGAATGATTGGGAAAATGTTGTTTAAAAACATCAAGCGCCTGATTTGGGGGAGCATTTGGGTTATCCAGGATGAGCTCGCCTTTATCAATGAATTTCTGGACAAGATTTTTGAAGGTTTGACATCGTTCAATGTCATGGCCTTTGGTTCTATGATAATGACATAAGTCATTTTCCCTATACCAGAATGGGCGTTCTTGGTTCTCATCAAAATTTCTAATAGGGGGAAGTTCAATCATGTGAACTTCCAACATTTTTTCCAAGATAGAAGCATATGATTCCCCCAACGAAGTAAAAGATCGAGATGACAAGGGTCCTTTTCGAGAAGATGAGGAGTCTCTCCATGGTGTTTGATTAGAAGTGTTATCGACACATGGTGTTTTTAATATGATAGCGTTAGTGGATCCATGATTCTTATCTTTAGAAGTGGAAGGGTTTGATTTTGTAAACCGAGAAAAATCTGATTTAGATTTAGAGAAAAGTTTTAACTTCCCTTGTTCAATGACGTGAGACTCAAGTTTGCGTGCCATCGTAAAGGCTTATTCAAATGTGTGAAAGGTTTGGATCCTTAAAGTGGAAGAAATATGATTAGCACAAGATCAAGTAAACAACTCAATCTGTTGAGATTGAGGAAGGGAGAAAGACAATTGGTTTATTATCCCTCTCCAACGAGTGACAAAGTCTGCAATAGACTCATCATCGAATTGATGAATGTTATAAAGATCTGTAATCGAGATCTTATGTGCGATGTTTATTGAAAAGTTTTCAACAAACATCTAGGCTAATTGAGAGAAAGAAAACAAGGAATGTTGAGGAATGTTATTGTACCAGTCTAAAGCAGGCCCTGCTAGAGACATAGGAAAAGTACGGAGCATAAGCTCCTGATCCTGGACTATCAGGTAGCAAGCGTGTTTGAATGCTCGCAGGTGTTGTTGAGGATCCTCCCGACTATGAAATTTTGAGAACTTAGGAAGTTCCCATTGGGGAGGATAAGGCTTAAAAGCCATTGATGGATGAATGGGTTCATTACACACTTCTTCAAAAGAGTATGAAGGACGAGCCCCTTTGGTGGAAGCTTCTAGGTCTGTGATTTTCTTAAAAAGAATTTGGACCACGTCAGATTGAGGAGGAGGCATACTGGTATGTCCTACATAAAAAGTGAATGGTGGATTTTGTTGAGGCATCAATGGGGGATTCATTTGTTGATTAACAGGATGATAAGAGGAATAAACAGTGTTAAGGTGATGCACAGGTGAGGTATTTGTTGTGAAGGAGCTGTGTATAAAGTGGTTGAATGAAAGCGAGCACTTTGTGATTGGTGGGCTCCTACACTTGTTGTCTGAATTAGAATTGATTGAGGAACATGGGTGTTAATTTGATTGGACATGGTGGGGAACAAGGTCTGAATGAGGCTTTTGACTACCGATTGGCTATTAAGGGTGTCGACGCTAGAGGATGGGTGAAGGTCACTTTGTCTGGAACATTGGAAGAAAGACCAACTAGAGGATGAGAAGCAGGAACCAACTGACTTGTAGAAGGGGGTTGATTCATAAAGAGGTACTAACCCTGGGATGTAATGGATGGCATAGAAGAATTAATAGCAATTTGTGGGTGCACAATGCGCCCATTATAGCTAGAGAAGAGGACTTCTTAGAAGTAGGTTGTGGAATAGTTGAGGTAACTACGGCGCTAGGAATAGGCAAGACTATTTGAGAACTAGTCGACATGGTCGGTGGAAGAGAAAAAGGAGGCACAGGTGCGCCACCCTCTTCCGTGGTTCGAGGTGAGAAAAAGGATGCTAACTGTTCTACAAAATCCTAGGATGGTTCATGAGGATAATCATAAACTTGCTTTAGATTGGTGGTCCCCGATCGAGATATTCGAATGGACTTATGTACTGGTAGTCCATAAGGGCTACCGGATTGCGATCAAGGAGTGCACGAAATTCGGGATCCCGAGGACATACTCTATATCGAAGCGATGATGATATTTACGAAGGACTGGGGAAGCTAGACATGATGGGATTGCTTTAGGTTGATAGAAAGGATTATATGACCAAGATGGGGAACCAACTAATAGCGGTCCCGAGGAAGACTGAGGGTGCCGAAACATCCACACTAGTGGTGATCTCGGAGGAAGAAGGGGCCAGTTGAGCCATTTTTCTAGATTGTAACCGTGTGATGACCGTCATAAATAAGTAAAAATAAATTAAAAAATAAGATCGACCTAACTAATGCATAGACAATTCAAGCAGCGTAGGTGATTATCTCTTTTAAATTTTCCTACTTTTAAGAAAGAAAATATTAGGGAAGGCTTTTTAGAACAGGAACTACTCAGATAGCCAAACTAAGGATGGTTTGGGGAATGTTTTGGTGAGGAGTCCGAAGGCACTTCGATAAAAAGACCAAGATCGTGGCTTGATATAGGGGCCTATCCCCACACTTCACACATTATTGCGATAAGGGAGTCGGGTGCTTTGCCAATATATACTAGAACTTCTGTGAATTTATAACGCGGCCCGAGTACCGCGTAGGCTCTTCCTCTTAGATGTCACTTCCAAGTAGGCGAGGCTAGCGGAGAAATTTTGTTTTGATGCTTTATACCTAGTGATTTTGGCTTTGTGTGCAAGGGTGAAAAAAATAAAATAAAATAGTGTCACTACCGATTTTGATTAATTTTTCCAGCCTAATTAGAAAACTAGATGAATAGCATACAATAGAAATGAAAAAGGAAAAGTTCTTTTTAAGCACTACGAACGAAGTATTGGATTTCGATGAAGACAAGTCAAACAAATTCTTTCCCAGATGCGATTAAATTCTTTTTAAGCGCCAAAATCGAAATGTTTGAATGTGATAGAAAACAAACAAACAAGTTCTTTTTAAGTTCTTAAAAAGGAGAAAACACCATAAAAGAGGAATACCTGTAGATTTAGCTCTCCAAGGTGTGTGGACTTCAAACAGTGCATTTGAGCTCTTCCCTCGAACAATCCCACGAACAAGCAATGTTCTCCACAAGAAAAGGTTAAGCAAACACCCAACAAATCCAGAAAGATATATCCAGATGATAGTAGAATGAAAATTTCTATTTAAAGAACTAGAAAGCTTTCAATAAAATAACAATTTTGCAAAAAGAAACGGATCAAGAATGTAATTTTGAAACCAAATGAAAGATTTATTGATCTTCGAATAGGAATTGGAATTTAGTTTTGTAAGAAAGAAGAAACTGTAACCTTCCAAATTATAAGTGAAAGAAGCAAGACCAAAAATGAAGGAAATGCTACGGAGAACTCGCGAAAAGTGAAGAAACAAAACAAAATCTCAAAACTAGAAAAGAAATGAACTTACCAATAGGGGACTTTCGTTGGGTTCCACCAGGCGTGCCAGAATGTAGATCAAGAATTTCCGTGCTTGTTACCTGTCCAAGTTAATGTACCAAACTAAATACAAAAACCCTGAAAAAATCAAATGAAATCGATGCTTGATAGATAAGACAAGATCTGAAGATGTAGATGGAAAGAATGCCGATGGAGACAAGACAGGCGCACATGAGTGATCCTGCAAAGTAGATCCAAGAAACCCGTGAGACACGAGATGCTTGACAAAAAAAGACCACGTTAAAAGATATTTGGGTGAACTACACGAAAAGTGGGTTCGAAGCGATAAGCTCCCTCAACGGATGTCAGTCCACATTTTCAATTAAGGAAAGAAGCATACATGATAAAATATGTAAGTAAATGTCTATATTTTGATTAAAAATGACAGACATAGAAAAGTAAACAGTAGATAGAAACCAATAAAAAATGGGAAAGTGTAAAAAAATGTTGGATTTGTGTTCCCTGAATTATTTTACCTATCCACAAGAAAATCGGTGTCGATTAGGAAAATCGGCGTCGACTGAGAGAAATCGGTGTCAACTAAGATAGGTTAGTGTCGATTGGACAAAATCAGCATCGACTAGGTACAGTCGGCGTCGACTCGGGAAAATTGGAGGAAGACTGAGAAACAAACAGTGGAAGCTAGATCGTCGATCCCGCTAGATCTGCAAGAGCCGTAGGGATACTGACAAGGCTCCACCTATGCTGGATGTAGGAACAGAGTCACCAAGAGATCGATGGAGGCTCACGATGTCGATGTGGTAGGAGCAGAGTAACGGTACTCCTCTCAGGGATTGATTTGGACAGGATTCACTCTCGCTTGATAGATAATGCTCAGACTTGATGCTCAAAACTCTCTCGTTATTTTTGTCTAACCAAAAATGAATTCTAGCCTTGTATTTGTAATCGGCGCCGTTCAAAAAATCGGCATCGACCGAGTACCGGTCGGCGCCGATCAGGGAACAGACTCCCGAAATGGCCAAAAGGGGTGATTTTTGGAAAGATGAAAGTGATCCTTCCACCTCAAATACGGGAAATATCCCACTGCTTGGTTTGGGAGGAGGAGAAATAGGGGGATAGATGGATAAAATAGATATGGGAGGTTAGGAATTGATATGGGGTAGATAAGTGGTTAAGATATATGTAAAAAGTATAATTAAATAGTTAATATTTAATTATCTATGGGTAAAACATAATGGGGTGAAATAAACTTAGGATAGATGTTTAAATCAAATATTAAATAATACCCTAAGGGAGAAAATAGTGATGTAAATGTGCCCCAAGTTACCTGAGAAGACAAACGCACACGGGGGACACTAAATTGGATAACCAATTTTAGGTGTCTACACTTGCTCATCTTGGATATAACCAACATACTTTGGAGCAGATCCAGAAATCTACTCTCATAGTCAAATCTTGAGAGATGCCTGTCGAAGTTCATGGAACTCATCTATCCGCTCTTTATATGAACCTCCGTGACAAATATCTCGGTCCGAAAATGCTCCTCAAAGAGCTCTCGTGTAACTATCTCGAATCAACATGGAGCTTCGCTCCTCTATCCGCTACTAGAAACCAGCTCATCCTTCAAGGTAGATGGATCGCAACACGAGCTTTCGTGTGGCTAGAACATGGACAGAGCTTGAAGCACCCGCTCAAGCTCACTAACTAGGCCTCTACCCGAAACCTACCTATGTCACCGAGAATAATGTGATGGCCGAAGCTTCAGATCTCCCCGATTTTATTTGTAGTTGTGGTTTGACGGCCTCTAGGTCTCTCTGCATGCTCATCCCTAAGCCTAGGGCTTCGAGACCTCGTTACTATGTCCCGAAACTTGGTCACCTTGCTCCCTCTCGTGGTGACTCGGCTTTGGCCAATCTCGTATGGGAGTTCTCTCCTCCATGCTCCTCGCTGGGTCGAGGTGATACATGACCCTCAATGGAAGGGACTATATCATGTCTAGCTACATGCCATCCTACAGATCCTCTGTGTAGAGCAACATTAACATCCTGAAGAGTCTACAAAATCTGGGGTAGGATGGCTGCTACAACATGATCTGATGGTGGTAAGTCTATGTCTATGTGAAAAGACCCCTCGTCCTATCTGTGCCTCCTACACAGACCAAGGCGAGAGTTAGTTCACCTTTCTAAGTTTTATTTAGTTTCCATGTTTACTAAAATATGCAACTTCTAAACCAAGTTGTTTTCTAGATTTAAAAGTGTGCTAGATTTAAGGTTCATCTCTCAAGTTTTCTAGTGTGCCCAATAGCCCAACCTTTTGAACCACTGCTCTAATAAGCAAGTGTAACGCCTGCTAAAACAACCCACTTAAGACCCAAGAACAACCTAGTATAAGTTAGGAAAATTATGGAATAATTTTTTTGTTTAAAAGAGTTTAAAACCAGGTTACAAGGAAACAACTATCACTAACAAGTTCCAAAACAATTCTAATTCACTAGAACATACATTTCCTTTATTAACAATTGTTAGAGGTCATAAGGTCCAAATTTTAGGGTTAGAAGGTTCAAAAAGGTTTAGAGGGCAATTCCTCACCATACCCACTCTCTAACAGGATTAAAGGTTCAACTTGATTTTTCTCAAACTTAGTGCATTCAAAAATTTCATAAATTATTCCCATAGGATAGGAAATTTCCTCACCTTTCCATTGATATAAAGAATTCCTCCTAACTCCTCATATTTTTCAAGTTATGGGCCGGCGGGCCTTAGGGTGAAAATTTTCCCCAAGGGGCGGGTCGGTAGGCCGCGGGAGACTTTGGAAAATTTTCCTACGTGGGGTAAGAAAAAAACTTTGCGCCCACGCACCCGTGGGTCTGCAAGTCCACTAGAGACATGTGGCACCTCCCAAGTCAGCGTGGGGAGAACTGGGTGGCATAAGACATTTTGAAAAATATTCCCTCGCAGTGCAAAAGGAAACTTTGTGCCCACACTCCTGCAAGTCTGCAGGGAAACGTGGCATAACCTAAGCCAACGTGGGGAAGGCGGGGTGGCGGGGAGAAAATTTGGAAAATTTTCCCAAAATTTTACGGGAGCGCTAAGCTTAAAAAGGAGTCCACCCCTCCGCCGACACCTCGTGGTGCCACGTGGCATCCTCTCGATTGGCTATGGGTTGGCAAGGTGAAAATTAGCAAAATTTTCCCAAATTTTTTCTAAAGTTCTAAGTGAAATATTCAGGCCCACGGGCCCGCTAAGCAAATTTTTCCCCAATTTTTTTTTTGACTCCAAGTGAAGGAAAAACATCAGAAGGCCATAAATTTTGATAGAGAGTTTAGTTTTGGGAAAACATGGACTTTCTGGAAAGCTATCGACATCCTTTTTACACATAGATCATTAAGTTTTGATTTTGATAAAGTTTAAGGGGTAAATTTCATGAAAACGTTCTGTAGGCTTTTACAAAGCAAAATGGTAAATTTTAACTTGCTCAGTTTGTTCAATTTGTTCTTGTCCCTCTCTCAACATGTCAAATAGACATGGTGAGTTGTTCTTAGATGGATTTAAGAAGGATTCAAGCTCCAATTTTTCTGATTGATTTGCAATTTGAGCATTTACATTCCTTGACAGAAAAACGATTGTGAAAACTTTGAACTCGATTGGGCTAGGTTTTCTTTAAATATTTTAGTCTAATTGGGTTTGTTTAGGGAAAACTACTTCAATTTAACCATTTAATCTATTATTTCATTGTTATAGGTTTGAACTGTGCATTTTAGGTAAACTAATTGTCATTTTGAAACTACATAGTAGAGATCAAATTTAAAAGGGTTTAATTGTCATTTTCTTCTTCCAAGTATTATAATGTGTTCCAATTAAAATCTAATACATTTAGTTGACTCAATTCAACTTATTCAAAAACTATAATACATCTTTGTTTTCCAATTTTTACATATTTCAAAGGATAGAGTATTACATTTCCTTTATATGCATTTCTTTCTTTCAAACAGAGATTTCAATTACATTTAAAAGATCAGATTTAATGCCACTTTGTAATTAGAGAAAGGTGATACACCATTTATAGATTCCAAAAGATAAATTTGTAACATCCTTCTTTTATTCTTTCCAAAAACATATATTATATACAGGACAGAATAATACATTTTCTTTTCACGTGTTTCACTTTTCCACTTTCCAAACAGGGATTTCATAGAGCTTGTTAAGTATAGATTTCCAATGGAAAGAATATCATATGAACAAGGAAAACACTTCCATTAATTCAAATGAAACTCTTACAACCTCCTTTCCATTTGATTTCAAAATACAACATACAAAACACGTATCATTCTTTCTCATTCTTTCCAACACAGAATACAAAGTATAACTCTTTTACATTTCAAATTTCCACTTTCATTGTCAATACATAGTATATTTCCATGATAATGAATACATAGATCATCCACTTCAAGTGGGATAGAGGCTACAATAAGATTTCATTTCACAAGGACTTTAAACTGTCTATATCTTAACTCCAAAACTACAAATGCATATGTCTCATTCTTCCACTTTGATCACAACAAAAGTAGGGAAAGGCAACGCTTTCCACCCAACCAAGACATCCAACAAAGAGGAGAATTTATCCTTCTTCATTGGCCCCCGAGCCCCATCCACAATGCAATAAAAGATGTGATCCAACTCATGGCAACAACAAACTTCCACAAACACACAAGCAACATTCACAATAAAAACACAGTCCAAAACAGAATGTAGTTTGCAACTACATTAAAACATGAAAAACATTACTAAGGCTTCATAAAGCAAGTCAATGGAGAAAGAAACTCTAGGGGATGCTGCTTATGCACTTTTCGGCCTTAACATTGTGGGTTACATACAACAAGTGGGTTCAGACTAGTCTATGAACCCCTTAAACATCAGATTTTTAAAGGAAATGGTGTCCTTGGCATTCGGAAAATGATTCTGAGCTTGGAGGTTACAATGGTCATGCCTCCCTCCAATACTTCAACCAAGTGGCATCTGTTCATCCAAAAACAAGGATGTATATAGATCTATTCATGCACATTCATGGAATTAGTTATAGGTTAGAGGATACAGTGGAATTCCTCCCTATACTTCTTGCCTATGGCCTCTAATCACCCAAAACCTCGCGGATAGGATATCCTTCTACACTCTCTTTTTGTACATAGATCGGTGTACATGTTCCATTTACATTTTTCAATTACGTATTTTACATTTGCATACTTTTACATGCATCTTTTACATTACGGTTTTACACATACATATATACATACATATTTGAATACTTGATTGTCTTCTCCTTGCGCAGTCCGACCATATGAGAAATAAGTAGTCAAATGGGGGCAACAACAAAAACAACATCAATATCAACACTTCATGCGGTAGCACACACCATACTAGCCATGTAGGTAAATCACACACATCAACATCTACACATGTGTTTCCACCATATGTTCAATCTCGTAATTTTTTTACACTTTTTCATCTATAGTTTCAACGCTCCATTGTCTTTTTTTCATTCCATACTTTTTCTTGTCCTTCGTCACGTTTTCTACTACAATCTTCCTAGATATTAGGCATGCATATCTATCTACTTCATGTTACCGAGCTTTCGGATCACCAACATAAATTGGGGAAAATATAGACAAAAATCATGCACTTTAGGCGATTTAATACCAGTCTCATACTACTATTTAGAAGGTTTTTGAGTGAATAAAGTACTAATTAACCCCCATCTTTTAACCATCTTATTTTATTTTATTTCTTCATTCTCGACCTCTCACACCCTCATGCCCGTCAAATTTTGTATTTTTACATTTTATTAGCCTTGATTGGGGCACCCATATTAGTACTAGGGTGCCCATTGCGCACTAGTCCCACCAGAGCACCCCGATCCTTTTTTAACTTTCCTGCCACTTTTTGGGCTCTTTCTAGCTGTTTGAGATCTTTATCTTTTTGGTGAATGGCCATTTCAGGTTAATTATGAAAATTATATTAAGATAACCCTATAAATATAAAGTAATGAGACCATAATGAGGGACCAAACACTAGTCACTACTATCATCCACCTAGAGTTGCATCCATTTGGAAATCCATTACATCCATCACAAGGATAAGGTGGTTCATCTGCATCACACAAACATAGGGGTAAGGATTCTATTATATTCCATGCACACATTCTATTATAATTTCTATATCTAGGTATTGCTCACTACTTCACAAAGTGCGGCTCGCACAATAACACCTAGGGCACATGATGCACACACACACACACTCTCTCTCTCTCTCTCTCAATTACATTTGGGTCAAATGTAGTGCAATGCTTAGTTAGTAAGCCCATTGTTATGACAAGTGAGTTCAATTGTACCCATTCATTTGCATTATTTTTTTAGGGTTTTGATACTATTTTTGGTCTTTTATAGGTTTTATTTATATGTTGGATTATCAGCGACACCGACATAGTGCGGTGAATCTAATATGACGGACATTGAGGGTTTCGAGACCACCTTCCAAACTCCGTGAAAATTAATTTTGGACATTTTACATAGACTAGGGAACCCATTCTACGTACTAGAGTTCCCGTAGGTGCCTCAGTACCTCTCCGGATGTTCCATTCCATGTAGATAGCTTGGATCCATCCCTTTCGAGAAATCTACACATTTGTTCTTACTTCCTATTCCTCAAGCATTTCTATGACATCGTTTAGTGAGCTCTTCAAATCAACTAAGTAACTTCCATACTTCTCTTGCATATTAGGGTTTCTCCTTTCATTCATGGAAATTTTTAGTGGAGAATTTTCGTAAACTCATGAAAATTGAGGATTATGGAAATTTGAATTGGCAAATATTTTGTGATTCATGACTAACTTATTTGCCAAAAATTCGACTAACATTTCCATTATACTATTAATTTCACCTAGATTTTACACATATATAATAGCTTATGAATGTAATTTTCCACCATTTCAAATCATATCATGTGCATATCATGCACATATTATCCATCAACCCACCCGACCAACCCTTAACCGTCTAACCCACCTCCTTGACCCTTAGCCGTCTAACACTATATATTCCAACCATTAGCCGACCAACGCTTTTTCATCCATCCCACCTGCCCAACCCTTAGATGTCCAACCCCACCTCGTACAACCCGTAGCCATCCAACCCCTCACCCATCACACGCACCCACTCAACTTCTAGCAGCTTATGAATGTAATTTTCCACCATTTCAAATCATATCATGTGCATATCATGCACATATTATCGATCGACCCACCCGACCAACCCTTAACCGTCTAACCCACCCGCCCAACCCTTAGCCGTCCTAACACTATATATTCCAACCATTAGCCGACTAACGCTTTTCCATCCATCCCACCGCCCAACCCTTAGCTGTCCAACCCCACCTCGTACAACCCGTAGCCATCCAACCCCTCACCCATCACACGCACCCACTCAACTTCTAGCGAAATCCAACTCCTCATTGGTTCATCCCACCTGCCTAACCCTTAGTCATCCAACCCCACCCCATCCAATGCGCCCGTACAACCCTTAGCCATCTAACCCCTCACTCGTCCAAAACACCCGCCCAAGACCTAACCATCCAACCCCTCACCCATCTAATCCACTGCCACAACCCTCAACCACCCAACCCATGACTAACCTACCTGACACAAACTTTGTGAAACAAGGAAAATACTCTATGCAAAATCTCCTTTACCACTAAACGTTTTCTCAAATATTTTCCAACGATTCGAAAGTTGATTTTTGAGATTCGCCAATGATTCGAAAGTAATTTTTCAGAGGGGTCTTCTTAAAATGAACCCCGCTTTCATTAGAATACTTTTTTATTTCATTCTCCATAGTCAATTACTGCATTTATTTATTGTATTTACATGTCATTCTAGATTAGATTAACTACACTATATTTCCCCCTTTTTAGTTAATCAACATCATAGTTTCCATTTTTATGTGTTTCCTTTCTTTGTCATGTGTTTGGTTTGTTTGTTTTCTTGTTGCGTTTGTAACTTTGCTAGTTTTCTAGTATGGTGACTCTATGGCCCAATGGATAAGGCACTAATCTACTCCCTCATGAGACAACTAAGGTCCGGCTTCCTCCATTTTTCCTCTTTCACAATTAAAAAGGTCCTGAGTAAAATCTAGTTGTTTTTAAGCTAAATTTATAGCATGCAAAATTCTAAATTTTGGTCATGATAACCGAACCCAAACTTGAAATTCCCTTTCCCGGTAAATGTAAACCTTTCCTCTTACTATCATTTCAACTCCATCAAACTAATTTTTATCGAGAGGAACATGCTAACATTATTTTCAAGTGTGTTTCATTTTTATATAATTGTACCTAGATTCATTCTTAAAGTTATTGGGATCTATGAAATAACAAAGGTGCTCTCGATGCTTCAAAAGGGTTATTTTTGGTCTTTTTGTCATAGGAGGACATCCATCGAAAGATAAATGCAAGGTTAAAACCCATATGGAGGTTTTATGGTAGATTATTGAGATGATATAAGGTATTTCAGGGATTTCTTTTGGATCATTGAGAGGCCAAGTAAAATTTCAAGAAAAAATGGGTCTTTTTGGGCATGTCATTAGGGAATGCATGTTTCAAAAGATCTAGTCACCTTGTTTAATATGTTTTATAAGCCTCAAGAAGTATTGGGAAGATATATCATATGTATTTGATATATGACATAAGATACTTGATGGTTAAATAATCAAGAAATAGTTTTGGGAGTTTAAAAATGCGAAACATGTCCATCAATGTAGCACAAGAGTCTTTTTACAAGGTGGAACTTACTCAATAGGTTTCAGAAAACTTAGGAAGAGTTTGGATCCTAACCAAATGTAATAATGGATTAAACTGGACCCTCATCATGGTACATGTGTTTTATTTATTCATACTCATTCTAGACACCAGTGAAAACTTTGCTTATTAGTGCATGAGCATAGGCCAAAGTGGAAAAATGTTTGAAAAAGAAATTTTCAAGCTGAATTAGGTATTTAAAATGTTAGGAATGAACTTCATGGGTCATTTGGAGCCAAAATCATATAATTTTTTCCCTCAAAACTTCATGTCTTGCTCTCGGGCCTAAAAATCCACTCTTTTGTCTATTTTCACATTGAGTATGATGACATCAACACAACCAATCAGCTTTGAGTGATGTTTTGAAGTATATATTTCCCTTTTCTCTTTTTCCCTTGTTGTAAGGGGACATGGGGAAAACAATACTGTGATCCCCTATGGAAGAGTTGTTTTTGTCACTTAAAGAGACAACTTTAGGTGTTAGGAGAGGTTATAAAATCATAACTTGATCTTTGGCACTCTCTGCATGACAACTAGACTCGTGGTAGCCTTAGGGAGGAATGATTTCCCTTTTTTACTTTGCTATAATAGCTAATGGGACATTAGGGACACAAAATTGATATCCCATATGGAGGAAATTTTTCATCACTTGAAAGTGACAACTTGGGTGTTAGAGAAGTGTTAACAACTCACCCTTTACATAAAATTTGTACCCGTCCTCATGAGAGCCTCACCCATGTTGCATTTAGAAGAGTTCAATGTCCCACTATCCCTTTTCCCCCTATTTTTAGGGTGCGTAAACACCTTAACCTCCACTAGACTGTGTTAGCTAGTTTGAGTTTAAGGTGAGTTAAATGGAGTTAGTGAGAGGGAAAATAAATTTGAAAGAGGTATAACCGCATACTTAACATTAATGTATTTCATTGTGATTTTTTCCCCCCATTGTTTTTATAGTGTTGTTATGCTACAAAAATTTCTCCAAACATCCTCCTTTCTAAAATAACTTTTTTCTCATATCTTCCAAACCCCATGCACGTTTGCCATGAAACTTGGAATCTAGGTTCCTCTTCAAAAGACTTTCCAATGAATTTAAACTTGCATCTAATGATGTTCTAAATTATTTTTAAAGGTTGGAATTTTTTTCCCAAAATAAAACACTCATTTTTAGATCTATGGAGTTTTGGCTATTGAAATCCTCTAAAATTGCAGTAAAGTGTCCTTAAGAAATAACAAAACTTTTAAGACCACTGCTGTTCCATTTCAAGAACAGGAAGACCCACTTCTAAAAATAGCAATACTTCGTAAAAATCATTGTATATAAATAGTAAATTTTATAAACAGTTCTTTATTAGAGTTTCCATTGCCCTTGCACATCAAGGAAACTCAAAAGTTCCAAATCAAGCAATGGAAATTATATTCCAGACATCTCAAAAATAAGGCTTAGTAAAAATAGTAAGTTTTGGGATATTGATCAACAATAAAAGCTGCATAGTGTCTCATGCTAAAGAAAGAGTACCTAGATAAGTTTGAAATAGTGTAGAGCACCCGAGTGGCCTAATAGATTCGTGATTTCACACTACACATTTTTAGTTGAAAAAGGAAGCAATTCTTTTGTTTAGAGGAGACAAAATTTTCCAATTAATAACAGATGAGAATGAAATTGTTTGAGAATTATGTGGTTGATTCCATTTAAAATTAAACATTTGTGTTAAGAGGTAAATTTTGAAGCCAAGAAGATCAAGTGATGATCTCTATTTTCTAACTCGGCTTTTTGTTCAAAAATGATCATCATGTTTCCATAATAGTGTTTCTAAAAAATTATTTAATTCCTTAGAATGTGTCCACATCTCACAAGAGGAGGAATTTGTAATCATAGTGTTCTAACTTAGTAGGAGGTCAAAGACAGAACTTCATTCATGTAGCATTCACTCAAGATCCATCCGAACTAGGTTCTTCATCAACAATATTATTTCCCTTCTCCGCAATTTTCTCTTCTCCCTCCTCCCTCTCTCTCTCCTCCCTCCCTCTCTCTACATTCTATTTCTTCATTAAGAATGTAATTTTCACTCTTTCGTCTTATTCAATTAAGTGACATACTTTTAAATTATAAAAGTCACTTTTCATAAATGAGAAAAACACGTAGTTTCATTCCTAGGGAATTTGAAAAGTCACATGGTGGTGAGATGAAAAGTCACTCGGGGAGGAGAGGAAGAGACATTTTGTAAGTTATAAATTGGAATGGATTCTCCATTCAAAACAATTAGTCTTTCTTGATTGATATCTCTCATTGTCTTACTACAAGTAAGAAACTACAATTCTTTTATCTCCTTGTCTTATGTTTTTCTTCATCTCAACTTTACTCCATGCACATTGTTACTTGTGCGATATTATGCAAAAAAAATCGATTTACTTTTTTTTTGTTCATCTTTCCTTGACATCACATCTTCTCATTGTTAAATTTTAAATATTATAGTTTTATGTCAATAAACTCATCTTGTTATTTATTGAGTAAAATCCCCTTCTCACTTTCTCCCCTAGTCTCTCCTTACACACACCTTTCCTCCACCGTCTTTTTGCACACGAGGTTATTGGAGTATTCTTATGTGATCCCCAAATCGAAAGGCCACCCACGATGGTTAGAGTACTGTATACATTACATGTTTTAAATAAAAGGAGTTTCCCCATTTGTTAGCATAGGGACTTAGTCCAAGAGCATTGGTAAAAAGCCCTAATTTGCCCATGTGACAAATTACTTGCAACAATATTATTAATTATGATGTGAGATAAAACATTGAATTATAATAAAATGATATATAAACCTATATTTTAAAAAAATCAACCTTTATTTTTTTAAAATATAAAAATCAAATAACACCGAAACCTATATTAATTATTAAAATAATAATTAAATGACGACTTTCGACATATATTACTACTATTGTTAAGTAATGCCCTCAATCTTTTTGCAATACTTTAAAAAATCAATTAACTTATCTTACATGAGACCACTTCCAATAAAATAAGTTATCTATAACATTGTGATTAAAACTATGTCTATAATTTATTATTTTATTATTAAAAGATCTTAATTGTATTCACTATGTAATTATATTTTTATGTATTTAAATGTATCCATCGTTCAATTAAAACTTCTTCAAGCTACATTGCAACTTTAGAATTAGTAAATATTGAAGTGTGTATAGGTAAATTAATATGTATCTAAAATTAATAATAACTAGCAATCTTACATGAAATGTACAATGTGAACGCCGAAAAGGATATAGTGAAGAAACGAAGCGGATGGAGAGGAACAATGGGGAAGGAAGATTGGTGAAGCACATAGAATTTGAGGATTGAGAAGTGCATGAAAAAGAAAAGAGGAATTGAGGATCCTATGTGAAAATAAACTCTCTACCTAGAGCACAACCGTTGGTTTGTCAATTGAAAGAAGGATAAAACTTGCGGCGGGAAAGACGTAGATTAAACTATAGAGGGATATATCTCAAAAGAAAAGTAGTGGATGGAAAATGATGCCAAGGAAAAAAAATTGGTTTAATTAGCATCTCTTGACTTTATTGGGTTGTTAGAAAAAAAAGTAAATGTAAGGGGAATTCAATTCATGTTTTATGTAACTCGTCACAGAGACATGAAGGTGTACACATACTTAGAATTTTTCTCCAACTATCAAGTTAATGATTAGCATAGTGTAGTATTCATGCGAGTGCAATTTATGTCCAAGGGGAAAAATAAAAAAGGGAAAAGCTAAAATGTTCCAACATCAGAATCTAACATCAAAAAATACAGTGTGAAAGAAGTCGATGAAACATATGTTTAGGAGATATATAAAAAAGAAAAGAGTGATCAATCAGTACTACCATTGTAAATAGTTAGTTCTAATTCCAACTCTTGCACTTTATAGGTAGTTAGAACACAAATAAATGCAAGGGGAATTCACTTATGTGTTTCAAGGGTTAATTTAGAAACAAGGATATGTGGTGTGAACCTAAAATTCTAGGGTAGGGGTTGTATACACAAAAATACAATTAGGCTTTCTCTATATCTATTAGGACACCGATCGGGGTTTGTCTCTAGTTGTGAGGTGTGGACGATGGAGATGAAGTACTCTAGGAAGTGTGAAGGGTGACATAAGGAAATTATGGCTAGGATTTGGAGCCGTGTGGACGATGAAATACGATGGACTTAGAGCCACCAATCAACTCGCACATGTCAAAGACCCCAAATGCCTTCCCCATTGTAATAATGGATCGTAACCAAATGTAATAATGGATTAAATTGGACCTCGTCATGGTACATGTGTTGTATTTATTCATACTCATTCTAGACACTAGCGAAAACTTTGCTTATTAGTGCACGAGCATAGGCCAAAGTGGAAAAATGTTTGAAAAATAAATTTTCAAGCTGAATCGGTATTTAAAATGTTAGGAATGAACTTCATGGGTCATTTGGAGCCCAAATCATATAAGTTTTTCCCTCAAAACTTCATGTCTTGCTCTCAGGCCTAAAAATCCACTCTTTCGTCTATTTTCACATTGAGTATGATGACATCAACACAACCAATCATCTTTGAGTGATGTTTTGAAGTATATATTTCCCTTTTCACTTTTTCCCTTGTTGTAAGGGAACATGGGGAAAACAAAACTGTGATCCCCCTATGGAAGAGTATTTTTTGTCACTTAAAGAGACAACTTAAGGTGTTAGGAGAGGTTATAAAATCATAACTTGATCTTTGGCACCCTCTCGCATGACAACCAGACTCGTGGAGGCCTTAGGGAGGATTGATTTCCCTTTTTACTTTGCTATAATAGCTAATGGGACATTAGGGACACAAAAGTGCTATCCCATATGGAGGAAACTTTTCATCACTTGAAAGTGACAACTTCATGTTAGAGAAGTGTTAACAACTCACCCTTTACATAAAATTTGTACCCGTCCTCATGAGAGCCTCACCCACGTTGCCTTAAGAAGAGTTCAATGTCCCACTATCCCTTTCCCCCCCTATTTTTAGGGTGCGTAAACACCTCTAACCTCCACTAGACCTGTGTTAGCTAGTTTGAGTTTAAGGTGAGTTAAATGGAGTTAGTGAGAGGGAAAATAAATTTGATAGAGGTATAACCGCATACTTAGAATTTATGTATTTCATTGTGATTTTTTTACCCCCATTGTTTTTATAGTGTTGTTATGCTGCAAAAATTTCTCCAAACATCCTCCTTTCTCAAATAACCTTTTTTCTCATATCTTCCAAACCCCATGCACATTTGCCATGAAACTTGGAATCTAGGTTCCTCTTCAAAAACACTTTCCAATGAATTTAAACTTGCATCTAATGATGTTCTAAATTATTTTTAAAGGTTGGAAATTTTTTCCCAAAATAAAACACTCATTTTTCAGATCTATGGAGTTTTGGCTATTGAAATCCTCTAAAAATTGCAGCAAAGTGTCCTTAAGAAATAACAAAACTTTTGAGACCACTTTTGTTCAATTTCAAGAACAGAAGACCCACTTCTAAAAATAGTAATACTTCGTAAAAATCATTATATAGAAATAGTAAATGTTATAAATAGTTCATTATCGAGTTTCCATTGCCTCGCACATAAAGAAAAATCAAAAGTTCCAAATCAAGGAACTGAAATTGTAATCTAGACATCTCAAAAATAAGGCTTAGTAAAAATAGTAAGTTTCGGGATATTGATCAACAAACAAAGATGCATAGTGTCTCATGTTGAAGAAAGAGTACCGGATAAGTTTGAAATAGTGTAGAACACCCGAGTGACTGATAGATTTGTGATTTCACACTACACATTTTTCGTTGAAAAAGAAGCATTTCTACTATTTAGAGGAGACGACATTTTCCAATTAATAACAGATGAGAATAAAATTATTTGATAATTATGTGGTTGATTCCATTCAAAAATTAAACATTTGTGTTACAGAGGTTAATTTTGAAGCCAAGAAGATCAAGTCGATGATCTCTATGTTCTAACTCTAACCTTTTGTTCAAAAATGATCATCATGTTTCCATAATAGTGTAAATCTTATAATAGTGTTTCTAAGAATTTATTCAATTCCTTGGAAGGTGTCCGCATCTCACAAGAGGAGGAATTTGTAATCACAGTGTTCCAACTCAGTAGGAGGTCAAAGACAGAAATTCATTCATGTAGCATTCACTCAAGATCCATCAGAACTAGGTTCTTTGTCAACAATATTCTTTCCCTTCTCTAGAATTTTCACTTCTCTCTCCTCCCTCACTCTCTCCTCCCTCACTCTCTCCTCCCTCTCTCTCTCTACATTCTATTTCTTCATTAAGAATGTAATTTTCACTCTTTCGTCTTATTCAATTAAGTGGCATACTTTTGAATTATAAAAGTCACTTTTCATAAATGAGAAAAACACGTAGTTTCATTCCTAGTGAATTTGAAAAGTCGCGTGGTGGTGAGATGAAAAGTAACTCGGGGAGAGAGGAAGAGACATTTTGTAAGTTGTAAATTAGAATGGATTCTCCATTCAAAACAATTAGTCTTTCTTGATTGATATCTCTCATTGTCTTACTACAAGTAAGAAACTACAATTCTTCTATCACCTTGTCTTATGTTTTTCTCTTCATCTCAACTTTACTCCATGCACATTGTTACTTGTGCAATATTATGCAAAAAAATCGATTTACTTTTTTTTTTGTTCATCTTTCCTTGACATCACATCTTCTCATTGTTAAATTTTAAATATTATAGTTTTATGTCAATAAACTCATCTTGTTATTTATTGAGTAAAATCCCCTTCTCACTTTCTCCCTAGTCTCTACTTACACACACCTTTCCTCCACCGTCTTTTTGCACACGAGGTTATTGGAGTATTCTTATGTGATCCCCACGAAAGGCCGCCCACAATGGTTAGAGTAGTGTATACATTTCATGTTTTGAATAAAAAGGAGTTTCCCCATTTGTTAGCGAGAGGGACTTAGTCCAAGAGCATTTTTAAAAGCCCTACTTTCCCATGTGACAAATTACTTGCCAACAATATTATTAATTATGATGTGACATACAACATTGAATTATAATAAAATGATATATAAACCTATATTTAAAAAAATCAACCTTTGTTTGTTTTAAAATATAAAAATCAAATAACACCTAAACCTATATTAATTATAAAAATAATAATTAAATGACGACTCAACATATATTACTACTATTGGTAAGTAATGCCCTCAATCTTTTTGCAATATTTTAAAAAATCAATTAACTTATCTTACATGAAACCACTTCCAATAAAATAAGTTATCTATAACATTGTGATTAAAACTATATCTATAATTTATTATTTTATTATAAAAAGGTTTGAATTGTATTCACTATGTAATTTTATTTTTATGTATTTAAATGTATCCATCGTTCAATTAAAACTTCTTCAAGCTACATCAAGCAACTTTAGAATTAGTAAATATTGAAGTGTGTATAGGTAAATTAATATGTATCTAAAATTAATAATAACTAGCAATCTTACATGAAATGTACAATGTGAACGCCGAAAAGGATATAGTGAAGAAGCGAAGCGGGATGGAGAGGAACAATGGGGAAGGAAGATTGGTGAAGCACATAGCGTTTGAGGATTGAGAAGTGCATGAAAAGAAAAGAGGAATTGAGGATCCTATGTGAAAATAAACTCTCTACCTAGAGCACAACCGGTTCGTCAATTGAAAGAAGGATAAAACTTGCGGCGGGAAAGACGTAGATTAAACTATAGAGGGATATCTCAAAAGGAAAGTAGTGGATGGAAAATGATGCCAAGGAAATTTTTTTGGTTTAATTAGCATCTCTTGACTTTATTGGGTTGTTAGAAAAAAAAGTAAATGTAAGGGGAATTCGAATTCATGTTTCTGAGAACTCGTCACGGACATGAAGACGTACAAGTACATACTTAGAATTTTTCTCCAACTATCAAGTTAATTATTAGCATAGTGTAGTATTCATGCGAGTGCAATTTATGTCCGAAGGGGAAAAAAAAAAAGGGAAAAGCTAAAATGTTCCAACATCGGAACTAACATCAAAAATACGAGTGTGAAAGAAGTCGATGAAACATATGTTTAGGAGATATATAAAAAGAAAAGAGTGATCAATCGGACTACCATTGTAAATAGTTATTTCTAATTCCAACTCTTGCACTTTATAGGTAGTTAGAACACAAATAAATGCAAGGGGAAATCACTCATGAGTTTCAATGGTTTATTTAGAAACAAGGATATTTGGTGTGAACCTAAAACTCTACGGTAGGGGTTGTATACACAAAATACAATTAGGCTTTCTCTGTATCTATTAGGACACTGATCAGGGTTTGTCTCTAGTTGTGAGGTGTGGACGATGGAGATGAAGTACTCTAGGAAGTGTGAAGGGCGACATAAGGAAATTATGGCTAGGATTTGGAGCCGTGTGGACGATGAAATACGATGGACTTAGAGCCACCAATCAACCTGCACATGTCAAAGACCCCAAATGCCTTCCCCATTGTAAGAATAACATTATTGACTAAGAAATATTATGATAAGTTGACTACGAAAAGTAACACTACTAATTCGAAGAGGCACATATTTCTTTACCAATGTTATATTTTTATCAAAGTGTAGAATATTAACTTGTGGTCTAAATGTGGATTCAAAAAGTGTAGCAAGTATCAATAGCTAAATGGAAAATGGGTAGAGGAAGAGATAGCTAGCAGAGGGCTTCCGTGTGAGTAATTATGTATCGTGAAGTTGACGTCAAACATATGAGACAATGGTGATGTGAATATGAAATGTGGGAACTTCAATGTTCAAAGAGATAAAGAAGAGTAAATTAGCGGGTAATGTAAGAATTTATCAAGGAATGAAATGTTATTTGTGCTAATTGAGGCTCGAAAGAAATGCATTTTCTTCTTGAATGGTCAAAGGAAATCGAAACTTGATTAATTGACGCTTCATTCTCACGTCATGGTGCATTTTAAAAGTGATTGTTTCACTCCTTCATAATAAAGCTCCATTATAGGTGTCGTATATTTTTATAATGTTACCTTAACTATGATTTCTAGTATTGGTTCCATGACAATTTTTGATCGGAATGTTTCCTGCCAAATGAGTCACCGACCACCACCACTTCTTAACCAACACGCTCCTCGAGGCCAAGTATTGGTCGTTGTCCCCTTTAAATGCCTCGAATGCCACCGCATCATGCCGCCTGGTTAGCCTAACCAATGACAAACAGTAACTGTCCATTTCTACATTATTTTTGAATGCTTTGCCCTCCCATACGTCAAGTCAGCTTGCCATTTAAATTTCCTTGTAGTGACGACAAAGATTTTGCCACGGGACTACGAAATACTGCACGGAAAAGAGTGGACAACCACCGAACGATCAACGTTGGGCGAGTCCGTGGCAAAGCAACGATCCATGCCTCACTGGGAATGGGGATGTTCTCCCTCCGAACAAGTAATTGTAAACAACATTTGATGTGGGCATCGTCATTCTCCGCTTCCACCACCTTTTGCTTTACAAAGGAAGTAGCCAAAGGAAGCTTAGAAACCCAGTCGAACAAACCCACCAACCGGGTTACCGTGGTTATAGGGGCAACGCCTTTCCACCTAATAAATGATCATTATATTTAATTAAAACGAAATTCTACATCAAAACATAAAAGAATATTCCAGTTATTAACTAACAGGAACAAAATAAATATTTTATTTTAAAAAAATGGACAAAAAAATGTAGTGCCGATTTCGAGAGATAGGAAATTAATATACAAATAATAAAAAGAATAATTGATTGCCAGTTGCCACATAATATTCGCTCGGTAAAAGGGTGGACTTGAGCCACGTGTCGGAGCGCATTGACCGCGTATCCAACTTAAAAGTTAAGGACACATACTCACGTGTTCATTAACAAAAATGAAGCAACACCGACCGTCGAGTGGATGATTACTTTAATAAGAACATGTGAAGTTATTAGAAGAGGAAAACCATGTGTTTTTTATCTAATACCTGTAGGTAGTATGGTGGTAACCGTGGTATGAAAATCCCTTTCCAATGACAATGGGGCCCCGGCCCACCTGGAAACTTCTATAAGTAGCGTTGTATGCGCGTAGGTACTTGACCTACAAAAGTAACCGTTAGTGGGCATCCCTGCAACCCAATACACACACTAAAAACAGTCTTCCAGCTGACTTTCGTGGCAACGTTTGTGACCGACATGGTGAGTTTTTAATGAAATTTGAACAAGGTGGTGGTCATAGTTACGCACACATTCTGACCTTTATTGAATTGTTTCCGTAGCTGGATTATGGAGAAAGAGCAAGAGAATAAGGCGGAAAAAGAAGAGGAAGGTGAGGGCAGGGCATACAGAGGAGTTCGGAGGCGGAGCTGGGGAAAATGGGTGTCTGAAATCCGACAGCCAAGAAAGAGGTCACGAATATGGCTAGGGTCGTATCATACGCCACAGGCCGCGGCTCGAGCCTACGACACCGCGCTCATTTGCTTGCATGGCCCCAATGCGCGCCTCAATTTTCCCGACTCCCAAACTTCGTGCATTGAAGTCTGGGCTCGGCCTCGTCGCCCAAGTCCATTCAAAGGCCGCTCTCGCCGCGGGCTCTGCGCACGACGTCGATCCTCCAACAAAAATTCTTCCGCGCCACAACGTCCAAGAGGTCCAAACCACCTTGCCCGGTCCTCACTGACCGTGCTTGTGCTCCACAAATGGTAGGCGAGGAGTACTTGCTGCACAAGCTCTGACTCAAGCTAAAGTTATGCACAACAAATGGTTGCGATATTCTCTCAGTAGATGATGATTCCGTGAAAACGACATTTTTCGGGATTACTCGACCGAAACTATGTTGCCCACGATGAAGCCGATGACCACGTATTCGGTCTTACGGGAGGAGACCTTTGGAACTAAATATCTCATTCTCGATTTCTTATGATACGTGCGGTGGCCAATGACCATTCTTTCTTTTGGTTGCTTTTCTCTTCCACGCTAGATTTCGACTTGTGCTCGACTCTAAATCATATCAATATCAGACGGTACGGTTGACTGTTGATAGTCGTTCACCATAGTGAATTCCTTATTTTTTTGTGATATCCCTATTTACTTATAATGTAGTCTGTTCCTTAATTCTGAATAATTCCTTTAACCTTGTCAAGTAATTGAAGCTTTCACGAGCAATTTTACTAAATTATTAGTCTCAACATATTTAATTAAATTAGTGATTGTTTTTCACACGTAAATAATGTTTGTTTTTAAAATAAAGATTGTTATTTAATATGAAAAATGCTTTAATAAATGAATTGCACATTTAAATCCAAATTTCATTATAAAAATGTTAGTATATATTTTGATAAATGTTTAAAGTTTTTATTTTAATGTATTTATTAAAATAATTACACTTTTAAATTAATATGTTGCGAGAAAAGTATGTTCCAAAGTTTGTAACATAAATAAATATATTGTAATTATATCTCTGCTCAGGGCCATGTCACTCCTCATGCATTTCGCAATGATCTTGGCCGCGAGAGGATTTTTCATCATCACAAAATGTACGCGTAACAACGGATTTTCAAACCCTCAAACGATTCCGGTCAAGTTTCCACCGAGCTACAGAGGCAAGGCCTGCAGATTCGCTTCTGTCTCTTAGGATGGCCTCCTCCGAACTCAAGTCGTGTGCCTCGCGTCATATTCTGGACCTATTGCTCCTCCTCCGCGGCCCAATATCTCTCAATGGTCCCTCGATTTTCAATCTCGATTCAAATTTGGTTAAAACTCTCGCCGAGGTTAGATATATGCTTGGATGATTCAACTCCTTACTTGTTTGGCAAGATGTTAAATAAAGTGTTGGTGGAGTGGTTTATCGTGCTCGGGCTTTTGGGTTTCTAACTCAAGAGATACAACAACCATTGAATTCATCCGGGGGAGTGTATCCCGTATCAAACACTAATGGAGGAGTAAGAGTAGATTCCCAGAGATAGGCTGGGTGGAGAAGTATGGATGATGTCTTGGAGTGGAAGAGGGAAAGGGGAAAATGGTGGGGGCTTATTTAGATGTAAAAGCAAGGAGATGAAGGACATAGCCAAAGGAGACCTTAGTAAAAGATGAGGGAAGGGGAGAAGAATGAGATGGATTACATTGTATAATCCCAACCTCATTCAGAGTGTTTGTTGACTCTTACTGTGTTCACAGACTGGTTTTTCTCTTCAGCATCCAGATGAATGTAGTTGGTCTCTTTGCTTGGTTTCAGTTGCCTTTTTGAATATTAAAATTGGGAGTTGGACGTCATTTTTCTTTTCCTCTTTCTATTGTAAGTTTTCTCCAGTTTAAATACTTATGATTCACATAGAGACCCATGTTTCTCAAAATCATCTTAATTAAAAATCTATTAAAGATGGTTTCTAACAGCAATTGGAAATTGATTACCTAACACAACAGTATTCAAATATCTATTTAAAAACTTTCCTGCATAGAAAGTTGGACGGTGGTATTTTTAGAAACATTCAAAACTGGAACCCTTTTCAACATTATGAGATGAAGAAAAATTTAGAAAGCCACCTCGTCAGAATTCCAAACAATATAAATTCTTAATAACAATATTGAGACTCTGTTTTACAAAATGCACCATGACCATTGTCTTCTCTCATATTTGTCTGTATTGGCCAGATATTGTATTCTCCTATGTTGTGCTTTTTCTCTTCATTTGGACAGTAGCCGATAAAAAATTTCCTTGAATATTAATAGGTAATAGTCTCTGGAGTTGTCAGGAAGATAAACCACCTAGATGGACATGTAATTGTTTGCATTGTATGGTATGATCTTTTCAGGTGCCTGTGTACATTGCTGAGATAGCTCCTCAGCACTTGCGTGGAGGTCTTGGGGCAGTGAACATGGTAAGATCCTTGCCCATTATCAGTTTTTACTGAGAACTCAACCTTGACACTGTCCTTAAAGGTACCATATGGTCTATGATATTCATTTGCAAAATTTGAGTTATAACAAACTAAGAGACCATTTGTGGAACAGCTTGCCCTAACAATCGGTGTTTTCGTGGCATATCTATTGGGAATGTTCATTTCCTGGAGACATCTTGCAATTGCAGGTATATTGGTGGAAATTATATGAAAGAGAGAAAGTATAATTAAAAATAATTTTATTAAAATTTCATGGAGTATGTGCTAAAAAATGCCAATATTCCTATTGTTTTGTGGCTATACAGGAGTGGTTCCCTGTAGTTTATTGGTTCTTGGGCTTTTCATAATTCCTGAAGCTCCAAGATGGATGGTAATTGAATGAAATTAAATTTTAAATGTAAGAAATTGATGATTTTCACCATTGCCAAATCTATCTCAGTTAAATTGGTGTTCATGTACATACAGGCTAAGATTGGTAAAGATGTAGACTTTGAAGCTTCCTTACAAACCATTTGCAGTTTTGACTCTGATATTTCCCTTGAGGCAATTGAAATCGGGTAATACTTTCACCTAAAATTCATCCATTGTTTATTTCCTTTACACCATATCTTAACTGTGTTTTTTGCTTTGCATTAGGCGGTCAAGCGAAAGAAACATCTTGTCTTGCTTTTTCCATTGCAGAGACCATCCTAGTAAACCCCCTCCAAGCCTTTTATCTCTTGAAATGAATTATTCATTTACTTGAACAATCCTACGCAATTGAAATTGACTGTCTTGAAGGAGTCTTTGCTTTCTGATTAACGTGAAACTCTACTTTGTTTTAGAGTGCAATGGAGCTAAACATACAAGAAGGAAACATCAAATTGTTTTAGACTGTAAGTATTCTTATGTTCCCATGCGAATGCAAGAATCTACATGTATTCTCTTATTGATTTGCACTTCTCTATTTATGCAAGAAAGTATATATGAAAACTCGTATGATGTTGGAATTAGGAGGACCTTGGTGTGGATTTAGTCATAATGTTGTGTTGGTTTTAGACTAAGGTTCATGTTTATATTTGTGATTTTTTTCCGTGGATAAGGGCTTTTGATAGGAGGTTTGAAATCTCAGGTGCATTCTACCCAAAATGGATGTACACGCTTGATAGCTGGTGAAGGGATCTTTTCCTTTACATGTAAATGGGCGTCTATTACGAAAGGCTTTTTTTTGTAAGGGCTAGTGAAGGGGATTTAAGAATTTGAACTGGAAACATTTCCAAATGTAAGCTGCATGTAACTTGTCCTCAATCCTACAGTTTGATTCAAAACATTCAACTATAAACATTGATGTAGATTCAAAAATGCCATGGAATATCTATTTTCTCTTTTTTGAATACAAGTTGTTGCTGATGGCATTTGCAAAGATATCCTCAAGTCTCCAAATGCGAAGAGAGATCTGCACAATGCTCTGATACCAGTTTGTTGGAGAAAGACAAGATGATACAAAAATAGAAATTTGGAAATTACTTTTAATCTTACATAACAGAGCTGTCCATAAGAGGAAGAAAAAAAAATACGAGTACATGAAAAAAATAGATTTGTATTATATTTCAAAAATTAGATACACTAAGACTAAAAGTATTGTATTTGCCAAAGAAACAGAGAGCTACTGCCTCATGTGCTCTTGTTTACATGCCTTCTTCTTCATTCTAAAACATAGTATTCCCTCTTCTTACAATGCAAAAAGAAATAGAGTTTTTATTATTTAAAATGCAGAAGCTTCCAGATTAGAAAAATGGAAGTGTCTAGATGCATACGAAAGAAGTTAGGAGAAGGAATTAAATGCGGTGGGTGGAGTGGTTTGTCAGCAAAAGGCAGAGGAGATTAGGTATGCATACGTGGATGTCCACGTCTACCAACATTGTTTACTTGAACAGGTGCAATTGGACTAAATTTCAGAAAGATCCTACAATAGATCAAGCCAACTTTATCAGAGTCGTTATCATGTTATGTGGGCGTCATGTATGTTGAATTGGACCATGAAGAATTTGAGCCTATGAAAATTAAGAACCAATTGCAACAAAGTGCATTCTATATCACCTTGCAACAATCAGAAAGACAAGATAAGGAAAACAACCTAATGGATTAACATGTGTTTGAGCTAAGTTGCCAATTCCACATCCAACCACCAATGGAATGGCTAAATGACCAGTAAAACAATTCGAAATCTAATATGTTTCATAATAGTTAAGCTTTCAAGCTTGATATGGAATGCATGTGCTTTATCTTTCGCATCCATTTAGTTTGTTTCATTGTTTAGGAAAAAATGAACCTAGACTAAAACATCCAACAAACCTCACATTTACCAGGGCTAAAAACCAGCCCATTCATGAACTCAAGACAAAAACCATGGAACCTTGTAATTTTAAATTTTCATAAATGCTTACCAAGGACTCTGTCATACTCAAAGGTAGCAAAATTTTCCCATTCAGATCTTTAGCTTGCTTTCTTGTGGAAAAGGATATCCTATTTAGAATGTCTGCAAAGATCTCATAAATGATTGTTGCTTTGTCCCGGGACCCAACTTGAAAATTTGGGATATAAGGTTGGACTCCACTCCTGTTGTCTAATTACCATCATCTGAGCTACTCCTACCCAACCTCTCAACCAAAGATCCCGCATTAAGAATTTTGAGCTTTTCAACAACTTCGGCATGCTCATATCACCCAGTTGAGATGTAAGCCCTATAGTAGAACTACCTTGCTTCATAAAACTCATCCGAGTTGCACAGCTACTTGAGGAAACCATATCACCAGATCACCTATATTAAGAGGAATGGTTGGTCATATTCCTTACTGCCCCTATGAAATTTGAAAGAAAGAGATTCGGGAAACCAACAAAGACCAAGGTCAAGACAAAGATATAAGACATGTAAAAAAACAAAAAATTGCAAGCTTATTATTTACTTGATATATTTGCTACATGTGTTATTACATAAGAGATCTTATACAATTATAAATGTTGGGGCACAACAACATTGCAAAATAATTCAATTAAATCATGTCTATTTCATTGACTCAAAGGTAAACATCAATACTTTTATTTATTAATTTTTTCCTTTACATGCATTCTTTTCACATACTAGCCCTTATTGAATTCTAACTATCTTTCATATCAGCTTTGTATTATTAATGAACTGACACAAGTTTCTAACTTCATAGATAGAAACTCTAGAATAGAGGATGATCTATGCTTTCCCACGTTCCAAGAGTTTGTTGACTCTTTGAGTTCCAGGAAATGAAATTGTTTATGATTTACAAATTCCATGAGAAGTTAGCCATAAAAAGTTGCATTTCGTAGATTTTTACCTCTCATGTAATAGTAACAGTGAATTAATTTCGTTGACTACTCTTGTAGAAGGCATCACATTTCTGCAGGATTATAACATTATTCTTGGATCCTTGAAGAAAGCTTTGGTGCTTGTCCAGGCTCATGCTGCAATATAAAAATTTATAGAAGAGCAACTTGCTGCTTTTCAGCAAAATAAAAAACTTGAAAGGAATTGGTATGTTCAATAAGCAAATTATGGTGATTAAAGAGTGATATTAGAAGTGTTTAGAATCTCTGAAGTTTCTTCTACATTCTTAATTTTGTCCAATATCTAGGAGCACATGATATTTACTTGAAGAAGTAGAGGTCTAGTGCGATGCTTACCAATGTTGATTTGTTTATATCTCGAGAAAGATCACGACTCTTCATCATAATATATAACTGCCTACTTCTTGTAATGATCTTCACTGCACTTTTGCTTTCGTATTATGGTCAAAATCGTACCAACCATAATATAATCATGAAGGAATTCGGCATAATAGTTTCGAGAAAGATTTTTTATTGGATTCTTTTAGAATAAGGGGATATTTGGAATGTGGAAATTGGGTTATTTTCTACAGAGGCCAAAAAACACAAATTAGGCTTCCTGATAAAGCTTTAATCAGCAAGTTTGCTACAAAAACATTGACCTGTGAAACATGTACGATGCATGCATTTCAGTTGAGTCTCAAACATGAAACTTTTTCAAATTTCTCCATTTTTTAGTTTGTCCTCTTCATACACATATTGCACCATCGTGAATATTACCTATAAGATACAGACGATACACTGGAACTCAATGTCCTCCCCTTCCATTGAACCCATTCTTGATTACCCCTCATCCTTTCCCTCTATTCCACTTTTTTATTTTTTCATTCTTCACTCCATATCCTTTGGTGTTTACACCGTCATATCCCTATTAGAACATTACCCAAAAGTTTGAATGGACAAGAAACTAAGAATTCTAAACAACCTACATTGACCTTGTTTCTGTAAATTATATTGGTTTTACTTTCATCTGACATAGGAATGGGTCCTTTTTTGGTTTCTCTAACAACACCTTGATCAAATGGTACCTACATCTAGAGGCATGGGCCATAGTCTTTCCAATTTCATATGCCTCCACTCTTCTTTACCAATTTTTTTAATACTTAAGTTAGTCTGCCTCAAACTACAAGGTCCCAACGTTGTAGGAGCACTCTCCACAGGGTGCCCTGTTATGACCATTAGCCACATCCTTCAACCTTTCCATCTTTTTCGATTCTTCATTTTTACATTCTTCACTCCATCCCCTTTGACATTTCCATCGCACACTTCACGTTTATTGCTAGTATTTAATTGTTTCTCTATTAAAACAAAATTTTGGTGATGTTCAATAAATCTTAAATTTAAGATTGGTTTCACCTTATGGGAGTCAAACAAAATACTAAATTAAAGGTCATAAGTCCAGCACTATTATCATGACCATGGGAGGGTTATATATACATACATACATACATACATACATACATACATATATATATATATATATATATATATATATATCTACATACATACATACATACATACATACATACATACATACATACATACATACATACATACATACATACATATATATATATATATACATATATACATACATACATATTTATACATACATACATACATACATACATACATACATACATATACATACATACATACATATATACATACATATATATTTAAATATATACATATACATATACATATATACATATACATACATACATACATACATACATACATACATACATACATACATACATACATACATACATATATATATATAAATATTATTTTTGAATATATAAATAATATTATTAATTTAAAAAAATTCAATTTTTTTATCTTTGAATAATTATTCATGTATATAAATTTAATTTATCTATAAATTAATATATAAAATGACTTTTGCCTATTTTTAGTATGTAAGTTTATAAAAATAAATAAATAAACATATAATAGATTGAGTGTTAAACAAAAAACCACCATTTTAAACACCTATGAACATAACCATTAAAATTTATGAATGCAACAAAATTTTCAACCTATCTCGGTGTGATTAGTACTCGCAATGCTCGTAAGTAGTCAATGAGGATATAATTAGACTACGTGTTGTTCAACTTGACAAGAGGCCTAATTACTAGCAATCATATGTGTTTAATGTAATGTGAACTCCGAGCGGTATATGTTATTTGTTTTAGAGGTATAATTATTACTTTTGTACTTGATGTTGATAAGGGATGTGATTGATTTCCTAAGTGTAGAAATATAGATGGGCCACTTAATTTTAAGGTTGTTTCTACATTTCAAACTTGTTAAGAATGCGTACATGAATACATTTTATACGATTTTCGATAGTTAATTTATTTTATAGTTGATGTTGCATGTATTTAATTCGGGTTTATTGTGTTAGTTATGCATCGGTTGTTCGGTTGGTGTTTTGTTGGAAAAAAATTATCGTATAGTTGATAATTTGTGTGATTGAAACATTACATTGAAATGTTGTATGTGTACATTTAATTATGTTACAAATTCATACATTTAAAGTTGCATATCATATTTCACAACATCAAATAAATGTAGATCTGTATGCACATAATGAGACATGTATACATTTGCAGTTTTTATATCATGAATGCTAGCCTTTAGAGGGAAAATTTTGTTTCAATAAACATGATTACATTTGATACCCCTTGAGCAACAGTGCCGCTTTGGATACAAGAAGTGTCAAGTATAGTAGTAGTGGAGGTGCTATCAAAGTAGAGGGTAGTATTTACGATGGGTTGAGTGATAGTAATCTTGCTTCCTCGTTTCTTTTTCCTCCAAGTGTTGGTATGTGTGCCATATTAGTCTTGTGACTTGTGGATAGTTAATCCGCATGCCATTTTAATCGGTAATTCTCTTCGATTCCCTGTCGAAATAGGGGGTATAGGAATATGTAAGGGGTTGGAGGATTCGAACATGGGTGTTGTATCTATAAAACAACAAATAAAGGTAATGTTGGTGGTTGCATTGATGCATCATAGACAATGTCGATGATTGTTCCTATGGCACCATTTACGAGGCCTACGTCAACCCATAGATTTGTAATAAGCATGAGTTTTTGTTGTTTGCACAACAAAAATTTGTGTTCCAACTGATCATCATCAGAATTTTTGGGTTTAGACTACCTATTACTTTCAGCAATGGATTGGGCAATCAAAACGTTCAATGCCTTCAACATCTAAAGGTTGTGGGATTCCACTAGATCATTTTTTGCAAACAAATGTGGTGTTTCTTTAAAAATTTTGAGCTCTTGCTAAGTTAGTTGTGTGTCTGTGCAAGACATTAAGATTTCCCAATCCTCAATTAGAGGGGTTGAATCTTGCATGTGGAGTAGTAAATTCTAGAATGAAACCCGTATTCATTGTTCCTTATTTTCAAACTATAGTTTGTAATGTAATAGAAGAAATAAATCCCTTCCAAAGAGTTGCTCTGTAGGAATTACTTGCATAAAGAGGCTTGTCCAAAACCACCATAATTGACCGAGGTCATCGAGGAGGATGAATAATTTGTTCCCAAATTTAGATGTTCTTGAGTGTGGGAAAGCTTCACAGAGCCCACCGTCAATTTTAATTAGTAACTTTGAGTGATGAAACTCATTTCATCAATAAGAACATATTTTATATGTTTCAGGTGACTCTTGAAATGACGATAATGCACTACCTTCAAGGGGTTTCAGCTTGACTTGGAATACACAGGCTACGTGGATTGTTGATGCAGAGATGTTGAAAGCCGAAACACCAATAGGGGTGAGCACAAGTAGAGGTGAGGGAGATGTGCTTGGTGCTGTGAATGTATTCTAGATTTTATTTATCGAAATGATTTTCCTGTGCTGTCATTCCTTGAATTATAAATCTTAGTGGAGGTAGATGGGTTTTGTTTGCTAAATGGTGTAGTATTGTATCAAGAGCTAGTTGTTGTTCTAAAGACAAAGTGTTGTAGATGGTGGTGTGACTTGTATGTTTTTGTTAATTGTGTCTACCTTTTCTCTCTAGATGAATGATGAACCAGTTAGTTTCAAATATTTCCAACATCATGTATGGTGTAACGCCCGCTAAAACAACCCACTTGAGACCCAAGAACAACCTAGGATAAGTTAGGAAAATTATGGAATAATTTTTTTTTTGTTTAAAAGAGTCTACAACTAGGTTATGAGGAAACAACTATTACTAACAAGTTCCAGAACAATTATAATTCACTAGAACATAATTTTCCTTTATTAACAATTATTAGATGTCACAAGGTCCAATTTTTAGGGTTAGAAGGTTCAAAAGGTTCGTAGGTTAATTCCTCACCATACCCACTCTATAATAGGCTTAAAGGTTCAAATTATTTTTTCTCAAACTTAACGCATTAAAAAATTTCCTAAATTATTCCCATAAGATAGTACATTTCCTCACCTTTCCATTGATATAAAGAAGTCCTCCTAACTCCTCATATTCTTCAAGTTATGGGCCAACGGGCCTTGGGGTGAAAATTTTCCCCAAGGGCGGGTCAACGGGCTGCAGGAGAGACTTTGGAAAATTTTCCCATGGGGAAAGAAAAAAATTGTGCCTGGGCACTGTGGGTCCATAAGTCCAAGGGGGACACGTGGCACCTCCAAAGTCAGCGCGGGGAGAGCTGGATGGCAGAAGACATTTTGAAAAATCTTCCCGCGTGGGGTTAAAGCTCACTTTGCACCTGCACTCCTGCAAGTTCGCAAGGGACACATGGCATCTCCTAAGCCAATGTAGGGAAGGTGGTGCGACGGGGAGAAAATTTGGAAAATTTTCCCAAAATTTTCTGGGAGTGCTAAGCTAAAAAGGGGTCCTCCCCTCCACTGACACCTCATGGTGCCACGTTTCACTTGGCCCGATTGTTAGGAAAATTAGAAAAATTTCCCAAAATTTTTCTAAAGTTCTAAGAGAAAAATTAAGGCTTGCAGGCCGCTGCCAAACTTTTCCCCAATTTTTTTTTTTTTTTTTGACGCCAAGTGAAGGAAAAACTTCAGAAGGCCATAACTTTTGATAGAGAGCTTGGTTTTGGGAAAGCGAGGAATTTTGGAAATATCTCGACGTCCTCTTTACACATAGATCATTAATTTTTGATTTTGATAAATTTCGGGGGGTAAATTTTGTGAAAATTTTTTGCAGGCTTTTACAGAGCAAACTAGTAAATTTTACCTTGTTCAGCTTTGTTTAATTTGTTCTTGTCCCTCTCTCAACATGTCAAACAAACATGAAGAATTTTTCTTAGATGGATTTAAGAAGGATTCAAGCTTCAATTGTTCTGATTGATTTGTAATATGAGCATTTACATTCCTTGACAGAAAACGACTATGAAAAATTTGAAATCGATTGGGCCAGGTTTGCAAGGTTTCCTTTAAATATTTTAGTCTAATTGGATTCGTTTAGGGAAAACTACTTCAATTTAATCATTTAATCTATTATTTCATTGTTGCAGGTTTGAACTGTGCATTTTAGGTAAAGTAATTGCCATTTTGAAACTACATAGCAGAGATCAAATTTAAAAGGGTTTAATTGTCATTTTGTTCTTCCAAGTATTATAATATGTTCCAATTCAAATCTAATACATTTATTTGGTTCAATTCAACTTATTCAAAAACTATAATACATCTCTCTTTTCCAATTTATACATATTTCAAAGGACAAAGTATTACATTTCCTTTATACGCATTTCTTTCTTTCAAACAGAGATTTCAATTACATTTAAAAGATCAAATTCAATGCCACTGTGTAATTTGAGAAAGGTGATACATCATTTATTGATTCCAAAATATAAATTTGTAACATCCTTCTTTTATTCTTTCCAAAAACATATATTATATACAGGACAAAATAATACATTTTCTTTTCATGTATTTCACTTTTCCACTTTCTAAATAGGGATTTCATAGAGCTTGTTAAGTATAGATTTCCAATGGAAATAATATCATATGAACAAGGAAAACACTTCCATTAATTCAAACGAAACTCTTACAACCTCCTTTCCATTTGATTTCAAAATACAACATACAAAACACGTATCTTTCTTTCCAACACAGAATACATAGTATGAATCTTTTACATTTCAAATTTCCACTTTCATTGTCAATACATAATATCTTTCCATGATAATCGATACACGTGATCATCCACTTCAAGTGGGAAAGGGGCTATAATAAGATTTCATTTCACAAGGGACTATCAAACTGTCTATATCTCAGCTCCAGAACAACAACATGAAAATTTCTCATTCTTCTAATTTGATCACAACAAAAGTAGGGGAAAGGCAATGCTCTCCACCTAACCAAGACATCCAGAGAAGAGGAGAAGCCATCCTTCTTCATTGGCCCCAGCCCCAACCATAATGCAATAAAGGATGTGATCTAACTCATGGCAAAAATAGTCTTCCACAAACACACAAGTAACATTCACAATAAAACACAGTCCAAAAATAGAATTTAGTTTACAACTACATTAAAACATAACAAACATTACTAAGGATTCATCAAGCAAGACAAAGGAGCAAGAAACAATGGGGATGCCGCTTATGCCTCCCAAAGCTGAAATGGGTATCACCACCTAAGAACAAACCACTAACATATGCCCTTATGCCTCCCCAAGTACCCCTTATTCCTCACATTTCCTTATGCCTCCCCACCTCTTATGGCACCACATAATGAGTAAAGAAATGCAAGCTATTTTTTTGTAAGGTGGAACCCAAATCTCAACTCCTCCACCCTTATACCTCCCTAAAACAAACTTGTGCCTCCCAAAAATATAACCCCATAGTCTTCTCCTACACCATTCCTAGGCCATCTACCCAACATCCCAAAAACATGCCAATACATTCATACATTAACACTTACATTCATAAAAGAAGAGCATTTGAAGAGTCAAGCTCCTACCTCTCCATGATGGAGTTGTTCTCGAGTTCCAAAACATCAAGCTTTATCCCAATACAAGCAATAAAAAAAAATAGGCAAGCACAAGCACGTAGCAATCTTCCCAAAACTTCTTCAAGCAAGAGCTCCAAAACAACAAAAGAATTCACCCAAGAAAATGAAGTCTCCAAAGTGAAGCAACCCCAAAACAAGGCAAGCCATTCAAATTTTATAGAAGAGGGAAGGGAAGAGAATGAGGCAGATCCACGTAGGATGCCATATCACATCTCTTCAACCCCAACCCAAAATTCAAATTCATTCTCCAATGCACAATAACTAGGTGGGTGAATAATATGACAGTTTACTTACACACTCAAATCCAACCCACACCCCAAAGGACTGAAATTAAATCATGTAAGAAAAGTGCAATTAAAACCTACAATTTGCCTTCTCAAAAAACATCACAAAAGTCTAATCTCAACTCCCCAACCATAGGTATGGTTGGTAATTAAATTTAAGAGGTATGAGACAAGTTTAACTTGTCCCACAAGCCTCCAAAATCAGCCTCCAAGGACAATTTCAAATTTCCAAGAAGGTGGAGTGTTTCACACTCAAAAGTTAACTTACACATCTCTTACACATACTTATATTGCTTTAAATCATGGCCAAAAACTCCCATTAATTACCTTCTTATGACATATTTGATTTATTTATTTTAACAATATGATTACTCACAAAATTTACACACCATTTAATAATTAATGAAAGGGGTAAAAGCACCACAAAATAAACACATGAAAACATAAACAAAGGGACCAAAATAAAATAAAAAAATACATAAAACCCCTTGGTCACAATTAAAGGTGACCCCCATGGGAATCCCTAACACACACAATCACACACAAACAAATACTAGTTGTCATGGTGACCTTGTTGAATTCATCTAGAATTCCAATGTGGTTAATCTTCAATCCCCAATGTTTGTTGTGATATATTAACCTCAGTAAAACACAAATACATTCTTCGGCCTGGTGGCCATATTAGAACATCCAAAATAATATAAATATAATTCTCGAAATCATCTAGATATATGAATCACAACAACATCAAAGCAATCTAACAATTTCATTTACGGTTTTATCAAAGAACTATATCATCATGTAATAATTTCCATTTCTAGGTTTACTCACAATATCCAAATATCGTATGTCCGAACAACACCCATAACATAACCATGTCAAATAATGTATCATCATCAATATCCAAAATGTCTCTAATAATCATCATGCATCATAACCGAATCAAGTCAACAATAATCCAGGATCTAACATATAACATCATACTATAATAAGGTCCATAATTATGTCCATAATATAATCAGCAAGATCATGATTAGTATCAAAAGGTGTCAAAGGGAAGTGGGCACTACATATGCACCAATTATTGTGTACGTCAAAGTGTCGTTTCCCCAACATATCAAGATCATCCAACACCCACGTTGTTTCTGAAAAAATTTAATGTGTGAAGACCGGAATTCTTACATTGGTTCGTGTGTTGAATATTGCATTCCACCTTTGATTCAGAGCTAACATCACACTAACATCTGTAATAGGTCATGTGTCTACGGAAGTGCGTAAAACATGCAATGGTTTGTAGTTGTGCTTGAACATGTCCCAAGTATCGTTGATGTCATGTGGGGTTGAGCCAAATTCGATGCAATATTTCTGAAAGGTTTTTATAAAAGGAGTTATGACCAATAGAAAATGTCATATGACGTTGAATCTGAGTTGGGATATCCACAAATCTTAGGTGGATCTCGAGTAATTACTTGTGTCGGTTGCTTTTTCTATTTATTGCCTTAACGGTTCTTGTTGTAGCTCTAATCTTGAGTAACTTGAATAAGTGGTAGGTGTTCCATGGCTATAGGATGAAATTTATATGAATCTAAGAAAGTGGTTGTTTGTTGTGCATCAACATCACTTTGAACGACACGTCTCAAAATATTTTTACCTATATTTAATGATACAAATGGACAGTTGCACATAACAAGTGGCAATTTTTGTAGCATGTGGCATGTTTCTTGTGTGCTTATGTCATGTTCAACAACACTTTCTGTGATCATTTTACGGATCACGATATGTGCTGGAGAATCTGCATCTGTGTCTCTTGAAAATCTAGATAGCATTTGGTGATATGTTTCTTAACGTTGCTCAAATTTTGAAGCATATTTTGCAATATACTTAAGAATAGCATGGCAGGAAAGTACTGGTTGGCAATCGACATTTTCTCTCCATATGTATATCATTGTTCGATTGTGGATGTTCAATCTGTCATCATTTTCTTGAAGGGAGGTACTTAATTTTCATATCACCTTCATGTGCAAGGAAGAAGTAGGTTGCGTGGCCCAGGGGGCATTGTACTTGCACTGCAGCTGTGATTACTTTCTACGAAGGCATGTCTACTTTGAACATTTAGTGTGGCGTTGAACTCGATTAAGTAGTTACTTAAGGTCTACATGCTAGGAGGAGGATAAAATTTGTGTTGTATCTAGTAGGCAAGGGTCGTCTAGGATTGACTTGCGAAAAAATCCAAGCGGTTGTAAGCTGTGGGTGTTCCATGAAGACATGAACTTATCAAAGTATTGTTTTGTGGCCTCAATAACTGCTGTATCCTCCCACCATTTGGTCAAATTTAGGCACATTCTCGAGCCATAATAAACCATGGACATGTGCAAAGCGTGTATGTTTCCATTCATACATGTGAGACGAGGGAACAAAAATATTAGCTACGTAGTTTGGAATATTTTTGAAATAAGTAGATTTGATTACTTGTACCAAAAGTCTATTGCTCTAAGTTCCTTCACTGCAAAGATTTCTTCAAATATTGTGAATCTATGATGCGTGTATGTTGATACTCGATGAGGGTTAGAGACAATGTTCGGTGTTCTCCAATGTTGTGTGGCTCAAGGATCGGTTGGGCGTTCACCGACATAATATTGTGGAGATCTGGCCATTTAGTGTCTCTAGAACTTAGAGTGAAGAATAAGGTTGGTGTCCCCAATTGTTCAACCATATCTGAAAGCTTGCTTATACATTTTTCCTAGAATGAATGTGTCCCTCGAAGGCTCGATCTAATGTGCATTAAGTTTTCTGGGAGGTTTTCTTTGGGGCATTGCAGTAGTTATCTTCGCAAATCTCTAATTGTTAGAGGGATTCCAGATTTGATGTTATGTTTCATAAAAATATTGTTGTGGACTGCCTTTTTGTGTCGCATTATGAGGTTTCGAAGGAAGTAATGAAATCATGGGTGGGAACTGAAGTTCGATCATGGAAACACATCAAATGAAATGTGTATTTATGTATTCGAACTTATTTTATGTGGGGTGGTTACCACATTACTTTTCCTCCGTCGAAATAAAGTTGAGAAAGCCATTGAGAACAAGCCCCCTTTATTGTATTCATTTATTGGTGAGAGCCCAAACTCTGGAAATGACATGGTAAATGGAGTGTTACCATCATGGTTGAGCAGGAATTGTTCGATTTCCTCTTCTTTTGTTCCTGTATTGTGAGGTGTTGGCATGAAAGATGATGAGTGTTCATATGTTTCATCAAAGTGAGTGGGAACATCAATACCATGAGCTGTAGAGTCACTTTGCATTTGGGAAAGTTCCACTGTGGCTGTGTTAATAGAAGAGGAAATATTTGATGACTCAAATGGTAGAGAGGAAAGGGCATCATCGTCAATTAAGACATCTTTGTAATAGGGATCGTGTTGGATTTTATATTGCAAGGCTTCCCAAACATGATATCTACTGATGTAGAAATCATAATTTTTTAAATTAGATCCTTCCCTTTGTATGAGAACTATGTCCAAATCTCCAAGGCGATGGGGTAGGGTCTTTGCTATTGAAATAATGTTTTGTGGGAACTTATGGTGTGTCCTGAGTATTTGTATTGCCCTCCACATACTTGGGTGACTTACAGGAATGGATTAACTCATGCGATAAGCATCTCCTTGATTTGGGTTAAAGATGCAAGAACGGTAGGCTACGTTTCAGGGTCCATGTTGTTCCATGAAGAGAAGTGGTGGCCTTGTTTTTCAGTTTTACATTTGTTACAAAAGGAAAACCTTCAAAGGAAATTGTTTTAATTCTAGGTAATTTTCCAAACAGATTGAATAAGTTTGGATGTTCGCTAACAAATCTATTCTTTTGTGAAATCGACGTTGGGCTTCTAAAGTTAGCGACAAGGGTTGGAATATGGGAATTCTCTATGTATTGGAAGGGGTTGGTGTTAGGTTGTGGAGCATGTTTTCATGTGTGAAAGTGGTTTATTTTACCTTGAAACAAAACATGCATGATGTACCGGGAAATGTGCTTTTTCTCATATGGGCAGGATTTCTGACCCATAGGTTTATGGGATAGTTTTGGCCCATGGTTTTGATACCCACGGTTTTATAAAACTGCTTAAGAAGTTGTCTACTTATGTGGTTTTGTGCATATGGTAGGGATTATGTAACATTGCAGATGTGTATGAATTGGTGTGAATTCTATAGAGTTTGTTGAGGATAGATCCAAACATATATGGGTATTGTATTGAGAGAGCAAAGACTTCTATTAAAATATGAGCAAGTGATTCTTGGTGGATGTAGCACAAATTGGATGAACCACATTAAATATTGTCTCTTTGTGTTGTGTTATTATTATTCGCACTTTTATTTCAGATCTCGTAATATTTTTTACATATTAGTTTCTCTACTGTTGCTATTTTGTGAGGGATTATTCCACATATTCTATCCCTTATTTCCTAATAGTGGGGTGTTTTGTTTCACCATTTGTGGATTGAAAGGTGGAAAGCAATCGAAGAAGAGGAGAAATTGGTTGTATATATGCGATGAATCAAGAAAGGTCAATACTTGAGACAGTTTCATGTGTCATCCCAGACATTTGGGGAAAAGTGGTAGTTGTTAGCGAAGATGGGTTCGTATGAAAGGAATTGGTATGCTCGTGAAAGTTTGTTTCCATGGAAGTTACATGTGGAATGTTGGTTGGAAATTCTTCAGTAGTTGTATTTGATGGAAAGATTGGAATGTCAAGGAATCATAGGTTGTTGGTCGATGTAAGTTAAAAGATATTAGATATTTTCATTGTTCTATGCTCTAATTTATGACATCATTGCTTAACAGTTAAGTGTACTTTATTTTTTGCGTAATTCTCTCTTCATTGGGCTCGTTTTGTAGGAGTCGACATGATTGTGAGGTCATAGGGTTATGGAGTACCACCTATTGAAAAACAATCATGCGGGTTAGCAAGTAACGATACATTGTTTGATGACATACAAATGCAAAAATAAGTCAAAATATAAAACTATATACAATTGTAATGCATTTGGAGTTCTAATGGGAAATACGTGTAAGAGGTAACAATTTGAGTATCGAGAAACTACTTTTTTCTTAAGGAAAAGAGTATTAGATATATAGAAATATACAATGCATTCACATAATATACAAGGATGTAAATACATACATAATGAAAGTGCATGTATTTTTTTATTTATTTTCTTAAAAGTACTTATAATCCACATAATAATAGGAGACAATAGTATGTCAATGTATGGGAATACACCAATTTTCTTTTGAAACAGAAAAAAGTGAAACATCGATATGAAATAAGAAACATCGTGGTGATAGTTCAAAGAATAGAATGGGATGGATGAGGGTGTGATGTTTGAAGGGATGGGTGGGTTAGAAATCCTTGTGTTAAGGTTACAGAGGAGTTGTACTATTTTCCGGTTTCTTTGAATTGAGGATGACACATTTCAATTTGTTGTTTCCGCAATATGTCTCTTTTTTCAGTGAAAGTGTGAAGTAGTATTCATTGCCGATGACATTACTTATAATTTCACTAGTCACATCTTCGTCTATAGACAATATATGGAGGTCACTAGCTATAACACCCATGATTAACTCAACTGTCTCATCAAAAGTGGTAACTGATTGAAGTTCTCTTGTTGGGTCCTTTAGATCGATCCTCAGTGCATATCTATAATCATAGTTTTGAACTTGTTGTTGTAACTCGAACATAACCATGAACCATTACCATTCTCTCTCACCTTTTTTGCATTATTTGTCACCTTTTTGAAGAGGACATACCTTGTAAAAAAAATTGTCCATGCTGATATTTGTGATTTCTATAGTAACCATGGCCCATTCATTTCTCTCAGTGTTACCCATATTTAGTACTTCCGATATCATTATTATAAAGGTCGGGATTTTGCAGGCCCATAAATTGGCTTGTGATAGAGGGAGCCGGAAGGTAATAGTCATCAAAATCTACCTAGCTATGAAGTGTATTGGTTTCTAAAATTTGAGGGTTGACATAACATTTGGTAATTAAAATAGTGTCGAATGAGCTCCCATTAAACCGGAGATGCGTGAGAAACTTTCAAGGCAGGACCGGAAGAGGTGGTATAGAAAGAATTTCTTCAATTTCTATTGCTTATCTCATCTTAGTGCTGTCCCCAAAATGTGACACTTACATTGAATCCCAACATGTCCTTTAATTGTAGAGTTCTCCTCTTAGTCTCGACTTGTCATGCCTACAAATCATTGATCATGGTGACATCGCAAGAAAATGCCAATCAAATCAAATTTAGAATGGTCATCAGTTGCAGGTATATCCTTAATTTTTTTGAAATGAAAGTGATGGGAAGGTATTGTATCCTCATTTACTATGAGTGGAGCTACGGTTGAAGACGCTTGTAGGAAAATATCCAAAGCATTGTTCAAATGGTTATAACATAGCTTTGGATCAGGAATCCTCGCAATCCTCCCATTGGAAATTGTATATAGCTTCCCATTTTCAATATGCTCATAGAATGCTTCAACAGCCTCATTGAAACAGGTGATATGAATTTCCCCTCTTTCCTGATCTACAAAATCAAACCCAAACATAGAACCATCTCCCCTTGGATTGTGATATTCGCGAAGGTTTTTTTGGTAGGGCATGACCCTCTATGAACCACATGTGCATAGATGTATTCAAATCACTTATTTTAGTTGGTGTGCATGCTTGTATGTGGTATATGGGATTATAGAAATATATAATTAGGTATGGTGCTACAAGCACTGTTTAGAGGGTCTTATTTTGTTTAGGGTCTTATTCATATTAAGTTTGATTATAGATAGAATATACGCCTTGTGTTAGATAAGAAGGTCTACACTCTTCTTATTACCGCTAACCGTATCCACCTTCCTCATGGATGGTACATTACATATAGAGAAGGGGTTTCAACGAACTTAGCCAGACATTCAGTCTTATACAATAATATGAGACAGTTTTTAAAAGTTTAATATCTTTTGTACAATAATTTCTAGGATATACTTATTTATTTTCAGAAATTATGTGGTTTTAAATCGTTGTAACTTGTAAGAGCACCTAGGTTCAGTTCAATTGTTTATATTGATGCGTAATGGTTGTGAAGTTTTATTTTTGTGTTTCTACCATTATTATATCTTGTATGCTTAGGTGTAATTATTTTACAGTAAAAATATCAAAAACTAAATGGGGAAATATTATTTTTGTAGAGAAACATTTGTGCAATTTCTTCTAAACCATAATAAAAAAATACAGTTTACTATCTTCTTATGTATGGCCTCTACTAATATACAGTTTTTAATAACTCTTTATAATTTTTTGGTTTTTTGTATTATAAATGAGAATGAAATTAAAAATATAGATTACTCTTAATGGAGGAGTCCCTCCTTTGAATTCGTAGATATATTTAGTTTTATTAACTTCCTATTTCCTTTTTTTCTAGGATATTTGTGATTCTCTTTCTTTGGTGGTAAAGAAAAGAGTGTTGTCTCTAGACAAACTTCAGGTGGGTTTCAATACTGATTGAAGTATTTATTCAATTGTTTTATTTATTACATGTTATGGACTTAATTTTAAGGTTGTTTCTACATTTCAAACTTATTACAAATTCGTACATGAATACATTTGATACCATTTTCGATAGTTAATTACTTTTATAGTTGATGTTGTATGTATTTAATTCAGGTTAATTGTGTTAGTGTTGCGTCGGTTGTTTGGTTGGTGTTTTGTTGAAAAAACCTTTATTGTACAGTTTATAATGTGTGTGATTGATAGTGGTAGTGTAGGAATATAGATGAAACATTACATTGAAAGGTTGTATGTGTACATTTAATTATGTTACAGATTCATACATTTAAAGTTGCAAATCATATTTCACAACATCAAATACATGAAGACCTCCATACACATAATGAGACATGTATACATTTGTACAGTATTTATATCATGAATGGTAGCCTTTTGTGGGCAATTTTATTTTTAGTAAACATGATTACATTTGATACCCCTTGAATGACATTACCACTTTGGATACAAGAAGTGTTGAGTATAGTAGTAGTGGAGGTGCTATCAAAGCAGAGGGTAGTATTTACAATGGGTTGAGTGATAGTAGTCATGCTTCCTCCTTTCTTCTTGCTCCAAGTGTTGGTACGTGTGCCATATTTGAGTACCTTTTGAATGAAAAAACATAGGTGAAATGCGTAGATTTGCAAGTGAGGGAACTATGGAGAAAGATGTGAATGTCAGACCTTGCCTTTCAGTGGTTCTAATGTCAACATTTTCTCTATGCAAAGTAATTCCATGGGACTTGTAGATAGTTAATCCCTAGGCCATTTTAATTGGTAATAATCTTCGATTCCCTCATGGATTGTGGATTGTGGAGTGTTACCATTGTGGTTGAGAAAGAACTGTTTGATTGCCTCTTCTTCTATTATTGTATTGTGAGGTGTTGGCATGAAAGACAATGACTATTCATACGTTTCATCGAGTTAATGGGAACATAAATACCATGAGTTATAGAGGTGTTTTGCATTTGGGGCCATTGCACTATGGATGTGTTAACAGAGGAGGAAACATTTGACAACTCGAATGGTAGAGAGGAAAGGGAATCATCATCGATTAAGACATCTTTGTAATAGGGATCGTGTTGGATTTTATATTGTAAGGTTACGCAAACATGAGATCTAGTGACGTAGAAATCATACTTTTTAAATCGGCAATCGTCTTCGATTTCCTCATGGATTGTGGATTGTGGAGTGTTACCATTGTGGTTAAGAAAGAAGCTGCTTCGATTTCCTCTTCTTCTGTTCTTGTATTATGAGGTGTTGGCATGAAAGACAATGACTATTCATATGTTTCATTAGAGTCAATGGGAACATAAATACCATGAGTTATAGAGGTGTTTTGCATTTGGGGCCATTCCACAGTGGATGTGTTAACAGAGGAGGAAACATTTGACAACTTGAATGGTAGAGAGGAAAGGGAATCATCTTTGATTAAGACATCTTTGTAATAGGGATCGTGTTGGATTTTATATTGTAAGGTTATGCAAACACGAGATCTAGTGACGTAGAAATCATACTTTTTAAAATTATCTCCTTCCCTTTGCATGAGAACTACATCCAAATCTCCAAGGCAGTGGGTAGGTACTTTACTATTGAAGTAATGTTTTGTGTGAAACTTATGGTGTGTCCTGAGTATTTGTATTGCTTGCCACGTACTTGGGTGACTTGTAGGAATGGATTGACTCATGCGATAAACATCTCCTCAACTTTGGGTTAAACACACAAGAATGGTATGATTCTTTTCGGGTCTATGTTGTTCCACGAAGAGAAGAGATGGCCATGTTTTTTAGATCTGCATCTGTTACACGAGGGAAAGCCTTCAAAGGAAATTGTTTTAATTCTACAAGGTAATTTTCCAAACAAATTGAGTAAAATTTGAATTTCTCCAAAAATATATTCTTTTGTGAAACTAGCGTTGGGCTTTCAATAAATTCAGTGAGGAGGGTGGGAATATGGGAAATATCTATGTATGGGAAGGGGTGGGGTGTTCTATTTGAGTCGTTTGTGGATTACAAGGTGGAAAGTAGTTAGAAGGAGAGGAGAAACTAGTTATACATGTGCAAGGAACTGAAGAAAGGTTGGTACTTGAGATAGTTTCATGTGGCATCCTAGATATTTGGGGAAACGTGGCAGTAGTTAGTGAAGATGGGTTCGTATATGGAAGGAATTGGTATGCTCGTGAAAATTTGTTTCCATGGAAGTTACTTGTGGAATGTTGGTTGGAAATCCTTCAGTAGTTATATTTGATGGAAAGATTAGAATGTCAAGGAATCGTAGGTTGTTGGTCGATGTAAGTTGAAGGATATTAGAGATTTTCGTTGTTCTATGCTCTAATTTACAACACTATTACTTAGTAGTTATGTATACTTTATTTTTTATGTAATTCTCTCTTCATTGGGCTCATTTTATAGGATTTAACATGATTGCGAAGTCACAGACTTATGGAGTACCACCTGTTGAAAAAAAATTGTGCTAGTCAGCAAGGAATGATACATTGTTTAATGACATACAATGCAAAAATAAGTGAAAATATAAAACTATATACAATTGTAATGCATGTGGAGTTCTAATGGGAAATATGCGTAAGAGGTAACAATTTGAGTATAGAAAAATTGCATTTTTTCTTAAGGAAAAGAGTATTAGTTATATGGAAAGATACAATTCGTTTACATATTATACAAGGATGCAAATACGTACATAACAAAAGTGCAAGTAATTGTCATTTATTTTCTTTAAAGTACTTACAATCCACATAGTAGTAGGAGACAATAGTATGTCATTGTATAAGGGAATACAATAGTTTTCTTTTGAAGCGGGAAAAATCAAAACATAAATATGAAATAAGCAACATAGCATTGATAGTTCAAAGTATAGAATGGGATGGGTGAGGGTGTAAAGTTTTAATGGAACGGGTGGGTTAGAAATCTTTTCTTAAAGGTTATGGAGGAGTTACACTATTTTTCCACTTTCTTTGAATTTAGGATAGCACATTTCAATTTTTTTTTTCTGTAGTACATCTCTTTTTTAAGTGGCCCATCTATATTTATTCAATTGTTATGTTTATTGCATGTTATTACTTTTGTAGTTGATTTTGTTTAAACTATGGGTGATTGATTTTGTAAGTGTAGAAATATAGATGAACCACTTCATTTAAAAAGTGCAAACATGAAGTCTAACCCTAAAAACAATTCAAAAAGCAAAAAAGTGATATAATGTACAAAGTTTTGGATGGAAACAACTATAAATTGCATTGTCCTTTCAAGAACCAAATGATGTGATAGGAAATGAAGGCATGCTTGCATGTGTTTCTGCGCTTCCTTTTCTTGCATTTTCAAATTAGAGTTGCTAGACATAATCCTAACAATGGATTGAATTAGGCTTCATACGACTAAATTACAAACTGCCTCAAAAGTTCACTGACTCCCTAAGAATTTAATGTCTTATGGGAAGCCTTGGATGCCAATAAATGATCACGCATCCATGCCACATCAAATGTATCATAAATATGAGAGACATTATATATGGTAGGAATTGAACTCGTGCATGAGCTATTATTGATATTAGATTGCGTAGCTTGCAAGTTAGATCATTAATAAACAATTATTATCATATATTGATATTAGATTACGTAGCTTGTAAGATATAGTTTTAAAATATCTCATGCATGTCATAGGTGTTAGAGGGTTTGGAAATTTTGAGTCTTTGGGTATTCATAAATAATAAAAATAGATTGCAAGAATATACAAAGAAACCATTTCCACGCGTAGATGATACTGTGAATGATGATTTGGTCCATCTCCTTATGTAGAAAATTTGGGTGGAAAGGATGTTTGTGTTTAAACTTTTACTGACTCGTGATTGTGTTCAATACTGATATGATATAGATGTTTTACCATATTCAGCTCGCCATCTATTTGTTCAAACTATAACTGCCAATCTCAATGTACTCATAAAATGATTACGACATCGCAAAATTGGATATCATTTTAGGATTTCTCAATTTAGTTACAAATATAAAATGATTCTAGCATAAAAAAATTCAAAATCATTTAAGGAATTCACTAATCCACCATTCTAATATTTGAATTAGTTATGAAAAAATAGGCAATTACACAAAAAATAGCCATTCAAACAAGCTGAACCGAACACGTATAGAAAAGTAATCAAGGGCATCTCGTTGAAAATATTTCTAGTTGTAATTTCCATCTCAAAACCGAAAAATCCCAAAATAATAGATCGAATGGCTCCCCACGGAATTTCTCATTTACATCACAAAATTTACAGTAGTAAAATCCTTTGTATTCAAAACTTGTAGAACAAATGGTCAATTTTCAAACCACCCCCCCCCCCCCCAACCAAAAAAAGGAAAACTTAAAAAAAAACCAAAACTTATCCGTAAAAATACCTTAAAAAAACTGTAGCATGGCCTATATAAATCCCTTCAACGCTACATGCTTTATAGAGACCTAATATTTAGCTATTTAAGTGTTGCATATAAGTAAAAACTAACAAAAACCGCAAACAATTGATTGTTCCTGCTAAATGTATTGCATCTAAATGCAAACACTTAGAAACCAAAACTTCCCTTCTCAACAAAGGGTGCAGCTTCAAGTGACAAACTTCCCTTCTCAATCTATAGTTGAAGTATTGAAACTGTTTCAGAAAATGCAACAAACAAGTGTTCCACCCAATCAATTCACTTTTTCCAGCATACTCCCATCCTATACCAAAATAAGAGGTTTGGAACAGGGTATGAACATTCATCAAAGCATAATAGAAAGGGGTTTTTTGTCAGATGATGTAGTTTCCAGTGCCCTGCTAAACATGTATCAAAGCATAATAGAAAGGGGTTTTTGTAAGAAATTCATATTCATTGTTGATAAGATCTATCAATAGCCTGGATTTCTTCTAACTATGTTTTTTGTTTTGTTCTAGAGTACCAGAAATTTCAACAATCCTATTCCAACTATGTTTTTGTTCTGGAGTACCAAAATTTCAACAATCCTATCTCGTACCACTAGGATTTGAATCATGCAGCTTCACTTTTTCTCCTGATATCTCACGGATATGCGCTATATTATATCCACCTCTCCCAAATTAAAAAGGGGATTTTCTTGGAGTTTTATTCTAAGAGATTTGGGGTTAGTAGATTTTCATTTTTTGCTCTTTGCTTTTGGGTAGATGAGGAAACCATGCGTTTTGTGTCACACCCAAAGTCCCCATGGTTTTGAGGAGCATGAAGTGTGGTTGGAATGTGTGACAACGTTCTGCTTCCATGTACAAAGAACAATAAAGGGGCTTACTCAGGTTGAAGTGGGAAATCCCTTATCTTACTTTGCATGTGTTCCCGTGGTCTGGGTACAAGCTACAACTTCTATGAGGCTAGAGTATGGTTGAAGCTAGCAAGCACTATAAATTAAATGGTTTTCTTATAGCCAACAAAAAGCCCTTTTTCTGGAGTGGTTGTATCAAGCATGGAAGTCCTGTTGAGGTTTTGAGCATGCTAGTGTGCTTCAAAAAACAAATTATTTTAAACAACAAAGACTAAACCCTAAGAGTATCATCCGCAAATTCTTAAAGGAACTGTGGTCAAGGTGTTTGAAGCATAACTTACCAATCTAGAAGAAGTGTCTAAAACATCAATTTGAATTCTTGGTTTTGTTCATTGCTTGCATGCCCTCAGTTTTTGTGCTATGACTCAAGTGTATATGCACTAGCGGATTCATTCTAACCTGAGTATTTATGGGCTTAGCCGGCTCAGCGATTTTCTATTTTTAGCTCAAACAACTATCTTAACTGCACTTATCTTCTTATTCTTAGATCATGCATGTGCTTAAAATTATTAAAAACAAAAACTATTAAAATCTAAAATTGTTAATTAAAAACAAAAGCTAAAATTGACTAAAACATTCTCATTTTTACCCAAAAAAATCTTTAAAATATATTTATTTAGTTTGTGATTGACTAAAACCTTTTACATAACACGAGACACCATGATGTCATCACATTTATTGTAGTTGCCACCTCATCTATTCACACATTTATTGTTTGTTTTCTCCACTCCTGATATAAAAAAATTGCTAAGCAATAAAAGGGCACTCTCACGTGGCATATTATTCTAATAAAATAGTGCCTCCTCCGTCTCCCACCAACGTTCACCCAGCCGATAGGTCAAGGTCAAGGCCAAGCTAGTGTCGACTGTGGAGAATGGAATTGCACGCAGGGGTCGCCATCGCTACGACAAAGGCTTCCACCTTGTTGCCGGATAAATGTGCAATTCTTTATTTATTTATTCTTATTACCAATCTCGCAGTGACCTGCTTTACCCAAAGCAATCTTAAATCTCCTGCTCGCTTTGGTTGTGGGTGCTTTGGTGTCTATTTACATTTACACACACCAAGTTGTTACAAATCTTGGAACAACCACAAGCCTTGAGCTCATGCTCATTCTTTAAAGGTTCCGATATAGTGTAACATCACTACGCCCTTCAATTAAAAGCGCACAATTTCTCGGAGCCGAACGTCATTTATTCTAATTTTCATTGTATCTGAATTGTTGGAATACAGTGGTTGCTACAGCCTTCTGAAATTCATGCACTCAATCTAAACGAACGGTTTCCTTCTGAATTGCCTTTCATGCACCTGTGGGCTATAAGGTGGTTCCTTAAATGACACTTTAAACAACTCACGGAAAAACTCCCAAAAACAGCGCGTAAAAAGTTTGCATTTTTCTAAAGAGCTTTTTAGTGTTTTATTTTAAATGTTTCAACTACTTCTACTCATCATCCAAGCCAGTCTTTTTAAGAATTTGATAATGTAGTCCTTTTATTCCTTTATGTAATTATTACAATTTTAGACTGCATGGGTTTTCGCCACGAACATAAGCTTCCTGTAATTATAACAGTCTCGTTTTTACCATGCCCCAAATATACTAATATTATCTCTCCTGTATAGCTCCTCTGGAAAATAAATTATGGATTTTTATTTCCTTCATTTTCTCCATGCGGTGGTTTCGATATGTAAATTTTATGTAACAATCGTGAAGTTCAACTACACTCTGTATCATTTATATTGTAGTCCATAAAATAGCCATTGACAGAACAGAATCTTTTTTTTCACTTTAGTTTGTTGATTTTTCGAGGGGTTGAAATATTCTTAGTCTATAGCTTCGCGCTCAAACAATGACTCGAACAAATACTCTAAACCGCTTTTTCTTTTATTATTTATTTGTTTTAAAATGATGAGCATATTAAGCGAAAGTTATTTTTAAATTTCAATTTAGTAGTGTTGATTTTTTTTTCTGCCTAATTGTAGAATTGTTTCTTTCGTATAAGATTTGGTTATGTGGCGGTTTTCTACTTTTTTCTTAAGCAAGGGAGGGATCGGCTGGCAAAGGGAGAAAGTGACTTGTTATATATATGATTTATTTCTAAATATTGTTACGGGACCATAACCGGGGAGAAGGTAATATTCACGTCTATTTAGTTACAATAGTGATATTTTGCACCAAATTAATTATTTTAAGACAATTCAATGTTAATTACTAAAAAAACAATCCAACAATTCAATGGTAAGGTAGGGACTAGTCGCATTGTGACTCTTGTCTTGCATATCATTGTATTAAAAGGTGAAACTATTTTTAAGTCAAGACGTTTCTTAAAGTGAGAAAGGCCTTGCGCTTTCGACGTCTGTCGAGAACATTGGCGGCTTGGATTGAAGCGTACATCGACGTCCGCATCCAACGGTTGACCTACTGCTGCCTCAATTTCATTTTTTTTTTTTCTCGTCACCCAATTAACCGCCATATTTAACCCCGACTAAATTCCCCACCACCAATTTATCCAAGCTCCACCACGTCTTGTAAAAGCGAAACCTAGCTAAACGAATATACAAATTTTTTTGCGAAGTGTATAAAATTAATCTCGTAGCCACTCATTGCTTCATATGACGTGAAATTATGCAACCTCGGGGTTCTGCAATTTGACTACAAAGCGTGCTCTAGGAACGAGGCTTAGGAAAACCATAATCTATCGATTTCTCAAAGTGATAACCTTTCAAAAAGTGATAATTTTTCATATACAGTATGAGGGAAGATGAATGTGTAAATCGATTTAAATGCATGTGCTATTTTTTTATTTTTCCGAGTGGTCCGAACGTTTCGCAAATACCTTAGAACATGATGTAGGTACATTACTTCAACGTTTCCTAGAAAATACTCTTAAATATGAATCATGGGTTTTCCATGTGTCTTTTCATTGACTGCACAAGCTACATAATAGATTTAGGTAATTTTTTGATCTATGTGCCATCTGTTAGTTTTACTTCATGTTAACTATTTGTAGATGTTCATTTCTCATCAAATAGTTACCATGTACATGAAACCTTATGAAGATGTGCACGATCCAAATATTCACTACAAATAGAATGAAATCCTTCAAACAACTTTGCACCCCGCTTACAACAAATTAATTACGCTGCGCAGTCATGCACAAGTTGCATTGAGCCCTCCCCTGGATTGGGGCACAAATTGGCAATTTGACTTCTTGCATGGTTGACATTTTCATATTTTAATTTTTCTGCATTCCTTTATTATTTCGTTGACATATTATTTTTAATATGGAATAGTGTGATGATATCGAAGTGTCGCACTTGTAGTGCCCATTTCCTTTAACCCTTATTACTATTGATTTCGATACTATTGAGTTTACTTGTGGACATTTTTATTATTTTGACTTAGCATGATGTTAGATGTTAGAGATACTAAGACTATTATTGAATTTCGATTCATAGTATGATGTGTGTGGATTATTAGAGGCATTTTTATATTGATGATGATATGTTGTTGACATGGTTATATATTTCGACATGCGAAATTTTCCTCACATTGAGTAGACCTTAATAATTGAACTTATTTTGTGATCCTATGGATATTGATGAAATGCGAGAATCGAGATGTTGTTAGAAATTGTAAATGATATCGTTAATTTCCTAGATTATGATTTGATTCATATGTAGATGATTGTGGATTTATATTGCATAATTTATCTTGAATGTTTTGATGTGGCCATGAGGTTGAAAGAGGTATTATGTGTTTTGCGGTAAATTTATTCACAACAAACAATAGGGGAATGGAGACCAACCACATTAGAATGCTAGATGAATTCAACAAAGGTCACCATGGCAACATTTATATTTTGTTGTGTGTGTGTTTGAATTGTTGTTAGGAGGTCCCCATGGGGGTGAATTACCTCCAATCAGTAACTTGATGGGTTTGTGTGTTGTTTTTATTTAGTTTTCTTTATTTAATGTTAGTATGTGATTTTTAGTGATGTAAGTTCCTTGTGTTTATTTAGATTTTGGTGTATTTTTTCCCTTTTATATTTAATTGGTTTAAGTGTCTTATTTTAAGTTAATTAACCTTGTTACTAAAATAATTAGGGATGGGACAAAAATTCATTTATTAGACTAGATAGCTCTTGGGTTATGTGTTATAAGTTGAATGCTTTTGATCTTGAGTGTTGTACACTCTACCTCTTTATGGAAATTCGGATTTGGCCTTAAGGGCCAATTTTGGAGGTTTTTAGATAAGTTAAACTTGTCCCACACCTCTTAAATTTCTATACCAACCCTACCTCTGGATTGGGGGGGGTCAAAAATAGACCCCGTTATGTGTTTGTAACTCAAAAATGACATTTATTGCACTTTTCTTACATGTGATTTAAATTTTGTCTTTAGGGGGTGTGGGCTTGAATTGTGTGTGTAAGAGATTTGTCATTCCTCTCACCCACCAATTTATTGTGCATTGGGGTTGAGGTTTGACTCGTGAGGTGGAGTTGAGGATGAGTGATGTGGCATCCTACATGGAGCCACCTCACCCCCCCTCTCCAGTTTCTATTTATTCAAGTTCTTGTGCTTGTTTGGGGGTTATTTCACTTCTTTTGTGCTCTTGAATTTTTGGAGTTGGAGGATTTTGGAGTGCTTGTGGATCTTTTTGGTGATAGCTTTGTAACGTTCCAATTTTAAGACTTTAGAAACAAGAGATTTTTTTTTCGAAACACAATCTTCTTTGTTTTAAATAATACTTCATTTAGAACACACATTCCATGTCAATCAATCTCATAACAGATAACCATATGTCACCGTAATGACTCGGTATGTTACTAATCTCTCAGTCCATGACTCGGTTACCAACTGATCTCTCATGTTTGTCTTAAAGTATAGATTAATTTATGTATACTACTTATACTTAGTTTTTCCTACCATATTCCAGTATCGAGTGCTATGTTTAAAGAACCTATCTCGAATATTTGTTACCAATATTCATCCGACATCACTATGCTTTAAACTAGGTGCCTTAGACAACACAACCAACAACTTGCGATAATTTGGCCAAATATTTTGAAATACTATTCATGTTACTATTCCTAGATGACATACTCATCATTTCGAATATGTCGTTCACCTCACTCTTTTGTTATCTAGAATGGTCTTTATTGACTACCGTCAGTCCACTTGCCCAAGGTTTGACCCTAGCCCAAGTTAGCAACATAATTGTGCCAAGGTATCCCGAGTCATAGAAAGCTATTCCCTATCTTAAACATGCTACTAACTTGACCTAGAGAGAAACTAAGTTCGGTATGATGTGTGTATATCTAGATGAAAAAATATGGAAGGGTGTTGTCACATGTAAACTACAACACTTTATCCTCGAGAAGCCCCGAACTTCGGAAGATATAGTCATGCGGTTGGCATGTGCCAACATCCGTTAGAACTGATTCATCATGATGTACATACCCCTTAGTGGTCATTAGATTCATAATTTAATTGGATTAAGATTCAAATTTCAGCAACCATGCCTAACCCTAATTCCAACATTCATTAAGTTCTTTATCCATAATTAATCTGATTTGATATTAAGAACTTCATTAACTCATGCTTGCATTGATGTTTATTAACTTGGCTTAACAAGCAGTTATCCCCGAAAATAGGGCAGAAAACATCAAACGGTTAATTCTTAATGTAACCTAGCTGTCCAAGAAGGTGTATCATTCACCTAGATTCAGCTAGTGTTTTCTTTTTTTAATCGAAGTACAAGGATTAAAGATCATAACCACCATTCCATTTATTTTTCATTCTTTTGAGAGAGGAAGAGTCTTCCTCTACATGGTTAGATGTTAAGGTTAACATAATATTTTTATCATGCTTTACTCATATAGTTTAATTGTATGACCAATGCATATTTAATTATTAAACTATAGTTATGTTGTTAGAGATCGACATATTTTGCAATTTAACAAGTTTCATTATAATAAGGGAGATTGTACTATCCCCTTAATCCAACTTATTAATTGATAACAATAATAGTATATAAATAGATATAAAGAATATCGACAAGATATCACTACTATTTCCGTCATATAAAGTACAAGAGAATTTACACAAAAAATTGGAGTCAGTCTCCAAACCTTTCAATTCATCATGATAAAATATACATTTACAAGACTATGCATTTCAGACATACTGCATGTCATTCATCATTAAGATCATAAAATAATATCACTTCTCTTTTCCAATACAACTCAAGAATGAATTGAAATTATTTACATAAGATCCAGAATTAAATAAGCCAATGCATCATAAATTTTTTTTCCTTCTTTTATCACTTATGATGTCCATCTGCAAAAATTGCTAGCATGGGTTAGTTCAATGAACTGAGCATGATAAGCACTAAGCATTAAAATGAGGTGCATTCCACTAATTGTTCCATTAAAACAACTCTGCTTTAATGAAACAATTAATATATCATACAAATAAGCATAAGTAATAACAACCAAAAAGAAGTACAATAATGAGTCTGAATTTACTTTTAAGAAAAGAGCATAAAAATTATCCGCAACATCTACATTATATCATATAATTTAATTGATCATCCAATTGTTTCATAATTCTATCAGAATAGAAATACAACATTTATCTTTACTATGTAGCAAAAGAAGTTATTTACAACATAGCTCATATTAGGATGTTTCATCCTATAACTTAAGAAAAGAAGAAGAATCAATACATATTGTTCCCCATACACTAATCATCTAAAAGGTAGAAACATGTTTAGAACACACATAACTGCTTCAGTTCCAGGATAACAATATAAGGATTCAACATTAAAGAGACAACATCTAACAAGAATCCCAAATCAATCCAAGAAGGGGAAGAGAGTCAAAACAATCTACCTGCAAGTCTTAACTAACTTCTACCTGTTAGAAGATATAATTCAAGGATCTGAAACTAGACGTTCCACAAATCAAAGCTAGACTCACACAAGATTAATCTCTTCTCATGTCCATCCAAGGGAGGATTCATAATAAGATAGGGTGCAAAAAGAGAAAACCTTCCAATACCAAATCCAAATGAAGTATGACTCGGTCAAACATAGCAGTTGGTCTAAACATGTTTACATTTTCTCTTCTACGAACCGACTCAGCTATTCTCTTTCCACATCATTACAACAAATGACTAGTACAAAGTAGACTAAACAATCCACAAGGAAATTTCCATCTCAGAAGAGTGGTTTCTCACTATTTCCTATAAGACAGAAAAGAACATAAAGCCGAACCCAAAAGTTGAGCAGGCCTAAGAGAACAATCTTTCTACAACCAAGAAGAGAGTCATGCCACAGAGAAGTTTGATCAAAGAGAAGCATAATCCTTTCTCCCTTTTAAATACCCATAGATTCATTCAATGAATCTAACAAAGAATAGAAAACCCAAAATAAAATAAGATAAACAAGTTTCAATAATAATCACGAACTCAATAGAAACTGTATTCCCAACTTCAAGTTCTTACACGGCTCCATATCAGAGAGACATATAGTTCTTGGTCATCATGAAGAAAAATTAAATGAACAACCCCGAACCAAAGGTAATAAATCCTATCAACAAGATTCAGAATGAGAGAGTATTCAACTCTTCTTTCCTTAAAAACCCAAAAGTCAATTTAAGAGGATCTGAAAGTGAGTAAGAAAACCCAATATACGTTTAAGTCAAGCAATGTCTCAACTTTACCTCCAATCGTGACTAAAAAAAAAAACACAACAAAGACTCTCATAGCTCCATCTATAAATATTATGACAGAGAAGGTATTCATTTCAAATATCGATCACAATAAGGAGTATGAATACTACATTTCTAAAAACTTCAAAACCCATAACAATTGTTTCAAACAAGCTCAATATCAACCAAAGAGTAAATAACAATACATTATCTATTTAAAGGTTACTTAATCCCTCAATAAGTTACTGATTAAGTCTATTAACCTTTAAGCAAAATAGTTAATCCTTCAACAAGACATGGGTTTTCTCGGAGAAGAGGAGAGAAGAATATCCTTGAAATTTACATGCCCTTACAAGCTCAACTAAGGCGGTACAATCTCAAAAATGGAATTACCACAACCATTCCAATTTAATAAGCTAGAGAAGATCTCAAAAGAGATTAACAAATCAACTCAAATCAAAATATTTCCCCCAAGCTTTTTTGAGCAGAGAGTCCCATAAATGAGTTCTAGGCATTTCAAAAACTTGAATAAGAGTAAAACTCAAGATCAGAATACAAGTACATAACCAAACACAACGACTTGAATATAAATTCAAAACATACATGTATCAAATACGAGTAAAATTCTAAACACGAAGCTTTGAACACAAGTTATGGGAAACAAAAAGCTCCAATATAAGTTCGTAACGACACACAAGCTCCAATATAAGTTCAGAATGAAACACAAGCTTCAAATACAAGTTTCACATGCATGTCACCACTGAACTTGCACAGAGAGAAAGTTTCCAAAGGATAACATTATTTAGCAATGGATTTATATCCAAAAACCACAAAGATTCATAAAACCATGAAAGTAAATAACTAGACAAATCATGAAAACATTTATCTCATGAGAGCAGAATTTTTTTAATGAATCATTTAGAAGAAAACAAGAAATCTTAATGGGTAGAGCCTATCATGCTTGATAGTGCTTCTGCCAATTCGAAGGAGACTTCCAACCGAGCTTCCAACTCTTTTTCTTCTCCATAAAAGATCAACAACCAAACATCTTTTCTTCCAATGCCTCATATACTTTCCCTCGATTGAAAATAAACTAGAGAAACAAAAATAGCCATAAAGTAGAAAACTAACTACTGGTTTGAAGAGCTAGAGAGCTCCATGAAGAGAAAAATCACAATGCATAAAAGATTAAACAAATTCCAAAAAATCCACCTTCCTTGTTTCCAAGACGGTTTGCACACAAAAACTGAGGTCCATTAATGCAATCACTCCCAAATCTCTCATTTATCTCTCCTTGCCACCACCTCCCAAAAATGGTGAATGCCATTTCTAATTTAACATGCATTTCCATCTTTAGTGAAGCCTCCACATATGCTTCCACTAAAGTCTACTTGCCTTTTCCAAACTAGTTGTACCTCCATTCATTTAACCAAATCAAATCAATTAAATGCCATTGGAACCGTCACCATAATGCCATGCAACCCTTAGGTTCTCCTTTAATAGTTTAGGATATATTACCCAAAACTTTGGTTATTCTAACAATAATTACCTTAGGTATTAGAACATTTCCATAGGTAATTCCCACCTTAGGTTAATTCCCACCTTAGGTTAGATCAAATTCACAACTATGTAGTATTAGGTATTAGGTTAAAATAACCTAGCATTACTTTAGTAATTTCTCCCTTATTCATTTAGCATAGGAATTTAGGTTAGGACACCATCCAAGTGAAATAGAATAAGAAGTAGGTGCTTTTACCTATTTTAGGATACCGTTAGGACAAACCTTTATTTTTAGGATTTAGATTCCATTCATAGTCATAAATCAAACTATATTTTGTCTATGACATTAATGTCCTAAAGATATCAATCCTAAGGACCTAAACAGAAACATACAACCGAATGAAGGCACGTTCATACAAGACCAAAAAATTTGTAACATACAAAGTTTATTTTGTTACGTCTCTCCACCTATGAATGTCAATTTTACCATTCATTCTGGTAAGGAGATTTAAAACATTCCTTGGATCACTGGAACTGATCCAAGGATGAGTCAGAAAAAGAGATAAGTTTGCAACTCTTAAAACTAGATTGTAACTTACCTACAAGAAGTGAAAGTGGGTTATTGCAAGCAATATCATTTCACTAATGAATCCAAGAGAAGAAATGATTTATCCATAACAAACATGGTTTTTAGCAATAAGGGAAACACACCTCATTCAAGAAAATCACATGCCAACGCTTGTAATGCAAAAGAGAAATATAAATTTTTGTCAAAGGTGTTACATACTTCCCTCCTAAAAATAATCATCATCCTGATGATTGTCTTATGTTGACCATTGCATTAAGGATAATCAATTAATTCACTTTCTTAACATATGTTGATAACAATATCTGAATTTAGAGTTTCAGAAATCAACATTCACATAGTGTTTATTTAAAAATGAATAATCATCTGCCCAAAATTGGCGAGACTTATCGACATATAAAGATAAAATCACTATTTTTATCAGTCATCATAGTCAATTTTGATCAAATAAATATGGAAAAATAGTTTTCATATCCTCCAGGTTTTCCCAAGTTGCACTTTCTTTTCCAAACTAGTCCCATCAACCTTACATTGACTTATTTCACGGTTCCTTAAATGCAACTGGTGAATTTCAGCACTTGTATGGGTTTAACCATGATTATTCCTAGGTCTTGGACCTCTAAAGGAATTCCAATTTAACACATGTGATAAATCTGAAATGTATTTCTTAAGAAAAGAAATATGGAAAACATCATGCATTCATTACAAAATAGGAGGTAATGCTAAACAATAAGCTACAAGTTTGATTACTTCAACTATCTCAAAGGGTCCCACATAATGAGGTGATAACTTGGCAGCCTTTCCAAAAGTTATACAACTATTTTTCGCTTAACCCAAAGAAAGACCTTCTCACCAAGTTCAAATTTTTATCAACCCACTTTAAATCAGCGTAACTCTTTTGCCTAGTTTCTTTGCATCTTTCAAGTGTTCACGAATCATTGTAAATTTTTTAATTTCCGTAAGGATTTCAGGTCCAATTACATCTCTATCCTCAATGCTTTCCTAACTAATGGGGTTTTGCATTTTCTTCCGTATAGGGCTTTGAAAGGTTCCATCTTAAGAGAGGCATGATATGTGTTATTATAAGAAAATTCAACTAGTGGAAGGTACTCTTCCCACTTATATTTCTGATCCATACAATACATTTATAACATATTCTCAAAACTTGATTAACTCTTTCAGTCTGTCCATCTGTTTTTGGATGATACGCAGAACTGAAATTCAGCTTAGTTCCTAGAGCTGCATTAAGTGTTTGCCAAAACCTTGATGTCATTCTAGGATTTCTATCTGATATGATTAATTCAGGTGCTCCATGTAATCTAAAAATTTCATGTACAAATATTTTAGCCAATATAGGAGAATCATCCATCGGATTACCTACTTGCCATTTGTCTGCATGATATGAGGATACAATAAACCGATCGGTGCATATGTTCGGCTTTAACATCTTGACATTCAAGGTAATGTGTCACAAAATCAATAACATCATTTTTCATCCCCTTCCAAAATATCGATGTCTTATGTCAACAAGCATCTTTGTAATACTAGGGTGTCCTTAAAAAGCTGAATTGTGAAATTCTTCTAGCATTTTCTTTCTTAGATCATTTAGTGAAGGTATGTATACTCTATTTTCAAATCTTACGATTCCTTCATTGTCAAAGTGAAAACCTTTATACCTCACATCATTTGGATCTACAAGAAGCACTGTTTTTTACTTATGGAACATAAGAAACAAATTCCATAACACTTTTTACTTCATCCTTAAACTCGCTTCTCAATGTTATAAGAGCAGAAATGTGCTTCCTATGACTTAGAGCATCACCACTCTATTTTCCATACTTTTTATGTAATTGATATCAAAATCATATTGAGAAGAAAACTCTAACCATATTCATTGTCTTGCATTAATATTTGGCTGAGTGAAAATATATTCTAGCCCAAGATGATCAATTTTTAATTCAAAAGTTTACCAAGTAGATAATGCCTCCAAACTCATAGTGCATGAACAATGACAACAAACTCTAAATCATGTGGAGCATAATTCAACTCATGTAACTTTAGTTTTCTACTTTTGTAAGCTATGACATGATCATTTGTAACAAAATACCTCATAAACCTTCCCCAGATGCATCCGTTACAACCGTGAAGTCTCCATTAGGATTTGGTACAACTAGAATAGGTGCTTTGCGATTAATCTGCTTCTTCAAAGTTCTAAATGCTGATTCAAAATTCTCATTCCTAACAAACTTCTTATCCTTTTTCTGTAATGAAATTATTTGTGCAACCACCTTAGAATTTTTTTACAAATTTTCTATAAGTAATCAAGCAAGCCCCATGAAGCTTCTAAATTCATGTACATTCTTTGTGCTGGCCACTCGCTTATAAATACAATTTTAGAAGGATCTACAACAATTCCATTCTTACTTATTGCATGTCCCAAATAGTGCACTTCTGTTTCATAGAAAGAACATTTAGATAGCTTACCATATAACCGTCTCTTTCTCAAAATTTCCAAAACTATCTTCAAATACTCATGATGTTCCTCAATACTTTTAGAATATATGAGAATTTCATCCAAGAATATAAGCACAAATTTGTCCAAGTATTCTTGAAAGATATTATTCATTAAATTCATAAAAACTACAGTGCATTTGTTAATCCAAAGGGTTAAGCTATGAACTCATAATGTCCGTACCTTGTTCCGAAGAAGTCGCTTTTATGAATGTCATCATCCTTAATCCGTAATTGATGATATCCAGATCGAAGATATATCTTAGAATATACTGATTCTCCACGTATCGATCAAATAGATCATCAATTCTAGGGAGTGGGTATCTATTTATTATTATTATTTTGCTTAACATCCTATAATCAATGCATAATCTAAGTGTTCCATATTTCATTTTTCACAAAAATTACTTGGTGCTCCCAAGGTGAAACACTTTTCTAATCAAACCCTTAAAAAATTTTCCTGCAATTGAGCCTTAAGCTCTACTAATTCTATAGTAGTCATTCGATATGGTGCTTTAGAAATAGGCTCGGTTCCAGGCTTGATTTCAATTGTGAAGTCAAATTCCCTTTTGGGTGGAAGACCTGGTAACTCTTCTGGAAACACATCACTGAATTTTTGTAACAACGGATATCGTTCCATGACATCACTATTCTCTTCAGCTATTTCTACAATTTTTACTGCATATAAGGTACAACCTTTATTTTTGGCCTTTTAAAGTTGCATAGCTGACAGTTTCCTAACAGAAATTTCATGTTTCACACCTTGAATCTCTGCTATTTTCTGCAGAACATCTAAATAGCTAATATGTTTTTCAAAACAATCCACTTTTGCCTTATGTTTAGCTAACCAATTAACACCTATGATTACATCATAAGACCCCAAAGGTGCAACATAAAGATCAAGTTCTATGGAAAAACTAGGTAAGTCAAGGACTGCTCCAAACAGACACATAGTAACATGAAGATGAACGACATTGTTTCCATAATGTATAGTCCATGTTTTACCCATGTTTACAACTTTTATTTTTATTTTTGAAGCTAATTTACTATAAATAAAACATTCAAGTAGCTCCAAAGATCAAAAATAATAGTTATATGTATGCCAAATAACTTACACGGAACCTCTATGGGCATGACCTATTTTTCACTTTCGCTTGTCACTCATCGCACGGTGTATCTTGTTCTACTGACACGATCATCCTTTTTCAAAGGACATTGATTAGCATAATGATCTTTACCACGCTTATAACAAATGGCGTCCTACGAGTCCCTTTCTAGGCTCAAATTTATTTCAGTCCTAGATTTATCATTCGACGTCCATAGGACTTATGTCTACATTATTATTATTCTTGACAAATTTGTTCTGGCATTACCAATGACTTACTTGTTGCCGCTTTCTTACTATTATAAGCTAAAACTTACTTTTTATTCCAAATTTCTTCCATTGTCCTTTCTTAGGGGTAAGAGATGATGAAGAAGAGTTGGGAACTTTATTCCTTACTTCCTCCTTATGAAAATAAATTTCCTTGAATTTGTGTTCCTACATTATGGATTTTTCAACAACCCCTTCCATCATGGTTGGGCTGTAAACATCCACATCTCCTCCTATAATGGGATTCAATCCCATGATGAATTTTGTATCTGAACTTCTCTTTAGTTTGATACTGAGGTACATACTTAAGGAGTTTAGTAAACCGCTCCTAATACTTAGTTACAGTTAGCTTTCCTTGAGTTAAGGTCTAGAATTTAGTCGTTTTCTAATCATAATAAAGTTGTGGCAGCCAACATTGCCTAAAGTAACCTTTAAATTGATCCCATGTGATATTACTTTCATCAAAATTTAACTCAGCCTTACGGATGTCCCACCATGAAGATGTTTCATGGGAAAGCTGATATACTCCCACATCACCTTTGTTTCTTCTCGAGAAATTCCTTATAGAAAAGTACTTCTCCATTTTTTTTGATCCAATTCTCAGCTCCATCTCCTAATTTGGTGCCATCAAACTTGGGTGGTATTATCCTTTTTATATCATTGGTGAGTTCAAATTTGCCACCCTAGCCTTCTGTTCTCAGGTTGATCAGGTATGTTCACATTGTTATTATCAACACCTAAATTGGTGTTGTCCTCAAGAGGTGGCTAATTATTATTACCAACATCTTCTTCCTCCTCATTTCCCATTACTTACTATTTAAGTACAACCAAATGATCCGTTGTGTCCAATAGGGCAACAAGGATCTCATTGATTTTTTCGGTAATTGTTGCTCCTTCCTCAGGTGGAGGATTATTTGCAACATTTCCTCTTGTTCTAGCTATTTTTTGTTAACAAGAAAATTTAAGTTTCATCAGATTATGGACAAAATAGGTCCAAGAGCTGTAACCTTCAGCTCTGATACCAAGATGTAACATTCCCATCTTAAGACTTTAGAAACAAGGGAAAAAAAAAAAAATTTGAAACACAATGTTCTCTCATTTATAAATAATACTTCATTAAGAACACACATTCCATGCCAATCAATCTCCTAACAGTATAACCGTATGTAGCTCTAATGACTCGGTATGTTACCTATCTCTCATTCCATGACTCCGTTAGCAACTGATCTCTCATGTTTGTCTTAAAGTAGAGAACACTTTATGTATACTACGTATACTTGGTTTTTCCTACCCTATTCCGGGTACTGAGTGCTCTATTTAAAGAACCTATCTAAATATTTGTTACCAATATTCATCTAACATCATGTTTCTTTAAACTAGGTGACTTAGGACAACACAACCAGTAGCTTGCGATACTTTGGCCAAAGATTTTCAACATACTGTTCATGTTACTATTCCTAGACGACATACTCGTCATTTGAATACGTCCTTCACCTCACTCTTCTATTATCTAGAATGGTCTTTACTGACTACCATCATTCCACTTGCCACAGGTTTGACCCTAGCCTAGGTTAGCCACATAATTGTTATAGGAAAATGCTCACGATGAATTAGGGTATATGGGCATACTTGGTCGACCTAAGTCAACCAAATGTGCTAAGGTACCCCGAGTCATAGAAAGTTATTCCCTATCTTAAACATGCTACTAACTTGACCTAGAGAGAAACTAAGTTCAAGTCCAAATGTGTGTAGATCTAGATGAACAAATACGGAAGGGTGTTGCCACATGTCAATTACAACATTGTATCCTCGAGAATCCCCTAGACTTCTCAAAGGTACAAGATACTATAGTTAACATGTGCCAACATCTGTTAGAAATGATTCACCACGATGTACATACCCCTTAGTGGTCATTAGATTCATAATTTAATTCGATTAAGATTCATATTTCAATAACCATGCCTAACCCTAATTCCAACATTCATTAAGTTCTTTATCCATAATTAATCTAATTTGATATTAAGAACTTCATTAACTCATGCTTGCATTGATGTTTATTAACTTGGCTTAACAAGCAATTATCCCCAAAAATAGGGCAGCAAACATCAAACGGTTAATTCTTAATGTAACCTAGCTGTCCAAGAAGATGAATAATCCACCTAGATTCACTAGTGTTTTCTTTCTTTACCCAAAGCACAAGGATTAAAGATCATAACCACTATTCGTGCAAAATCACAAAGACCCCGAAATAAGTTATGGATTTTCTTTTCTAAGGCGGGGTCATTTGGTGTGATTTGCATAACATTGGATCATTCCACAAGCTGTGGGACTTGCAAATGGGAATGATCCTCCATAGAAGGCTGGTTCCTCTTCCTAAACTACCTAACACAAGCTATTCCAATGTAGGAAAACTAATCTAATCCTAATCTAACTTCTAAGGAGATAAGGAGAGAGAAAATGGAAAAATCGAGTCTACACTAAAACAAATGATACACCGAGAAGGAAAATGTTGATCATCTATCAAAACTACCATGGAGCAAAGAGAGGTGAGCAATGGAAAGGACGGAAAATAACATCACGAGACCATAGATCATATTCACACGAGAAAATGTTCCAAAACATTGTGAACATAGCTCCCGATCTGTAAATGAACAATAAAAATGCACAGATACCTGCAATGAAAAGAGGCAAGAAGAGACAGAAAAAAAATGAGCAAGGATGGACAAATACATCACAAAACACATTTTTTATTGCTTTAGAGTTACACAGAGCATCATTTATAGACAAGAGGCAAAAAAACACCATTTATAGAGCATAGGAGGAGATTCAAACTCCATTTCAACCTTGGGGAAGAAAAGAAGGGGAGGCAGAGAAGAAGAATGAACAACAACCTTTTATGCACCACTCTGTTACAATATATAGAAGAATGGGAGAGAGAAGAAGGAAAGAATTGAATCTTGCTCCAACCACTCTGAGATACACATTTAATTCCATTTAGAAATCTCAACCACTAAAAATCAATGCCTTCTAAAAATTCACCCACAATATGTTACTTCGGTTCCCAAATAATCGAATGGAATCGATCCGGTAGTTGAAGAGATTAGATTATGCGTTAATGTCCTGGAAGGTTTTTCTTCATTTTTTACCTACCATGACCTACAAAAATGATTTTCTAATCCTTCCATGGTGTATATGACACCGAGACGCTTCCAACGGTGTCATATTTTCTACATTTTGAGCCCCGAGTTGAAAGATACACCTTTTCAAGTTTGCATCAGTCCGTAAAATGGGCAGGAAAACTAGTTTGAATAATAGGCTCCCACTTTAATAGGGTCACGTGGTAGCTAGATTAGGGAAAAATTTGGTTTGTGGGTTCAAAATTTATCTTTTCTCCTTTTTCGCAAGAATTGTAAAATCCAAAATTCCCGCGGCCCCCTCCTCCGCTTGGAAACGTGGCACCCTTTGGTTGGTTGGGGATGAGCTTCACCTTTTGCCTTTGTGTCCCTTTGTCAAAAGGAAAATTTTTAGCTTTTCCTCCGAATCCCCACTTTGGTTTGACTAGGGCTAAGACAGTAACTTTTTCCCTTTGGCGGAGTCGCGACCCATTTTGTAACTTTTACCCTTTGGGTAGGGGAAAAAAACTTTCCCCCGATGACCCGCTTTGACCTAGGACACGTGGAGATGTTGTGCTTGCTTGAAAACCCGACCCAAAGTTTTCCTTTAGAGGAGCATCGAGTTGACACTTGTTGGCCTCCACTGATTTATGGAATTTTCAACGGTCCCTCTTACTTTTAGACTTTGGGCTACGTGGCAAGCTCACACTCATTTGGGTCTCCACTTTGGGATCAAGTCTTGGAGATGTGCCACACTAACACTTGGTACTCTCCACTTGCACTTTTATACTTAGCCAATTTTGAGGCCCACCCTGTCCGGATTTGACTCTGTTTGAACATTTGACCCTGTCTTTGTTCTGCCCTAGGACACGTGAAGATGTGGAGATTATTTGAGCCTTTCATTTTGGATTCATATTTGGAAAAGTGCCGTTAGGAAACGTGGTTTCCTCCACTTGCTTCTCTCGTACTTAGTCAATTTTAGACTCTTTCCCGAACTATTTTCGCTCTCGAAAAATTTGAATCTTCGTCATTTTTTTCCCTTTCTTGCTTCCGGCCTCTTTATGGCACTTTGCTCCTTCTTTTTGACCCTAATATCTCATAGTTGAGTCTTCCTGTAACTTGGAGAACGGATTTAAGATGTGGAAATGGCTTGACAGAGTCGTTTCTATTACACAGGGTCCTTTAGTCTCTCTTGGCCTCCGCCACTCCATGGTTGAGTCCTTTTGTGATCAATTTTTCAGATTTGAATGGGTTTTCTCAAGTTCCTCTTATGCGGGGTTATGGCTGATCCAATATTTGGCGCGGGGTGAAGTATGGATAACAACCACCATTCCATTTATTTTTCATTCTTTTTAGAGAGGAAAAGTCTTCCTCGACATGGTTAGATGTTACGGTTAACATAACCTTTTTATCATTCTTTACTCATATAGTTTAATTGTATGACCAATGCATATTTCATTATTAAACTATAGTTGTGTAGTTAGAGATCGACATCTTTTGTAATTTAACAAGTTTCATCATAATAAGGGAGATTGTACTATCCCCTTAATCTAACTTATTAATTGATAACATCAATAGTATACAAAAATATAAATAATATCGACAAGATATCACTACTATTACCATCATATAAAGTACAAGAGAATTTACAAAAAAATTGGAGTCAGTCTCCAAACCTTTCAATTCATCATGATAAAATATACATTTACAAGACTATGCATTTCAGACATACTGCATGTCATTCATCATTAAGATCATAAAAGAATATCACTTCTCTTTTCCAATACAACTCAAGAATGAATCAAAATTCTTTACATAAGATTCGGAATTAAATAAGCCAATTCATCATAAAAATTTTTGGATTCTTTTATCACTTACGATGTCCATCTATAAAAATTGCTAGCATGGGTCGGGCCAATTGATAGGCGAGCATGATAAGCACTAAACATTAAAATGAGGTGCATTCCACTAATTGTTCAATTAAAACAAATCTGATTTAATGAAACAATTAATATATCATACAAATAAGAAAAAGTAATAATAACAAGATAAAAGTACAATAATGAGTCTCGAATTACTTTTAAGAAAAGAGCATAAAAATTATCCGCAACGTTTTCATTATAACATATAGTTTAATTGATCCTATCAATTACTTTTAAACAAACAACAAATCTTGTCATCCAATTATTTCATAATTCTATCATAATAGAAATACAACATTTATCTTTACTATGTAGCAAAAGAAGTTATTTACAGCATAGCTCATATTAGGATGTTTCATCCTACAACTTAAGCAAATAAGAAGAATTAATACATATTGTTCCCCATACACTAATCATTTGAAAGGCAGAAACAAGTTTAGAACACACATAACTACTTTAGTTCTAGGATAACAATATAAGGATTCAACATTAAATAGACAACATCTAACAAGAATCCCAAATAAATCCAAGAAGGGGTAGAGAGTCAAAACAGTCTACTGCTAAGTCTTATCTAACTTCTACCTATTAGAAGATATAATTCAAGGATCCGAAACTAGACGTTAAAAATCAAAGTTAGACTCACACAAGATTAATCTCTTCTCATGTCCATCCAAGGGAGGATTCACAAAAAGATAAGGTGCAAAAAGAAGAAACCTTCCAATACCAAATCCAAAAGAAGTATGACTCAAGAAAAACAAAGCGGTTGGTCAAAACATGTTTACATTTTCTCTTTTCGAGAACCGACTCGGCTATTCTCTTTCCACATCATTACAAAAAATTACTAGTACAAAGTAGACTAAACAATCCACAAGGAAATTTCCATCTCGAAGAGTGGGTTCTTACTATTTTCTATAAGACAGAAAGAATATCAAGCCGAACCCAAAAGTTGAGCGGGCCTAAGAGAACAATATTTCTACAAAATGCAAGAAGAGAGTCATGCCACAGAGAAGTTCCATCAAATGAACCTATCTTTTTTAAAATAATGTTAAAGGAACTCAAACGGAATAGGTCTAATAAATAATTCATTTAATTTCTAATATCAAATGAATTCCATTTCTATTTCCAAACTCATAAGTTCTTTACTAGATCCCAAAAGAGAATACAAAACCAAACACATAGTCAAAAGAAAGCACATTTCTAGTTTCCCTTACAAATCCAAAAACTGGTTTATATATTCCAATTCATTAAACACAAGTTCGAGTTCAAATCTCAAAAAAGAGTACACAATATAGTCCCAAACTAAATAGTGTCCATAAGGGAAGTATAATACTTTCTCCCTTTTAAAGACCTAGAGATTCATTCAATGAATCTAACAAAGAATAGAAAACCCAAAACAATATAAGATAAAAAAGTTCCAATATTTCTCATGAAATCAATAGAAACTGTATTCCCAACTTCAATTTCTTACACAACTCCATATCAAAGAGACATATAGTTCATGGTCATCATGAAGAAAAATTAAAAGAAAAACCCCGAACCAGAGGTAATAAACCCTATCAACATGATTCAAAATGAGAGAGTATTCAACTCTTATTTCCTTAAAAAACCAAAAGTCAATTTAAGAGGATCCGAAAGTGAGTAAGAAAACCCAATATACGTTTAAGTCAAGCAATGTCTCAACTTTAGCTCCAATCGTGACATAAACAACAAACACAAAAAGGACTCTCACACTTTATATCTATAAAGATTGTGACAGAGAAGTTATTCGTTTCAAACATCGATCACAAGAAGGAGTATGAATACTACATTTCCAAAAACTTCAAAAATTGATAACGACTATTTCAAATGAGCTCAATATCAACCAAAGAATAAATAATAGTACAATATCTATCCCGAGGTTACTTAATCCCTTAATAATTTATAGTTCAATCCATTAAAATTTAAACAAAACAATCGATCCTTCAACAAGACGTAGGTTTTCTCGGAGAAGAGGAGAGAATAATATCCTTCAATTTACACACCCATACAAGCTCAATGAAGGCGGTACAAAGTATCAAAAACACAAGTACCAAAACCATTCCAACTCAAGAAATTACAAGGAGAAGATCTCAAAAGAGATTAACAAATCAAATCAAACTAAAACTACTTTCCCCAAGATTTTGAGCAAACAAGCGACTACATAAACGTGTTCTAAGCATTTCTAAACCTTAAATAAGACTAAAACTCAATCTCGAATACATGTACAACCAAACACAATGACTCAAATACAATTTCAGAACACACAAGTATTGAATACGAGTATAGTGCTAAACATGAAGCTTCGAACACAAGTTTTGAGCAACACAAAGCTCCAATATAAGTTCGAACGGCACACAAGATCCAATATAAGTTCAGAATGAAACACAAGCTTTAAAATACAAGTTTCACATGCATGTCACCACTGAACTTGCATAGAGAGAAAGTTTCCAAAGGCTAACATTATTTAGCAATGGATTTATATCCAAAAACCACAAAGATTCATAAAACCATGAAAGTAAATAACCAAAAAAATCATGAAAACATTTATCTCATGAGAGCAAGATTGGTTTAATGAATAATTTAGAAGAAAACTATAAATCATAATGGGTAGAGCCTATTATGTTTGATAGTGCTTCGCGGTCGAAGGATACTTCCAAATTGAGCTTCCAACTCTTTTTCTTCTCCATAAAAGATCAACAACCAAACATCTTTTCTTCCAATGCCTCATATACTTTCCCTCGATTGAAAATAAACCAGAGAAACCAAAAATAGCCATAAAGTAGAAGTCAAACTACTAGTTCGAAGAACCAGATAGCTCCATGCAGAGAAAAATCACTATGCATGCAAGATTTATCAACTTCAAACAAATTTGCCTTCCTTGTTTCCAAGACGGTTTGCACACAAAAACCGAGGTCCATTAATGCAATTACTCCCAAATCTCCCACTTATCTCTCCTTGCCACTACCTCCCAAAACTGGTGAATGCCATTTCTAATTTAACATGCATTTCCATCTTTAGTGAAGCCTCCACGTATGCTTCCACTAAAGTCTACTTTCCTTTTCCAAATTGGTTGTACCTCCATTCATTTAACCAAATCAAATCAATTAAATTCCATTGGAACCATCACCATAATGCCATGCGACCCTTAGGTTCCCTTTTAATAGTTTAGGATAGATTTCCCAAAACTTAGGTTAGTCTAACAATAATTACCTTAGGTCTTAAAACATTGCCATAGGTAATTTCCACCTTAGGTTAGATCAAATTCACAACCATGTAGTAAATTAGGTATTAGGTTAAAATAGCTTAGCATTAATTTAGTAATTATCATCCATATTCATCCCCTCCAGAAAAATATTGCATTAGCCACAACCCCACATGGAAAGAATAAGAGAAAACAAGTTTAAATCCTACAAACCGGTTACAAAGAGACTCTACAATGGAATGGCGGGGCTGCGAAGGATCAAACAACCTTGTGTAATAAGAAAGAGAGGAAACGACTCTTTTAAGCCAATCCATGCCTTAAATTCATCAAACAAGTTACATATGAGCTTGGAAATGAAATAACAGGGTTATAAATGAAGGAGCAGTGTCACAGAGAAGCCAGGAGCAAGAAGGAAATGAAGTGGTGAAGGATCCAAGGTCTTCGGGCTCAAAACCATTCAGAAAAGAATCCAGAATCAAATTAGTATGTAAGATCCAACAGAGAGAACCATGTGTCCTAACGGTGCTCCTCCAAATGTGAATTCAAAAAGAGAATCTCAAACAAGCGCCGCATCTCCATGTGTTGCAGGACGAAATGGAGGAAGGGGCAACTGGTCAAACAAATTCAAAAGGCCAAAGAGATAAATTGCTGACCCGTGAGCCTAGTATTTTCTCTAATCTTGCTTCCATGTGTCCCATCTCTAAAGGGGGACCCATTTTAAAACCGTTTTCCACGTCCATTTGTACGGATCTGATACAAACTTTGAAGGGGCATAACTTTTGACTTAGGGCTCAAAATATTGCAAATCTGATATCATTGGAAAGAGCTCGGCCTCGTCTACGCCATGGGATTATAACAATTTAATTTAGGAGAGGTTAGGTGGGAGGAAAATGGAGGAAACATCTTCATACCTTTAATGCAGGATCCATTTATCTCAACAACTAGATCGAATTTGATCTATTTCTGCTGCTTTCCTCTTCTTTGAGGCACTAAATCAAGGATTCATGTAGTAAAGATGGATTCGGTGAAAAATTTAGCGAGAAAGCATTAACAATGGTGGTTGAGCTTCACCCATATTTTCCTCTCTCTCTCTCTCTCTCTCTCTCTTATCTCGATTGAATCTATAAATGTGGGGTCAAGATTCATTGTAAAAGTTGTTGTTCATCGTTCTTCCCTATCCCCTTCTCTTTTTCTTCTCCGTGTTTGAATATGGAGTTTAAGCCTTCTCCTTGGCTTTGTAATGGCATTTTCTTGCCTCTTTCCCATTAATAGTGTATTTCATGAACTCTTGGAGAAATAAAATCTATTTTCGTGATGCATTTTGTCCATCCTTGGCTCATTTTGTTGTCTCTTTTTCCTCTCACCATTGCAGGGTATACTTTGCATATCTATGATGTCCATTGTAGGTTTTTGGGGAGATGTGTTTAAGGGGTTTAAAATGATGTTCTGTGTGAACTTTATCCTTGGTCTATGATGCATCCGTCCATCCTCTCCATTGCTTGCCTCTCTCCATTTCGGAAGTTGGGATTGTGATCAGCGGCCCCTTTTCTCGATCTTATCACCTCCGTAGTGTAGGATTTATTTATTTTCATGCTCTCTATCTCTCCTTGGTCCCTTGGAATTGCTAGATTAGGAGTAGATAGTCACATTTCCTTCCTTAGAATTAGTTTAGTGCTAGGATTAGGAAGTGGAACCAACCTTCTCTGGAGGGTCATTCCCATCACCAAGTCCCATAGCTTGGGGAATGATCCAATGTTATGCAATCACACCAAATGAACATTCCTTAGAAAATTTGATCCATAACTCATTTGGGGGTGCTGTGATTTCACACTAATAGTTTTAGCATGCCTGGTGGGACAGGTTTAAAGCACCTTACCGCTTCACTTCATTAGGTTTGATGTGCTCTTGGTGAAGGTTTCAGCCTTTGGAGGCACTTTCAAGCACATTTGGCAACTCCATCTAGTTAACAACCCATCCTATAAGTTGCAGACCTATTCTTTCCATCCATTTCCACTCATTTTCATCCATTTTCTTCTTCGATATCTTTCATTTTTTCCCATCCCATGAGGTTGTGCAATCATGACTTAATTCCCTCCATGGAATTCACATTTACAATAGCAACAGTACATTCCACCTCCAATGTGCTTTACAACTCCTTCAAATCAGCATTTTGAGCAGATTCAAGATCAACATGTTTACTCCTATGAGCAACAGTGTCAAAATTAGTTTGGCTATGGAGCTTTCCAAGAGCAGAGGTATGCAAACAATGAAGACAATCAAATGCAAGATGCTGGTCTATTGGAGAAGATACAAAAAATCAAGATTGGCATGGTGTTGGTACCCAAACTTAATCTCCTTCAAAGGCCAAGCAACATCATGGATTCAACAAGACACTCAGAGGTAGATAGATGATTATATGTGTCATTTTACAGTTGGGGAAGAAATCTATCTGATCTTTTAGCACCCAGTCTTTGAAAAGAAGTGGGTAGCATATTAAAAGTATGTGATCTTATCCTAACTATTTTAGGTTATGCCTATCAACCAAGGTAAGAGAACCTATTTTGTAGCCTCTGTTATTTAAAAGGAGATACAAATACCTTTCTTTTGCAAGAGTTTTATAGAAAAGGCCTTAGGGAAAATATGATCAACACACCAGATCTGACTCTCACGAGCTTTCACTTCTAGATTATGGAGATATCTTCACAACAAGGTAAAGGTTACTAAAGACATTTGGGAACTGATGTATTATGCATACTTTGGTGAAAGTGTTTTGGTCTTGTGTGGGTATATAGAGAAAAATAGGGGTATTATGGGTAGAATTAGTTGTTTAAATAGATTTTTGGTTGGAGGGGAGACAAGATGGAATTGACTCACTAGATCCTTGAGAGCTTATGAAAATGGAAAGATTCAATCAACAAAATGCCACAACAAGTTAAATTGTTTCCTCAACTAGAATATGCACTTTAATGGAGGCCCAGATTAGCACTCTTTCACCCAACCTATGGGATTATATCACAAAGGCTTGAGTTAGAGGACCCAATAAAGTACCAAGATTTAAACCAAGTCATGTCTAAGGTACACCCGAGTCTTACCATGAATCTCTATCAAAAAAATGAAAGAAAAGTGATTTTAAACCATTTATCCCACTCCCAGATGAAGGCTCTTCTGAGAAATGGAATTACAGATGCCACTAAACTATCACAAGGACTGAGACCTGTGTGATTTGACCAAAATTTGGTACAAGATTGCAACAGAAAATAAGAAAAATTACTTGTAGACATTCAAAAATAAAACAAACACATTTTTCTCAAGAAAACACGAAATAACTTGAATTTGATTAAGTCTATTAGCAGGGGAAAGTTTCACAGAACAATCTCAGAGCTTGTCAATGGATGTACACTTGCAACCACCTTGACACAATAAAACTTAATATAGAACAAGAGATAAAAACTTATTGAACAAATTCTCAAAATGGATGGGCTCTATTAAGCTTTCTTTCTGGACAAAATCGGTCTTGAACTTTCCAAAAAAAAATCCCAACCTTTTGCACGAAAGAATTCATGCCATTTATAATATTTACAACAAATCCCCCTCCTCCAAAAAGACAAAAAAATTAATTGAACCAAAGGCTCACCATGATTATTTCGTGATTTGCGAATAAGATCTACAAAAGCCTCCAGTGCTCAAGGGAAAATCTCATCGATTCTTTCCCACATTCAACTCTTTTCTCAGAAAAACACGTTTCCACCCATTTGCAACCACCTCCATCCATATTCTCAAATCCTACTCTTTTTGTGCTTAGGAGAAGAAAAATGGAAAACCAGATCGGGCTCGAGAGTCAAACCATTTTAATGGTGAAAGACGTTCTCCAGATCTTCCCACCAAACTTTAGATATCAACATTAACTCGCCCCTCTACTTGGTGTGTAAAAAATAGCAAGAAATGATGGAGACTCACACTTCTAAGTGTTTTATAGAGAAAATGGGGGAAAATCATATTTTGATACTTAGCAGCCATTGATCTTTGATTTGAATATGGGCCATCCACGTGGAAGATGCAAAAACAAGATAGGGGGCTTCCTTTGACCTTTTCTTGACCCTTTGAAAAACATATAAAAATTTACATTTTTCTCCACACCTTCACCTTTGAAAATGGGCCTGACACGTGTCCTGAGGTGGGTCCCAATGAAACCATGGAAAAATTCTACCATTTGGCTTCTTTTTGGAAAAAGGTAAATTTTCCATGTTTTCCCTATAGCTCCGCCCTTCTGCTTCAAGTTTCTGATGTGGGTCCCAGTAGGAGTCCAGGTATTTTTATGCCTTAAGCACTTTTCCCTCATAGGGAAAAATTCTCACTTTTCCTCTGAAAGCCCACACCTCCACCGTTGACCGGGAAAAATTTGACTATTTCCTTCGAGCCCTCGGGTTTTTTTGATACTTTGAGTCATTTGAATACAAGAGGAAAAGTTTCCAAGTTTCCCCGATGATCCACCTTCCCACCCCTTTGACTAGAAACATATTTTGACTTTTTCCTTTGTTGGGCTTGTGGACCCTTTTTGATATTTTAACCTTTATGATGTAAATCTAGGGAAAAAGTTTAAGTTACCTCTGATGGTCCGCTTCCCTGCCCCTTATGACTTGTCAAATTGCCACGTGTCACTACGACACACCTTGAGGAGGTCCCAAATATTTGAGTCCTTGAACAAGCGCGGAATCACCACGTGTCATGCTCTGCAAAATTTGTTTGAAGGCTTGAAGTTCAATGGAAGGCGCCACTTGTCAAGCTCTGAGGCAGTCCCCTTTTGGCCATTAAAAATTCTAAGCAAAAATACAAAGTGAGTGGAGTGCCCCACGTGTCCTGGACTTCCCAAAAATATTTTGAGATTTTTCTAAGTATGGGAAACCTAGCAGAATCTTCCACATGTCTCTATCCTGCCAACCCTCCACGTGTCCTCCCGGTCTTGTTTCTAAGCCCACTAAGAAATTTGATTCTCAAACGAGCGCCGCTCCTCCATGTGGACACATTTTTAAAGTTGAGACTTATTATAGATTTTTTGAAGTATCAAGCTGAGATGTGTCCAACCAAAGGATGCCATGTTTCCTTGTTGATGCAAGGACAGAAATTTGACAGGGAGAAATGCCCGTCAAATCGTAAAACACAGAAATGATCATTTGAGCCTCGAAAATAAATTTTCTTCAAGGGCGAGAGATTTTAGAAATGTTTCAAGACTCAAATACACTCCTTAGGGACATATCAATTAATTTCTCTTTGATTATTTTAGGGCAAAAATGACAATGACAAAAGATCTTGACTGTAGAATATAGAAGGAATGGGAGAACATGAGTTTTGAAAGAACAGAGCACGGAAACCCAAAATGTAGTGCTTTTCCGGAGGAACAACAGAACAATGAGAAAAATATGGACCCATACATGATCTTCGACCCAGGAGTAGATTAAAATGGAAGAGGCCGTGAATCACTAGATTTTCAAAGACACAAATGGGGCGAGACTATTTTGTGCACCAACACATGGTTCATCAAGAGCTATAACTCAAATGAAGGCATTTAGAATTGGTTTTAGGGAACCTTGTCCATGAGAAGGCCCTTTTCCATGACATTACAACCCTCAAGAGAAGCTTGACTTCATGATTGAAGTGTTGCCTCAGCTTACATAGTGGATTGAGGACATTGGGGCTTATGATATAAGTGCGGGACAACCTTGTCAATGGGTAAGTAAATCACCAGCTCCCTGCCTTTCATTTTATCTCCTCAATCTTTATCATTTCGCAGAGGTAAGATTCAAGCCCCTCACTTGCTACCCCAAGTGTTGATTTCATTTCTCCATCTCCTAGTCTTCCACCCCATTTCAGCCTCTTCCCCTTTCCTTCCAAAAATAATCCCCTCCAAACAAATAAGAAGTTACACCTCCCTTCCCACCACAAACAATTGCAAAGATGGTTGAACCCCAACCTGCTACTCCTCTTGCTTTCCCAAGCCCATGTTGGGAAGATACTCAAGAATCTAGTCAAGGACAACAAGAAGAGGAGCCCAACAGAAAAGAAATAACAGATAATCTGATGAGTTGGGCTACTAAATTTGGGTTTACAAAGATCCCTTGATGGTCAAGCCAATAGAGGAGGTCAAGGTTGAAGAGCCAGTGGTGGCTGAGTTTGAGTTTGCTGCGAGGGATGAGGACCATATAGTTTCGGGGGACCCAAGTGTGGAGCAGGCTACAAGGGAACCTTTAGTTCTTCCTCCCACTTCATCCCCTTCAAGCTATGATGTTGAAGAAGAGTTTGATCTTTCAAAATTCATGTTTGAGAGTGAAGGGAGCCATGGTGATCAAGTTACAGATTAGGAAGGCACCATGGAGGAGGTAGAGCACATGCAACAGAAAACAAGGAGGTAGACTGTCTGCAGCATCGACTTGGAGGATTGCCTTGATGGAGGGGAACCCATGGAGATCACATCATTTTTTCCTCCATGTCTCACATCCCAAGCACATGATCTTATTTCCATGGAGGAGAAAATTTAGGAACAAAAACTTGCACTTCATAACAGCCCTCTGGAACTAAGATTGGAAGACATGACTCTCTCATGTTCTTCACAAGAGAAGGAAGAGAAAAAGTAGGAAGATGTCGTCATCCCTCTCACACCATCCATCCAAGAAGGTCCACAAGAAGACTCCATTTTTGGAGTTGAATTTTAGAGAAATGGGCACATCCAAAGGATCAGATCATGCCCAATCAAGTACTTGGCTTCATTGGAGCCAAAGGAGAAACCAAAATAGTCATGCCTACTTCAGGGCATGAGGATGAGCTAAAAAGTACCAAGGATTAGCTGCCATACCTCTTCAATCCAAATGCAGAGAAACTAAAAGAGGTATTGGATTTGTCTTCAGTTGATACTTTGGTCATTTGGGTGGAAGATCAGCTTGTAGTTAGTTTTTCACTCATCCAACCAGCCATGTTCAGTGCCAAATCAGTTGCATGGCTGCCATTTTTGAGGAAGGGAAGCTATTTCTCCCTGCTAGTTACAGGTTTTGTTTGAGTTCCCTTTGCTCTTGGTTAGAGTAGAGTAGGTAGGTTTGATTCTAATAGAAGAAGTGCTCTTGTACACTCTACATATCCCACATGGGCTATGTATGATCTTCAGTTTGTAAATAGTTTTTGGTGCTATTGTTTTTCTCTTGCACAGTCCGTTTCAAGTGGATTTTAGTGAAGTTAAACTCTAGGTTCAGTGGGTTTCCAAGAGTCTTAGAGGTCAAAATTTCAAAGTTCATATCAGTTTCATGTTTATCAGGAAAACTCCATGCCCAATGAATGCTTCAAGGCCACTGATCTCTTCATCTAGCAGGGCATATGTCCTTGTGAGTCACCAAATTATTATGTATATTTATCCCCCAGGGAAAAATATTGGATCAGCCACAACCTCACATGGAAATAATTAAGGAAAACACATTTAAGTCATGTGAATTGGTTGCGAGAGAGACTCTACAATGGAATGACGGGGCCCGTGAAGGATCAAATGACCCTATGTAGTAAGAAAGAGAAGAAATGGCTCTGTCAAGCCAACCCATGCCTTAAATTCATCAAACAAGTTCTGAGACGGGCTCAAAAATGAAATAGAAGGGTTGGAAATGAAGGAGAAGTGTCGCAAAGAAGCTAGGAGCAAGAAGGAAAAGAAGCGGTGAAGGATCCAAGGTCTTCGGGCTCAAAACCATTCAGAAAGAATCTAGAATCGACTAAGTATGGAAGAGCCAATAGAGGGAACCACGTTTCCTAATAGAGCTCCTCCAAAGGTGAATTCAAAAGATAATCTCAAACAAGTACCACATCTCCATGTGTCACAGGAGGAAATGGAGGAAGGGAAAATGGTCAAATAGAGTCAAAAGGTAGAGCTTACGGGCCGTGGGGAGTTTATGAGTTTTACATTTTTTGCAAAAAAGGGAAAAGAGATAAATTGCTAACCCACGAGCCTGGTTTTTACTCTAATATAGCTGCCATGTGTCCCATCTCTAAATGGGGACCCATTTTAAAACTATTTTCTCCATCCATTTGTATGGATCCGATACAAACTTTGAAGGGGCATAAATTTTGACTCAAGGCTCGAAAAATTATAAATCTTATATCGTTGGAAATATCTCTACCTCGTCTATGCCATGGGAGTTTGAAAATTTAATTTTTGAGAGGTTAGGTAGGAGGAAAATATAGGAAACATCTTTGGGCTTTGAATTCGTGGATCCGTATGTCTCAATAACTAGATCATATTCGATCTGTTTCTACCGTTTCCTCTTCTTTCAAGTCGCTGAATCAAGAATTCGTGTAGTAAAGATGGATTCGGGGAAGATTTTAGTAGAAAGCATTAAAAAGGTGGTGGTTGAGCTCCAACCCACGTTTTCCTACTTCTCTCACTCTCTCTCTCTCTCTCTCTTCTCTCGAGATCAAATTTATAAATGTGTGGGTAGGAGTCATTGTAAAAAGTTTTGTTCATCCTTCTTCCCTTCCCCCTCTCTTTTTCTTCTATAGGGTCGAATATGGAGTTTAAGCCTCCTCCTTGGCTTTGTAATGGCATTTTATTGCCTCTTTCCCATTAATGGTGTAATGTGTGAACTCCTGGAGCAATAAAATCTATTTTCGTGATGCGTTTTGTCCATCCTTGGCTCATTTTGTTGTCTCTTCTTGCCTCTCACCATTGCATGGTATACTATGGATATATCTGATGTCCATTGTAGGTTTTTTGGGGAGGTGTGTTTATGGGGTTTGAAATAGTGTTTTGTGTGAACTTTATCCTTTGTCTATGATGCATCCGTCCATCCTCTCCATTGCTCACCTCTCTCCATTTTAGGTAGTTGGGATAGTGATCAGAATTCCCTTTTCTCGGTGCTATCACCCATGTAGTCTAGGATTTATTTATTTTCATGCTCTCTATCCCCTTAGTCCTTTGGAATTGTTAGATTAGGAGTAGATAGTTACATTTCCTTCCTTAGAAGTAGTTTAGTGCTATGATTAGGAAGAGGAACTAACCTTCTCTAGAGGGTCATTCCCTTCACCAAGTTCCACAGCTTGGGAATGATCCAATGTTATGCAATCACAACAAATGACCCCGCCTTAGAAAATCATATGCATAGCTCATTTGGGGGTGCTTTGTGATTTCACACTAACAAGAATTTCTCCCTTATTCATTTAGCACAAGAACTTAGGTTAGGAACCCATCAAAATGAAACATATTAAGAAGCTTAGGTTAGATTGAAACCCGTATAAGTAGTTGTTTTACCTAGTTTATGGTACCGTAGGACAAAACTTTATTTTTAGGTTTTAGATTCCATTCATAGTCATGAAGCAAATTATATTTCGTTTACGCCATTAATGTCTTGAAGAGATCAATGCTAAAGACTCAAACATAAACATACAAATGAATGAACACATGTTCATACAAGACCAAAGAATTTGTAACATACGAAGTTCAGTCTGCTACGTCTCTCCACCTATGAAAGTCAATTTTACCATTCAGTCTGTAAGGATATTTAAAAAATTCCTTGGATCACTAGAATTGATCCAAGAATGAGTTAGAAAAAGAGATATGTTTGCAACTCTCTAAACCAAATTGCAACTTACATATAAGAAGTGAAAGTGGATTCTTGCAAGCCATATCATTTTATTCGAATGAATCCAAGAGTAGAAATGATTTATCCATAACAAGCATTATTTTCAACAATTAGGAAACAAACCTCATTCAAGAAAATCACATGTCAATGCTTGTAATGTAAAAGTGAAATATAATTGTTTGTCAAAGGTGTTACACAGGGGTTTGAATAATTTTGGTGTGTGGCTTTTGGATCAAGCTCTACCATGGAAAGGTAGGAGTTATACTCTTGTTAAATGATTTCTTTTATATTGTGTATATGTGCATCTTTTTTGAATGGTTTTGTATACTTTTTGGGTGCTTGGGTAGATTGCCTAAGTGTGGTGTAGGAGGGGACTATGGGGAACTTACATGTAGGGAGGCATAAGAGTTTATTTAATGATTTGAAGGAGTTGGGTTAGGTGCCCCACCTAGGATAAGAAAAGCTTGTATTTCTAACTTGTTTTTTTTTATGAGGGAGGCATAAGAGAATGAGGGAGGCATAAGAGTGTGTAGGGGTTTTTGCGATGTGTATTAGAGGATTTTAAGGTGGGAACTCATTTCCTATTGGGAGGCATAAGTGACCTCCCCATAGATTTTTGCTCCTTTGGCTTTGCATTTTGAAGCCTTGTGTATTTTGTTGTTTTCCTTCTTGTGATTGTAGTTGTGTTGTTTGTGTTTTTGGTGTGGTTGTGAAAACTTGGTTTTGTGATGTGGAAGCTTGTTTTTTTCCATGAGTTGGATCCATCTTTCATTGCAATGTGGTTGGGGCTCGGGGGCCAATGAGGAGGATAGCTTCTTCTCCTCATTGGATTTTTGGTTGGGTGGAGAGTGTTGCCTCTCCCCCTTTTTTGTTGTGGATCAAATGAAGCATAAATAAGTCCTATTGATGGTGATGTGAATCTTGGAGCATTTGTTGTTGTCCAAAAAGAAGCATTCACTTTTGAGAAGACCTTATTGTTATTCCCACTTAGGGTGGAAGACTTGTAATATTTTATTTCTTTTAACTTTCATTCTTGTAAGGTTTTCCACTTTAAGTGGAAGATATTGTATTAATCTTGTGAAGAAAAGTTGTATTCATTATTGGATATTAAATTTGTATTGTATGTAGAAAAAGGAAAAGAAGGATTTGTGTTTGTAAAGCTAGTTTTGTTGAAATAGAAAAGAAGTTTATAAAAGGAAATATCTTATTTCATTGTAGTTGATTTATTTCAAAAAAATGTGTTTCTCTTGTTCTAAATAAATTATTGGAATTTTTTTAAATGGTTAAAAACTCTCTTGTGGAATGTTGGAAAATTGCATGAAGAAATAGTATATTTCATTGTGTTACTTGAAAAACATGTAAAGGAAGAAGTTAGACTATTTTGTTTATTTTCTTGCATTGTTGAAAGAAAGTTGTTGAAATAAAATGAAAATGATTCTTGTAGTTGTGTTGTTATTATTGAAATAGTAAATGTTTTAAATTGAGTAAATTTTTACTATGAAATGAATAGATGAATTTAAATATTGCAAATGGAAACTTTAGGCATATAAAATTAAGTTCAGAATGACCCTTAGAACACCCTAGCAACTTTTTTTGCTAGAAAATTTTGGGTTTGAAGGTTCTATTTCTAAGGAACAAGACTACCACCTTGTGTAGAGCGGTGGTCCCATAACCACCGCTCGTAAAGTGGAGGTTTCAGAACCATTGCTCAGAAAGGTGATGGTTCTTGATTTTTCACCCAAGTAGGGCAGCGGTCCCACGACCACCGCCCTACTCTTTGGTGGCAATTCTATCATTGATCGTAAAAAATAAATCCGTGCTTGTTTAAATTTTAACTTGGTCAAATTTTAGACTTTTACAAATTACAAGGAAATCTCCAACAACACATCATGGTTAAATCCCATTGTTTAAAGCAAATAAATCCTCCAATGGTAACTTAAAAGTTATTAATCTTGTATATATTAATGAGGGTAGGGTTTTCCCCCAAATAAAGAACTCAAAATATAATAACTTTGGAATAACTCCAGATTTGGAGTGGAAACCCCTTCAATCTTGGAAGGAAAGAATTTAAAAGTGATCAAACTATAACCTAGAGTAAACTAAGCATGATTTGGTAGAATTCCTCCATAGTTCCTTCCTTCTTTGCTCCCATGGCTTCAATTTCTCCAACCTGCAAATTTAACAAAAATAAAGCGACCAAATGTGGAGACTAGGGTAAAGAAAATGATTTATTAAGAATACATAAGGATATTTAGGGTTAGTCTGGAACTTTAGGATCTAGTGGCTATAATTAGATTGATCAAAGGGTGAGGATTAACCCTACTTTTATTTGGTAGGAATGAATTTTATAAATGTTTTAAATAAATTTTAAAGGTATGTGTAGATGGGTGAATGGGGCCATTTAATTGCCTTGGTGTGAAAAGTCATTGTTAGTTCTTAGTATGTTTTAGAAAATTAATGAAATTGACTTTAAACTAAATAGGATAATGAATCTAAAATAACTAAGTGATGAGGTTAACCATTTTGGGTTTGAATATTAATTAAAGAGGAGAAAACACTTAACCAAGTAAGTTAAATTATGGCACCTTTATAATTAATTTTTAATTAACCAACCTTAGAGATAAAGTAAGAATATTTAATCATTTAACTAGATCTAGTCTATCAATTGTAAAGTAATTATTGGTGAAAATTAATTTAATACACTAGGGGTTTACACCCTTATAACCTTTTAAACTTATTATAAAAAAATTAGTGGCAATTTTGAGGATAAGTGTTAGGTTTTAACGTATTTCTAGAATTCATTTTTATGGGCATTACATTTGGTATCGTAGACATGGGTTCAAAGCTTGTACCCTTGGGAACACTAGAAAACAGGAGACATGAACACTTTGACCTAGTGCAAAATTGTTTTCTTTTAAACCTAGAAAACCACACTATCTATAATTGTATAATTTAGAAAATATAGAAAACTAAAACAAGACCTAAAATGATGAAATTAATCTCACCTTGGTCTATACAGGGAGGCGGGGACAAGACGAGGGGTTCTTACATTTTTATCTAGATTTTCCACCACTAGATCGGGTGTAGTGGCCATTCTACCTAAGATTATACGAGACACTTCAAGGGACGTCAATTCCATTATACGCGGAGGGTCTTAAGGAGGATGAATTACTAGACAAGATATGGATCCATCGGTTGAGGCTCTGGCATCTCCTCGACACAAAGCAAGGAGCATAGGGTAGAGAGAACTCTCGCATGGAGTCAGATAGGAAGAGTCACCATAACAGGGGACATGGAGACATGATTTCAGGATATAGGGATAGATCTCGGATCTGTAGGCAAAGGAGGAATACACATAGAGACATATGGGTCATCGGTCATCGATCACGAGACCATATCAGGGAGATCCTAAAGTTATGACCATCTCACTATTTTAGAGATACAAGTGGTTTTCAGGAAGAGGCTTGGTTGGTGAGCTTTAGCGGATGCTTCAAGCTCTTCCCTTGTACTAGCAACATGCATGCTCATGTTGTGATCCATATTCTAAGGGATGGAACAAGAGTTTGGTACATGGACCGAGGAGTAGAAGCTCCATGTTGACTCGAAGATAGTTACATGGGATGTATTTGAGGAGTGGTTCAGGAGCATGTATTTACCCAAGAGGTTTATTCAGTAATGGATAGATGAGTTCCATGACCTCTGTCAGACATCTATGACTGTAGCTGAGTATGAGAGTCAATTTTGGACCTACTCCAGTATGTCGACTATATGCAGGATGAGCAGTACAAATTCACAGGTTCATTAGGGGCCTAAATTTGGATTTGGGTGGTGCGGTGCGTGCATTCACTACCCACAGACATTAGCAGAGGCTATGGAGAAGGCCTATATTGTAGAGGAGACAAGGGGAGATGTAGTAGGCTAGATACATATTTCGAGCCGTATCCAACAAATGCGGGATAGAAGATCGAGGGGGTCAATTCCTCTTCCTCATGAAGGACATGGTTTAGTACAAAAAAATCTTCATTCAACCACCACAATAGCCACCTCGGTAAAAATAGTAGCAAACTCATGCACCTTATAGACCTCCTCGAAATATTCGACACACAGAGGGGGTAGAGTATGGGGCCTCATCCTAGGGGTCCTATTAGGACACAGGTGTATCGAGAGCTTAGTCAACAGGAGCTTGTTAGCGAGAGACTTCACATTACATAGCTAGGTTGTCGTGATCCATAACACAGGACCTCTAGAGTACCAGTGGATCTCGCATCCCACCGAGAGGACCAGAAACTATTATGGTTGTGGTGTTACTGGACATCATTAGAGAGAGTGCCCATAAACCCTATTAACAAGGATAAGACATAGATTTTAGAGCCTAATGTTGGTGATATGGGATGGAGCCATCAAATCTACGCAGCAATGGTCGAGAACCACCAGGATGAGCACCAGTACCGTGATAGAGATATAAGTAGCATTGGTGTTATTTCGCCTCTATTTTTTGATTCTAGTTCATGTGATTCTTTTATTGTACAATCCTTAGTAGAGTGTTACAGGCTGGTGATAGTTAGGCATGGTCTTAGTTGGGACGTTGAGATGGGTTTTGGAGCCAAAATTTCTATAGACTTCTTATTTAAGGAGTGTGTAGTGGATTTGAGACCCTTCACCACTACCTCAGATCTTTGTATCCTTCCATTGGGATCTTATAGAGTCATCTTGGGATGAACTAGTTGTCTATACATAGAGCTAGAGTGGACTATTACAATAAGACTATTGCTTGTATAGATTATCTAGGAGTTGAGTCGGTGATATCGGGATTTAGGAAGACTATTTCCATTCACACCATCTCTGCTATAGAGCTTAAGTGGAGTGTGTGAAGAGGTTGTCAGATGTATGTTGTGATGGTTAGTGACATATCTAAGGATGAGTCTAGTTAACCATCCCTTGATGATCATCACATCTTGAGAGAGTTTGCTAATGTTTTCCGGGAGCTACCAGGTTATCTCCCCCACGTGAGATAGATTTCTAGATAGATTTTGTTCTGGTGCAAAGCCTATCTCACGAGCACCTTATTAGATGACTACCCCTAAGCTCTATGAGCTCAAGTTATAGCTTGAGGGCCTTCTCGGAGAAAGGCCTAATCCATCCTAATGTATCCCCTTGGGGTGCACTGTGATTTTTGTAAAGAAGAAGGACGAATCTCTATGGTTGTGTATTGATTACCAAATTGGCTCTATAAAGTAACGATCAATAATCATTACCCCCTTCCACACATTGATGATTTATTTGATCAGATGAAGGGGGATATAATATTGTCCAAGATAGATCTTAAGTCAGGTTATCATCAATCGAGGATCACAGAGGAAAATATTTATAAGACTTCCTTCCGTACAAAATATGGCCACTACAAGTTCATAGTGGTACCTTTTGGTCTGACGAATTCCCCTAAAATGTTCACGAGATTGATGAATGGGGTATTCAAATTTTTTTAGATCACTTCACGCTCATATTCCTTGATAAAATTTTGATTTACTCACTTATATGTGAGGAGAACGAGGAGCACCTTCACCAGGTTCTTCAGTGTCTTCGTGAGCAACATCTTTATGCAAACTTGGAGAAGTGTGTGTTATTTCGATAGAGGTGTAATATTTAGGCCACATCATTTCCAGGGGAAGGTATCATAGTCAATCATTCCAAGATTTAAGATATTGTGGATTGGATAGTACCCACTAGTGTGACCAAGGTGCGTAGCTTCTTGGGTTTGGCAAGATACTACAGGAGATTTGTAAAAGAATTTTTTCAGATTGCACACACCATAAATTCCCTTTAGCATAAAGGGAAGAAGTTTTTATGGTGAGATAGATGTGAGCATGCCTTCAGGAGACTGAAGGAATGCCTCATGAAAACACCTATTCTTGTAGTACCAGACCTTCAGGGTGAGTTCTTCATTTGTATAAATGCTTCTTTGGCAGGACTTGGAGGTGTGTTGATGCAGGAGGGCAGAGTAGTTACGTTTGAGTCTTGTAATTTAAAATATTATGAGCTTAATTATCTGGATCATGATCTTGAGCTTGTAGTAATTGTTCACACCTTTGTGCGGTGGAGATACTTCCTTCTTGGCTGGATATTTACACTTAGGACTAATCACTTGAGTCTTTGCCACCTCTTCATGCAACCCAATCTCAACGCTCATCAGTGGCGTTGGATGGAGTTACTTTATGAGTACAATATGGAGATAGAGTATGTGAAGGGGAAGGATAACATGGTTACAGATGCCTTGAGTAGACAGAGACATGTGGCTATGGCTACTTCAATGGGTATATATTTACGGAGTAGGATTTTGCAGTAGCTTCCTCATGACATCTTCTACCTTACATCCAGAGCAGAGATTGAGTCTCAAAGACCCCTTGAGGGGAATTTTGATGTATTTTCATTAGAGAGAAATGGTATTCTCAGACACAAATGTTAGATTTATGTTCCTAGATATAGAGGCCTAAGACAGGACATTTTGATAGAGGTTCATCGTGCACCTTATTCAGTCCATCCCGGGGTGAAGAAGATGCACGCCACCTTGAGACAATTGTACCATTGGAGGGGACTTTAGAGAGACGTGGCTCAATTTGTTTCATGTTGTTTAGAGTGTCAGAGGGTGAAGGCCAAACATCAACATCTAATTGGCCTTCTCTTTCCTCATGCTATACCAGAGTGGAAATGGGACACCATTTCCATGGACTTCATAGTTGGGCTATTGACATCGAGATACCACCATGATGCCATCATGGTCACGGTGGATAAATTGATGAAAGTGGCCCATTTTTCTCTAGTGAAGACCACCTACATAGCTAGTGTAGTGGCACGATATATCTTAATGAGATTGTAAGGTTGCACAGATTCCACGGAAGATCATTTGCAACTCGAGATCCTTTGTACACTTCCCACTTCTTGGAATATCGGTACATTGATCACCCCAGACAAATAGACAAGATGAGAGGACAAAATTAGATCTTAGTGGAAATTCTTAGGATGTATGTTATGCATCATTAATCGAGATGGGAGGAGTATTTATACTTGGTGGATTTTCCCTACAATAATAGTTTCAAGAGTTTGATAGCATGGCTCCTTTTCAAGAACTTTATGGTAGAGAGTGCAAGACACCTCCGAGTTGGGAATGTTAGAGGACATGGTTTCTCGGGGCGGCCTTATTTTAGGATATGGAGCAAAGAGGTTATTATGATCAGCAGAGATTGCAGGAGGCACAAGAAATGTAGAAGAAGTATGTGGATCATCACAGTAAAGGTTGTAGTTATGAGGTGGGCACGAAGGTGTTTCTTTGTGTCAGACCGCATAAGATCCCTATCCATTACAAAAAGGTTCTAGGCTTGATCCTAGGTTTTGGTACCTTTGAGATCTTGGAGCATATAGTTCCCTTGCCTATCATCTAGCATTGCCACCTATATTTTCTCATGTCTATGATGTGTTTCATGTTTCTGTACTTAGGAGATACATTGCTTGATCCTTATGACGTATTAGATTGACCGCATTGCAGAGGTGGATGATCGGGGGAAGGTGATGGTGGAGCCCATCTATAATATAGAGCATAGGACCATGGGCCTTCGAGGCGAGAGATTAACTTAGGTTCGAGTCCGGTGGGACAAGTATGATGAGACTGCTTTACATGGGAGGATGCATCATTGTTACGATTTTAGTTTCCACACCTGTTCCAGTGACTCCCAGGAGGAAGTTGAGTCTAAGGGGAGGGGATGTAGTGCCCACTTCCCTTCGACCCTTATTACTGTTGATTTATATACTATTGAGTCTACTTATGGACATTTTGTATTATTTTGACTTAGCATGATGTTATATGTTAGAGATATTGAGACTATTGTTTGATTTCATTCATAGTATGATGTGTGTGGATTATTAGAGACCTTTTATATTGATGATGATATGTTGTTGACATGGTTATATATTTCTGACATGTGATATTTTTGTCACATTGAGTAGACCTTAATAATTGAACTAATTTTGTGATCCTATTGATATTGATGAAATGTAGAATCGAGATGTTGTTAGAAATTATAAATGATATCGTTAATTTCCTAGATGATGATTTGATTCATATGTAGATGATTGTGGATTTATATTGCATATTTTATCTTAGATGTTTTGATGTGGCCATGAGGCTGAAAGAAGTATTGTGTGTTTTTTAGGTAAACATATTCATAACAAACAACAGGGGGGATTGAAACCAACCACATGGAATGCTAGATGAATTCAACAAGGGTCACCATGGAAACATGTATATTTTGTTGTGTGTGTGTTTGAATTGTTGTTAGGATGTCCCCATTGGGGGAATTACCTCAATTGTGACCAAGGAGTTTGTGTGTTGTTTTTTATTTAGTTTCCTTTATTTAATGTTAATAAGTGATTTTTAGTAATGTAAGTTCCTTGTATTAATTATTTAAATTTTGGTGTTTTTTTTCCCCTTTTATCATTAATTGATTTAAGTGTCTTATTTAAATTAATTAACCTTGTTACTAAAATAATTAGGGATGGGAAAAAAAATTTCATTTATTAGACTATATGACTCTTAGGTTATGTGTTGTAAGGTGATTGCTTTTGATCTTGAGTGTTGTACATTCTACCCCTTCATGGAAATTCATATTTGGCCTTAAGGGCCAATTTTGGAGGCTTGTGGGACAAGTTAAACTTTTCCCACACCTCTTAAATTGCTTTACCAAGGTCTTTCCTATGGATTTGGGGGTAAACAATAGACCCCATTATGTGTTTTGTAAGTCAAAAGTGACATTTATTGCACTTTTCTTACATGGGATTTAAAGTTTGTTCTTAGGGGTTTGGGCTTGGATTGTGTGCATAAGAGGTTTCTCATTCCTCTCACCCATTAATTTATTATGCATTATGGTTGAGGTTTAAATTTTGAGGTGGAGTTGAGGATGAGTGATGTGGCATCCTAAATGGAACCACCTCACCCCTACTCTCTCATTTTCTATTTATTCATGTTCTTTTTCTTGTTTCTGGGTTACTCCATTTTTTTGCTCTTGCATTTTGGAGTTATTTTGGAGTACTTGTGGATCTTGTTGGAGCTTGTTGGTGATTTATTGGGTCTAAAGAAGCTTGGTGTGTGGTTGTTTGATCAAGTTCTACCTTGGAAAGGTAGGAGCTATACTCTTGTTAAATGCTTTCTTTTATATTGTGTATATGTGCATGTTGTTTGAATGTTTTGGTATGCTGTTGAGTTCTTTGGTAGATTTCCTAAGTTTGGTGTAGAAGGGGACTATGGGAACTTACATGTAGGAATGAATAAGATTTTATTCCATGCTTTGGAGGGTGTTGGGTTGGGTGCCCCACCTAGGACAAGAAATGCTTGCATTTCTTACTTGTTTTTTTATGAGGGAGGCATAAGAGAATGAGGGAGGCATAAGAGAATGTGGGAGGCATAAGAGGATCTTGAGGGAAGAATAAGAGTGTGTAGGGGTTTTTGAGATGTGTATTGGAGGATTTTAAGGTGGGCACCCATTTCCCATTGGGAGGCATAAGTGACCTCCCATAGGTTCTTGCTCCTTTGGCTTTTCATTTTGAAGCCTTGTGTATTTTGTTGTTTTCCTTCTTGTGATTGTAGTTGAGTTGTTTGTGTTTTTGGTGTGGATATGAAAACTTGGTTTTGTGATGTGGAAGATTATTTTGTTTCCATGAGTTGGATCCATATTTCATTGCAATGTGGTTGGGGTTCGAGGGTCAATTAGGAGTATAACTTCTTCTCCTCATTAGAGTTTTGGTTGGTTGGAGAGTGTTACATCTTCCCCTTTTTGTTGTGGATCAAATGAAGCATGAAGAAGCCCTATTTTTGGTGATGTGAATCTTGGAGAATTTTTATTGTCCAAAAGAAACTTTCCTTGTGAGAAGACCTTATTTTTATTCCTATTTGGGGTGGAAGACTTGTAAAATTGTATTTTTTTAGCTTCCATTCTTGTAAGATTTCCCACTTTAATTCGAATATATTGTATTAGTCTTGTGAATAAAAGTTGTGATGATTATTGGATATTAAAGTTGTAATGTATGTAGAAAAAGGAAAAGAAGGATTTGTGTTTGTAAATTAGTTTAGTTGAAATAGAAAAGAAGTTTATAAAAGGAAATATCTTATTTCATTGTAGTTGATTTATTTCAAAAAAAAAATGTTTCCATTGTTCTAAATAAATTATTGGAATTTTTTAAAACTTTCTTGTGCAATATTGGAAAATTGCATGAAGAAATAGTATATTTCATTGTGTTGCTTTAAAAACATGTAAAGGAAGAAGTTAGACTCTTTTTTCACTTTCTTGCATTGTTGAAAGAAACATGTTGAACAAAATAAAAATGATTCTTGTAGTTGTGCTGTTATTATTGAAATAACAAATGTTTTAAATTGAGTAAATTTTTACTATGAAATGAATAGATGAATATAAATATTGCAAATGGAAACTTTAGGCATATAAAATCAAGTTTAGAATGACCCTTAGAACACCCTAGCAAATTTTGTTTTTAGAAAAAATTTAGGTTTGAAGGTTCTATTTTCTAAGGAATAGGACCACCTCCCTATGTAGAGCGGCGGTCCCGTAATCACTTCTCGGAGACAAGGTGGAAGTCTCAGAACCACCGTTCAAGAAAGATGGGGTTCGTGATTCATCACCCAGATAGGGCGGTGGTACTAGGACCACCAACCTACTCTGGGTGGCAGTTCTGTCACTAACTACGAAAAATGTAACTATGCCTATGAAATTTTTAAATTGGTCAATACATAATTTTAGACTTGTAAAAATTACAAGGAAACCTCTAACAACACATAATGGTTAAATCTCATTGTTTAAAACAAATAAATCCTCTAATGGTAACTTAAAAGTTCTTAATCTTATATATATTAATGGGGGTAGGGTTTGCCCCAAATAAAGAACTAAAAATACAATAACTTTGGAATAAATCCAGATTTGGAGAGGAAACCCTTTCCATCTTGGAAGGAAAGAATTTAAAAGTGATAAAACTATAACCTAGACTTAACTAATCTTGATTTGGTAGATTCCTCTATAGTCCCTTCCTTCTTTGCTCCCATGGCTTCCATTTCTCCAATCTACAAATTAAACAAAAATAAAGTGACCAAATGCGGAGACTAGGGTAAAGAAAATGATTTAATAAGAATACATAAGGATATTTAGGGTTAGTTTGGAACCCTAGAATCTAGTTACCATAATTGGATTGATTTAAGGGTTGAGGATCAACACTACTTTAGTTTGGAAGGAATGAATTTTATAAATGTTTTAAATAAATTTTTAAAGGTATATGTAGATGGGTGAATGGGGCCATTTAATTGCCTTGGGTACAAAGTCAATTTAGTTCTTAGTATGTTTTAGGAAATTAATGAAATATACTTTAAGCTAATAGGATAATCAAAATAAAATAAATAAGTATGAGGTTAACCATTTTGAGTTTGAATATAAATTAAAGAGGAGAAAACACTTAACCAAGTAAGTTAAAGTATGGCACCTTCCTAATTGATTTTTAATTAATTAACATTAGAGATAACATAAGAATATTTAATCATTTAACTAGACTGATCCATCAACCGTAAAGTTGAGATTATTGTAAAAATTAATTTAATGCACACTAGGGGTTGACACCCTTGTAAGCTTTTAAACTTATAAGAAAAAAACAATTTAGCCAAATTTTTTTGGGATAAGTATTAGTTTTAAAGTATTCCAAGAATGTCATTTTTATGGGCGTAACACACACTCTTGTCCACATGTGCAATTCAACCAACATCATCTCCTATGGGAATAGTGCGGACAAGGTTATTGTTATGTTAGAAAAGTAGCACCCTAGGATTTGTAAATTATAAAACCCTACTTTTGACTAACATGGGATTGTCTCAAGGTGTGGGACCCTTACAATTGACACAAACCTCTAAAGAAGGCTGGTTTTTGACCTATTCTAATGCTAACCTACTCCTAAAGTATCAATTCTAAGGGATGAGAGAGAGAGAGAGAAATACATAAATGTAAATCCTAAACTAAGAGAGGAGATAGCACCAAAATAAGACTAGAGAGATTCTTAGTCAGTGAAAGTGGAGAGAAATGGGGAAGATAAAATGTCATAGTCCCAAAACAGATTCAAACCTCCAATCTCGTGGAGCAGAACAAATTTTAGCCCTACAAAAGAACACAATTTGAAGAATATACCTACAAAATATAATAGAAGGAAAGAAATGTAATATAAATCAATCTAGGGCAAGAAGAAGCACAAAACACTAATTTTATTGCTTAAAATTATGCACAATCCATTACAAAGATAGGCACAAGGCCATAATCCTTCACAAAATGCATAAATTTGAGTTTTGTAGCTCACAAAAGTGCTGGAACTATTTTTGTAGAGTTCTTCTACAATTTCAAAACCCCTCCCCTCCGTTCAAATGAGGGGAATTTACATATATATAGAGAAAAGAGATACTAACCAACATCCTTCATTAAATGTCTATACGTAGGTATGGGCAGCCATGATGGTTCACTTTTCAATGGTACTTTTCTTGCACGATGAACATGAGTGTCATACCTCATTAAACCGGTTGTTGAGATACCTTGTACATTATCATTAATGTTTGGCCATAACTGAAACTCTTTTTTTTCACTTGACAAAAACACTAGCTAATGCACGACAAGAAGGGAAGAGTTATCGTCGAAGAGGAAAAGACTTGTTGTGCAATAAGAAGAAATTTTATCATCTGAAAGTGAGGGGAGGTTGACATGTGACACCAAAATAAGGTTGAAACACTACAGAGAAAGGAGGTTGATGGATGATAGAAAGCATGGTTGACTTGCGATAAGAAGAGGGGAGTTTGACATGCGTTAACAAGGTATGGTTGAAGCGTGACATGAGGAAGGGAATTTTCACACAATAGGAGGAAGTGGTTGACTCACATTAACAAGGTGTGGTTGACACACAATAGGGAGGAAGTAGTTGACGCACATCAACAAGGTGTGGTTGATGCGCAATAGGAAGAGGGAATTTTCACACTATAGGAAGAGGGAGTTGTCACGCGATAGGAAGAGGGCGTTGATGCATGCCAGAAGATGAAAATCCATATATTTTACCAGTTTGACCATTAATGCAAATCTTGATCCAAACCTTGTAAAATTCTCCCATTAACTATCAAAGTCCAAACCTATAGGTTGATCCATTTTTCAAGGGGAAAAAATGGATAACAATTGCTGACTTATGGGGTGATCTGCCTGCTAAATCTTAAAGACCAGTGATTTTGCATCGATTGGGCATGGAGTCATTCTGATTGCTAAAACTTGTCTGATGTCCAAAACTTCTTGTTTCTCTAAAACACTGCTGCGACATTACTTCATCAACGGATCTTTCCGAAACTAGAATGTGCAACAACAACAAAACACAACCATGTACAAATAACAATATCATACAAATCCCAAAATAGAACATGTAGATTGTGCACAAGAAATTATCGAAAGAAAACCCAAGTATAACAAAACAATTTTCTACAAGCACTTGGAGGATTTATTAACTCTAAGACAATATGTACAAGGAATATAATCCCACCAAGTAATAATGTTTGAGATAGATGCCATTGACTAGAATTTGTAATTCTTCTCTGTCCAATATCGTTAATAGGAAAACATTATTTTAATCACATCCTGAAATCAAGTAAGGGCCACTCCATATTGAATCAAACTTGGAGTGCCTTTCGGGTTTAGCTCTGTCTGCATCCCATTTCAGAACTAGGTCTCCTTCTTGAAATGTTTTGATTTTATTCTTTTTGTCAAATCTCATCTTGATTTGAGCTTGGTCCTTCTCCATTGTTTGCATGGCATGGTCCTTTAGCTCTTCCATCTCCATGAGCTCTACATACCAGACTTCCATAGCTCTAAATTCGAACAATTCCAGTTGCTTGATAAGCTCCAAGGTTGGTAATTCAATGGATATTGGCAGCCTTGCTTTCCTTCCATAAACCAAATTGAAAGGAGAATAACTAGTTGATTTCTTGGGAGTGATTCTATCACCCCAAAAGGATTATTTCAATTTGGTATGCCAATTCCTCTGATTCTCATCTATGGTTCTTCTTATGATTCTCAGCAAGTTCTTGTTCATGGACTCTCGCTTGTCTCTGCATTACCACGAGGGTAGTCAAGTTAGAAGAAGTTCTCAAGTAGATGCCATTTCTAACACCTAATTAGATATATATTTACTCCAAGAAAAAATAAGGCATTATTTGATATTATAGTGGAAGGAACACCAAACCTTGTTGCAATACCTTTTTAGAAATCTAGAATGCTAGCTTCATTTGCATCCTTAAGTGCAATTTCTTCTGTCTACTTAGTGAAGTATTTTATGGCTGTAAGAATCCATTTGTGACCTAGGATGGAACTTGGATTTATCATCCTAATAAAATCAAACCCCCATTGCATGAAAGGATTCTCAACTAAGATAGGATGGAGTGGGAGGGATGCTAGCTTCTCTTTACCTATGAAGAAGGCACACTTCTTGCATTTCTTGATCCATGAGTAACAATCATTAAAAATATTAGGCCATAATAAATTTCCCTCATGATTCTAATAGATGTTGATTTTAGGAAAAAATAACCACCTTCCTCTCCATCATGAAACTCATGCAATACCCTCTATATCTGATATGTCTTGATGCACCTTAGGAGGACACAATTCAAATCCCTTTTGAACAAAATATTACCTACAAGCATACATGGGATGCAATGAATTCTGAAATACCTATTTTTGAATTAACTTAATCCCTAAGAACTTTGACCCATTTGAAGAAAATATAAAATATCCTGAGTCCAACAAGGAATGGGTATACCACCTGTAGCCTATTCTTGATTATCTTGCAACATCATAACAGATTCTACCTCCTCTCTTGATTCAACATGCTGGTTAGAAGCTAGCTACTCACACAACCCTTTTCCCCTAACTAATTTGGTCACATTTATATCAATATCATACTCCATGACCTTGGTTATCTAACTAGCTCTCTTTTCATTAAGGTCCTTGTTCAAAAGAAAATATTTTACACCAACATGTGAAACTAATAGATGAATTATATTATTTGACACTAGATGTCTGAATTTATTTAGACTTCTAATCACAACAAGGACATGCTTCTCAATGAATGAATATATCACCTCATATATTGAAGGCTTTGGCTGAAGAATGTGATAGGCTGCTCTAGTCCTTCTTGATTTGGTTGTACCAACGTATAGTGAATATTACATCCATGCCCCCAAAAGTGTATAAAATAAAGTCCTTTGAGAAATATGGATTTATGAGGGTTAGATCCTGTGTAATGGCCTAGCTTTATAGATTTAAATATTTATTTTCCTTTAGTAGTCCATCTAAAAACCATGGTCTTCTTCAACATCATCGTTAGTGGCTTGACAAGATGGGAAAAGTTAGGAACAAACCTCCTAACAAAATTAATTTTCCCAAAAAAACTTTGGAGATCCTTCTTATGACTTAGCAATGGCAATGCTCGAATAGCTTCTACCCTTTTTGGATCAATTGCCAACCCTTCCTTAGACACAATGTGGCCTAAGAGATTTCCTTCATGAGATAAGAATATGCACTTTTTTGGATTCAGAGACACTCTAAATCTCCTGTATCTTTGGAATACTTATCTGAGGTGAAAGAGATGACTTGTTGCATTCTTGGAGAATACAATAATATCATCTAGATACATAAGAACTATCTTATTGATCAGTCCTTTGAATTCCATATCCATCACCCTTTGGAAAGTGGCTCCAGTGTTTGATAGTCCAAATGGCATCTTCCTATAAGCATATGTGCCCCACTTCGTAGTGAAGGCTATCTTGAACTGGTCATATTCTTTCACCATGATTTGATTATAGCCCGAGTAGCCATCTAGTAATGAGAACCTTTCGGAACCGGCTACAACCTACAAGATTTTCTCCATGGAAGGAAGTGGGTAGTGGTCCTTGAGAGAGGCCTGTTCAAGTCTTGGAAATCCACACATAACTTGATTTCCCCATTCTTTTTCCTAACCGACACTAGATTTTCTACCCATGAAGAGTGCTTGATTGGAAAGATGATGCTTTCTTCAATGAGTTTGTTCAGTTCTCTTTTCATGAGAGGCTCGATATGAGGATTGACTGGCCTTTGATTTTTCCTGATGGGTTTAGCTCCCAAATCCAGTTCAATCATGTGTTGTGCTAGCTTAGGATTAAATCCTTTCAAATCTTCATAGCTCCAAGAAAACACATCTAGAAATTCTTGGCAAAAGTTGTATAAATTCATATTTTTCTTGTTCAATGCTTACCTTTCCAATTTGAAGTGTTTTTATTTCTCCAACTGAAATTGGCTTTGAATCCTTACCTTTGACTTGAATGTTTTCTCTTTCCCTCTGGAACTGATCATTAGGATTGAATATTGACTCTAGAGTCACTAAACCCTTTGGTAGCTTATTTGTCCTTAGTTGAACCACTTGATCACCATATTGTTGCTCCAATTTATCTTGATTTCTAACTGAGAACTTGACCTCCTCCTATAAGAAATTAATGATTTTTTGATCATTCTCAAATACTTGCTAGCTCGTGTTATTGTTTAGTACAACTGGCCTCACAATTACATGAATATGTGGTTGCACTTTATCTTTCTTAATACTATCCACCACATAAAATGTTGTCCAATTGTTGCAATCCTATCCGCAACCTCATTCTTCTTCCTTGGTATGGATTGAATATTGAATGCTCCAAAATCATAAATTTGATCCCATACCCAATGCTTGTAGGCTTTGAGAAGATCATTCTTAGCATCATGTTTTCCCCTAACCTGGTTGATAATTAACTCACTATCCCTAAACACTTGTAAGTTTTGTATACCCCTCTTTCTTGCCCAATTCAATCCATGTATCAAAGCTTCATACTCAGTGGTATTGTTTGAACAAGTAAACTGAAAATGAAAATTTGAGTAGTAATTCATACCTTGTGGTGACAAAAGCATTTCTCCTCCTCTAGCGCCTTGCCTACTCCTTGAGCCATCAAAAATAGCTGCCATACTTCATTATCACCCTTATCATCCAATTTGGTGAGGCTAGGAAGGGGTGTGTTTTCCTCATGAAAAAAATAAACTCCCAACTCAGCCTCCTTTATTTCCTTATATGGATCATATTCATGACTTTTTTTTTCCCATTCATCAAGAGTCAAATCTAGGATGCCCCCAACTTTGGTATCTACTTCTTGAGTGTTTGGGAAATCCTCTTGATCAAAGGCTGAGAAATTTATGTTGATTGGGCTTAGTACATGAGGATCAATATGGAAATTTACAATAGGTTCAGACCATATTGTAGCCTTAGCTCCATACCTTGTTTTAAAGAGCATATGTGACCAATCAGCTAATAAGTAGCCTCCAATTTTGGTGGTGAAGTCTCTTGACAAACACAATGTAAAGAGTGGTGGCAAGTCAATCACTGATATATCCTGCTGAAATGTGACATTAGGACATACGTGCAATGTAAGGTTTAAACCTTTTATGATCCCAAAAGTCCTAACTATTATCCCATATAACTATACCACTCATTTGGAAACTAGGTCGTATTTCATGCCCAACTGACCTGTAATCTATTTTTGGCATTACAAAACTACAAGCCCTTGAGTCAATCATGCAATTTTGTACAAGGTTGTTCCCAATAACTAAAGATATATAGAATGGAGGAGGCTTCATGTTTTTACCTTACTGACCTCCATGAACTCCTTCTTTTGGAGCTGCATTAGTGAGTAACTTCTCTTGATTTTTGGATGAATCATTTGATGTTGACCAATTTTCCATGGTTGTTTGTAACAAATCCCATTGGCCCGGAATTTTCAATGATTCCCACATAGAAATGCTTACATTGGTCTTCTTAATTTGATCAATAATGTTAAAAGGAGATGGATTCTCCTTCTGTTGCCCCTTACTTAGCATGAATTTCTCCTGCACATGGGCTACTACAACCGACACTTGAGTTGTCTTAGAAGGTAGTTTGGGTTGATCTTGAACATTTGGGGTTACACTTGGATTTTTAATACCTTAAAGTGTGATAAAAGGATGAGAAGTAATTGGATTAGATGAATTACCTTCCTCTATATTTATTTTCTTAGACCTTGTATTGGCTACCACACTTTGAGAAGGGGACTGATTTATTCCACAGAAATCCTCATCTTGCCAATTCACAAGTGTTGTCTCGTTTGGAGGTGCTTCCTGATTAGCTACCTGCTACTAAATTTCTTCTTGGTTTGGTTCTTGAGGAACACCCATTGTAGTCACCATCAATGCTTGATTTAAAGCACCATTGAAGCATGTTGCTTGATTATGCAGTTGGCTGCATGGGAAACACCATTCATATTCTTGTGCTATGTTGTTTTGAGTTAGAACCAAGGCCCTAGATGTTGAAACTACATTAGGGTTATATGCTTGGAATGGCCTAATAGCTTGGGGTTGTCCTTGGTTCTAGTTAGCAACTTGAATAGGTGGCTGTTTGGCTGATATGGAGGTTTATTAGGTTGGAAATGAGGTTGATAAGGTATAGAATTTTGAGCTTGCTTCCTCTTAAGAGTTACCAACTCATTTCCTAAGTTTTGCAATTGTTTCATAACCTCTTAGAGTTCATTTGAAGGACTAGAAGAAGAAGTGGATACTTAATTTGAACTCTAATTTCTTGGATCGGGATGGGAGCTATTGTAGGCGTTTGATTAAGATTAGGATTCCTCATATCTGGATAGAGAGGCACTTTTGGCCTAGGTGCGAGTTTACCTACTTGAATCAGGAAATTATTGGTTCTAATAGCTATGACATAAGAATTTGATAGGTTATTCCCCCATATATTGTATCATAAAAAATATTTAAGAATTTAGAGATTTAAGAAAATAAAGAAATGCACCTTCAGCTTTTTTGTTTGACTATAATTGGGATCATTTCCTATGTTCTTTGGAGATTACAATTGAAGTCTATCATTTACTCGAGATGGCACCCTTTTCATTATAGTCATCTTCTCTAAAAGGGATAAGTTGTCAGCACTCTCCCCAAATTAGCCATAGAGAGCTGTGCATAATTGATCCCAATTACGAATCAATCCTACTCCCAAGCCTCTGAATCACTGCAATGATTTTCCTTTGAAAGAAGAAGCCAAAATTTTGAATTCAACATCCATCTTGACAATCTCATGTATGACACAAACATTTGTAATGTCTTGAATGTGGTCGATGGGAGTTGTGTGATTTTATCCAATGAAGTATGTGATATTTTTAATTTTGTTATCGGGACAAAAATTTTTTTGCATTAAGGGCAAGTGGACTGTTGCCTTTGAAATTTGCATATGGGTTTAGGGGTGGCTGATTTGGTGGTTGTAGATGAGCCATCCTGAGTGGCCTGAGAACCCTAGTCGATTGAAGAAAGGGTCTTCCTAGTGGAGGTGTGGATAATGTTATATTTGGTGGAGATGGAGACCTTTGAGTTCTTCTTCCCCTTCTTGCTCTATCTAGGGATAAGTGTACTTCTCTAGTTCTTGACCTTGTTTGGATTCTTCTCATGAACTTGATAAACTTGGGCTGTTGAAACCACTAGATTTGAGTGACGGAGTTGCCAGATGTGTTACTGCAAAGCCTCCAAAGGCTATAATTTCACCAAGACACACACCCAATCTTGATAAAAATGAAAATATTGACTTTTTCCCACCAAGCGTGCCAAAATCAAGCGTGTGTCGGAAAAGTAGCACCCTAGGATTTTCACATTATTAAATCCTACTTTTGACTCACATGGGATTGTATCAAGGTGTGGGATCCTTGAAATTGAAACAAACCTCCGAGAAGGCTGGTCCCTGACCTATTCTAATGCTAACCTACTCCTAAACTATCAATTCCAAGGGACTAGAGAGAGAAATACATAAATGTAAATCCTAAACTAAGAGAGGCGATAACACCAAAACAATACTAGAGAGATTCCTAGTGAGTGAAAGTGGAGGGAAATGGGGAAGAAGAGGGAAGATAAAATGCCACGGTGCCAAAACACATTCAAACTTCTAATCTCCCGGAGTACAACAAATTTAAGCCATGCAAAGGAAAACGATATGCACAATATGCGTACAAAATAAAATATAAGCAAATAAATGCAATACAAATCAAGCTAGGGAAAGAAGATCCACAAAACACTAATTTTATTTGTTAAAATTATTCACAATCCATTATATTTTCAGCATAGGGCCATAATCCTTCACAAAATGCATAAATTTAAGTGTTGTAGCTCACAAAAGTGCTGAAATGTTTTTGGCAGAGTTCCTTTACAATTTCAAAATCCCTCCCCTCCCTTTAAATGATGGGAATTTACATATATATAGAGAAAAGGAGCTGCCAACCAACATCCTTCATTAAATACATGTACGTAGGTATGGGTAGCCATGATGGTTCACTTTTCAATGGTACTTTTCTTGTATGGTGAACAAGGGTGTCATACCTCATTAAATTAGTTGTTGAGCTACCTTGTACGGTGTCATTAATGTCTGGCCATATCTGAAACTATTTGTTGTCACCTAATGAAAACCAAAGAGTTGATGCACGACAAGAAGGGAAGATATACTACCGAAGAGGGAAAAAATTGTTGCACAACAAGAAGAAATGTTTCACGACAACTAGGGAAGTTGACGCACGAGAACAAAAGGAGGTTGACGTGCGATAGAAAAATGAGGTTTTCACACAACAAAAATGGAGGTTGACAATGCGGCAAGAAGCATGGTTGACATGCGGTAATAAAAGTTGAGTTTGACGTTGGTCAACAACTTCTTGTTATTATGCGACAGAGGAAGGGTTTTTTTGCATGATAAGAGTAAACGGTTGATAAACATCAACAAGGTGTGGTTGATGTGCGACAGAGGAAGTGATTGATGCACATCAACAAGGTGTGGTTGATGCACAATAGGAGGAAGCGGTTGACATTAGTTTACAAGATGTGGTTGATGCGTGATAGGAGGAAACCGTTGACGCATGTTAATAAGGTGTGGTCGACGCACGATAAGAAGAGGGCATTATCATGTGACACGAAGATGGTGTTGTCACATGATGGGAAGAGGGCATTGATGCGCATCAAGAAGATGAAAATCTATACATTTTTCCAATTTGAGAATTAATGCAAATATTGCTCCAAACCTTTGTTGTGGCAAACAAGCTCACCGCGAGATACCTTGTAAACTACTCCCATTAACTATCAATCCCCAGACCTATAGGTTGATCCATTTTGTAAGGTGGGTACAAAAACGGATAAAAATTATAATGCATGCATCATATGTTTTCAGAAGGAAAAGAATCAAAATAAATATAAATAGTTATTACGCCCAAATGAAACGCATATTTATCCTCAATCTTCATCTTTTTTGCATACAACAAACAAAACACCGGTTGGTACAGACATACGATCTAATTGAACCCACTTATGATACAGATACAAATCCATATAGATCAGTTTTTATATAGTAAAATGATGAGATATTAGGGTAGAAAATTTGTCTCCTTGTGCAGTCTCCGATTTAACCCATAATGGCGTTAATTTTAGGAAAACTATTAGCGAGAGCTCTAGTTATCATATTTCCCCATAATTTTTTTATTAAATTAAATTCTCACTACAACTATCAAATAAATTCTAAATTTACAACGTTAACTTATGTTTCAACATGGTTAACACCTCTAGATATCAAATAAAAGGAAAATTACAAGTATGAAAGTTTGTTTAGGATGTGTCACTCTCCATGTTCTGCTTTGGGTTTTGAAGAGTGATTAACCCAGTTGGTGGTTTTATTTGACATAGGTCTATTTTTGCCACGTTAAATACATGGACAAACAAACAACATATATGATAATTTTGAAGCTATATGATTTATATGATATCTTTTCAATTGGAATCTTATCACTTTAAGGAATATCTATTTCGAATGCCTTTAAAAACAAATCTAAAATGTGTCCTAACTCTGCAAATCCTAAATTTCCTACATTAAACTTGTCTTATTAAGAAAATATTGATAATGGCATACAAGATGAGGATAAATCTAAAATATCTATAACCTGCAAACCATAAAATTTCATTGTTGTACTTGTCATATCAAGAAAATATTGATAGAAAAGCATACAATGTGGCACTTTTTAATGTTTTTTATTTTATCCCTCTGATTTTTTTTTTTTTTCTGCTTATTTTTACTCTCTCACCCAACTAGGGTTCCAATATTCTAATAAACACACACATCTACATGTCTCACTTCAAATGCATGTCACACCTTACTGTAATGGGCCTCCCCTCTTTCCGGAACAAAACATTGGTAGGAAGTTTCTATGTTGGTCGCCAATATCTCCATTCTAAATGACATGTTTACAATCTCTTTCATCCAATCAAAGAGACCAAGTGAATGTTAGCATATTTATTCTTATCTATTAACACACATATTCACCATTTCCTTCAAATGTAAGATTTTATTGGTGCTTTTCCATGCCATATTGAGGTATTTCATATATTCCAATTTTTTTATTGAAGTTGAATATGTATAACAAGAATTAATATTGTTTAATTTTCAATTTAGTAGATGTGAATCCACTCCCACCATGGTCATTTTAGATGATGGTCACATATGATCACTATTTCAAATTCCTACCCGTTGTTTAAATTATTTTGTCGTCTGGTACCAACGATGAAATTATTATTGTTTTATCATAAATATAAAGGTTAAAAATATGTATATTTATGCCCAAGGCATGTAAGAGGTGGGTTCCGGTGGGGGGTGGTTTGACAGGTAACTTTGTGGCCCATAGTTCAAATTGCGTCGACATCCTCCATGGAACCACGTGAGACCGTCAATCTGTATGTGTTGTATCTTTGGTTTCTTGAAATTGGAAATGCCCATTCAATCCTTTCATAAGCATAGAAGAGTACGACTTTTTGGGTTTCATTTACTCTAATTTAAATGTTGATGTCCTTTGTGGGCCCATTCTAAGGTCAATAAATTAAACTCACTTGTGGAAAGAGTGACAATGTTGTTTAGAGAAGTTACTTTTGGTAATCTCGAATGTTAAAAGGTCATCAATTTTATAGCGGTGTCCAAATTTCCAAATCCCACTCCACTTCCACATGATGTATATGTTTTTCCTTGGACTAAAAATTGGGGTATTTAAGTGCATAGACAAAACGAAGATTGATTTTTTTTTGTGGGATGAAACAAAAGAGAATATGTAAAAAAATAAAATCGAGTAGATGTTGGCATCTTGCCAATGAAATTTTTACTAAGTGAAAGAAATTGTTAGCAGCTAATAGGTATCGGGCATCTAAGGGCGAAGATAGCTTCATTGTTGTTGTTTGTTCATGGACATTGAAACAATTGATCTCATCCTTCCATTTCACTTCACCCCTTCTCCACTAACTTCACCTTCGTGAAACACATTTGGTGCATTCATTATGTATGAAAACCACAAGTTTCCAAGTATCCCTCTTCCACATCATCACTAATATTTTGTTTATAGTGTCCACAATTGAACTTTATTTCAGAAAAGATGAACATGAATAGAAGAAACGGATTCCAGTGAGAGGTTTTCTATTGACTAACATGGATGCCTACAACAATGCTTAACTTTAAATATTGGTATGGAATATTCCTTAGAGGATATACCTTCTTGCATTGCAGGTGGTCACCATTTTAAGTCTCTATAGGTGTAGGTGTTAGGTACTCCAGATTGCATGATTTTTAAAAACATTTAAAGTAAGTAGACAAGATTCTCATTATCGTTAATAAAATTTCCATATTTTTCCATTGTATTTAGTGTCTCATTAAAGTGTCAAACATCTTCACATAAACCGGTCGGGATGACATGGCCGTTCAAAACCCTTACAAGGAGAGAAATTCCACAAATATGAAATGGGGCCATGTTACCATCATTGAAGTTTAGAATATGTACTTGAAAATGTACATAGAGGTTTTAACAATTTCTTTCGAATAAAATATGGATGAAGGACCTCAGCGAATGTTACTTAAATTTCGTTAAAAGATAAAATATATTATATCCCAGTGATGGTTTACTCTGTTGTAGAAAATAATGCTTTATATTTTGATGTATCATCTTACTCATTACTTATTTCATCATGTCTCACACCTGTTCCATAGATCAATAAGAAATTTTATGAATGGGAACTTTAATCGTGGTCTTGAAATTTGAAGAGAAACCATTATCGTACCTAAATATGAATACACCAATATCATGAACCCTCAATGCAAAATTACAGTTTCTTTAACAATTGTTTCTTTAACAATTGTTGACTTCCACATTCATCAAAAAAATGCAAGTTCTCCTTTGAACTATTATTTGGAAAAACCTTTCTTTCTAAGATATCTCGACACTATGTTTCCATGACACCTTGTACGTCATATCCCACTTATTTTTCAAAAAATTAACAAAATATACACATGATACATATCTTCCTCCCGAAAAAAATGTTATCCTCCACCGAATATTCCCGCCACACCCCCTTCATCCCCTACATTATCCTCTCCCAATCCCTACTCCTCTCTCCAACCCCCTCTTTTACAACCCTATCCGTCCTTTTATATTTGGGTCCTCAAAATAAACCTCATCGTATACTTATGCTTCGACAATCACATTGCACATTTCATGTGCGATTCCTAGTTTATATAAAAATTTGAAAAATATAAAATTGTTTCAAAATGCCACGTTCTAAAATATTTTTCCTATGGTTTAACTTGTTAGCATTAAAATATGTGTATGTGATCCTGACATATTACTTTGAAATCAATTTATCTTGTGTGTGGGGACTTCTATGCTCTAAGTACATATGGCATTAAACATGATAAGAAGAGGATAAATGATTTTTTTACTTAGTACAAACTATAAATAAATGTGAATTCAGCAGTTCAATTAATTTTATATAGTACTTTTGTTTACTAAGGATTATAATGATTTAAAATGATATATTTTAAAGATTTAATGAAAAATAATCTTTCAATATTTGATGGAAATGTGACATGGAACCAATAGAATGTGCATTATTTGATAGATTTGGATTATGTTATTTGAATATTAATCTTTTTAGATTATGTTATTTGAATATGAATTGATACTTTTGGGATTACCAGTATATGAAATAATTAATTTGAGTGTGCCATATGGAAGTTGAAATGTCTCATGAAAAATAAATTTAAACGCCTTTGGTCCTCATGTATAATTAATGTCTGAAGGGTCCATGAGAATCTCTAAAGAAACAATGGTATCTTTAATGAATCTTATAGTAGATAGGGAAACTAAAAACAAAAATCTCTTTTTCAAGCTCATGAAAACAATTTCTATATATACTTAACTTGTGAGAGATCATGATTTGAATCCATCTAGAATTACTCAGATTTGAATATTTATGACACTCGACTATGTTAAACTTTTTTTTATGTAAAATTAATTTTTCTTTCCAAATTCAAGATTTGTGTAAGCACACATGCACCCTCGCATTCATACATGTTTATATATTATATATATATATGCATATATATGAATATCTATACACATATGTATATTCATATGCATACATGCATATGTATCTATTTACCATACATTATGATTGTACTATACATGCATACATATGTGTATATGTAAATATATATATATATATATATATATATATATATATATATATATATATATATATATATATATATATATATATATATATATATATATATATATATATATATATATATATATATATATATATATATATGAGTCAAGCACAATAGTGTGTCCCACTTGTTTTTCCAAAATGTTAGTGATATTTTTGGCGAGGTATGATTTTTCTTTAATGAATCTTCAACTATTATTTCTAAATTCAAGATCTATGTGTTAGCGTAGAAAATATGTGTCGGACACAAACACAATAGTGTGTCCCACTTGTTCCAAAAATACAAGTGGGAGTTTGGGTGGGGTAGAATTGTATCTTTAATGCATATTACAGTAGATAGAGTAATTGAAAACAAAATGTCCTTCTTTCAATATCAAGGAAAAATAATTTCTAGATATACTTAACTTGTGGGAGGTCATGATATAATTCCATCTAGATATTTGACAATTTATGACACTCACTCCTTAAACCTTATTTATTTATTTATGTTACATAAGTTTTTATTTATAAATTGAATATCTCCATGTCTGCACACTCACGTTCATGCACGTGCTTACATATGATATATGCATACACATATGTTTGTATATATGCATGCATATGTATCTATTTAGCATACATCATACTTGGACTCTACATGCATGCATGCATGTGTGTGTGTGTGTGTGTGTGTGTGTGTGTGTGTGTGTGTGTGTGTGTGTGTGTGTGTGTGTGTGTGTGTGTGAGTGTCACACACACACACACACACATAAACACATATGCATGCATGCATGCATGTCGAGTCCATATATGATGTATGCTAAATAGATACATATGCATGAATATATACAAACATATGTGTATGCATATATCATATTTAAGAACATGCATGAACTTGAGTTCGCACACATAGAGATATATATAATAATGTGTCCCACTTGTTGTTCCAAAAATGCATGTGGGAGTTTGGGTGGGCTACGATTTGAGGGGTATTTGGGTGAACACCCCATTTGTGTGAATCCTCCTTTTATATATTGGTGGTGGTGTGAAGGCTACCATTGTTTTATCTACCTTTGCAGATCTTTTCTTGAACGAAATGTTGCCGAAACTCTTGCTACACATCTAATATTACCTCTTGAGCTCTCAAAACAAGTATTTTGCTATGTTTTGAAAATTTTAGTTTTTTTTTCTAAAAATTGAAAAATAGGGGAGGTTTTCAAAATTTTGAGTAGAAATTGAAAAACATGAAATTTTAGCAGTTTAGGGTTTATTGTGGATAAATGAAAATTCTTCAAAATCAAAATAAAAATAAAAATTATTTTAGGGTTTAGGGTTTATTATATCAAAATCAATTCAATTTATCGTAAACAAATAATAGTAGCTAGTATGGATTGATTCATTCATTTGTGACAATGAATTTATATGTAGAAAAATAATTATTTATTCATAGCAACATCATCCATGAGTGCTTGTGGTAGGTGAATACAAAAATATTTATTAGTGTAAAATAAATAATGCACAAAAAAATAACACACTTAATGATATAGATCATGAATGAATTTATGAAAATATGTTAATAATAATAATAGTGTTTTTGACAATTTGGATTCTACAAAGTAAGATTATGTAATAAAAGTGGATTTTAAGGTAGTTAATAATGAACAACGGTTTTTTTTTTTATTTTACAAAATTAAAGCATTGTGAAGTATTAATGGAGATTAAATACCTACTATTAAATTCCATGTATTTATATGTTTCCACATTTTATGTACACCCCTAACATGACAATTGGAATTTCACAATATTAAAGAAATATAGTGTGATACATGATTATACCTTTTTGTAGAGTTTCCAATTTGTCATATATTGCTAAAATTTTAAGAAAATTTTCAAAAACAGATAAAGGCTACCCCCTAAATGAAAAAGAAAACAAAAAAACTACTCCCCTCATGGCTTTCATATGTATTGTTGATCTAATTATTATATGATAGGTGGAATATTGCTTAATAAATAATCTTATACTACATATTAAATGTGTGTCCTCTTTTTCCAATCTTCAATCTACTTGTCTTTCACCTACATATCATTTTATAATAAAATATTTATGTACCTACATCTCTCATTTACTACATATTAAAACACGTCTGGATCTCCCATCCACCTATCAAGCATATATACAAATAGAGTACTCTCTCATTTCCAATAATAGAAATAAAATTAGCATATTATTACATTTATTTTCTAGACAAACAATTTCCTTGAAGACCTCGAGTCATACACATAGTTGATATATCATTTTACTTAGTAATGATATCATCATAGAGATTACATGGATTTCATCCCTAATCTACTCTATCTTCCTTGCTATATTTTCACTTGTTATTTTTCTCATTTCCCATGATTCCTCCACTTCGTTAATTTTCACTGCATACACAAATTGAGCTAGATTTGGATCTAAGGAAAACTATACACATATAACTTTTATTATATAGAAATTTTAATAGAAATTAGGTTGTATTTAATTATAATTTTTTCTAACTAAAAAACTAATTTTCTAATTTTAAAACAATTTAAATGAATATACAATTTTTTTTTATAAAGGTGAAAAAAAAGGGTTAAGGGACCCTACCCCGTCATGATAAAGCGAGAAAAAGATATAACACTAAGGAACAATTGAAGTTGCCTCTGAAGTGGTGCAATTGGTAAACACAAAACACAACAAGAGCATAAAGGACAACTAACAACAAGACAAGAAGCAGGAGAGAGTATCCATGGGACCCCTTCCTATGGGATATAAGAAGCATCTTAAGAAAATCATTGTTCCCTTTCTTCCTTTTATTCACAGTAGACCATCCATCACTGGATTTTGAATTTTATTCTTCAATTGAGTGAACTAGAATACAGATTTCAATATTATTATTTTCCTCTAAGTTTCCAATAGGAAGGGGAAAAATTCCACCCAATGCACAAGGAGAAGGAATCTCTTCAACATGAGTAGATGGAAGGTTAACCTTCTCATCCTTTGTCTTATTCTAAGATCCAACATCAGACCCAGAATCTGATTGACTTTCAACCACCAAAATTCTTGGATCAACATTCTTCCACAAAGAATTGTGTCTACTTGCCCGATTCTTCCCGAACTTGCAATCCATGGCTAAGTGTCTGAGTGAAAATAAGGTTATGCATCTAGAAGGGGAACCTTCATAATCTAAGTTTTGAGTCCATATTCTGTCCTCAACCAGAAGATCAATAGAAGAAGGAAAATCCATTAAAGTTTTCATGTCAACTAAAATGCGGGCATACATAGTATATTCATACAAGGTCATTTTTGTATCAATAGCCAGGGTTTTTCCAAGAGAGTTCCCTATGGAGATTAAACATTTCTCATCCCAAAACTGGAGAGGAAGATATGGGAAGCAAACCCAAATAGGTCGGATTTGAAAATTTTCAGTTACAGGGTTAAAAAGGGGAAACCAAGGCTTCATGAGAAACAAATGGGATTGAAATTCCCATAATCTATCAAAAATTAAATCTCTATAAGAAGTAATATTCAAAACAAAAATGAAGTATCCTCGGGTTGAAGGCTAAATTTCCATTTTACCATCCATTAATGGCTTTGAAGATGTAGAGATCCATTCATGAAGAGCAGCGAGTTAGGGCACAATTTATTGAATCTACATATAATGCCTTTCTCTTTGGAATATTCCTCAGATTTCAAAATGTCTCATCTAAAACTTATTGAGGGAGAAGATTTGGTAGGAGCCAATGCTTTTGGACGAGGACGAGCTACGAGATGTAGCCACATCGTGAAAACTTATGCCATTTCCCAGAACCCCCAAACTCACGGCTTACAAACGAGGGTCAAGACCTCTAGAAGGAAGAATATGAGACAAAGAGGGAGAGACAAGAGTTACTTGTGTCGATGAAAATCACTTCGATGGGATCCAACGAGAATATCACTGTTATTCTTCAAAGAAACTCAAACGATGAAACTGAGCGGGGAGGTACCATCGTTTGAAGGCTCCTGCACCCCCAACAATAGACCGTCACGTCCTCCATTCACCCAGATCTTATGGATCTGCATATTGATCTTGAAGCGGGGATGCCTTAGCTCAAAACCCACCGTGTCGCTTTAGAGGACTTTCCAGGTGCTCCAACGGCCAAATCTGCGCAAAGCGATTCTTAGGGTTAGGGCTCCCCAAGCATCGCTAAAATTTGTCTTAGTCCACAATTATATAATTTTGTAATTTCTTTTTAATAAATTTAACTATGTTTTTAAATTAATTTAATTATATCTAAAAATAGAATTTTTTAATTTATATTAATTTTGATTACAAACAAAAATAAAAATAGTAAAACATATATATTAAAATTATAACCATTAAAATTTTGAATCTAAAAATAAAATAGAAAATTCTTTCAACCTATAGTTATCAAGAGTATTATTAAAAATTAAATTTTAACTTTAAAATAAAGTTTAAAATTAAATGTTTTGATGGTAGTGCTTGGGTCTGGAGAAGGCCACACAATATGATTTTAGGGTGTTCACGTGAAGACGAAGTTCGGGTGAGGGGGTTTGTGTGAACACCCTCGAGTGAACCCCCTTCCATGCTAACACCCTTACTTGGAGCCTATGTTGCATATTTTTGCCCTTATCCATTTGGGTGATAATTACAGCCAAAATGTGCACATAGATTCCACACATTTAGGTTTGATTAATTAGTTAAATTAAATAAATATACAATAATATAGTTTTTATTAAATTTCTAAAAATATAATTTTCATTTTAAAAAATATGTTTTACTATTTTTAAATTTTTTTCCAATGTACATGGTATTTTATGAGAACCAATAGTAGAATTTCAAAACAATTTGAAAAATAGTAAAATATATCAATTTTTTTAAAAGAATAATTTTACTATATTTTGAAGTCTTCTTCATACTTATATAAAAAAATTCAATTTAGTTATAAATATGAAAATATATTGTCATAACACATGTATGCCCTTAATTTAAAAATATATTCACTAAAAACTTAATTAAAAATAATATATAACAAGATACGAAAAATTTGTCACGAACTTGACATTCAAATCTAGAACATATATCTAAAAGTCACGGTGAAATAATAAGTTTTCATTAAAAAGAACACTAGAAGATTGTTGCTCTACTATAAATTAAGAAACAACGTATGAAAAAATTAAGAAAAAGAATTTTTTTCCTTTAAAAGATAATTTACATGTATTTTACATTGTAAACACAACATTTTGTTAGTTCGTGGATTTTCATGAATGTGTACGGTTTTGTGGTTATTGGCTCTGGAATTTCAATAAAACTAGAAATTCATGTTTATAAAGGTACAACAAATGCAAAAAGTGGGAAACACTTATATTCTTTACCCCAGATGTAGAAAGAAGCTATCATATTTTTTGGATTTTTATAATTTTTTGGTGCGAAGAGATAAATAATTTGTTGCAAATAGATGCATTCTTATTGAACTATGTAAGAACCTAACACAGATCTTTGAAAAATTGGTTGACAGACATAGGTGACAATTAAATGTAAAGGTTTTAAGCATCTTGTAAAACATACATTGAATTTATAATTTTAGTTTTTAAGCAAGTGGCATATTTTTTGTTAATTAACACTTTAAGATAATTTTTGTCCCTATCCAATATGTAAAAAAAAATAATGGAAAGAGGAAATGAGACATTTCTCTTGAATTATCTGAAAATTTAAAATGGTCTTTGAAATTTTGTTTGACATGTATATGTGAGTGTTAAAGTAAAACTTTTAAGATTCCTCCAAAACAAACATTGAATACATATTGTTTAGTTTTTAAGCAAGAAATAACTTTACAATTAACTAAAAATTAAAGATAATTTCAGTTGTATCCACATTGTAAATAAAAAGACAAAATAATGGAAAGAAAAAAACAATATATTTCATTGAAAATGCATTTGACATGAATAAGTGATCTAAAACATAATAGTTTTTATCATGTAGATGTTTCACAGTACTAACATATGTTTAATATATAAAAAATTGTTAATACTGATTTTCAAAAATAAATGAATTGAAAAATATTTTTTTATGTTAATAATTGAAGATTTCCTTGAATATATATGGCTAAATCAGTGAAATTAGCTATGAAAAAATCATTATAACGATTATGGTCAATTAATGGGATTTTTAAAATTGACTTTGAAATTTGATATTGTTTTAATATTGAGTATCTTTATTTTTCTAAATAATTGATCAAATTTTAATTAGTTGTTATCATAATATTTGTTCAGTGAATTATATATGCATATATGCATATATGATATATGCATATGCATATGCATATATTCCATCCGAGTAGCCAAAAATATAGCCAATATTGGAATCTAATATTAGTATTTTTATTCCAAAATGTTTAATATTGGAATTATCTCGCACTCAAAAAATCAATAAAATTAGCTATGAAAAAATGATTATAATGATTATGGTCAATTAATGGGGTTTTTAAAATTGGCTTTGAAAATTGGTATTGTTTTAATATTGAGTATCTTTATTTTTTTAAATAATCGATCAAATTTTAATTAGTTGTTATCATAATATTTGTTCGAGTGAATTATATAGATATAGATATAGATATACATATAGATATACATATGCATATATATAATGGTTATTTCACTAAAATATATATGGATATGGATATGGATATGGATATGCTATATAAATATATAGCATATGCATATGATATATATAATGATTATTTCACTAAAATATATATGGATATGGATATATATGTTTGTGTGTGTGTGTGTGATATATATATATATATATATATATATATATATATATATATATATATATATATATATATATATATATATATATATATATTTCACTAAAATTTGACTTATTCCAGATCTGAGTAGCTAAAAATATAGCTAATATTAGAATCTAATATTAGTATTTTTTTATTCTAAAATGTTTAATATTGGAATTATCTACACTCAAAAGTTACACGTATTGGATTCCAATATCACATATATTGGAATCCAAAAGATAATATATTGGTATTTAATATACTCTAAAATCACATATATTGGAATCAAAAATCAAAATATTGGAATCCATTAATTATCCTCCCTGAGTCCATTATATCGATCAAAAATTAAATAAATGAATCTTTAGAAAAATGTTTAATGATTTCAAGGAATCCAACATTGATCTCGAAAAATAAATCCTAAAGAACCTCTAGCCTATATAAAATAGATAAATATTTTATTTTATATGGGCCAGTGGCCACTAGGCTTAATATTTTCTTTCGAATAATGCTCTTATCAGTTTTGAAATGTATTTATAATTAAATGATGTGAATTTGAATTTTTAAAATGACATTGGCCAAGTGGCCGCTTATGCTAATGAAATTCATGAGATGCGAGAAACTTCCAAATTTAATTACTATGGTGTGATTGATTGTAGGGGCAACCAAAGAATTATCAAGATGTTATGAAGAAACTAACAAAGAGTGGCGATTAAATTTAGGAGAATGAAATTAAATTTAAAACTATTCCAAATATACTTTCATATTTAAATTTAGATATCAAATTATCTTCATTCATTATGGTGTGATTCAACCTCGGTCGCAATGAGATAATTTCTGAAAAAGGTTATGAAGAATTTAGTAGAGGGTGACAAACCAAGGTGTTGGAGAATGTAATTATCTATAAAACCATTCCAGATATATTTTCATATTTAATTTTAGATATAAAATTAACTGTAAGAAACATGCCATAAAAAATTTCATATTCAAATATGGATATAAACTTAATTAAAATTAATCGTAAAATCATCCCAGATATATTTTAGTATTTAAGTATATCCATGAAATAAACTGAAATTCCTTTACTAAAGGTAAAATTATAGTAAAAAAGCTGAAGAATAAATTGAATTTATAATGTAACACTATTCTAGAAGATAGGCTTCAATTCAATGATATAAATCATAGTAAAGCTCCAATAAAAAATTCCTTATAATTGTTCTTGTGTTCTAATATAATCATGAACATCTTGTATGTCCTCCAATGGTTCCAAAAAATTACACAACACATATAACACGTATTTGTATTATGAATTAGAATCTATGTTAAATGTTTCAACAATTATGTAGTTAACAACATCATTGAACTTCTTTTTCTCTAAAGAGTCATCTAAAAGAATTGTATTTTTACAATTATACGATGCATTAAATTGAAAATAAATGGAGTTAAGATTCTTCAGATATAATTTGAGATTCCCAGAACCTTCATAATTAAATTATTTTCCTCGACCCTATATTCTTGTGTAAATATGAACTTGAAGCTTACTGACCTCCAAGCCAATGTTTTGAAGGAATGAAGGCATCATGTCATAAACATTTGACTTTTTCTTTAATGTCCATAGTGTTATTTTGAAATGTTTTTCACACTATTGCAAGAAATCTTTCACATTAGATCTGAGAATTTTATTTTTTTTGATCTCGATGCCGCCAAACGTTTTAAACTTTTTGAATGCCGAATGAGCCTTGGGGAGGGTGTGTGCCAAAAAACTATTTATATAAAATATGATCAGTTTCATGTTGCATGTGTTCATATCTGTAAATGAAAAAAAGTAAAATCAAATAGTTGAGGGTGGTGAATCAATTGAAAAATAAAAAACAAGTCCCTTTCGATATTGTTATATCAAAAATAAAATGGTTGTAGGTCATGAAGAAGCCAAACAATCTAAAGGCGTTCCTTATTTCTTATTGTTACACTAGGAATATAATATTTTGCAACATTTATTTGAGTAGAATGTAGTGTTTCACTATGATGAGTCTTTACATACCATATTTTAATTATTTCATTGCATTGGAAAGTGGTATATGTTTTATATTATCGAAGCAAAAACTAGTCTTTAGGGATGCTCAATTAATTTACGAATACATATTTGATCAATAAGAACTACTCAAAGATTTTTTATAATAAAATTTCTCTATTAATTCCCATTCACAATTTATACAATCACACTCTGAACTTATAATCAAGAAAAATATAAATGCTCCCAATTTATATTCACGCATTCAAAACATACAAAATAGTTAAGAAGAACCATCCTAAAAATATATTAATGTATTATATTTGCAATGTTAAGTTGTATAATGATAATAACATTTTGAAATGATAAATTTGTATTTAGCATTTACTCACTCCAAATATTTGATTCCCTCTCCCACATTCAATCCCTTGGGCGCTATTAGTTATAAGTATTTGTACAAATCGATCATCAACCACATATATTTTGAACAATTTTCTCATCTTCTTGTCATCAAAACAATAAAATTTGTTGGAGGGTTTAACATTACACCTAATGTAATACACATTGTGTGTTTAAAACTATAGGAACATTGTTTTAACTAAACAACTTTTATAGATATTTAATTAAAATTCCAACGAGTATATTGCAATGTTCTTTTCCCAGTGAGTACTAAATTATATTCAATCGATAATTTTTATTGAAGTCCTTTGTCATATTTTAAACATCAAGTAGAAGTGATTTTTTCGACTGTAATTCCATTTCAATTATTTTTCATAGTAATTTTATAAACTTTCTAACGACCTCATATGTTCATAGTCTCCTGAGGACAATTTGTTTTTCTCATACAACATGCCCTTCAAATATAAAATAAGAAATTAAATAATTATTTAAATCGGTATCATATCTATTCTAACCAATAGAAATAACCAACATTTTATCTTATGGATACCACTTACTCGATGTGTCTTACATGTAGGATTGCATCTTCTTTACCCATAGCTAGATCCTTTGATGTAAGATCTATTTCAAACAAACATTAATCTATTCATAATATAACTATTTCTATGGAAAATGAAAGCGTATTTGAAAAAACATAGTGATCTATGTGGTAAAATGGTAAATTTAATATTAGCACTTTAGGAAGCTACCACTTACCAACCAAGCTTCCGGCTTGTCTTTCATAGACATTACTCATTGCTAGTTTTTTTGTTGCAAGATATATTGCAAAAACATTAATCAATTCATAATCAATTTCATGTTATGGAAAATGAAAGCATAATTGAAAATCATACTGCTCTCCGTGGTAATATGGTAAGTATAAATCAAATTGTTCTATGTTTTCTGAATGAATTTTAGCCAATCGTTAGGGTTCGTTTAGATCCGTTGAACCACCAATTGGTGGAAAATAATTTTGAGATATTGTTGTGGATTAGAGACTAATAGGCTATGCCATCATTGGCTGGACTAAGCATCAATATTAATGTTTTTATCATTATATGTATACTAATGGTTTATGCAGAGAACCAAAACCTTGAAACTACTAACTATGTAGCATTGGATGTCACTATGAAATTTTGAAATTGGGTATTTGGTAATTACTTATTTGAAAATGGTTCCAATTCTAGAATTAGATGATATCATTTTTGATAAATTTGTGAGCCCTACAAATGATTTTGTTTAAAAATATGCATGGCTAACATACCTAGTTCTGACTACATATTCATGCTAGTTACCACTGCATACTCCACTATTACTTTCTCTGGTTGTTGGTTGTCTACATAAAACATTAATTGTCTTATAAATTTGTGGGGCTTAGTAGTGGTTTTTATTTATAAATGCACACAACTAACATACCAATATTTGATTACATATTCATGCATGATGTGGCCGAGTTCTCCTCATCTATCATCAGAGCTGGTGAACATAGAGTATTTTCAAAAATACGAAAAACAATGGAAATTGAAAATAGAGCTCATTAAACATATTTATAAAATGATTGAAGGTCAATCACCATGTTGAGTTGGTTGTGTAGTGTCAAGATGAGAGGTTTGTAAATAAACTCTTATTTTTATTTGGTTGTATGTGTAAATAAGAAAAGTGGAAGTACATTTTTGTAGTTGAAATACATTTAACATAATCACATATTAGAGTTGTATTTCGATACAAACCTTTCTTCATATGAGAATAGTAATATTTAAAAAACATTTGATGACTATGTGTGTTAGTAATAAAAATAACGGATAGATTGGATTCAACTAATGCAGAAGTGTGACACTACCACCGTAAAGAAATAATACTAAATAATTCTAGGAACACCATTAATCGAACATCTCATCCCGAACTCATATGATCACTTGCAAGGAAAAAGGATGTTTATTTACTTTTACACCAATTTATCTTACAATTATCAATTGTTGTGGCAATGTTTCCATCCAATCCCTAGTGAATTCTTCTCTTTTATCATTTTTATCATTGCATTTTGCGCTTCATTGTTGTGTCCATGAGACAAAATTTTAAATTTCCCATTGCTTTTATAGAGTTGTAGCATCAATCCGAATTGATTCTCCAATGTCTTTAACCTTTTCAAGTGTATTTTATATTGTTTCTATCAAATTTTTTGAATATTCAATTGGTATGAGAACAATAATAATCCAATCCAAAGACATTTGGTTGCAATAATTGTAAGCATATCCATTATTACATCAAAATAAATAGCATAAAAATCACAATAATCGGGGCTAATAAATTCTACATTCAAAGGATTGGTGACAAGAATAGCTGATAGAGTTGACGGAAGTTGGAATGTCTATGCACATTAACAATTAAAATCTTCTTTGTCCTCCATATTTGTGACTATATTTTCTTCCACCGACATCACATAGATGTATAATATTTTTTTATTATTGGTAAAGGAGGATTAAGGGGACCCTACCCCATACGTTTAGGATCAAACAAGGTTGACTCTACTGAAAGCACATAGAAACAAAATAAACAAGAACAACAAACTAACAACATAAAATAGAAATAAACAACTATCTCATATTTGTGACACCTTATCATTACATCTTAAGTGCATCTTAAGGGAGAGATAATACCTTTGTTTTTTACTTCTCATTTGGATTTTCATTTTCATTATTATGGATTGTAATCATAACTTCAATCGACTCCTTGAGATTTGGGAACCCCTGATAAATAACAAGGAAGTGAACACGTTCCTCTTTCCGAATCTGTTAAATACACATCATTATTTCTATCTTGTTTCAAAGGATCCATCTATAGAGGAGGAAGAACTTACTCATTTTCAACATCAAGATCAGCAATTTTCTTAGATTCGAGTCATAATCACAATATGATGGTCCATTCAAAACTAGTTGTCTCGGATTATAATTATTCCACCAAGAGATTCTTCCTTTAACATGTTTTCTTTTGAAATGACAATTTAAAGCTATATGGACAATAGAAAAGAATGTTCTACACCTAAAGGGAAACCCTTCATAGTCCATATATTTTGTCCAAGTTTTATCAACAAAAGTATCCATAACAACTAAGATTATAACATACATTGTGTGCTCAAAATATTTATTTTTGGGTAAATAGCCAAACATTTACCTAAATTGTTACCTATAGAGGTTAAGGAGCTCTCCATCAAATATTCTATCATACATTGTCTAATATTATTTGAGGCTCGATGGGAAGAAATTCTTCTGTCACCTGGTTCTTATTTCATTTCCCTTTTCCCCCTATTTTCAAACTAAATTTTATCTTTCCTTTTGTCTCTTCACCCAATGATACAAACAATTGGTGGTAGTCTGATTCATTTAAATTAATTTTTCAATTACATTGGATTCACTGTAGGATGTCAATAGATTATTATATAAATATTTTTATTTAAAATATTGTATAACTTTTCTCTCATTTTTTGTCTCCTTTTATTCTCTGACAGTAAGAATCAAATGTCATTGCTATTACACGGGCCAAAATAGGTCCATTTAACCAAACATCCCCTAATTGTATTTTATCTGCTAGTACCGATAGTTGTTTGGTGTTCATTCCTCTAGTATTCCTAAATGAATTGGTTGTGAATCTTTCTAATGAATTGCGATGAAAGTTATCCTCATTATCTTTAATGGGTGAACAAGCAAGGCCGCTAGATTTAAACAACTGAAATGTTGTATTCCATTTAGTCCATATATCATCTGAAAATAATAGAAAAGTTCATTTGTCATATAAATTTTTAGTTTTTTCCACTTTGAAAATCAAAAGGAATTGATTCTCAAAGTTATACAATCAAAAGAAAATCATATGTTTTATCTTTTTATATAAGGAAAGTAAATGTTAATAAGAAATGAAATGAAATTAAAATACATTCCATTTCACCTTATTGTTTGGTTTTTGTCAATCTGAGATGTTGAGGACATCCAAGTGATTTCCAAACCGATCTAGCCTTTTACAAAAAATCAATAAACTTGGTGTCTATCCATATTTTGTTCAATTCATTCTCTTTTTTACAAATATTAATAATGGATTCATTGTTTGCATTTACGAAAGAATGCAATCCCTTCAAAACTGTAGCCTCTTATGTAAAGACTTGTAAGTATCTAAGCCCATAATCCTTTTTTTACACATATTGTATGTTGTCTATCAAGTATATAACATTTAACGTCATCCCTTTCCGGTATTTCAGATCTTCGAGCTCCAAGATGTTATTATAAGAAAACAAGAAGGGAAGAAGAACTAAGTCCCTCTATGTAAGAATAACATTTATCAACATGGAGTGCACAAGAAGGTAGACATTATAATCAGATATAAGATGAGATTGATACTCGGAGGTTCTACCTAGCACCATGAAATACCAATTTTAAATACTTCAACATTGAAAAATAATAATCAAGTTGTTGAATAGTTAAATGTTCAGTTTTTGTGAATATAGTGGTTACTTTCTTTAGCAATGCAACTGATTTTCTATTTTTTTAACCCCTGTAACTTTGATCTCAGTATGGATCAATCTCAAATTTAGCAAAATATGTTTTCCTCAACATAGTAAATACCTTGGTATGTTTAGGAGGTGAAAGTGAACCTTTTCTATTCAAAAAATGACAAACGAAAGAGGTTTTATCATCTCTATAAAATATTTTGAGTACTACAAGCATGCCACTGTGAATTTCTTCTACATTTAAACAACTAGTTTTTTCATTATCTACTAATAACCCCAAATCGAAACCATATATTTGTTAGGGTTAGCACGTCGGTTATACAGACAATATATCAAATATAAGCATACATGCAAATTAAAGAGGATATTATACCAGAAGAAATATACAAACCAAGAGACATAAATCAACACCGCAGTTTAACGTGGTTCACCTAGTGTGGGCTACATCCACCAAGAAACAAGCCAATATATTATCTAAAGCTTTGAAAATATATACAATGAAAATATATAATCTTCCACACCTATCGATGTTTAGTACTTTCTTTCTTCAAGCTTTTGCTTCATCACCAAGAATTATCTCTCTTACCAAATTTTGTAAGTTGTTTCTAATTCTTGTTAATCACTCTTACTTCTTACTTCTAAACCCTATCTTTTATGCTTATATAGTCGTTTATAGACTTAGGGAACTTAGCCATGCAATTACAATCAATAGAAATACTTTAATGCTAAAAATATATCTAATTCCCGAGAGTTAATTAAAACATCCTCGCATGCGAAAACCGATGTCGATTATCCCTAACCAATGTCGGTTCCTTCCTTTCCTAACCAATGATGGTCCTTGTTGACTAATGCCGGTTCTAGGTGATCGATACCGGTTCCACCTTGACCGATGACAAGATTCTATATTTACCGAAAGTTTACATTGCATGCTAAACTAAAGTAATTGAGCTCTACAACTTAATAATCTCCAACTTGGAGATTAATTACTGCACCATACCTACAAAATAATTCTTGGATTCTTACTTAGCTTTGTTTCTTCCTCTTCAAGTCTCAAACTTGAAGACCAATAAAAGTGGAGTTTAGCTCTAACTTCTCTTTTCTAATGGCTTCATTAGCATATCTGCAGGGTTCTTTCTCATATGAATCTTTTCTAGATTCAACTTTCCATCCTTCAATACCTTCTGTATGAAGTGATACCTCAATTGAATGTGTTTCATCCTCAAATGAAATGCTGAGTTCTTTGCCAAATGAATCACACTTTGACTATCACTGAACAATTTACAATAACCTTTCTCCTTTCCCAACTCTTCCATGAACATACTCATCCATATCATCTCTTTGCTATCCTATATAGCTGTAATATACTCTGCCTCTCGTAGGTTACAAAGCCACAACTTTCTGCAATCTCAAAATCTAGCTAATTGTCGTTCCACCTATTGTGAAAATATATCCAATAGTGCTCCTCCTACCATCTAGATCTCCATCCATATCTGAATCAACATAGCCATGTAATGAAATATCCAAACCTCCATATAAAAACTACATACTAGATGTCCCTTTCAAATACACGAGTATCCATTGGACTACTTTTGAATGCTCTTTACTTGGATTGGCCATATATTTACTCACAACTCCCACTTTGCTGTACAATTTCTCATCTGGTACAAACCATAACATACATTAGACTTCCAATTGCTGAAGCATATGGTACTCATGTCATGTATTTGACCTCCTCATGTTATGATGGACATTGATCTTTGCTCAATTTGAAGTGTCTAGCCATAGGTGTGCTAATTGGTTAAGTATTTTACATGTTGAACCTTTCTAACACCTTGTATATATAATCCTCCTAAGACAAATACAATTTCTTGTTTTTCTTGTCTCTGTGTATTTGAATGCCAAGGTTTATTTTTATAGCTCCTAAATCCTTCATAGCAAATATGTGAGCTAGATTTCTCTTAAGCTCACCAATGTCCATACTAGATCCTGCACTAAGCATATCATCCACATACAATAACAAAATAATATAGATCTCATTTTCAAGCTTCTAAAAGTAACCAAAATGGTCGATTCATATCTCAAGTAACCATGCTCTTGCATAAAACTATCAAACCTCTTGTATTATTACCTTTGAGGTTTCTTGAGCCCATATAGACTCTTTTTCAACTCCGCACAATAATTTCTCCTTACCCTTGACTTCATACCCAAGTGACTCGCTGCATATAAATTTTTTTCATCCAAATCACCATGAAGAAAAGCCATCTTCACATCTAGTTGCTCTAAATGCAAGTATTCTACTGCAACTAAACTCAATACAGTATGAATAGAAGTCATCTTAACAATAGGAGAAAATATTTCACTAAAGTCAATACCTACTTTATGTGAAAATCCCTTTACTAAAATCCTTGACTTGTATCTTTTCTCTCCACCCTCTTCTTCCTTGATCCTATAAACCCACTTGTTCTATAATGTTCTCTTACTTGCTAGCAACTTAACCGAATCCCAAGTCTAATTCTTTTCCAAGGATTCCATCTCCTCATCCATGCCATGCTCCCACTAGACGTGGGTCTTATCTTGCATTGCTTCTTCAAAGCTCTCTGGTTCACCATTATCAGTCAATAATAAATAAAATAGAAGAAGTGTAAATCTTTCTAGAGGTTTACTTACCCTTTGTGACCTTCTCATAGGAGTTTGGGGTACTAGAGGCTCAATCTAGACCTCCTAGACATTCCTATCCAAATCTAACAATGACTGGATGCTGGTCACCTCTAACCGATGCCAGTTATTCTAACCGATGTTAGTTTGGATCTTCTATAACCGATACCGGTTCGTCTGACCAGTGTCAGTTAGGTGTCAAGTGACACTTTGGTTCTTTGTGTCACCTTGTCGCTAATTCTTTTAAATCTGAGAGTTCATTTTCATTCATAAACTTCTCAACTGGTTCATCCTTGGGTACCAAAATTTGATCCCTATACATTCTCTTTTCATTCCATTCAACATCGCGACTAATAATAATTTTAAAATTCTCTAAATCCCAAAAATGGAAACTAAAATCACTAGATCCATAACCAATGAAAGTGCATATCTTAGATTTTGCATCCAACTTTTTTCTATTTTCCTTATCAACATGCACAAAATATTTTGAACACAAAAATTTAAGAAAAGAAAGATCTCCCTCTTTTCTGGTCCAAGATTCCTCTGGTATTCCTCCATCTAGTGAACTTGAAGGCCTCGCAGCTTAATTAAATAAACTGTTGTATCAACTACTTCGACCGAAAAATTTAAGGGAAATCTAGAATGTATCCTCATACTTCTAGCACATTCCATGATTGTCGTGTTTATTCTTTCTGCAACACCATTCTCCTATGGTGTTCTTGGAACCAATCTTTCTCTAAGTATTCCATTCGTTGAACAATAATCATTGAAAGCATTACTACATTATTCACCACTATTGTCGATCTAAGGTACTTTAACTTAGAAATTGATTCATTTTAAATAAGGGGTTTCCATGTTTTAATAGTCTCGAAACATCAGATTTACATTTAATACAATAAACCCATACCTTTCTTGTAGCATCATCAATGAAAGTAACATAATATTTGGATCCTCCATGAGAAGCTACTTGAGCTAGTCCCCACACATTTGAGTATACAAGATCCAATTTCTAATCCTTCTTAGCTGCCCCAACTTTGAGAAATCTCACTCTCTTTTGCTTTCCAAAGATACAATGCTCACAGAAATCAAGATCTAAATCTTTCAAATATGATAACTTACCCTTGGCCTTTAAGATTTGCATTCCATTTTGACTCATGACCCAACCAGTTATGCCACATGCATGCATTTGAATCAAGTAGATAATGCAGAAAATGAATCGGTGATACGGTATATAAATATAATGTTCCTACCTTCTTACCTCTTGCCAAAATTAAAGAACCCTTGGTGAATTTCTAAGAGTCTCTTGTAAAAGTAACCATGTAACCAGATTCACCTAGTTTCCCTACAAAAATAATATTCCTCCCGAGGTTTGGCACATGCCTCACATCTTTCAATACCCATATATTTCCATTATACAATTTTAGATGAACTTCACCTTTACAGATATCTGCAAGGTTCATCATCACACAAATAAACATGCCCAAAATCACCCTAGAAATAATTTCTAAAATAACCCTTATTAGGGGTTACATGCAAAAGAAGCTCCTGAATCTAAGACCCATGATTCAATTCTATTATCTAAAGAAAGAATAACAGCCTTTTGCATTACCTCGATGTATCAAGATTTTCTTCTCTACCTTTTCGATTGTTGGTACTCTTTATCCTTTGACAAAAATCTTTCTTTGCATGTCCTTTGTTTCACCATTTCCAACAAGTAATTCCATTAGTTCTTGACTTAGATCTTCTATCCCTTGACTTTGATTTCCCATTACTCTTACTCTTGGATCTATTCTTCTACCTGCCCCTTCTTTCTACATTCAAAGCATTTCCAGGATGATGATTCTACTTGTACTCTTCCTGTGAATTTCTTCATTCAAGATTATACTAACCACATCATCAAACTTCAAAACATTATTAGCAGATGTTGTATTACTAACCCATTACCCAGTTATCCCCACTATTAGGCAAAGAACATAAGAGTAAAAGTTCTTTTACCTCATCATCAAATGGTATTGTAACCAATTTTAACTGATTTACTATAGATCAGAAATCATTCAAATGACTAGATGCGAGATCCATTTTCATGCATCTTAGAACTAAATAGTTTCTTCATCAAACAAAATTTATTTGAAGCATTAGGTTTTTCATATAAATTAGCAAGATATTTCATTAACTCTATCGTAGAAGCCGCTTCGTAATATTGGAAGCCACAGATACTGCCAAGCTCAATCTTATAGATCCCAAAGCCTTTCTATCAAGAATCTTCCATTCTTAATCAGTCATCTTCGTAGGTCTAGAATTTTCATCCAAACGGTAAATATAAATATCTTTGATACGTATAATCCTCAATCTGCATCTTCCATGATTGATAATTTTAGCTATCAAATTTCTCTACCTTATATTTGTTTTCTTCTCAATCATTGTTATAGCTCCCACTTAATTAGAAAACCCTATGTGAGTAAATTTGTCAACACACAAAACCCTCAAACAAATCTCTAATACCTGTTGTTGGATTTAGCACACCGGTTGTATAGATAATATAGCAAATCTAAGCATACATGCAAATAAAAGTGGATATTCTACCAGAAGAATTATGTAAAACAAGAGAAATAAATCAACACCATATTTAATGTGGTTCACCCAATGTGGGCTACGTCCACCAAGAAACAAGTCAATCTATTATCCAAAGCTTTGACAAGATATACAATGAAGATTTGCAATCTTCCACACCTCTCAGATGTTCAGTACTTTCTTCCTTCAAGCTTTTCTTCTCTTTCACCAAGAATTCTCTCTCACATAATTATCTTGTAATTATGATTCATCATCTACTTCTAAACCCTAATTTTAACTTCATATAGTCATTTTTAGACTTAGGGCACTTAGCCATGCAATTACAATTAATAAATCTATTTTAATGCTAAAAATAGATATAATTCCCGAGATTTAATTAAAACTTTGTTGTAGAGGTAACCGATGTCGGTTATACCTAATCGTCACCAGTTCCTACTTGCCGTGACCGATGTTGATTATTGTGTTTTCAAGCTCCAATTATATGCTAAAATGAAGTAATTGAGCTCCACAACTCAACATCTTCTTCATCTGTATTTGATTCCTTTCCATTTTTGCATGAAATTGATCTCTTAGCTCTTGTAATTCCACTAATTCTGCATAATGAACCTGTGATGGTTCATTCTCAAGCAGCTTTCATTTGGTGCAACAAGTCTAACATAGGTAACTCAACTGAAATAAGCATTCTTGATTCTTTTCCATACACAAGTTTGTATGGTGAATTTCCAACTGATCTTTTAGGAGTCACTCTGTTAGCCCAAAGTGCTGAATTCAACATTAGATGCCAAGCTCTTTGATTATCTTTGAGTGTTCTTCTGATGATCCTTAAAAGGTTCTTGTTATTACTTTCAGCTAAGCCATTACCTTGTGGGTAATAATTAGATGAAGAACTTAAGTAAATTCCATGGTTGACAGCCCAATCTATTATCTTTACACCAAGAAATGCTAAAGCATTATCTGATATGATAGTTGTTGGAACACCAGATATGCAAACTATACCTTCATAAAAGGATAGTATCGAAGTTTCATTAGCATATTTAAAGGCTATTGCTTTAGTCCATCGTGTAAAATAATCTGTAGCAGTTAAGATCCACTTGTGTCCTTGTGATGAAGGTGGGTTTATCATGCCAATAAAGTCAAGACCCCACTACATAAAAGGTTGATCAACTAAAATAGGCTGTAAAGGTAGTGAAGCTAAACATTTTTTCCAACAAATAAAACACATTTTTACACTTTTTGATCCATTCAAAATCGTCCTTGAATATGCTAGGCCAATAGTAACCATCTTTCATGACTTTTTAGGCTATGGTATATCTTTGAGAAGTGACCTCGTGCAGGTCCTTCATGGAATTCTGATAGTAATTTCTGAATTTTATCATAGTCAACACAATACAACAAGATTCTATTTATATCTCTTTTAAACAACACACTATCAATAAAGACATAGTGGAAAACTTGTAATATGAAATATCTTCATTTATTCTTGTCCATACCTTCCGGATAAGTGCCATGCTATAGATAGTTAACTAAATTAGTCATCCATCTTGATTCCTGAATCACTTGAGCAAGTTTAGGTTGCTGATTTTTGGTTGGACCATGATGTCTGATTGCTGATATGCAAATTCAGCATGTTGTTTTGAATCTTTGAGTTTTGCAGCTTGCTATTTTTATATATCAGCAATTAGGTGTTCACACAAACCTTTACCTCAAACTGTCTTAGCAACCTAAATATCAACATCATATTCCATAACTTTTGTTATCCAGCCTACTCTTTTCTCATTCAATTCTTTATTTAATAAGAAAGCTTTCACACTTGGATGAGAAACAAGAACATGGATTTTATTGTTTGAAAGCATATACTTCAAATTATTTAGTCCCTTGACTACTGAAAGTACTTATTTCTCAAGAAATGTGTACCTTGTTTCGTAATCATGCAAGATTTTTCCAATGAAAGCATTTGGTTGTTCAATATTTTCATCATTAACTTTGAGTTAATATTCTTTGAGATTGTTTTAGTTCCTACAAGTGCATACATTATAAAATCATTATCAAAATTTGGATTTACAAGAGTAAGAGCTTGAGAGATGGTTGTTTTGATTGATTCAAACTCATATCTCCCTTCGTTGGTCCAAGAAAAGTTTTCTCTTTCTTTAACATAGATGTCAAGGGTTTAAGCAATGTTGTAAAATCTTGAACAAATCTTCTAATAAAGTTGATTTTTCCTAGAAAACTCGTAATGCCTTCTTATGATGAGGAAATGATAACTAGGATATGGCTTCGATTATGAAAGGATCAATTACTAATCCTTACTTAGAAATAATATGAACAAGTAGTTTACCTTGATGTACTAAAAAGATAGACTTTTTGGGATTCAAAGATAATCCAAATTACCTGCATAACTGAAAATTCAGTCTTAGATGTGTCAGATGTTCATTATAATCTTTCAAAAATATAGTAACATCATCTAAATGAACAAGGATGTATTTATTTAAAAAGATGTGAAAATCCATGTCTATTGTGCATTGAAACATTGCACCAGCATTTGAAAGACCAAAAGGCATTATTTTATAAGCATAAGTACCCCACTTGGTGGTAAAAGCTGTTTTGTACCTATCCTCTTCTCGGACTAAAATATGATTCTATCCATTGTAACCATCTAGAAGAGAGTCTATCTCGAACCAGAGATTGTTCTCAAAATCTGATCCATATTTGGTAGTGGGTAATGATCTTTTAATAAAGATTTGTTAAGATCTCTCAAATCCACAAATAATCTAATTTCTCCATTCTTCTTCCTAACAAGAACAAGATTTGCTACCCAACATGAATGCTTAATCTGGAAAGATAATACTTGATTCAATCAACTTGGATATTTTTTTCCTCATTAGAGGCTCTATTTTGGTATTGTTTCGCCTAACTGGTTTAGAATTTGGCTGCAATTTAATAGTATGTTGTGCTAAAATGGGATCTAACCCTTTCAAGCATTGGTATCTCCAAGAAAAACATATTTAAATTATTTGGAAAGATTAATAGTTATCGGCATGTGTTGGCATCTTAGTTTTGTGTTTTCTTAATTGATCATCGGTGTTGAATATGTATTCTACAGGTGACTACACCTCAAGGCCACTTATTTGTATTTAATTAAACAATCTGGTCACCATATAAATGCTGTAATTTATCTTGGTTTATTATAGAAAATTTAGATTCTTGCTACAAAAACCTACATATTTGATCATCATTTTCAAAAACCTGCCAATTCAAGTCATTATCAGGTATAGAAGGCCTGACAATTAGCTTAATATGAGGCTGAATTTTGTTGTTTTCTATCTGTTCCAACACTTCAAAACTACCACCAACTGTTGTAAGTCTGCATGCTTATTTTCAGTTCTAGGAATCGACTGAATATTAATAGAATCAAAATCTTCCATTAAGTCTAAAAATATATGTCTGTAAGACTTCATTAATATATTCTTACAAACATTAAAATTCTTTACTTGATTGATAACTAACTTAGAATCACCAAAGATTTGTAATGTGTTGATACCTCTCTTTCTGGCCCAAAGTAAGCCATGAATTAATGCTTCGTATTCAACTACATTACAAGTGCATGAAAATTGGAGACTCAAATATGAGAAATATCTTTTGTTTATTGGGGAAGTGAGCATCAAACCTACTCCATGTCCTTTCCTATTCTTAGCTCCATCAAAATGAAGCTTCCAAATCCCTTCTACTAAATTTTCTATTTTAGACAACGCAAGGGAAGTGGTGTATTTTCTTCATGCATACAATACACACCAAAAAAATGTTCTTCAACTTCCTTAAAAGGATCATGAGCATGTTCTTCAACTGTATTTTCATCCATAAACATGTTAGAAACACCATCTAATGCTGAAACCTGAGCTACATCATCAAAATCAGATTGATCTAAGGTGAATAATTTGCCACTACATTTGAAGAGTGAGACTCAATGTGAAATTTGGCCAATGGTTCTAAATTGATAGTAACTTTGGTGCCGTAACGAGTAGTGAAAAATAAAAAGGACCAATTTGAAGAGAGATAACCTCCTATCTTTGTTGTGAAATCTCTAGATAAGCATAATGCAAAGTAAGGAGGTAAATCTACAACAGTGACATCTTGTAGAATAGAAACATTTGGAAAACATGCAATGTTACCTCTAAATTCTTGATTACACCAATTGTATTAGTTGCAGTTCCATCAAGTTGTAAGACACTCTTTTCTGTAGGCTCATACTATAGACCCAATTTTTCTACAATTACTTTTGGCATATCTGTGTTACTTGCATCGTTGTCCACCATATAGTTATGAACAAGATGTTCTCCAATAATCAATGATAGATAAAATGGAGCTTGCTTCTTGGTGTCATGAACATTTAAGACTTTCCAAACCATCCATTTAACGTCTTTGATGTGATCTTGTTCCATTGTTCTGAGGACCATGTTTTCCTTCTGACTTCCTTTTCTGTTGTTTTAGAAGAAATATGCATCTTAGCTAGTTGATGAGAAAGTAAATCTTGCTATCCTAGAATAGTTACAGCATCCCACATTGAGATGTTAACATTATGCTTTTTCATTACATCAACAATGTTAAAAGAAGCAACAATTTTAGAGATAGATTCAATTGTTTTAGCATAGGCCTTAGCAAAAACTGATTCTGCTTCAGTTGCCTTTGATATCTGAGGTATAAACAATCTTCTTGGGTTAGGCTGTAGTTGTTTTTGCTATCCTTTATCAGTTGAAACACTTGCTATTTTTTGAGGAACAACAGGACTGTTAGCTGGTTTTGGGGCTGTAGATGTTGTTTTATTAGTGACAATGAGGTAGACCAAGCCTAATTTGTTGTTTTTGACTTTCAATAGCTTTTCCTTGATCCCTAGTAGTGACTACAATAAAATCATCCTCATTGAAAATAACTAAATTCTATTCAGGTGCTTTCTGAACTTGAGTATCTTGCTTCCCACTCTCCATTTGAGGCATGAATAATGTCTCAAATTGAGGTTGTGTAACAAGACTTATGTTCAAAAAAGCATTTGGGAAACTTGTAGTTGAATGAGGTTGATTACAAGGTTGACACCACTCTTCTATAGCCATATTAACTGGAACTAAAGCATTAGATGAACTAGGAGCCTTTGGGTCAAATTGCCTTTACTTGATAAGGCTGCCTATTTTTTTGATTAAGCTGATTTTGCTAATAAGGAGCCTGATAAGGTCTGCTAGGTAATGGAAGCCTATTCTTAATTGAAGTCATATTATTCCCCATAGTCTACAAATATTTAAATATGTCATCTAATGGGGCAGAAATAACAGGTTCTATAATTGTGATAGGCTGAGGAATAGGTGCTAAATCTACCAAAAAAGGCATTAAAGACCTTAGTGCTAATTTTCTAGCTTGAATAAGACTATTTTCAGCTTAGATGGTGATATCATAGGTCTTTGGGAGCTTCTCCTCCCATGGCGAATCATAGTTGAAATATCATTGTTTAATGCCCTAAGATATTAAAGAAAAGCATGATCAACTTGAGGCTTAACACTTGCTGGAATTATTTCCCATGTTTTGGCAAAACTGATGTTGAAACTTGAAATAAATTTTTGGGAGCTCTTTTTATGGTAGACAATCTGTTTCTATAAGAGATAAATGATCTGAATTATCTTGAAATTATTTCAGCAATTTATCACCTAAGTCATCCCAAGTTCTTATGCATCCAATCTCTAGATTTCTATACCATTGCAAGGCTTGTCCTTTAAGAGATGCAACTAAAAGTCTCAAGGCTACATCCTCATGAGTAATATTATGAACTACACATAAGGCTGCAACATCTTTAATGTGCTCTGTAGGTGTCACCTGATTTTCACCAGTGAATGATGGAAAATTTTCATGGAAACATTAGGGATGTCATTGTAAACTGGGATTACTAATGGGATGCCATTAGTAAAGGTCACAAAATTTCTAGGTGGTTGGATAGCCATCGAAAAAATCTGGATGTTAATAGAGAAATTGATTCGTGGTGAAGGAATGTCAAGAGGAGGGTTATCAAAACCAGGTCTATTATAAGGTAAAGTATTACCAACTCTTCTCCTTCTAGCAGAATTAAAAGGTAAAGAAACAAACTCAGGAGGAATTCCTCTTACTAATGATCTTAGAGTCACTTTAGGTATGGAACATTCTCCAATCTTGGCCTAAAATCAACTTTATGGAGTTACCAAGAGATCTTAAAATCTTTAGAAAAAATTGCTGCAACTTTCTCCCAAAAGTAACTTTCGTAGCTGCTATAAATATGCTCTGGATCTACTATAGATAGTCATAACTTGCATGCAGATTTGATTCGTTGTCCCACCGGATGTGCCAAAAAATGTTATCTCTCGAAAATGCACCTGTAGAGAGATGGGCTGTAGGTTTTCTAAGATTGTAAAATCTGATCCCTATCTTTCCTAGATACAATGAAACCACCTCGGTCTATGGGTATACCTATTTTGAGGTGAGTCTCTGGTATCAAGGTTGGTTCCTTATTGATGTATCCTAAATTTATTTTCTGGGGTTAAGGGTAAACGATGGCTGTAAAAGAACTAAAACTGAGGTGATACACGAAATTTATATGAGGGATTTGACTGAGTATATGCACAATTGTATTAGAAGGATTCTTGATGCATGAGCCAATAGTTTTCTACAAAATATTTAAGGTCAAACACTTTTTTGTACCGAGGAAAATATCATAACAACACTGATAAGTTAACATGCACATTAAAATTATGTAGAAAATACTGAATTTACTGAAGGTAATATGATTAGTCGGGAATTTGCATTCACAAGACTATAAATAATTAGAAAGGAAGAAAATACTTCACATTCAGAAGGCAAAACTAGAAAAATTTCTTCAGTACTCCTATATCCAAAAAGTCCTCCTTGTGCTTTGCTAAGGCACATAATATATAGCAAAAATAATTTACCAACCCTTCCTAAAAATAGACTAAGGCTTGTACTCACCCATGCATCCTATTTTTATCCTTTATTTAATAATAGATAAAGGAATAAAAATAGAACATGCAATTACAAATAGGCATTAATAGCCTTTGATTACATCTCAGTCAAACTAAAGTTGACTATTCTATTTTTAAGAAAATAAAGGTGAATAATTTTCTAATAATAAGATTGCTTGCTAGGCAAGTCTCCTTCCTTGTGCATGTGAATTTGTCTTCTTGTATATTTTGTCTTTTTGTGAAGCATGAAAAAATACCCCCATCCACTTTCAGGACCTCTTGTCCATGCGCACATGCTCAACTCTTGTCTTCTCAAGTCTGTAGGGCCACCCTTGTGGACTTAGAAAATTACCATGGTTTGTAGATATACATGGGGGTACTTTGTGAAAATCCATTACAATATATTTGGCCACCTTTGAATACACACATAGCATACTATAGTCTCTGCCACCTTTTGATTATCATTGCCATGTATATTTCTTGTCGGATTTTGCATTTTTGAAGAGACCAAGGTTTAAATTTGACCTTTTGAGTGATGATTTTTGTCAGCCTTTCATCATGGTTTATAGTATATACTTATTTAGTCAATACAAATGATAATTTGGAACATATGGGCTGGCCCCCTCCAACGTTGAATCGACCCTTGGCATGTTTTTTCGGTGGCATTTAACTCAAATGAAGTTAGGGTTTTTTGAATGCTCGCCACATTGGTACCTTCTTCTGACCATGGTTGAGTTAAGGTAACTCACCGAGTTAGGCAGAAAAATATCTTAACCTTGATCATTTGGTCATTTCACTCTTGAGCTCTGCTAGCTTGGCAAAGCCTTGGCTAATTTACTCCAGGCCACCATGAGTGTTTGCTTGAGCTTTCTCATGGAGCTTTCTATTTTGTTTGATCTCACCATAAAAATGATGAAGGGAATCTATATAAAGTTGGTCATTTCTTACGTTGGGTATCTTGTGTTCTGGGAGGTCATTTTCACACCATTTCTAGTTCAAATCTGCTTGGCTTGAAGATGGGTTTTCTCTATGTTCATACTAGAATATTTTTGAATGGTTTGGCCATGGTCGTGATTTTTTGAGCCTGAACTCGTTGTAGCCATTATAACAAGGTAAGTGGATTTTGAATCCTAGTTTGAGCCATATTTATCTTCAATGGGTATTTTGATTTTCCACACACTGTGGTGCCATTTGACCTGGGCATGCGTATGTCTCTGATTCAAAGTTTGAGCTCGTGTATTGTTTGTTCTTATGAAACCTTCACACAGCTCTGGAGGACTTGGTTCTAGCCATGATGTGTCATCATTGAAGAAAGCTTTGATCTCAAACTTGTGGATGAGTCTGAGTTTCACTGGCCGCTATATTTGAGGTAAACCCTTTTTCTCTGTTTTGAAAGAAAAGTGAGTTTCCATTGATGACCGATCTAGAAGCTTGATTTCTTCTGCAAATAGATTTACTGAAACCCTGAACATGGTCATTTTAGCTCTTGAACCACTAATATTTTGTCATTTGAGGGGTATGTCTTTACTTTCCACCCTATTCGATGGTTTTACTTCGTATATTCATCATCATTTCTTTAGATCTGTACATTTTATAATGTGGGTACTCATAGATCTGTGTTTTGTCAGATATTTAACTACAAATGTGGTCTTGATTTGTGAGTTTGAAACACATTCATTATGGAATTATCCCTTGCATGTTGTCTCTGAAATGTAGATCTGTAACTTTACTCTGCTCTTCAACTTGAAACCATGAATTTTTACTTTGGGGTTTTGGGTTATTTGTAGATCTGTAACTTTTGTTCCTCCCCAAATATGGGTTCTGCATTATTTTGTTGGCACGTTCCTAAGAAGGGTTTCCATAATTTAATATCACGGGATAATCTATGCATTTATTCACTCTGTGGCATTTGTTTTCTTTTCTATGAAGATATCATGGGGTTTTGACTGCAAAACTAGGCCACCATGAATGTTTCTTTGAGCTTTACTATATAATTGTACTTTATATGATTAGCTTCTTCTACCTTTAAAACTCCATCACTAGCACTTTTGAAATCTATCATTAAACTGTGAACTCTATAGGAACTCTGCTTTGCAATTAGTGTATCATGCTTGAACAAGTATTTGATGTGCTTATTAGAACTGATCCTTTGAGCTGAGTTGTATTCTTTAAGAAATCTGAATCATCCTCCATTTCATTATTTCTAAATTTTCTCTCTGGATAGATATAGACCTGTGCGAGACGAAACTTCTGACACTCTCGTAGATTTGTCTTTGTGAGTTGCAAACATTTGTTTACGTTCTGGTGAAGATATTTTGTAACTGTAATTACACTTGTACTCTGTAGAAGTGATGTAGCATCTTGATTTATTTCTGCACTTTTCATACATGCTTCATTCTGAAAACTGTAATTTAAAATGGCTGAACTTTGTTAGATTATCTTGAAACTTCATGTTATTCACTGTTAAGCTATAATGAATGCTCCAAAGTACTTCAATTTGATGACTGAAAGTGCAGTCCATTTCTTTTCTAGTTAAATACTATATTTGAGCTTCATTACAACTTTACATGCATGTTGGAAAAGTCGTAAATGTCCATTTTACATGGCGAAGCCCTGTCAAATTTTCTCAAATTTCCTTATCCATTCTATTTCAGCTGCAATTTTATCTCATTTCAGTTAACTTCAACTTCTTGAAAATTGATTCTTCTGCAATCTCATTTGTTTGTGATGTACTTGCAACTTTCATGTGAATATCATGTCTTCCCCTTTTGAATGCATGTTTTTCTGAAACTAGAAATATAAAGAGTTAAATTAAACCCTGAGCTTAACATTGATGATCATTTCCTTCTCCCTTTTTAGGTACCATGATGCAACTTTCAGTGGACAACTAGAACAACAATAAAAAAAGAAAAATTCTCGAGGCAATGATGGGTTCCTTTTATCTCTTTACATTTTCAGCTTCATAATTTATACATGCATTGTTTTTCCTTTTAGTTATTTCTCACGGCTTGTGTGAGAAAAATATGTACAGTTATTCCTCATGAATAAAATGAAAATATTTTTCATGTTATGAGATGTATGTTCTTCCTTTCTGTACTTTCATTCATTTGTATCGATAATGAATGAACCTATACAACTCAAAACACTTAAATAATTCACTTAATCATAGAAATAAATAAACAATCATGTGTACCTTATTGTCTCTCATTGTAAATGCAAACTATTTGTAAAATTGTAAATCACCCTTCAAAACTACCATTTACCTACACCTTGAACATCATGTCTCGATATATGTTGCCCATCCTACCTTCCTCGGGGCCTTACAATGGTTGATTTCAGCTATTGCATAGTTCGGCGAAATGTTTCAAATGGAATGGATGCATCTATGAGGCATGGCATTCTTTAACTGTACCCAATTTTTAGTTTTGATCCCAAATGACTTCCAACTTTCCAAAAACAAACAATTAAAACCTATATCTTAATGAGGTGGTGACCCAAACGTCGTCTAACTTCCGACTCAACCAATCTAAGAAACTAAAAAGTGTCGATTTGACCTTTTCGCATGAGGTGCAAAAAAATTCAACATTTCGGCGATCCTGTGAGGATAGCTTCTGGTAGCCCGTAGACTAGTGCCTTATTCTTGTCCATTGGGCATGGAGTCTGAACATGAAACCAAATATTCCTTTTTTGAAGGTCTAACCCTTCCAAAATGAGACTAAAATCAAGATAGGATTTAGTAAACTAGATCATGTGCACGAATGCACTTATTGAATTGAAAAACATTGCAATGTGTAGGAACTACACTTATTGAAGGGAAATCCTATTCTAAATAGACACTCTAGGATTTTCAATAACGGTGTTTTAAAAACATACCATTAACATGAGTGGGAAGTATCTCTCCATTTAGCCTTGAAAGCTGAAAAGCATCATGTTCCTTGCAAGCTGAAATCATGTAAGGACCACTCCGAATTATATCAAACTTTATGCGTCTTCCTGGCTTTGCATGATCAGCATCCCACTTTAACACAATATCTCCTTCATTGAAGACTCCAAATTTGGATTTCTTATCAAAATTCTTCTATTGGGGTTAGGACACCGGTTATACAGATAATATATGAGATCTAAGCATACATGCAAATAAAAGTGGATATTCTACCGGAAGAATTATGTAAAACAAGATAAATAAATCAACACCATATTTAATGTTGTTCACCCAATGTGGGCTACGTCCACCAAGAAAAAAACCAATCTATTATCCAAATCTTTGAAAAGATATACAATGAACATTTATAATCTTCCACACCTCTCGGATGTTTAGTACTTTCTTTCTTTAAGCTTTTTCTTCATCACCAAGAATTATCTCTCTCACCAACTTTTGCAAGTTTTTCTAAGAGACATAAATCAACACCAAATTTAACGTGGTTCACCTAGTGTGGGCTACATCCACCAAGAAAAGGGCCAATCTATTATCCAAAGCTTTGACAACATATACAATGAAGATTTGTAATCTTCCACACCTCTCAGATGTTTAGTACTTTCTTCACTCAAGATTTTACTTCTCTTTCACCAAAATTTATCTCTCACATAATTATCTTGTAATTATGATTAATCATCTACTTCTAAACCCTAATTTTAACTTCATATATTCATTTTTAGACTTAGGGCACTCAGCCATTCAATTAAAATTAATAAATATATTTTAATGCTAAAAATAGATATAATTCCCGAGAGTTAATTAAAACTTCATTGCACAAAACCGACAACAGTTCTTCCTAATCAAGCTATTCTGGTTCCTACTTGCCTTGACTGATGCCAGTCTTCCTTGAATGATGTTGGTCTACTCCTAACCGATGCCGATTCTTTTTTTTCTAGCAAGTTCTAATTGCATGCTAAAATGAAGTAATTGAGCTCCACAACTCAACAATCTCCCTCTTGGAGTTTAATTACTAGCACCATACATGTACAACATTCTTGGATCCTTAGATTTTTTATTCCTCCTCAAGTTTCAAACTTGAATACCAACGAAGTGGAGTGTTTATCAAACTTCTCCTTTTGCTAACGACTTTGTTAGCATATCCATAGGGTTCTCACTCGTATGAATCTTTTTCAGATTCAACTACCCATCCTCCAATTCCTAGCATATGAAGTGATACCTCAATTGAATGTGATTTGATCTCGAATGAAATGTTGAGTTCTTTTCCAAATGAATTACACTTTGACTACATCCTTTGAATAACTTGTAATCATCCTTCTCCTTTCCCAACTCTTCCATGAACATACTCATCTATATCATCTCTTTGCTAGCCTTTGTAAGCGTAACATACTCTACTTCTATAGTAGAAAAATTCAAAACTTTCTGCAAACTCAAAATCTAGCTACCTTCCGTCCCACCTACTATGACAATATATACGGTAGTGCTCCTTCTACCATCTAGATGTCCAGCCATATCCGAATCAACATAGCCATGTAATGAAATATCCAAACCTCCATAGCATAAGTGCATTCTAGATGTCCCTTTCAAATACCCGAGTATCCATTGAACCACTTTCCAATGCTCTTTACCTTCATTGGTCATATATCTACTCACCACTCCCACTACATGTGCAATGTCTTGTCTAGTAAAAACCATAACATACATGAGACTCCCAAATACTAAAACATATGAAACTCCTGTCATGTATTTGACCTCCTCATGTGATCATGGAAAATTATCTTTCATCAATTTGAAGTTTCTAGCCATAGGTGTGCTAACAGTTTAGCATTTTGCATGTTGAACCTTTCTAACACCTTATTGATATAAGCCTCCCGAGATAAATACATTTTATTTTTCTCCTATCTCTGTGTATTTACATGCCAAGGATTATTTTTACAGCTCCTAAATCCTTCATATAAAATGTGTGAGCTATCTTTCCCTTAAGATCACCAATGTCCCGCATACTAGATCCTGTAATAAGTATATCATCCACATATGATAAAAAAATAATATAGCTCACATTTATAATCCTCTTGAAATTAAAAATGGTTAGATTCACATCTCAAGTAAACATGCTCATGCATAAAACTATCAAACCTCTTGTACCATTTCCTTGGAGCTTGCTTAAGCCCATATAGGCTCTTTTTCAACTGCACACCAATTTCTCCTTACCCTTGACTTCATACCCAAGTGGTGCTACATATAAATCTCTTCATCCAAATCACCATGAAGGAAATCCATCTTCACATCTAGTTTCTCTAAATGCAAATCATCTACTGCAACTAAACTCAATACAGTACAAATAGAAGTCATCTTAACAATAGGAGAAAATATTTCACTAAAATCAATACTTGTTTTCTGTAAAATCCTTTTACTACAAGCCTTGCATTGTACCTTTTCTGTCCACCCTCTTCTTCCTTGATCATGTAAACCCATTTGTTCTGTAATGTCCTCTTTCCTGCTGGAAACTTAACAAAATCCTAAGTCAGGTTCTGTTTCAAGGATTCCATCTCCTCATTCATGCCATGCTCCAACAGGATGTGAGTATTATCTTGTATTGCTTCTTTAAATCTCTATGGTTCACCATTATCAGTCAATAATAAATAAAATAGAGAAGGTGTAAATATTTTTGGAGGTTTACTTACCCTTTGTGACCTTCTCATAGGAGTTTGGGGTACCAGAGGTTCAATCTAGGCCTTCTGGACATTAGTATCCACTTCTGAGTGTGATCAACGACAATCACCTCAAACCGACGTCATTTTTTCTAACTCGATGCAGAGTTCCAGGTTCTCTGTAAGTGTCGTCTTTATAAATACATTTTCATCTTCATAAATACATGCATTGTTTTTCCTTTCAGTTTTTTCACAACTTGTGTGAGAAAAATATGTACAGTTATTCCTCATGAATAAAATGAAAGTATTTTTGTGTTATGAGATGTATGTTCTTCCTTTCTTTAATTTATTTCATTTGTATGGATAATGAATGAACCTATACAACTCAAAACACTTAAATAATTCACTTAATCATAGAAATAAATAAAAAATCAAGTGTACCTTATTGTCACTCATTGTAAATACAAATTGTTTATAAAACTCTAAATTTCCCTTCAAAACTCGCCACACTGCCTACTACTTGAACATCGTGTCTAATACATGCTGCCCTTCCTACCTTCCTCAAGGCATTGCAATGGTTGTTTACAGTTGTTGCATAGTTATGACAAAGGTTTCAAATGGAATGGTTGCATCTATGAGGCATGGCGTTCTTTAATTGTACCCAAGTTGTAGTTTTGATCCCAAATGAATTCCAAATTTCCAAAACAAAACAATTAAAATATGTATCTTAATCCGAGGTGGCTGACCCAAACATAGTCTAACCTCTAACTCAACCATTTTGAGAAACTAAAAGTTTTGAGTTGACCTTTTCACATAGGGTGCAAAAATGTCAACAGTTTCCACTAAGGTGAAAGAAGGAAAGAAAACGTAGGTGAGATGGAAGAAAATACATGCTACACACAAGAACCATGTATATCTAGAATTCTTCACGCAATCAAAACATGAAATGGATTCTGTAAGTAAGGAAAACACACAACATGCTAAGAATTTTAAATGAAGAGGTAAGGAGAAATAAAACGTGATACCATTGTAGAGAGAGCCACAAAATATGATTTTATTGTTTAAGGGATGTAAAGTTGTTTACATTCATGGAAGAAGGTGAAAATACATTGCAGAGACCAAGATCAAGGTCTGAAAACTATGGGAAGTTGGAAACCATTTTTGCATGGTTCCATTACAACAAATATGGATCCTTTTTTAATGGGCAGAGCTCTTACATTTATAGAAAAAGAAGGAGAGAATAAGAAGAGAATGAGGGGAAAATGTAAATGAAATCCAATCCACTAAAAAAAAAAAAAAAATAATCTTAAAAATATGGGTGCTTCGATTATCTCTTTGGAACATGACATTTTCCTTGCTTTGGAGAAAATATGGGAATCCATACTTTGCATTAGCTACGTCACCTAGAATTGTATATTTTACATTTTGGAGAAGCCTTCCAAATTTACATGTATCTATCCTTAATAAAATTAACAAATCCAGTTTCCATTGCATAGAGGATATTGAGATATTTCCATCGATATAAGGTTTACAAAAATCGGATCATCGATCAAAAGATATGGCAATTTTAGTCTCCCATGGAAAAATATCATTTTCCTTTTATATGCGGCTTTATTTTTTAAGTTTTGCATGGCTTTTGACTTCTGTTGTTCTTCCTTGTGTTCTATGGTTTTTCCTACCTCTCTGCTTTTTCTGAGGCCTCTAGTTTAGCATGGATTTATATCAACATCCATGGACTTCTTTTAGATTTTCTTTTACCAACGGTTCTTTCAATATTCGTAGACACTTTTTATTCAATCCAAGGATTTCCTAACCTCCATAGAATGCTCCAATTTTTTGGTAGATATTTTCTAACTTCGATGACTTAAAATCCTTAGCCACAGATTTCTAAGATTTTTCCTTCACTCCACGGTATTCATTCTTTTCCCGTGGTTCCTGACTTATCTCCGCGACATAATTTTTTGCATTTTCTGCCTCTATAGACTTCGGTGACATTTCATCTTTGGCCTCGGAATACTCCAAGTATTTGAGGCCTTTGTTCCAAGTCAATGGCAATCCAAGTTATTCTATTTTTGTAAGGGGTGCAAAAATATACAACAATTTCCTTTAAATACTTCCATGACCGTAGCTTCTATGAAAATATGATTTCCTCTAGAAATAATGCCGTCAAATGGAAAAGATAGTATTCTTGCATGTTCATTTCATTCCCTAATATTTTCCATTGTATAATTAGTATATGTATGTCATATAACAATATTGTCCATGGTCATAATTGAAGGGTATTTAAAAATGTCTTTTTCAATGACCTACCCGATATATATTAATGTTTTGTGTAACGATGTTTTTCTTTGTAATAATTTTTTCATTATTTTTCAAAATGATTCTTCCACATGCTTTGCATCCATGCATTTAGTTATCATATTATATAGATCATGCAATGCCTCTCCTACATCATAAACTATACCGAAGGAACTATAACGTATAAATTTAGTTTAAATATCTTTATTTCTAAATACGTATGCCTCTCATTAATTATACAACTACTTCTACTAAATACCTTATCAAGGATTCCATATCTTCCTCATATTTCACCACTTGGGAGCCTTTGGCTTTCCATTTCTTTGTAAGAGTGAAGAGGTCTTCCAAAGGTTTGTGTCAAATTATGGCTTACTATGTTGACATCTTCTTTTTGGTTACCCTTTTCAAGGTTCTCATCCTTGGATTGAATTCAATGTTTACTAAGGGCTCTTCTTGTGCCTCCTAATCTGGATGTTCTTTGTGGGAAATTACAAATTTCTCTACCCAATCTTGTCTCACTTCATGTGAAGTGGAGGGAAAATATTGAGAGGGTTGCACTTTGGGGATATGCTAGTTGAAAATTCTTTTACATAATCTCTTGTTCTACATCTCATGAATTTTAGAAAGATGCCAACTAATTTGGAGCTTCATTTATTTTCGAAAAGACTACTCAAACTTATATCAAGTTTCAATTGGTGGAGATAAGGAAGCACAATGATGTTTTGAATGTTCTGAATACAAAGCCCCATTTCTCTTCACAAAGATCCTTTTTAATAGTTTCTCTTGGAGGTGGAACTTCCCTTATCTCCTTCATATTCTACCTAATAAGGTTATCTTCTATTTGGGTAATCCATATAGATTCGTTGGCATTAGGAACATGAGCATACTATATATTCAACTTTCCTTTATATGACTTAAGGTGTTGGGAAACCTTATTCATTTTTTCATATTGCCTTACAAGGTGTTGGGGAGATGAAATGAATTTCTATTAGACGACACATCCTTCAAATCATGCCACCAATTTAATTTTTTTATTACTGTAGTGACTAGGAGGGTGGATGTGTTCTAAGATTCTTCTCCTTACACTTTGGAACTATACCATTACAAATATGATATGCAACCTCTTGTTTTGACAATTTTTGACACGTAATATTAAAACTAAAAAGGAGGTATAAGGAGCACCTCAATAATGATAAATGTATATTATAGATAGAAGAATAAAAATTCCATTTTTCATTATGGAAGTGAGGATTTCAGCAGATATTCTCGGTGTCATTGTTTCATGTATATTTTTGTAGAGAGATAGATAAACAAAGTGCATATATCTTGAATATGTGATCTAAAGTGATGGGCATACAAGTCTGAATATTATTAGTTTACCTTTAAAGGGATTGAAGTATATCATATTTGATAGAAATATGAATAATTGATAACACCATAGATAACATCGAGAAGATAAGAAGCCATGTACAATGATTTCCGATTGTCAAAGAAATTATTTCTTTATACCACTAAATTGAAAATGAGCATTTGACCTAAGGAGGGAATCATGTTGACATCAATAATAAAATAAAGTAGAGGGATCTAAGAAACCTCCTCCATAGAGATAGAAAAATTTCCATATAGCCTATTCATGAGGCCCATGTCAATACAAACTCCATTTCTAAACCTATTAATAAGGATATTGAATAGATGGGAATCATCCATATTATCTAATGGGCCAACGGAATAACTCAGTAAAACATATCTTACTTTATGTGGGCCATCTAGGACTGAACTATTTTAAAGTTTTATAGGGAGTCCAACTCTAAAATTTTATAATAACTTTTGTATGCATTCCCAGTGAAAAAAACCTATTGTGTTTTTCCATGATTTAGAAAATAAGGATATCTCCTTGGACTTGGCATGAATTAGATGGGAATCAATCACTTCTAGAAATGGAGACCAATTTTTTATCACCCTTATATCTCATAACCATAGCACTTGCTCGTCCGTATACCCTTTTTTCTACGACATCAACATCAACACCTTCACTGTACTTATAGAAAATGGAGATGAGTAATGCTGAAATTCGTCATGTAAGGCGTATGCATCAAATAATGTATCTATAATTACTCATTGTCCTTGTAGGAATATAAATAAGCATCTACCATCGACATTACTGACTCTCATGCCATGTTGAAAAATTTAAGGGCCACAAACATTGGATACATCATGAACCAAAACAATTACTAAGACAAATGATGTACTTTAATTTACGACAAAATTCATATATCTTTTATTCTGAATATTAGGTAAGATAATTAAATTTTTTTGAAATAAATGAAAGAAGTATTGATCCTAGCTGTCGGTGGGGTTAGCCATAACTAAATATTTAGAGCTTTAGCAATCGATAGGCATCATTCGTAGTCTTACTATTAATGCAATGAAAGAATCCACGACAATACATGCACTTCTAAGGGGAAAATATATATGTAGTTTTACTCATAACGTTTGGTAGGAAAAACTCAAATTAAAAATATAAATTCAATGCATAAATTCCACCAATACAAGGACTCTCGAGGATTCAATACTTAGGTATTATTGATCCTAGAGGTGGCGAAGCTGGACCACAAAAACTATTAGAAATTTGTTATATCTAGGCATTATTCACGGGATAGTCTGTTATTAGGATGAGAAAAATTCCTTAATCTTTTCAGTCATGGTGGGTCAAGATATACATAGTGTTGATCCTAAAGGTTGCCATGTTCAGCCACAATGAATTATTTATAACTTCACCATATTTGTGCTTATTTCAAACAACAACTATTACCGTAATGAGAAAAAATAACGTAAATCCTTCCACCGATGAGAGGTAAATACATAAGTAGTTTTAATCCTAGTGGTCGCTAGGGTCATTCGTAACATTTTTTTATATCTTAGAAGTGGATAGGAATCGTTAATAAATAAATATGTACATCTTATCCTAGTTTTTGCTATGATCATCCACAACGCTATATATATAGGTTAGCATTTTCTAGACATTGTAAAAAAAAATTATGCATTAAAAAGAAAAGTTCAGTAATACACCAATTTTGAGGAGTCAAGAAATATGTAATTATGTTGCTAGAGTTTTCTTTAGTAATCCAAAATGAAATATATAAAGCTTAGTGTTTAATAATATCAGCCTTGATAAAATCTTTTGATCTTAGTGTAAGTTAAACACCATTTAATGGACATCATTTATTGAATGAGAAAATAGTTGTAATACATGTTTTCTTAAGGGATCAAGCTTTAGTTAGATTTGATTAATTTTTTATAGGGATGTTTATACTTGTCTTTACTTATTAATAATTATATGATATTGGTTGGACTTTCTCTTGTGGAGCCAAGTCCAATATTGCATACCCTCAAGAGGATCACCCTTTTATAGTTCTTATAATATATATTACAAGTTATTTAGAAGGGATTTACTTTGTATACATATGTCCTTTTCTTGGTATCGTAGGTGATCTTGAATCATAACTCCTCTATGACTATTATAATTTTCAAACTAGAGAAATTATAAAGCAATGAAAACTTGTAAGACTATGTTCCTATGTGCATTAATTTATCCATATAATACATAGTATACTAAGTTTAGATAAAATGACCACACTCTTTCTAGTTTAAGTATGGAGATACAAACACAAAACACTATGTATAGTCTTCCGGTTATTAAACATCACAATTTCCACATGCTTTCATCGATAAAGTAATTTTAATAATTAATTTTTAAACAAAAGTGTAGAGAAAACATCCAATGAGGTCCTAAAATTAGCTTCAATTCATTTTCCTATAAAATCACTTAATGAATAATAACCCTTTACGAACAAAAATCTATCTTCCTTCCACCTTTTCATGAACACCCAATTTGTTAGCTTCAATCAATTTTCACCGCTATGTCAAGTAATTTAGGAAACTGTTCTTAGTCCTCTTATGAGAAAAATTCCCATTACATGTTTGTATATTTCTTTAAAACACGCTATACACATATTGCACATTCATTTAAGGATAGTCGATTGAATGAAAAAACGACATGAAAATATTTGAATTGATATTTTTTTCTTAAAATGCATGAAAAAATATGGTAGCATGGAAAAAATTGACTCATAGAAGGAACATTTTTCTTTTGAAAAGGCTATGAAAACTTCTACTTTTATAGAATATCAATAATTCGGAAGCGATAAAAATGGATTTCGTTTTGCATAGTTTTTCCCAAAGAAATATTTAGAGCTTGGAGGTCACTAATAAACATTAACATGAAAACTATTAATGTATTGATCTCTATGTGGAAATAGATGTAATATTGAGGTGTCCCGACATATGTACTTTGGTTCCTGGCATTCGCTAAGATGATCTAAGACAAAATATTTGTATCTTAGTGGTCGTTAGGCATCATTAATAGTAAAACTATTAATGAAAAGAGAAAATTTAGGAAATACATGTAGTTTTGAGTGGTCAAGACATACATTGTTATGATCTTAGTGGTAGCTAGGATCAACCAAAACGAAACATTTTGAGCTTCGCGAGCACTAGGCATCATTACTAGGAAAAAAATCAATGATGCAATATCATTTTGAGCTTAGCTGGAACTAGGCATATTTACTTTTTTATAATTGTAATATATTGGCTGGACTATCCATGTCAGAGCCAAGTGTTTCACTACATACCCTCGAGAGGGATCAAGCCTTATGTAGTTCTCATACTATTTATTATAAGGTATTGAAAGTAAAACACAAAAGCCATGGTGGTCTATAATTAGTCTATAAATGAAGTCTTAAAGGATGTGGTATAATAAATATAAATATAATGAGTGAACTCTTTTTAGTGTCAGTATGAACATATAGACTCCAAACCTTATGTATAATCTCCCTTATCATTAAATATCACAATTTCCCAAGATATCACATCTCCTTATTTACATATTTTTATTTTCAGATTAAGAAATAAAATCCCCGACATCTTATAATTTTTAGTGTTAATATATCATTAGCTTATTTAACTTAAACAACCAGAGCCTATAATTTTAATATGTAATTGCAGCTTATATATTTCCAGAACTATCTATTATGTGAAACATTCCTCAAAATCTTGTTTATCTTGACTTCTCAAATTGCAGGTTTTATGGTTCCCGATTCACAATTTTTCAAGGAGGAACTTAAAAAAACGAAACTCTTTTTTTTTTTTTCCTTTACAAGTCACATATATGTATTTATAACATTTTATTTCTGTAATTTCCTTATGTGAGAAAACAATTACTATAAACAAGAAAACAATTATTTTTGTTACTATTACTATTTTATCTACTAGAAGATACTATCACTATTTCATTACTTTATTTTAAAAATAAATGTCTATAAAAATTGGCCGATAGTAGTAAAAAATCCCTAGATGAAATAACAACCCTAAGTAAATAAAATCTAACTTCCTTGGCATTTTCAAAAACAACCCTTTTTCAAGACTACCAATAATCATTGTTGTCCATGTCAAGTATTTAACAAAAATTTCTCAGTCCTATTACAAAAAAATCCCATAACATTTTTTCCATTAATCACAAGCACGGTACACACATATTTCACAAATCATTTAGGGATCACCATATAGAATGGAAAAATGGTGTCAAACCCTATCAGTGACAAGTGTTTGTAATAGAGAATTAAAGAATAGAAAGATTTGAGTACTCAAAGCAGAAAAAATAGGGTTTGGTTGAAAAGGATATGAAAAAATCTACATTTATAGAGTTTCAAAAATTTTAAGGAATAAAGGAGATAACACATACTGATTATTGATGCTCTCACAAATAAAATCCTTGCTTATAATTTTGGAAACAAAATTATGATCGGTTTTTTGATGGATGATAACACTTATGAAGTTTTTCCCTTACGCAAATGTTCTTACCAAAAGCTTTACAAATTTAAGTGTCCATGAAATATACTAATAAATGAAAATATATAGTTACATGGGAATGAAACTTGCAACCACCACCTTATTTGGTGCACAAATTAGAAAATACACGCATATACCATGAAATTTCTGTCTATTTAATGGAAAATTAATGGATATCAAAATCCTCACGTATTTCAAATACCACTAGAACTTTACATTGTTACGTTTAATGCCCAATTAATGTTAATCATAATATTAACCATATATACCACACACAAATATTATCAACTTTATCATTAAAAAAACAACATGCTCATTGTCAATATTATCATCTATAAATTACATAGTGAGTATATATTAATTTTGGTAGAGCTTTGCAGATTAAAAAGCACCAAATAGAATGATAATATAATTGAATTACAAACATCCGGGATATATTATTCACAGGTAGAGGTTACATATATAGAGTTTGATCTCCTCGATTCTAGGAGTCAACACTCATCCCACTAATCACTCAGCATCCCACAAATCTCTCCCAATACCTATTCTCACTCAACAAACCTAGAATCTCTCTAAGAGATCTCTACGAGTTGTCACCAACTCATTATTTGCACAATAATAATAATGTTCACAATATTAAAATATTCCTAACATTCACTCCCCTATTGTTAACATTATTATTTCCACACATACACTCCCCTAATGTGAACAATGTAGAGAAAAACATTCACACGTCTTCTACAACTTGCCTGCCTCTGCATGCTCATGATCTTGGTACGCTGAACCTCTGTTCACCAAATACGAACCCCTGTTCGACAAAAACAGACCTCTGTCCTAGGTACGAGCCCCTGCTCATGAACCTCTGTTCATCCTCTTCAAGAAAAACATGATGCTACTTTTTCTTGTGCTTTTATCTTTCTACTATAACATATTTACATCAGGAGGTTATAAAAGGAAATACAATTCTGAACAGGAATGTGACATCTGTTCTTATTACAAACAATGAAACACACAACTGAAAATATGCCACAAACTCATTATGCGGCCCCGTCGCTTGCGGCTGGCGAGAGGACGCTGGTTGTCCTCCTTCCTCCGTTGCCTCCTGCCTCCATCTGAAAGTTATCTAAAGAAGGAAGTCTTCAGATTCATAACCATCACCCAAAGGTTCTTCTTTATCACTGTCTTCTTCTTCATTAGCAACCATGGCACTTTCTTCTATTTTTCCATCAAGTAAATCTCGTGCTCTTTTCTTGCAGTTTATAGATAGATGTCCATCTTGTTTACAATAGTAACAAGTGATATGTTTCTTTGTATCTCTGAAATTTGATCTTTGTTTAAAAGAAGATTTAAATCTCCCTTTATCATATGACTTGTTTTTACCATACATTGCAGTTTCTTCTGGTGTAACATTCTTATTTTCTTCATCTATCAGTGAAGAAATTAGATCTTCTAGGCTGGGATTGATCTTGCTCAAAGTAAAAACAATGTTTGAATAGCGAGATGGCATACTATTCAACAAAACAGCTTTTGCATCATCATCCTCTACTTTAAGTTTTATCCCTGATAATTGATTCAAAATAGACCGAAACTTACTTATATGTTGTACCATGTTTTCTCCTTCATCCATCTTGAGTCCAAACAACTTCTGCTTCAAGGTCACTGATGCGCTTCCAGTTTGGGATCCAAACAACTTGTTCAATGTTGTCCAAATGAAATTTGAACTTTTTGAAAGGTCTATATGATGCAAATATGCATCAGACAATCCAAGTCCAATGATTGCTGTTGCTTTACGATCTCTACTCTCCCATTTGGTTGCTTCATCAGCATCGGTTGGTTTCTTGAATGTTCCATCCGCAACTTCCCACAAATCTTTGTTAATGAGTGTCAACTGAGTTCGTACTTGCCAAGTGTGAAAATCCTTTCCATCAAATTTTTCAACATAACCCAATTTATCCATTATGACTCTCCACAATTTGACACAAATAGGTGTCGGTTTCAACCGAAAATACACCCTTTTTACAAACAATTTAAAAATTTTGACACTTTGTTAAAATTCTTTTAACGTCTTGACGATACTGACTAGATTGACGCTTTGACTTACTACACTAGACAAAACGACAATAACATTTAAAAAGTAATTAGATATTACTTTTTACTATGACACACATAAAATGACTTTAGACCAATTAGATCCAATTTTGACTTGGTATTTTTGAAGACTATATTAACGTAAGATCACAAACATGACCACTAATAATTTATGATGAACTATCACTCACATAAGACATGGACTATATTTAAACAATTTGCTACCATGTGGATAACAAAGAATAAAGGAAATTAAAAGGACCGGTCAAATAAACATGCAAATCCCAACCTTATACTTGTCAGATATGAGATCCAAGTCTATCACCCATGAAAGTATGGGAAACTCAAATTTGATTCTCCGCAACTGTTCCACCTGGGACGCATCAAACTTCGAGATCTATTTGATGTGGGTATGATACGGCTTTGCATGCACCGAGCCTTTGGAAATCAGAGTCCGTTCCTCAATCTTTGAAATTATGTTGAGGAATAAAGTACATACAATCTATTGAGGAATAATTTGTTAACAGGTATATATAGACTACATAAATCTGCAGACGTTTCAGAGATGTGAATCACTACGAAATCATGTCCAATCATCCAAAATCAAACCGAACCAATTCTTCAATCTAGATGCAGAAACTTAGAATGATAATCTTCTTTGGTCGAGCTACAAAAATATCTCCATCGTGGCATATGCGTATGGATGGGCGTGGAATAACGAGTTGGACTCACAGAACTCTTCTGCTATAAAATTCGTGAATCACGGTGATGGCGATTGGAGATCACTATTCCTGAAATTTGAAAGCACGCAGAATAGACGTATATTATAGATTTGACGTGAGCACAGCGAGATCCAAGAATGATATAAGGCGAATGACTTTACATCTATAGACTTGGACGCAAGCATATGTAAGAAATGGATCCATTGAAGTCAATGGTAATGCACCATAATATTGACATCCTCTCGATACACAAAGAATCAAACCATAAATTTGTAATAACAAATAAAATCCTATCTCGATCATGATGAATATACTCATGCAGAATAATCCAATCCATTGTCACCATTGAAGAACTAGCACATGACTCACATGGCTAATGGTTGACCTGCTCTGATACGAGATATTAATTTTGGTAGAGCTTTGCAGATTAAAAAACACCGAATAGAATGATAATATAATTGAATTACAAACATCCGGGATATATTATTCACAGGTAGAGGTTACATATATAGAGTTTGATCTCCTCGATTCTAGGAGTCAACACTCATCCCACTAATCACTCAGCATCCCACAAATCTCTCCCAATACCTATTCTCACTCAACAAACCTAGAATCTCTCTAAGAGATCTCTACGAGTTGTCACCAACTCATTATTTGCACAATAATAATGTTCACAATATTAAAATATTCCTAACGGTATATAAGTATTCCATACTTATACTATACTAGTAATAATATGTGGTCCATGTGATGCTTCACATATTGAATTGTCATATTTCGGATATCACACAAACTTTATATTGTTCTCGTTTATTGGATGATGCTAATATTAACCATATATGCCACACACAAATATTATCAATATTATATACATTATCAACAAAATAACACCATGCTCATTGGCAATATTATCATATATAAATTACATAGAGAGTATATAAGTATTCCATACTTTGACTATACTACCAATGACATGTGGTTCAATTAATTTCTCACATATTGAATTATCAAATTGTCCTCGAGAAAAAATAAATATGTTTACCGACATCATTTTAAAATTATTTTTAACACAAACAACATCTTTTATGTGTGTGTCAATGATCTTAGTAGTTCCCATGATGTTGATTGTTGGAATTATTCTGAAATAAAAAAGAAGAATGCAAAATAGAGAAGTATTAACTAACTTCAATGGATGATATTTTTTCTTACATAATGTATACCATATTTTATAATGGAATGAATGATGCAATACTATATTACTATGGTTAAAAACTATAATTTACCTGGGTAAAAGACTTGCAACTTGAAGTTGTACATCCAATATTTTCTCCATTAGATTTCTCTTGTGTTCCATTCTTTCACGCTTAAGTTGACGTCTTCCATACTCAATTTCTTTCATTGTCTAACTGAATAGATACATGTAATTTTTTATTTTCTCTTTTAAATATTGATAAGAGTTTCTTTTTATCTTTACAGTTTTCTTTGAATTCCTTTTTTATTCAAAGGGGTTTATTGGTTTGTTGCTTCTAAAATTTCAATGTTGATATAAGGGATTAATGATTTCCCTCTCCGTCTTTTTTCGAAGTAAAATTAGTTATATTAACCCTCTCTTTTCCATTAAAACCAATAACCTTGAGTTTTTTCCATGTAATGTGATCCATATCTTCATAGAAACTCCATGTTGAATGTGTTACCACTATTTTGTTTTCCAATTGATTCTCCTTCTTGATTTTTTTCCTCAACTTGTGCATCTTTTATTTGAATTTCATCCTAGTTAATGTTTTCACCTAAACTTGATTAAAATCATCTACTATATTATCCCAATGTTTCTTTCTCTCGATTTTTTAATGGTTTAAATATTCATACACCTCTTCATATTTTGAAATAAATGTTTTCACAACAGATTTTTACAAAACATCTTCTTTGTATCCATACATCATTTCCTCATTATTTCTATCTCTGTCATATGCTTGGGTTATTGACAAGGTTTCTTCAGATTTTGAATCATCAACATCATCAACAACATATGGAAAATATAGATTGATTTGTGAATGTGGAATGTAAGGACCCAATTTATGTGTGCCCCTTGTATTCTATTGCAAATTAGAGACACAATTTCCCTCAAGGTTATGCACACAAATTTTAGTTTCATGGCATTTTCTTAGTTGTGTTGAAAAATCCATATTGTCTTCGTAGTTTCTTTGAGTTGATTTGAGACCTTGGGATTCAAAACGTGAAAACAAGGAAAACGATGAGTTTTTAATGTCCTGTAAATTTATTAGTTTCTATAAAAATTCACAAATGAAACAATTTTCTTACTCCATATTTTATCTAAACTTAATTTCATTTTTCATTTTCTAATAATAAATATACAACAAGTGTTGCGATCTATAAATTCATATAAAGAAAAAATGTGGAAAAACGTTTAAAATTGGTTAAGTAACTGAAATAAATGAAATATTTACAATCATTTGGAAATCAATGTATAAAATTAAATTCTTCAAAATATAATAGAAATGTTTCACCTCTTTTGATTTTTCTGTTAGTTTGTTCTTCCCCGTTTGTATACGCACTCACTTTTTTGGTGTTGTTTCCTTGAAATGAGTATATAGTTTTCCATTTTATTGTATTAAAATACATACATTGACATAGCTTGTGTGGATTAAAATTTAATATTGTACCACTTATCATTAAATGCAGTATGAAAAAATAAAAAAATACTCTCAAGTGGCAGATTTTACGTTATATGGTTTAATGGAAAATTAATTTTTAGGGAAGTGCAATATTAATTGGGTAATATTTTACCTTAGAAAAAGTTTGATTGTTATTATAAAGACTTAAGGTAATATTTTTATAACATAATCTTTAATGTATGAAAACTAAAATTTGAAATTGTTTGAAACTTAAATTTGGCATACCTAAATTTAGTTGAAATCAAGTCTTTAATATTTAAAATTATTAATAATAAACTAAGTAACATGGTTTAGTTATATCTAAATATTATAGATAATTTTAGAAAATAAACTTATATTGTTAAAATATTACATAATATATAAAAACCTTAGAAATAATTAATACATATAATTGAATCAAAGAATATAACACAATCATTAATGAAATAAAGACTAAACTTGAACTCTATACAATCAAATAAAAATAACTATACAATTAGAGAATAAAATACATGAACGATTTACTTTTAGATTATACTAATGGCTATAAATTTAATTCCAAGAGGTCGCTTTAGGATAGAAAAACTTTGACTAGAATGGCAGGTGAAAATGTTAGTGATAGCCCTTTGATATGTGAGTGATCACTATTCCAAGCATGAATGATTGCATTTCATCATGTGAATGCTCATACTTTATCATGTGAGGGATTAGAATTCATCATGTAAGGGATCACAATTCGATGTGTGAGGGATTGGTATTTGACGTAAGATAAATCGAACTTTATCATGCAAGTGATCTCTTATAGATGTGTGAGGCCACGACTCACTCGCACTATGATGAGTGATCACTTGCATGTCCAAATTAAATTTTTGGAAATTGGAGTTTCACTCACTCACACATTGAAGTGTGATCACCAACATTTGACCTCCCATTCTAGTCAATATTTTAATTTTTGTGTGTATAAAAAAATTAAGTCACAACAGCCGTTAGGCTATATAACTTTGAAAGCCATACACTATGCATTTTATGGATAAAAATATACACACAACAAAAGGATCTAAGGGTGTAATACAATTCGTTATATTTTCATAGATTTGAATTAAATGAGGTTTCAAAGATGTTCATATAAGATGTATATTTTTATTTTCTCATTGTGATTTGAATTCTCCATACTAATGTTAAACATTTAAGTGTCCTTAGTACTATTTTTCTCTTTTTATGCATGGACACAATTGAAAATGAAAATTATTTTTGAAGATGGAGCACATGTGGATTTACTATCCAAATGTGTGAAAGTTACAAATGTACTAGGTTATCTATCCAAAGATACACTCCATTATAAATACATGAGGTCTAGCTTATTCGTTATCACAATAAGTATTGTATTCAATTTCAGAATGAGACTTCCATACACAATTGATGATTGTGAAACCCGACAAAAATTTAAAAAAGGGATACTTTATCCCATGGGAAAGACATAAAATTATTAAGCATGTGACTTGAAGTTTCACATTTGGAGGGTGATGGCATTAAAAAATCAAGAGTACTAACTCATAGTTTACATTTAGTGACGATGATGGGTTGAGTTCTAACAATGATAGCCATTATTTCACAACTCGTAAAGATAGAGATGAATTTGCTACAACCTACATGGTCCTCAAACATAAGTGTTCAAGTGATAATAAGGTGATATACGTGAAGGGTTTATATCCCCGGTATAAGAACAATATATGATTTCGGAGTAGTGTTGGGACCTAAAGAGTTTGATGTTTTTGTGGAGAATATTATAACTACATGCAATTATTGTTATCCAAGTCTACAAGACAACAAAAAAATTGCATGACTAATCAAAAACCTAATTTAACTAGAAATAAGAACTGCACTTTATGTGAATGGAAGTTTTGAACTCCAAAAACAACTGCCACATCAAACACTAAATTCAATTTGAAGTTCAAGGGGGTTACTACAAAGTTGATACATTTTTGTTCAAAATAACAATTTTTTTTTGCAGAAGTAAAAATTACAAATGTATGTGAGGGACACATGGTGTAGTTTTAAAAATTTGATGGAAATACATTTGGAGTGCATATTGATAAATTAATTAGGAATTTTTGCAATGGTTTCTTCGTATTAAAAGTATCTCTCATCCTATGGACTACCATCCAATTGACCCATCAAGATGGTTCCTTTATGGAAATAAGGCTAAAATAAATTCTAGAAGAGTTGTCAATAAACATGTGGAGTGCATTTGGAGATCCATTGGCTCAAATGGTATACCCTAATTCATATGAATCCTCCATATCTAGTGGTAATGAAAACTTTATAAAAATACTTTACAATGCCAACAAATCCAAAAGGTAAATTCTACTCCATCTAGTACACAAAATGCAAGGGAAAATGATTAAAAGACAAGAGAAAAATTTATGTTTGAAGTTAAGAATAAACCTTATTGTAAGGAAGGATGTTTCTCCAATATATTTGTAGGTTCTTTCAATCATAGTTGGAATTTAACTCTATGTATGAATGAACCTACCATAAAATTTTTTGAACTTAATACAATCAATGTAAATGCTAGTAGTTGTGAGTAAGGTCAAACTTTTGAACATACTATAGATAAATTTAAGTTATGTGGAAGGGATATATGTCATAATCCATGGTACATATGTCATAAAATCCAAAAAAGAACCTATTATGGATACATACAATCTTGGATTAATGGAGAAATGATGGAATTAAATGGAAATACATGGAAACAAAAAAAAATGCCGAACATTGTCACTATTATTACATTTATATTGAAATGGTGGAGAAGAATTATGATATATCTCCACACATGTCTCGTTCAGGGGGACAAGATAGTACTAAAGTAAAAATGAGAGTGATTAATGTGTGTTATAGTTTTTCTTATATCCTAAAAAAGTGTAATGAGGGACTTTCACTATTGGATCTTCCTCCAATGTCACATTCCAATCTCAGTAAAATATGGCATGAACATTTCTCCCATGTTTCAATCACCGAGAACAACTTCTTCGCCAAATGTGATAAGTTCACAAAGCTTAATAATAATCGTGTAGCCACCTCATATTTAGAAACATTGGCACAAATAGATCAACACTGAAAAATGGTAAAATTATTACATTCAAATTTGTAGTTCAAATTACTATACACATATAGTGCAATCACAACAAAATCCTAATAGGTATTTCAACATTCCGCATTAGAAAATGGACAAGATTAAAGCTAAACATGAAGGACCCATAGAAAAGTAAAATAGATAAGAAATGCTATTGTTCTCCCCATCATCTTGAGTGGTATGGTGATAAATGGGCACAAAATGGGGGGTTTCAAGCACTTTGTCCTCTCTTTTGTTGAGCGAGGAGAAAACTTCATAATAACATCATTGGAACTATATATATGAAAGGTAGAATGACCACTTATAGATAAGTATGGTTATTTTTGTATATGGTAGTGGGACGTAAAAACACCCATTACATGATGCACTATTGCAAAATTATGTATATGATAAGTGAAGGTAATACAAGCAAAAAAATAAGTGTGCTCATACAACTAATACTTTAAGTAGATGTTCAAGTTAATTTTTAAAACAACCACCAATTATCTACTTGTAACTAGATAATGTTGCAAGTGACAACAAAAATATCACATTATTTACGTTTGAATCCATGATGATAGCTAGAAGGATTTTTAAGACAATGTTCCTATGTTTCTTTCTAGTGGGTCACACACATGAAGACATAGATGGGACATTCAACCCGATTATCAGTAGCCTTGTGTAAATTGGAAACATTATCTTTACCACAAATAATAAACACTTACACAACATGCCAACATGATTCCAATATATTCACTCCATACCTTATAGAGGAATTCTATGACTTTAAGGCCTTTGTAGAGCCACATGTGCTAGATGGAAACCAAAAGATTGTGGGTATCAAAAACCAAAGATGTTTAAATTCCTTATCATTAACAACAAACCCATAATGGAGTATAAAGCATCTATCATGGATTACAAATAGTCACACTCAATTGAGATCTTGTAAACAGTGGATAGTAAACCTTTCTTTCCTAAAATGGATCCTCCATTGGAACACTTAAAAGAACTAAAAGATATGGCATACATGAAGAGATTAATTTAAGCCTACATCACATCATGAAGAAAGAGTTAAAAATATGGTGGAGAATCATATTGGGTTCCAAAGATTAAATTTTGGAAATATGTTCTTCGCGCCCTAGAGAATCCTTTTATAAATTGTAGCGTGATGAGAAGAGATTGTTTTTTTCCAAAAACAATTCAAGATAGCACAATGTATGATCAGATAGTGCATTTACCAAGTCTTGACATGGATAACTACTATAGTCAAAATGTACTTTCAAATAATGATATCGATGTTGGGCCTATTGTTGATAAAACTTGAGAGGAATTTAACCTAGTAGTGGATTTGAATTTTGAGAAGATGATACTAGTAATACCGCTAATGATAAAGTACATATATGGATGGGAAAGGAAGAACACACTCGATACAAGATGTTCACACAAAGGATCAAAAGAATAGGGTATGCTTTGGTGGAACCCACAGGAAAAGAAATACGAAAAAAAGAAAGTTACCAGAATGCTTACGAAAAGGAAATGGTTGGAAAACTCAAGGGACACATTAGATATTGATAAATAAAACATCATCTGGGCATGAAGTCCAAGAAAAATATGGAAAGGAGATCAAATTAAAATACTTGAATCGGGGACATGAAGCTATCCAAGAAAACCTTACACAAATTCAAGAACAATAATTAATACCCTTATGAGAAATAAATGCTTCGTAATTTTCAATGTAATTTTCCTAAACAAATTGATTTCCTATGGAAATACATTTTCGGATCCTTTTCTTAAAAAAACAAAATGTTAAACGTAATTCTCTATCTTTGTTGTTCTTTATGATTTACTTAATGAAAAACATAGAAGTAGTTGACTTTATCACATGCAACTTGCATATTTACAATATCACCATCACTTTTTATATAGATTTATATAAAAATTGTATCAATATATAATATACATAAAATATTAAATAAATATAAATTTGAAGTATTTAAATAACTACTATTTTGTATTTTTAAAAGGGAAATATTGTAAAATTATTGTCATCTAAAAATTGTTTTACATGCATCGGTGATTGTCAAATTTAACCCCTGGGATGATGTAACTTTGTGGTGGATATGCTTAGGTAAGTTAGCGGTGGCTAGGCTTACGTATCTTAAAAGTGGGTAGGTTTATATAGCCTGCTACTAGTAGGCTGGTGTAACTTTGTAGCCATTACGATTATTTCACCTACAGGAAACTACTCTTGTGTAAGTTAGTGGCCGCTACGATTATGTATGTTAGCAACCTATACACTTATGTATGTTAGCCGCTTGGATTATGTGGGGAATAAAAAATAACAAAGTAATAATCCTAAAATAGTGAAATTGAAATCCAAAAATCAGAATTTAGAATTTGGATTCCAATAGTGGTGAAATAGGAATCCAATAATAGTGTTATTGGAATCCAATATTAGCAAAATTGGAATCCAATAATAGAGAAATTGGAATCCAATAATAGTGAAATTGGAACTAGAATAAGTCCAATAAATGCAATATTGGAATCCAAAGATAGACAAAATAGAATCAAATATACGCAAAAATAGAGATGGATTTCTTCCAATACTGGAAATACTAGAGTCCGTTTACAAGAATATTACCAGATTTAGTGAAATAAGTGTTATACATACACACACACATAGAGATATAGATATGTATATATATATATATATATACATATATATATGTAGATGTATATATATATATATATATATCTGTATATATATATACATATATATATACATCTACATATATATATATATATATATATATATATATACATATATACATATATATATATATATATATATATATATATATATATACATACACACACACACACACACATATATATATGCATATACATATTTATACATACATATATATATATATATATATATATATATATATATATATATATATGTATATATATATATACATATATATATGTATATATATATATACATATATATATATATATATATATATATATATATATATATATATATACATATATATATATGTATACATATATATATGTATACATATATATATATATATATATATACATATATATATATATATATGTATACATATATATATATATATATATATACATACATATATATATATGATATATATATATATATATATACATACATACATATATATATATATATATACACACATATATATATACATACATATATATATATATATATATATATATATATATATATATATATATATATACATATATATACATATATATATATATATATATATATATATATATATATATATATATATATATATATATATATATATATATATATGCACATACATACATATATATATATTGAAAATGTGTATTTTCATGAATAACATAGGTTTAAGCCACTATTATACCCTTCATGTGGTAAAATCAGCTATGTAAAAATTATTCTAATGATTATGTTCAAATAATGAACTTTTGGTAATTGAATTTGAAAATTTGTATTTTTATAATATTGAGTACATATTTATTTTATTAAATAATAGACCAAATTTTAATTAGTTTCTATCATCACATTTTATTGGGTGAGTGATCGTGTGTGTGTGTGTGTGTGTGTGTGTGTGTGTGTTTTAATACACACACATTGAATTCATAATATATATATATGTGTGTGTGTGTGTGTGTGTGTGTGTGTGTGTGTGTGTGTGTGTGTGTGTGTGTGTGTGTGTGTGTGTGTGTGTGTGTGTGTGTGTGTGTGTGTGTGTGTGTGTGTGTGATTATGTGTGTGTACAAGAACATATCGGTATATATTAATATAAATATAAAATTTAGCTTATCAAAAGTTAGATTTACATTAATTTATGATGAAAAATTATCAATTTAATTTTACTTTATATTTATTAATATAATTTGCATATCTCTACATTCATTTTTTTCAAGTATAATTATTTATATTGTTCTTGAGATCTTAACCACTTGTTTTCAATTATTATGAAAACTCTAATAACTAATTTAGATTTTATTATGTTGTGGTCGGGAGTCATTGAGGCGTCATTTGATAGATTTTAGAAGATTTTACATAAGTAATATAATGAAAATGTTATTGTCTTTAATAACGTAAATAAAACATTGTTTTGTAAATAAATATTTTTATATTACATCGATGCATTACATATTTTTCAAAGAATAAATCATTTCTGTACATTTACCATTATGTTAGGGAATATTTAAAAATATTATGTTAAATTTATTGACTTTTAAGAATTAATATAATTACATATCTTTTTTTTCTAAAATTAAAAATATAAGCTACAAAATATAAATTTTAGCTACAATAAATATAAAACATTCACAAGTTTTTGTTTGTAATAGATTGGAGATTCTTGATAAAAGTTCTAGGGAGGTTTCGTTAATTTCTTATGATGTCATTGTGAAGTTAGAAACTAAATTGACATATTCTACTACAGTGCATCATCATTAGAATTTGTTAAATATAAAAAATGAGTTGGACAAAATGATTAATCAAATTATATCTAAAATCTATAAGATAAAGTTAATTTTAATATTTTGTATGCTTCATTATCTACTAGTGTCCAAGGTAAAACACCTTGGAAAAGGCTTGCAAAAGTAGTTGATACAAAAAAAATGAAACCATTGTTTGCATGTCTTATTGACAAAAGCTAGTTAAAGCTTATATTTTACCTCATGTGAGGCTATCTAAATAATGCATCTTATATACCATAATTATGTAGTTGCACATAAGTGGTGGAATGTGAGGATGTAGTTCCAATATATTTTAGAAAATAATTATATGTTGAGATCTATTTAGGCATTGATGTAGATTATGTAAGAATTCATCATTTTGTTGGTCCTAATAAGGGTCAGTTATGTGATAAATTTAGAGAATAAAGTACACCTTATCACATTAATAAGAGAAAAAGGGTTGGAAAATATCTACGGGTATTTAATATAGGGTTTGAGAAGGCAACTAGACCTGTTATTTCTATAGGGAATATTAATTTGTTAGAGAGTGTGCCCAATGTGGCCACTCTATTTGATCATATTTCTAAAAAACTTGTTGAGTATTTGTTCATTCACCATAGTAGTAGGATATAGTCTACTTCACAGTATTGTCGGTGATCGACGATAGTTCAATGCAACAATTTTCAGATTGTGGGTCGTTACTCCTAACCGATTTAGATCATATTTCAAATATTTTAGTTCTTTGAGATGTTTCCCACAAATTACTTCACACCCTATTAAGGAAACAATTATTTGATAGTAGAGAGTTTATTGTTTATATCCCTAATGTCCTATACTTTTTAGATCAAAGTACTTCCGGATCAATGGGTCTAAGGGGAAGATTTTTCACTAATACACATTCTACACATTGTTCGCTAACAAATTTTATTCAGGATGTGTTAACATTCCTCCTAGTTTTACATCTTTCGGATTTGAGATTGTTTAAAAAACTTATAAATGTAAAAAAATTATATTGAGCGTAAAAAGATAAAATTACTATTATTAATTTGTATCATTTGTGTCCCACTTGAGTACAAATAATTTACTTCAACCACTCCTAGTGTTGGCTTGTACATGAGTCTAATTCAAGTGATTTGATGGGGTTTTTAGGAGTGGAGAATATTTTATGGAAGGTTTTATTATTACACATGGTGTTGGTGGGGATAGAGGCAATTTGATTCGTGTTGTTTTGACCATCTTGTATCTTAGAATTTCATATATAATAGTTTAATTTATTTTAAATTTTAATTATTTATAGAAATTTAAGATAAAAAAAAAAGTTGTTTATTTTTGTTTTTATGTTTTTATCATGATGAATCATCTAGCATCTACATTGACACAAGATTATTAGATATCATGGTGAAAAAACCACATGAAAGACACATCATTAGATATGAATAGCATACAAAGACCCCGAGAGGAAGATATGGTAGGAAAATAATTATATTATGTTGCATACATTTATAAATTTTTAAATATTGAAATGTTTATATTAAATTTATCACTAATATATGATCTTATGTATTTTACAAGTTACATCGACCGTATGACGAAAACATTTTCACATTATTGGTGATAGAGTAAAAATTGGTCAAAGTCTTGTACGATATAGTTGCCCTACTATAGATACTAACATACATTCCACATATGAAAATTGATGTTTATATTTTTATTCATCGATGTTGACTTTATTGGATAATGTTTCCAAATTTAATAGTGTTTTGAGAACATGTTTATCAATTATTAATTATTTTTCTCATTCAACATGATTATTAGTGGTATTATTTCCTACTCTTTCATATGATGTCATTTGATGATGATGATTAAATAATTTTCCTAGTTATTTAAATTGTAAATAATGTTTCTACTTATTCAACGTGTGCTTATAGATCATAAATATTTTAAATTTGAATTTTTTAGGATAATTAAGCTGTATCACTAGATGCTTTTTAATATAAAATGGAAATTCCCAATTTTTCATATTTTCATAAATATTATAACAAGATATTTTAGGATCTCGTGACTTGGTTGTTTGACATTACGTAAGCTAAAGGATCTATTAGTCACACACCCTAACTTGCAAGGGTCTAATACCACTCTATGTTTTCCATGCGAAATGCAAGAATTATATCAAAATGTTTTTTTTTTTTTATTTTGTATACTAGAAAATATTTATTATAAAATAATAAAACACTAAATACACCATATATACATTGCAATCTGAGGTATTTATTTGAAATAATTACATTGCACTCTCTTTCAAAAATGGTCCTATGCTCTTTATGTCTTGACACTGATGTAAAAATCACCATCATTACCAATATAAACAAATTACCATGCATGAATAGAAAAATACTTTTGCATTGAATGAATAACCAACAATGTTATTTTTAAAGGTTATAATTTTGACTTGGGTATGGTGTATTCACCACCCCACACAAATATCTAAAATACTTTTCATGGCATCAATTTTTTGTGTTGGCTCTCTTTATATGTGTTTAGATATCGACACCATAAAACTCATGGATAAGTTAATGGACCTGACTAAGTGACCCGTCCATATGGTAAAAAGATAAAGTACAATATTATTCTTGAGGTCCATATTGTTTTTTATTAAGTACCCTCATCATGTTTATTAATTATTTCATCATAATCATGCACTACACTAGAAATATTTTCCTCATTTTCTTCTCAATATGGAATAAATTTTAAACCAACCTTTGTTTTCTTAATGTATGTATTTTTTCATATATAGTGTTAAATGAATGACTTTTTTATTATAGTTAAATAAGGGTTAAGGGGACCTACCCTAGACAATAAGTAGAGAAAAGGATATGTTAATGAGGAACAAATGAGGAAACCTCTACCAATAGTATAGAGAAAAAAACTAAGAAAAATCCAAACTAAACACCCAAAACAAAACCAACATTTATCTCATCTTTGTGAACGATTCCCATTGGATCTTAATTGCATATTAAGGGGAGAGATAGTTATTTTATTTTTCCCACTTACAATTTTGAAATACTTTTCACTATTTGGATTTTCATTTTCATTATTATGGATTGGAATCATAACTTCAATCTACTCCTTGAAATTTTGGATCCTTGATGAAGCAAGAGGAAGGGAACAAGTACCTTTTTCTATAATTGTCAAATCTGCATCCTTCTTACTATCTTGTTGCATTTGTTCCATCTGAGGTCGAGGAGGAACTTCCTCCTTTTCCAAATCTATATCAACCGATTTCTTAGATTCATAATCATAATCATAATCTGACGGGTCATTTACAACCAAGTGACTAGGATTTGAATTCTTCCACCATGAGCTTCTACTTTTAACATGTTTCCTTTCCATATGATAATCAAAATATTAATTTCTAAGAGTAAATTATGTTCTAAACCTAAAGGGGAAACCTTCATAGTCTATATTTTGTATCCAAGTTCTATCCTCTACTCTGAGTTCAATCGTGGCTGGAAAATATTTAGACTTATCCATAAACCTTGAATATGTCATGAACCACATCATTATCATCTTTCCAAATTCAAACCAATATTGTGTTGTGCAATTTCTATCATACTCTCTAATCCTTAAAATATTGTAATAAATGGACCCAATTATGATTCATTATTGTTGATATTGAGCTAGACACCCAAAAACCTTTGAAGAAAATAAAAAACAATTCCTTCCTTTGGGTAATTTTATGCAATTAATAAAATGATGATTTATGATGTTATGAGCTCATTTGACAAAGGATTTCATATTAAAAAGACATTTTTATATAGATGGCACAAATACCACTAGACCAATCATGTCCACATAATCTCTTTCACTTGGTATGACAATTTCAAATGGAATAAAAATGTCTTCTAGCACAACAACCACTTTTATGAGAAAAATAAATTGGGAAACCGTAACATATAAGGAAGAATAAACTCCTATCACGCATCATTTTTGTGTTGATTGTTTCATTAGAGGAATTAAAGAGAATGTGTTTAAGTTGGGTGTATAAAGGAACACATCCAAACCATATGCTTATTAAAGATGATTCCCATAAAATTGGATGAAAATATTCACACAATATCTTTCACATGGTATGACACTTTCTAAAAAAATGAGAAGCATTTAAAACCTAATTGTGATTGTCATGGATCAAAACTCGCATTATGTTTTGGGGTTGGTAGGTACGTTAGTTTTGTTTTTCTTTTCATATGTTTATTAAGCTAGTGCCATGGTTCCAAGGATGTCTATTTTTTCAAATTTCCTCTAATAGGAATGTATGATCCAAAATGGGGTTATAAAATTGACTCATTTTCCCATTCTCCTACATATGTTAATGTTTTCTTAATCAACCATAATTTATGAATAAATTGGCCTAATTATGTTGTAAAATAACAAGCGAATGAAAACAAAAAATAAAATACAACACAATAATTGATAACAAAGTTCACCCAATTCAGACTATGTCTCCAAGTCTGCTCAATGTCGAACTAATATTTAAATGATGTCAAAAAAAATTACATCAACCATCTCTCAGTGTGCAACATCTAATGACATGGTTCTGGCTACTGGCTCCTAGTACTCACTGAGTATACTGACATTGGCTTTTGACTTGTGACTCATGACACTAGCTATGAACACTCATAATAGCTTTAGGATACTAGTAATGGCTTGAGATTTGTTAATATTATAATCCTCTTCACTGTAATACTGAAACTTTTAAATGAATCACAATGATGATGATTTTTTCAACCTTAACAAGTGACTGAATTGGATGACATGAACATTATATCAATGATGGGTACTTATGGCCTTTGTGACAATAATGTAAGTGTAATACATGATCTAGTTTCCTATGTACAATGAAACGATCAAAACAAAATCTATGGAATATTTGAAATAAATTCAACGTATGCATGGAATCTCGGTCTCGGATAATAGTGTTAGTGGAATAATGAGATATGTAGCCTTTGGTAATAGCGTCGACTAAATAATGTGATTTTTGGCCTCTGTGTTGACTAATGGGCTGTCTAGATTCATTTGATGATGTGGTCATTTAAAAACTTGATCGGAATGCGGGATCATATTGTTACACAAATTTAGGATCTAAATGGCCTCAAAATTAAAATAATAAAAAACAACATAATAAGGCTTTCAATATACTAATCCTATTGGATTACAATATCACCTTATAAAATATATAAATCTGTTTGAAATACAAGGTTCTAATGAATTTTTGAATAAAAACTTGATTCCTTAACAAAGGATCAAGAGGGATTTTATACTATGTTTTTCTTGAATATTGAGTTAAAATACATAATTGATTGATTAAGTTATACATCTCTTGTCTTTCCATGGTGAAGTACACCCTCAATATTTTGTATAAAGGATTTACGGTTCATTTCCCAAGATATCCTTCACCATCCACCGAGCTTTCCTATCCATGTCAACTACACATGGAACTCTTCATTAGTGTCAAACATTTTCCCTCTACATCACTAATTAAATCCATGTATTATCCTAGTCTTCCATGTTGCTCCAAGATCTTTCATAAGTAACATGTTATGGGAGATTTAGGGAAACTCTCAGACCTAAATCGTCCTCCATATCACACCTCATGATCAAGACAAATTTTGGCTCACTAAAACTTGATCCACTGATCATTTGTGGATTTTTCCCTTTATATGGGTTATGCAGCTCTTTCTCTTGAGATAATACATCATCTCTCCATGTACACTAACAACCAATAGGTAATAAACACATGAAACATTACATTCCTAATTTTTTTCTATATTAGGTCACCAATTGTACATATCCCCATTTTCTCGGTTAAATGTAGCAACATGTTATATTAAAAACTATTTCCCATCATGGGAATTCACATGTGCAACACATACATAAAGTCTAAATACAACTTTATTTACTAATAGTGCCCTAGTTTGAGTATTTAACATTACACAAAAAATAATAGTTTAAATTGAGTATAAATCATCCCAAATTGCACTTCCCTTGTTTATTCTTGACCACATTGTATTTTCTTAGAATATTAATTTGGCTTACCAACACAACATGGGTGATGATCAACATTTCACTACTATTATTTACCTTACTTTCTTACAAGACATACATCTTATTAATAAAAAAATAATGAGTGATCCACCTCCTAAATATATATTAGTTTCTTCCATACTTTTTGATAAAGAATCCTAAAAATAAAATTATAGGTGTAAGGATACTAATAAAAACATAGAAATGTTATAATACTATCCACAAAAAAATCTAATTACCAACCCTTTCTAATGGATGCCCCTCGATGCATTTCTTCTTCTATGCTACACTAGAGAGTTGGGCTACTTCATGGATTGCCTTTAGATCTGTTAGCATATAACGAATGGCTTCATATATCACCTCTTGCTTTGTAGAGGTTTTATAAAATACTCTTCGATAAATGGGACAAAGATGTGGATGAGGCTGCCAACATTGATCAACCTTGTGACCAATCATATGATAATGAGTGTGAAAGCTCCTACCTTTTTTTATATTATAAATCGACCACTTCTTCTTCCAATTATAGACTCTACCTTGGAGAATAATAAGAAAAATTCCTAACCAAATATTTCCATTTCTAAAACCCGACTACATAGTGGTTAGACAAACCACAAAATGTGCATAAAAACAATTCATAATCTTTGTGTATTAAGACCATCCTTTGTGTATTCAAATGGAATGTTGGAATACCTATGTTTTCCATTCTTAGAAATAACATTATTTCTAGTATGATGCTCAAAGAAACTATTTTACCTTCTCTTTTGTGACTTACAACTTTCTTCATGTAGAAAATATCTGCAATATTATACAACGAACAAAATAAAGAAAATAAAAAGATCAATAAAATAACTTGCAAATAACAGATTAAACATCCAACTAGCACTATTGTGCATTCTACATTAATTATATTCTCTCGTACTCGAGCTTCAACTCATTACATTCTAGCTTTGTGTACAATTGTGTGCTTTCAATGCACCATACAAAACAACTACAATTGCTGCTAATAAATAACCACCTACATATCTATAAACAAATCTCTCAAAAACTGAACTTTTCTTTAAAATGGATCATGTTGAGCATGCAATAAAGAAGATTTATTTTATTAAAATTGACATCCTAATAATAAGACAAAAAAATACCTAACTAAAGAAAACTAAATCTAAATTTATTTATCCTTAAAATCTATGGGATGAATTAATCATGCATTACACATGCATATTTCCAACACTCCTCTTTTATTGCGAACATGTAGCTTTTACTAATATGGAGTTGTGTTTGCATTTTCAGATCTGACATATGTATGATCATAAACTCCCAAACAATATCTCAAATATTCAAAAATTATTTTCCCAAAGCCTTTGTAAAAATGTCTCGAAAACTAATCTTTGGATCTAAAAAATTCAAGATGAATCCGTTTTTGTTTACTAGCTCCCTCATGAAATGATACCTCATATCAATGTGCTTGTTCCTCTTATAAAAATATGATTTTGGAAAACACTATGACTGAGTTGTCACAAAAAATCTACGTAGCTTACTCTTGTTCCCGAATCAAATATTTTAAAATTCTTCTCATCCACACAGCTTGACATGTTGCTCCTATTTCTAATACATACTCTACTTCTGCTAAAGATAACGTGACAATGGGCTGCTTATTTGATTCCCATGAAACCAATCCTATTCAAAAGTGAAAAGTATAGTCGGATGTTCTTTTCCTGTCATCTATACTTCCAACACTGTCACTATCTTTATAACCAATGAGTTCAAACTCATCTGAACTTGAATATAGAATTCCATGATTCTTTGTTCCATGTACATACCTCGAGCTTCTCTTTCCAGCTTGCCAATGTGAATCTTTTGGAGATTACATGAACCTTGATAGGAGGCTCACACCATCCATAATGTCAAGAATTCTAGGAGTTAGATGGATAAGAATTCAAACCAACTTTTAAAACAATTTTGGATCCACAAACAATCCTTCATCCTCTTTTCTCAACTTCAAACCTAATGCAACCGTGTGTTTTTGTTGGCTTACAATTCAACATGTTAAACCTTTTCAAAACATCATTTACATAATTTTCTTGTGAGATAAAAACATCACCTTCTCATTGTGGGACTTAAATGGCCAAAAAGTAATGCATAAGACCAATATCTGTCATCTCAAATTTCATCTTCATGGTTGATTTGAATGAATTTTTAGATAGGTTTCAAGTAATAATCAAATCATCTACGTAAAAACAAACAATTAGAATATTACCTTGATCATTTATCTTGATGTATAAGGTACAATCACTGCATCTCTACTAAAACCATTCTTAGTCAAATAAGAATCTATTTTGTCGTACCAAGCTCTAGGTGCTTGCTTAAGACCATAAAGTGCTTTCCTCAATATGTATACTTTTCCTTCATGTCCTTCAATCTCATAACCTTCAGGTTGATTCACATAAACTTCCTCTTCAAGGAATCCATTTAAGAATGTTGATTTAACATCCATATAATAAATAGGAGATTTTTATCTACAATTGCTAAAAAAATTATTACCGTATCCAAACTTGCTCTGGTGCAAATGTTTCAATCTACTCAACTCCATATTGTTGGCTAAAACATCTTTCCATGAGCATTGATTTGTGTTTATATACTTTTCCATCAGCATTGTAATTTGTCTTTTAGACCCACTTGGCTCCTATCACGTCCTTTCCTTTTGAAAGATCCATCAACTCCCATGTCTGATTCTTCTCTATAACATCTTTCTTATCATCTATGGATTTCTCCCAAACTTTATATTTTACAGCCTCTTCAAAATATACTGGATCTACAGCTTGACAAAAAAATGCAAAAAATTAAAATGAATTAGTTTTATGAACATTATACATATCACTTAGACTTCTTTTTTTTGTTGTGTAGGACTATTTGATGCGGGACTACTTTGTGGTGATGGAGTAGATTTTGGTGTTCTCTGTGGGATCTCTTGCATGGATTTAGATGGATGAAATATTGGAGACCTCCGAACTATATATGGAGATGTACCTTTTGCTATGAATTGTTGTGCATGTCAAATATTTGTAGATATGGTACCTCGCTGCTCTATTTCATCTCGCCATATCATCATGTGGAATAGTTACTACTATAGTCACTATTTTCTCTATACTTCCTCTCCCATGTTTCATTTTAAATGAACTATACATCCCTACTGATCACAACCTTGGCATTGACTGGATTTTACAACTTGTACACTTTTTTATTCTCTGAATACCCAACAAAGATACACCTTCTCCCCTTTTTCTAGCTTCTTCTTTATCTAGTCACATACATTTGTATACACTACACAAGAAAAAACTCGGAATTTGAAACATTGTGTTTCCTATTAGTCCATTCTTGTTGAGGAACCATATTCCTAACATGTTTTGTTAGACACTGTTTAAAATGTAAATCAAATTTTCTACTACTTCTAATAGTAATTTGGAAGGTTTTTTTCCTTCAACATGCTTCGTTAAATTTCCATAATGGATCTCTTCTTCCTCTTTGCCACACCATTATATTTAGGTGTATACCTGGTAGTAAACTTCTTGTGTATAGCAAGTTATTTGCTAAAACTCATATATTCATTAGAAACATACTCCCCTCATCTCCCCGGCCTTAAAACTTTGATATAGTATCCACTTTTCTTCTCCACTAATGCCTTAAACTTGTGAAATGTATCAAAGGCATCTGATTTATTTCTCATAAAATATACCCATATATTCCTTGTGAAGTCATCAATGAATGTCATAAAATGTGAATTACCTTGAATAAAAGTTGTTTCCATTGGTTCACATAAATTTAAGTGCACAATTTCAAGTCATGCACTTGCTCTTTCTATTTTGTGAACTCGGGCAAGAATCTTTATGTTGCTTCACCAAACTACAACCTTCATATACCCTTTCCAGTTTAAGAATCAATAGATAACCTTTAAAAATATTATTTCTATGAAGTAAATTCAAACCTCCAAAATTCAAATGTACATACCTTAGATGTCAAAGTAATGATTCATCTTTCATGAATGAATGAAAAGTCTCTGTGTTCGTTGAGCATAGACCGAATGGTATTAGTGCAAGAACCAGTGAAGGACTCACTTGTTGTAGCGTAGGCCTGATTTGAATTCACGCAGGGACTCTATTACCTCAATGAAGGAATATTTTACCTTAGCACAAGAATCTATTACCTTGGCACATGACTCGTCTTCTAAATCGCAAGACCGAGTAGAACGCTAATTTGACTTAGCGCAAGACTTGGCTATGAACTAAGCTGTTGTTTTTACTACAAATAGATCTGATTTTTCCTTTTTTCCTAGTTTTCAAATCAATAGAAACGTCCTATTGTTTCTCATCTTCACATTTGCAATCAACTAAGTGCTAGGATATTTTTCCACAATCGTGCACTCATTGTCTTCCATATAGAATTAGTATCCTTTATGTACTAGTTTTCAAATAGTCATAAGGTTATGATTCAAACCTACAACATAATAAACATCTTGCATACTTGTGTGCTCCCACTATATTGTTAGAATACTAAATGTGCCTTTTCCTTTTACATACACAATATTTTTATTTCCAAGACTAATATCACTCTTAACATAATCATCCAAACTAGAAAAAAATCTAGATTACCTATCATGTGATTACTCCAACCTGAATCCAAATACCATACATCACATGGAATCTCTTTTGATAAATTACATTCAATACATGATAAAGAAGGTGTTTCTTCAGAAATCCTTGTGCATGCAATAAACATAGGTTTAGGATAAAAACTTACAACCTATTTTTAGTTTTCCTCTCCAGAGATCATATTACTTTTTCTTGCAATCATAAGCATAGTGCCCATAATTTTTGCAATAATGAAAATGTACGTGAGAATTATCTCTTCTCCGACCATAACTCTATTGTTGATTTTATCCTCTTCCACCCGAGTTTGATGAACCACCGCCGAGTCCTCTGGATAAACTTTTTTCTCTACCTCTTGGGTTGAAACTACCTCTTCTTTTACCATGAATTCCTATTGTCTAAGATGAAAATGTAAGATATAAACTTACATGTGATCTATTCATCCTTTGTTCATGTTTGATTATTGATGTATGCAACTCATCAATAGAAAACTGACTTATATCCTCGCTTTCTTCAATAAAGAACAACTAAAGGATCAAATTTAGTAGGAAAACACCTAACTAATTTTTCAATAATCCTTCTATCTTCAATATCCTCACAATGGGATTTTATTTGATTGACTAAGCCAAATACATAAGTAAAGAACAATTCTACGCAATGTGAATCTTTCATTAAAATTTTCTCAAAATCTCTATGAAGTAATTGTAGCTTGGTGGTTTTTACTTTCTCCTTACCTTGATATGAAACGTGTAGTGTGTCCCATGTGGTCTTTGCTTGGCTAAATCCTACCACTCACGGGAAAAATGTTTCATACATCATGTGATGAATATAGAGAAGAGATTTGTCATCCTCATTTCATAACTCCTTCAAAGTATCTTTCTCTTCCTAAGAAAGTGTCATATATGTTGTTCTATCTGCATGGGATATGTGTACCCATCCTCAATTATTTCTCACACATCCTCGATTTGAATAGCACCTTCATGGTCAACAACCAATATTCATAATTCTTTCAATGAAATTATGGCATCTACATACCAGATGTAGAATCCATAGCTTGCTATAGATTTAATAAGCTACGGTAAAAAAATGCTTTGATACCAATTTGTGGAAAATTTATGTAGTCTTATACAACGAACAACATAAAGAAAATAAAAGTAACAATAAAAGACATTAAAAATAACAAATTAAACATCAAACCAACACTATTTTGCGTTCTCCATTAACGAGATTCTCCACACCAAGTGCTTTGGCTCATTACATTTGTGTGCATGTATTTTTCTTAAGCTAAGTTAGATGAATGAGAACTACCACCTAAATAGTTCTATAACAAAGCTAAGTCAAAATCTAGGCACCATCAAGATGAGAGCTAAACAAGATCAATACTAAGCATAATGCATTAACTTTGAACTAAGATCAAACTAACATGCTAAAGTATTCAAAACCTCTACTTCTCTAGATTACCAACAAAAGCAAATGGACCTATGTAGACTCCATGGAAATCAAATTGATTGTTTTGATCTTCAAGAACTTAGGAATGAGAGCTTATCAAAGCATGGCTACAAGACCACTTTGACTATTCCCATATGACCCAAGCACTTGGCTAGAAAATGCAAGAAATGAGGCTTAGCTCTTCAAATGGTGAATTTCTCAAGAATAACAAAAGGCTTATATTGTAATTGCAATATCCTTTTCTTTTGTCTTCTCAAGGATTTAGGTGTAAGTGTAAGGGTAGGAGGAAGGCTCTTTATATAGCCCAATGGATAAAACAATCTCTACATCCCTTTGCATGTGGGATAATAGAGATGTTGAGTTAGTTGTGGATAAGGAGGGTTTAAATAGGGTTGATTTACCTTAGGAGAGTTTAGCTTGTCCTTTAGTGACTCATGTGGATAAAGGGGGTTTATTAATTGATCAAGATGATTAATTAATAGATGTGAAAGCTTATAAATTTTTTTAGAGGACTATTTGAATGATTTAAACTATAAAAGGGGATAAATCAATTAAATATTTATTTCTTGGTTTAATGAAAGGGGAAGCTAATTAATTAATAACAATTAATTAGTTTATATACAAGGAAGTCTTTATTAATAGAAGGTCGTTAATTATGGTTTTCATTGGATAGATGACTTAATTAATTACCGTAGTGTAATTAATTAATGGTGATAGGAGAGAAGATGGGCCCTTTTGATGATATGTTGCCAATTTTCAAGAAATGAGATAATTAGCACAATTTAAGTATTTAAATTGCTCAGACGTAATTATAGGTATCTACTTTTTCCCCTCTTTGGGGTGGCGTAAATGACGCCACTTCAAAGATAGTAGATGGATAAAATTTTGAAGGGGTAGAAGAAAAATTAGTAGAAGTGAGAGATGCCCCCTTGAGTGTCGATGGGGTGATGAAGGAAGACGATCGACGATCGAAAAAGGTGAGAAATAGATAGAAGAAAGGATAGGGCCAGATTACCCCAGGTGAAGCAAAAGAATAGTATGGGAGGGTGATGCAGAAGAAATATGGAGAAGAAGAGAGAAGAACTAGCTTTCATCCTTTGCATTGGAACAAATTCAATGTCATCATATTGCCAAAAGATCTATGTCATCGGTCCTTATGAAAAATATAAGCATACGACAAAAGTAGAATGACGTGAAAATCCATACTATGAACAATTGTCCATTGCTGAAAACACCAACTCCATGCAACATAAAAAATGTAATGAAATACAAAAATTAAAAGATTCCTATCTCCTTACAACATACATGATGCAATGCAATATGAGAAAGTAAACAAGCTAACCTAACAGAGAAACATAATGTAATGTTTTTGTTATCAAGCTTTGATTCTCGACTTATGTGAATTAACAAAAAGGGTTAAAAGATGGTGCCCTAAGAAAGGATACATGCAAGGGGAATAATGGAGGACACTTGGGTCCTATGAAAAGCAATCGTGCACTATGAAACAGTACCAAGAAACTCATTGTGCCACGAGATACGAAATAGTAAGCATCCGGCTTTGTTGATGGAGGTAGATCAAGATGATCCGCGACTCACACACAAGCTCAGGAGAGAACCAAAGAGAAATGTTTTGTAGGATGATTTATATTGTTTTTTATTTTTTAGAAACATATTTGAATGTTTTTGAGATTTTTAAGCTTTAAAGCGTATGCGGGAAGACGAGGAAGCATGGATGCCCCTAGCGATAGATGGGATGTCTGGGTAGAATGCCATACATACAAGAAAGTGAATATGTGATATGCCCCAATGATTAGGTTAGATTATTCAAACACAAAATCTTCACAGAGAGAAGGGGGACCAAGGTGAATATATAAAATAGGTTTAATCATAAGGGAGAGCAAGGATGCCCCCAACGTAATTTTGTCAAGAAAGACATCATAGAAAGGAATTGGGTGATTGATTTATTAAAGGGGGAAAAAGGTGTCCAAAACCATAGAAAAAGGTCATTCTACACACATGGATGTTCTAAATGATTTTTGAAGAATAGAAGATGCTATGAAAATATTTTGAAGGTGTTCGATGAAAAAGTGATTAGCCCAAGGCACAAATCATGAGACAAGACATGTACTAAAGCAAGAGTTTGAAAAAGGTCCAAAAAGTAACACATGGCAGCATACTAATCCTATTTTGCTCATCGAAATCTTGTGTGTACACATGGAAATGAGTTACCTCTTGAAGGAAAGAGTTTATAGGAAACAAGTGAAGACATTAGTTAATGTGTAGGAACAATTTAGTTTGAAAGGTGATTTGTGAATGGATTATGGAAGGAGAGTCGTGCATTGCTCCATTGCTAGCCACATGTCTATAGCCCTGACATAGATGCATTTTATTCTAATCACAACATTACTCTACTATCAGTCAAGCATCCATATCCCCAATAGAGATGATTAGAAATACCCCAAGAGAGAGCTATATATATATTTTCTTTTACTTTTAGCTTTTGATTTTTGATTGATTGATTTTGATTCTTTTACTTTCTAAAAACTTATTTCAGCTCTCTTGTTTGACAAGGGGTTAAGAACCACTGATGGCTTGATGGAAGGATGTGGAAGTGATTGTGATGACGACATTGGCTAGTATAAAAAAATGTGCCCAAAAATTCTTCACAACAAGTTTATTAGATGAGAATAGTGATAGGATCTCTAAGAGGTCAATCGTTCTTTAATTTACCAAGGTTATGAAAGACCAAGGTCAAATGGATACCATAGAGATAAATGTCACAAAATGTGTGTGAATAGGCTAACCATAATAACATCGAAGGGATGAAAATGGTAGATGAATTGTAGATGAATATGAAATAAAGGGAAGAAAGAACATCCATGTGTACATAATACCTGATTGTAATGTTTGATCTTTGTACCTTTGATTTGTGTTGTATTTTTTTCATGTTTTGGTATCTTTAAACTATTTTTTTCATTTTTTTAAAGTTTTTGATAGTTTTTGGAAAGTTTGGATGAAAAAGTCACTCTACGTGATAAGATCCAACAAAAGTTTCGTAACTTCCTTGATAAGGGAGACTACACGTGTTTGTTTATCAAGAGTGATATGATCCCGATCTCAATGATCTTGGTGAGTTCACACTCAACAAATGAATTTGATTTTTTTGAAACATGGGTTTCATATGTGAGTGTTTTAGTTCCCTATCCATAGGTTTTAGGACTTTGCACCATACTTGATGGGTACATTGGTGTGCATTCTAGAATTGCATTTGATTTTGGATTTTATGATCATTGGAGTTGTTGGTAGCTTTAGAGATTTTCAGATTTTTTATCTTAGCTTGATAAAGAACCTGTCTGGGTTTCTTATAAGTTAATGCTTGACTTTTCTGATCCCAAGAAGTGAGAGAATAATGTGGACATTTAGAATTGATGAGAGGAATGGCAGTGGGCTTGCCATAATATTTGGTAGAAGAATAATGTGATGGATGAAAAGGATACGGTCCAAGGATTGAAGAAGATGGGCTACCGGGAGGTGAGCCATAAATAGAAGATGAAGGGCTACTAGGATGTGGCCTAAGAATAGAAGAAGAAGGGCTACTAGGATGTGACCCATAGATGTAAGTGATGGGCCACTAGGATGTCACCCAAGAATAGAAGATGATGGACTACCCAGGGGGTGATCCATACATAGAAGACAAGGGGCGAGTTAGACATGCCACAAGAATAGAAGAAGAAGGGCTACTAAGATGTGACCCATAGATGTAAGATGATGGGTGACTAGGATGTGGCCCAAGAATAGAAGATGATGGACTACCAGGGTGTGATACATACATAGAAGACAAGGGGCTAGTTGGACGTGCCCCAAGAATTGAAGAAGAAGGGATACTAGGATGTGACCCATAAATAGAAGATGAAGGGCTATAAGGATGTGGCCCAATAATAGAATATGATGGACTACCCGGGGTGATCCTTACATAGAAGACAAGGGGCTAGTTGGACGTGCCCCAAGAATAGAAGATAGTGGAAAACTCAAAAATGTCCCACAAATAGCAAAGGGAGGGATACTAGAAGGTGACCCATACCTAAACGAAGATGAAGGGCTACTTGGTGTTGACCCCATAAGAGATTGTGATTGAGGAATTATGATAGACAAAGAGTTATTAGGTGATGAGAAGATAGGCCATGGATCAATGCAAGACCTAAGAGTTTCATCACATAATGAAGAATAAGAGGAGGATCAAGTTGCATGATTTGAGGTTCTTCCTTTGTTTCTGATAACATGAATCTACCATTTCCTCACAATATGAAGACGCATCAAAGTCTAAAGAGAATCCTTACTCGTAATCTGCTAAAGGAATATCTTCATATGCCTCTATATATGCACCTTTGATTGTTTCTTCATTCTAAAAGAGATAAATTGATATGAGTTTTTATCAACCACCAGGGGTTGATTGGAAGAAATAGGTTCACTTGGTGTGAAAGACTTAGAATATGTTTGATGATGATTGATAGAAGAAGATGATGTGAGAGACGAAGAAGATGTGGAGCTAGATGTCTCGGGAGTAGAAGAAGGTGTTGTGGACCTACCTATATGATGGTATATCATGTGTAAAATAGTAGGAATAAGTACAAAGTCTATAGATTTTGATGCATGGGTCAATTCAAAAGTTTTACTCAAAGGAATTTTAGTCATAGGAATCTTCAAAGAAGGAAGACTTACTGGGGGTGATTGATGAAGAAGATCCTACGAAGAAGGGGAGGATACTTATTAAAGAAACGAATTGGATGAATAATAACAAGGGTCCTACAAGGAAAGAGAGGACCTCTATTCAATAATTGTATTAGATGTTTGATTGGAGGGATTTGTAGTCGCACGTATTTTCAAAGGAAGATGTCATTGAGGTGGTGATAAAAGGGGTCCCGCAAAGAAAGGGAAGACCACGATGTTAGAGTAATATTAAATGTATGATGAAGAGGGTCCTACGAAGATAGGGAGGACCATGAAATATGAGTCACATTAGATGACTTAGGATTCAAATTAGATGAATCGAAGAGTAGTTTGGATCTGAATAATAGTTTGGATCTGAATAGTAGTTTTGATCTGAATCATCAGAAGAGTCAGAGGAAATATTTGGATTGGAATCCTCAGAAGAAGAGGAAATGTTTAGATTACAATTAGAAGAAGAGTGGGAGGAACTCGAATAATAATTTGGATCAGAAGCATCCAAATCATACCACCGACTATGAGATGAAGGTGGGGAACGATCTACCCGAATGGGTTCTCTAGCGCAAAGAACCAAACGAGGTTTTGTTATGATGGGCATCTTTTGATTTTTACACTGAAACTTTGATTCCTTATTGTCATATGTGTAAGGGACCTTGTGATAATTAGTCATTTTTTGTGTGTTCTGGGTTCAAAGTCCTACACCTATATTTTATGATCAAACTTTTTCAAAGTGAAGAAGGTTTCATGTTTATTTGGGTAGCATAATGACAACCAACTAGACATTTCATAAATATGGGGATGCTTGTGTGATTTTCCAAAAGGGGAGCTAAGGAAAATATACATCGTGATGAATCAAGACTAATAATACAACAAAGGGATGGAGGTGTAAATGTCAAAGGATTGGTCAAAATTTTAGCAACATAAAAAACACAAAGGAGAAATTTCCAATGTTTGATTGATGAAAAAGTTTCTTGAATGAATTTTCCAAGGTTTGAAAGATGTGTTCAAAAAGATCACAAACTTAGGAAAAACAAAAAGATCAAGAGGATCAAATACCCAAAAATATTTTCCAAGAAATGAATTTATAAGATGGATAAACATAAGGAACAATCACGCAAGTTCAAAACACAAATCCAAATTAATGACCAAAGAATAATGAATGATAAAGAATCAATGGATCAAAGTGATTGTCTGAAATGGATATGTCGATGTGATAAATGAGACACAATCACACAAAGTTTGTTTTAAACCAATCAATCAAATGGAATAATTCCTAAGTGTCCGATCAATACACACTTTGACATGCAAGGTGATGAACAAAATATCACCACTTATGCCAAGTTCAAAAATGAACGAGATGTAAGTAATAACTAAAGGTTGATACAATTTCCAAACAAGGTATACTAAAAGTGAGTTTAGATCCAATCAAGACCTAAATCTCAAACAATTATAAGTTATAAACATGAATAACGCACCAATACAACTAAGCTACGTTAACCAAAATTTACAGAAAAGTAAGGTAGTAGTATCAAAATAACATTATTACGACATGCACAAAAGTAACAACAACACCTCCCAAAATCATGGTAATGTTTGACGAAAAACTAAGGCTAAAGTATACTAAGGAATTGTTAAAATTCATGTAGCATAACATTACAATCTAGACACTTAGGTCAAGTTTATAAGAAACAACACGTAAGTATAAAAATTGCAGTGATATGATACAAGAAAGATAACACCTCAAAGGAGATTATAGTAATGAATCAAGCCTAAATATGATGACAATCTTGACTTGGGTATCAACATTGAAAAGCATTCCATTGATATGAAAACGTCTCCACACACTTTTGACATTTAAAAACTCAACAAGAAACATAGATGAGCATAAATAGACACAAAAGTGGAGAATATAATCAATTAGAAACACAAGGGTAGTCAATCTTATTTTAATAAAAAAAATTCAAAATAAAGTGAAGGAATTAGATCAATTAGGGTTGAAAAATGTTGGCCTCACTTCAATAGAGTTTCTCCTTACATTAGGGCAAGTGAAAAACTAAGCAAAAATAACGCTTCACATGTTTTGTGATGAACAATATATCTTAACTCAAAATTGGATTTGAAATGGTCAAAGATAGCTTCTTGTGTGGTTCACTCAACTAGGTTTCACCAAGACTGTCCTTATGCAAGCTCGATCTATGGGCCATGTCCAAGTAGCCCCTCTCCTTCTATTTTGGGGCCACTTTCTAGTAGCTCCTCATCTTCTATCTATAGGTCATGCCCTAGCAGTCCATTGTCATTTTCTTCCATCTATGGGTCATGGCCTAGTAGTCCTATGTCATTTTTTTCCATCTTTGGGTCATGCCCTTACAGTCCTTCATCATTTTCTTCCCTCTTAGGGCCATATCCTAGTAGCCTTTCGTCATCTTCTATTAGTGGATCACCACTTTGTAGCCCATCCTCTTCGATTCTTGGGTGTATCCTTTTCATCCATCACGTATTTATTCTATCAATGGTTTCAAAATACCATGGGAATTTCTCACATCAATTCTAAACATCCACATTCACTTTCTTCTCCTTCTTGAGATCAAACAAGTCATACATCGACTTATAAGAAACGTAAACAATTTCTTAATCAAGATCAAAGAAAAACTCCTAAGAGCTCCAAATCTCTAAGCAAATCATGTGATCTTAGGGTTGAAAATCAAGTGCAATTCAAGAACTCATATCAATGTAACCATCAAGTATGGCGTAAAGTGCGTGAAGCCTATGGATAGGGAACTCAAACTCCCACATATGAAACCCATGTTTCAAAACAAATCAAATTCATTTGTTGAGTGTGAACTCACCACGATCATCGAGATTGGGGATAATATCACTCTTGATAAATAAACGTGCTTAGTCTCCCTTATCAAGGAAGTCACACAGTTCATTGTTAGATCTTATCATATAGATTGACATTTGTTATAGAATTCATGTTTATAGTGTGAACATGAAGTGTTAGTGGTTTGGGTTATTTGGATATTAGAGTTTTAATATTGTGAACATTATTATTATGTGTGTAATAATACTTTCTCATATTGAGAAGTATTAGTTGTACGTGATTTTATCTCACCTTAGTAATAGGTGTGGTTGAGATAGTTTAGGAGGTGTGTGAGAGATATGAGTGATAATGAGATAGGATTTGACTCATTTCTTATAGGATCAATTTGCCTATATATTGTAACCTCCTTACACAAATAATATTATCCTGAATGATTTGAATATATAATATCATTATTCGGTGTATTTTCTCTGTGTAAAACTGGTTGATTGCTTTGATTTGGTATCAGAGCAGGTGAATCCACTGATAGAAATCAGAGCATGGATATATGGTCATATAATGGAAGAATAATCTCTTACCAGGGCATCTTGAAATTTGTAGGTTTCCCAGGTTGATGGTTACACAATAATAGAGTTCGCCTGTCTCAGGAGTGGTGATTCTGAGAGGACGTGTTGTTATAAATGAGGAATTGAAAATTAATTACAGAAGATTCCTTCTATCCTCCTATAGTTATGCATACGTATGTTTTGCATTCACATTGATCTGTGACGTGTTGACAAGGAGTAATCGGGAATTTTGAAATTCGGTGCTTAGCATCTTTATCATAGTACAGATCAAGGACATTCTTCCAGAGGCACATTATAGCATAGAAGCATCATTGTTAATGGTCTGCATGTTGATCTACTGCATTCAAATCTAGTATGTGATCTTCATAAGTGGAGCCGCTTCTATCTTACAAGCTCAGAGATCTACTTTGTTGGCTTTGCACAACATGATCACCTTCAACTTGAACTACAAATCAACACTCAGGCCAACTTTGAGGAACGAAAGTGAATACAAAATGCCATATCTTATCTCTGTGATTTGAGGAGAATATATGTGCGCAACAGATTAAATAGCAACAGATTAATGATGATGGCACTGAATTTCACATGTCTGCATACATCTCCAAGCAGTCGTCTGATTTAGAAACTCAAAAAGGGAAATGGTAAAGAGTAGGAAACGTACCATATTTCCTTCATTCGGCCTCCCTACACGTATTTTTCCATGTCTCCTCCTACGGGCTGTATATTTCCTAATTCCCTCTTGCCATCACGTCGACTCACAATAAATCAATCTTCCACCAAAAAACAGGTGCACGTAGATCTCTCATTGCCAGGTGTAATGAAACTGTTAGATTGACTCGGGTGTGTGATTAAAATACAATCATATATGTTGCAGGTCGGTTATATAGTTTTAAGTGTTACTTTGTTTATAATGTCATCTAAATAAGTTCTTACGTGAGGTCTATAGTATTCATGTTACGGTATAAAGACAATGTCATTTTCATCTTGGTAGGGTCATTGTGCTTTGTTTAGGATAAGTGTCAAAAGTCTTCTATTAATTGTAATGTCGTTAAAAGTATTGTTTTAGTCTTTAAGTGTCATTATTTTGTATTAGTAATTTTGTTGTCAAACAGTCAGAATATTGAGTTGAAAATTTGTTACTAAAAACACAAAAAAAAAAAAAAATGAGTGCATTTTCGGTGTAATCCGACACTCAATTTTTAAGAGAAAACGCAAATGAAAACTATTCCCGGCTTCGAGGGCTCCGCCCCTCGACCCCTCCCTGTATCACGACATGGATTGCATATCGTCCTCGACTATACTTTCTGCTGAGTTAGTAGTGACATTGATGGAGGCTGGAGGCAATGGAGGAAGGAGGTTGTTCAGTGACCTCTCGTCAGGCACCAATGATGAGGCCGCATGAAGATTTGGTGGCCATGTTTTTTCAGTTGTGTGTTTGCTTTCCAGTTTTGTGTGATAGAAAATAAGAACAAAAGTAATATTCTTGTTCACAATTGTAATAGATTCCTATGTAATCTCCTGAAGTGTGAAAAATGATGAGGGCTGAAAATAAACTGCAATCAACATGATATTTTTTTGTTTGTGGTAAACCACTTTGAAAACCACCTCTTTGGTTTATGGTAAACCACTTTGAAAACCACCTCTTTGGTTTGTGGTAAACCACTTTGAAAACCACCATTTTGGTTGTTGGTAAACCATTGGTAAAACCATCTAGATCATGAGTCAGCATCAGGTGACAAGTTGCAGTGCAAGATAAGTTTTCCCCATGTTCACACTAAGGGGGTGAATGTTACGGAAATTCATGTTTATAGTGTGAACATGAAGTGTTAGTGGTTTGGGTTATTTGGATATTAGAGTTTTAATATTGTGAACATTATTATTATGTGTGTAATAATACTTTCTCATATTGAGAAGTATTAGTTGTACGTGAGTTTATCTCACCTTAGTAATAGGTGTGGTTGAGATAGTTTAGGAGGTGTGTGAGATATCCTAGGGATGTGTGAGAGATATGAGTGATAATGAGATAGGAGTTGACTCCTTCCTTATAGGAGCAATTTGCCTATATATTGTAACCTCCTTACACAAATAATATTATACCGAATGATTTGAATCTATAATATCATTATTTGGTGTATTTTCTCTATGCAAAACTGGTTGATTGATTTGAACATTGTTGGTCCCAACTTCCAAAAAAATCATACAACGGTTCAAAAATACAAAAAAAAGAGAAAACATTAAAACTTTACAAAAATAAAAATCAAAGGTACAAAGATCAAACATTGTAATTAGATATTGCATAAACATGGATGTTCTTTCTTCCCTTTCTTTCATATTCATCTACCATTTTCAGCCCTTCGATGTTATTGTGGTTAGCCTATTAACATTTTGTGACATTTATCTCTATGGTATCCATTTGATCCTGGTCTTTTATCACCATGGTAAATTAAAGAACAAGCTGACCTCTTAGAGATCCTATCACAGTCAACATCTAATAATTTTTTGTGAAGAACTTTTGGGCCTATTTTTGACACTAACCAATGTCGTCATCGTAATCACTTTCATATCCTTCCATCAAGAAATCAGTGGTTCTTAACCCCTTGTCAAACTAGAGATCTTAAATAAGTTTTCATAAAATCAACATAATCAAAATCAATTAATCAAAAGCAAAAGCTAAAAGTAAAAGCACATTGATATATCACTCTCACTTAGGTATTTCTAATAATATCTATTGGGGCTATGAACGCCTAACTGGTAGTAGAGAAATGTTATGATTAGAATCAAATGCATCTTCTTGGGCTATGGATGCCTACAGCGGTGGATAAATGTACGGTTATCATTCCACCATCCATTCACAAAATTTCCTATCAAAGTAAATCATTCCTACACATTGGCTAGGGTGTCATCACTTGCTTGTCTATTAAAGCTTCCCTTCAAGAGGTAATAAATTCCACGTGCACACATTGGATCTCTATGAGTGGGCAAGATTAGTATATTACCAAGTTTGGTCTCTTAGACCTTGTTCAGACTCTTTCTTTAGTCCATATCTCATCTCACTATCTATGCCTTAAGCTAATCACTTCTTCATTGCAGGGCTTCTAACTTGCCTTCACGTGCTTTGTTATTCTACTTCGTTAAGAACATCCATGTGTATTATATTGCATTTTTTCCATGTTTGCAGAAACCTTTGTCCCCTTTCACTAAAATAATCTTCTCCTTCCTTTCTATCATGTGATTTTAGGCCAAATTACATTGGGGGCATCCTTCATCCTTCCCAACACTTCATTAGTTTACGTTCATCGTCAAGTTGAAGCTATCCATAATGGCCTTGGGTGCTACTTCTACGTGTGAAGAGTTTGCCTTTGAATACTCCCACCTAATCATTTTTTCATGTCACATCTTCACTTTCTCTTATGTGTGGAATTCTACCCTTATACATCTCATCTATCGTTGGGGGAATCCACGCTTCTTTGTCTTCCTATACATAGCTTGAAAAATTTATAGAAAATCATTAAAAAATTCAAATATGTTTTAGGAAAAATAAATATAAATATAAATCATCCTACAAAACATCACTCTTTGGTTCTCTCCTAAGCTTGTGTGTGACTCGCGGATCATCTTGATCTACCTCCATCAACAAATCTAGTTTTCTTACTATGTTTGTACTCTGGGGCACAATGAGTTGCTTGGTATTTTTTCATAGTGCATGATTGCTTTTCATAGGACCCAAGTGTCCTCCGTTATTCCCCTTGCATGTATCCTTGCTTGGGGCACCATCTTTTAACCCTTGTCATTAATTTGCATAGGTCATAATCAAATCTTGATAACAAAAAAATTGCATTATGTTTCTCTATTAAGTTAGCTTGTTTAATTTCTCGTATTTGCATTACATTATGTATGTTGCAAGGAGTTAGGCATCTTTTAATTTCTTGTATTGCATTACATTTTGTATGTTGCATGGAGTTGGTGTTTTTTTAGCAATGGAAAATTGTTCGTAGTATGGCTTTTCATGTCATTCTAATTTTTGTATGCTTATATTTTTAATAAGGACCGATGGTGTAGATCTTTAGCAATATGATGACACCAAAGTTGTTCCACTACAAAGGCTAGAGGCTAGTTCTTCTCTCCATTCTCCATTGTTCTTCTACATCACTTTCCTCTCACCCCTTTTCTTCAACTTCACCTAGGGCATCCTGATCCTATCCTTTCTTATATCCATTTCTCACCTTTTTCAATTGTCGATCATCTTCCTTCATCACCCCATTGACACTCGAGGGAGAATCTCTCACTTCTACTAATTTTTCTTCTACACTTTTAAAATTTATCTATCTACTATCTTTGAAGTGGCATCACTTATACCACCCCAAAGATTGGTAAATGTAGACACCTATAATTACGCCCGAGAAATTTAAATACTTAAATTGCACTAATTATCCCTTTCCCACAAATTGGTGACATATCATCAACGGTGAGCTCATCTTCTCTTATGTTATCGTTAATTAATTACAATAAGTAATTAATTAAGTCTTATATTCAAAAAATACCCTAATTAACGACCTTCTGTTAATTAATCCTTCCTTCTATCTAAACTGATTAATTATTATTAATTAATTAGCTTCCCCTTTAATTAAACAAATAAATCATTATTTAATTGATTTAATCCCCTTCTATAGTCTAAATCATGCTAATATTCCTCTAAAAAACTTTTATAAGCTTGCACATCTATTAATTAATCATCTTGATCAATTAATAAACCCCCTTTATCCACATGAGTCACTAAAGGACAAGCTAAACTCTCCCAAAGTTAACTCAACCCTATCTATACCCCCTTATCCACAACTAACTAAACATCTCTATTATCCCACATGCAAAGGGATGTAATGGTTCCTTTATCCATTGGGCTATATAAAGAGCCCTCCTCCTACCTTTACACTTACACCCAATTCCTTGAGAAGAAAAAAGAAAAGCATATAGAAATTACACTATAAGCCTTTTGTTATTCTTGAGAAATTCACCATTTGAAGAGCTAAGCCTCATTTCTTTCAATTTATAGCTAAGTTCTTGGGTCATATGGGAATAGTCAAAGTGGTCTTGTAGCCATGCTTTGATAAGATCCCATTCCTAAGTTCTTGAAGATGAAAAAAATCAATTTGATCGTCATGGAGTCTACATAGGACCATTTTATTTTGTTGGTAATCTAGAGAAGTAGAGGTTTTGAATACTTTAGCATGATAGTTTTGATCTTAGTTCAAATTTAAATACATTATGCTTAGTATTGATCTTGATTAGATCTCATCTTGATGGTGCCTAGATTTTGACTTAGCTTTGTTATAGAACTATTTAGGTGGTAGTTCTCATTCATCTAACTTATCTTAAGACAAAATACACGCACACAACATTCAAGCTTTGCGTGCATCTATGTTCTTTCAATGCACCATACAAAACATCTACAATTGCTACAAATAAATAATCACCTACAACTCTAAAAACAAAGCACTCTAAATTTGAACTGTGCTTTAAAACAATGCATGTTGTGCATGCAATAAAGCATATTTATTTTATTTAAATTGACTTCCTAATAATAGGAAAAAGTTGGAGTTAACTAAAGCAAACTAAATCTAAATTTATTTCTCCTAAAAATCTACGTGAGGAATTAATCATGCATTTCACATGCATATTTCCAACACTTTAGAGATGGACCGAACATATTCTAGTTGTAGTTCCCTTGACTAGAAGAATCCTCCTTCACTATTTGGAAATTGATCTCATGATCACTATGATCATGTACATGCGGTAGAGGTTTTCTCTATGAAATGGTAGATCTACCTTTCTCCTTTACTTATTCATCACTATGTAATTTTTCCAAAATCTCATACTTTGCTTAGAACCCATCTTTCAGGGGCTTCCATGAAACATAACAGAAATTCCCCATGGGTTATTAGTCTCTCCTGGAACTCCTGATTATCCTATTTCATTCTTCTCCTGAATCTCATGATTTATGGTTTCGAGATAATCCATCCTTTTCGTTTTCAAAGCTTTTCCCATCGTTAACCTATTGCAACTTGTAACTACAAACCGATCTAATACAAAATCTCAAGAAAATTGTTAACAGAATAACTAACTATGATACAAAACTTGATATAAAAATGGGGGTTATTAAAAATGATTTATTTTCTGTTATCTTCAATACGTTATTTATTTCTAAATTTAGTGTGATTTACAATTAAATTAGCCTTACTATGTTGTAATTGAATGAAAAAACACCAAAAATTTAACACCAAAATTGATGACAAAGTTCACATTACTATGATGTGTGTGCTGTCCTCTTCATTTCAAAATGATATATAAATAATGTAGCAATATAACCATTACATATATAACCTCTCGATTTTTATTATCTAATGAACTAGATTTGGATACTAACTCCTAGCAATGACTCAAGATATTGTCATTGGCTATTTTCTCATGATTCATGACTATGGCTACTTGCACTAAAACCGGCTGCCGCGATACTAGAACATAATTAGGATTTGAAAATTTTGACATCCTCTTGGCTCTGTAATACTGGGCCCTTAACATGATTGAAAATGATGATGGATCCATCAACCTCGACAAATGAATTACATGGAAGATGGGAACAATGTCTCTATAATAGATGTTTACCGCCTCTAGGGTAATAATGTTTGTGTAATATGGGATCTAGTAGCCTCTCTAAATTAATGTAATCAAAATAGGATCTATGGAGTTCAATAATAGAGTGGAAGGAATAATGTGATATTGAACCCCTTGAAATAGTTTTTATAACATAACAAGCTCTCTTGTCACCTTTGTAGAGTTACTTGTTTACAAAATCAATGACTGTGTGGGCTCATGTCGTTATAAAAATTTGAGCTCCAAATGGCCTCGAAATGATGATAGTATCACTAAATAAATGTTTCATAATAAAAAAATGAGAATAATAATGATTTCAATATAGTAATTCTTTTACAATGATGAGCCTAAAAATACAATATAGGCTTATAATATCATCTTACAAGTTATCTATAGATTTCTCAAAATACAAGCTTAAAATGGATATTTGAATACAAATTAGATGAATTAACACTTGAGGAACCCTTTATATTATGTTTGGCCTAAATAATGGGTTGGAATTGATAAGCGATGGCTTGAGATAGTTGTCTCCTTGTGTGGCATGATGGTTCATGGTTTAATTTAATTGAATTAAATATGATTTTAGAGTAACTAATGTAAAAAGTGATATAAAAATGGAAATATACAACAATAAACAAGTACTAAGTACTCAAACAAAGCAGAGAACTTTAAGAAAATAAAAGATATTGACGACTTAGTACATTTCTTGTCTAGTCTGGAGGTAGTCAAGATTATGAATATGCTAGATCCGAATGGGAATAATGTCATAATAGCTGGAAGAAAGTTATGATACTCTATAATATATAGGATAGAAGCACCCACATATCTACTTTGTGGGTTTGAGGGTCTTCACTCCAATATCTACTTTATCTCTTTGAATTTGATTTTATGTTTTTGATAACACTTGTAACTTGTAAAAGCCAATTGTAACTACCTATGTAAATTCATTAACACATTATATTTTAATAAAATATGAAATTTGTGAAGTCGAAATGACCTCGGCGGTCACCTAACAAGTGAACTTAATACCTAGTGTTGCACTACATTTTAGACTCCATGTAGATTTGTGTGATTGTGTGTGAAATAGTGTCATTTGGTTTTCCCTCATGCGAGATGACAAAAATATTGTGGGATATAGCTATCTTTGATGAAAATGTCTAGTATGGAATTCAACACTTCACATTCATATGCGAGTGTATGAAACCCGAAATGTATTCCCTTTTGATAGTAGTTATAGTATGTAGATGTGGTATAACCTTTTCAATTTCCACCTAGAATAATAGTGTACATATTTTGTAAATATATGAGTCCCTTATTTAAATTTTGACATTAGTGATAGAAAAGGCCAACTATGAACATGACGTAAGTATAAGAAAAGTGAAAAGACTGAACAAAAATGTCAAAATGTTAGAAAAATGAAAAACAAGATAGAAGTTCCCAAAATCGACAAAATCACATGGGCGCTAGTGTCCATAGTGGGTCTAGTGTCTTGAGATAAATAATGACAGATGTGAAAATACAAATAGAGAGATATCCCCGTGACTTGACCAAAAGTGTATATAGAAATGAAATATGTAGAAGAGAGTTATAATAAAATTCAATCAAAGATATATATGGACAAGAGATAGTGTCACTAGTGAATTTTTTTCTTACTTAATATTCATACGATAATAAGATACGATGGCATTGTAAAATACTAATATGTGCATGGTTTTGTCGACATTTTCCCCCATTATGATATTTGGATGAAATTCAAGTAGTGTAAAGGAAGTAATGAACATACATGTATAGAGTTCGGAGAATCCATATTGCAGAGTGCATATAAAATATAGAAGCTCATAGTGTGGTGAACCATGGGTAAAATTTTTGACCCACGTGTTGTATGAGGAGATATTAAACATTCGTAAGGAGAAATTTGGATAAATAGTTGTGATGTCCTTGGATATGTTAGAATGTTTGTAAAAGGTGATAGATGGGGTAGTGAGTGATCAATTCTGAACCCAATTTTGTTGATAATTAAAGGATTTGGTCGCCTCGGCACACCGGAGGAAGAGTGTTGGGGAGAGAGGTATTTTTATCCCTTTCCATGACATTTCCCCAAAAGTTCTAACTGCCACGGATAGATAAAGAATGAATTTATTACTGTTTAGTTTCAATTATAACTTATCTGTCTATGATTGAAGAACCCACATAGGAGTGGCATAGGAAAGGAAATGACGTCTCATTTCCACTAATTCTATAGTGATGGGTGTTCCAATTTGAATAGTGTTAGATGGATTCCAAGTTAGGTCATCTATGATTGATAGAAAATGTGCTCACTTTATTCATTCATTGATTTGAGTGATAGTAGTTGATTGAATAAGGTGTATTTAGAATATTAATTAGGGAGAGGTTTTTGTATCCCCTAGATTATGTTAGTTGGTGGGGATAGATTTGAAGTAGAAACAAGTATTGATTTTCGTATAGAATAATTGTTCGATGTTTGAATGAGGTAAAATAAAATTGTGATAGTAACATATTATGAGTGTTGATTAATTGTGTTGTATCCTTAGAGAGATTATAAGATTATCTCAATTGTATGTCCCCCTTTAAGCGAAAGAGTGAAGGGATAAAGGATAAATGAGCACTAAGACAAAAGAAAGGATGTAATAATTTGTAATGAAAAATGAAAGATAGTATAGGAGAGGTTGTACTATTGGAAAAATGAGTGAATGTATTGAGTCAGGTACATGTGATACATTTTTAATATAGGATCCTAAATATTGTATAATATAGTGCTAGAGGAGACCGTGATCTGGATGACACAAGTGAGGAACAAAATGGAGTAATGAGGTTAAAGATATGGGACAAACCATGTATCGTGTATTAGTTGTAATAAATGGTGGGAAATAGTAAGTATAGTATAAGGAAAATTGTAATTACTATATATAGTAATATGGAAAAAGTGAATAGTAATTTCATTTATTCGAGGACTGGTTGAAATTTGTAGCTCTGTGGTGTAAGGATGTCATGATTTAGAGTCGTTAGTCGGATGATATTTGAGAGGGTGGTGGTGTTTTTCGCTACACGGATGACCAAGGAGATGGTATGTGTAACCAAATATAGATTTTTTTCAAATATGCTTATTTTTATCAGTTTGAGTAAAATTTGAAAAAATAGAATTAGGTGTTTCTTAACCAAGACAAAAGATGATAAGGCGTTTCCATTCTTCGGGACACTAGTGGCCTGCTCGTGGGTGGTACTTACCCATGTCTAGGTGCTAACGTCTAGGGGTAGGGTTTTAGCACTATTTGGTGAAATGTGTGTATTTTTATTAATTTAAGTCTGTTATAAGTGATTTAAAATTACACTTGGTGCACTAATATTGTGTATTATCACTTGTTTAGGTTATACAAAGGGATATCCACTTGAGGGAGTTTCATATGGGCTATCACTTGAGTACATTAGTTGGATTGAGGTTGAAATATAATGAGTGGGATATATTGGACCGTGCTGGTCTACACAAAATTATGAGATTAGGGACGATACCCCATAATACGTCGTTATTGGTGATTTTTATTAGTGATGGTGCACAAATACATGAACATATTGTTTGTTGAGAGGTGAGATGATGGTGACATTATATTATGTATAAAGGATATTGTGGATTCCTATTTTTGGAGATAGAGTACAAATCATGGATGAATTAGATATTCGTACTTAGATGAGGGAAAAATGATTATATTTTACGGTCTCGAGTATAGACCAAGACATATATTATCTTAGATGTGATTGTGAGATCTAGGGTTCTACGATTGTAAAAATTTATTGTAGTAGTTCTAGCTTAGTTGTGGCGGTGGAAGGTGGTGGAGTTGGTACTTTGTAGAGGATGCATGATATTTTTTGTAATATAGAGAACTATCCTATACATACGTGGGAATGATGTGTCTTTGGCCCATTTATACAAAATTTTTACAAATTTGTTTCATCTAAGGGAATATAAAAATATAGCTATATTGAGGCCACTCAGTGGGCCACAGGATGATTGGGCTTGGCTAGAGATATTTGTGGCGAGATGGGTGGGTACCTTTACTAGGAGGATGAATATGATGAGATATAGGTCAATGATATATCGGATGGGTATTGAGGCCATTACGGGAGGTGTATAAATAGTATGGAGGATGGTTGGACGAAAATATTGAGTTGAAGTTTATTCCACACACGATGTCATTAGAAGATCAGTTATAAGGAGTTGCGAGCTATTCTAGGGTGAGTGAATTTCTAAACATTCGGGATGGCCCAGATTTGACCCTAGAGCCATAAATATGGTGTTATTCTATCGTGTCGGTGATGTGACCAGGTCGATGATAGGCTTGATAAGAGAATGGATTGTGCATCCAAGTCCGGATGAGGCGAGATCCAACCATAAATTCTATACATGTTGATGACGTAGGATGCAATTATGCATATAGTCGGTGGTGGGAAACATTTTGATGGGTATTTTTATTTCCAATAGTTCTATATGCGGAAGGTGAGCATACGATTGGAGGGTTGAGGGCCAAGAACATACCCACGAGGTAAATAATGTAGTAGGGTGTAAGTATTAATTATTATTATTAGTTGAATGATTGATATAGTTGATTAATGTGAAGGTGTACATTAGCTAATATTTGTTGTATGATTGTAGGAGATTCCTATTTGAGACTAATTGTAGATACCTCCATACAAATGATGACATGATACATGGCCTTGGATTAGCTCATGGAAGGAGGGATGCTAGAATAGTTAGACATGATTACGGGGGATTATTCCCATTTCTTAAAGATGGTGGCTATAACCAAAGTGACGTGCACAATTTTTTTAGTGAGTGCAATGAGGCTCGTGCGGTGACAAAGTGAGTGATACATATAGTAGGAGGAAGTATAGCTCAATATTTATTTTAATGTTATGTGGAGTTTCAGGGCTTATATGTAGAGAAGATGATTGTGGTTTCCATATTACAGAGCCATCTTAAGAGATATATAGGGCAAGATCGGTAGTGTAGAGTTAGTGGTATAGTTTTGATTTTGAGACATCTCGTGATTTTATATAATGATAGTGAGGATGGTAGATATGTATTGATTATGATGTGTTAATGCATGGAGGAATCCTACCCAATATTTTTATTTTGGAACTATGATTTTGATTATATATATATATATATATATATATATATATATATATATTTGTATGTGTGTGTGATTTTCATGAAGCAAAAAAAATTGCAATCAAAGTGGAGGATGATCTGATCATGTCAGGGAAGATAAAAAATGTCCTAGTAAGGAGAAAGGCCAAAGCTCAAACAAAGGTACCATAGATTAATTAGTTCATAAATTAGGTAATTATGTATTGTCTCTAAAGAAGCAATTGGCTCATGTTTTTGTGAGTAGAGAGGTACCTAAGAATAACTTTACAAATAGAAAAGGGATCAATAAACCGAATCAAGGACTTTCTCTAGAGGCCCCCTATAACTACATCTTATGATACACGGGGTGATGATGAAGAATATGGTCTTGAAATTAAAGAAGTTGACGATCTTTGAGATTGGGTATTTTGAATACTCATCTAGCTATGAAAGTGAAGAAGGTGATGCACCAAGTTTGTCCTATATGGTGTTCACTCGTTCTCAATAAGAAATTATAGTTCTTCCACCTTGCTACCCCAAGTAGAAGAAAGATGTATATTCTCTTGTGGTGACTTTGTATTATAAAATAATCAAAAAGGTGTTGCACTACGCCTCCTATAGACTCTGCTCAAGAAAAACTAAATGTTGTAGCAGCTAAGAAGACCATAGCTAAAAAAAGTATGTATCATAAGTCTACATGTGTTGACACATCTTCTTCTAAGGTTTCTAATGCTACTTTCGAAGTAGTAAATGTATCTAGCAAAAATTCTGAGGTACATGTTAGTGTAAAATAACACCACCTCCGAATATCCTCATATTTGAGTGGGGCATCTGGTGTGATTACATAACATGGAGCTTTCGCCAAAGTGTGGGACTTTGTGAATCGGGAAGATCTCCAGATGAAGGTCAGCTCCTATTCCTTTGTTTAGGTACACGTGTTTAGATTGCAAAGTGTCTATTCTAAATCCTAATCTAATTATCCAAGGGGACATGGTTGAGGAGATATAAGAAATAAAACCTAATCTAACAGAGGTGATGCACCAAAGGAATGTTGAACATTTACATTTCCCTTAAACACAAACCATTAAAATGTGACACAATATCCATGCACAGATGACCAAGATTGCAATGAGGGAATAAGAAGAAGCAAATAAATGTAAGAGAGGGTTGAAATCATCCATAAACTTATTCTATTTCTCCAAGAATTTGATACAGTCCATTATAAAGGCCACGAGGTAAGATTGCATTACAATTTGAATGGGGGTTTCAAAACTCCACGAATTTTCCTGCAGGGATGAGAAGAAGGGAGGGCACAAAGAAAGAATGTACAACCTTCATAAATTGTCCCTCCTCTATAATATATAGGAAGAATGAGAGGGAAAGGAGGGAAAATTCAAACCTTGTTCAACCGCCCTTGAAGGAGCATTGAATTCCCCTACCACAATGATGAGTCTTGCTGCAACACCCATGCCCCCATTGTTGTTCCTTGCTAGGAAAGAAAGGAGGCCCATTCTTCATCATGGTGGTAGGTGGGAGACTTGACAGCCTCAAAAATGGTGGGCTAAAACATTAATGGTGGTAGGTAAGTAGTAGGTTCCGAGATCTCTCCAAAACATCTCCTCCCGCTCAATTCCAAGCTTCTAATTGAAAGATATGGCCACACAGAGAAGGTCTGGCATCACCAATCCGGCACTATGATAATTCATCACCGGGAACTCCTCATGCTATGATTATTTATTAATGCCATGACCTTTAGTTTGGTGGATGTAATCACTGGAAACAAAACAACAAACATAACAAAAAGAATACCATCGACTATGATAAGATGAAATGATGACAAATCTGAAATATCAAAGTAAATTATAATATTAACATGAAATTGTTACAATCTCACCCATGAGGTACTTCAAGTGTTATTGACTTCACTTTCCTTCCACTAATACTATGGGAGAAACTTTACAATTACACCTTTTAATGGCTTCTTCAACACACCTTTAAACTAATGGCTTCCTTTACACACTTCATACAATATTTCTCACTACTTCCTTCTATGCTAAATGAGGGGGGTGGCCTCTTTATTTATAGAACTTCCAGGCTTATCCATCTTATCTCTAAGATAGGATAAGAAATCCACTCTGACAAATCATATTTCATACCTTAACTCTTATCTGTACATGTAAGCTTATCTCTTAAGATAAGATAAACCTTATCATTTCACATGGGTTCCACATTTTTAGAATTTTTACAAATAAAATACACAAAATATTTATGACCTCACTCCTTGTCCTTATTACCAATATAATATTTCTAATTCCTAATCATGTAGACCCTACTTCTCTACTTATTGCAACTTTGACATTTTAACATTACCGGACCACTTACGACAAATATTTACTTTTTACAACATTCCTATTGTACTTTGATTTATTTACCGTACGCTACATTATTGGCAGCACCATACTTGATGGCACCGTTATCTTCTATCGACGCTACTACTAATTACACTTAACAACATCCTATTCCTAATACATACATTAATGAAATAGAAATTACGGAGGAAAATTGTAGTGTCGACATCTTCCCCTTTCCTAGCTTCTACTCCATCCTCAGAGTAGACTATTCTGTACTTGGAAAATATTCAACTTGTCATGGTTGACCCATTTTGTAATGGGTGTGCCATCCAATTCCTCCAGTCAGTACGTACCATTTTCATGCACAACTACTATTTTGTAGGGCCCCATCCATTTTGGAAGAAATTTTCTCTGTCTTCTTTTTTTGTATCTGGAATCATATACTAGAACCAAGTCATTCACATGAAATGGAGACCAACGGATCTTTTGATCAAAGTATTCCTTCTGCTTCATTTTCTTCTTATGGCTTGTATCCTTTGCGATTTCCCTCATTTCCTCTAGCAAATGAAGATGTACCAACCTTTCTTTTACTGAATCACTTTCATCCATCCTTTCATTTTTTATAACTCTCACTGTGGGAATATCAAACTCAATAGGAAGAACTGGATCAATGCCATAGGCCAACTAAAATGGGGAGTATCATGTTGTTGACTTTGATGTTGTCCTATATGCCCACAATGCTTTGCATGAATCCTTTTATCCCACTTATATACCTGCAAGGCTGCATCTTTTGCTAGAATTTGACACAACACAAAATTTGTTCGTTCCACCTGTCCATTTGTGCTTGGCTTGTATGTTGTTGCCTTCTGTGCTTAATAGAAAATTTATTGACTAGGGCTTCTACTACCTCATTAATGAAGTGGCTTCCTTGATCATTACAATTTCTAATGGACAACCAAATTTGGTGACAATGCGTTCATATATGAACCTTGCCACCTCATCTATGGAAGTTTTTTTAATGGCCTAGCTTGACCCACTTGGTTAAATAATCTGTGGAAACTACAATATACTTATTTTGGCGTGAGGTAGTTGGAAGTGGACCTACAATGTCTATTCCCCACTTTTCAAAGGGACCAAGTGGAAGAATATGACATAATGGAGCTGATGAATTTTTATGGTTACCATGTGTTTGACAAATATCACATGTCTTAAAATAATTATAACAATCTTTAAAAAGAGTGGGCTAGTGATAACTTGCATCCAAGATCCTTCTTGCTGTAAGTTGTCCAGAGAAGTGCCCTCCACATGTACCATTGTGGAATTATTCTAGCAGTTCCTTCCCTTGATCACGTCTAACTGCCCTCTTGTACTTATCCATCGGTCCTATTTGAAATAATACTCCATGCGAGACTAGAATATGGATGACCTGGCTTGAGTAATATTTCTCTTATTCTTTGCATTGGCACCATCGGAAACTTGAATTCATTGAGATAATTCCAAATATCTATGTATTCACTAGGGATTGTGTTAAGGGATAACAAGGCTCTTGCATCGGGAAATCATCATTATCACAAGATGATCCTAAACCATCATAGGCTCGAGAGAGTGCATATGCATTGACATGCTTCTTTCTGGCCTATCTATAATAAAAATTCAAATTCTTGTAGCAAAATTATCCATCTTGCTACCCTCCACGATGGGTTAGGCTTATTGACAATATATTTTAGAGCACGATGATGCATTCTGACTATAAATTTCTACCCTAGCAAGTAATTTCTAAACTTCTTTATAGAAAAAATGATAGCTAGAGCCTCTTTTTTTACGATTCTGAGTATAATTTACCTCAACTACTGCTCATTTATGCTGCTCCCAAAGTAAATTGGATGTTCATTCCCATTTTCATCTTTTTGGCTCAAAGTACTTCCTAGTGTTGCATCCGAGGCATCGGTGTACACAATGAATGGCTTGCTCAATCTGGATTCTTTAAAACGGTGAAGACACGGGGCTTCCTTGATTGTCCAAAAGCTTCATGTACCTTATTTCTGGTTCATAAGTAACATCCTTCTTCAAGAAGCTGGGTTAGTGGCTATGCATCTTTGAGAAATTCTTGATGAACCTTCTATAGTAACCCACATGGCCTAAAAATGATCTCAACTTACTTCTATTCATAGGAAATGGTAAATCTTTGATTTTGAAACTTTATCGGGATCGTGCAATACCATCTCTGGATCTGACATGCCCTAACAAAACACCTTTAGAACATCCAAAGATAGACTTTGTAGGGTTTAGTGAGGCTTGTGCTTCATGTAACCTTTGAAATGTTGTCTCCATCAGTGCGGGTGGTCCAACTTGCTCCCATAGATGCAAAAATCATCCAGAAATACTCGATGAAGGTCCCGATGTAGGGTTCGAACACCCTATTCATCAAACGCTTGGAATGTTCTTGGAGCATTACACAACCCAAAAGGCATAACTCTATAAGAAAATGTTCCCAAGGAGTGGTGAGCGTGGTCTTGGTGATCTTTCTCCGCTATACGGACTTGGTTGTATCTCTTATATCCATCAAAAAACTATAACACTCTGGCCATTACTTCATCCAAGATCTGATCTCGAGAATGAAGAGGGTAATGATTCTTCTTTTTGCCTTATTGAGCTTCCCTGTAATCAACACAAATGTAGCTTCCCATTCTTTTTATTGAGATCACAATGGGAGAAACCCATTACGAATTCTCCATGTGCAAATATGAATCCTGCATCAAGCAACTTATCTATTTCTTCTTTTACGGTCTTGGAAAAATTAGGATTCATTCTATATGGCATTTGCTTTATAGGCCTAGCACCATCTACCAGCTCAATAGAATGTTCTACCCAACTTACTTGACGGAGTTCCTTGTAATCAAAAGTGAATATGTGTATGTACCTTGAAAGATCTGGAGGTAGGATTCCTTCTCACTCTCCATCATAGCATCACCAATCTTTATTTGTTGAGACGATCATCAACTTCTTCTTCAGATAATTTTATGGGGTCATGAGTTGGTGTGACTAGAAGGATATCCATGACTGAAACATCAACCTCACTTTCTTCATCTTCGATGTCCACTTCTCACCGGTACTAGAGTAATCGAAGGATGTCCAATCATCGGTTTCATCACTTGAATCCACGTTACGCCTTATGATGTCGAGGGATCACGTTTATCTTCACCCTCTCTCTACCACGTCCAAGTGTCATGAAGCCTTCATTCCATTAGTTTCTTGCATGAACTCTCCTTAGCCATGGTCTTCCCAACATTGGGTATGCAACGGTACCATTTTCATCACCTAAAAGTCTACCACACATCTGACACCCATAACAGATATTGCCACATTTGAAACTACACCTTCTGATTTAGTTTTCCCTTATTTAATGACCTTAACATAAGTGTTGAAGGGTGATCAATTTTAAACCCAACATATTCATTACAGACTTGGTCATTACATTAACTGCAGCACCTCCATCAACTAAGACATCATGAATTGAAATACCATTACATAATACCTCAGCTTGTGGAGCATAGGGATCTGCCTCTGCCTCCAAAACAGGGACCTCAACCTCCTTCCTTCGTCGAGCATTGAGTCCACTTCGCAGCTCCCGCCTCTTCTCAGAAGACATAGCCAAGAGTTGACCATATGTAATATTTGTAGGCCTTTTGGACAGATCTTCCAAGATGGAGTATGGTCCTTACCCCTGTGAAATCAGAAAATCCTGCACACCCAACTTTCTTCTCCTATGTTTCTTACTAGTTTCTCCTTTCATCTTCTTAGGATCATTTCCATCTTGATTATCTTTTTCTTTCTTTCTTTTTGTTACAAACACATCTACTTTATTATTTATGCTCTTATCTACTACATCAAAAGAATTCACAGGTGCTTTTCCTTTATCATTATCTCCTTTACCAGATGTAGAAGCTCTATCTAGACAATTATACTTATAATGATCCTTTTTATAATAACCATAACATACAACTTCAGAAATATTTCTTTTTGGACCTCTATCTCCTCCCTGAGAACTAAATTCTTTTCCTTGAAGAAGATTAATAGTTAAGCGACCCATCTTTTGAGCGAGATCTTCATACTCGGTAGATGTACTAGGAGAAAGATTTGTGCTCACCGAGAGTGGTTGTGGATTCTGGAGCAAAGGTGCTGGTGTAGGCTCTACTTTAGTAACAATTTCTTTGGGCTCCTTTTCCATGCTTTCTTCTTTCCTTCTTGCAATCTCCTTTGCTTGTTCATGGTAGGCTGGGCGGTCATACTTCACTCGTTGTCGATCTCGGCTTCATCCCAAGAATGAAGTGCTTACATAGGAGATTATCGATGCCATTCATCAACCCATCCGCTAATCCTTCCTTCTGGATCTGGGCATTGAGCTTCCTCCTTAGCTCTAGAACATGAGCATGATAATCCCTTATCTTCTCCTTCTCTCCTTGGGTTAGCTTTGTGATATCGATCATGAGATCTGCATATCTTTGTTGCTCACCAAATTCTTCAAAAAACTTTCGGTTAATAAATCCCATGAGTTTTTACATTATCACCTAGTGTTTGAAACCACCTAAGGGCTGAACCATCCAAAAAGGTAGGAAAAAATTTAGTCCATTGTTCCCTTCTTATAAGGCCATTACAAATACAATATTGTTTAAACTCTTGAATGAAAGAGGAAGCATCTTCATTAGATTGGGCTGAAAAAACAGAATCTTTCCCATTTTCAAAAGTAACCACAGTGAAATACCAACCCAAAAGTACAATCAACAAGACTTATGTGCACCAATAATTAAAATCACTATAATAGAAAATAGAAATGACCACGGTAAACTATGGTAAAACTTGACTTACTGCGGTAAAAACTGACTTTACTGTGGTAAACACTATTCACAATAAAAAGTGAAGTTACTGCGGTAAATACTATTCACGGTAAAAAGTGACTTTACTGTGGTAAATACTATTCATAGCAAAAATGAATTTACCATGGTAACTACTATTCACGGTAAAAACAAGGTTACCCTCCAATTGATTTTTGACTAAGTGGGAATATCTCTCCAGACAATCCACCACGAGGAATGGTCCCGACAACGGAACCAAAATGTCATCACCAATCCGGCACTATGATAATTCTTCACCGAGAACTCCTCGTGCTATGATTATTTACTAATGCACAGCCTTTAGTTTGGTGGATGTAATCTGGAAACAAAACAACAAACATAACACAAGAATACCATCGACTATGATAAGACGGAATGATGAAAAATCTGAAATATCAAAGTAAATTATAATATTAACATGAAATTGTTACAATCTCACCCATGAGGTACTTCAAGTGTTATTGACTTCACTTTCCTTCCACCAATACTATGGGAGAAACTTTACAATTACACCTCTTAATGGCTTCTTCAACACACCTTTAAACTGATGGCTTCCTTTACACACTTCATACAATATTTCTCACTACTTCCTTCTATGCTAAATGAGGGGGGTGGCCTCTTTATTTATAGAACTTCCAGGCTTATCCATCTTATCTCTAAGATAGGATAAGAAATCCACTCTGACAAATCATATTCCATACCTTAACTCTTATCTCATGCATTTAAGCTTATCTCTTAAGATAAGATAAACCTTATCATTTCACATGGGTTCCACATTTTTAGACTTTTTACAAATAAAATACACAAAATATTTATGACCTCACTCCTTGTCCTTATTACCAATATAATATTTCTAATTCCTAATCATGTAGACCCTACTTCTCTACTTATCCCAACTTTGACATTTTAACATTACCGGACCACTTACGACAAATATTTACTTTTTACAACATTCCTATTGTACTTTGGCTATTACCGTACTCTACATTATTGGCGGCACCATACTGATGGCACCGTTATCTTCTATCAGACACTACTACTAATTACACTTAACAACATCCTATTCCTAATACATACATTAATGAAATAGAAATTACGGAGGAAAATTTTAGTGTCGATAGTACTTGAGTCTATATTCTTTTCAAACATATCCACGTGGTGGTCCCGCATGTCTTAAGGTGTTGCCCCCTCCTCTGCTGAGTCTTGAAGTTACATCATTGAGGCACTTGGCACCGTCATCGCGTGCACTGCTTTCTGTTTCTTTTGTTCTTTTCCTAAGCCCCCATGTTAGTAAAGATGTTTTCCTATTCTAAGACATGTGGATAGTTGACGCATATTTAGAGAACGTTCTTTGACTCGTCCCTTGAAGTTGTGCCAGGTTGATGCGTGGAGGATTTTGCGAGCTCTGTCCCCTTTCAACAGATGATTTTGTCGATCCCACCCATTTAGGGATGACTTTGTGGGACCTTGGATGTGTCGAGAGATGGCACTTGATTGGGGACCACCTTTAGATTCGTCCCTTGAAAGAGCGCCAAGTAGACATGTGGGGGTTTCCGCTGGCCTTTCTTTCCTTAGCCAATTCAATCGCCATCTTTTCCCCATTTGGATTCTCGACCGCGTGGTGAGTTGGCACTTATTTAGGGACCATTTTTAGATTCACTAGTTGAGGGAGTGCCAAAGAGACACACGAGGCCTTTTGATGCCTCTCATTATGCTTAGCTGATTTGGGTCTCAAATGAATACTACCCGCCTCATCCCTTTGGTGAGTCAAAGGGGCCCACCATATATAATGCCAAAAATCCTTTACGGGTGGGACCCCTTAGCTAGCTCCCGAAATTGTGACGATGGGACACCATTGATGGGACATTTTCAAATTGTACTATCCCAAGGAACCTTAATAAGACACCATTGATGTCCTTGTTGAAAAAAACACCATCAACAAGTGCATATAGGATGGCTTGTAGTCTAAAGTACCTTATTTTACTTTTCTCATTTTTTGGAGGGCACAAACCTGTTTGGAGGTAATGCATGAAATATTGAGTCCAACATGGAATGGGTGCATCATTAGATGGATGCTCTGGCTCATTTTGCAGTAGTAGGACAACCTCTTCTTTATCTGTTGACTCATTTTGTTCCATGGAAGTGAGTTGCCCACATAGACCTTTGCCACAAACCAACTTGGTCACTTTGATTTTGATATCATACTCCATTACACGAGTGATCCAACCTACTCTTTTCTCATTCAGATCCTTGTTTAAGAGAAAATCCTTGACACTAGCATGAGGCACTAGTAATTGAATCTTATTATTCGAGACCAAATGTCTAATATTCTTCAAACTTCTAATGACAGCGAGGACATCCTTTTCAATGAAAGCATACCTTACTTCATATTCTTCTAGGCTTTGGCTGAAGAATGCTATGGGCAGTTCTGAACATTCTTTATTGGGCTGAACCAAGATAGCTGAGATTGTGTCTAATCCTCCAAAAGCATACAACATGAAGTCCTTTGAGAAGTATGGGTTAATAAGAATTAGGGCTCAAGTTATATTGCATGCTTGATAGCCTCAAAACTCTCTTTGCCTTATGTTTTCCATTTGAATTCCAGACTCTTCTTCGACATCATTGTTAAAGGCTTCACAAGAGTGGTAAAATTAGGAACAAATCTCCAAACAAAGTTTATCCTTACCAAGAAGCTTTGGAGAGATTTCTTTTGATGTGGTAGTGGAAGTGTTCTAATGGATTCAAATCTTTTAGGGTCAATTATTAACCCTTCTTTTGAGACACTTTTTGACCATTTCAATAGTCAATTATGTTTGATCCCACCCATTTAGGGATGACTTTGTAGGACCACGACACATGGAGAGCTAGCTCTCTTTTTGGGACCACCTTTGGATTTGTCCCTTGAAGGAGTGCCTTGATACATGTAGGGATTTCTTGTTCTTTCTTTCCTTAGCTGATTCAACGACCATCTCTACCCCTATTTGGACTCGACCATGTGGTGAGTTGACACTTGTTTGGGGACCATTTTTGGATTCACCCCTTGAAGGAGCGAAGAGACACATGGGGCCTTCATCGGCTCTCAAATGAATACTGCCTACCTTGTCCCTTTGGTGAGTCAAAGGGGCCCATCATATATAATGCCAAAAAACAAGATTCTGGTGGGATCCCTATAGCCAACTCCCAAAATTATGATGATGGGACATGTGGCATCATCCACTCGGCTGCTCCTCTATTTCATTGTGTTTGGCTTAGTTCATTTTGTTTGGCGGGACCATATGTCTGACTCGGGACACGTGGGGGATTACATATGTTTAGGTCCTACCTTTTGGTTCGTGCCCTTGATGTTGTGCTATTGGAACATGTAGCTCCTCTTGCATCTCTGTGACTTTTTGATGGCTGATGAGACCATTTTCTGACTCTGACCACATGGCGGGTTGGCTCATGTTTGAGACTTTCCCTTGAATTTCTCTTTTGGAGGATATTTGATTGGATGCATAGAGGCTTCCTGTAGCCCTTCTTTATTTAGCCTATTCAATGGATGTCTCTCCCCCTTTTTGGACTCCTGGACATGTGGTGAGCTAGCACATACTTGGGGCCCCACTTTAGATTCTACCCTTGGAGTTGCACCGTCGAGGCATGCGACACCCTCCGTTGTTCTTGTGTCCCGATCACTCTTGGAATTGGGTTTGGGATTAAAGGTAAGTCCACACGATTGGGCTAACCCTTCCATTTTCTGTGCGAGGATGTGTTTGACCAATTTTTCATGGGTGTAAAATTGGGATAACAATACCTAATAAGCCCGTAATAGCTTCTCAATTTTCCTTTTCTTCCAAAGTGGCTGCTTCTTTTAAATTAGTGTCATCTTCCAAAACTTCCACCACCTCATATACATCTACTTCATCATCTTTTGATATCATAGACCATGTGAAAAAGTATAAGGTCCAAATATTTGAGTCTAAATATTTGCAGAACCATCCAGAATAGTTTGATAAACTAGTCTCGATTTATCAAGGGTAGTAACCCAAAGCCCAATTCTATCACACCCTCTTCCAAAGGGTTACTACAGACTCTAATTACCCATCATCTAGAAACATGCTAGCCCTAAGTGCATCCAAGACTGATAAGGTTGAACCATTCTACCTTTCTCTTCTTATTGGAGGTTACCAATTGAACAATCTGTATCATAGACTTAGGTGCTTCTAATAATGTGATGTCGATGAAAGTAGCTAATTCCCTTTTTATAACTCTAACAGGATAGAATATTTTTTTATTCTATGGCATACAAAGAAGTCCCACTTTTCTAAGAATAAGGGATGCCCAAGTTGCTTTAGCTTTAGCTAATCTTCGTGAAAAGAATGTATTATTGACTATCTTAGTGGCACACATTCCAGCCTCATATGGGATGTTATTAAGTATCAACTGTTATCCAAAATTCACCCCTCAAGGTAATTTTGATAACCTACATCAAATTCTTCAGTCCCAAGCAAGTAGATCGATTTAAGGCCCAAAATCATGTTTTTGGGGCCCCTTTGGCTTTTCTCTAACTCTCCCATCCAAGAAAAAATCCCAACGAGTTAGAAAAATGGAAAAAATGCAAAAAATAAGGTTGCAAGATTGTTTTAAGGCATTGCGGGTCAAAGGGTGTGGGTCGTAATGGCGGTGCGGGTCGTACAAGGTTCATCGTACCAAGTTTGCGGCCAAAATACAAAGAAAATTGGCTAAGTCAGACATTTTTGTCCTAGGAGCTCCACAGGATAGTTGGGACATCGGTACACGTGGGACGCGAATTGGCGATTTTCCATGTCGATCAGTTATTACTGGGCGGTGCGAGAGATTTAAATCAGGGATAGCCGGGACAAAAGTATGCACGGGATACGCTAGATGCGCAAAGGAAAAAGGTCACAAAGGGGGACGGGGAATCTCGAATTAGTTGATAAAGAAGACTGTGTTTGGGATAGCCGGGACACGTGAACCCGATTTTTTTGCAATATCCACAACTCAAAGGAAAAGTCAACGTTTGACTCCTGAAACTTCAAACGGCCATAACTTTTGACTCCGAGCTCCGATTTTAAAAAAATTGGAATTTACGGAACAAGCGAACGTCCTCTATGCCACGAAAACTGGATTTATTATTTTTAATGAGGGTATATCTATTAAAAAAATAAACATATCCGGCTCCATCGATTAATGCTCATTCCCATCAAATGACAGAAAATGCCTTCCGGACCCAAAATAGTTGCCTGATCGAAAGGCCATAACATTTGCGTTTCTCAATGAAATCACACAAAATTGGTACCATTGGAATCATGGCTCTGATCCCGACACACAAAAATCAATAAATTCCAGATTTGATGAGAAATTGGTGGGGATTTTTCATAAAATGTGGCCAGGTTCATAACAGTGTTTTATTTGGTAGTTGGGAGTGCAATTAAGAGGCATGGTCATCAT